>OU830620.1:2813122-4219683 GCA_917563865.1 Phyllotreta cruciferae | reverse complement strand
ATTTCAAACCGCCCCTACTGATATTCATACATAGGTATAGATAATTACATTGTGGAGCTTTTCCATCTGAGCAAGGGTTATCAGGGCTTCGATATTTACGTTGAAATTAAGGAATAAATTAATTTTTCGATGCTAAAAGTATGCTTCAAGTTGTTTATAAAAATTTGTGTAGACCAAGCGTCGAGTATTTATTCTTATCTTGTAAGTTTTTGGACGACGAATTCTAAATACTGTGTTTTCTTCTTCGTCCGAGCTTGTTGCCATCATGGAGTCAGTTGAAATATCCGAATCGGTCGTGTCCATTATACTTTTTAAATATTTTAATATTTATGTTGTTCCGAAAAACATGGATGGCAAAACATCAAAATTTTAAAGGTTAAAATAGTTTAAAATACCTTAAAGTGATGTAAAACCTCACTTTATAATTAAAGTCACTTTAACGGCTAAAGTGGTTTTATGAAACTCACTGGACGGCTTTAAAATCTTAAAGTCATAAAGTATTTTTAAAGTGGATTATGAAAATGGCCGTAAAATAAATAATATTTCTTGTTGTATTTTGATAGGCACTGACTGTTAAGTCACATAGTTGCCGTTGTCATCCGATCAGTAATTTTAATTTTTCATTTATTCTTCTTCTTTCTAGTTTATTAGGCCGGCACTACTAATGACAATTAGGCCGAATGATGAAGAAATAAGAATTTTTTTGCATAGTTATCTTTTTCACATGTTATAAATGACACAATTTCAGCACTAAATATTTCATATTTTACGAAAGTTTTCTCTGAAATTTCACGATGTACACTTATAAACGACAAAATTATACAGAAAATTTTTCACTCGACCTATTAAATGTATTTCAGATGATAAAGAAATTTGATGATAATTGTAGTGAGCACCTGAACACATCGGTAGTTTAGGAACGTGAAGCAGGAGCCGCTAATTTTCAATTGGTTTTTGTCAATTTGACATATGACAATTTTAGAGAATTCTCAAATTTTGTAAACTTTATACAAGTTCGGCAACACTCTCTTTGTGACGTAGTAAATCCATAGTGACGTGCGTTCATTTTTGTGTTGCACTGACTGTATGTACCTAGATATGATAAGTAAAAGACCAATTGGTTGAGGATAGTAAAATTAAACTTATTCGTTATGTATACGATATACTTCTATCATGCGGTCGCTTTTAAATAGCGACGAAAAATACAGTACAGTATCTATTTAAAAAGATCAAAAAAACTGATCTACATAAAATTAGCTGAATCTCTTATCACATATGCATCACCGTCAATCACAATCCAAAATACACATCTACTTAATATTACATTAAAAAAATCTTTCAACAAAGATCTAACAAAATATTTCAACATACATATAAACGAGCGTTCTCGAAAGATCTTCAACAATCTGAATACCTAATTACTAAGACTGCCATTTTGTACATTCGTCATTAACACGACCTTTCGAGACCATCGGTATATATCAGTCAACGTTTTCTTCTTTCGACAACGAATCGCGTGAATAAAATACAATAAAAAAACCAACCGCATTTACCCGCAATTGACCGGCAACAACACGAAATCGTGCGCCAGCAGCTCGCGGGCCGTCGCCCTCTCTTTAGGATCGTGTTTGAAACACATATCGAGGAAGTCCAGCCCTTCGTCTATCATATCTTCGGGCGGGTCCGGGCTCTGGCCCATCCCCACTTTGAACATTATCTGGAAGTTCGAGTCGTACTGCGCCCACGGGCGCTGTCCCGACGCCATTTCCACCACCACGCAACCGATGGACCAGATATCAGCCGCCCTGCCGTGCCCTTCGGACATGTTCTTCGTGAACACCTCGGGGGCCATGTAAGCTGAAACGCAACAAATTCGATTAGAACACGCAACAGTCTTTGTACTCCACAAACCTTGCGTCCCCACGAATCCCTTCAGCTCCCCCGGCATGGTCATGCTGGATTTGATGCGAGCCGCGCACCCGAAATCCCCGATCTTCAAGCAATTGCCGCCGTCCGTGAGGAATATATTGGCCGTCTTGATGTCCCTGTGCACGATGCCGTGATCGTGCAGACAAGCGGCCCCGGACACCAGTTGAAAAGCGTACTTGCGCACCAGCAGCTCCGGTAGGCCCTTCTCCGTGGCGGCCACCAGGTGCTCCAACGTGCCCTCGGAGCAGTACTCCATGAATATCAGCATTTCGTCTTTGTGCACTTCCACGCCGTACGATCGCACCAGGTTCCTGTCCACGATGCCCTCGAGGATTTTCATCTCTTCGGCCATGCGCTTGATGGTGACGGTGTCGTTGTGCTGCAGGGCTATCTCCTTCACTGCCATCATCTCGCCGGTGTTGTTGTTCACCGCTGTGTACACCTACAATAAGAGGCTTATAAGACTCTCTAAGCGATTGATTAGCGTTCAAAAGTAGCGCTGAATACACATCGAATACAAGGCCAAAGACGCCGGACTAACTTTAGTTTAGCTTAGTATCCTTCTAAGGATAATTGGTACTCACTTTGCCGAATCGACCTTGCCCGATTTTGATACCCCGCTGCCAGGAAAAGTTCACGTTCCTCCTGATGGTGAAATCCTTGTTCGTTCGATTCTCCAGCACCTTACCGATGAGATTCTGTCGCTTCAATTTGTCGTCCAAATCCGTCTCTAGGGCTTCGACGGCGTCGCGGAACTTCTCGGCGTGCCCCTTTTGAGAAAATTCGATTTTTATGGACACCTGCCCGTTCCTCTCGTCTCTCGGAAAACTGCAAAATGAACGCATTATTATAATCGGACTGAACTTGGCTGTATGCCCTTCGAACGGCTCGTGAGTACCTGGTATTCACGCTGGTGGCGTCTAGGCTATCAGTACCAGGCGATTGTTGATCAACACTGATTTTCCTCCCTTGTCCCGACCGTTGGCTCTTATAAGTAGGCCTAGGGCTCGGCGAGGAGCCCCTAGATCTGGCTCGTATTTGCTCCAAACTGCTCCTCGGAGACACCGAATGAAAACCGCTATCTGGCGTCGAAGGAGCCGTCGTACCTACAACAAAAACCCCATCAAATCGTATATTATGAGCTTATATGCGCTCTTATGAGATTATATTAGTTGACTCGCTGAAGGCACGGAAGGGGGCGGAGCCCCCTTTCAACCCCCCCTTTACCAGCGGCTTCGCCGGAGACAGTTCACCAGCCGGATCCTCGCTCGCTCCGCTCTCTCGATGTGTTTGACGTTTCTTTTGAAATTGAATCATCCTAAGGATGTTAATTACATGGGTCTCGCTCGCTCCGCGAGCTCGACAGATCGGAGGCCTTCTACGCAAAGACAGTTAAACAGGGTGTATCAAAATTATAGGCCATAAATGAAACCACATATTCTGGGGCCAAAAATAGCTCGATTGAACCTAATTTACCTTAGTACAAATGTGCACCAAAAAAAAGTTACAGCTCTTGGAAGTTACAAATTAAAAATCGATTTTTTCCAATTTCTCGAGAACATTTTAGTATTTTTTTATGAAAATTGACAGGTGGTTCTCCTATTGCAAGAGCAACTTTCTACAAAAAAATTACGAAATCTGTGCACCCCATCAAATTTTTATGGGGGTTGTGATGCCTTTAACCTTCCCAAATTGTCACGCTATTAGTTTAACACATTATTTTGGAAACTTGTCTCTTAGTACTTTTTCGATTAGCCAGTTTTTATCGAGATACGGGCTCTTTTCGATTATGTTTTAAAAATTCTGAGAATAGAAAAAGTAGATTATAAGTGAATTTTCAAATCATTCGGATGTTAAAAAAATATTTATTGAATCTAATTAAATATTTTGTGTTTTGTAAAAATGTTTTCTCAGAAGCCAATGATTTTCCAACATATTCAATTTTCTTTGATAAAACGTTGCCATAGGTGTTCAAGAAAATGGAGGCCATTTTTACAAAACATAAAATATTTAATTAGATCCAATAAATATTTTTTTAACATCCGAATGACTTAAAAATTCACTTATAATCTACTTTTCCTATTCTCAGAATTTTTGAAACATAATCGAAAAAAGGCCATATTTCGATAAAAACGGGCTAATCGAAAAAGTACTAAGAGACAAAAAAGTTTCCAAAATAATGTGTTAAACTAATGGCGTGACAAAAATAATTTAATTGTAACGGACACAAAAATTTGGGGAGGTTGAAAGGATCAAAACCCCCATAAAAATTTTATGGGGTGCACAGATTTCGTAATTTTTTTGTAGAAAGTTGCTCTTGCATTAGTAGAACCATCTGTTTATTTTCAAAAAAAAAAATACTGAAATGTTCTCGAGAAATTGGAAAAAATCGATTTTTAATTTGTAACTTTCAAGGGCTGTAATTTTTTTTTGGTGCACATTTGTACTAAGGTAAGTTAGGTTCCATCGAGCTATTTTTGGCCCCAGAATATGTGGTTTATTTTTTGCCTATAATTTTAATACACCCCGTATATCCAAAGCCGTTCATTGTTTTGTGTAACGATAGGCTCTGCCGCATAGAACCGCAGCTCGAATGCCTGCGGCCTTCTTCGCAAAAGGCTGTTTATTACATTGGTCTCGCTCGATCCGCGAGCTTCACAGCACGAAGGCCTGCGGCCTTCTACGCACAAGACAGTTACGTAGAAAGATCCTCGCTCGCTTCGCTCACTCGGTTACATTGACGTTACCTTAAGAATAAATCACGTCTGTGGTAAAGAAGTTTCCAGTAAAAAAAAAAAACATTTTTTTCACTCCAGAAAATAAAAAACACCCTGTATATCAATTTTTCATCTTTTCTTAAGATAAAAACACTCTGTACATCAAATTATATGTCATCGTATCCGTAGTAACGCAAATGACAATTTTGACAGTTTGAAGTTTGTTCTTAGCCGCTGTCATCGGTGTGAAAATTGTAAAGTTAATTTAATCATTTCTCGGTTTTAAGTGACCAAAAATACCGAAAAAACGTAAATTTGATTGTTTTATTATATTTTCTTCAATTCTCGACCGTCAAAATCGATGAAATTGTCTAAATAACGAAATAGTCTCCCAATCGGGCGTAGTTCCGTTCGAAAGAAACGAACGCGGAATGTCGGACACGGAATTATTTTCGCAATCTGCCAAAAATTTTCACCTTTAAATTCGAATTATTGAAAAAAACGATTTCTCCTAGCGAAAAGAGCCGGTTGGCGATAATGAGCGAAATTTTTAACGTCCCCCCGTCCACCTCTCCATACCTCAGAAACTTTTTTTTTCAAACTTTATTTTCTATCGCCAATAAGTCTCTATCCCCTGGGGTTTTATATATACAGGGTGTTTCTGAAATAAGTGGTCAAACTTTGGGAGCATGTAGAAAAACTCAAAATATGACAAAAACTTAAATGACTTTTTTTCGAAATGTCATTGGTTGTCAGTATACAGGGTGTTAAAGATGGATTCTTAAGAGTTAATTTTATTAATAATTTCATTAATATTGAAGGTTGAAGGTATAATGATGAAAATTTGGTACACATACTAAACAAATTTAATGTCTTACGGCACCATTCAATCGGGTTAAAAAAGTTGTCCAGGGGTTGGTTAAAAAGGGGGGGTCGTTGGGTAATTCTAACCTAATTTTTTTATTTTAATCTTTTTAATTGATTTGTTTAAAGAATATGAAGAAATGAAGTTTTGTACATAAAAAAGGTATACTTGTTGAATTTCCGTAAAGTGAACCGTTTTCAGGAAAAATGACTTATAAAATTCTGGTACACGTTAAAATTATTAAATTATTGTCATCAAGTTAGGACGACATTCTTTCAAAAATTTGACAGTTAGTGACAATATGCTATCTTAACGGTTTTATGTGTTTCTCAGAAACGTCACTGTCACGGACTGTTAAGTTTTTGAAAGTATGCCTTCCTACTTGATTTTTAAAGATGACAATAGTTTTATTTTAACGGGTACCAGAATTTTAAAAAGTTATTTTTTGAGACAACGGGTCACTTTGCGGTAATTTAACAAATATACCTTTTTTATGTAGAAAACTTCAATTTTTCATATTCTTTAAAGAAATCAATTAAAAAGGTTAAAATAAAAAAGTTAGGTTAGAATTACCCAATTCCCCATTTTGACCCACCCCTGGACAACTTTTTTAACCCAATTATATGTTGCCCTAAGACATTTCATTTACTTAATATGTGTACCAAATTTCATCATTATACCTCCAATATTAATGAAATTATTAATAAAATTAACTCTTAAGAATCCATCTTTAACACCCTGTATACTGACAACCAATGACATTTCGAAAAAAAGTCATTTAAGTTTTTGTCATATTTTGAGTTTTTCTACATGCTCCCAAAGTTTGACCACTTATTTCAGAAACACCCTGTATAGTGAAGCTAGTACCTATGACGTGCGATATGCATATGTCCATGTTCTTCTTGAGCTCCTCGA
The DNA here is from genome assembly GCA_917563865.1 of Phyllotreta cruciferae. NCBI lineage: Eukaryota > Metazoa > Arthropoda > Insecta > Coleoptera > Chrysomelidae > Phyllotreta > Phyllotreta cruciferae. Next base: position 4,213,257 of record OU830620.1, on the reverse strand, counting down.
ACTTCCGTTCGCTCAAGTACTTGGTGTTGGTGGGCTCGCAGACGGTGAGCAGGAACTCGATGCCCTGGTAGGCCCAGCGGGGGCGCATGCCGCGGCCCCTTTCGCACCGCTCCGTCACGAATTTCATCCACAGATCGGCGAAGTTCACCATGCTGCCGACGAGGCGGGCGCGCTGCAGGTCCTCCGTGGCCGTATCGGAGAGGTCTTTGTAGAACTGCGAAACGAACGGATCAATTTAACAATACCAATCGAATGAGCGTTTGGTTTACTTCGAATCCGAATCGGTATATTTGCATTAGAATCTCCCTGATGCGGGAGCTCAACGCTAGTTTATCGGCCTCGTCCAGAGTGGGATCGTTGAGGTAGTCGAATAGGGTTTGGACTTTTACTATGCTGTCCGGTATGATGCACTTAAATGCCACTATTGAATCCTACAAAAACAACGTTTTAACTCCTATTAAGCCATCTTAGTACGTTATAATACCTTTACGAATATCTTGCAATCTTCCGGAACGATATCGTTCTCCGTACGGAGATTAGTTTTAACGAATGCCATCGTTTTCAAGCTCGTTTCGCGCTCTTCGTTGAACACCGACTGCAATTTGCGACAAAAAGTGAACAAATTTTGCCTATAAAAAAGCTCGTTAGCTACTAGAAGATTTGTTATAAGACGCACGTACTTAACTAACCCATCAGCATGATTATTAGTCGATAAAGTCTTCAACGAATCGTCTATTCGTTCGATCAACCTGTGGCCGGTGTTCCGCAATATGGTGCCCATTATGTGCGCGAATTTCGCCCCCACGACGGCATTGAATTGCGGAAACGACCGGCACACGAACATGCAGAACTCGAACTCCTCTTCGAGCAGGTTCTTTTGGAAGGTCTTGTTCAGGAGCACCCACTGTTGGAGGTAGTCCAAAAAGTCCACGAATATCTGCCGTATGCACTCGTCGAATTTCTCCACTTTCTCCTGGAATTCCACTGTGGCTATGCTGGTTCCGGATGTGGCCGTTTCGATGTATCGACAAGCCCTTTCTACAACCAACAAACGATGGAATTTGTAACTAAATTACTGTAGAAATAATCACCTCTTTCCTGTATGGCCTTGTACAAGCCGGTTTTGAGTTCCCTCATCAGCTGCCTGATGCTCAAAGCTGAGGGATTCGTCGGTTTCTGCTCTAATCGCATCAGCAAATACTCGTGGACTACTTCTAACGGTACGGTAGCCAAAAATATGAACAACGTTCTGTAGGATGGTAGATCTAACGTTTTGTATTCAGGACTCCAACAACCGTACCTAATACATACAAAACGGTATTATTAAATTCGTATTATACGCTTTTTAATCACCTTCTCAATTCCTCGTCGTCCGAACAACAGCTGGTCTTCGTGAACACGCTCGTATCCTCCGGATACTCCAACGTGAATTGCGTCTTCCGGAGAACGTGGCTGTGAAGATTGCTCAGGAAATTCAAACTCTTGTCGAGCGCTCGAGTTTTCAGCACGTTCTCTATGTACCTTCTGTAAGGGGACACTTTGTTTTTGCAACCCCTGGGCGCCAGTAGATCGCAAATCGGGGACACGGGCTGGTACAGATCGTTCGTATTCGAACAATCGTTGCTGATAATGCTACCGGTGGAATTCGTGCTGTTGTTGCTGTCCGACGGGCTGCCTGAAATACCCAAAAAGCTTGTACAAGCCTTATAGACCAAGCTGTCTAGCATTTTTTCATGACAAAAATAGTAGTAGCAAACCGATTGTGCGATGATATTAAAGATAATAAGCAGATTAATAGGTATGTGTTTTTCATTCGAGTTTCCGGTCATTTTGTTAGTTAATTAAACATTTATTGCAAAAAAGAAGATATTTTTTCTTTTTTTGCTTGTAACTTTGAAACTAATGGAGCAATCGTAATGCCTCAATGGAATGATTTTTAGAGAATTAAAATATCTACAGAATGAGATGTAGAACGTCTCAATCGGATAATTAGATCCTGAGAAAGTTAGGAAAAACCGGAAAATTAGGCGTTTTTTCGAAAATTCCTAGCTCCCTCATTTTTTGAGCAGGAGCGCTAAAATTTTGAGGCAAAGTAGGGATTATAATGTCCTTTATATGTGCCAAAGGTGGGAGCTGTCGGATTATTAGTTTTCGTGAAATCGCTATTGAAAGTTTGCAGTGCGCTTTTTTCCAGAAGACCTGTATGCGTTACCGTAAGTCTGAAAAAAATTTCAAAAAAAGTTTTGAAAAGTTGACATTGTGCACTACAAAACGTATATTTCAGTTTTTCGATCAGATGCCTGGAAGCATGGTAAAAACAATCATAAAGTTCGTGAAAAACGGCTGAAAATCGAGTTTCTTGGCCCGGTCGCCGAGGTTGCTATGGCAACCTATAAGAATAATGACGTATTCACGAATTTCGGCCGTTTTTTCGCGAACTTTATGATTGTTTTTAGCATGCTTCCATGCATCTGATCGAAAAACTGAAATATACGTTTTGTAGTGCACGATGTCATCTTTTCAAAACTTTTTTTTGAAATTTTTATCAGACTTACGATAACGCATACAGGTATTCTGGATAAAAAGCGCACTGCAAACTTTCAATAGCGATTTCACGAAAACTAATAATCCGACAGCTCCCACCTTTGGCACATATAAAGGACATTATAATCCCTACTTTGCCTCAAAATTTTAGCGCTCCTGCTCAAAAAATGAGGGAGCTAGGAATTTTCGAAAAAACGCCTAATTTTCCGGTTTTTCCTAACTTTCTCAGGATCTAATTATCCGATTGAGACGTTCTACATCTCATTCTGTAGATATTTTAATTCTCTACAAATCATTCCATTGAGGCATTCCGATTGCTCCATTAGTTTCAAAGTTACAAGCAAAAAAAGAAAAAATCTCTTCTTTTTTGCAATAAATTGTTTATAACTAACAAAATGTCCGGAAACTCGAGTGAAAAACACATACCTATTAATCTGCTTGTTATCTTTAATATCATCGTACAGTCGGTTTGCTACTACTATTTTTGTCATAAGAGCGTTATTTTCAATCCCTATAGCTTGGTCTACTATTAAAATCCGCAATAGGCGCTCACCGGAACCGTTGTCGTCCGCCACAGAAGCACAAGGCCAATCCGAACGTTTGCTGTCCAACAAAATCACCAATCTCCCTAATATATTCAGCTTCAATCGCTGTATTTTAGTCATGTTGTACCATTGGCACATTGCTCTCACTCTACCGACGATTTCCGGGGATCTATACAGAGGGTAAAGCTCGGCGAAAGCTTTACTCGACGGGAACAAGCTTTCGGCGTCCTCTAATCTCTTCAGCAATTTCTCGATTTCTTTTAGAGCTTCGTTTTGAGCCTCGAGGCACGGGTGACAGTAGATCGACACGCACCCCGGACAATCCTCCTCTAACCCACTGTCGCTATTCTGGGTTAGATACCTACAAATACACTCGATGAGTACACTGTGTCCCATTTTGGTCACGACTGGGAGGTATCTCGGTCATTAGACTTGATAGGACATTGCGGTTTTCGCGAACCTCTACTACTTTTTTGTCAAACTTACAATGGCACAAACAAATTTTTTAAATCTCTTTTCATTTTTGAGTTACAGGGCGATAATGAAAATTCTGACTTATTCAGCCACACCCGTATCTCGTTTGCTATTGAAGATATTTTAAATGTGTAAACTGATTATTATAGATAATTTTACGTAGAATTCAGTGACGTCCTTAGTTTTTTTATGGGGGTTACCATTTCTGAAATATGACACCAACTTGTATTTTTTTTTAATGAAACACCCTGTATACTTATTGGCCATTAAATTTGTAATTTTTTTCTCTTTTTAATGATATGGCGCATTCTACAGGGTTATTCACGGTATACGACTCGGTCTATATCTCATTAATGCTACATTTTATGAAATTTTTGTGAATATAAATTTTGTGTATGTCTAATAGACCTATTCAGTTTATGAAAGAGAGTGATGGAGTTATTAGATCAACATAAGTGAACAAGAGAAGCAAATACTTTTCACGCGCAATGTATGGAACCATAGACAAAATATAAGAGACTGTTTAAAACATAGGAGTTATTCTACAACGTCTGTTAGTTCTGGGTCCCAGTACCAGAGGCGCTGCTATCGAAAAATTAAATATATTTCGTAAATTAGATAGAGGCCCGAATGCAAACGATCGCGACTTTCGTCTTGTTTCGTTCGGCACGGTTCGGCAGCATCCTTGCTGTTCTTGTTAATTTTTTTTGTTTGTGCCGGTAAGTTTCGTGAGTGTTTAGATGCCATTTTTGTGTATAACCTAAATTTGTGAGTATTTTTATATTTATTGGTTTTTCCTCATTCATCCAAAGAGCTGATACTATACCTCCCTATGACCTATGAGGATAGTTTTGCTGATAAACGATAAATGTTTTACTTATGTATACTTTAAAAAATACGAAGCCTGAATCAATTTATTTTTCAGTTCTACTTTAGTACTTTGCCTTATGGTGCATCCTGGGTAACGCTAAAGGGTATTATTTGCACTGTTATTATTTTTGTCGAATGATTTTGTGTACTGTAAATAAATAATTAATGATATAATGTATTATTTGTATATGTAATTATGTACAGTGAGGGGCAAAATTGTGGAATAAATTAATTTTTTTGAGAATAGGCGGCTTTGGCCCTTAGGGCGCGATAATTTTTCCCCTCACTGTATATAATATTATATATGTATATGTAATTTTGAATAAATACCAACATTTCTAATTTACAAAAGTTGTAGTTCTTATTTTTTTTATTTTAAACATTTATATACAATCGAATTTGGTAATTGTGTAGCCATTTAATAGCCATTTTCCATCCTTGAGGATTAGCTATTGAATGACTACACAATTATCAAATGCATGATGTTATTTAGTTAGAAATACAAGAATAAAATTTAAATTTACCGCCTATTTTTGATTTAGAAATATAGAAGAAATCTACTTTGAAAGTCGACCTTGATATTAGTTCCTGGGTCCCCGCACCAGGGGCAGTGCCATCAACGCTATGCCAATTTTTAGTAAAGGATCGAACTCTCTCATATTTCTTTCTCTATGTGTGGAACCATTTAAAATCTGCGCAAACATGAGTGGAAGAGATATAGCTATTTTGGCCTTTTTCATTGCTGATTGACAGACCCAACAACGTTGCCCGTTTACATGCAGGCTTGAAGTCGACTTGAATCCTAGATCGACTCTTCTATAAACATGGATCGAATTGACTCGACGAAGAAAAAAGATACCGGATCGAGTTGACTTGACGAAGAAAAAGTCTTCGTGGTCTTCATGGTCCTCAAGTCAATCTCGAGCCGTTTAGCTTTCAGATCCGCCTCAATTCAAAAATTTGTGATTTTTGAGGCCTTTATTATGAGACCAAAATACTAAGTGTGACCCCTTTTTGGAATCAGCTCCAATGTAGAATCCAACAATGTAATAATATACGGGGTGTTCCATTAAAAAAAAAAACATAACTTTGATATGTAACTTTTTTTGGGACATCCTGTATACTTGAATCTAATTTTAAATTATACCCCCCTTAGACATACACAAAATTTATATTTACAAAAATTTCATAAAATGTAGCTTTAATGAGATATAGACCGAGTCGTATACCGTGAATAACCCTGTATATATTGAATTTCATTAGAACGCTCAAAGAGATTAACTATTTTATTATAAAAATGGTTAGGGGGCTATGCGGAAAAACAAAAAAAATCGTAGAAATGTTTTATTTAATATTCTCAACAACTATTTTTGTTCTAAAAGTATTTTATTTTGGTTTTTCTGCATAGCCCCCTAACCATTTTTCGAATAAAATAGTTTTGAGCTTTTTTGAGCGTTCTAATGAAATTCAAAATATAGATTGCGTCATATCATTAAAAAGAGAAAAAAATTACAAATTTAATAGGCAATAAAAATACAGGGTGTCCCATTAAAAAAATACAAGTTGGTGTCATATTTCAGAAATGGTAACCCCCATAAAAAAACTAAGGACGTCACTGAATTCTACGTAAAATTATCTATAATAATCAGTTTACACATTTAAAATATCTTAAATAGCAAACGAGATACGAAGGTGGCTGAATAAGTAAGAATTTTCATTATCGCCCTGTAACTCAAAAATGAAGAGATTTAAAAATCTGTTTGTGCCATTGTAAGTTTGACAAAAAAGTAGTACAGGTTCGCGAAAACCGCAATGTCCTATCAAGTCTAATAACCGAGATACCCTCCAGTCGCGACCAAAATGGGACACAGTGTACAATAATCGATTAATTACATAATATTTTAGTACCTTCTGGAAGGTCTCTGGAACCTGTAGTTTTTGATATCGTTCAGCAGGGGCTCGACGCATTCGCGGGCCATACACAGGTAGGTGTCTTCCTCCACTGGAGTCCTATCGGCGTGGTAGGCTTGAAGCTCCAGCCATATTAGATCTTTCAGTTCGTTCTGCCACAAGCTCTCCTCTCTGCTCATCTAAAACCACCATAAAAATTCGCTTAATATCAACAGAATTATCCCTACATTAACATCGAAGGAGGAAAGCAAACATTTATATCTAATCGAGCGTTTGATTTAGAGGTAATGTTATGTGTATATCGAGGGGAATTATTAAAATTGCATCGTTTGTTTAGCGATTAAACGAGGAAATAATAGTATTTTTATCGTTTTATTGCTATACATTAATGCGTTACGAAACGTTTCGCAACCGATTGAATTACTCACAACTCTTCTCGAGTTTCGATCGTACGAACTTCGATCGCCGCTGCCCATCCTGATAAGAGCCTTTAAGGTCATGTAAAATTCGATTCGCCTGGCCGGACACTCCGCGGCCGAAGAAGGTTCTTCTTCGTTTCTCTCGGGCTCCTCGCTCCTGGCCTGTCTCTTCGGACAAAACTGCTTCTTGCAGGGAAACGTCCTGCCCATCAGGCTCATAAATCTGCAAACAATTAATCGTTATAAGCGAACGTACGGGGCGGGAGTAACAAGTACCTTTTGTTGCTTTCGATTTGATAGCTGGGAGTTTTGGGGTACTCGAGTTCCTCGGATATGTCGTCGTGTAATTGGTGATCGGAGTTGGCTGCCTGGGCTATGGCTATGTCGAGTTTTAGGTCGCGTTCGGAGCCTCGCAGCAGCTTCATTTGGCGTTTGTTTAAACGTTTCGAACCTGCAATCATCAGATACGTTATAAATTATAACTACACTCACCGACTTAAAATTCGATCCATTCAAAATAATGCTTTAGTTGAATTTTTTACCAACTTTTAGATAAAATACTGTAGTTTTAAGATTATTTTTCGGACATATAAAAGTAATTTAGTACTCGCCGCATATACAGGGGAGAAGAGAAAACAATTTTTTCCTCTACTTTTGACGCACCCTGTAGGTTAATTCTGCCAGTAGATCTGCACACAATTAACTTTATCAAGAAGACTGATTTGTTTCCAACATTTTGCTTTTTTATTTACCCCAATATCTTAATTTGTTTGTGAAATGTGACGATTTAAAGAAAATGCTACATTTTAGAAACGGCCATAATTTAAATAAACTACAAAATAAGTAGAGTGCTGTGGCCAACTCACAATATGACAACTGTCAAATATTCGTTACTTGGCAATTGCAGTTTAATTATCAGCATAACATCTTGGTTTTAACACCTACTGATGCAGCACGAGCAGTTGCTTTGGTACAAGACGGTAGGTCTCAGTATTATGCTTCTAGAATATTGGGTGTTACAAGGTGTAGCGTCCAGAGAGCTGTACAACGTTTCAATGAAACTGGTAGTTTTTCGAGACGAAGAGTATCTGGCAGACGACGTTCTACAAATGTTCGAGATGATCGTTTTGTAACATTAAATGTTTTACGGGAAAGAAATACTGCTGTCATGGCTCGAAATCGTTTAGAAGAAGTACGTCAAGTAGTTGTTGATAATTAATTAAACTGCCAAGTAACGAATATTTGACAGTTGTCATATTGTGAGTTGGCCACAGCACTCTACTTATTTTGTAGTATATTCTCTACCGTCATTTAAATTATGACCGTTTCTAAAATGTAGCATTTTCTTTAAATCGTCACATTTCACAAACAAATTAAGATATTGGGGTAAATAAAAAAGCAAAATGTTGGAAACAAATCAGTCTTCTTGATAAAGTTAATTGTGTGCAGATCTACTGGCAGAATTAACCTACAGGGTGTGTCAATAGTAGAGGAAAAAATTCTCTTCTCCCCTGTATATGCGGCGAGTACTAAACTACTTTTAGATGTCCGCAAAATAATCTTAAAACTACAGTATTTTATCTAAAAGTTGCTAAAAAATTCAAATAAATCAGCCTCCGCATTTGAAAGTTAAGAGCATTTTTGAATAAATCATTATTTTGATTGGATCGAATTTTAAATCGGTGAGTGTACTTTGATGCGAGCTCACCTTCTTCTTCTGGGGTTTCTCCTTTGGTTTGATACGTGTCTTCGTGCATTGTTCCAGTCGTGTGCCTTCTGGTAAGAGATGATTTGGGTTTGATGCACGTTATTGGGCTGCTACGAAAGATAAGAATGTTCTTTGAATATGTAATATATTACACTCGAGTTTAATTTATCTTGTAATTATAATCGCCCCAGTTTCCTGTTCGGCGATTTTGTTAAAAGATTACGTTTTTTATATCAGTATGAATGTTATTGGCATGCTGTTAATACAAAAAACAGTACATATTACGTTTTTATATGGAGAACTTACCTTGTTTGGCGTTCACGAACCTTCCTGTCGCGGTTTTTCCTGAGGATTTTCGTCCTGGGCGGCGTTTTGGAGTAAATATCGTACTCGCTAAGCTCGTCGTTTTCCAACGGACTATGATCTTGGTCATCCATATTATTGTAATTGTAATTTAACACCGCTTTTGTGGAACATTCCTGCAAGTCAATTTGCCGTTTTCGATCATTACGGTAATTATGCACTCGAAACACGTATTGTTATCTTTATACAAATATTACTGACTAGACATAGTAAATAACATTATTATTCCAACATTGGGGAATCAAATCTAATCAAGATAATTAATTATCGCCACTTTATTATTTACATAACCTAACCTAAAAAATGACATTTAACCATTTGACATTCTTCTTTTTATGCTGACTGCTACTATTCAGATGTATAGTTAACTGTCATTGTCTAACCTCAAAACCAAATAACCTATAATAAAGTACATTTTCAACTAAATAAATGGATTCTGCGTTTGTTAGAATTCCGGGTTTTTGCCCGGATTGCGGTTCGATTTTGCCTCCCCTTCGCGAAGACGGGGGCGTCGTTTGCTACACGTGTTCCAAAACGTTCACCAACAACGTCGAAAGTGGCAAGTAAAATTTAATAAAACCACACTGTAAATTCTTATATGCTTACTTCACAGCTTTCGGCAGTAAACGGGTCACTTACACCATTAATTTTAACTCGAGAGAAGCCAGGAAGAAGAACGTGAAGGAGGACAATGAAGAGGACGAAGGACCGGTGGTCGATCGAAAGTGCCCCAAGTGCGACAACGACAAGATGTCTTACGCTACTCTTCAACTAAGATCGGCTGATGAAGGACAAACTGTGTTTTATACTTGTACGAAATGTAAATACAAAGAGAGCGAGAATTCGTAATTACGCACACCTTTTGCGGGTTTATTCGATACGATTTAATAATGGACAAGAGACAAAAACCTTTATTATAGTGTACCAATATCGTAGCCAATGTGCCTAACAATTACAAGAATTTGAAATATTTCGTAAACACTTTTAATAAAACAGTTAAAGTGAATATTTAGGCGTATGCCTTCGAAGTCTTTGTAAATACACATATATAACAAAAAGATACTTCTTATAAAATAAAGGAAATTTTATACACTTATCAGATCGATGTATACATAAAAACTAAAAACATTCCACTCCAATCCAAAATTCAAAAAAAAAACCATTTTAATCTTACGTTACCAACATAACTTATTCCTTTTTATCGAATACTTTATGCGCTGAAAAATATAAATACATTAACAACAACATCAATCGATTACTCAACAACCTTACCAGAATCTTTCATTTTGTTAAGTGTAACATCGATGTCCTTCTGGTGTCTTAAGAAATATGGTTTGATGACCTTCCTGTAGAGGGCAAGAGATCCGTTCAATTCACCAGGAACCATCAACCACACCAAGAACATAGCCTACAAAAATTAAACATTAATACAAATATATTTATTTACTAAGGGGTTTCTTAACAAGTACCTTAACGAACCAGTACAACGGGAACCATCGAACGATGATGTCAGCGAAATATTCGGAAACCGAGAATACGGCAAATACCACCCAGTAAGTCAACCATTTGGTGTCGTCGTCTTTTTCTTTGGATTCGATGGCCTTTATCGATACATATGCGGGATACAGGAAACCTACCGTATTACATACTAATTGTGCGAAATAACCAAACACCAACCAGATAGCGATGAAAACGGCAAAACCTAATAAAACAGAATATGATAATTTACTACAGTGTCCTAGCAAAAGTTCGTTATTCAACGGTTCAAGGTCAAAATCAAGGACCTTCGGAATCATTATTCGAAACCGCCACAAGTCCATTATATTTAATTAATTACGTTGAACTCACCTAGTGCAATGTATAATCTGTTAACACCGGTTTTTTCTTCCAACGTTCTTAACAAAGGAGTCCATGGTTTGGAGTTATCCTGAAGGGAAGCCTCCAATTGTCTTTTGAGCTCGTTCAGTTTCTGCGCCATGATCGCACTGAAATGATATTCACTGTATTAAATGAACTTTGTAATTACGTGCGAATTAAAAATTTTACCTTGGAATTTAGAGATTTTTATTACTAATTATACACCCAGCTAAAAAAAAACCGCACAATTTTTTCTGACAGTTTCAAACCGACATTGACAGTGGAGTGGCTAACGTCAATGTCAAACACAGACAGTGTAGAGTTGGGAAGAGTAAATTTGCAAATTTTTTATAAATAGAGAAAGAAAAGTAAATATTTCGTCCATAAAATGGTAAGCCTATAAAACTCACCCTTAAGAGTCAACAAACACTTAAGAGACGACTATGAATAAGGGAATACGTTGTTTATTAAGGAGAAGTAACAGTTATGTTCCGTTACGAAATAACACTTGTACCTCTATTATACCGGTATCAAGATGTCAGTGTTGCATACCTGTCAGTGTTATATTGTTATAATTAATTTTTAACAAAGTTATTATTTCTATAATTAATCGTTAATTACTATAAAAAATGCTACAAGGATATTCTCTTAATGGTCCAATTTAGTATTTAACTCAACCTGCTTTATAACAATCATAAAAATGGCTCCTCCACTTCCACGAACAATAATACTATTTAGTGGTAAAAGAAAGTCTGGTAAAGACTACATTTGCAATAAATTGAAGAGCATGTAAGTAACTTTAACCAGGCTTATTAAACGTGAATTTATTTGATTAATTTTAAGTCTGGGCGATGAGAATTGTGCTATAATACGAATATCAGAACCACTGAAGGCAATATATGCTAAACACCACAACTTGGACCTGCAGGAGCTGTTAAGCGAGGGGCCCTACAAGGAGATCTACCGAAGCGACATGATCAAATGGAGTGACGAGGAAAGGGGCAAAAACCCGGGGATATTTTGCCAAGCCGCTTGCGAAACAGGTTTGTTTTTAGTAACGGGTTACCTTACATTATGAATAATTAATGCGATTACCCAGCGATTTTGAAACCTGTTTGGATCGTGAGCGATATTAGAAGGAAAACCGACATCGAATGGTTCAGTAAAGAATACGGGGATTTGATAAAAACCATCAGAATCACAGCCGATGTTGGTATAAGGGAGCAAAGGGGTTTCGTTTATACCAAAGGTAATCTTATAATTTCCTTTTTGTACAAATTTATTAATTACTCTGGATGCAGGTGTTGATGATGTTGCCTCAGAATGCAACTTGGATGATTTTAACAAGTGGAATTTAATAATTTCGAATAACAACAGCGAGGATTGCGAAAGTGCCTTAAAAACCATTTTAAATCTAGTGCAAAACGAACACAATCAAGAATAACTATAGACAAAACTTATTTCTACAAAGTATTATATTTTAATTATTAAAATCAATATTTTTACTTACCTTATTACCGATTCTGAGGCATTTGTAGCTTTTTCCTTGACATCCATTTTACCCTGAATTTCTTCGAATGTATTAAATTGTAGACGTAGATTTGAACAATGTCGGTGGTTATTTAAGTTTTTACATTAAAAAATGCTTATCTATACTCCGCAATTTAAGGTTTGCGCTATATTTAGAATTGTTTCTGATATAAAGATTTGCATAAGTTAGGTGCGGTATCAGCACGGCAAGGACTTGTGATAAGAGCTTCGTTTCCTAAATTAACCATTTTAATTGAAATTGATGACAAAGAAAGTTTATACTACGCAATAATCAATAATTTATAATGATTGTTTGAACTTAAATTAGTGGGAAGTGGGCTTAAAGTGCCTTATTTGCAATTTTTCAAAAAATGTAATACGGGTTGCATAACTATAAGAAGTAATTTTCATAGTGGCCTTTATTATAGTTGGACAACAAAAATTTCTGTGTGACATTTGACATTGACAGATTTGAGGTTAAACGTCAAGTTTGTGTTTACATGGGCGGAGGCACTTTCGTCCTTCGAAAAATTAAAAAATCTGTTGAATTAGAATCGGGACTAATTAAAAATAAATTCCAAGCACTCGCCGAATTAGAATAGTCCGATGAAAACGAAAAGTACTCGTTAATTACAGCCTTCTCGTCCGGCGAACGATAAAGAAAACTGGTGCATATCCAAATAAAATTAACAATTAAGGGAGAATTAAAAATTTAACGCAGGCAAAGCGAACAAACATGTAAATAAACTAGTTACTGATCAGTCATGCTAACAAAGCAGTTTTACTAGTTAATGGGAAAAAGTGTGAAATAAGATGTCCCAAGCAGGCGGTGATTTCGTGTTTACCAACGAAGAAACAACTGAAGGCGAACCGTCCGGGTTGCTAGATCATTCCAACAAAAAGAAATTCTCATCCGGCTCTCTTTCGGGCGACGTTGCCAGACCTAAAGTAGTCACCGTGAAACACCCCGAATCAAATAAATTGAAACCCACAGCGAAAAAGAACAAACAACCCATCCCGGCCGACTTGGATGTCTCTAAAGAATTCATCAGATGCAGAGAAGAAGGCATCAAGCGACTAGATTTGAGCAAATCGAATATCACACAACTTCCGTCTACCGTACGGGATTTACACCATCTATCGGAATTGTATCTGTACGGAAACAAATTGGTGCAATTACCCGCAGAGATAGGATGTTTAACGAACCTTTTGACATTAGCTCTGAGCGAAAACTCTCTAACCAGCCTACCCGACTCTCTAGTAAACTTAAAATCTCTGCGAGTGTTGGATCTGAGACACAACAAATTGAGCGATATACCCGAAGTGGTGTACAAACTGACATCTCTGACAACGCTGTTTCTGCGATTTAACAGAATCCGATACGTCGGGGACGAGATCAAGCATCTAACGGCTCTAACCATGTTGAGCTTGAGGGAGAACAAAATTAGAGAATTACCACCGGGAATTGGGAAATTGGTCAATCTGTTGACTTTCGATGTATCGCACAATCACTTGGAACATTTACCGGAGGAAATCGGCCAGTGTGTGGACTTGTCCACGTTGGATTTGCAGCACAACGAGCTGTTGGATATTCCCGATTCCATCGGACAATTGATGCAATTGACTAGATTAGGCTTGAGGTGAGAGTTTGTACGATTCGTTTTCAACTAAAAATCCTCTTTTTATATATTTTAGATATAACAGGTTGACGCAAATACCGAATTCATTGAGCAATTGCAGCAACATGGATGAATTCAACGTAGAAGGCAATGCCATTTCGCAGTTACCCGAAGGATTGTTGTCCAGTTTAAGCGAGTTGACTAGCATTACGTTGTCTAGAAACAACTTCTCCGCATTCCCTTCCGGAGGTACAATTTATACGATACGATGTGGCAAATTGTATTTAACGATTTTCTAATATTTCCAGGTCCTTCGCAGTTCGTGAACGTAGATTCGGTGAACCTGGAGCACAATCAAATCGACAAAATCCCCTACGGGATATTCTCCAGGGCTAAACACCTGACGAAATTGAACATGAAAGAAAACCAGTTGACATCTCTACCGCTAGATGTCGGCACGTGGACAAATATGGTAGAATTGAATTTAGGAACGAACCAGTTGAGCAAACTACCCGACGACATACAATGTTTGCAAACTTTGGAGGTATTTGAATTACAATAAGAGCGTATCAGAGTAATAATCGAATTCTCCAGGTGCTGGTGTTATCCAACAATCTGTTGAGGAAACTGCCGCCCAGCGTGGGGAACCTGCGGAAATTGAGGGTGCTGGATTTAGAGGAGAACCGTTTGGAGCAGCTTCCGCAGGAGATCGGCTATCTCAAAGACCTGCAGAAGCTCATCGTGCAATCCAATCAATTGACTTCGCTTCCTCGGGCTATCGGCCATCTGACGAATCTGGTGTTCCTGAGTGCTGGTGAAAACAATCTGGCGTTCCTTCCAGAGGAAATCGGCACGTTGGAGAATCTGGAATCGCTCTATATCAATGACAACCCGACGTTGCACAACCTTCCGTTCGAGCTGGCCCTGTGCACTAATTTGGGCATCATGAGCATAGAGAATTGCCCGTTGACGCAGATTCCGGGGGAAATTGTGGCTGGCGGGCCTTCGCTGGTCATACAGTATTTGAAAATGCAGGGACCCTACAGGGCTATGTGATAATCTGACGAGGACGTTGCCAAATTTCGAATTTGTTGGAAAGATTTTTATGACGTTTCGAAAGGGTGTCGATTTTCTGAAAATCGATAAAATTGACAAATAATTGTAAGATAAACGCTGTTTTAAATAGATATTACGACGTATAAGATGTTTGAGAATATTGTATTAATTTTTGTATAATTTAATTTTCACGATGTTTCGTACAAAAAAATGTGTTTATGTTTATATAGTTGTTGCATGAAAGAAAAAAAACCTGTTAGTTAATTCGCTAAAAGTGCTAATAAAATATTTTGAGCCTTTACAAAGGATGTTTAAATTCTACTAACTAGAAAATAAAATTATCCTGTAAATTTTACAAGTCTTTAATAGGAATCAGAAGAAAGAGACGTATTAATCAATAAGAAAAGGCCACTAATTACCGGTCGAGTAACAAGCAATTGACAGCACAGTTGACAGATGACAGCTAACTAATAACTGCTAATAAATATAAGTAATTTATAAAATATTTAAAGGACAAATCGAAATAAGACAATTTATTTTTTCTAACAAACACAACCCCTGCTCTAACGCGTTATTTTTCTAACAACAAACCGCCAACCAGGTAAGCCAGTCCGCGCGAATAGTTGGGTTATGTAAAATCTAATTGTCATTGTACCCGTTGCAGCAACAATACATTATAAACACCGTAAACATGTCGTCCGGCCGGCCCATTAAATGCGTTGTAGTCGGAGATGGTACGGTGGGAAAGACCTGCATGCTCATCTCCTACACCACAGACAGTTTCCCCGGCGAATACGTACCCACAGTGTAAGTACCACCTCACTCCATTACACAGTAGAGCTGTAAAATTCTCATTTTATTACGTAGATTCGACAATTATTCCGCCCCGATGGTCGTAGACGGGATATCCGTGAGCCTGGGCCTCTGGGATACGGCTGGACAGGAAGATTACGACAGACTTCGACCTCTATCCTACCCCCAAACGGACGTTTTCCTAATATGCTTCAGCGTAGCATCGCCTTCATCGTTCGAAAACGTCACTTCCAAGTGGTACCCGGAAGTGAAGCACCACTGTCCCGATGCGCCTATGATATTAGTCGGTAAATAAACGAATAATCTAAGTGCACTTTGATCGATAACCGTTGGGGTTTTTGTTTGTAGGTACTAAAATAGATTTAAGAGACGACAGGGAGACGTTGAACGCTCTAGCCGATCAAGGTTTGAGCCCGATCAAGCGGGAACAAGGCCAGAAACTGGCCAATAAAATTCGAGCCGTTAAATACATGGAGTGTTCGGCGCTGACGCAAAGAGGGCTGAAGCAAGTTTTCGACGAGGCCGTGAGGGCTGTCTTGAGGCCGGAGCCGCAGAAGAGGCGCCAGAGGAAGTGCTTGGTGATGTAACCTTTGATGAGTTGTGTTTCGATCGGATAGGAGCGAATTGCTCGATTCGGTGAGGTTTTTAGTTTTTTGGTTCATGTAGAATTCGGTTTTATTAAGATCAGGAGGTAGAATGTGCTCGTACTAATCGAAACTCTGACTTATGAGAATTTTTTACGATTTTACAAGTTTTTAATGTAAGTACAATCGAAGTTTTGATTTTCGACGATTTGTTTGGAAATTTACAACGAATTGATTGCTTTTTCGCTCGAATTTTTAATACTCAAAATCTCTCTAGTGATACGTTAAATTTAGCTCATTTCAAGTTTATTCGAGGGGTTGATCACTATAGGACATATTTTTGTATAGAGTAGTATTTCTTTTATTAACTACAATGCCATAAATCCTCGAATAACACCTTTATATGTGTAGAGTGTGTCCCATTTTGGTCACGACTGGAGGGTATCTCGGTTATTAGACTTGATAGGACATTGCGGTTTTCGCGAACCTTTACTACTTTTTTATCAAACTTACAATGGCACAAACAGATTTTTAAATCTCTTCATTTTTGAGTTACAGGGCGATAATGAAAATTCTGACTTATTCAGCCACCCTCGTATCTCGTTTGCTATTTAAGATATTTTAAATGTGTAAACTGATTATTATAGATAATTTTGCGTAGAATTCAGTGACGTCCTTAGTTTTTTTATGGGGGTTACCATTTCTGAAATATGACACCAACTTGTCATTTTTTTAATGGGACACCCTGTATTTTTATTGGCAATTAAATTTGTAATTTTTTTCTCTTTTTAATGATATGGCACATTCTATATTTTGAATTTCATTAGAACGCTCAAAAAAGAAAACTATTTTATTCGAAAAATTGTTGGGGGGCTGTACAGAAAACCCAAAATAAAATACTTTTAGAACAAAAATAGTTGTTGAGAATATTAAATAAAACATTTCTACGATTTTTTGTTTTTCCGCATAGCCCCCTAACCATTTTTATAATAAAATAGTTTTTCTCTTATTTGAGCGTTTTAAGAAAATTCAAAATATAGAATGTGCCATATCATTAAAAAGAGAAAAAACTTACAAATTCAATAGGCAATAAAAATATAGGGTGTCCCATTAAAAAAATACAAGTGGGTGTCATATTTCAGAAATGGCAACCCCCATAAAAAACTAAGGGCGTCACTGAATTCTACGTAAAATTATCTATAATAATTTAATTTACAAATTTAAAATATCTTCAATATCAAACGAGATACGGGGGTGGCTGAATAAGTCAGAATTTTCATTATCGCCCTGTAACTCAAAAATGAAAAGAGATTTAAAAAATCTGTTTGTGCCATTGTAAGTTTGATAAAAAAGTAGTAAAGATTCGCGAAAACCGCAATGTCCTATCAAGTCTAATAATCGAGATACCCCACAGTCGCGATCAAAATGGGACACAGTGTACATCTAATATTTCCCATGTGATTTACCTCTCGAGACAAAATATTTTTCTTCAAAGAAAAGACTGGTTTCTAAAATATTTATTCGTCACTCGTCAGTATTTTTAATTTCTCTAAAATAGTCTTGTTGAAATATCACACCTATTTTTTAAGGGTTTATTTCTAACATAGAATAGAAGCAGCACTGAATTTTTCTAATAATTATGTTATTTATTTATGTTTTCGAGTTTATTTTAATATATTTTATATCGACGCGCGTTCAAATTATTGTAGACGCTACAGTAATTTGAACGCCGATTATTTTATTTATTTACTATTATAATTGTGATTTCGAGAGTAAAATAACCTTTTTAATTTCTTTAAAGTCCCACCATCTTTTAAGGTCAATTATGTATAATAGGTGAACGAAACACAATTTCTTATGACCTGAAAAGTTGTGTTTTAAAAAGACTCTTTTTCGTGCCATGTTCGAATAAACCGTAACCAGTAGAAATACTGTTAATATAGTCTTTACAAAGTCCGCTTAATCGATTATTTTTATTTCAAATAAATTAAAGCTCAATTAACTTAACTCAGTTGTGAGTTATTTGTGAGGAAATTAAATGCTAATCGACTTTAAAAAGACTATATACGTACACTTGTGTATCTTAATAGTTGCTTTTTTTTAATATGTATGTATTTGTTAGGATTTAGTAAAACGATTTTGTGAGAAATGCACTGTTGAAAAAAATCGACAGTGCGTTTCGTTCTGTTTTAATAATTAATACTTTTTTTTATATATTATACTTCTTAAGACCAAAGTCCATTTTTTTTAACTTAAGTTCTAGTCACATTTATTCTGTATAAAACGATGTCAGCACAATACTTTTCAAGTCCGGTGATGTGTGTACTGTTCAATTTTAATTATTATATTTAAATCACATAAGAAATAAAAGTAATTTGGAAGAATTTATCTTTTTCTTCGATCTACCTATATTAAATTATTACCTAATGCTATTGGAAAAAACCATCGATAACAGATAAAAATATCTTCGACATTTCTGATTGTGTACTAAACTAATGCGTTTAGATTAGATTACCTCATGTACTTGATTTTTATTAACAATTTTCGTTTCAAAATTTGTTCTTAGAAAATGAGAATCATTTTAGATACCTTGAATTTAAACACAAGTGGGAAATTTCGTACTGAAATTAGATTATCGAATTGTTTTCAACATTCTTCAATAAATCCCATAAAATATTTTATGCAGATAAAAATGGAATAATTCATACTATCAGCGAGTAAATAATAGTGTTATGGATGATAATAAATCAAGAGAAATTCAATGATTATTGTTTGTTATACTCCTACAGACTTTATCGTGATTCATTATCATATAATGTTGTTGCAGAAAAACTAAAAAAACAAGAGCAAAATAAATTACTCAAATTTAAAGCAAAACATCTCGTGATAAATTGTACAAATTTCCCTTATATACCGTTTAAATTTAGATCAATTTACCTCTACTACACATAATTTGTTAGCTTTAGCGATAAGATAACAAATTATTTTATATAAATTGTTTGTGCTTATACAAATCGAGTCAGAATCCAGATATTCCATCGTCTCGCACTTATCAAGATAAAATGGCAGGTAAGCTTTAAATCACAATTTTCACCTTTAATACTCATCCCAAAAGCTTCAATCAAAGCTCGTGTAGCAGAACAAACTTTCCTCTAAGCCACAGTACCATTTATTTCCCTTTTATTCCGCGAATTTCTAACGAATTTTGTGGTTTTTCGTCCAGCTTACTATTGGGTAGATTGCAACGCGCGGGGGTGCGTCCCAAGCAGCGCCCTCAGGGGCGGCACTGACGTCGACGGGTACGAAATCTTCGTCGGAAGGGCCTTCCACGAGGGCGATTGGATGCCCGCCAAAGTGATACCCGGCAAACAGATCGCCTACGTGGCCTGGAATGGGGCCGAAATCGGAGTACAACAATTCCAAGTATGTGATGATTGCATGTTCATATCGTAATTCATTCGTATCGTAATCTTTAACTTTGCAATTTACATTATTTTTCTAACTCGCGTGGTTTTCAAGATATTTCTTATTTTCGCTGCACCTCTACATATTTCGAAATTACAGCGAATAATCTTGTATTTTCTTTAATAATCTACTCATCCTAGAAATTTCGTTTTCGTGCCACATTGTAGAAAAAACTTTATTCTTCATCTTTGTAATTTACATTATTTTTCTATATCGCCAGACTTTCAAGATATTTCCAATTTTCGCTACAACTCTCCATATTTCGAAATTACAGCGAATAATCTTGTATTTTCTTTAATAACTCAGAATCTACTCATCCTAGAAATTTCGTTTTCATGCCACATTGTAGAATAAACTTTCTTCTTCATCTTTGTAATTTACATTATTTTTCTATCTCGCCAGACTTTCAAGATATTTCCAATTTTCGCTACAACTCTCCTATTTCGAAATTACAGCGAATAATCTTGTATTTTCTTTAATAACTCAGAATCTACTCATCCTAGAAATTTCGTTTTCGTGCCACATTGTAGAAAAAACTTTATTCTTCATCTTTGTAATTTACATTATTTTTCTATATCGCCAGACTTTCAAGATATTTCCAATTTTCGCTACAACTCTCCATATTTCGAAATTACAGCGAATAATCTTGTATTTTCTTTAATAACTCAGAATCTACTCATCCTAGAAATTTCGTTTTCGTGCCACATTGTAGAAAAAACTTTATTCTTCATCTTTGTAATTTACATTATTTTTCTATATCGCCAGACTTTCAAGATATTTCCAATTTTCGCTACAACTCTCCATATTTCGAAATTACAGCGAATAATCTTGTATTTTCTTTAATAACTCAGAATCTACTCATCCTAGAAATTTCGTTTTCATGCCACATTGTAGAATAAACTTTCTTCTTCATCTTTGTAATTTACATTATTTTTCTATCTCGCCAGACTTTCAAGATATTTCCAATTTTCGCTACAACTCTCCTATTTCGAAATTACAGCGAATAATCTTGTATTTTCTTTAATAACTCAGAATCTACTCATCCTAGAAATTTCGTTTTCGTGCCACATTGTAGAAAAAACTTTATTCTTCATCTTTGTAATTTACATTATTTTTCTATATCGCCAGACTTTCAAGATATTTCCAATTTTCGCTACAACTCTCCATATTTCGAAATTACAGCGAATAATCTTGTATTTTCTTTAATAACTCAGAATCTACTCATCCTAGAAATTTCGTTTTCATGCCACATTGTAGAATAAACTTTCTTCTTCATCTTTGTAATTTACATTATTTTTCTATCTCGCCAGACTTTCAAGATATTTCCAATTTTCGCTACAACTCTCCTATTTCGAAATTACAGCGAATAATCTTGTATTTTCTTTAATAACTCAGAATCTACTCATCCTAGAAATTTCGTTTTCGTGCCACATTGTAGAAAAAACTTTATTCTTCATCTTTGTAATTTACATTATTTTTCTATATCGCCAGACTTTCAAGATATTTCCAATTTTCGCTACAACTCTCCATATTTCGAAATTACAGCGAATAATCTTGTATTTTCTTTAATAACTCAGAATCTACTCATCCTAGAAATTTCGTTTTCATGCCACATTGTAGAATAAACTTTCTTCTTCATCTTTGTAATTTACATTATTTTTCTATCTCGCCAGACTTTCAAGATATTTCCAATTTTCGCTACAACTCTCCTATTTCGAAATTACAGCGAATAATCTTGTATTTTCTTTAATAACTCAGAATCTACTCATCCTAGAAATTTCGTTTTCGTGCCACATTGTAGAATAAACTTTCTTCTTCATCTTTGTAATTTACATTATTTTTCTAACTCGCGTGGTTTTCAAGATATTTCTTATTTTCGCTGCACCTCTACATATTTCGAAATTACAGCGAATAAGCTTGTATTTTCTTTAATAACTCAGAATCTACTCATCCTAGAAATTTCGTTTTCGTGCCACATTGTAGAATAAACTTTCTTCTTCATCTTTGTAATTTACATTATTTTTCTATCTCGCCAGACTTTCAAGATATTTCCAATTTTCGCTACAACTCTCCATATTTCGAAATTACAGCGAATAAGCTTGTATTTTCTTTAATAATTCAGAATCTACTCATCCTAGAAATTTCGTTTTCGTGCCACATTGTAGAATAAACTTTCTTCTTCATCTTTGTAATTTACATTATTTTTCTATCTCGCCAGACTTTCAAGATATTTCCAATTTTCGCTACAACTCTCCATATTTCGAAATTACAGCGAATAAGCTTGTATTTTCTTTAATAACTCAGAATCTACTCATCCTAGAAATTTCGTTTTCGTGCCACATTGTAGAATAAACTTTCTTCTTCATCTTTGTAATTTACATTATTTTTCTATCTCGCCAGACTTTCAAGATATTTCCAATTTTCGCTACAACTCTCCATATTTCGAAATTACAGCGAATAAGCTTGTATTTTCTTTAATAACTCAGAATCTACTCATCCTAGAAATTTCGTTTTCGTGCCACATTGTAGAAAAAACTTTATTCTACAACTTTGCAATTTACTTTATTTTCCTAACTCGCCCAGTTTCCGAGATATTTCCCATTCTCGCGAAACCACCCCAAATTTCGCTCATTACTACACCCCTATTTCTAGGTTCTCTGCGAGCAACAATTCGATTGGGTGCCCTCTAGCGGCGGAAACATCCCCCCAGACGCAGTCGAAGGCGGAAGGACCTCAGACGGGGAGCCTTTGTACATTGGCAGGGCCCACCACGATGGCTCTTTAACCATTGGAAAAGTAAGTTGTTCTCATTAAGGTTACTTGCTGGATAAGGAATAATTTATTTTATTTTCTTTTACAGGTCCACCCCAGCCACGGTTGCTGTTACATCCCTTTCAATGGCGGCGAACACGCTCATCAACAATACGAAATCCTCGTTCTCAGACAATAGGTTTTTTTTTTTACAATTTTTTGCTTATACCTAATTGATGGATAATAAAATATTTAATCGAGCTAGTTATAACAACGCCCTGTATGTATATTATTACCCAATTTCCCCCGCGGCAGTAGCAGCAAATGCACCGCTCACTTCCCGGTAGAGCTGCTCAAGAATCTTTGTGTTTGTTTTGACGAGTACTTCACAGAATTTAACGGCACTCTATACCGCATTATCTAACTAGTTTTTCTATCTAACACTTCTATACCTACATAGAAGACCGCCCTGTATACAGGGTGTGTCACGTAGAGGGCCCATTAGAAGTATATGGAAAAGTAGTGGTATGTAATTTGAAAATTTGTACGCAAGTATTTGTCGATTCGCTTGATTCAATGAAAATATTTTCAACCATTTCTTACTTCCTGTTAAACCGGAAGTAGACTGTAACTTTCTTATTTTAAATGGAACACCCTGTATATTTTTGCTTTTTTAGATTCTACTCGATGAGCTGATTACAAAAAGGTGTCACACTTGGTATCTCGGTCTCATAATAAAGGTTATACAGACACTCAAAAATCACAAAATTTTGATTTTAGGTGGCTCTGAAGGCCAAACAGTTGAAAATCGAGAAAAACGGCTTACATCGTCCTATCCTAACTTTTCAAGTACTATCTAGTGACATGATATAAAATGTATACAGGGTGATCAAAAATTTCGAAATTTTTATCAATAAAATTTTTGTACCATTAGAAAGTACTTGAAAAGTTAGGATAGGACCAAGTAAGCCGTTTTCTCGATTTTCGATTGTTTGGCATTCAGAGCCACCTAAAATCAAAATTTTGTGATTTTTGAGTGGCTGTGTAGCCTTTATTAAAAGACCAAAATACCAAGTGTGACACCTTTTTGTAATCAGCTCATCGAGTAGAATCTAAAAAAGCAATAATATATAGGGTGTTCCATTTAAAATAAGAAAGTTACAGACTACTTCCGGTATAACCGGAAATAAGAAATAGTTAAAAATATTTTCATTGAATAAAGCGTATCGACAAATACTTGTATACAAATTTTCAAATTTTAATTACCACTACTTTCCCATATACCTCTAGTGGGCCCTCTACGTGACACACCCTGTAGAGGGTGTTAATAAATACTTGGAGGTTTCGTTTGACCTCCAAGGGCACATTTATTACAATTTTTCGGTCTTTTTTTACATATCCTAAGTTTCTGTTCATTAACACCCTGTAGAGGGCGATTCGCGCAATGAATTATTTCACGCGTTTAGGGGAAGCCCAAAACAAGATTTATACGTGAAACATCCGCCTTTCTCGCCATAGCCTTCTTGCGTAACGCAATCTCGAATGCTGGCGATAGGAGCCGGAGAAGAAAGAGCGAGTTCTCGCGTTTTGTGTTACGCGTGGCCTGGGGGCTCCGGCGAATGTCGAACGAAGGAAACCAGGTCTTTCAGTAGACGGTCGGGCTCGCGAGGTGGAGGAATTTCGCACTGTTACACCGCGCTGGGCTGGGCGAATTCGAGTCCCCTGTATATCGCAAAATATATAATTTAACATCGGGTGGTTCCCCTAGGGTGAAATAGATTTGGGGAAGAAAATGCGCGAATGTAAGTGAGTGTTGTGTGTGAAAGGATTTTTAGTTATTTATTGTTCTTCTGCAAGGTGCAAGGTAAGCGTTTCGTGCGAGAATGACCGGTGTTGCCGATGCGGAACGATTGAAATGTAAAGTTTTCTTTCAATTATGTGGCTTTTTAATCGATTAAATGAATTTATCGGATTACTTTTGCTTGTTTTTAAAGCAAAATTGATGCGCTGCATATCAAAGCAGCGAGATGATAATTTGTGTAACAATTAGGTATAGTTTGTGCAAAACAAAGTTACAAGCACGTCACCATAAATTCACTACGTCACAAATAAACAGTGTAGCCGTGCTTTTATAAAGTTTACATAGTCAATAAAGATGAATTTGAAGTAAATAATTCTCGTAAACCTTCATAATTAATAATTAAAAAAAATAATTATTTTATAATACAAACGATGAATTTTGAAAATAAATATTTTTCTTGGATGATTTAATTCTGCTTTTTAACATTTCCTATCATCCCTTGTTGATATAAAATTAAATGCTATAGGTAATTATTAAACTTAATCTGTTGGGCACAATGCTTGGCAAATATGACGACATTAGTGACGTGTACCTAACTTTGTTTTGCGCAAACTATAGAAGCTTCTTATCAACGAGAAAATTCGTTTTGGGCAATTTAATTTAACTTTCACCGTTGTTAAAATTTCCTCGCATGTAAAACTGTGACTGGGGTTTTGGTATTGTACTCGTATAATTAAAATTAGAAAGAAATTAAAATTATCCGGTAGAAAATGGAAATTTATTCGATTTACGCTCGCATATCGCTGATTTAATTGTATTTTATAACGTAGAAGAGAAACCGGCGTATAAAAAGTGAAATTCGAGACAATTTAATTGTGTATAGGGGATGATTAAACTGTTTAATTTTCCCAGCCTCATTATGCACAAACTGTGCATAAAATTAAGCATAATAAATTAGTTTAAACGTGTTTTATAGCAGATCTAGTTTGTACTGTTAGAAACGTTTTTATTAAAAAAAATACATCATTAATATGTAGATGCGGAATAATTTACTGTTATTATAGATGAACGAAATATTTCGTATTTATAACAAAACGACCTAGATTACTCGAGAAATTACCAAGGTGTCACATATTCGATGGTTATCTCGTTCGATATAATAAATTATTTGAAAAAAAATGGCTCCGTTTCGAACGAATTTAGGCCGATCAATCGAAGAAATTGATCGTTTTTTTTATTATTTTCCCGTTCTATTACGAACCATTAACCATCGAAACGTAATTATGTGAATAAACATTTGCGGGTAACCCAGAAACTCATGTGTAAATCTATCTGGTCGTTGTTGGATAACTGTACAATCCAATACAATGTAATATGTGAATGGGAGAATACGGAACTGTGTATTTGTATAAATACCGGTAATTTATATATTTATATCGGTGAGTCGAGAAGGAGAATAATGACGGAACAATCCGGGTTATCTAGCCACGAGAAAATAATTTAATTTCTCGATGATAAGGGGTATCCATTTTTTATTTAACACTGCCTGCTAGATTCCTTTGGAATGCTATTCTGTTACTTGAACATTAAATAATTTAATGATTCAGTCAGTGAACTCTTCGATTATGACGTAAATTCAATATAACACGAAAGAGAAATCTATTACTTTTATGTAAAATCCGAAAATAAAAGTGAAAATTAATATGCATACGCAAACACGTTATTTTCTAATTCAAGCTTCCATTTTCGAAAAATTTCTCTATTCATTCTGTCATCAGTGACATCTCCGAGCCTAGCCAATCACAGCACTAGATTGTATTACTTGTAACCAATAAGAGCTCCCGTTGAGTAACGTCGTCACAACTTACCCACTTAGTTTTTACAATTATTAATTTACAGATGATTCTACCATCATTATATTGGCGCCTACTGCTATTAATTACCTTCGCGATAGCATCGGAGAACTCCAGACCGTGCATAGAATTATCCAGAGAGCTGCGGTTCCCGTGCACGTGCACTCTAGGACCTTCCGAGGAAGCCCTCGAAGGCAGCCCTTCGGTGGCGGTGAACTGCGACGGCGCGGTCTTTTCCGCGGACGTTCCCCAGCTACCTTACGGCGCTCCCATAGTGGCCTTTAGCCAAAGATGGGCAGGCCACCAATCGCTGCCTGTACAAGTACGGTAATTCAGCTACAACATACCTTGGTCCTATTCTCGCGGTTTCCAGGTGTTCTCTTCGAAAGACTTGCCGCTGAGGTCGGTGGATTTGTCGGGAAATTCGCTGAGGCGGTTGACGGAGAAGATGCTGCGCACGTTCAAGGCCACGTTGATGGAGTTGAAGCTGGCCGATAACCTGTTGGGTGACGGCCTGAATCCGATCTTCTCGACGACGGAGTTCCGCGGTTTGGGCCGTTTGCGGCTGCTGGATTTGAGCGGCAACGACGTCAAGGCCATCGAGGAGGGCATCTTCGACGGTTGCGACGATTTACAAGTAAGATATTTGAATAAATTAGTTTGACAGTTGACAGTGAATGTCAATCAAAACGGCGTATGTTTGTTCGTTTGTCGATTCAAATATTCGAACATTTTTGACAGTTGTTGACATTAACTTAATCGAATCGCCGTTAGGGGGTAGTGAAAATCGTGCATTATGTAATGTGTTTTGCATACGCTCAAGTAATTTTTGGATAATTCGTGAAGCAGTAACAAATTCTCTCGTTTCAGGAATTGTATTTGGCACGAAACAGTTTCACCGTGGTACCCAGTGCATCGTTAAACGGCCCGAAAAGGTTGAGGCTTCTTTCGCTGGCCGATAACCGAATAGAAGCGCTGAAAAGCGAGGCGTTCAGATCGCAGAAGCACTTGGAATCGATCGATTTGAGCGGGAATTTGATATCGATCGTGGAAAGCGAGGCGTTTTCACCATTGGATAAATTGAAATTTTTAACCCTCGCCAGCAACCGGCTGTCTAGATTCAACAGCGATGTTTTCCAGGGCGCGGAAAATCTCTTATCGATCGATTTATCGCGGAATTTCATCGTGGATTTTCCACATTTGGCACTCAAAGCTTTTCACAATCTCAGATCCCTCAATTTATCATCCAATTTGATACAGGTAAAGTTCGTTTTTGGTCCAGAGTTAGCACCTATAGTTCGTGAAACACAAAAATGAACGCACGTCACTAATGTGACGTCATATGCCATGCATTGTGTCCAACTTTTAAAAATAAATACATAAAACAGATTATGTTTAATACCTGCTGAATTTAATTTAATAGTAACAAGGGATGATATAAAATGTTTAAAAACGGAATTAAATCATCTAAGAAAAATTAATATTACAAAAATTCAACGTATTTATATAAAATAAATAATTTTTTCTTCTTGTATGTTGATAGGCACTGACTGACAAGTCGCATAGTTGCCGTTGTCATCCGATCAGTAATTTTAATTTTTCATTTCTTCTTCTTCTTTCTAGTTTATTAGTCTCCACTACTAATGACGATTCGGCCGAATGATGAAGAAAAAAGAATTTCTTGCGTTAGTTATCTTTTTCACATTTTATAAATGACACAATTTCAGCACTAAATATTTCATATTTTACGAAAGTTTTCTCTGAAATTTCACGATGTACACTTATAAATGACAAAATTTTTCACTCGACCTATTAAATGTATTTCAGATGATACAGGAATTTGATGATAATTGTAGTGAGCACCTGACCACATCGGTAGTTTAGGAACGTGAAGCAGGAACCGCTAATTTTCAATTTGTTTTTGTCATTTTGACATGACAATTTTAGAGAATTCTTAGATTTTGTAAACTTTATATAAGTTCGGCAACCCTGTCTCTTTGTGACGTGCGTTCATTTTTGTGTTGCACCGACTGTAAATAAATATCCCTGCACATTTTGATCTTTGCAGAGTCTGGAAAACAGCCAATTGTCGAACTTGCAAGGACTCCACCAACTAGATTTGAGCAGGAATAACTTGGCTAATATTGCGCCTGGTACGTTTTTGGGTTTGAAGCAACTCAGGCGATTGGATATTGGAGTAAATTCATTAAGAACGGTATAAAGTAAATTTTTTACTCGAATTTAGAGCTAAAGGAAATGCTTTTGCAGATCGAAGACGACGCCTTCGAAGGCCTGGACAGCCTGGAATTCCTCGGCTTGAAAGACAACAACATCCTTCTAATACCAGCATCAGCTTTGGGCCGCTTACCAAAATTACACTCTGTACAGCTAGATTACAACAGAATCGCCGCCATTTCTGCGGACATCTTACGTTCCATGGCGCCCAAACTCACCTCTCTGTCCCTATCGAAAAACATCATCAGGGAATTACCGGCCGGCACCTTCGCGAACTTCCACCGCCTGGAAACCCTCGACCTATCCAGGAACCTGCTGAGCTCCCTCGATCCAGACACCTTCGCCGGCCTGGACGACAACTTACTAAATCTGGATTTGTCCGGCAACCGAATCGGTAACTTGCCGGGGAGTCCCCCGGCTCTAGGGAAGCTCAGGCGACTGGATTTGAGCGACAACCACCTCACCGACATCCCCAAGGGCTTCTTCGATCTGATGCCGGCGCTGCGGCGGCTGAACGTCAGCAGGAATCGACATTTGAACAGCGTGCCGGTATCGATTCTGCGCGGGTTGAATCGATTGGAATCGATCGATTTGAGTTACGGTTACGCCGGGGTTCGATCGATTCCTGTGGATTTTCTGAGCGGTTCTAAAGCTATGAGAGAGATTTATCTGGCGCATAACGACTTGCAGGAAATTGGAGAAAAGGCGTTTAGTGATATGGTGAATATTACTGTAATCGATTTGTCCTATAACAATATTTCTCATATCAAGCAAGGCGCGTTTACTAATGTTATGAACATCAAGAAATTGGTTCTAAAAGGGAATAAACTGGGTTCTTTCAAAGGGGAATTCTTCAACACTGGTAGCAGTTTGGTAGAATTAGACGTGTCTCATAATCAATTGAGTTATTTGTTCCCTTCGTCGTTTCGGATACACCCGAGATTGGAATCGATTAAGATCGATAACAATCGATTGGATTTCTTCCCCGGCGAGTTGATCGGGAATTTGCAGTACCTGAGGCATATCGATTTGTCGCATAATCGATTGAAGGCGATCGAGGAGTTGGATTTCGCGATGTTGCCGCGATTGAACCGTTTGATTATGGCCAACAATCGATTGGAATTGGTTAACGAAATGGCCTTTCACAATACCACGCAACTGCAAACGCTGGATTTGAGCTATAATAAATTGGAGAGATTAGGCGAACGGATGTTTGAAGGTTTGTTGATTATTTTAAATACAGTCGGTGCAACACAAAAATGAACGCACGTCACCATAAATTTACTACGTCACAAAGAGACAGTGTTGCCGAACTTATATAAAGTTTACAAAATCTATGAATTCTCTAAAATTGTCATATGTCAAAATGACAAAAACAAATTGAAAATTAGCGGTTCCTGCTTCACGTTCCTAAACTACCGATGTGTTCAGGTGCTCACTACAATTATCATCAAATTCCTTTATCATCTGAAATACATTTAATAGGTCGAGTGAAAAATTTTCTGTATAATTTTGTCGTTTATAAGTGTACATCGTGAAATTTTAGAGAAAACTTTCGTAAAATATGAAATATTTAGTGATGAAATTGTGTCATTTATAACATGTGAAAAAGATAACTACGCAAGAAATTCTTATTTCTTCATGATTCGGCCTAATAGTCATTAGTAGTGGAGGCTAATAAACTAGAAAGAAGAAGAAGAAATGAAAAATTAAAATTACTGATCGGATTACAACGGCAACTATGCGACTTGTCAGTCAGTGCCTATCAACATACAACAAGAAAAAATTATTTATTTTATATAAATACGTTGAATTTTTGTAATATTAATTTTTCTTAAATGATTTAATTCCGTTTTTAAACATTTTATATCATCCCTTGTTACTATTAAATTAAATTCAGCAGGTATTAAACATAATCTGTTTTATGTATTTATTTTTAAAAGTTGGACACAATGCTTGGCAAATGACGTCACATTAGTGACGCGCCTTCATTTTTGTGTTGCACGAACTGTACATATTCATACTAATTTTAATTTCTTAATTTCTTATAACATTTTCCTCTCCAGGTTTGGTCAGATTGGAGTCGTTGAATTTGGAAAACAACATCCTAGCGGATCTTCCAGAAACCATTTTCGAAAGGCACCGATTACACGCGTTGGAAAACATCAATCTAGCCAGAAATTCCTTCGAAATACCCCCTCTAAAATCCCTCCAAAAACAATACTTCTTCGTCAACTCCGTGGATTTATCGCACAACAAAATCAGAGACATCCCTGCCGAAGACAGCATGATGGTGAATATCAAAAAATTAGACTTATCCTTCAATCCTCTATCAGAGGCGACTGTGATTAATATACTGAACGAGCCGAAAACCGTTAGGGAAATCAACATGGCTGCTACTGGAATTTTAAATATACCTAGATTAGAAACGCCATTTTTAAAACGCCTAAATTTATCAATGAATACTATTCGCAACTTGAACGGGGAGAACTTCGAAAGAATCACACTATTAGAGGAGCTCGATTTATCACAGAACGATCTAGAAGGCGTGGGGAATTTTTCCGAAATTTGGAAACTCTTGGGGAATCTGCAAAAACTGGATGTCTCTGGTAACCCCATCGGGAGCATTTCGAATGGAGATTTCGCTGGACTCGAAAGATTAAGGTATAAAACATATTCAAACACACTACAAGAAAACTAATAAATTATTTTAGGCATTTAAATTTGCACAATTTAACCGAATGCACCCGCATTGAAAAAACCGCCTTCAAAAACCTACCCAATTTATCCACTTTAAAAGCCTACAATTACCCGAAATTGGGCTACATGGACATCCAAGGCATACTGCGACACATGCCCCTTCTAGAAACCCTTGACATCGAAACCAAAGACCCTTCCATAGGCAAGGAACAACTACAAACACTGCTACATCCCAGGCTGAAAGAACTGGGAATTCGAGGCAGGAGGCTCATGAGCATCTCCTCCGGCGCTTTATCAGGCATTAAAGGTAATTATTTTACCACTAATGGAGAAGACTACGATGTGAGATAAGCGGATTTCAGCAAAAGATACGATTAGGAATGATTTATTAGAGCTCAAAACCGTTTTCAGTTGCTCAAAATGTGTTATAATTAAAAAGTTATAGCCCTACGAAATTTAAAAATTTCGGGTTTTGACTCATTCCTTATCAACCAATCATAAACCACTCACGTCTTGTTGTATAGTAAATAGTATGAATTTTCGAACGCAGTAACAAAGAATACACAAACGAACAAAAATCAAACTGTCATTTGTCAGATTTTTCTTAAAAAATGCACAAAACAAATTACACGAATTGCAGTTCGGCACAAAACACTTTACTGATAATATTGACGTTGACAAGAATTTTGCCAAATAAATTTTTTAGGACCATTATTTGTGTTTTTAACACGAAAATCGGTTACAATTTATACAGATGAAGATGTTATTTCTATATTAATATATCGAATTATCCATTAGGTAATGGAAGAAATGGATAAATCAGAAAATGTTTATTGCAATAAATATACAAAAAATGCAAATTTTGCGGAGTAAAGAAGAGTAATAGGAAACGTGGCAAACTCGCTAAATGTGACTTCTCTTTGCAACTCTCGCTTTGATTGGAGCAGAGTGTATGACGATTGTGTGACGTTTTTCAAACTTTAAAAATTAATTTCGGCCTTATTTGGCAACAGAAAAAAATTAAAATTTCATTACGCGCCTTTTTAGAACACACAGTTTAAAAAAAAATTAAAAAAAAAGTCGTGGTCTTCTCCATTATGTTTGTAGCAAGTTTTCCGAAACGTAAAAGGCCAATTTCTGCATTCTCTCCACGTAAAGGGCCGGAATTATCCATCCGCTTCACCGACACCGCGCTGACGTCACTACCGCCTGCTCTGTTCTTCCCCGTGCCGAGGTCCACGCGCATCCTCCTCGACGTCACCGGCAGCCGACTGACCGCCCTCGCCCCGCAATTACTGGCCGCCTTCGAAGACAGACGAGGCGACTTCAAGATGACCGGCCTCGAAACGAACCCCATCACGTGCGACTGCAGCTCGAGGGCCCTGAGGCGCTGGCTGCCCAGCCACATGACCCAAGTCCGGTGCTCGGCGCCCGACCATCTCAAAGGTGAGATTAATCGATTAACGATCGATTGATAAATCGATTAATTCCAGGTAAATTGCTGGTGGAAATCGGCGATGATGAGCTGACGTGCGACGTGCGAAAGCTGGCTCCTGTCACCACGCCGCGATCGCAGTCGGCGTCGACCAACGGCGGGAAATTCAAATCGCGCAAGATCACCGAACCCGAAATAATCTGGTCAATGCCGCCCACCACCGAGAAGCAGAACTACAAGGCGAAGACCGCCCAAGCGGGCGCCTCGACGCCCCTCACCAACGACGACACGCTCATCATAGGCATCGTGGGCGGCGTGGTGGCCTTCATAGCCATGCTGATCATCATCATATGCATCGTCAGGCTGCGGATGACGGGCAACGCGATGACCGGCAGCGCGTACGCCGGCGGGTTCGCGATGGGTAACCCGGCGGCGGCGCCGGCGGGCGGCAGTTGCGCCTGCAGCGTGAAAGGGGGCTCGGTGTACGCGGTGCCGCCGCCCTACGGGGCGGTGTACGCCGCCACGTTGCCACATAAGCAGATGCTGAGGGCGCCTTCGAATTATTCGACGATGGAGAGGGGGACGTGCGGCGTTGCCGTTCAACCGTACTTTATAGCCGGGTCTTACCCGACTGACGAGAAGATTTATCGGTAGTGTTTTGGATGGTGGACTGGCAATTTTGGGTTGCTCAAAGGATGTTGTATTTAGACTTGTCGTTGTTAGTCCAGTATCCTGGGGCGTTCTACTATCGATTAGAAAATGTAAATATTTTAAACGTACGATCCAATAATTCGATTTTAATTTTAACTGCCATAAAATTAGGGAAAGATTGTTATTTTTTTAATTGAAGATCGATTTTATAGAGAAAATGTATATAAATACATATTTTATATTTATTTATTTATGTAATAAAAATATATTTTCAAACATTAATTATACAAAATATCCGGGTAATGTCGTAGTTTGAACCCGTAAAAATGTACACTGTGTCCCATTTTGGTCGCGACTGGGGGATATCTCGGTTATTAGACTTGATAGGACATTGCGGTTTTCGCGAACCTCTACTACTTTTTTGTCAAACTTACAATGGCACAAACAGATTTTTTAATTCTTTTTTCATTTTTTAGTTACAGGGCGATAATGAAAATTCTGACTTATTCAGCCACCCCCCTATCTCGTTTGCTATTGAAGATGTTTTAAATGTGTAAACTGATTATTATAGATTATTTTACGTAGAATTCAGTGACGTCCTTAGTTTTTTTATAGGGGTTACCATTTCTGAAATATGACACCAACTTGTAATTTTTTTAATGGGACACCCTATATTTTTATTGCCTATTAAATTTGTAATTTTTTTCTCTTTTTAATGATATGGCACATTCTATATTTTGAATTTTCTTAAAACGCTGAAAAAAGAGAAAAATTATTTTATTATAAAAATGGTTAGGGGGCTATGCGGAAAAACAAAAAAATCGTAGAAATGTTTTATTTAATATTCTTAACAAATATTTTTGTTCTAAAAGTATTTTATTTTGGGTTTTCTGCATAGCCCCCTAACCATTATTCGAATAAAATAGTTATTCTCTTTTTTGAGCGTTCTAATAAAATTCAAAATATAGAATGCGCCATATCATTAAAAAGAGAAAAAAATTACTAATTTAATTGCCAATAAAAATACAGGGTGTTCCATTAAAAAAATACAAGTTGGTGTCATATTTCAGAAATGGTAACCCCCATAAAAAAACTAAGGACGTCACTGAATTCTACGTAAAATTATCTATAATAATCAGTTTACACATTTAAAATATCTTCAATAGCAAACGAGATACGGGTGTGGCTGAATAAGTCAGAATTTTCATTATCGCCCTGTAACTCAAAAATGAAAAGAGATTTAAAAAATCTGTTTGTGCCATTGTAAGTTTGACAAAAAAGTAGTAGAGGTTCGCGAAAACCGCAATGTCCTATCAAGTCTAATAACCGAGATACCCCCCAGTCGCGACCAAAATGGGACACAGTGTACAACTATTCTTCACGTATAATCAGGCAGTTTTGAACGATCTCGACAGCGCTGTTGTCGTGTATTTTTGCATACACAGCAGATCAAATCACGCAACATAACCCAAAACTCAATACTGAAGAATTTAAACATTTGGCAACAGCGCTGTCGAATTCATTCAAAACGCCTCGATTCTCTAAATGCGCAGAGGAAGTTGCGCACTCTTACCGATTCAAAACCACAACATCCTATCACTGCGATTCACTGACATCGCACCCTTCCTTCATTTCCCCCAATAATAATTGACTAACCTGCAACGTCCTATTGTTTTCGACATTACATAAAGCTATGCTACCGGCGTTTTTGTGCCTGTCCCTTTCGCCCGTATGCACTAGTACGTGATTCGTTAACGATTGCTTTCGATTAAATTGTTTACCGCAATGCTGACACTGAAAAGGCTTCTCCCCTGTATGTATCAACATGTGATCTCTTAATGTGGTACTTCGTACGAACTGTTTACCGCACTGTTTGCATTCGTACGGCTTTACACCTGCAATTTATTTGAATAATTTTGTAATAATGAAAGCGGTGGTAATGCGAATTTACCTGTATGCATTAATTTGTGCCTGTCCAAATGATATGTGGATAAAAAACCTTTCCCGCAGAAACTGCAGCTGTGCGGCCGTTCGCCGGCGTGCCTTCTCATGTGATAGCTCAAATGGCTCGATTGAGTGAAGGATTTTTGGCACACCGTGCATTTGTGAGCTTTGATGCCCGAGTGGGTCAACATGTGGGTTTTTAGAGTGTCTTTCGTGATGTAACATTTACCGCATTCCCTGCATTCGAACGGTTTCACTCCTACGAAATACACCAAATCAAAACATAAATTAATAGAGCGATTGATCAACTTTACCCGAATGGCTGAGCATGTGCCTATCCAGACCGTTCTTCCTGGTGTAATTCTTTCCGCAGAAGTTGCACAGAAACCTCCGTTTGCCTTTCAATCTCTTGCCTTTCACGTACTCCACTTCGCCGTCCGATTCCTCTTTGATCTCTCGTTTCTTTCGACCCCTCGGCTTCCTTAAGTACTCTACGATGTTGATGTTGCTGGTATTGCAAACTGGCCTTTTCTGTTTCTTAGTTGAAACGGATACTCCCGAGTCCTTGGGGCAGCAGCTGGTAAAGTCGCTGTAATGTTTCAGTAGGTCGGGGGCCGATGGGAAGGATTCACTGCAATTCTCACAAGTCGGAGGCCGGGAGTTCAGTTGAAGTACGATTTCTGGCTCGAATTCCACCAGTTCTTGCTTGACGTTGTTGAGGAAGAATTCGTCGTTGGCTTCGTTATTGTCCGATAGATCTTGAAGTTCGAGTTCTTTGATTACGGCTAGTTTTAGAGTTTTTTCCGCGGTTTTGCACATTTCCACGAAATTCGCGATTATTTCGAATTGTCCGGCGCATTTCAGGCACACGTTTTCGGGCATTTTGTCCTCTTCTTTTATCTACAAATTTACATTATAAATATTCAATTACTAGGACACGAAAGATTCAAAAACATAGACATACAACTAGGAGGCTATGGAATAATAATTAAAATTCCAATTAGAAGGCTTCGGAAGATTATACAATTTTAGATATCCAAACTCGCAGACTTCTAATTAATTCCAATAATGTAGGCAATGAAAAATTAAATCAGTATAGCATATAACAAACCTTAATGTTTGTGATAGTCATGAATGTCTCTACGTTCTCCAAGTCTAAGATAGGCTTCAGGTCTCCATAACTCAGGCAACATCTGCATATTTTGGGGAATTCTTTGAATTTAACGTTAGCGCTCATAATTGTTTTGAAAATTGTTCGCAAACGCGAAAATGGAGGTTATAACTGTATTGAATTTGACAGTGACAGCCGTGACAGGTGACAGTGACGTTTATGAATTTATATTTTAATTATTTTATTTCTGATAAATACTTAAATTATTTAAACGAAATTTGAAGCATTTGAATAATGTACGGTTAATTTGAGCAAATTTTTGTATTTGCAAAAAATTGAGCAGAACCTAAAAAGTCTTCTTTTTACTCAAACTGGTAACCTTTCACTATATAAAGAAAAGGCCATATTCAGTTAAATATAATCGTTAAGTTAACCTCAGTTAACCGGAAGCGGAGAATTTAAATTCGATTGTTTTCTTTTGTAAGCATGATTTTTTTATGCCTACTGCCTAGCGTGCTCCTTCCATTTCACGTTAATTGGACAATTAATTTAAATCAACTGTATAAAAAAATACAGTCCAAACCAGCGTGCGTTAAAAAAACTAATCAAATTGAACCATTTTTTCGTTGATAACGCTTACATAAATATTAGATAATGAGGTAATTAGTTTATCAAAATAGTTATAAACACATTTCAACGTTAGTGTTTAATAAACATAACGAATGCATTTCAAAGAGCCTACTTAATGAAATATTCTATTGTAGATAAACCACCATGGCGAAAATGTCGGACACGAAAGTATTGAAAGGGTTCAACCCGTTCAACAAATTCACCTATTATTTATCGTACATAACTGTAGAACCTACGCTGGTCTTGTACATGATGGCCTTTATGACAACAAGTGTGATCGAACAGTCATTTTACGTATACAAAGCTTGCATTGCGAATCACGGCTACAACGAAACAGTTTGTCAAAGCTTAAACGAAAAGAAGTACGAGAACATTACGAAGGAAGTGCAGGTGTAAATTTGTGAAAAATATAATTAAAAATTAGTTAATAAACTTGTATGTTTCAGGTAACTACATCTACGTTTTTAATATGGAATAATATAGCAGGCCATGCTGTTCCGATCGTGTTAGCCTTGTTCATGGGCGCTTGGTCCGATAAAAGAGGCAGAAAACTACCTCTAATAATCGGACTAATAGGAAAATTAATATTCTCTTTAATGATAGTAGTAAACAGTTTAAACCCGCAATGGCCAGTCGAATATGTAATTTATACAGCCACACTTCCCAGCGCGTTATCAGGAGCCGATGTAGCAATATTCGCTTCCAGCTTCACCTACCTCATCGATATCTCGTCGATCGAATACCGTACAATGCGAGTCACCATTTTAGAGGTGGCTTATCTAGCCACGATGCCTCTCGGAGTGGCTCTGGGCTCCTACCTCTACAACTACGTGGTATACAAATCCTACACCTACATGTTCGCTATCAACTCTACGTTGATGATGGCAGCTATACTGTACTCCGCATTGCGGTTGCATTGGCGGACGAACCCCAAACAACGGCCCTTCTCAGAGGCTGCTAATAAACTACTAGACTTTTTCGATTACAATCACCTTGTTGAGACAGTGCAAGTGATGTGCAAAAAGCGCTCGAACGGTAGAAGAACGTACTTGCTCATACTCGTAGGGATGATGACTTTGTATACGTTTCAAAGGGACGAAAGGGAGATTATGTACATGTACTGCCAGAGGGTGTTCCATTGGAACGTGGAACAGTTTAGTAAATTTAGAACCGTACAATCGGCCCTTCAGGATGTCATTTTGTTGATTGCTGTGCCGTTGATGAGCAGGGTGCTAGGCTGGCGGGATACTGTTATAATAATGTTCGGGGCCCTCATGCATTCATCGGCTAGGATATTTTACGCTACGGCTGACGTAGCTCTTCTATTTTACATAGGTAAATGCTTGTACTAATATTGTTTCGATTGAATAATTAATGCGATTTTTTAGGTGGAGTAATAGCTTCGTTCGGTCCTGTGGTGGCACCTGTGATTAGATCTCTGGTATCGAAGATCATAAGTGGATCTGAAAAAGGTTATAATTAATACTATATTATGAAGTCATTTGTACCATTTTATGGTGTTTTAGGGAAAGTTTTTGCCGTACTAGCTGTAGCAGATGTGGCAGTACCAATATTATCCGGTACATCTTACAGTACTCTGTATAATCTTACGAGGCATTCGACTCTATCGGCTATTTATTATTTAACCATGGCCACCCAATTAGGCGTGTTTTCGTTGGTTTTGTAAGTATCGCAGCTGGAGAAATAAGTCGTTTTACATTTCGAATTTCAGGTATATCCATTTCAAAACGACACCGAATGAATTCGATGAGCTTGCGAACACCAAAAACGATTTTATTATAGAGAAAACCGAAGAAATATGCTTAGATGAAACGTCTCGACTAAAGTAGTATTAGAAATTATGTGCTTTGTGAGAATTGATTGTACTTTTTTTTTATAAAATTTTGTATTCTTTGAATATCTGAGTAGTAAGAGTCTTCTTAGTGACATTTTGATCAACAAAACGTAATTAACTGAATGTCCGTATAGAACAAGACCTCGTTTTGACGTATACTTCAAATCGGTAATTACAGTTTCCTATAAATGGCGACCGGTATGATTCATCGAGTAATCTTCCCGAGCTCCGCTAGATCTCTATGAGTCATTTTCCACTCCGCTTTCCTCCGGTTATCCGTTTCTCACTCCTCAATTCGAGTCCGTCTGACGAGCAGTTAAGTGTAGAGAGACAGCCATGTTGGGTAGTGTCGGTGAAAAGAGTAGAAATTCTTAGAGAGGGACTATCGCAATATCTGCTGGTGATCGAGTGTCGTGCGTATTCGTTTTGTGTTTTTTTTTAAAACGTACATTGGATTATGACCGCCTCAACGGAAAATCTCAATTGGGGCACCGAGCTCTGGGTAAGTGCATGGCGAAAAAATTGTTTACTTTCGCGTTTTGGCGTTATTTATTTCCCTGGTGTAATCGACAAGTGGTAATCGAGTGTGCTGTGCTTTGTTGCAAAAGCCAGAGAGAGAGGAGCTGGTTGATCGGCATGTTTGGTTTACCATTGGGCAGGTACCAGTTCGAAACTGGCCGCAGGTGTTTGTATTTTACGGCCCCTCGGGCGATGAGTTGGATGTAAAAAAAGAAAATGGCATTTTAAATACCGTGTCAAGTGTCGTCACACTTTTCTCTTTGGCCTCCTCTGACCAGCGACAAGGACCAGGAGGAAATGCACCGCATACTTTATTTTTTCGCGCTGATTTGAGTTTTTCGAATTCGCCAAGGTCGACGTCTGCTTTGTTATTTCGCAGGTGTAATCAAGTGGTAATTCATCAGCGAATTTGTTAAACAATTCAATTAATTATTTTGTTTTTTTTGTAACAATGCAGTTGTTAAAATCTTAGGTGTTAAGTATATATTATTTTGACATTGACATGTCTGACAACCAAATGACATTCCAAATTCTGGCAATCTTGATTTTTTGTCAGGAACATTTGTATTATAAATATTTGAAAAAACGTGGTTTATCTGAGATTTCGTTCAATATTTCTTAAATTTGTTTGCAAAATATTTGTCAATTTTACCGCAAAAAATTATTTTATCTTTTCCTCTTATTTTGTTTACATTCGCCATTGCTGTCAAGTTTGTAAACACAAACCCAATAACCGCAATAATAGAGGCCACGCGCACAAAAAAATGTAGAATAACCATGAGTTTTCCCCCTTTTTTTCTTATTAATCGAATTCTCTATGCTAATGCAATCTCTGCTATGCAATTACATATAAAAAATAATATCCGCATAACGCTGAACTGGTTACAGATATTAAACAGTTGCTCGGTAGATGGAAAAATAAACGCGTTTATTTGCGGTAAATTGTTTATACGAGTACGTTGTTGAATAAACCGACGAAAAAAAACAATTTCGCGAAATTTTCCGAACGTGACTAACGCTCGAAAAAATTCGTTTCCTACGTAAATTCGCGCTAAATAATGCTTTTTATGGCGAGTAAAATTTTGTTTTTCTTACGTCTTATAAACAAACAAACTTACATGTGGTTTAAAATCCCGTCATACTAAAGTTTATTTCCATTTTAATAAATTCAAATTTTCTATTAATTAAATAGCGACGCAACAATTCGTTTTCGAAAATATTCTAATCGAACTTTCTCCACGAATTTTAAATTCACTCCGCGACTTTACGATGGGTTTTTAAATTTAAACGACCGGAGTTTTGCGCCATCTGCTTCATAGCTTTTACAGCACGTGCAACAATTCGTTCGGTACACCCACAAAAAAAACTTTATTTTCCCGTATCATTTTCCTGTACACGCTTCGTGTGTACACAAAAAAAACTAGATGATACACTAATAGATTAACTTTTGTGCGTGCAAAATGCAAATCCAGAGGTCAATGTTCATCGGGTTTCCTACACATATTCGTTCTAAAACGTCTAGCAAAGTTAATGCACCTTTACCGGTAATTATTGCAGTTTTATTGTCGATACAGTCGATTCCATTTCCTGACCTATTTTATTCGGTAATCATTCCTTTGTTGTTCCTATTTCTTTGGTGCTTTTGCTCCCATTGCTACACTGTTGGAACCAAAGAAATAGGAGTTGCGAAGGAATGATAATACGTACATTAATTGAGTGTAGGTATATAACTGCCCTTTTTTTAACGTCTTCATTGGACTTGTCAATTACGATGATGAATCATAATATTCATAGCGTTATTTACTCGTTTATTACTCCCTTTAAATTCGATCAACGAACATCTGGAGTGGACTTTTCTATTAACATTAATTGTCTAGTAGAACAGAAGAAAAACCAACTAATATTTAGTATTTTAATCGAGTTTACACAGCACATATAAGGTGTTTGTACATAGACAATCCGTATAGAAAGAAATAAAAGCGATAGGACTTTGGTATGTGTGGCATTGTCAGGCATTCGATTCAGTGGGTTAACGGTTAGACGTGGCAACGTCGTCGACACCATTTCGTCTTTTTGCGTAACAGATTCTCGGTAACAGGTAGGATAGGATTCCAAACGATTAACGACTAATCCTCGTTTACTTTTATACAATGCAACTGATGACCTATGTGAACTTAGCACCCCACTTTGAGATAAAAAAAAATAATTTATATTATTTGATAGAAAATCGTTTGTACCCGTTTGTACCACATTTTCTTTCGTTTGTACCTAAAGGGTTAAAAAATTAGGGGGTGTCGAAAAATTGCTCAGCACCCCACTTAATTTTTCTTTAATTTTTCCAATGGCATTTAAAAGAGCATCGTTTGTACCCGTTTGTACCACCTTTTTTTTCGTTTGTACCTCAAGGGTTAAAAAATTAGGGGGTTTCGAAAAATTGCTCAGCACCCCACTTAATTTTTCTTTAATTTTTCCAATGGCATTTAAAAGAGCATCGTTTGTACCCGTTTGTACCACCTTTTTTTTCGTTTGTACCTCAAGGGTTAAAAAATTAGGGGGTTTCGAAAAATTGCTCAGCACCCCACTTAATTTTTCTTTAATTTTTCCAATGGCATTTAAAAGAGCATTGTTTGTACCACCTTTATTTTGTTTGCGCCTTAAAAGAGTTAAAAAGTCATGGAGGGTTAATGAAATTTGTAGAAACCGTAATTTAGGTATTTACTGATGAAATAATAAATAGATACGTTTGAAACTATTATTTTTTTTTATTATGAACATAGTAAATATTGCACAATAAATATATGCGCTTTTTAGTTAATTGTTTTTTAAACATTCCACAACATTAATCCATATTTCGCTTGAAAATTCATGTAATTGTCCACTGGTGTCAAAAAGTTTTAATTCTTTAATACTCTCATATATTTCGTCATGAGACACTTTGGCAGGGCGAGGCATTTTTAAAACAATAGTAAAAAATTGTGCGATTGAGCATTCGATACTTCAATGACAAGTCTGTGCATGCAATCCACCGATAGAGCTAGAGCCGTTCCCCACCCTTCTCCTGTAGAATTTGTATTTCACTCAATGTTGCCAAATCAAAGATTTTATTGTGATTGCCATGATATTCAACAAAAATTGTAATTTAAAAAGCAATTTACATTTTCCAATAACTTCTTAACTCTTAAAGTACAAACAAAAATAAAGGTGGTACAAACGGGTACAAACAATGCTCTTTTAAATGCCATTGGAAAAAAAATTAAGTGGGGTGCTGAGCAATTTTTCGACACCCCCTAATTTTTTTACCCTTAAGGTACAAACGAAAAAAAGGTGGTACAAACGGGTACAAACCATGCTCTTTTAAATGCCTTTGGAAAAATTAAAGAAAAATTAAGTGGGGTGCTGAGTAATTTTTCGACACCCCCTAATTTTTTTACCCTTAAGGTACAAACGAAAAAAAAATGTGGTTCAAACGGGTACAAACCATGCTCTTTTAAATGCCTTTGGAAAAATTGAAAAAAAATTAAGTGGGGTGCTGAGCAATTTTTCGACACCCCCTAATTTTTTTGCCCTTAGGGTACAAACGAAAAAAAAGGTGGTACAAACGGGTACAAACGATGCTCTTTTAAATGCCATTGGAAAAATTAAAGAAAAATTAAGTGGGGTGCTGACCAATTTTTCGACACCCCCTAATTTTTTAACCCTTGAGGTACAAACGAAAAAAAAGGTGGTACAAACGGGTACAAACGATTTTCTATCAAATAATATAAATTTTTATTTTTTATCTCAAAGTGGGGTGCTAAGTTCACATAGGTCAACTGATGCACACCTGGTAATTATAGTTTGTGTTTCATGCATTCTTATATTATGCCAATAATTGGGGGAATACCAGAAAGGTGTGAGTTTGTTGTTTTTATATCAAGAATCGAGTTAGTAGACAAATTATTTGTACAATGGATCAATTTAGCAGATACAAACATTTTAGTTTGTGTTTTATGCATCCTATTATACCAATAATTGGGTATACCTATCAATCGGGGAATACCAGAAGGGTGTGAATTTGTTCATTTTATATGAAGAATCGAGTTAGTAGACAAATTATTTGTACAATGGATCAAGTTAGCAGATACAAACTGGGGGAATACCAGAAGAAAATCTTTCTTTAGATGCATATCTGGTAATTTTAGTTTGTGCTTTATGCATCCTTAAATTATGCCAATAATTGGGGGAATACCAGAAGGGTGTGAGTTTGTTGTTTTTATATCAAGAATCGAGTTAGTAGACAAATTATTTGTACAATGGATCAAGATAGCAGATACAAACTGGGGGAATACCAGAAGAAAATCTTTCTTTAGATGCATATCTGGTAACTTTAGTTTGTGCTTTATGCATCGTAGAGACAAGTTAGTAGACAAATTATTTGTACAATGGATCAAGATAGCAGATACAAACTGGGGGAATACCAGAAGAAAATCTTTCTTTAGATGCATATCTGGTAATTTTAGTTTGTGCTTTATGCATACTTAAATTATGCCAATAATTGGGGGAATACTAGAAGGGTGTGAGTTTGTTGTTTTTATATCAAGAATCGAGTTAGTAGACAAATTATTTGTACAATGGATCAAGATAGCAGATACAAACTGGGGGAATACCAGAAGAAAATCTTTCTTTAGATGCATATCTGGTAACTTTAGTTTGTGCTTTATGCATCGTAGAGACAAGTTAG
The DNA here is from genome assembly GCA_917563865.1 of Phyllotreta cruciferae. NCBI lineage: Eukaryota > Metazoa > Arthropoda > Insecta > Coleoptera > Chrysomelidae > Phyllotreta > Phyllotreta cruciferae. The sequence goes on along the minus strand of OU830620.1, from coordinate 4,169,294 downwards.
TAGACAAATTATTTGTACAATGGATCAAGATAGCAGATACAAACTGGGGGAATACCAGAAGAAAATCTTTCTTTAGATGCATATCTGGTAATTTTAGTTTGTGCTTTATGCATCGTAGAGACAAGTTAGTAGACAAATTATTTGTACAATGGATCAAGTTAGCAGATACAAACTGGGGGAATACCAGAAGAAAATCTTTCTTTAGATGCATATCTGGTAACTTTAGTTTGTGCTTTATGCATCGTAGAGACAAGTTAGTAGACAAATTATTTGTACAATGGATCAAGATAGCAGATACAAACTGGGGGAATACCAGAAGAAAATCTTTCTTTAGATGCATATCTGGTAATTTTAGTTTGTGCTTTATGCATACTTAAATTATGCCAATAATTGGGGGAATACTAGAAGGGTGTGAGTTTGTTGTTTTTATATCAAGAATCGAGTTAGTAGACAAATTATTTGTACAATGGATCAAGATAGCAGATACAAACTGGGGGAATACCAGAAGAAAATCTTTCTTTAGATGCATATCTGGTAACTTTAGTTTGTGCTTTATGCATCGTAGAGACAAGTTAGTAGACAAATTATTTGTACAATGGATCAAGATAGCAGATACAAACTGGGGGAATACCAGAAGAAAATCTTTCTTTAGATGCATATCTGGTAATTTTAGTTTGTGCTTTATGCATACTTAAATTATGCCAATAATTGGGGGAATACTAGAAGGGTGTGAGTTTGTTGTTTTTATATCAAGAATCGAGTTAGTAGACAAATTATTTGTACAATGGATCAAGATAGCAGATACAAACTGGGGGAATACCAGAAGAAAATCTTTCTTTAGATGCATATCTGGTAATTTTAGTTTGTGCTTTATGCTTCGTAGAGACAAGTTAGTAGACAAATTATTTGTACAATGGATCAAGTTAGCAGATACAAACTGGGGGAATACCAGAAGAAAATCTTTCTTTAGATGCATATCTGGTAACTTTAGTTTGTGCTTTATGCATCGTAGAGACAAGTTAGTAGACAAATTATTTGTACAATGGATCAAGATAGCAGATACAAACTGGGGGAATACCAGAAGAAAATCTTTCTTTAGATGCATATCTGGTAATTTTAGTTTGTGCTTTATGCATACTTAAATTATGCCAATAATTGGGGGAATACTAGAAGGGTGTGAGTTTGTTGTTTTTATATCAAGAATCGAGTTAGTAGACAAATTATTTGTACAATGGATCAAGATAGCAGATACAAACTGGGGGAATACCAGAAGAAAATCTTTCTTTAGATGCATATCTGGTAATTTTAGTTTGTGCTTTATGCATCGTAGAGACAAGTTAGTAGACAAATTATTTGTACAATGGATCAAGTTAGCAGATACAAACTGGGGGAATACCAGAAGAAAATCTTTCTTTAGATGCATATCTGGTAACTTTAGTTTGTGCTTTATGCATCGTAGAGACAAGTTAGTAGACAAATTATTTGTACAATGGATCAAGATAGCAGATACAAACTGGGGGAATACCAGAAGAAAATCTTTCTTTAGATGCATATCTGGTAATTTTAGTTTGTGCTTTATGCATACTTAAATTATGCCAATAATTGGGGGAATACTAGAAGGGTGTGAGTTTGTTGTTTTTATATCAAGAATCGAGTTAGTAGACAAATTATTTGTACAATGGATCAAGATAGCAGATACAAACTGGGGGAATACCAGAAGAAAATCTTTCTTTAGATGCATATCTGGTAACTTTAGTTTGTGCTTTATGCATCGTAGAGACAAGTTAGTAGACAAATTATTTGTACAATGGATCAAGATAGCAGATACAAACTGGGGGAATACCAGAAGAAAATCTTTCTTTAGATGCATATCTGGTAATTTTAGTTTGTGCTTTATGCATACTTAAATTATGCCAATAATTGGGGGAATACTAGAAGGGTGTGAGTTTGTTGTTTTTATATCAAGAATCGAGTTAGTAGACAAATTATTTGTACAATGGATCAAGATAGCAGATACAAACTGGGGGAATACCAGAAGAAAATCTTTCTTTAGATGCATATCTGGTAATTTTAGTTTGTGCTTTATGCATCGTAGAGACAAGTTAGTAGACAAATTATTTGTACAATGGATCAAGTTAGCAGATACAAACTGGGGGAATACCAGAAGAAAATCTTTCTTTAGATGCATATCTGGTAACTTTAGTTTGTGCTTTATGCATCGTAGAGACAAGTTAGTAGACAAATTATTTGTACAATGGATCAAGATAGCAGATACAAACTGGGGGAATACCAGAAGAAAATCTTTCTTTAGATGCATATCTGGTAATTTTAGTTTGTGCTTTATGCATACTTAAATTATGCCAATAATTGGGGGAATACTAGAAGGGTGTGAGTTTGTTGTTTTTATATCAAGAATCGAGTTAGTAGACAAATTATTTGTACAATGGATCAAGATAGCAGATACAAACTGGGGGAATACCAGAAGAAAATCTTTCTTTAGATGCATATCTGGTAATTTTAGTTTGTGCTTTATGCATCGTAGAGACAAGTTAGTAGACAAATTATTTGTACAATGGATCAAGTTAGCAGATACAAACTGGGGGAATACCAGAAGAAAATCTTTCTTTAGATGCATATCTGGTAACTTTAGTTTGTGCTTTATGCATCGTAGAGACAAGTTAGTAGACAAATTATTTGTACAATGGATCAAGATAGCAGATACAAACTGGGGGAATACCAGAAGAAAATCTTTCTTTAGATGCATATCTGGTAATTTTAGTTTGTGCTTTATGCATACTTAAATTATGCCAATAATTGGGGGAATACTAGAAGGGTGTGAGTTTGTTGTTTTTATATCAAGAATCGAGTTAGTAGACAAATTATTTGTACAATGGATCAAGATAGCAGATACAAACTGGGGGAATACCAGAAGAAAATCTTTCTTTAGATGCATATCTGGTAACTTTAGTTTGTGCTTTATGCATCGTAGAGACAAGTTAGTAGACAAATTATTTGTACAATGGATCAAGATAGCAGATACAAACTGGGGGAATACCAGAAGAAAATCTTTCTTTAGATGCATATCTGGTAATTTTAGTTTGTGCTTTATGCATACTTAAATTATGCCAATAATTGGGGGAATACTAGAAGGGTGTGAGTTTGTTGTTTTTATATCAAGAATCGAGTTAGTAGACAAATTATTTGTACAATGGATCAAGATAGCAGATACAAACTGGGGGAATACCAGAAGAAAATCTTTCTTTAGATGCATATCTGGTAATTTTAGTTTGTGCTTTATGCATCGTAGAGACAAGTTAGTAGACAAATTATTTGTACAATGGATCAAGTTAGCAGATACAAACTGGGGGAATACCAGAAGAAAATCTTTCTTTAGATGCATATCTGGTAACTTTAGTTTGTGCTTTATGCATCGTAGAGACAAGTTAGTAGACAAATTATTTGTACAATGGATCAAGATAGCAGATACAAACTGGGGGAATACCAGAAGAAAATCTTTCTTTAGATGCATATCTGGTAATTTTAGTTTGTGCTTTATGCATACTTAAATTATGCCAATAATTGGGGGAATACTAGAAGGGTGTGAGTTTGTTGTTTTTATATCAAGAATCGAGTTAGTAGACAAATTATTTGTACAATGGATCAAGATAGCAGATACAAACTGGGGGAATACCAGAAGAAAATCTTTCTTTAGATGCATATCTGGTAACTTTAGTTTGTGCTTTATGCATCGTAGAGACAAGTTAGTAGACAAATTATTTGTACAATGGATCAAGATAGCAGATACAAACTGGGGGAATACCAGAAGAAAATCTTTCTTTAGATGCATATCTGGTAATTTTAGTTTGTGCTTTATGCATACTTAAATTATGCCAATAATTGGGGGAATACTAGAAGGGTGTGAGTTTGTTGTTTTTATATCAAGAATCGAGTTAGTAGACAAATTATTTGTACAATGGATCAAGATAGCAGATACAAACTGGGGGAATACCAGAAGAAAATCTTTCTTTAGATGCATATCTGGTAACTTTAGTTTGTGCTTTATGCATCGTAGAGACAAGTTAGTAGACAAATTATTTGTACAATGGATCAAGATAGCAGATACAAACTGGGGGAATACCAGAAGAAAATCTTTCTTTAGATGCATATCTGGTAATTTTAGTTTGTGCTTTATGCATCGTAGAGACAAGTTAGTAGACAAATTATTTGTACAATGGATCAAGTTAGCAGATACAAACTGGGGGAATACCAGAAGAAAATCTTTCTTTAGATGCATATCTGGTAATTTTAGTTTGTGCTTTATGCATCCTTAAATTATGCCAATAATTGGGGGAATACCAGAAGGGTGTGAGTTTGTTGTTTTTATATCAAGAATCGAGTTAGTAGACAAATTATTTGTACAATGGATCAAGTTAGCAGATACAAACATTTTAGTTTGTGTTTTATGCATCCTATTATACCAATAATTGGGTATACCTATCAATAGGGGAATACCAGAAGGGTGTGAATTTGTTCATTTTATATGAAGAATCGAGTTAGTAGACAAATTATTTGTACAATGGATCAAGTTAGCAGATACAAACTGGGGGAATACCAGAAGGAAATATTTCTGTACATTAAGAATGGTTTAAATAGAAATTTCCACGAACAAAACCGTCAATGATTTAATAAATTAGGGAATCTTCAACGAACATCTGGACTATTTCATGGGCTACGGTTTTGAAGTACATACTCGAATTGAAAATAACAAAGAACACATTGTGCTGACGAAAAATCTGTTATGTAAAAATAAAACGTTTTATTGATTCTATTAGAGATGCGGGATTTAATTGTCGAATTATGTAATAGAAAAATTTGGTGTAATTCTAAGTGCAATAGGTGAATGGATGCACCTCTTTGAAATGGAATTTCGTAACTTATGCGTAGCCGTTTGCATAAATGCATTAAATATAAATATCCCGAAACAATGAGCATATGAATATTATAATAATGATAGTAACGCCCTCGCGTTTTATGTGGGCGCGTTTAGATTTTTTACGAATTTATATCAAATGCTCGTAATAACAAAATGAACTCTCCGATAAACTGTTAATTTATTATTAAAAATTTATTATTATTGAAATACGGTTGCAAGTTCGATTTGTAGGTCATATACGCGATGATTTCCGCCTGGGTCACGGTCACTTTACCTCTCGGATACCCGACGAAAAATATTTAATTTAATTACACTATGTGAAATTTCACATTTTTGTGGGTCAAACTGCTCTTGTAGGAAAAAATAAATCGGCTCGATTTCGAGCAGGAAAATCTAGCCAACAGAGACATCACAGCTTACTATATTTACACAAATAACGAGATATCGATGGTTATATCGCGTCTTATCTCGTCGAAAACATTACGAGTTTAAAAACCTTTTTTCCCCCCAGTATGTAATATTGCTTTACAGGTATTTTCTGATGCATTTCTCCCAGCTTTATCATCCGTCTTACCGGTTTCCTGCTTTATCACAAACCAAACCAGACGATTTTCTGTTTACATGAATTTTAAACCAAGTCGAAATCCCAAACAAGCTTTATTTCCATGGAAATCAAGTTGGCATACAGCTAAATCCATCTGTCATTATTACCAATTTTGACAGGTGTCAAAATGACAACGTAATCACTAATTTGGATCACCCTGTATGTTGTGGAATATTTGTCGTTCCGCGGATAGAATAGAAATTATACATTCGAGCACAGTTATTCGTGAATATAATAATTACGGAATATCTTAAAAGTCAAGAACCTCGCGCAAGTTTAATTAAGGAAAAGGCTGGGATGGAAACAACAGAATCTCTTTATGTTTTTATGATGTAAACGCGTCATTTCTGGTGGGTTTCTAACAAACGCCATTGTGCCTACATATACGACTTTAATTATAATTATTTTATGCGATCGTTATTGTAGAATAAATCCGGGACTAAACGGGTGCAACAAAGACAACTACTATTAGTCTCGTATAAAGGAAAAAGAAAGGGTGATATTGTGGGATTGCAACTTTCCTACTCTAACCCACTGTTATTTTAATATCATCTTTGTTCAACTCATAGAAGCGATCTTATAACACACAAATTTGCACTTACAGTCGGTGCAACACTAAAATGAACGCACGTCATCAAAAATTTACTACGTCACAAAGAGACAGTGTTGCCGAACTTTTATAAAGTTTACAAAATTTAAGAATTCTCTAAAATTGTCATATGTCAAAATGACAAAAACAAATTGAAAATTAGCGGTTCCTGCTTCACGTTCCTAAACTATCGATGTGTTCGGGGGCTCACTATAATTATCATCAAATTTCTTTATCATCTGAAATACATTTAATAGGTCGAGTGAAAAATTTTGTGTATTATTGTCATTTATAAGTGTACATCGTGAAATTTCAAAGAAAACTTTCGTAAAATATGAAATATTTAATGCTGAAATTGTGTCATTTATAACATGTGAAAAAGATAACTACGCAAAAAAATTCTTATTTCTTCATCATTCGGCCGAATAGTCATTAGTAGTGGAGGCTAATAAACTAGAAAGAAGAAGAACTGAAAAAATAAAACTTGACGACTTGGCGACTTGACAGTCAGTGCCTATCAACATACAAGAAAAAAAAATATATAAATACGTTGAATTTTTGTAATATTAATTTTTCTTGGATGATTTAATTCCGTTTTTAAACATTTTCTATCATCCCTTGTTAATATTAAATTAAATTCAGCAGGTATTAAACTTAATCTGTTTTATGTATTTATTTTTAAAAGTTGGGCACAATGCTTGGCAAATGACGTCACATTAGTGACGTGCGTTCATTTTTGTGTTGCACGAACTGTACCTGTATAAAGGGTGTCCCAAAATTAGTGTACGAAATTTCAACCCTTTCAACATCCAACCTCAATGTAATTTTGAAGTTAGAATTAGTTTTTGACCAATAGAACACCCTGTATAAAATTTTTCGCTAATTAACGCCGCGTTTAAAAAAACTAACAAATTCGTACGAGGAAGAGTCAGCGCAAAAAAGTGTTTCACACTCGCTTTAGCAATAAACAATGGTCGTTGTCGAGTTGTCGCGAAAGGTCAATAAATCCTTGCAGGAAATCTGCGTGTGCATTATTTGTGTATTATGCATGATAAAGAGGAATGTATGGCGATGAAATCAAGGTCGCGGTTTTCGTTATCGAAATCGTTTTTTTTATCTGTTATCTGGTTTTTTGATTTCGCATCCGTTTGAGGAAGATGAAGATGCGGGAAAATAACCGGGTCAACTACATATCGCCGCACCCCTGTAGTGTTTATTAATAAATAATACGCCTCTGGTATACTACTAAAAGTAGAGTAAACATGTGATGTTAATAAAATATTGTACTGAACGTGACTCGAAACTGATTGATTTTTGTAATAGGATAGCTTGTATAGAGGAAGCATAAAATTGCTGAAAATTTATTTCCTTAAAGTGTCGAAAATATACAGGGTGGTACAGTATAGTATATTAGAAAAGCCCAATGTATCATCAGTTATCGTAATGATTTCTTTACTATAAAATAAAGTAATAGATACTTTTATGCTGCATATTTTAAAATTGGTTATATATTTATACAGAGTGTTCCGTTTTGGCGTAGTATAGATCAAACTTATACATTTTTAAATGGAGCACCCAGTTATTTAATTTAATACTTTTCAAGATAAATATGGGCTAAAAGTTATTGCCTTTATGTTGTGTAAATGATTATTCTAATTAAATTCGCTATTATTATTTATTTTATCGTCAAAAATACAAAATTTTTCTCCCATTACAAACGGAATGTTTGTATTTTTGAACGCGTAGGAAATTTATGCAATTTACTTTCTAAAAATATGTTACTAATTTTATTTTCCCGTGCTTATTTTTAGGCATTTAGCGAAAAAACACCAATAATAATTCTAATACATGTATACCCACTTTACAAGCAGCTAAGAGGAAAATAATTTTTTTAGACCCCGAAAATCTCCTTTAGCTACACATGTCTTACGTTTCGCTCACCTTTTATTAAAAACAAACAAAAAAAGGAACTTTCTCGCGTTAAAAATAAACGAAACTCGCACGAAAATAGACCTATCGAGTCGGCTTTAATGCCCGTCTACATTGCATATTTAATTTTTATTGTTTGCTACCGGCAAACAGTTTAGATAATTGATTATTCGTGTTGTTAGAGACGAAAGAAAGTAAAGGGCGTCGGCCTAAAACCTTTCAGTAAATTACAGGAAATTACATTTATGTAGTACATTTATTCAGAAGAAGTACCTAATTCAGCTTTAACATTAAATGATTAATTGTTATCTCGCGTTCTGAAATCTTTGGAATCTTTCGGGAGGAATTTAATAATGCAATAACAACATTCATTAGCATTTATAATGCTCGCTAGTAAATAATAGTTATTGCTTTATAAACAACTGGATAACTGAGCGATTCGAGGCCACCGCGCGTGTAATTCCCAAGGGAGAAAGGTTGGCGAGACTGCAAAAGTATTTTGACCAATTAGCTCCAGCTGCTGAGGCCAAAACATTAAGAAAAGAAGAAGATTGTATACCAATAGTGTATATACTTTCTTTTTTTTGTGAATGAAGCAATGAACGAAAAACTTGATTGAATGCAAATGCACATACGACCAATTTCCTAAACTCTAAAAAAAATAGAAACTGCTCGAACGGTCTGTTCACAAGTAGGTTATCGGCCACAAGCGAATTTACATCTATTTTCAATGTTTATGATAATTGTTTCCTCTTGTTTGTAACGTTTAGAGACTCTGTAATCCCCCTGTAGTGCAGCGCACACTCGGTAATTATTCTCGCAATTAAAAAATTTCACACACTCACCGATGTGAAAATGAAGTAACATCTCTCTTCTCTCTAACGTGGAATTATCTATCGCGATTACGGGTTCGTATAAATCCGATTCTACGTGTTCATAAAGAGAGAATGAGAGAATTAGCAGAATTTTATTTTATTTTATTATTAGAGGACTTTCGAATTTTGTATAAATTCGACCTCTGTGCGCCGAAGAACTTTCTTATATTTGTATATAGTTCCTCTAAAATCAATGGAGAAGACCACGATGGGAAATATGCGGATTTCGACAAAAGATACGATTAGAAATGATTTATTAGAGCTCAAAACCGTTTTCAGTTGTCAAAATGTGTTATAATTAAAAAGTTATAGTAGCCCTTCGAAATTTAAAAATTTCGGGTTATGGCTCATACCTTATCAACCAATCATAAACCACTCACGTCTTGTTGTATAAGTAAATAGTATGAATTTTCGAACGCAGTAACAAAGAATACACAAACGAACAAAAATCAAACTGTCATTTGTCAGATTTTTCTGAAAAATGCACAAAACAAATTACACGAATTGCAAATCGGCACAAAACACTTTACTGATAATATTGAAGTTGACAAAAATGTTGTCAAATAAATTTTTCAGGACCATTATTAGTGTTTTTAACACGAAAATCGGTTACAATTTATACAGATGAAGATGTTATTTCTATATTAATATATCGAATTATCCATTAGGTAATGGAAGAAATGGATAAATCAGACAATGTTTATTGCAATAAATATACAAAAAAACGCACATTTTGCGGACTAAAGAAGAGTAATAGGAAACGTGGCAAACTTGCTAAATGTGACTTCTCTTTGCTATAGAGAAGACCACGACTTTTTTTTTTAATTTTTTTTTCAAAACCGTTTGTTTTAAGATGGGGCGTAATGAAATTTTTATTTTTTTCTGTGGCCAAATAAGGTCGCAATTAATTTTTAAAGTTTGAAAAACGTCACACAATCGTCATACACTCTGCTCCAATCATAGCGAGAGTTTCAAAGAGAAGTCACATTTAGCAAGTTTGCCACGTTTCCTATTACTCCTACATATTACCTACTACAAAATGTGCGTTTTTTTGTATATTTATTGCAATAAACATTTTCTGATTTATCCATTTCTTCCATTACCTAATGGATAATTCGATATATTAATATAGAAATAACATCTTCATCTGTATAAATTGTAACCGATTTTCGTGTTAAAAACACAAATAATGGCCCTGAAAAATTTATTTGGCAACATTCTTGTCAACTTCAATATTATCAGTAAAGTGTTTTGTGCCAAACTGCAATTCGTGTAATTTGTTTTGTGCATTTTTCAGAAAAGTCTGACAAATGACAGTTTTATTTTTGTTCGTTTGTCTATTCTTTGTTACTGCGTTCGAAAATTCATACTATTTACTTATACAACAAAACGTGAGTGGTTCATGATTGGTTGATAAGGTATGAGTCAAAACCCGAAATTTTTAAATTTCAAAGGGCTATATCTTTTTAATTATAATACATTTTGAGCAACTGAAAACGGTTTTGAACTCTATTAAATCATTTCTAATCGTATCTTTTGCCGAAATCCGCATATCTCACATCGTGGTCTTCTCCATTACAGTATTGACACGATTATTATTTACTAATTTATGGAATTATTCTCTGTTGCAGGATCAATACGACAATTTGTCCCTTCACACGCAGAAAGGAATAGACTTTTTGGAAAAATACGGTCAATTTGTACGCGACAGGGCCACCATCGAATGCGAATACGCCTCGAAATTAAGGTAAGCCATTCCAATCCCTTCGTGACGTCACGAACCGCAAATTTCGAATGCACTATATGCATAAAATCACGGGACGTCCCAATGCGAATATCACGCCTATTAAAAGTACTTTTAGGTACTGTTAAAAAGTTAGTACGTGTCGTTGCACGTGATTGAAACGCCGTTCTCGAAGCGAATATAATGGTAGAGAAAAATTTCTCGTGCTGGAGGTCGTACTTTTCTCCAGCTATATAATACCGGCGCCCGTTCTGTTGTGGCACGACTGACAACGGATACCTCACGATTATATTGTCATTGTCATTGCACGCATATCTACTGTTTTATGGCCGAATAGCTGCAGAAGATGAGGCCTCAATCAGAAGAAGTACCTACTATCTTAATAAAGACTGAATAGGCGTAGAAGATGAGGCCTTAATCGTAATCTTATGATTTCGAACGCCCCTCGTAGACTGTTTGAATGCAAATACGAGGGACGATTATAATCTAATCTCGAGCTCGCGACCTAGGCCAATAAAATTGACGCGTTGGCAAAATTGGATTATTCTAGTTAATAAAGTCGATTAAATTTTTTCGGTTCGTTGCAATTTAAGAGATCTAATTTAACCTTCTTCCTGCTGTTCGTACGTTGACGTCATCCCTTTTTAGCAGAACTTTGTTTTTTTTTGCTCGCTCGATTAGATATCGAGATTATTTTTAACGTGCAATCAATCTCGCGTGAATCGTGACTTTACTAAGTATTTAACGCGTTGTTTGGGTGTACAATACACACCCTTGTTTTCGGATTCATTAGTTTTATCTCTGGCATATTACAACATATTTTTAATAAGACCAGCGTAATGTGTATTTTTAGAAATAATTAAGTATATTGCGTATCGAACAAAAAGATATGCTATAGTTATTTATTTGGAAATATTGATATTGCATTTTTATAGTATGTATACAGGGTGTCCAAAAAATAGACGGAGATATATATTTTTTTATATACAGTTCGTGCAACACAAAAATGAACGTACGTCACTAATGTGACGTCATATATGCCAAGCATTGTGTCCAACTTTTAAAAATAAATACATAAAACAGATTATGTTTAATACCTGCTGAATTTAATTTAATATTAACAAGGGATGATAGAAAATGTTTAAAAACGGAATTAAATCATCTAAGAAAAATTAATATTACAAAAATTCAACGTATTTATATAAAATAAATAATTTTTTCTTGTTGTATGTTGATAGGCACTGACTGAAAAGTCGCATAGTTGCCGTTGTCATCCGATCAGTAATTTTAATTTTTCATTTCTTCTTCTTCTTTCTAGTTTATTAGCCTCCACTACTAATGACTATTCGGCCGAATGATGAAGAAATAAAAATTTCTTGCATAGTTATCTTTTTCACATGTTATAAATGACACAATTTCATCACTAAATATTTCATATTTTACGAAAGTTTTCTCTGAAATTTCACGATGTACACTTATAAATGACAATAATACACAAAATTTTTCACTCGACCTATTAAATGTATTTCAGATGATAAAGGAATTTGATGATAATTGTAGTGAGCACCTGAACACATCGCTAGTTTAGGAACGTGAAGCAGAAACCGCTAATTTTCAATTTGTTTTTGTCATTTTGACATATGACAATTTTAGTGAATTCTTAGATTTTGTAAACTTTATATAAGTTCGGCAACACTGTCTCTTTGTGACGTAGTAAATTTATGCTGACGTGCGTTCATTTTTGTGTTGCACCGACTGTATATATTTTTTAAAACCCTCTAAAATATCTCCGTCTATTTTTCGAACACCCTGTAAACGTATTTTGAAAGTATTGGATATAGTAGATTCACTTATAAGCGTGCGTGACGTCATCGCCGATTTAGCTGAAATATCGGTTTAAATCGAGGTTAGATTAAGTACGTTTGGAAGAATATATTTTTGCTTGGATTCGTTTTGTATCCTCCGCGTTACCATAAAAAGTCCGGGCGAGTTCGAGCGAATAAAATTCGCGTAGGCGCCCGAACGGACGTTATTTGAAAATCCTGCGAGGCTGGTTTTTTTCTGCTCGCCACCGCAGATTAGCATAAATATTAGCGAATTTGCAACTTAAACGCCTTATACAGGGTGGATTATGTACCGGGCGTTCTTTAGAAGTTAGGGAGAAAAGCGCGGGGACTACTCATACATTATTTTATCGTCCTTTTAGGCTGGCTTTCGGTGTAATTTTCGTGTTTAAACTCGAGTTAAAAGGTTCCTGTGAAGAGTTTCTCGAATTTCTTCGCTGCGTTCGTGCGTCCCGTCTCTGCGAAACGAGTTCCTTGGAATTTATTAAACTACCGGTCCTACGTTGCCGAAATAAAAAATACATATGTATACAGGGTGTCCCGCATAAGAACCGACTAACCAGGTACTTGTAGAAGAGCCCAAAATATGTTGGCTCTGTATCGGTTCTTATGCGGGACACCATGTATACAATACACGAAATCATCGTTGTATTTCAAAAAGTATATACACTCTTGATGTGATAAAACATACTCTCATTTTTATCTCATCTATTTGCTTTAGTCGTAATCTAAGTAGGCGTTTTGGTAACCTAAAAATATCAGTTGGCAACAATGAAGCGCCTAAAATTTTACGACAAAATGGCAGACGGTTCGTTTAGCGAATTCGCTGCTAAATAGATTTAATTGGATTCCTGTGCAAAGCAAACAAATCATTTCACTTTCGATGGTCGTTGGCGCACCGTCCTCTTTAAAATTCAAAACGAATTACCTAACAAAGAGTCATGTAAGCACCTTTACAAGATAACAAAACGCGCGTTGTGCGGAATATAAATTATCCGTTGGTACATCGTGTAAGTTGTAAATACGAAGTGGATTTCTATTTTTTTTTTTATTAACTAGATATTACGCTGGAACGCGCTTTGCATATTAACTGGATACTGCGCGTAGTAAGTACTAGGTGAAGGCCGTAAATTTGGACCGATTACTTACCTGACCAGGGACCGATTTACTTTTGCTGGTACACTCTGTATAAATGCTAGTATAGAAGGCGAAATTCGTAAAGTATGCGAAACTCGCCGATATAATTAATAAATTATTAATGAATAATTATCGCTGTATTTTTTTTTCTTAATCTTAATTGCTAGTTTTTTCTTTGCGGAATTTTTGCGATTGCTTTGGCATTCGATTCGATTTAAATAGCGATTGATTGTATAAAGTAATTCGAGTGAAAGTCGCCGAAACGTTTTGGAAAATTTATGTATTTGGAATAGTTTCGATTAATCGAATAATTGTTTATTCGTCTATTAACGCTTTGTTTTTCTAATTGCAGAAGACTAGTCAAAAGTTATCAACCTAAGAAAAAAGAAGAAGATGATTATTACCAGTAAGTACACATTTAAACTATTAAAAAAATGCTAACTATATAAGGCTTATCTATTTATAAGTATGCTAAGTTTGTTCTGCTTCTTGTTACTGCTATTGCAATATCCCAAGGTCTTTTGGTTAGTTTTTTTTTTTCGTTTCAACCTACATTTTTTCATCGTATTACTCGGCTTAACATAATACGACTGATCCATTTCACCGGCTAATAATGGTTTCATAACTGCAGAAAAATCGAGTTCAGCTAGACATCGCATATAGCAGAAATGGATCGCGAAATTATTTTTCGCCAAGTAAAATGAACGTTTACTTTAAAATGTTTCGTTTTAGAGAGACAAACGTCTCACAACTCGTTTCTCCAAGGTTAATAATTGCATGATTATGAATAGGTCATTTGTTTGTAATTTACTTAGGAATAAATCTAATAGGTATGTCGAGTTGTCTAATGCGTCTCTTTATTATTACGTTTTACACTGATATACTACATGCATTTTATTTTATTGCGGTATTTTTAGATTCGAACATTTATCTACATCCTCAACTTCCTTTTTGTTACCAACTTCTGGTGGCTTTCGACTCTTTTTTAAGCTGTCATGTTGGTCTTGATTCTTTGGGTTGTACACTCCATTTCGGCCATCGAGAAATGGACTTTTTTGTCGTAGGTATTCGAGAAGGTTTTGATCGTTTGCAAGCATTGGCAATCGAATGGATTGGAGTCGATGTGATTGTCATTGGCTGTTAGTATTTTATCCAATTTGCCCTTAAAGCATTTTATTTGGTTGTTGTCTAGTTTGAGATCTTCCACGCGAATTCCTGTTAGTAGATTTTCGTCGAAATCTTCCAATTGATTGTAATCTAGCCACAAATTTTGGATGTTTATCAACCCGGAGAAGGCTTCTGGATGGATCGTTCCAATTTTATTGTGGCCATAGACAAAATACATATATAGACTGGAGACTCTGTCAAAAAAGTGGTCAGCTTGAATGTGATGCCATCTCTTGACGGTGAACAAAACCTATTACAGGAATCTATCAGATTTTACCATTTATTGGCGGGATTTCTCACATATTCAAATATAGCAGGTGGGATAGTGATTTAGGAATAAAAAATACATATATTTTTGTTGTATATTTATATTAAACTGCTGCAAAATAATATAATTACATAAATAAAGGATAATAATATGTATAATATATGCACATGACATATGTCTATGAACGTTAAAATGTAAAATGGCGAACTGTAAACAATTACCGCGTTTACATGAAGGTATCAGGAATCGACTCGAGATATCTTTTTCTTCGTCGAGTCAACTCGATCCGGTATCTTTTTTCTTCGTCATAACTCGATCCGTGTTTATACTTGAAGCCGGCTTGGATCCCTCATGTAAACAGAGCTAATAACAATTTTGTTTAGGAATTCTTCTTTTCCTTTATTTTGTGCTGACTTAACTGCCAATGTTGTTCGGTCACAGAAAATGTTGTTCACCGACAAAGGATGGCGCTGAAAATCGTTCGCCAAAATTTTCAAGAGTAAGTGCCACCCCCCTGATTGTGGCTGAAAACCAAATTGATACTGCTAAGATAGCGCTCGCTTCGTTTGTCGCCTCTCAGGTTCTTGAACGCGCCGGCCGGTATCTCTTCTATGCCGTTATTTCGTAAGAAAACTATTATTAAGGGTGTGTTTTTGAACCAATCGGGATTCCAAGTACTTATTAAATTGTCGTCCAATCGAAGCGATACCAAATCCGTGCTGTCGTCGAAAGCTCGAGCATCTATCGTCGCGATTTTGTTCGATGTCAAATCGATCCGCAATAGTAGCAAATGGTTGAACACCCCGTATTCGATTGTTTTGATTTTGTTGCCTGTAGAATAAAAAATTTATATATAGGTAGCGCCTGGTAGTTAGGTGACCAGTATTACTTGTTTATAAAATTAGACTGCTTGTCTTGTATCGTTCAGGCCATTTTAAGAAGTTAATTGTATAAAACTCGGTTAAATACAGTCGGTGCAACACAAAAATTTTTATTTTACCATTTCTATTAGTATTTAAGTTCATAATTATCCAACACAACCTGTGAACTACTTACAAAAATCAATTTCTGGCCTTTTACTTTCTCATTCTTTGGTGTAAATTCATAAATTATACCATCCTTTTTCTCTACAGTCGGTGCAACACAAAAATGAACGCACGTCACCATAAATTTACTACGTCACAAAGAGACAGTGTTGCCGAACTTTTATAAATTTTACAAAATTTAAGAATTCTCTAAAATTGTCATATGTCAAAATGACAAAAACAAATTGAAAATTAGCGGTTCCTGCTTCACGTTCCTAAACTACCGACGTGTTCGGGTGCTCACTATAATTATCATCAAATTTTTTTATCATCTGAAATACATTTAATAGGTCGAGTGAAAAATTTTGTGTATAATTTTGTCCTTTATAAGTGTACATCGTGAAATTTCAAAGAAAACTTTCGTAAAATATGAAATATTTAGTGCTGAAATTGTGTCATTTATAACATGTGAAAAAGATAACTACGCAAAAAAATTCTTATTTCTTCATAATTCGGCCGAATAGTCATTAGTAGTGGAGACTAATAAACTAGAAAGAAGAAGAAGAAATGAAAAATTAAAAGTACTGATCAGATGACAACGGCAATTATGCGACTTGACAGTCAGTGCCTATCAACATACAAGAAGAAAAAATTATTTATTTTATATAAATACGTTGAATTTTTGTAATATTAATTTTTCTTAAATGATTTAATTCCGTTTTTAAACATTTTCCATCATCCCTTGTTAATATTAAATTAAATTCAGCAGGTATTAAACTTAATCTGTTTTATGTATTTATTTTTAAAAGTTGGACACAATGCTTGGCAAATGACGTCACATTAGTGACGTGCGTTCATTTTTGTGTTGCACGAACTGTAAACTGTTAAAAGTCAATGTGTCAATAGTTCTTACATTTTAAAGACACGAACTTCACAGAACTTGAATTTCGAATGGCGCCCGGTTGAATTTCCTCGACATTGGAATATTCTATACGGATTTCGTATATCTTAGGCAAATCGGCGAGGGAGTTTCGCCGTAATACCGGAACGTTTTGTTGTCTGATTTCTATGGCGTAAAAATCCGTATTAGGCAAAAAATCGGCCATTTTGTCACCCCTATCGATCGTTTTGTTGATTCTTCCGCTATAGAATGTGGACATTTCGATCGTGACATCACGAAACGTCACTTCATCTGATGAGTTCGCGGTGCAAAATGGCAGAACAACCGCCAGGAACAAACCGTATGAGAACATTGTGTTTTTTCGAAAAAAAAAACATAACCATATTGAATCGTTGTATTGCGATACCCGGTGTTTTATAGTTTTTTAAAAATAAATTTAAATGGTTCAAGGGTTATCGGTCGATAAAGTTTTTTTGGTAAATATCGTACATTATGTATAGTTTGTGCAAAAAAAGTTAGATGTACGTCACCGTAAATTTGCTACCTCACAAATAGACAGTGTTGCCGAACTTTTATAAAGTTTACAACATATAGGAATTTTCTAAAATTGTCTAGAAACATTTCTATAGATGAAATGAATAAGTTGATCACAATGCTTGTCAAATATGACGACATTAATGACGTACATCTAACTTTGTTTTGCACAAACTATAAGAATGTTGTCTAATGCGTTTCTTTAATATTACATTTTCACTAAAATACTACTACATATGCATTTTATTTTATTGAGATATTTTTAGGTTCGAATACTTCAACGTCCTCGACTTCCTTATTGTTAGGGACTTCTGTTGGTTGATTCATTGCTTTCAATTCTTTGAGGCGGTTTTTCAAAGCTATCATTTTGGTCTTGATTCTTTGGGCTGTACACTCCATTTCGGCCATCGAGAAATGGACTTTTTTGTCGTAGGTATTCGAGAAGGTTTTGATCGTTTGCAAGCATTGGCAATCGAACGGATTGGAGCCGATGTGATTGTCATTGGCTATTAGAATTTTATCCAATTTACCCTTGATGCATTTAATTTTGTTGCTGTCTAGTCTGAGATCTTCCACGCGAATTCCGGTTAGTAGATTTTCATCGAAATCTTCCAATTGATTGTAATCGAACCACAAATTTTTGATGTTCGTTAAACCGGAGAAGGCTTGGGGATGGATCGTTCGTATTTTATTGTGGCTGAAAATCAAATTGATATTGAAAACGATGTGCTCGTTTCGTTTCTCGCCTCTCAGGTTCTTGAACGCATCGGCCGGTATCTCTTCTATGCCGTTATTTTGCATCGAAACCACCGCCAATAAGGGTGTATTTTTGAACCACTCCGGATTCCAAGCGCCCAATAAATTATCGTCCAATCGAATCGCTACCAAACTCGTCATGTCGTCGAAAGCTCGACTATCTATCGTAGTGATTTTGTTCGATGTTAAATCGATTACCAATAGAGCCAAATCGTTGAACACCCCGTATTCGATTGTTTTGATTTTGTTGCCTGTAAAATGTAATAAAATTTTTTTATAGCGCCTGGTAGTTAGGTGGCCAGTATTACTTGTGCATAAAATTAGATTGTTTGTTCTGTAACGTTCTGGCCGTTTTTTGCGATTTTTTAGTAGGCATATGTCATCTGTCAATGTCAAAATATTTAAAAAAATTGATTGAATTCAGCAAAAATTTACAATGGAGAAGGCCACGACTTTTTTTAATTTTTTTTTCAATCACCGTGTGTTCTAAGAGGGCGCGTAATGATTTTTTTATGTTTTTCTGTGGCCAAATAAGGCCGCAATTAATTTTTAAAGTTTGAAAAACGTCACACAATCGTCATACACTCTGCTCCAATCAAAGCGAGAGTTTCAAAGAGAAGTCACATTTAGCAAGTTTGCCACGTTTCCTATTACTCTTCTTTAGTCCGCAAAATGTGCGTTTTTTGTATATTTATTGCAATAAACATTTTCTGATTTATCCATTTCTTCCATTACCTAATGGATAATTCGATATATTAATAAAGAAATAACATCTTCATCTGTATAAATTGTAACCGATTTTCGTGTTAAAAACACAAATAATGGTCCTGAAAAATTTATTTGGCAACATCCCTTTCAATGTAAATATTATCAGTAAAGTGTTTTGTGCCTAACTGCAATTCGTGTAATTTGTTTTGTGCATTTTTCAGAAAAATCTGACAAATGACAGTTTGATTTTTGTTCGTTTGTCTATTCTTTGTTACTGCGTTCGAAAATTCATACTATTTACTATACAACAAGACGTGAGTGGTTTATGATTGGTTGATAAGGTATGAGTCAAAACCCGAAATTTTTAAATTTCGAAGAGCTATAACTTTTTAATTATAACACATTTTGAGCAACTGAAAACGGTTTTGAGCTCTAATAAATCATTTCTAATCGTATCTTTTGCCGAAATCCGCGTATCTCAAATCGTGGTCTTCTCCATTAGACTGTTTGTCCTGTATAGTTCAGGCCGTTTTTTGCGATTTTTTTTTAGTAAAGTCATCTGTCAATGTCAAAATATTTAAAAAATGTTTAATATTGATCGAATTCTGCAAAAATTTACAATTTACAAAACAAAACTGTAGTAAGTAAACTATCAACGTTCTTATTTACAAAATAGTTCTTACCTTTTAAAGACAATGACATCACAGAACTGGAATTTCGAATGGCGCCCGGTTGAATTTCCTCGACGTTGGAATATTCTATAAAGATTTCGTTTATCCTAGACAAATCGGCGAGGGAATTTCGGCGTAATACCGGAACGTTTTGATGTCTCATTTCGATGAAATTAAAATCGGCATCGGACAAAAAATCGGCAATTTTGTCACCCCTGTGGATCGTCTTGTTGATCCTTCCGCTGTACAATTTGTACGTTTGGAACGTGACATCACGAAACGTCACTTCCTCTAATGATTTGGCGATGCAAAATGGCAGAACAACCGCCAGGAACAAACCGTATGAGAACATTTTGTGTTCTTCGAATAAAAACATGACCGTAATGAATCGTTGTATTATGATACTCGGTGTTTTATAGTCCGTTTGCGTTCGGATTCCTTGAATTTTTTCTTGTAAATATTAAGAGGAAATTTAAATGGTTCGAGGGTTATCTGTCGATAAAGTTATTTATAAATAACGCATATAGCTTGTGCAAAATGAAGTTGCATGCACGTCACCATAAATTTGTTACGCCACAAATAGACAGTGTTGCCAAACTGTTATAAAGTTTAACAAAATAAGATTTTTTTTTAAATTGTAGAACCACTTCTGGAAATGAAGTATATTTTTCTTGGATGATTCAATTCTGTTTTTTTTTAACATATTCTATCTAGTTGATGTAAATTAAATTCTGTAAATGAAACTTAATCTGTTTTATGCGTTTATTTATTTTTAAAAGTTGTGCACAATGCTTGACAAATATGATGACATTAGTGACGTACATCTAACTTTGTTTTGCACAAACTATAGGTATGTTGTCTAATGCGTCTCATTATTATTACATTATCACTGAAAGCATTATTTAATTGATATAATTCGAACACTTCTACATCCTCAACTTCCATTTTGTTAGGGACTTCTGGTGGTTTATTCATTGCTTTCAATTCTTTGCGGAAGTTTTTCAACGCTTGTTATTTTGGTGAGGAGTCTTTGGATTGTACAGTTCGTTTCGGACACCGAGATATCGAGACATCCGGTCATCGAGATACGTCTATTATAGACGGATTTATCGCACGTTTTCGTGAAGTTTTTGATCGTTTGCAAGTATTCGCAATCGAACGGGTTATGATCGATTTCATTGTGAGTAGCTATTAGTATTTTATCCAATTTGCCCTTAAAGCGTTTTATTTGGTTGCCGTCTAGTCTGAAATCAAACACTCGAATCCCGGTTAGTAGATTTTCGTCGAAATCTTCCAATTGATTGTAATCGAGCGACAGAGTGTTGATGTTTTCCAAACCGGAGAAGGCGTCGGGATGGAATTTTCGTATTTTATTGTGGCTGAAAATCAAAATGAGTTTGAAGGCCATGTAAGGATACTCGTGCGATTTGTTGCCTCTGAGGTTCTTGAACGCATCGGCGGGGAGCTCTTCTATGAGGTTATTTGGCATCGAAACGGTGGCTAATGAGGGCGTATTTTTGAACCAATCCGAATTCCAAGCACCTATTAAATTATCATCCAAATAAAGTGACATCAAATCCGTCATGTTGTCGAAAGCTCGAGTATCTATCGTCGTGATTTTGTTTGATCTCAAATCAATCATCATTAGTGGCAAATCGTTGAACACCCCGGACTCTATGGTTTTTATTTTGTTGCCTGTAAAATGTAATAAAAAAAATATATAACGCCTGGTAGGTAGGTGGCCAGTATTACTTGTTTTAACGTTTGTGTAAAATTAGACTGTTTGTTTTGTAGGGTTCAGGCCATTTATTGCGTTTTTTACGTAGGCATATGTCATCTGTCAATGTCAAAATATTTTTTCAAAAATTTTGATTGAATTTTGCAAAAATTAAAATGTTAATTTTTTTGACAAAATTAACGTAAAACCTGCCACACGCCCTCGCATACAAAAGAATTCGGTAATGTAGTCTTTTACACCCGTAAGAGTGCGCATCCTCTTCGCGCATGTTCCATTTCCGGACGGGTTCGAGTTCTCTCCCAATTTTCAAAATCTTACCTGCACGAAAAAAGGTCGTGTCCGAGTTCTCTCCCGTCTATTGTTAACGGGTAGTTGTAGCTTATAAGGGGCTAATTGCCTGATAAGGAGGATTACTGTTCCTTCCGTAAACTTATGGGAAACTTTATTATTAATTTTACGGAAAAAAGTTATTCTTCACAAAAAGTTCTGTATGATCTAAAACCTAAGATGCAACCATCAAAAATCAAATTTTATCAATCTTATACGAGGTATGTCAAAAAATGTGAATTTTGCTCAAGAGTAAAGTACCTTGATATTTTACAATATCGAAATTTGTTATTATGGAAAGTACACCTAATTTTCTATAAGTATACTGGAAGGGATGGGATTTTCCCTATATTGAAATAGAGAAAAAAAGACAGAAGTCAAAAAATTTCCCCTAATCATAAAATCCTCATTAAATTGTACTACGAAATGAAAATACATAATCGAAATTTGCCAGAGAAATTTGAAATTATAAATATTCCCATCGGTCCTTCCTAGAAACCCTTAATCTATTTTTATAGAGTAATACTTAGATAGTATTTGTGTTTTATATTAAATAAATTGTATATCATGTAAAAGGAAATTTTAGTTTTATTTAAATTGTAATACTTAAAATGTAGGTATAGGTAGGTACTTACATAAAGTGAAGTTATAACTACAAAAAATATCTCAAATTTAAAAAAGTTTGAAATAATAAAAATTAAAAGTTGGTTACTTTTAATAAGTATTTAACGTCTGTCAAGCTGGCAAAGTGATATGAGCAGAATCAAAAAACGACATATGGGGAATTTTTTGCTAATTATTTGCCATATTTTCGATTTTTTTGCTCAAGTACTTTTCCGGAAATTGATGTACATGCTAGCTCTGGACGGCAAGCTGGCATGTAGTTTTGAACCCTTTACTATTTTCAAAAAATTATTACATGGGATTTTTTTGCTAATTATTTGCTAATGATTTGTCATATTTTCGATTTTTTTGCTCAAGTAGTTTTCCGGAAATTGATGTACATGCTAGCTCTAGACGGCAAAAGCTGGCATGTAATCATCAAAGCATGTACATCAATTTCCGGAAAACTACTTGAGCAAAAAAATCGAAAATATGGCAAATAATTAGCAAATAATTAGCAAAAAAATCCCATGTAATAATTTTTTGAAAATAGTAAAGGGTTCAAAACTACATGCCAGCTTTTGCCGTCCAGAGCTAGCATGTACATCATTTTCCGGAAAACTACTTGAGCAAAAAAATTGGAAATGTAGCAAATCATTAGCAAATAATTAGCAAAAAAATCCCATGTAATAATTTTTTGAAAATAGTAAAGGGTTCAAAACTACATGCCAGCTTGCCGTCCAGAGCTAGCATGTACATCAATTTCCGGAAAACTACTTGAGCAAAAAAATCGAAAATATGGCAAATCATTAGCAAATAATTAGCAAAAAAATCCCATGTAATAATTTTTTGAAAATAGTAAAGGGTTCAAAATTACATGCCTGCTTGACGTCAAGCTAGCATGTACATCATTTTCCGGAAAAGTACTTGAGCAAAAAAATCGAAAATATGGCAAATAATTAGCAAATAATTAGCAAAAAAATCCCATGTAATAATTTTTTGAAAATAGTAAAGGGTTCAAAACTACATGCCAGCTTGCCGTCCAGAGCTAGCATGTACATCAATTTCCGGAAAACTACTTGAGCAAAAAAATCGAAAATATGGCAAATCATTAGCAAATAATTAGCAAAAAAATCCCATGTAATAATTTTTTGAAAATAGTAAAGGGTTCAAAATTACATGCCAGCTTGACGTCAAGCTAGCATGTACATCATTTTCCGGAAAAGTACTTGAGCAAAAAAATCGAAAATATGGCAAATAATTAGCAAATAATTAGCAAAAAATTCCTCATATGTCGTTTTTTGATTCTGCTCATATCACTTTGCCAGCTTGACAGACGTAAGTATTTAGGGTTTCAACGAAGAAGGATTAATCGGAAATTAAATGCTACCTGCCGTACCGGGGAGAACTCGGACACCCTCGGGAGAGAACTCGACCCATAAGAATTTACCTGCTCGAATACGGGAGAGAACTCGGATACTCCGCCATTTCCAGCCGTTTTGGACGATTTCGACAGGCTCTGTTGTCAAATGTTTAATGTTTAAATTCTTCAGAATTGAGTTTTAGGTTATATTATTGTGCAATTTGATTTATTATGCAAATTGTGCCATTAGATTACCAGGTAATTAATATGTATTTTGTTATTGGATTCCCGTTGATAATTTAAAATGAACTAATAATTGCCAAATTAAACATAAATTAACTTCAATTTAATAAACTACGTTAAATATTTAATTTCAATGTTCACTATTTATTATATATTGCAATTAGGAGTAATCAATTTAGTTTTCAATTACTCTCAATAGAATAAATATACTTTAATTTTTCCCTAAATCAAATAAAACAATAAATACTCGGCAATAACGCCTGTCAAAATCGTTCAAAACGACCGGAGGCTGGACATGCGCGAAGAGGATGCGCACTCTTACGGATGTAAAAGACTGCATTACCAAGAATTCTTACCTTTAAGAAACAATATGCTCACAGTGGAATTTTGCAAGGCGCCCGGTTGAATTTCTTCGACATTGCAATATTGGATGGATATTTCTTCAATTTTACGCAAATTGGCGAGGGAATTTCGCCGTAATACCGGAACATTTTGATGTCTCATATCGACCATAAAACTAAGCTTGTTATCTGATACAAAATCGGCCATTTTGTCACCGCTGTGGATCGTCTGGTTAATTCGTACTACGCCATGTTTGTACGTTTGGAATGTAACATCTCGAAACGTTACATCCTCAGACGATTTCGCTATGGAAAACAGCAGGAAAACCGATAAGAAAAAACCGTACCATACCATTGTGTGTTCAAAAAAAAAAACCGTTTTGAATAATAGTATCGCGCCACCCGGTGCTTTATAGCCTTTTTGATTCCTTGAACTCTTTGATAATATTAGGATTAAATTTAAATCGTTGGAGGGTTATCGGTTGATAAAATTATTTGTAAATTATGTATAGGTATAGATTATGCAACATGAAGGTGCATGCACGTCACCATAAATTTACTACGTCACAAATAGACAGTGTTTTGCCGAACATTTATAAAGTTGACAGTTAGTGCCTACCAACCTACGACAAGAAAAATTAATCATTTTATATACAAACGTTGAATTTTTATAATATTAAATTAAACTCTGTATAGGTATTAAACTTCCTCTGTGTCTGTGTGTTTAAAATTATATAAAAGTTGCGCACAATGCTTGGCTCTGATATGACGACATTAGTGACGTACATCTAACTTTGTTTTGCACAAACTATATAATGCGTTTCTTTATTATTACATTTTAGGATTACATTTTCGGTCATATTCCCACATCGATATATAGACGTATTTTTTATCGTACGTTTTCGAGAAGTCTTTGATCGTTTGCAAGTATTCGCAATCGAACGGGTTGGAATCGATGTGATCGTAATTGGCTACTAATATCTTATCCAATTTGCCTTTAAAGCGTTTTATTTGGTTGCCGTCTAGTCTGAAATCTTCAATACGAATCCCGGTTAGTAGATTTTCGCCGAAATCTTCCAATAGATTATAATCGAGCAACAGAGTGTTGATGGTTTCCAAGCCGGAGAAGGCGTCGGGATGGATTTTTCGTATTTTATTGTGGCTGAAAGTCAAACTGAGATTAAAGGTGAGATGCTCGTGCCATTTGTTGCCTCTCAGGTTCTTAAACGCATCGGCGGGGAGCTCTTCTATGAGGTTATTTTGCATCGAAACAGTGGCTAATAAGGGGGTATTTTTGAACCAATCCGGATTCCAAGTACTTATTAAATTATCGTCCAATCGAAGCGATATCAATTTCGTCATGTTGTCGAAAGCTCGAGCGTCGATCGTCGCTATTTGGTTCGAAGTCAAATCGATTCTCATCAATTCCAAATCGTTGAACACCCCAAACTCTATCGCTTTTATTCTGTTGCCTGTAATAAATAAAGAGCGCCTTTAGTTAGGTGACCAGTATTACTTGTTTTAACGTTTGTGTGAAATTAGACTGTTTGTTTTCTAGGGTTCAGGCCATTTTTTGTGGTTTTTTTAGTAGGCTTATGTCACCTGTCAATGTCAAAATTTTTTTTTATTGAATTTTGCCTTCTTGCTTCACTTACCTTTAAAAGACAGTTGCGCCACAGAATTGGAATTTTCCAAGAAGCCCGGTTGGACTTCCTCGACGTTGGAATATTGTACAGATATTTCCTTAATCTCACGCAAATCGGCGAGGGAATTCCGCCGTAATACCGGAACATTTTGATGTTTGATATGGATCATAAAACGAAGGTTGTTATCTGATACAAAATCGGCCATTTTGTCACCGGTGCGGATCGTCTGGTTGATTCTTCCTCCCGTAGGTTTATACGTTTCGAACGTGACATCTTCAAACGTTACATCCTCAGACGATTTCGCTATGGAAAACAGCAGAAAAATCGGCAAGAAAAAACCGTACGATACCATCGTGTTTTCGAAAAACAAGTACCCGTTTTGAATAATAACATCGAGCTACCCGGTGCTTTATAGCCTCCTTGATTCCTTGAATTCTTTGATAATATTAGGACTAAATTTAAATCGTTGGAGGGTTATCGGTCGATAAAGTTATTTGTAAATAACGTATATAGTTTATCTTCTTGGAAGTTGTTTAATAGATGAATATGTTGCTAAATAAAAATACTATAATTTGGCGTGTGTAAATTGACTGTTTGTCTTGTATCGTTCAGGCCATTTTTTTGCTTCTTTTTTTAATCAACTTGTCAGTTGTCAAAATTGAAATATTTAAAAAATTGTTATCAATTAACTGTATTCTGTGATAATTCTGTTAATATTTATTTACTTTTGTTCCAGATTTACTTCTTGTAAGGCGTTCAAAGCGTTGATGAACGAGGTGAACGATTTGGCCGGTCAACATGAATTAGTGGCGGAGGATCTTCAAGCCAATGTGATAAAGGAATTGACGGCTTTGGTGAAGGATTTGAAGGAGGAGAGAAAAGTAAGGATTTCGTAGACAACACTCGCTGTTAAACTATTTATTAACTTTTGTTATACAAAGTTCTTCTTCTTCTTTCCGCAATATTGGCCTCAGCTGCCAGGGCTATTCGGACAGTTATAGAATGTTCCGTAGCTCCCCTTGCATCTTCTAATATCAACTAGTGGCCTTTTACATTATGCTATTATAGACGGCATGTGTTTGATAACTGTGTGAATCGGCTTTCTTTTAGTCGAAATTTCGATTTTTATTCGATATGGTAATGTAAAAACGATTGTTTATTCATGAGGATTATTGTTATTATCAAAATTAAGAAAGTTTTGTGCGTTTCTGACGAAATTATCTCCAAAGAGGAAACTTATGTGGTTAATTCAACTACGAATTTCTAATAGGTTTTTTTCTGTACCTAATTCAGATCTAATCTAGGTTAAACGTCGAAACTACAATTGTTTGTTCACAACAATGCGAAAACAAATAACTTACCTTTCCTATAAATTAACCTTAATACCTTAATTCTATTCGTATTTTCTTGCAGAAACAACTTCACGAAGGTCTGAGACTGTCCCAAGCGCTCCAGGCGCAAATCGAGGCGCTGCAACGGGCGAAAAAGGCCTACGACAAGGCCTACAAGGAGTCGGAAAAGGCCATAGAAGGCTTCCAAAAGGCCGATGCGGATTTCAATTTGTCGCGAGCCGAAGTGGAGAAACAACGGTCGAATATGTCGCACAAAACGCAAGTCTGCGATTCGGCCAAGAACGAATACGCCCAACAATTGCAAAGGACCAACGAGTTACAGAGACAGCATTTTAGGTACAATTATAATTGTAAAAACGCGAGAAATATTTATGAATTGTTTGCGTTTTAGGTCCGGTTTGCCGGAGGTATTCAGGCAACTTCAGGAATTAGACGAGAAACGAATAAAGAATATCAAAAATTTCATTCGAGCTTCGGTGGATATTGAACGGAACGTATTTCCCATTATCAACAAATGCTTGGATGGTATTCTGAAGGCCGCCGAAATTATAAACGAAAAAGAAGTAAGCCTTAATAATAACATCACAACTTGTTTAGCCGGATGTCTTGTTTGGCAAGAGACCAACTAACCGGCCTCTTTCACACGAGGAATCCAACCAACCAATTACTTAGTAATAACGCTGTATTGTTGTTATGTGTAGGACACGATGCTAGTGATAGAAAAATACAAATCGGGTTTTCAACCGCCTGAAGATTTCCCGTTCGACGATCTGTCGAAGGGCGGCAGCGATTCAGGCAGTACGACGAATCTGAGCAACATACACGCCAGCGGTAAAGTGAAAGAGGGCAGTTACACGGTGAAGGGAACGATTACCTCTAAAGCGTTGAAGAAGAGGAGCGGGATTTTCCACATTTTCGGCGGCAAAGGGGTAGGCTCGATTCTTTTATACCCGTTTTGTGATTCTCTTTGAATACAGCATACAGCCGGTTTAGTCTAGATTTTAGATTAAAAGTTTAGCAAACGATTACTAAATGTTTGTTATACATACGGTGTAATCGGTTTGTTGATAAGGAAATTGTTGTAAGATAGTTTTGAAATTGTCCTCTTTTTTTTTCTTCAATCTTACGAATGAGATTTTAATGCGAATTTGCACACCTAACTTTGATTTTTTTTTCTTTTCAATTCTCTTTTCGGTGATCCTTCGTTACGGCGGAACTTTTATACTTAATTTTGTAGTAAGTAAAATTCGTTAATAAAATTGCGCATGATTCGTTTTCATTGTACTAATATTTAGTGAAAAATGCCGTAAAAAGCGTTGTATTTTTTTTTTGTAATTTTAGTGCGTCATTACACAATCAACATAGATTTTAATCAGTAAATAACATTAAAGCAAGTTTACGTGCCTCACTTATCTTAACTATTAAACTTATTATTTACTGATTATGATGCTTTTTTGTATCAATTAAATTCGCATGTGTGAATTGTATGCATGGTTTTTATTATTTTAAATATCGCACTTTGATCAAACGTATTTGTAATTCTTTCATCTGAATTAGATAAATTTCCTTTCTATCACCTCGAGGCTAAATTGCTTTTTATTTTTTTCATGCATACAGAAGCTTACTGAAGTCTGTATGGCGATAAAGGTATGTGCTTAAACAGTAGCAAAAGACACAACGACACTACAATACATCTCTACAAACAATCCTAAAAACCGCTACATTATTTTCTTTTCCGAGCTTTCAGTGTAAAATATTTCATTTTCCAAATTAGACATAAACCGATCAATGAGCGTGGAATAAGTATATTATATTTTCGTTTCTTTTAGAACGCCGCCATTTCCGACGGTAAGGAGAACTTGAGCGAACTGCCGCCGAACCAAAGGCGAAAAAAGCTCACCCTCAAAGTCGAAGAACTCCGACACAAAGTGGCTCAAGAGACGGCGACGCGCGACGGCCTCATGAAAATGAAGGGCGTCTACGAGGCCAATCCGGCCCTCGGCGATCCCAGAACCGTTGAGAGTAAGTGCCTGTCGAACGAGAAGTAAAAGGCCGGTTGGCTGGATGCCGCACACAGCCGAAGGCCGATGCACTTTTATAACTATATAGGGTGTTATTGAAATGAATGTACATATTTAAACTGTGAAGAATATTTGATATCAAAAAATGAATGGCACTAATTTTACTATTAAATTCAAACATATTAATCTGGGGCAAAATACCCCTTTTCCGACCTTTACACTACGCCTAGTAGTACGCATAGTTCTATGCGGTGTATCTGACGTATCTGTTTGCAAATTAATGAAACCTTAGTTACAAATATATCATACCTGGATTTATCTCAATAATGCAGTGGCGTAAGTTCTTTTTAAAATTATTTTTAAAAATTTAATAATTTCTTTAATAATAGGTATTTTTAAAAAATAATATTTTTCCCCATTCTAGAAAAGTGTAAAGATAAGCCCGTTTCAATATGTACATTCATTTCAATAACACCCTGTATAATTGGCGATTCAATATAAGGCCCGGTTTGCACAACACAACACAAATTTGCAATGGAGAAGACCACGACTTTTTTTTTTATTTTTTTTTCAAAACCGTGTGTTCTAAGAAGGCGCGTAATGAAATTTTTATTTTTTTCTGTTGCCAAATAAGGCCGCAATTAATTTTTAAAGTTTGAAAAACGTCACACAATCGTCATACGTTCGGCTCCAATCCAAGCGAGAGTTGCAAAGAGAAGTCACATTTAGCAAGTTTGCCACGTTTCCTATTACTCTTCTATACTCCGCAAAATGTGCGTTTTTTGTATATTTATTGCAATAAACATTTTCTGATTGATCCATTTCTTCCATTACCTAATGGATAATTCGATATATTAATATAGAAGTAACATCTTCATCTGTATAAATTGTAACCGATTTTCTTGTTAAAAACACAAATAATGGTCCTGAAAAATTCATTTGGCAACATTCTTGTCAACGTCAATATTATCAAAAGTGTTTTGTGCCGATCTGCAATTCGTGTAAGTTGTTTTGTGCATTTTTCAGAAAAATCTGACAAATGACAGTATGATTTTTGTTCGTTTGTGTATTCTTTGTTACTGCGTTCGAAAATTCATATTATTTAGTATACAACAAGACGTGAGTGGTTTATGATTGGTTGATGACTTATGAGTCAGAACCCGAAATTTTTAAATTTCGAAGGGCTATATCTTTTTAATTATAACACCTTTTGAGCAACTGAAAACGGTTTTGAGCTCTAATAAATCATTTCTAATAGTATATTTTGTCGAAATCCGCATATCTCACATCGTGGTCTTCTCCATTAAACTCTGTTCAAAGCATAACCATAGTTGAACTATGCATCTACAGGGTGTATCAAAATTATAGGTCATAAATTAAACCACATATTCTGGGGCCAAAAATAGCTCGATTGAACCTAACTTACCTTAGTACAAATGTGCACCAAAAAAAAGTTACAGCCCTTGGAAGTTACAAATTAAAAATCGATTTTTTCCAATTTCTCGAGAACATTTTAGTATTTTTTTATGAAAATGGACAGGTGGTTCTCCCAAGGTGGTTGCAAGAGCAACTTTCTACAAAAAAATTACGAAATCTGTGCACCCCATAAAATTTTTATGGGGGTTGTGATCCCTTCAACCTCCCCAAATTTTTGTGTTCATTATAATTAAATTATTTTTGTCACGTCATTAGTTTAACACATTATTTTGGAAACTTTTTTGTCTCTTAGTACTTTTTCGATTAGCCAGTTTTTATCGAGATATGGCGTTTATTGGGTGGAGTTCAATTGGTCCCCGCGGTCAAATTTACCCAAATATAATCCTTTTTCGACTCGAAAGCTATCAGTCAATTGGTCCCCAATACCGGATTAAGGGTTTCTAGGAAGGACCGATGGGAATATTTATAATTTCAAAATTCTCTGGCAAATTTCGATTATGTATTTTCATTTCGTAGTACAATTTAATGAGGATTTTATGATTACGGGAAATTTTTTGACTTCTGTCTTTTTTTTTTCTATTTCAATATAGGGAAAATCCCATCCCTTCCAGTATACTTCTAGAAAATTAGGTGTACTTTTCATAATAACAAATTTCGATATTGTAAAATATCAAGGTACTTTACTCTTGAGCAAAATTCACATTTTTTGACATACCTCCTATAAGATTGATAAAATTTGATTTTTGATGGTTGCATCTTGGATTTTAGATCATGCCGAACTTTTTGTGAAGAATAACTATTTCGTAAAATTTATAATAAAGTTTCCCATATGTTGCCAACTATTTTTTGAAATCCCTTCGTATATTAAAACTAAAATAACTCTTTTTTTGTACAGAATTTTTTTTTATATATATTATAACAATTGTATAAAATTCACTTATAATCTACATTTTCTATTCTCAGAATTTTTAAAACATAATCGAAAAGAGCCCTTATCTCGATAAAAACTGGCTAATCGAAAAAGTACTAAGAGACAAAAAAGTTTCCAAAATAATGTGTTAAACTAATGGTGTAGCAAAAATAATATAATTGTAACGCACAGAAAAATTTGGGGAGGTTAAAGGAATCACAACCCCCATAAAAATTTTATGGGGTGCACAGATTTCGTAATATTTTTGTAAAAAGTTGCTTTTGCAATAGGAGAACCACCTGTCCATTTTCATAAAAAAATACTAAAATGTTCTCGAGAAATTGGAAAAAAATCGATTTTTAATTTGTAATTTCCAACGGTTGTAACTTTTTTTTGGTGCACATTTGTACTAAGGTAAATTAGGTTCAATCGAGCTATTTTTGGCCCAAGAATATGTGGTTTAATTTATGGCCTATAATTTTGATACACCCTGTATAACCGGGCCTTAATGTATGCTGTATTATAAAAGATTTATATTTAACAAGATGTGTGGTCAATTGCAACATTTGCAGGTCAATTGAACGAATGCAGCCACAGATTGGACAAGCTGCAGCAGGAGCACGCCAGGTACCAGTCGTACTTGGAGGACGCGGTGCGCGGCATCCAATCGGCGCAGAACAATTCGCTGACGAATTCGCCGCGTCTGTTGAACGGCGCGTCGCGATCGCGGCGCCGGCATTCGGGCGGTAGCGCCGCCGAGGACGAGTCGCTCAGTCGCTCGGCCAGCGACAGCAGCGTCAATCGTAACAATCACCAGAACAACGGGCACGGCGGCAAGCCGAGCGCGCCCGGTACGCCGCAGATGAACAACCACGGGTAGGTTATAATAAAAACCCCCCTTCCGTTCCCCCCTTACGTTTATCTACTGTACAAGGTGTCCCGTTAATGAATGGGCCATACGATGAGAGTAGGTTCTTTGTTGTACAGTCGGTGCAACACAAAAATGAACGCACGTCACCATAAATTTACTACGTCATAAAGAGACAGTGTTGCCGAACTTATATAAAGTTTACAAAATCTAAGAATTCTCTAAAATTGTCATATGTTAAAAAGTACAAAAACAAATTGAAAATTAGCGGTTGCTGCTTCACGTTCCTAAACTACCGATGTGTTCAGGTGCTCACTACAATTATCATCAAATTCCTTTATCATCTGAAACACATTTAATAGGTCGAGTGAAAAATTTTGTGTATAATTTTGTCGTTTATAAGTGTACATTGTGAAATTTCAGAGAAAACTTTTGTAAAATATGAAATATTTAGTGCTGAAATTGTGTCATTTATAACACGTTAAAAAGATAAATACGCAATTAATTCTTATTCATCATTCGGCCGAATAGTCATTAGTAGTAGAGGCTAATAAACTAGAAAAAGAAGAAATGAAAAATTAAAAGTACTGATCGGATGACAACGGCAACTATGCGACTTGACAGTCAGTGCCTATCAACATAAAACAAGAAAAAATTAGTTATTTTATATAAATACGTTGAATTTTTGTAATATTAATTTTTCTTAGATGATTTAATTCCGTTTTTAAACATTTTCCATCATCCCTTATCAATATTAAATTAAATTCAGCAGGTATTAAACTTAATCTGTTTTATGTATTTATTTTTAAAAGTTGGACACAATGCTTGTCAAATGACGTCACATTAGTGACGTGCGTTCATTTTTGTGTTGCACGAACTGTAGATTCTATTTTAGTGTCAGTAGTCGATTGGAACACCCTGTATAATACTTTTACCTAAAGTCGCATTTACATGATGCTAATTGATGAGACAATTGTTTTGGCCAATTGTGCACGTGACGATTGATCCATCAATCACTTAAAGACAATTGTCTTGTCTCATCAATTAGCATCATGTAAATGCGACTTAATACTCGAAGCTGTGATGCTCGATTTCACCAACATAAGAAATACCTAAGATAAACATTGATTTTGACAGTTTTCTACATGTTATTGGTAGCACTGTCTAATTTTGATGTGTAAAGTAGATAGAAAAGAAGAAAAATGACATACAGCATGTTGAAACGCAAATTGTACTTAGAACTTCCTAAATCTGGTTTAAGTATTACCTAACTTTAAGAATTGTTTGGTGAAATCGGACATGAGAGCATTTGGAGAAGTACTATACAAGTTTTGTCTCGTAGTCAGCGATTTATATAGGATGTCTTGCATAGTTATAGCAGATGTAAATCACATTTACACTTCCCATGAACTCAATGGAGAAGACCACGACTTTTTTTTATTTTTTTTTTAACCGTGTGTTCTAAGAAGTCGCGTAATGAAATTTTTATTTTTTTCTGTGGCCAAATAAGGCCACAATTAATTTTTAAATTTTGAAAAACGTCACACAATCGTCATACACTCTGCTCCAATCAAAGCGAGAGTTGCAAAGAGAAGTCACATTTAGCAAGTTTACCACGTTTCCTATTACTCTTCTTTAGTCCGCAAAATGTGCGTTTTTTGTATATTTATTGCAATAAACATTTTCTGATTTATCCATTTCTTCCATAACCTAATGGATAATTCGATATATTAATATAGAAATAACATCTTCATCTGTATAAATTGTAACCGATTTTTGTGTTAAAAACACAAATAATGGTCCTGAAAAATTTATTTGGCTACATTCTTGTCAACTTCAATATTATCAGTAAAGTGTTTTGTGCCGATTTGCAATTCGTGTAATTTGTTTTGTGCAATTTTCAGAAAAATCTGACAAATGACAGTTTGATTTTTGTTCGTTTGTGTATTCTTTGATACTGCGTTCGAAAATTCATACTATTTACTATACAACAAGACGTGAGTGGTTTATGATTGGTTGATAAGGTACGAGTCAAAACCCGAAATTTTTAAATTTCGAAGTGCTATAACTTTTTAATTAAAACACATTTTGAGCAACTGAAAACGGTTTTGAGCTCTAATAAATCATTTCTAATCGTATCTTTTGCCGAAATCCGCGTATCTCACATCGTGGTCTTCTCCATTCTTACACTGGACGTCCTGTATACGTATACTAATTAGACAACGCTGATGTATCGTTAAATAATTGAAAATGTGGATGCAAAACTGTTAAAAAAAATGTGGACACAACATAATGCTCGATGGCACATTTACCCCGTTTACATGCTAGATCGACTCTCATACTCTCATGTAAACACGGATTTAGTTGAAATCGGGTTGACTCGATTCGCTGCAATTTCCGACTGAAAACTCCACTCAATCTCGATTCGATCTTTCAACTCTGCACGTAAACGGGGTAATTGAGATGCTCTGTCCATTGTTTTTTTGGTTTAATTCGGTTTATCATCCGGATTTTCGATGTTTTTTTTGACTTAGTTGTTCCAATAGTCCCGAAAGTGGTTTGGGTACGTCGCACACGTCGCTGCCGGGCGCCGATTCGGATCCAGACCAATACGACGGGCACGGCGAGAGCGAATACTACGAGGCGGACGTGCAGCCATCGATAGGCACTTGCAAGGCGCTGTACGCGTTCGAAGGTAAATATACTGATCAAAACGAAAAAGGAGCCACTCATAAAAATGTTCATAGTTTTTACCTTAATCTTTTTATGACTACATTTTTTTATATAATTACATCTTAGGCTCTTTGCTATAACTATAGTAAAGTTATTTTTCCCAACTGTATTTTTAGGAAATAGAAAGTGAAAAACGTGAAAAATTTGATTTATTGTTTTAATAATGACAATGATAAAAATTGTTAAAAAAAAAACTAATAGCGTGTATGGGCTCCTCGAACTCGCCGAACTTCTGCACAACGTCGAGGCATACTTTCAATAATATTTCGAATAGCTTCTTGACCTAGTTGTTCCCATTCTTCAATGAGAACTTCCTCGAGTTGTTGTAGGTTTCTTAGTGGCTGACGATCTATTAAGCGCTTCCCAAGTATATCCCAAATGTGTTCAATAGGATTTAAGTCGGGACTCCTCGCTGGCCACTCCATCACTTGAATATTATGGCCAGTAAGATAGTTTTGCACTGCTCTGGCCACATGCGGTCTCGCATTATCTTGCTGAAGGATGAATTCTGGGCCCATATTTTCAGCAAATGGTACAATATGTGGTTCAAGAACTTCGTTGATGTACCTCTCTGCCGTCATCGCCCCACGTCGAATAACTACTAGCTCAGTGCGACCATTTAAAATGATCCCACCCCAAACCATAATTGAGCCACCTCCAAAAGCCTGACTTTCTCGAACTGTGGAATCTAAAAAGCGCTCGCCTGGTCGTCTCCAGACTCTAACACGTCCATCAATATGATTGAGCAGAAATCTGGACTCGTCAGTAAACATAACGTTACTCCATTGTTCCATGGTCCAATTAACATGTTCTTCTGCAAACAAGCGTCTAGCTCTACGATGTTCAGGGCTCAAAGGGGGAACTTTAGCTGGCCTTCTTGCATTCAACCCACGTTCGTGAAGCCGATTTCGTATAGTTTGAGTACTTACTCTTGTACCCGTAGCTTCAACCAACTCATTTTGTAGCGTTCGAGCAGTACTTCGACGATTCCTAACGGCCCAAAGTTCTAGAAGTCGATCTTCTCTAGCTGTAGTCGACCTTGCACGACGCGGATAAGGTTGTCTTCTTACAATTCCATAAATTTCAAATCTGGTCCAGGCTCTATTTATCGCAGCACGACTAACATTTAACATTTCTGCTGTACGGCGTCTTGAATAGCCTTCTTGAATCAAAGTAATTGCCCTAACCATTTGAATTTCTGTAAGATACACTCTCCGCCTTCGTGGCCTTCCAAGCACATCAAAATCCATAATTAATTCTTAAAAACTTTAAGTTAATATCGACAGAATTTCAATAAAGGAATATATGTGCGATTCCAAATGTACCTATCATGTCTTGCTTTTTTTCGAATACAAGAAAACGAAAGAAAGCAAGCCATTTTTTCTTTTGTATATTCAAATCCATATATTTTTACAGGGTGGACATACATTTTTAAATTTATACCTAGTGCAGTAAACAATTTATATTGAATTAAAATAGTGGCTCCTTTTTAGTTTTGACTAGAAATAAACTATAAATAACCTCTGTGAACTTAGCACCCCCACCATTAATAAAATTAAAAATTCATACATCAAAATTTAGTGCTAATTTAGTGCCCAATTACTAATTTTAGTGCTCAACTGGTTAGGCAGAAAATTGCGATTGAAAGTGGCGGTGCTAAGTTTTATAAAAAGCTAGCACCCCCACATTTAAATATTTGAACAAAGTTAAAAAACATTACACCGGAATTTAGTGCTTTCGAATGCACTAATCAGATTTTAATTTAAGGTATTTTTCTTAAAGATATTTTTACAATTTTACATTAATTTTAGTGCTCTAAAATATCCTATGTCTAATTTTAGGTTCTCAATCATTAGCCCCAAAAAATACGTTTTTTAAACATTACATAGTCCGACTCTCAAGAGTTCTTACTAATGAGTGCATCATTCTCTTTAATTAACCCTCTTTAATAAATGCGATAAGTACTATTTTAGAAGCACTAAAATCAATGTAAAATTGGAGACTAAAATCATTTCTCGATCTTCGTTTTTTAATCTTAATTCTAAGCAACTTTTTCAAGTAAACTTTTTGAATATATGAATAACAAAGAAGATAGAAAATTTTAAAATTTCGAATATTTTCCAATACGTACCTGCTTTATTAAATAAGAAATTTATTTATGGCAGTCATCTGTCAAATAAATGCCGAAAAATAAATAAATTTCGTATTTAATGAAGCAGGTACGTATTGGGAAATATTCGAAATTCAAAAAAAAGGTAAAGATTATTAAAATATTTTATCTTTGTTTTTCAGAATATTGAAAATGTTTATTTGAAAAAGTTGATGCTTAGAATTAAGAGATTCATACACAGTTGAAAAAGAAGTATCAACTTACAATACACCCTGCGTAAAATTGAAAAAACGTATTTTTTGAGGCTAATGATTGAGCACTAAAATTAGACAGGATATTTTAGAAGCACTAAAATCAATGTAAAATTAGAGACCAAAATCATTTCACTCTTTCTATGTTTTAATGTATTTTTTCTATATTCTTCACTTTTTCTAATATTTCTAATATGTTTTTATCAAATATCTTTAAGAAAAATACCTTAAATTAAAATCTGATTCGTGCATTCGAAAGCACTAAAAAGGCACTAAATTCCGGTGTAATGTTTTTTAATTTTGTTCAAATATTTAAATGTGGGGGTGGTAGCTTTTTATAAACTTAGCACAGCTACTTTGAATCGCAATTTTCTGCCTAACCAGTTGAGCACTAAAATTAGCACTAAAAAAGCACTAAATTTTGATGTATGAATTTTTAATTTTATTGATGGTGGGAGTGCTAAGTTCACACAGGTCTATAAAGATCATTAAATGTGTTAATTCTTACGTGTGATACGTTTCAGCTACCAGCGAAGGTAGTATACCGATGGCGCAGGACGAGGAGTTGCATTTGATCGAATTGGATCAAGGCGATGGGTGGACGAGAGTGAGGAGGATTTTGGGTGATTTGGAGGAGGGTTTCGTGCCAACGTCGTATATCGAGTATTCGGTATACGATACTTAAGGGAAGCGACTTAATGGTTGTTCGTTTGGTTTCCGATTTTTTTTATTGATTATTTTTTAATGATGTAAATTATTTCGACGGTTCGACGTTGAAGAGAATTCTCCTATAAAAAATCTTAACGTCTAATGTGCGTCAATTCAATTATCTGATGTTTTTTATTTAATCACGGAATCTACCTATGTATTTTTGTTGCAATATTTTTTATTTTAATGTAAATTTATATATTTTTATAAACATAGTAGGTAATTGAATGATATACATAAAATTATTTTTTTTTAGATAAACGTTAATTCATGTTATTATACATTTCTTTAATTTATCGAACAAATGAAAGTAGAACAAAATATTTCTTAGTCATATGTTTATAATGTGTTGCTTAATGCGGAATATAAAGTGTTTATGCGGTGGAGCAAAAATCGAACGGTATGTCTGTTTATCGATTTTTTCCCCGGTACGTTATTTTTGAGCAAATGCTGGCTTTAGCACAAATATTCAGTTCCCCATTTTAGGAACTTAGCTGTTGTTTAGTGATGCAGTTATACAGAGTGCTAAATCTCACGAATGCCATCTTGAATTTCTCAATTTCAACTCGAATTTGTACTATTGAAATTTCATAATCATGTCTGTTAATTCAGAAGCGAGACATTCTGAATGTCGTTCGTTGTTTTTTACTCGACTCTGTACATTATTTTAGCAGTTATTTTGTATATAGAATGCATATATTAAAAAAAAACTATTATTGAGCTGTACTGTATAGTATATATCTAAATAACCATACAGCTGGATTATCTCTGAATTTCACTAACGGATTTTCATGAAATTTTCCTAAAAATATTCTTCGATATATTACCAATCGCCTCACGCAAACCGCATATCCAGGAAAATCCATTTAACCGAGTTTTTCCCAAAGTATAAATAGTTCGATTTTTAAGGGTGGTAAAAGTGCTCTGCAGTTCTGTATAATTTCCTGCAAATGTTTCGAAATCAGTTCTTTATCTAATTATTAGATGGCGCCACTGATTTTGCAAATTTTATAAATAAACAAGTTGATCGCTGAAATGGTCAGTAACTCCTCTGCCACTGTGAGGATATGTTACTCTTCATGATCAAATCAACATGTTAATTAATGTAGTAGACTCCTTGTTGTAATCTTCTCATCTCATCAAATGTAGCAATTCTTAACATTTGTGTTGCTGCACCAACCTCCCCGACCGGCCATCCCTATAGCCTACTTACTTAAGTACTTTACTCATACGATACCGTGCGCGAGATGCAAGCATTCCTTTATGGCGCCATCTGGTGCTAGTTTTTCGAAACTACGATTTTTAATGCATTTACGGCTGTTAAGAGCCGCGGAGACTTCACTTACCTTATGAATGAATTTATTTACTTCCAAATTAACTTAAATCCCAAGAATCCTTTAAAAAGCAAGTTATACAGTGAGGGGCAAAATTATGGAATAAATTCGTTTTTTTCGAGAATAGGCGACTTTGGAGACAAAATCCCGAAACAGGTCGATTTTTATTTTTAAATTATGACCTCCGGTCCGCCTTCGCCAAAAGTAAAAAGGTCGCGCTCATTTGTTTTACCAGAAAATGGGTTTTTTTTCGATATTTCGTGTTTATCGAAAGCACAATGTTATAATTTAAAAATAAAAATCGACCTGTTTCGGGATTTTGTCTCCAAAGTCGCCTATTCTCGAAAAAATGAATTTATTCCATAATTTTGCCTCTCACTGTGTAAACACCTTGTCTCACGTAAGGCGGGCATTAGAAGTATTTCGTGAATGGTTGTGTATAAAATTATAAAATTTTGTATACAAGGGTGAAATGATATATGCATATTCGAAAATGGTCGACTTCCGTTTATGCCGGAAGTTGACCGTTACTCCGTTATTTTAAATGGGACACCCTGTATATTCATGTATTTTTTACATGATTGATGAGCTGATTACAAAAAGGTATTACACTTGGTATCTTGGTCTCATAATAAAGGCTATACAGTCACTTAAAATTTACAAAATTTTGAATTTAGCTGGCTCTAGAAGCTAAACAATTGACAATCGAGAAAAACGGCTTACATGTCCCTATCCTAACTTTTCAAGTACTATCTAATGACATGATATAAAATGTACACAGAGTGATCAAAAATTTCAAAATTTTTATCAAAAAATTTGTCTACCATTAGATAGTACTTGAAAAGTTAGGATAGGATCATGTAAGCCGTTTTTCTCGATTTTCGATTGTTTGGCATTCAGAGCCACCTAAATTCAAAATTTTGTAATTTTGAGTGGCTGTATAACCTTTACTATAAGTCTGATTAACCAAGTATGACACCTTTTTGTAATCAGCTCATCGAGTAGAATCTAAAAATTCAAAAATATACATGGTGTCCCTTTTAAAATAAGGAAGTTACGGTCAACTTCCGGTATAAACGGAAGTCGGCCATATTTGAAAATATTTTAGATAAATTCCTTACATCCAGAAACCCTTGTATACAAAATTTCATAATTTTATACACAGCCATTCACGAAATACTTCTAATGCCCGCCTTACATTGGACAGGGTGTATAAATGTATAGTAATAGAATTTTCCAAGGAAAATCAGGAAAATCAGACGTAAGGATAATAATTAACACACAGACATATGTGTTTATCGCACCAGATGTAGACTTGTAAAATTATTTTTTTTATTCCGAAGCGTTACTGTTTTCGTTGGTAATTTTTTTTTATCGATTTTTGTAAATTATTTATTTATACCACCGATGTCGACGTTACGCGTTTGTGTAAAAAGTGAGTCTCGTTTTGATGTTATGGCCAATTTACTTAATACTAAATGAACACAAATTTGTATTTTTAACATTCTAATTAGGCACGCACTGCCGGTGACTTATCCGCTGCCCTTTTTATAATAATAACAATATCCGCGACTCACTTTTTAGATCAATTGGTGCTTCTTGCCTTTTATGTTTGACGTTAATTGTTTATTTACCGATTATAATATATTGAGTGATAGATAATATTAACAACTTCGGTAGTAGGCATTTTTTTATTATCAAATTGAAATCGTTTTGTATTTGCTCAGTATCATTTTGTCGTTTGAAAGATTTGGTTTTTGAGGACGTTCGTTTTAACGCGGTATTCGATAGGTAGCAATAAATAGCTTTAGTAATAATGTAATGTAAAAATTTTTAGTGTCTCTGTGTCACGTAGAATTCTACAAGTTTCATAGTAATGTATGGCACAGAGCGCCGTTTCACTACAACAGTACATTTGCATAAATTAAATATTGTCAAAAGTTGTGTACACTGCTCGTCAAAATTAAGCTATATTTTAGGGAAATTTTCCCAAAAGATGTGAAAAATTCTGACCAGCAATGTATTGTAATAATGTAGCAAACGTGTCATTAGATGCAGAAAATTCGATTGTGTAATTAATGTAAAATTAACTATTTTTATAGATCGCATTTATAAAAAGTTATTAATAGTTTTCGAACCTTTACCAACATATCGCTCATTTTCATATCATCGTAACTCACTCATTAAAATTCATATCGGCTTCTTCATTTAGCTTAGTTTATATAGAGTGTCCTTAAATACCAAGCGAAAAAACATTGTTCAGAGAAGCGTGTCAAGTTTGTATGCTGATATTATTGAATGTATCGACTGATAATGTAAAATAATAAAATAGCATTGAATGTAAATGGATTTTCTTTTAAACGCCTATCCAATTTCTTCGTCTTACGCGCAATGGAAAAACCGGGTAATTAGTTTCCAATACAGACAGTTTTAACTTGTGAGAAACCCTGTATGTGTTGTTAAAAGTTGTTAAAATTATAAAATACAATTAATAGTAAAATTAACTGTATTTTTTCCACTTATTTTTGAACAAACATCAAAAAGAAATAGATAATTACATATAACAAAAAAGAGAAATTGCAATTTTAAACTGATAGTAATAGTAATATAAATTTCTTATTTATTTTATCTTAACTATATGTATCAATTAAGCTATGAAATACGTAGTCCCTAGAACCATATAAATGCTTTTTTTAATCGATCAAACTTAACCCTACTACATCGTCCCTCAAGATTGGAAATACGTACGGTACAGGATTGTGGCGAGTACTCCTAAGGCGATCGGAATTATCCACGATTTAAAAGAACTGCAACAAAAAAAAGAATTTAAATTTCTATCACTAAAATTGAAACGGGGTGCTCACTTTTGTGATGCGTTTTCGGAGTTGGACGCGACGCCCCAATCCACATTTTTAGTCCTCACGGCCGTGCGTTCGGCCTCCACTAGCTCCCCAATTTTGTATTTCACCATCAGTTCCCTGGCATCATTCGAGTGGCCTACGTCCTCGAAGGCCTCGCTGGCTTCCCGGCCGGCTTGCTCCAGCAGGACTTCCTCGCCTCCTGGATGCTACAAACATTTCATATTGTATTTTAACATTGATTTGCATTTGGAGCATATGTAGATTAGGATTTATTACTGGTGAATTGTAAATTTTATTAGAAACGGAATTCGCATAAAAAATTAATCAAATAATAACAGGTATTCGTTAACGTTTAAAGTAGATGTACAAGGCCAGCAAAGTAATCGTTTGAAGTATGTAATAACATCAAGTAGTCGACATGAATGGCCCAATTAGCGTTTTTAAATACAATGCTAATTAGTTAATGCAATGAACTATCGTAAAAGATAATTTTCCGATATTTATAAAACGCTTTTGCTGATAAACCCGGATAATTCCAGCGCCTACTTGTTGAATAAATAACGACGTTGACGTGTTATTATTTTATAAATAACACATTATCATCGCAATTACAAGCCGAAAATCTCCGCTAATTGCCCATTATTTTCGCTGGTTGTTCGCAATTATACAATCACGGCGATGACTCCGCAGGTTTATTGTGTCGTAATAGATTGAATAATAGCACTCACCTCGTTCAGGAAGGCCGTTACATCGTAAATATTGTTATGAATGACGATCCATGTACTCTTGTTGTCGTTGTGCT
The DNA here is from genome assembly GCA_917563865.1 of Phyllotreta cruciferae. Lineage (NCBI taxonomy): Eukaryota > Metazoa > Arthropoda > Insecta > Coleoptera > Chrysomelidae > Phyllotreta > Phyllotreta cruciferae. Next base: position 4,125,961 of record OU830620.1, on the reverse strand, counting down.
TCTTCACTTCGGCTAACGAGTATAGCGCGCTCATGCTGGACTATTTGCCGTGGAATTTGCGAACGGAATGGTAATTTACACTTTATTTTAAAAGAATATGGTTCGGAGATAATTCGGAACCTTGATCTATGACCGATGACGACGATTTATTTGACGAAAACCCGAAACTTGACTATTCATCCACCATTACATCGGAATGCTCACTGTTGCCAACCTAAATTTTTAACAAAAATCGGCCTCGAGCTTCTCGGTTAAACAGCTACTTTTACTACTCCTAGGAGTTATGCAACACACATTCCACAATACTATTACAAACTGCTTGTACAAAAACAAAACGTTTGATTAAACTTTTTATATTACAATTCTCGTAACCTTACAATCTATTTCTCATCGCCGGGTTTAGAAAACACCAAAGTGTACCCGCACTTGCCGCAGTAATGCCTGTCTTCCATGGCGGCCATGAAGACTCCTGCGCCGCATTGCTCAGCAGGGCACTCTCTTCTCAACCGGTGAATCTTCCCGTTCTCGTCAACCTAACAAAATCCAATACAAAGTTAATCGACATTTCGCAACCGCTTGATCCGCAATACACACCTTGTAAAACTTCAACACGGCCAACTTGACCTTCTTCTTCTTGTGCTTGATCTTCTTGGGAGTCGAGTAGTTCTTCTTCTTGCGCTTCTTGGCGCCGCCCCTCAGGCGGAGCACCAGGTGCAAGGTGGACTCCTTTTGGATGTTGTAGTCGGAGAGCGTGCGCCCGTCCTCGAGCTGCTTGCCGGCGAAGATGAGCCTCTGCTGGTCCGGAGGGATGCCCTCCTTGTCCTGGATCTTGGCCTTGACGTTCTCGATGGTGTCCGACGGCTCGACCTCCAAGGTGATGGTCTTACCCGTCAGGGTTTTCACGAATATCTGCATGGTGCCGCTGGAGAGCTATCTGTATTAACAAATTGGTGATATTAGTCGTATTGTTTATCGAAAAGACCTAAAACAATGTGTATAGAAATGAAGGGTAAATCTTATCAAATCAATGGAGGAGACCACGATGTGAGGTAGCGGATTTCGGCAAAAGATACGATTAGAAATGATTTATTAGAGCTCAAAACCGTTTTCAGTTGCTCAAAATGTGTTATAATTAAAAAGTTATAGCCCTTCGAAATTTAAAAATTTCGGGTTTTGACTCGTACCTTATCAACCAATCATAAACCTCTCACGTCTTGTTGTATAGTAAATAGTATGAATTTTCGAACGCAGTATCAAAGAATACACAAACGAACAAAAATCAAACTGTCATTTGTCAGATTTTTCTGAAAAATGCACAAAACAAATTACACGAATTGCATCAGTTCAGCACAAAACACTTTACTGATAATATTGACGTTGACAAGAATGTTGCCAAATAAATTTTTCAGGACAATTATTTGTGATTTTTAACACGAAAATCGGTTACAATTTATACAGATGAAGATGTTATTTCTTTATTAATATATCGAATTATCCATTAGGTAATGGAAGAAATGGAAAAATCAGAAAATGTTTATTGCAATAAATATACAAAAAACGCACATTTTGCGGATTAAAGAAAAGTAATAGGAAACGTGGCAAACTTGCTAAATGTGACTTCTCTTTGCAACTCTCGCTTTGATTGGAGCAGAGTGTATGACGATTGTATGACGTTTTTCAAACTTTAAAAATTAATTGCGGCCTTATTTGGCCACAGAAAAAGATAAAAATTTCATTACAAGCCTTCTTAGAACACACCGTTTTGAAAAAAAAAAATTAAAAAAAGCCGTGGTTTTCTCCACTGGTGATATTAGTCGTATTGTTTAACGAAAAGACCTAAAATAATGTGTATAGAAACAAAGGGTAAATCTTATCAATTTATTCTCAATACGAACAGTTCCATCTACATATAAAAAAAAAAACTTAAACTAGCAACACGGCGTTGATGCATCCATCATTCTCCGGGTTATTCGTAACTTGCGCGTACTTCCCCCACACCACTTTACCGCCTTGCGTGACCAACCCCAATTCGGAGATATTCACTTCGATAACGGTACCCTTCGTGATCACCCCCAAGCTGGTGTACATGGCAGAATTGGGGTTCTTTTTGACGCCTATTATAGGTAAATGGAAGGTGGCTTTCAGCTCTGGATGAGTTACATGTGCTGTCTTAAATCGCAGAGCCATTGGCCTGATGAAGCGTTCGAATTTCGGTGGTTTTCTGGTGAATCCCTCGCCTACGAACGTGACTTTCGTAACCATACGTTTCCAAGCCTTCCTCCTCGATTTGCCAGATTTGATGACTTTCAATACTTCAGCATCGGCTTGTGCTCGTACTTTCGGTATAGGAACGTCCCATTTCCCGGCCTTCTCTTTGCGCTTCTGTTTGATCATGTTCGATAGCACTTTGGCCCTCGATTGAACATCCCTGTCTAGCAGATACACGGGCAGAGCCCCCTCGGAGACTTTATCGGTGGTTTTCTTGGTCTTCTTCTCCTCGTGCGCTTTGATTTTCTTCTTCATTTGGATCTTCTCGTTGCGGCGCTCTTTGTTGAAGATCTTGGCTTTGATGCCCCGGAGGCTTCGGGCTATTTGGGCCCTCTTGTGGGGCTCGCGGGCCTCCCGTTTGCGCTTTCTTTCTTCATAGTCGAGCCTGCGCCCGTGGAGCTTGCGGTGGCGCTCGATGTACTCGTTCTGCGGCATTCTGTAGGGCTGCTTATCTAAAATTACATGGTAGTTATAGGTATAATTATAATCATATTCAATACTCTTTGAATATGACTATAAATTATTAATTATTGGATATTTTTTGGTCACTTACCTGTACTTAATGTTTAATTGACTAAAATAGTCATATTCAATCGAGTTTTGAACTAGGAAATTCACGGGTTTGCTACACACTAAATGCACATGGTGTGGATTTTTAATATTCATATATTACCATCCTATGGTTCAAATTATTGAAATAATGATATTAATATAAATTAAAGAGTAAACCGACAATGATTTGGGATTGAAAACGTTTCGAATTAGCTATTTATTAACGAAAATCGAAAACTTACCTACTATGCCACCATAACACGATGTAAAAAGAATATCTGACAGTTGACAGCCGGAAACATCGAAAGTAAATGACACTTGGCGATGTTGCCGGATCGAAGTTTAAATGTACTAGAGCGAATTTATTTCAACAAAACACAAATTAATTTTGTGTAAACGCGAATTTAAAGCGTAATTATATCATTAATTACCGCGTTTACATTAAGGTATCAGGAATCGACTCGAGATTGACTTGAGATATCTTTTTCTTCGTCGAGTCAACTCGATCCGGTATCTTTTTTCTTCGTCATAACTCGATCCGTGTTTATACGGGGAGTCGACCTTGGCTTCAAGCCGACTTGAAGTCGGCTTGGATCCCTCATGTAAACAGAGCTAATGAATCGTAAAAAAATCGCCTAGTATAAACTAATAGAACAGGAAAACGACGTGTACTAGATTCGTAAACCGGCAAGTCACCTACTACGTGAAGTTTGCTACAATTGGCCTCTACCTTAGCGAGCAACCGGTCTAAATGAACTTCCCTTTGCAAATCCACACAATAAAATAATACTTTATTTACAACTTATATCTACAATTAAACAGAATCGGAGGTTTCGGGTTTCCCGAACGCTTGGTACTCCACGCACCTGGAAGGATCAGTAGGATAAAACTCCTGGCATTTGGTCATCAACCTTTTAAGGGCCTGGATGTACTTCCTTTGGGTTTCATCATTCATCACGTGCGCCACATTCTTCGAAAAGATCTTCTCTCTACCCGTACGCGCGTGAATTCCCACCATGGTGACCCCGATGGGCCACGGGGCATTCCCTATGGCCATCTGCAAGAAAGCCACGCTGGCCTGCAAAAAAAAATCCCTATAATAATGTCACTATTAGGAAAATTTACTCACTTTTATGTAATTCCTCTCCAGCAAATGCACAACGATTTCGGTCAGGCTATCCGAAATGTCTTCGGGTAATGTAAAATTCTTCAATTTCCTCAACAAAGGCCTCAGGTACTCCTGCGTTTGAGCATAAGTGGCCCCTTTTAGCTTCCCTTTTGTCCCCGCTTTCTCCTCTTTGCTCCTCTTCTGCAATTGTTCGTTCCATTCCTTCAAAATCAACTGAAAATGAGAAACAAAAACCAATCAACATTCGATCTTTTACTCCACTATAACGAGGACATTTTTAACATTGTTATCACGGGGAATTAGCGTTATTGTCCTAACGATAAGATACCGCTAATATGAATAAAATTCATTTAACTGGTAGACTTCGAGGTGGAAAAATGTTCACAGCGGGAATAGTTCTGCTATCAATTTTCGCGTTCGCCTGCTTGGGAGTTATCCTGCAAATCATCCTGGCGGTCGCTCACAAAAAGAAAATGTACAAACTCCTCGACCAAGGTGAATATATAATACAGGGTGAGCCAAAGTAGCTCTACTTTGGCGCCTCTATTTTGGTCCACCTTGTAAACGCTACTCATTTAAAATACTCATGTTAACAGGGTACTATTTTTTGGAAGTAAAATCGAGCTGGGGAAGGAAAGTTTTGAAGCCAATCCACCCGGAGAACGTAGATTTGAGTAAGTTTCGAATTATTTAGACGAATTTTTATAAACTCGTAAATTATTTACGTTTCAGGCACAGGTGTTCCCAAACTAATCAGTTCAGTAAGGTTCTCGTGACACCAGCGAAATTAAATGAATTCCTGCTAATTATTTCTTATCAATAAAACATTCAAATTCATTCGGTATTTTTTGTTCATTGTAACTGTTCAAATAAGCAATGTTAAATTTAGACTTAAGCCAAACAAAAGAGACAATAAAAAGGGTTTAAAAAGCCTATTTAAACGGCCATATTCAAGTATATAGCAAAGATAACCGGCTAATTCGAATACAAACAGAGATAATAGAGAGTCTCGAGGCGTTGGAATTATTTTCGTAACAGAAATAACGTAAGTATGGTACACTTCTGGCCTGCCTTCACCAACGACGAGCCTTCGGGCGGGCCCCATTTGGTCTTCATCCTGCTCTACATCCTAATAGGAGTCATGGTGGTCCTGCAAGTTTGCTACATGTTCTATTTAAACACTACGCACAAGAATCTACGAAGACTCCTAGTCAAAAAAGGTAATTAAATCCTTAATCGATAACTATACAATAATACAGACGATCATTTTCAGGTCGTTTACTCAAAATAGTACCGCTCGTAACTGTCTCGACTGTTACTGAGCAATGCTCCAGCCAAGCTTCGGCCCCTGTGCATGTCCTTACAGGTTTGTTTTAGTTGATTATTTACGAGTGTATTATAAATTGGTGATTTCCAGATACAGGAGAATCGACTGTGAGCTATAATAAAAAGGCGCCGCCTTCCTACGCACCGTAAAAGTTGCTACAAATTGTTGCATATTAAATAGTTAATAAAATAGATAATACCTGTATAAAATGAACGATTACAGTCATATCGTGCTCCCTGTTCCCCCTGCCCATGCTCTTCGCCATTTCCCTGATCTTCTCGTACTCGACCGTAGGCTCCTGCTGCGCTTTCTCGGTTTTCTCCGATACTTTGGCCTCTTCGGCATCTTTCAGTAATTCGTCCAAGTAGGCCTGGTCTACTTGCTCCATGGCCTCTTGCAGATCGTTTCTGAAGCCCTGCAATGGGAATGACGGCGTAATTTCGATGGTGTTCGATTGGCCGATGGGTGTACTTACTCGGTTTATTTCCGGTTCTAACAGCTCGCATTTTCTGAGCCTGGTGAAGGCGTCCAATTCGGTCTCGGCGAAGAGGAGGATGGGCTCGTTTCGGTCCCTGAGCCTCGCTATGACTTCTTGTCTGGGTAGGATGCTGTGCTGGAGGCTCGATTCAATTTCTTCGCCTTGAAAAAAAACAACGAATTAGTATCGGGTTGATTGGATATTTGATGGTGTAACAACCTTCTACGATTGCTGAGGAAGTTTCGTTGGTTTCGTTTTGTACGGAGTATTTTTTACGGTACTCTTCTTGTTCTTTTGCTATCAGTTCACCCCGCTTGAAGTACTTTTTCTCGCCCTAAAAAAAGGAGTTGTTAAGTAAATTATCCTGCGATTTATTTGAATGCTTACCAGTAGCTCTTTATCTTCTAGTAATTTACGTTTTCTGGCTATTTCTGCTTTTAAAATATCCATTGTTAGAAATAAAGAGAATGGTTTTAGTTATTTATTTACATCACACATATCATATGTCATAATTGTCATATTATGAAAGTGGCTACAAATACGTAACCGTTGAATTATACAATTATTACTATTAATAATGCAATTAGTAAAAGCATTTTATTCTTGGTAAATATAAAAAATCTTTTATCTTGCGCTTTTTACAATTTATCGTTATGTTTGTATGAAACCGTTAGTTTTAACGTAATTGTAAAAATACCTTAATTAACCGTAACCGTAAGTTTTGTCACTAATTCAATTCCACCTAACCTAACTTCTAAACGCCAAATAAAATTACAATGTAATTTCGACATTATTGTTGCTTTTTATTTATTACAGAATATTTTACGTTTTATCGATTTTAATGTAAACAAAACGGTTCAACCGAAAGGTCAAATTTCGACATTTTAGTTTAGAAATCGCATATCCAACGCCAACTGAGTCCAATCTTACCTAATTTTGTTCATTTAGCTTTTGTTTTTGTGCAAATTCCAGTAGAATTTTGAGTAGATTTTTATTAAAATATTAAAATGACTTCTTGCGTTAGAGAAACTGTTAAAAAATCGGATTGTTTTTGTTTCGATGTCGACTCGACTGTGATACAAGAGGAAGGAATCGATGAGTTGGCGAGATTTTTGAAAAAGGGCGAAGAAATTTCGAATTTGTAAGTTTACAGCTAGAAAATTAATAAAAACAAACATTTATTTTCATTATTCCAGGACTGGCATGGCCATGTCGGGCAACATGACATTCCGGGAATCTCTCGGGCGCCGCTTAGACATTTTGAGGCCCAGCCAACTAGATATCAAAGAATTCTTGAAAACCAAACCGCCTACTTTGACCCCCGGAATTAAGTAAACGGGAACATTTTTAGTTTATTCGCTTATTTATTCGTTTATTTACATTTCAGGAAGCTCATGAGCCTTTTGCACAACCGTAAAATTCCCGTTTACTTGATTTCCGGCGGATTTAAGTGCATAATTGCGCCCATTGCGCACCAACTGAACATTCCCATGGAAAACGTGTTCGCCAACAGAATGAAATTCTACTATTCGGGTAATTAAAACGATTAATCGATGATAAAATGATGATTAATTTGCGAATTTTCTAGGCGAATTCGCCGGTTTCGACGAGAACGAGCCGACTTCGGAAAACGGCGGGAAAGCCGTCGTGATAAAACAATTGAAAGAGAATTTCGGTTACAAGAAAGTCGTCTTAGTAGGCGATGGAGTCACCGATTTGGAAGCCTGCCCGCCCGCCGACGCTTTTATAGGTGATTACTCGATAACCAGTAAAGATAGAAATTTGATTTTACCGGCATGTTATAGAGAAATGTTTTCTCTATAACTTTGCGAGTTATGAAAATTTTCGTAAATCTTGTCGGTTCTGAGATATTTCGATTTTTGCAGGTTACGGAGGAAACGTCATTAGGCCGAAAGTTAAGGCGAACTCCAAATGGTTTTTGACTGATTTTAATGAAATTATCGAAGTTTTGAATAGTTAATTTACAGACGAATTTATTGCTAGAATAAAGTACAATTATGTTAAATTTTTATTAACTTCAATCCTACAAAAAAAAATGAAATAAAACCTTTTCGTGAAGTATTCTTAACACTAATTCAAACGAAACTATTTCTTTTAAAATAAAATACATAACACAGCCTATACTGAAAAATGAGAATTATCAACACACTATCAAGGCTAGAGAGACATAATTACGAGATAAGAGATACAAAAATCAGCCAAAACTAATTACAATTCGAAAAACAAAACATCAAGAGAGCTAAAAATAATCTCCTAAATAACCAGTAAAACGCATAACCCTCCCGGGTTATCACACAACAGGATAACTGGCCTGCGTAGCCACACCGCAAAGGTTCCCCTTGTTCCTAGCCATTTTAATGTACCCGTTCAGCCCCCAGCTGGCCCCCCATGAATTCTTCACCAGCCAGTAATCCTTATCGTCTCCGTCAGTGCCATAACCCACCACCAACACCCCGTGGTCCAAATCAGTCGGGCTGCATTCGGGATCCGAGTAGATACCTACGAGTAAAATTCGCTCGAATCTACGCTAGTAAAAGGCCGATTTATCAAACTCACCGTCGGAATACAACTGGAACGTTTCGTGGCTGGCGTCTATAGCCACAGAAATGGGTCCCACAGTGGCCACAGCGGCCTTCAAGGCGTCTTCATCTCCGGATTGGATGTCTACGAAACCTTTGTCGGTGGCCCCCTTCGATCGGGGACTGTAGTGGCACTTCTCGTCCTCGGCCTACGAGGTTTTTACGAATTACAAAAAGTACTATTGAATATTAATCTAGGACTTAACCTTGTAGGGATAGGAGGCTTCGGTGTCGATACCGCGGTTGTCTTTGATGTATCGGAAGGCGTTGTCCATGAGGCCCCCGTTGCAGCCGTTGTTGCCGTACTTGCCGGAGCAATCTACGAGATTCTGCTCGGAGAGGGACACCAATTTGCCGGTCTTCCTGTAGTGTTGTCCTTCCAGGGATCCCGTCTGGATAAATTAGAATTAATTAGATGAATTGATTAGTGTACGGATAAGTCGAGGTTGTTCGCGAACTGTTGGAGTTGGGGGAATTTTTCCAATGGAAAATTAAGAAGTGATGTTTTCTCTACGATTTGTGCTAAATTCGAAGTTTCTAGCACAAGTAATTCCGGAGTTGTTGAGAAAATTAGTACACTGTGTCCCATTTTGGTCGCGACTGGGGTGTATCTCGGTTATTAGACTTGATAGGACATTGCGGTTTTTGCGAACCTTTACTACTTTTTTGTCAAAATTACAATGGCACAAACAGATTTTTTAAATCTCTTTTCATTTTTGATTTACAGGGCGATAATGAAAATTCTGACTTATTCAGCCACCCCCGTATCTCGTTTGCTATTGATGATATTTTAAATGTGTAAACTGATTATTATAGATAATTTTACGTAGAATTCAGTGACGTCCTTAGTTTTTTTTATGGGGGTTACCATTTCTGAAATATGATACCAACTTGTAATTTTTTTAATGGGACACCCTATATTTTTATTGGCTATAAAATTTGTAATTTTTTTCTCTTTTTAAAGATATGGCGCATTCTATATTTTGAATTTCATTAGAACGCTCAAAAAAGAGAATAACTATTTTATTCGAAAAATGGTTAGATGGCTATGCAGAAAACCCAAAATAAAATACTTTTAGAACAAAAATAGTTGTTGAGAATATTAAATAAAACATTTCTACGATTTTTTTGTTTTTCCGCATAGCCCCCTAACCATTTTTATAATAAAATAGATTTTCTCTTTTTTGATTGTTTTAAGAAAATTCAAAATATAGAATGTGCCATATCATTGAAAAAAGAAAAAAAATTACAAATTTAATGGCTAATAAAAATACAGGGTGTCCCATTAAAAAATTACAAGTTGGTGTCATATTTCAGAAATGATAACCCCCATAAAAAAAACTAATGATGTCACTGAATTCTACGTAAAATGATCTATAATAATCAGTTTATACATTTAAAATATCTTCAATAGCAAACGAGATACGGGGGTGGCTGAATAAATTAGAATTTTCATTATCGCCCTGTAACTCAAAAATGAAAAGAGATTTAAAAAATCTGTTTGTGCCATTATAAGTTTGACAAAAAGGTAGTAGAGGTTCGCGCAAACCGCAATGTCCTATCAAGTCTAATAACCGAGATACACCCCAGGCGCGACCAAAATGGGACACAGTGTACACTAGTTTCTGGTCAATTAGTAACTTACGGCGCTGAAACTCCAGCAGGAGCCGCAGTGGCCTTGATCTTTGACAGCAGTCACGGCCCCCTTCAATCTCCAATCGACCTCGTCCGGCAATTGAACATTGGCCGGCTTGATGAACGTTATGGAATCTTCCATGTCTTCGCCTCTCAACAGGTTCTTGGATTTGTTGAAGCCGTTCAGTATGTGAGTGAATTCGCTGTGCAACAAATCGGCGTATTTGTTCACGCCTGAAACGTTTTAATTATCAATTAATTAGCGTGTAATGAGCTAAGATTTTAATTGTCTTCTCACCTAATTTATAAGAGACCAATCCCATGGCGTATAATTTGTTGTGTTTGGCCACTTTGTGTGAGTTTTCCATGAAGATTTTCATGCGGAATTTTTCCTCAGTGACGCTTTCATATTGCTTTTTGTGCGTTACCTGAAATAGGTTTGATAAAAATTGTTGTAATTAATATAACAAACTAAAAAGTTACTCCTACGTATTTATAATTAATCATGTGGAATATATTTTTGTTTATTATCCAACATTTTATCTCTGTTGAGTCACATTTTGTAAACTGTATCTGTTGCTGATAAAAATATCTATTGTTGTGAATTTCATGTTATAATGAGCAAGCTTGCAGAAACTTTATGGGTGTTAAATATCGAATTTTTCCAGTAAATAATATAATATTTTTTGTACCTAGAAAAGTGAATTAAATTATTAAATATGAATCTTTGTAGGTATACAAGATTAGAATTAAAAATTGTAGTTTAAGCAATTCAAAATGTATAAATATGCGAAATAAACAGTAATTTGAGTAATATTTTATTATGCTGATTATTTAGAAAAAAATATATTATCATCAAAACAGAATTGTTAGCGCAAAAATTGGACAGAAAAGGTTATCAATCTTTTGGTATATAAATGTAATAATAATAATTTGACCCATATGAAGAAGTTCCTTGCATTTATCAATATACTGATAAATATATCGTTTATAAATAAGCATTATTAAACATGTGGGATCAATTATTACAAATACAAAGTTCATTTCGAAGCAAACATAATAGAAAATAAATGGGACCGATAACAATGTAACGAATATACAAAAATCGTATTTTTTTAAGAAGAAACGACGCAATTTAATAGTTATCTAAAGGATAACTTTTAGCTAAGTTATCTTATGGATATATTAATATTTTTTTTACTATATAAAAAAATAATGTGGTTAAGGAATGATTTCTAAAAACAGCAAAATTTACAATTAATCAATTTAAAAAGTATAAAGAGACAATTAGTGATTAAATTGGTAATTATACCAAGAAATTTCTACTGGAATTTTTGTGGTTTTTGTGTAGTTGCAAATTAATTTTTTATAACAAATAAACCAATGACTAACCTTGAAAGAGTCCCATTCTTCCTGTACTAAATCGAAGAAAGAAACGGCTCCAGCGCAGGCCAAAAGGGCGAAGAAAAGGAGCCCCAGGAACTTCATAATCTAATTAATTAAATAGATAATCTCAAGAAATATTGCAAAGCGAATTTGTGGAAAATTTACAATAAAATACAGCAAAATGACTCACCTAATTTGTTACTTCTGCTCGGTTGAAAGAAATCCTTGTTACTAGTTTTTCAACAGAGGATATTGTAAATTTATTGTTTTCTATGAAGGTAAACAAAGACTGAATCAGCTGGGTGGAATCGAGCGATTTGATTGGTCCAAAACAGATAATCCCCGCCATGAGGAGATTTCTTAGGAAGGTGTACTAGACTTCTTCTTTAAAATGTTCTGAAGATGTTCTGAATGAATATGCAATAGATTTACAACGCATAGAATTGATGAATAAAGTAATAAATACCTTCTAATGAGTAAATAATCACAAAATTTCGAATAATAACTATAAAAAATGATTCTAGTACCATAGTTATGTCATTGTCAACTACCCCGTTTACATGCGGGATCGAAGCCGGCTTGGATCCCAAATGGATCCCAGATCGACTCGATCGGACTCTCCTGTAAACATGGATTGAATTGACTCGACGAAGAGAAAAGATACCGGATCAAGTTGAATAGACGAAGAAAAAGATAACTCGAGTCAATCCCGATCCCGCATGTAAACGGGGTAATTATGGTCGAATCTATTACAGAATCTAGTACTTTTGAGCTGATATTTGACATAAAATTTCAAACTAATTATGAAAAAAAAGAAGAAAAATATATGTAGCGTTTGACGTTTAACAAAAGTCAAACAACAAACTATTAATTGAATTAATTTCTAGTAAACGAAAAATGGATGTTTTTAATAAAGTAATTAACCAAGTGAGCAGTTCGGTGCACAGCACGGTCTCGCAACTGTCGGGCGTCCTGCCCGGCAATCCGGTGACAAGAGAATTCGAATCGTCCGCCCACATTGCCTCCGCAGGGCCAGGTAAGATCCCCCGAACTACGACGAACTACCACCTAATTTTTCAAAATTTCAGGACTACTATGGAAAATCTACAAAGGCCACAAACGCTCCACGCGCCAGGAGTGCTCGATATTCGTCTTCGAAAAACGCCAATTAGACCGATACAACAAAAACGACAGAGAATTAATACTAGATACGCTCCGCAGAGGCGTAGTACAACTCACCAAAATCCGCCATCCGAAGATCCTCACGGTCCAGCACCCGCTGGAAGAAAGCCGAGACAGCCTGGCCTTCGCCGCCGAGCCGGTCTTCTCCAGCCTGGCCAACGTCCTGGGCCAAACCCACAACATGCCCCAGCCGGGTAACATGTCCGACTACAAACTCTTCGACATCGAAATCAAATACGGCCTGCTGCAGATCAGCGAGGGCCTGGCGTTCCTGCACAACGACGTGAAGTTGCTGCACAAGAACATCAGCCCCGAGAGTATCGTGATCAACGCGCAGGGGGCTTGGAAGATATTCTGTTTTGATTTCTGCGTGTTGAATACCAATCCGCCGAATCTTCCGGCTAGTTACCCTTTCGAGGAATACAGCCCGACCGTACCATCGGCGTGCCAACCGAATTTGGATTATTTAGCACCGGAGTGCATTATTTCGCTCGCTCACTCACCGGCTAGCGATATGTTTTCGCTAGGTATGCTGGCCTATGCGCTCAATGCGCCTGATAAAAAGTGCTTCAAACCTTTGAGGGATTTGCACCAATACAAATCGAGAGCGCAGGAACTGTCTAGATTGAGTACCGGTCGAATGCAATTTATACCCGATGAATTGCGAGAGTTTGTCAAGTTGCTGTTGAATGTTACGCCTGAAGTTCGCCCTGACGCCCACCAATTCATCAAAGTAAGCGCACGAGCCACTCGATTACGATTTCTATTATACCACGAATACTTTCAGATACCGTACTTCGATGATGTGGGAATAAAAACTTTGATCTACTTGGATTCCGTGTTGCAATGGGATAACCTGCAAAAGTCGCGGTTCTACAAAGGTCTGCCGGAGACTTTAGCCAAATTGCCTCACAGGGTTAAAGTGCAAAGAGTGCTGGCTTGCTTATCGCACGATTTAGGCCAGCCTGCTATGGTACCTTTCATATTACCCAGTTTATTGGATATAGCGCAGGATTGTTCGCAGCAGGAATATCGTACGGCCATTCTACCTTTGATCAAACCGTTAATGACTCTAATGGAGCCCGTACAGGTACGAATCGAGCTATAGTATCGCTTCGTTGGTTTAATACGAGTGTTCGTGCTTACAGATCCTGCTAATATTCCTGCAAAGGATGGAGTTGCTGTTGAAACTAACACCGTCCGAAGACATCCAACAGCACGTTTTGCCGATGTTGTACAGAGGCTTGGACGCGGATTCGCCCCAAATACACGAACTGTGCCTCTCCGTATTGCCCACGTTCGCTGGCATGCTGGACCATTCGAACGTGAAAAACAGCCTCCTGCCGCGCATCAAGAGGCTCTGCCTCAACACCTCCACTCTATCGGTGCGAGTGAATTGCCTGCTGTGCCTGGGAAGGCTGCTGGAGCACCTGGACAAGTGGCTGGTGCTGGACGAGGTGGTGCCTTTTCTGCCGCAGATACCGTCCCGCGAGCCGGCCGTCATCATGGGGATTTTGGGGATCTACAAGCTGGCTGCGAGCCACAAGAAACTAGGCATCACGAAGGAGGTGATGGCGTCGCGGGTGCTGCCGTTTCTGATACCGTTGTGCATAGAAAACGGGCTGAGTATAGCGCAGTTCGACGCCCTGACCGGGCTGGTGAAGGAGATGTTTCGCATGGTGGAGGCCGAGCATCGTACGAAGCTGGAGCAATTGAATACTGTGAAAGACGAGCAGAAAGTGTTGGCCGGTAATATGCCCGTAATAACGCCTAAAGTGGCGAGCGGGGGGCTGGACGAGGCGTTTTCTGGTTTGGGTTTGGATTCGTTTGTGCCTGGTATGAGTAAACGTACGGAGGTGAATCCACAACAGGAGGCTTTTAAACCGTTTGTGAATCAACCAAAGATCGAGCCGAAGAGCATTGAAAGTCCACCTAAAGCCGTTGCGAAGGATTTGTCTGGTAGTTTGATGGACGATTGGATGAGTTTATCGAGTAGTAATAAGAGTAATAATAATCAGAGTGCTGGTAAGATTCAATCGGGTAGTGCTTTTACTTCTAGTAATGTTAATTATAATCGTACGGTTAATAATTCATTTAGTAGTGGTAGTAATTACAATTGGCAATCATCGAATGTGAGTTCGCAAAATTGGGGGGCTTTGGACAATTTGCTGCCGATTAATAATAATGCTAATAAAGTCCCGATGAATCAGCTCAAAGCGCCTTTGATTCCTAACAATGCTGGAAGTAATTATAATAGTAGTAATAAAGGTTTGTCGAATGATGATATATTGGATCTTTTAAGCTAATTTTACTGTAAACATTCCTGTTTTACGTGCTTGCTGAAACGCAGCTTTTTTAGATTAGTATTGTAATATGTACAGATGTACACTATGTCCCATTTTGGTCTCGACTGGGGTGTATCTCGGTTATTAGACTTGATAGGACATTGCGGTTTTCGCGAACCTTTACTACTTTTTTGTCAAACTTATAATGGCACAAACAGATTTTTTAAATCTCTTTTCATTTTTGAGTTACAGGGCGATAATGAAAATTCTGACTTATTCAGCTACCCCCGTATCTCGTTTGCTATTGAAGATATTTCAAATGTGTAAACTGATTATTATGGATAATTTTACGTAAAATTCAGTGACGTCCTTAGTTTTTTTTATGGGGGTTATCATTTCTGAAATATGACACCAACTTGAAATTTTTTTAATGGGACACCCTATATTTTTATTGCCTATTAAATTTGTAATTTTTTTCTCTTTTTAATGATATGGCGCATTCTATATTTTGAATTTTCTTAAACTGTTCAAAAAAGAGAAAAACTATTTTATTATAAAAATGGTTAGGGGGCTATGCGGAAAAACAAAAAAATCGTAGAAATGTTTTATTTAATATTCTCAACAACTATTTTTGTTCTAAAAGTATTTTATTTTGGGTTTCCAGCATAGCCCCCTAACCATTTTTTGAATATAATAGTTATTCTCTTTTTTGAGCGTTCTAATGAAATTCAAAATATAGAATGTGCCATATCATTAAAAAGAGAAAAAAATTACAAATTTTATAGCCAATAAAAATATAGGGTGTCCCATTAAAAAAAATACAAGTTATTGTCATATTTCAGAAATGGTAACCCCCATAAAAAACTACGGACGTCATTGAATTCTACGTAAAATTATCTATTAAAATCAGTTTACACATTAAAATATCTTCAATAGCAAACGAGATACGGGAGTGGCTGAATAAGTCAGAATTTTCATTATCGCCCTGTAAGTCAAAAATGAAAAGAGATTTAAAAAATCTGTTTGTGCCATTGTAAGTTTGACAAAAAAGTAGTAAAGGTTCGCGAAAACCGCAATGTCCTATCAAGTCTAATAACCGAGATACACCCCAGTAGCGACCAAAATGGGACACAGTACACTAACTTATTCGTATTTATTAAATTATGTTTCGTAAGAAGAAGTTTTCCTAGACCTTACCATTTCCAAAGTTTACTCCGGATGCGCATTTCTTATCACGCGAAGGTCAAAAGGTAGTATTAAAATTTGCACACAATGTAGCATAATCGTTATCTGGAAAATAAAAAAATTTGGTAACATTCAGTACGGTTTTATTTAATAAATAGAATTGAAATGTAAACTATAAAAAAAAAACGATTACGTTCCCACTCGCTGTTCGCATTTGGAGAACACCTCCAAGTAATCTAAAAACGAGGAAAAGGTGATGCTCGATAAATCTTTTAACCTAAAGAATTCAGTCAACCTCAACTGCCAGGGGGGATAGTTCAGGATGTGCAACCGTTCGCCGCACACCAGCCCCATATCGGGATCCGGGAACTCGAACCGTTCCAGCAGCTTCGCGTTAATCGACTCTATACTGATATCTTTCGCTCCATCTACAGCTAGCTCTCTAGCCAAATTCACCACGCTTTCCCTACCATCCTCCTCCGTTAGTATCTTCACGTGGATCTTGCGGCCTACGAAGCCGTTTTTGTACGCTCCGGCCTGGCTGTGCCACACGATGTGATCGGTGGGGTGCTTAGAAGACTCTACGATCGACTGGAAGCGCTCCTCTTCTTTTTTCAGCTTACCTACGAATGTATACAGTCAATTATACGTAATGATGTAATTAGGGGAGTTATTACCTTTGAAATCGTAGAAGCTTATGTAGGGGATTCCGGCGGCTATGCTCCAGGTTATAATGTTGGTTAGATCTCTTAAACTACAATCATCGGCGCCGATGATGATGGTTAAATGTTTGGGGATTTTGCTTAGAGTAAACAGTCTTTTTCGTAGGTCTTTGAACCGCGATTGTACCAGCTCGAGTTCGCTTACGATTAGCGATACAACATTCCAAATTGCCTCTACGATTGTGTAGATAGCGTGTACTAGAACGTACAGTACTCTGTAGCAACGCGTACTCTCCATTTTCCGGTGGTTGCGTTTCGATTTTCTATCACATATTGCACTTAAAAACTAATAAAGCCGAGATCGAAGAGCACCTGATGCAACACATGACCTCGCGATCGCTCCTCCCGTAAATTAATTCGAAAATCCTATGCAAAACGCCGAAGCGTGTACGGCCACTGACATTGTTTCTTCGTTTTTTAACAACAAAACCCGTTTTATTGGTTAAATTATTTATATGCTGGAGTTCTCCTATTCGTCTGAATCGCAACTGTCAAATATGTCAAGTCAACACTCGAATTCTAATCGCGTCTGGCCTTTGACGTGCCGAGTCAAACAGCGCTCAGCCGATACTTATGCAACACACATTACGTTATGACAAAAAAATAGAAATCGGCAGTTTCTCGACAATTGGGGCCGTCGCGGCAACGCCGTTGACCTCTTTGATCGCGTTCCTTCGGACGTACGGCGAAATAAATCTTCGTATGCATATCTTGATACTTTCTTTTATCGGATAATTGCCCACCATATGGATTATAGCGATTTTGCGCCGCCCGATCGATCGAGAAAGAGTTAACAGGTGTCCGGACCAGACACGTCATCGCTTTTATACCAGGTGTCCCATTACAAACGCACAATATTCTAATTTTATATAGAGCCCACCCTGTATATTCACTTACGGTTTATAATGAATCACTCTGTATAATATTGTGTTATAATAGATGAAAAAAAAGCTTCTAAAATATTAGTAGAGATATCAATGATAGATAACAAGAAACCTACTTAATAATAAAAGAGTTTATGAGAGATGTCAACAGTAGATGAGACAATAAACCCATGTGCGAATTCCCTAAATCTGGGATAAACGGAGCGCCGGCAACGCCGCTTTTTCCTCCGTTTCTCCGCCGTCTTGTCTTTTCTTCCGTTCTCGAGTTCTCGTTCTTCCAGTTGGAATTCCTCCGCGTATTTGTGATGTACTCTCGCCGTGCGAATTCAGGACGATTTCGAATTCATGCAGGAGCCCATTGCGAATTGTAGCAGGACCTTTCGGACGGGAATTGCGATGTGGACTTAGCCATTCTCAGCTGCTAATTTTTGGGTTTCTGATGCGAAGACGATAATAAAGTGAGTACTCGGAGTACTTGTGCATTGGCTGTGGGATTTCTAGTATTACGTTTAACTGTATCGATGTTGTCTGTTTTATTTGTAATAAGGAAATTCTCACAAGTGAAAGTGAAAGCGATAAATTAATATATGTTTTACATTATAACGTTTCGATTTTTGTTGATGTTGTATATTTCGGAGAGAGCTGGCTACAATGGGCTATCAACAATTAATAAGCTACTCGATTTTATATAGATAGCAATCATGTTGTTGGTCTTGTACTTGGAGTGTAATTAACGCACCGCGCACCAGTTTATTTATTGTAAATTGTAAATCTTATAACGGTAATCGTTCATTCCCAGGCTCAGGTATGACTGCGCCTATGTATAATTACGTATTTTTCCGTACATTATTTAATTATTAACAATATTATTTGTTGTACGTATTATCACTCTATAACTTTAATACTTAGCGAGTTATAAGGTAAAAAGTTATAACGCATCATTTTAAGTACAAAACAAACTTGCCTATATGTGAAAAATTAATACATTTTCCATATTAAGAAAATTGTAGATAAATAAAGATAAAATTATTTCTTTTGAATGGGAATGGAAAGAGGTAAATGCGCGATACCGCCTTCGGTTATTTTTGAGTTTGGAGCGAATTTTTACGCCGCCCTCGCCTCGGTGAGTCACCGGTTAAGGCAAGAATCTTGGATGTTTCTGGCCGGCTCAAAATGGCCTTTTGCGATAGGCGTAAAAGGTCACAAGATGTTGGGGGAAGTACTCACAAAAATCGCTGTAAAAAATTAGTAAAAATATCAGTAAAAATCAGTTAATATAAGTGAAGGCGGGCTTGTGGTTATTGCGCCATTGCTCACGATCACTTGCGTGGAGGAATTTGTTTTAAATTAGTATTTTGATGGATAGATTTGTATTCCGGTCGCGTTGGCGGAAGAAACACTTTTGCGAAACGTACAAATTAAAAATTCATTTGCTTCGAATTAAACCCGTACAAGATGTCACACGATACGTTTGAACCATAGAGAAAGAAATATGAGAGAGTTCGATCCTTTACTAAAAATTGGCATAGCGTTGATGGAACTGCCCCTGGTGCGGGGACCCAGGAACTAATATCAAGGTCGACTTTCAAAGTAGATTTCTTCTATATTTCTAAATCAAAAATAGGCGGTAAATTTAAATTTTATTCTTGTATTTCTAACTAAATAACATCAAGCATTTGATAATTGTGTAGTCATTCAATAGCTAATCCTCAAGGATGGAAAATGGCTATTAAATGGCTACACAATTACCAAATTCGATTGTATATAAATGTTTAAAATAAAAAAAATAAGAACTACAACTTTTGTAAATTAGAAATGTTGGTATTTATTCAAAATTACATATACATATGTAATATTATATACAGTGAGGGGAAAAATTATCGCGCCCTAAGGGCCAAAGCCGCCTATTCTCAAAAAAAATGAATTTATTCCACAATTTTGCCCCTCACTGTACATAATTACATATACAATAATACATTATATCATTAATTATTTATTTACAGTACACAAAATCATTCGACAAAAATAATAACAGTGCAAATAATACCCTTTAGCGTTACCCAGGATGCACCATAAGGCAAAGTACTAAAGTAGAACTGAAAAATAAATTGATTCAGGCTTCGTATTTTTTAAAGTATACATAAGTAAAACATTTATCGTTTATCAGCAAAACTATCCTCATAGGTCATAGGGAGGTATAGTATCAGCTCTTTGGATGAATGAGGAAAAACCAATAAATATAAAAATACTCACAAATTTAGGTTATACACAAAAATGGCATCTAAACACTCACGAAACTTACCGGCACAAACAAAAAAATTAATAAGAACAGCAAGGATGCTGCCGAACCGTGCCGAACGAAACAAGACGAAAGTCGCGATCGTTTGCATTCGGGCCTCTATCTAATTTACGAAATATATTTAATTTTTCGATAGCAGCGCCTCTGGTACTGGGACCCAGAACTAACAGACGTTGTAGAATAACTCCTATGTTTTAAACAGTCTCTTATATTTTGTCTATGGTTTGAACTACGATGAAAAATTAGTATAAAAAAAATTTCACCCGGGATTCACCGGGATTTATAAAATATCCAAGGCCGCCTCGATTGTATACATATATTCAATTCGCTTTTGAATAGCCGCATAATTGATGGACGACAACAAACCGAAATTTCTACACGTTTAACGGTGTTAGTAGGAAATCGGAATTGAATTAGTGAAAGTTCCTTTTACGGTCGTAATTTTTGTCAACAATACGACTACCATTTTTTGTTTGTTCGTTTTGTTTATTAGAAAATAAATAATGAAAGTGTATTCTAATCGAGGCATCCTCGGAACGAAAAGATTTAGTTAAAAATCGGTCGAAATTTGGTTAAATTTTCCGCGTATTTTCCAGGGCATGAGCGAATACGAACGGATAAAAAGGGCTTGTTTGAAAAGGGGCGAACTTTGGGAAGATCCGGATTTTCCAGCTGCTCAATTATCAGTCTTTTACCACCAAACGCCGCCGTTCCAATTCGTTTGGAAACGACCAAAGGTAACTCATCAATCATTTACAAATTTCCCTATAATCACCAAGAATTTTACTCGTTTTAGGAATTATCTAACAGGCCCCATTTTATACAAGATGGCCCGTCCAATTTCGACATCACACCAGGAAAAATGGGTAATGATCTAACAAATTTAACTCTCCTATATTCGCACACAAACAACGAAATCCGAACATTATGAAATGTTACGTCGTTATTTTAATTGGGACACCCTATATATTCATGTATTTTTTGATTCTACTCGACGAGCTGATTTCAACGAGGGGTCACACTTGATATTTTGGTCACGTAATAAGGGCTATACAGCCAATCAAAAATCTCAAAATATTGAATTTGTGGCTGTATACTTTTTATTATAAGACCAACCAAGATATCAAGTAGGACCCATTTTTAGATTCTACTCGACGAGCTGATTACAACGAGGGGTCACACTTGATATTTTGGTCTCGTAATAAGGGCTATACAGCCAATCAAAAATCACAAAATATTGAATTTGTATAAGATGTTGAATTTGTGGCTGTATACCCTTTATTATAAGACTAAGATATCAAGTATGACCCATTTTTATATTCTACTCGACGAGCTGATTACAAAAAGGGGTCATACTTGATATCACGGTCTCGTAATAAAGGCTACACAGCCAATCAAAAAATCGCAAAATATTGAATTCAGGTGGCTCTGAAAGTTGAAAACGATTTACTTACAGGCGACAAGTGGCTGGTGTCCTGCCTGGCAGTTTTGTACACCAACAAAGGCCTCTTCTACAGGGTGGTGCCGGCCGACCAGTCGTTCCTGGGCGACCAGTACGCCGGCGTGTTCCGGTTCCGGTTGTGGTGGTGCGGCGAATGGACGGAGGTCCTGGTGGACGATCGATTGCCCACAGTACACGGGAAATTGGCCTTCCTCCAATCGCAGGCGGCCGACAACTTCTGGCCCGGCTTGCTGGAAAAAGCTTACGCCAAGTAGGTATATATCCACCTCGCATCACTCCGGTAATTCCCCTCTTGTACTTCGCAGATTGCACGGATCGTACGAGGCCCTGAAATACGGCTCCCTTCTCGACGGCCTCTCCGACATGACGGGCGGCGTCGCCGAGAGCATCCCGCTGCGCCGCGACGCCGCCCCCGCCTGCGCCCGCCTCCTCCACCGGCTGCTCGACATGACGTCCATCGTGACGTCGTCCGCCGACCAGACGCGCACCCACCAGGACAAAGCCCCCGGCGAAGGCGCCCAGCCGGCCGTCAATTACCGAATATTATCCATCGAGCGGCGGGACACCTTCGAAGGGGACGGCATCGACGTGGTGCGGCTCAAAAACCCCTTGGGGGACTGGACGTTCGGAGCCCCCGAATGGTCTGATGTAGGTATCGTTTGTTAGAGATGTCGAGGCCACTCAATGAATCAGTTGGTGTGAATTGTTTAAAGCAGATCATACCTCATCAGGAGTTGGACAGGATAGAGAGCAAGTCGGGCAACGGGGAGTTCTGGATGCCTTTGGCCAGATTCCTGGAGCTGTTCACCCACTTGGAGATAGTCCATTTGGACAGCGACACCAGCAGGGACGAGCCCACATTGCACAACAAGACCACCTGGCAGATGCGCCTCTACCAGGGCGCCTGGCAGAAGGGCGTCTCCGCCGGAGGTTGCAGGAACAACTCCGACACCTTCCACATCAACCCCCAATTGCACCTGCTGGTGGCCGAAATGGAGGAGGTCATCGTGTCGTTGAACCAACACAGCATCATGGAACCCAAGGTAACGGTTATTTTGTAACTGTTACTGTGATTTCGCCACCTCTATTTTCTACAATAAGAAATTTTGACAGGTGATAGGCTTCACGTCGTACGCCCTACCACAGAACACCAACGAGCCGTTAGGCAAGGCCTTCTACAAGAAAACCAAATCGCTGTTCAATTCGCAGTACACGAACAGCCGGCAGATAGCGCACCGGCGGCAGCTGGACCAAGGCGGCTACCTGATCGTGCCGACGACGTTCGAACCTAGTCAAGAGTGCGGCTTCACGCTGCGCGTGTTCTCGCGCAAGCCGCTGAAGCTGAAGCTGCTCGACACGGCGCCGGCGCTGCTCAAGCGCGCCGTGGTCAAGGCGCCGCCGCTGATCGACGGCCGCAGCTTCGGCCAGTACGAGGCGGTGTTCCTGCAACTGGCCGACGAGCATCGCACGGTGAACGCGTTCGAGCTGCAGGAGCTGCTCGACGCCTGTCTGCCCAACGATTACATCAAGAGCTGCGCTTCGATCGAAGTGTGCCGCCAGATCGTCATGACTTTCGAGGTAGTAGATTGCTCTCCTTCTCTAATTAGAACTTACCTTAATGACGTTTGTGACAGGAGGATATTTGACATTTTCAAACATAATTAATTTTTGGTTTAAATTTAATGCAATATCCTCTAAATATCCTCCTCTCTGTATAATATCCTCCAAAGTTTGTTCATTTTAATCTGTTTATCTACTCAAAAGAACGAACGGTCATGATAAAAATAAATGACAAATTGACAGATCCATACCCAAACATCGCTATTCTTCTCTAATTAGAATTTACCTTAATGACGTTTGTGACAGGAGGATATTTGACATTTTCAAACATAATTAATTTTTGGTTTAAATTTAATGCAATATCCTCTAAATATCCTCCTTTCTGTATAATATCCTACAAAGTTTGTTCATTTTAATCTGTTTATCTACTCAAAAGAACGAACGGCCATGATAAAAAGAAAATGACAAATTGACAGTTCCACACCCAAACATCGCTATCCTTCTCTAATTAGAACCTACCTTAATGACGTTTGTGACAGGAGGATATTTGACATTTTCAAACATAATTAATTTTTGGTTTAAATTTAATGCAATATCCTCTAAATATCCTCCTTTCTGTATAATATCCTACAATGTTTGTTCATTTTAATCTGTTTATCTACTCAAAAGAACGAACGGCCATGATAAAAATAAATGACAAATTGACATTTCCACACCCAAATATCGCTATCCTTCTCTAATTAGAACTTACCTTAATGACGTTTGTGACAGGAGGATATTTGACATTTTCAAACATAATTAATTTTTGGTTTAAATTTAATGCAATATCCTCTAAATATCCTCCTCTCTGTATAATATCCTCCAAAGTTTGTTCATTTTAATCTGTTTATCTACTCAAAAGAACGAACGGTCATGATAAAAATAAATGACAAATTGACACATCCATACCCAAACATCGCTATTCTTCTCTAATTAGAACCTACCTTAATGACGTTTGTGACAGGAGGATATTTGACATTTTCAAACATAATTAATTTTTGGTTTAAATTCAATGCAATATCCTCTAAATATCCTCCTCTCTGTATAATATCATCCAAAGTTTGTTGATTTTAATCTCTTTATCTACTCAAAAGAACGAACGGCCATGATAAAAATAAATGACAAATTGACATTTCCACACCCAAATATCGCTATCCTTCTCTAATTAGAACTTACCTTAATGACGTTTGTGACAGGAGGATATTTGACATTTTCAAACATAATTAATTTTTGGTTTAAATTTAATGCAATATCCTCTAAATATCCTCCTTTCTGTATAATATCCTACAAAGTTTGTTCATTTTAATCTGTTTATCTACTCAAAAGAACGAACGGTCATGATAAAAATAACTGACAAATTGACAGTTCCACACCCAAACATCGCTATTCTTCTCTAATTAGAACTTTCCTTTGCGACGTTTGTGACAGGGGGATAAAATATCGCTATCCTTGTCCTGTCAGAACCTAGAACCTATTCACCATCTTGTTCTTTTATGGGATGTTCCACAGGTGTCTGGATCGGGTCGATTGAAGTTCGCCGACTTCAAGGACCTGATGTGCAGCCTGAAGCACTGGCAGACGGCCTTCAAGAACCACACCAAGGAGAAGACGGGCATCCTGAAGGCGGAGAGGCTGCGGGACGCCCTGCAGGAGGTGGGCTTCCAGCTGGGCGGCGACGTGCTGGCGACGCTGGTGCAGCGGTACATGAGGAAAGACGGTACTCTGAGGTTCGGGGACTTCGTGTCGGCCATATTGAAATTGACAGTGTCGTTTTGTAAGTATTTTTTTTTTTTGGGTAAATAGAACGAATTGAAATTTTTGTGTTTTAGCCGTGTTCGAAGCTAAAGATTCACTGCAAAGCGGCTGTATAAAATTAAATTTAGCAGAGGTAATTATTGCATAGTGCATAGTTCAACTGCGGTTTTGCGTTGAACCGAGTTTAATTGCTAATTTGTACTGTACAGTCGGTGCAACACAAAAATGAACGCACGTCACCATAAATTTACTACGTCACAAAGAGACAGGGTTGTCGAACTTATATAAAGTTTACAAAATCTAAGAATTCTCGAAAATTGTCATATGTCCAAATGACAAAAACAAATTGAAAATTAGCGGTTCCTGCTTCACGTTCCTAAACTACCGATGTGTTCAGGAGCTCACTACAATTATCATCAAATTCTTTTATCATCTGAAATACATTTAATAGGTCGAGTGAAAAATTTTGTTTATAATTTTGTCGTTTATAAGTGTACATCGTGAAATTTTAGAGAAAACTTTCGTAAAATATGAAATATTTAGTGCTGAAATTGTGTCATTTATAACATGTGAAAAAGATAACTACGCAAGAAATTCTTATTTCTTCATCATTCGGCCGAATAGTCATTAGTAGTGGAGGCTAATAAACTAGAAAGAAAAAGAAGAAATGAAAAATTAAAATTACTGATGGGATGACAACGGCAACTATGCGACTTGACAGTCAGTGCCTATCAACATACAAGAAAAAATTATTTATTTTATATAAATACGTCGAATTTTTGTAATATTAATTTTTCTTACGGCCATTTTCATAATAAAATCCTTAAAGTCACTTTATCTAAAGTCACTTTAAGCACTTAATAGTCATCCTTTTTCATAATCAACTTGTTTGGTTACTTTAAGTAAAGTTCGGTTTTTACTTTTTGTGATACATGATGGCAAACCTGATTGTCAAAATTTTGATAAAATTTTAAGAAAGAGAAGAAATTTGGATTTGAATATGGGTCAATACTGTCAAAGCCGCTTCCTTACTTAAAGGAAATCTATAATAAACCAAGCGTTTAAAATTTCAATCCGCCTCTACTCATATTCATACATAGGTATAGATAATTACCTACATTGTGGAGCTTTGCCATCTGAGTAAGGGTTATCAGGAAGTTTCGATATTTACGTTGAAATTACCTAAGGAATAAATTAATTTTTCTATGCTAAAAGTATGCTTCAAGTTGTTTATAAAAATTTGTGTAGACCAAGCGTCGAAAGTATTTATTCTTATCTTATTGCAAGTTTTTGGACGACGAATTCTAAACACTATGTTTTCTTCTTCGTCCGAGCTTGTTGCCATCATGGAGTCAGTTGAAATATCCGAATCGGTCGTGTCCATTATACTTTTTAAATATTTTAATATTTATGTTGTTCCGAAAAACATGGATGGCAAAACATCAAAATTTTATAGGTTAAAGTAGTTTAAAATACCTTAAAGTGATGTAAAACCTCACTTAAATTATAAAATTAAAGTCACTTTAACGGCTAAAGTGGTTTTATGAAACTCACTGGACGGCTTTAAAATCTTAAAGTGATAAAGTAATTTTAAAGTGGATTATAAAAATGGCCGTTAAATGATTTAATTCCGTTTTTGAATATTTTCTATCATCCCTTGTTACTATTAAATTAAATTCAGCAGGTATTAAACTTAATCTGTTTTATGTATTTATTTTTAAAAGTTGGACACAATGCTTGTCAAATGACGTCACATTAGTGACGTGCGTTCATTTTTGTGTTGCACGAACTGTACAACAAATGAACTCGGTCCAAAGTTGACTCGCGGTTTAATTGAACCAACGTTTACCAGTGCCTAAACGTCTTCTTCTTTTCCAGTGGCTCAAATCGTCTCTGACTTGTTGATATTGTACCCAAACCGTCGATGTGAATAGTCCCTTATTAAATATTTATGCAATAATTTAAATTATTTTCTACACGAATCGATTACAAATAAAAGTTATACTTGTAGTTTGAAAGAAATTTATTCATCAGACAAACACCTGTTTCATGCCAAATCAATCTACACCATATGAAACTCCCAATTCCACAATAAAAAAAAAAGACACAGACAAATCAAAGACGTTCCATATGGTGCAAAAGCATTTCCGCATCACCCCAAGACAAAAAAATACACCTCAATAAGCCCCGGCGCACTCGCAGGGCTCCGGCTGATCCTTCTCCCTGTCGCACGTGTTCAACATCCCGTCCCCGTAGGTATTCTTCAAGAAATTAACGTGCCCCTGCAGGTTCTTGATCCTCATCTGAGCGTCCTCGAAGTTCTCGTTCAAATTGTTGATCTGCGCCTGCATCTTGCACCGGATCTCGTCCCTGTCCTTCTGCGCCGACTTCGCCATCGCCCGGCTCTGCGCCAGCTCCCTCTCCAAATCGTTGATCTGCTTCTGCATCGATCTGCGCACGATCTCGCACCGGTCCTTGATCCTCGACACCTGCCTAGCGGTCTCCTCGCGCAGTCCCTGCAGCTGCGCCTCCAGCTGCGTAATCTCGTGCAACCTCTCATCGGCCAGCTTCTCGTACTCGTCGCACCTCTCCTGAGACTTCTCCAAATCCGTAATCAACTGGTTGTTCAGCTGGTTCAGCTCCTTTAGTTGCTCCTCCATCTCCATCACCTTGCACTTCATCTTCTCCACGGCCTCCTGGCCCACGGCGCTCTCGCTCTTCACGTTGTCGATTTGGCCCACCAGGGCGTTCACCTTGTCCTTGTACATCTGCAGCTCCCTGGCGATGGCCTCGTTGTTGCGCTCGGCCAGCAGGTGCATCTGCTGCGCCTCCTGCAGCTTGATCTGCGTGGCTTTCAGTATGTCGGGCAACGGCATCAGCTCCTGCAGCTTCTCCTGGAACTGGTTCTTGACGCGCTGTATCTCCAGGTTCACCTGCTCGCTGATGCGCTGGTTCTCCATCTCCATCAGGTCGATTTGGCGCTTCTGCTCCTCCACGCGTTCCTGCGCCTCCAGGTACTAATAAAGAAGAAAATAAGCAGTAAATTGGTGCGATAATCAATTTTTTATTCGTTACTTTGTTGCGATAATCATCCAATTGCTTCTGTTGATCATCAACCAGCAACCTCAACTCGTCCAATTCATCTTGTGCTTCCCTGAATCTCTGTTTGGCAACATCCAGTTGCCCTTGCAATTCCACCAGTTGTTCCTTCGTTATAGCGTCCTAGAGAATCCAAAAAACTTGCAAAAAATTCTTCAAAAACTTACTTATAAACTACCTTAGGCTTGAGGGCGCCCTTCAATCTCTTGATCTCGTTCTCAAGCTCCCTTTGCTTCTTCTCAGCGCATCTTCTAGAATCCTCAGCCAGCCTGGTTTTATCCTTCAATCGCTCGTTCTCCGCCCGCAATCCGGCAACCTCGCACAGCTTCCCTTTGAAATCGTCCTGCAGGCGCTTGTACTGCTCGCGCAGCTCCTTCAGCTGCGTCTCGCACCCCTAAAAAACCAACCCCTACTTAACAAATCGAGCCCATTAAGTGGTGGAAACGTACGGGTTTCTGGACGCAGGGCGGCGGCGCCATGCAAGGCGGCGGCGGCATGCAGACGGGTATGCAGGGCGACGGGGGACAGGGGCTGCCGGGGCACGGGGGCGGCATGACGCAGGGGGAAGCGGGGCACAGCATTTTCCTGTGGTGCTCCAAGTGCTCGCGCTCCCGTTGCACGGCCATCAGCTCGTTGTGCATGCATTTCACTTCGTTTTCCATGCAGTACAATTGGCGCTCCTGCGGGGGTGCAAAAGGGGGAAGTGGGGTGATTTTGTTGGTGGGTGATTAGAGGGTTGGGTTACCAGCATTTGGGTGTTTTGGGCGTATTCTTGGAGGCGGGTTTCGATGTCGGCTGGACAGGTTCCTCGACCGGGACCGCAAGCCATTTTTGGGGATGAACTCTGCAAATAATATGCAATAATTGCGCTTCCTAAATGCTATTTGAGCGCAAAAATTTGGCAACAAAATTAGGTAATGTAGTCTTTTACACCCGTAAGAGTGCGCATCCTCTTCGCGCATGTCCAGCCATTTTGAACGATTTTGACAGGCGTTATTGCCAAGTATTTATTGTTTTATTTGATTTAGGGAAAAATTAAACGGGTGGAGTTCAATTGGTCCCTGCGGTCAAATTTACCCAAATATAATCCTTTTTCGACTCGAAAGCTATCAGTCAATTGGTCCTCAATACCGAAAATTAAGGGTTTCTAGGAAGGACCGATGGGAATATTTATAATTTCAAAATTCTCTGGCAAATTTCGATTATGTATTTTCATTTCGTAGTACAATTTAATGAGGATTTTATGATTAGGGGAAATTTTTTGACTTCTGTCTTTTTTTTCTATTTCAATATAGGGAAAATCCCATCCCTTTCAGTATACTTCTAGAAAATTAGGTGCACTTTTCATGATAACAAATTTCGATATTGTAAAATATGAAGGTACTTTAATCTTGAGCAAAATTCACATTTTTTGACATACCTCGTATAAGATTGATAAAATTTTATTTTTGATGGTTGCATCTTGGATTGCACCGAACTTTTTGTGAAGAATAACTATTTCGTAAAATTTATAATAAAGTTTCCCACACGTTGCCAACTATTTTTTGAAATCCGTTCGTATATTAAAACTAAAATAATTCTTTTTTTTGTACAGATTTTTTCTTTTAATATATATTGTACCAATTGTATATATTTTAAATTACTAATGCTTAGATATTAAATATTTTTTAACACTAAAAGCTGCATTTTGTCCAAATTCTCTCAGCTATGTAAGTACACCAGAAGATGTTAGCCAAATGATAGTTATTCATGCAATGTAAAATTTTATCTAATTGGATTAGGAATATTTTGACCTCGAGGACCAATTAGCCCATTAAATTTTGAAACTGGGGACCAATCGACCTGTAGGATTATGAAACCCCGCTGACAAAAATGACCGTGGGGACCAATTGACCAACACCGAATTAAACTATACCTATTTATTCTATTGAGAGTAATTGAAAAGTAAATTGATTACTCCTAAATTGCAATATATAATAGTGAATATTTAAATTAAATAAGTTTTAAATTGAAGTTTATTTATTTTTAATTTGGCAATTATTAGTTCATTTTAAATTATCAACGGGAATCTAATAAAAAAATACATATTAATTATCTGGCAATCTAATGGCACAAATTGCATATTAAATCAAATTACACAATAACATAACCTAAAACTCAATTCTGAAGAATTTAAACATTAAACATTTGACAACAGAGCCTGTCGAAATCGTTCAAAACGGCTGGAAATGGAACATGCGCGAAGAGGATGCGCACTCTTACGGGTGTAAAAGACTGCATTACCAAAAATTAAAAAACTCCTACCCTATTCGGTTGCTATTTTTTTCAAATTCAAATTTCAAAATCCCTACCTTGGAAAAATTCCTAAAAAAAAATCCTGATTGGGCAATTTCGGTATTCGCGTTACGTGTAAATTTCCTCGTTTCTTTTTCTTTAGATTTTTCGTTCTCAGTCCATTTTTATTTTTATATTCTTATTTTATTTCGTTTCGGGCTTATTTCGTTTCACTTACAATTTCGGAGCGGTACTTAACGAGCGGGTAATAATCGAAATGGTTACGTTTGAAAGGAGTTGTCATGTGACGGATAGAACGGCGGAACGTCTATCGCTCAACGTTTTTTCTGAAAGTCACAGACCACTCGGTTTTTATCGAACGAAAACCCAAAATCAAACAAACCGTCCCATGATCACGTTAAAGCCCCGTTCGCAATATAATACAACTCCAAATATACAAACTCCATTTTATTGCGAACGCGCCTTAAAAGCTGCGCAGCTGTCAAACACAAAAGGCAGAAAAAGAAAGAGCAGAGAGA
Organism: Phyllotreta cruciferae; assembly: GCA_917563865.1. Taxonomy (NCBI): domain Eukaryota; kingdom Metazoa; phylum Arthropoda; class Insecta; order Coleoptera; family Chrysomelidae; genus Phyllotreta; species Phyllotreta cruciferae. The sequence goes on along the minus strand of OU830620.1, from coordinate 4,095,301 downwards.
GAGAGAGAGATCAATCGTTATCAATCGACAATCGACAAACGTGTGATCTTTTTTCCATCACTGTTTCACCTATGATTAATGTCAAATGAACGTAACGTTTAATTTCTGATGGAATACAACTGGCGAGAATAAAGGAACGTTTTGTTGGATGGTTGGAATTTTACTTACTTTTAGACATTGACAATGGAGAAGACCACGACTTTTTTTTTAATTTTTTCTGATGCCAAATAAGGCCGCAATTAATTTTTAAAGTTTGAAAAACGTCACACAATCGTCATACACTCTGTTCCAATCAAAGCGAGAGTTGCAAAGAGAAGTCACATTTAGCAAGTTTGCCACGTTTCCTATTACTCTTCTTTACTCCGCAAAATGTTTTTTGTATATTTATTGCAATAAACATTTTCTGATTTATCCATTTCTTCCATTACCTAATGGATAATTCGATATATTAATATAGAAATAACATCTTCATCAGTATAAATTGTAACCGATTTTCGTGTTAAAAACACAAATAATGGTCCTGAAAAATTCATTTGGCAACATTCTTGTCAACGTCAATATTATCAGAAAAGTGTTTTGTGCCGAACTGCAATTCGTGTAATTTGTTTTGTGCATTTTTCAGAAAAATTTCCCAAATGACAGTTTGATTTTTGTTCGTTTGTCTATTCTTTGTTACTGCGTTCGAAAATTCATACTATTTACTTATACAACAAAACGTGAGTGGTTCATGATTGGTTGATAAGGTACGAGTCAAAACCCGAAATTTTTAAATTTCGAAGGGCTATAACTTTTTAATTATAACACATTTTGAGCAACTGAAAACGGTTTTGAGCTCTAATAAATCATTTCTAATCGTATCTGTTGCCGAAATCCGCATATCTCACATCGTGGTCTTCTCCATTGACAGGGACAATTTAAATTTTTAAATGCGAGTGGAAATAAACAGATAATTTGATGGCAAAATAAAATCTTTTAGTCTTTATAACGTCAACATCAACATAGAACAAAATATCAAATGAAATAACCGATCATGGAATGAAAATTTTGAATCACACTTCATCTGTCAATCACATCCAACCACTTCGAAACCTGATTAATCAAATGCCTAATCGCTGTTTCATCCATGAGTAAAAGATCGTTTGACAGCTGACCAGCGTTTAAAGATCGCTGAATAAATGAACAATTTGATGACATCGGTTGTTCAACCGCTGAATAAAAGATCACACCTCATATATTTGACAACTGACAGTACCAAAGGAAAGAGCTTGTAAAATTTAAAATTCTTACCTTTGGTGGACAAGGCGGTGGACAAGCCGGTGGACAAGCCGGTGGACAAGCCGGTGGACATCTAGGCGGACACCTAGGGGGACAAGGTGGAGGACAAGCAGGCGGACATGCCGGCGGGCATTTAGGCGGACAAGCTGGTGGACAACAACTAGGAGGCGGGCAGCAACTAGGTGGTGGACAGCAACTAGGTGGTGGACAACAACTAGGTGGTGGACAACAACTAGGTGGTGGACAACAACTAGGTGGTGGACAACAACTAGGAGGCGGGCAACAGCTAGGTGGTGGACAACATCCGGGAGGTGGACAACAGGGTGGTGGGCAAAGGGGTGGACAACAAGGCGAGCACGGGGGGCATGGTGAACAGCAGGCGGGCGTGCAGGGGCCGCAAGGGAAACACGTGCAAGGACCTTGTCCTTTGGGTTTGGGTTTTCGCGTCTTTTCGGGCGAGAATTGCTTGGCGCACTTCGATTGGCCGTCGTCGCAAATCAACAATTTGGGCATGCAGTTTTCTGTTAAACCACACACCACAACCTTTGGTAGAATGTCCTCATCATATCTAAATAACAACAAAAATAGATGCAATACACCATATGTATATAGCCCATTGAAATGTTACATTTGATTTACATTTTTTTATGTAAAGAGAAGTTTCAGGGGACGCCATCTTGAACCGCCTGTTCCAAGATGGCCTCCACGGGACAAGCTTAAATTAACCATTCATTAAAAGCAACATTTCAATCGCCTATATACACAAACAAATCATTTACTGAGAGGGTTGAAACCCGCCGGGTTCCGCGAACAAATTGTCGTTCTTCAACAGATCCTGGATCTTCTTCGTCTTCTGCTCGAATATGGTCATTTGGTTCTTCAATTCGGCGTTCAATTCGCCCAGCTCCTTCGCCTCGCATTCGGTCATCTTCTCCTTTTTGCTCAACTCCGTCACTCGAGCCTTCAATTTACTGATGATGGTCGCCGTGTGCCTGGCCTCGCACTCCGTCTCGTCCAGCTCGCGCAAAATGGCCGCGTCCGCCTCCGCGTTGTATTTGAATATAGACTCCTCTGTAAATCATACACAAACGCAATATTAACTGTCTACTTTACCGCATTGGCTGTACACTGTGTCCCATTTTGATAGGACATTGCGGTTTTCGCGAACCTCTACTACTTTTTTTGTCAAACTTACAATGGCACAAACAGATTTTTTAAATCTCTTTTCATTTTTGACTTACAGGACGATAATGAAAATTCTGACTTATTCAGCCACCCCCGTATCTCGTTTGATATTCAAGATATTTTAAATGTGTAAACTGATTATTATAGATCATTTTATGTAGAATTCAGTGACGTTCTTAGTTTTTTTTATGGGGTTACCATTTCTGAAATATGACACCAACTTGTATTTTTTTTAATGGAACGCCCTGTATTTTTATTGGCCATTAAATTTGTACTTTTTTTCTCTTTTTAATGATATGGCGCATTCTATATTTTGAATTTCATTAGAACGTTCAAAAAAGAGAACTATTTTATTCGAAAAATGGTTAGGGGGCTATGCAGAAAAACCAAAATAAAATACTTTTAGAACAAAAATAGTTGTTGAGAATATTAAATAAAACATTTCTACGATTTTTTTGTTTTTCCGCATAGCCCCCTAACCATTTTTATAATAAAATAGTTTTTCCCTTTTTTGAGCGTTTTAAGGAAATTCAAAATATAGAATGTGCCATATCATTAAAAAGAGAAAAAAATTACAAATTTAATAGGCACTAAAAATATAGGGTGTCCCATTAAAAAAATTATAAGTTGGTGTCATATTTCAGAAATGGTAACCCCCATAAAAAAAACTAAGGACGTCACTGAATTCTACGTAAAATTATCTATAATAGTCAGTTTACACATTTAAAATATCTTCAATAGCAAACGAGATACGGGGGTGGCTGAATAAGTCAGAATTTTCATTATCGCCCTGTAACTAAAAAATGAAAAGAGATTTAAAAAATCTGTTTGTGCCATTGTAAGTTTGACAAAAAAAGTAGTAAAGGTTCGCGAAAACCGCAATGTCCTATCAAGTCTAATAACAGAAATACCCCCCAGTCGCGACCAAAATGGGACACACTGTACGCGTTTAAAGAAAGAGGCCACGTAACGGGATTGTGGTAAGTAAGAAGAAGCAGTGGGGGTGACTTACGGTCTTGATCCTGCAACAAAATAATATAAATTTAACAGGAAACTTGCAAATTTTAAACAACTTACGAGACACTCCATCATCTTCTTGTTCTCGGCGGCGACTCCTTTGAGCTCCTTGGAGGCCTTGTTGATCATTTGCTCGACCTCTTTGAGGTCCTGATCCTGCACATAAACGTCCTTTATGCATCTCAAAATCTCAAAATCTCAAAATCTCAAAATCTCAAAATCTCAAAATCTCAAAATCTCAAAATCTCAAAATCTCAAAATCTCAAAATCTCAAAATCCCAAAATCTCAAATAATGTTTTATACGTACGCAATCGCACTTCATGATGGCTTCTTCGCGTTCCACCTTCACTTCGTCGTTCAATATGGTATTCAATCTGCTGTTCAACAGATCGAAATCAATGTCCTGCTTCGACTCGCAATCGAGTCCTTTCCCTTCGTCCTTATCCTCTTCTTCGACGATAATCTCTTCCTCGTGGGTAGCCTCCTTGTTGATTTCCTCGTCTTCTTCCTTTACCTCCTCGACTTTATCTATGGAATCAAAAGCAGTGAGTACATGTCGCGAGTAGTTGTGATGGAGATATTGTACCGAGAAAATCGGAAAATCCGCAAGACTGCGACCAGGAAAACTCGATCTCCTCGCCGCTCTCGCTGCCGGCGTCCCTGCCGCGCGGCGCGAATATCTCCTTCAGACGGGGCTCCTCCTGCTCCTCGGGCCTGCGCCTCTTCAACTCCGACCTGGAGGGGACCCTGAGGATGCGCTTCGGCGACACCAAGGTCCTGCGAGACCGGCGCTTCCTTTGCGTGTACTGTTAGGGGAACCACAGAGTTAGCGCATGGTATAAGATGGTTCAATATGGAGTACGTTTACCTCGCTGAGGTTCTCTAAGGACTTGGAGGGCTTGAGCAGGACTCCGATGTTGAGGTCTCTGATCAAATCGAAGGTGTCGCCGCGCAGCGTGGACTTGAAGAAGTCGTCGGGGCGGCCTACTTGGGGGCGGGAGGGGGTGCTGAAGAGCTTGCTGTAGGTCTGCAGGAAAAGCAGGTTTTTCTGGATCAGCGGGTTGGCGGGCACGTTGCGCTTGGCACGCTCCTGCCACGTGTCGTTGTCCGCTTCGAAGGTCTGGCGCCCGTAGAGGTTTTTCTCTGAAACTGATAATTTCCGTCCGCTCTGAAAGAAATCGGGTTTTTAACTAAGAAACGTCAGGGAAACGTCAAAATGGTTTCACCTTCATGTTTCGTGGATTTTATTATTTTTTTTTTGTCGCGGTGGTGTAGTCGTTTCTATGGGGGTTTACTGGGAGTCTTCTTCGCTGAGGACGATGGTGGAGATGTAGAGGATGATCAAAATTAATATGTAATTGAACATGTATCGTGGGGAAAAACGTTAAATGGAGTCGACAGTTTTGGAAATTTTTTTGTGTGTGTAAATTTCACAGGTTGCTATGTTAAAATTATCGCATTTTCGCGTGTGTAATGAGTGTTGCATATCAATAAGTAATGGAGAAGACCACGATGTGAGATACGCGGATTTCGGCAAAAGATACGATTAGAAATGATTTATTAGAGCTCAAAACCGTTTTCAGTTGCTCAAAATGTGTTATAATTAAAAAGTTATAGCCCTTCGAAATTTAAAAATTTCGGGTTTTGACTCATACCTTAACAACCAATCATAAACCACTCACGTCTTGTTGTATAGTAAATAGTATGATTTTTCGATCGCAGTAACAAAGAATAGACAAACGAACAAAAATCAAACTGTCATTTGTCAGATTTTTCTGAAAAATGCACAAAACAAATTACACGAATTGCAAATCGGCACAAAACACTTTACTGATAATATTGAAGTTGACAAGAATGTTGCCAAATAAATGTTTCAGAACCATTATTTGTGTTTTTAACACGAAAATCGGTTACAATTTATACAGATGAAGATGTTATTTCTATATTAATATATCGAATTATCCATTAGGTAATGGAAGAAATGGATAAATCAGAAAATGTTTATTGCAATAAATATAAAAAAAACGCACATTATGCGGAGTATAGAAGAGTAATAGGAAACGTGGCAAACTTGCTAAATGTGACTTCTCTTTGCAACTCTCGCTTTGATTGGAGCAGAGTGTATGACGATTGATAAATTTTTCAGGACCATAATTTGTGTTTTTAACACGAAAATCGGTTACAATTTATACAGATGAAGATGTTATTTCTATATTAATATATCGAATTATCCATTAGGTAATGGAAGAAATGGATAAATCAGAAAATGTTTATTGCAATAAATATACAAAAAACGCACATTTTGCAGGAGTAAAGAAGAGTAATAGGAAACGTGGCAAACTTGCTAAATGTGACTTCTCTTTGCAACTCTCACTTTGATTGGAGCAGAGTGTATGACGATTGTGTGACGTTTTTCAAACTTCAAAAATTAATTGCGGCCTTATTTGGCCGCATTTAATTGAAAAAAATAAAAATTTCATTACGTGCCTTCTTAGAACATGAGGTTTTGAAAAAAAAATTGAAAAAAAAGTGGTGGTCTTCTCTATTAACAACCAAATCAATAAAAACGTTTTATTCATATACATGTATAAAAAATACATATATTTACACATAAAATTGCTTAATTAAGAGTAATTTGAAAATCCTATAGGTGATGAAATCGTGATTATAATAACGTAACAACAGTAAACCCTTATCTTAAAAATGACAGTGATAATGGCAGTTAAAATAGAAAAAATAAACTCCAAAACGAAAAATTTCATGTTCGCCGCATTATTTACACTAAATGCGAAATAAATGCGCTATTATTTTATGCACATTCTATTTTTATTTAGACAAATAACTAGTAAATTATTCGAAAAAAAAAACCGAAACGTACGATAAAAAGTTGTTTACATTCCGACCTTTAAATTGCAAATTTAAAAACGGGCGTAATAATTCCAATTACGTTGCAATCGTAAACTTTTTAATTACGCGTTTCAACAATTAAAAATCGAAACGACCACGAAACACGAAATTCTCCAACGCACGGAACAACGAAACTCAATTTGCGTCATAATGGAGCTAATAAGAAATAAAGAAACGTCGAGCTTGCGCAGCAACCGACCAAAAGCGAGTATGAATTACATACAACTGTAATATATCGATTAAAAATCGCCCTCCCCCCTCAATACTGAGTATATACACCCCCTTAGACTTTAAAGGTCCATTTCGAATTGATCCTCGGTGTTGGCCGACGTTTCGGTCTTCGACGCCCTCCTCAGTCCGTTGGAGAGGCCGTTGGGTCTCTGGGCGATGGGCGCCTTCTTCTTGGGGCTGCCCGAGATGCTGGCGGGAATTTCGAAGGCGGGCGGAGTCTTGGAGATGGGCGAGTTGCGTAAATTCATCAAAACGGATTTCTCGTATACGATTTTAGATCCTGAAATTACAAAAAAAAATAGTTGTAGAAGCGATGAACTCAGAGGCCGGGAACGGGTAGGTTGATTTTAGCGAAAATTGAGGGTGTAAATTAGGAATTTTTGAACTAGGAATGGTGCAGTAAGAGGCCAGGAATGGATAGATTGATTATAATGAAAAAAGAGGATGTAATTTATGAATTTTCACAAATGACTGATGAAGGAAGAGGTTGGGAATGGGTAAATTAATTATAACGAAAAATGATGGTATAAATTAGGTATTTTTACCAATGAATGATAGAGTAAGAGGCCAGGAATGGGTAGATTGATTATACAGTTCGTGCAACACAAAAATGAACGCACGTCACTAATGTGACGTCATTTGCCAAGCATTGTGTCCAACTTTTAAAAATAAACACATAAAATAGATTAAGTTTAATACCTGTTGAATTTAATTTAATATTAACAAGGGATGATAGAAAATGTTTCACAACGGAATTAAATCATTTAAGAAAAATTAATATTACAAAAATTCAACGTATTTATATAAAATAAATAATTTTTTCTTGTTTTATGTTGATAGGCACTGACTGTCAAGTCGCATAGTTGCCGTTGTCATCCAGATCAGTAATTTTAATTTTTCATTTCTTCTTCTTTCTAGTTTATTAGCCTCCCCTACTAATGACTATTCGGCCGAATGATGAAGAAATAAGAATTTTTTTGCTTAGTTATCTTTTTCACATGTTATAAATGACACAATTTCAGCACTAAATATTTCATATTTTACGAAAGTTTTCTCTGAAATTTCACGATGTACATTTATAAACGACAAAATTATACACAAAATTTTTCACTCGACCTATTAAATGTATTTCAGATGATAAAGGAATTTGATGATAATTGTAGTGAGCACCTGAACCATAGACCAACCCTATATAGATGCATAACTCAATGGTATAATTTTGGAGCTAAACAGCGACATCTAACAAATTCGAAGAAACTAAACACAACGTTGGCACATTGACAGACCATATGATTACTTTTTTATTTGATATGTTTCTGTAATTACAGAGTGTAAATAAATGATTGAGAAAGAATTTAATAGGTTATGTCGAAAAATGAGGCCTTTTATATAAAAAAATGTTTGACTACGAATCACCCTTTATATAAATTCTTTCGCAACCATTTATTTAAACCATGTATTTCAAATAATTATAGGAATAGGTCGCCCAAAGATTTTTAGAAAACTAGGACGACTTAGGTATAAAATAAAAAATATTTCATTAAAATTTATCACATTTTTTTAACAAAAATGCACTACCAATACTTAAATCTCTATTAATTAACTACATAAATATTACGCAAAGTACTTATATTACGACAAACAAAATAAAATTAACTATAAATGCCAAATAATGACAATAATAATGAGTAATGACTAATGACACAGACGTTTTGCGATGAGAATATGTTGCCATGTCTCTTTTCTTGGCTGTGAAAGCAACTGCGGCGCCATCTAACAAATTCGAAGAAACTAAAAATAATTTCCAAAATCGCCTATACGAGAAAAACATCTATAGATTTGGTCTATGACCTAAACACATCGCTAGATTAGGAACGTGATGCAGGAACCGCTAAATTTTCAATTTGTTTTTGTTATTTTGACATATGACAATTTTAGAGAATTCTTAGATTTTGTAAACTTTATATAAGTTCGGCAACACTGTCTCTTTGTGACGTAGTAAATTTATAGTGACGTGCGTTCATTTTTGTGTTGCACCGACTGTAGAGAAAAAGGATGGTATAATTTATGAATTTACACCAAAGAATGAGAAAGTAAAAGGCCAGAAATTGATTTTTGTGGGTAGTTCACAGGTTGTGTTGGAAAATTATAAACTTAAATATTTATAGAAATGGTAAAAAAAGATTAAACCTGTATCACCGAGAAAAATCTAACTTTTTTAATAAACAAATGGTGTAGTTTTAGAAATTTTAACAAGTATTTAGTACTTATAAAAAAATTTAGTAAAAATTAAACAAATTTATTCATTATTAACAACGTACTAAATGAACTGTTAACTATTAACGTCCCGATTTATTCATAAATATGAAATTATTTATTAGCGTCTTGTTTGTTTAATATTAATAAATTTCTTTATAACTAACAAATATTTTTCACATTAGAAAATTTCTTTAAAAAAGAATCCTGTAAGAAAAATCTTTATTTATTATAAATATTGCATGATATTAATTACTAAATTCCTAGTCAGGATTTGGCCGGTGTGATATTCTTGTTGAGAAGCGTCTGACGCGTTCACGTTCACTAATAGGTATTTTGGAAACGGGAACGCTCGGAAGTCGGGGTGTTTTTGTCTAGGCTATTTGTGAATTTTAGTGGATACCTATTTATTATCCTGCCTGTGGATTACTTTTTTGTGATAATAGGGATTACATTTTTGTTATTCAAGTACGAGTAGTAAGTTCAAAATATTTATTGTAATAATGCGGTTTAGAGTTTTGTTGTTCGAGTATATAGTAAGTTGTTCAAAAGACTGATTTTGACTTTACTGATTTGATTTTTTTATGTTTATTTTTCGTTGAATGTTTTTTGTGTTCTTTACTTTACTGTTCCACATACCTAAGTAGATATTAAACTACAAACTTATGTATATACATTTTTCTTCTTTTATAAAAAGATTATCCTGTGAATTACTTTTTTGTGATACTTAATAGGGTTTACAGTTTTGTTATTCAAGTAGTAAGTTCAAAATGTTCAAAATGCTCAAAATTATGAGACTGATTTTGTACTTTATCTGCTGTGTTTTTTTATAGAACGTTTTGATAAATAAAATATTTTTTCATTACTTTATTCACTATTTATTTACAGGGCTATTGGCGTACTTTTGGATGGGATGAATAGAGACTTGAAATGATGTTCCAACCCGAAAGTAGTAATAATAGTTTTTTTCAATATTTTGTCCATTTCAACTCTATTCAATACATCCAAAAGTATGAACTACAGCTATAAAAACCCCCTGCAAAGCGAGTATTTTTAAACAAAGCATACATTTTTTTAAATATAGCTTCTTTAAAATTACCAAAGCTATATTTTCTATATAAAAAAATATTTATTTTGAGAAACCAATCCGAAAATTATTTGAAAAAGTCAAATTATAAATATTAACAAATTGGTTTCTAATATTAAATAAATTTTTTTATAAAAAAAATGTATTTCATGTTTGATACATAGAATTTATTTTATATAAACAAATATTTGTTCTTCGAATGGAAACAAATTATTTCTTTAATATAAACAATGATTTATTTGTACCAATTCCCAATAAATTATTTGTTTAATATTAAGAAACCTTAGTAATAATGACTAATCTTTTTTCTCGGTAGTAATAAAAGCGAAAATTCCCAAAATACCATTTGAAACTCCCAATAGGCAAAAATATTCCAATTTATTGGGTAATATTAGTCCACGACAAAAAATCATCAGGAATCCAATTGAAAACCAAACAAAAGCGCATTATAAACGTTATTGTTATCAATCCCGATAACCGCAACAAACACGCGTTATTTTATAATCTAAAAATAGCGAATTCGAACGTAAGTTCAAAATTACGCAGTAAAAGAGAACACTCGATAAAATCCTGCTCGCCTGTCCCACCTTTCAAAAAAAATCCGTAAAATTAACCGGCGATTTCGAATTCAAGGCCAGCGAAATAATATTATCTCCACGTGCACGCGTGTTTATAATTTAACTTTATATACCCAGGAGACAACACCACTTTCGATTTCTCTCCATCTAGTGCCTGTATTGTCGCGATAAAGGGGCTAATTTTAAACTGATTAGGCGAAAAATGGGTCATTATAGGTATACTAACCTCCTGGTGTAGTAGAGAACAAAGTTCCCCCGGGAGTGGACGAATAATTGGCAGGCAAATCGCAGGCGTCGTTGATGACCACCCTCTTGATCGGGATGGCCTTGCTTTCGACGGCCTGTCGGGCCATTGAAGAAGCCGACATCTTTCAATTGAACTAACTAATTCGCGTGTAAATTCGGACGGAGCGTGCTCGTGCTGTCGTCGCGGCGTCGATTGAATAATAAATAATCCTGGCGGTATCGCCGGAATTTACGTGCGGTTTACGCGCGAGTGCGCCGTGAATTCTGGTCTATTGCGACGCTTGTTTGTTTATTCGGCGATTTATTTATATAATTTATACGGTAGCATGTTATGTCATTTGTTTACGGTTTATAATGTTAATGAGATGAGATTGGTAAACATGTTTGTTTTACGCGAAAAGTATGTATAAGATTGAGACGCCCTGTATAATTTAGTTGGCGGTGGAAAGAGTTCGCTATGGTTTGTGCAAAATAAAGTTAGATGCGACGTCACTAATGTCGTCATACACTCACCGGCACGAAAAACGGAGCACTTGTATATTTTATACTCGCAGAATGGTTGGAAAGGGCGCTGACGCGCCCTTTCTTGGGACACTGACCCGTTGCCAGGTCGTCAATTGTTGCAATTAAATCTTTTGGTGGTCTTGTCACTTAATCAGGCAATCACTACCACTATATACACTCTACTATACAACTATACACTACTGCTTCACTATCACAAATCACTAATTGTAAGCTGAAAAGTTTATTAGCCGTAATTGTTAATAAAACTTTGATAATAGCGTCCAAATCCAAAAATTTGTTCGCTTCAAATCAAATAAGGTTTATAAACGCACCCCGAAAAATAAATAATTGTAAGTCTTTCTTTATTAACACCCAAGAACAAAGCAACAAAGTAAAGTAATACATCATCCGATTCCACCTTATCAACCTAAAAACTAGTCCCTCTGTGAATCATACATTTATCGATACAATTCTTTCGTTTTAAATAAATATCCATCGCAGTGCCGTCCCCATTTCTAACATATGCTAATGCTAATAATCGCTCGGCGAAAATCCAAAATGCCAAAATATTAATGCACATTGCACACCCCACTCTCGACCGCTACAAGCTAACGTTTCAAAGTAAAATACCCTCGCACAGTTCAAGTTAAGTATATGCGGTTTGTTTTGTTAGTTAGAAAAAAGTGGGACGAACGGCCCAGTGCGCCGTAGAGAGACTTCTAACTAATGTAACGTTAAGTTTTTTTTTTTTTTTTTTTTTTTTTTTTTTTTTTTTTTTTTTTTTTTTTTTTTTTTTTTTTTTTTTTTTTTTTTTTTTTTTTTTTGAAACGGGAGAGGTTTTAGACTATGCTGAATCGAATGCCGTTGTCCGTTTGTCTCTATCTATAACCGTTTAGCCGCTGAAACTCGCGACAGACGGACGGACGACAAAGCCAGATCATAAGACTTCGTTTTCGAAAAATTCGAAGAATTTTCCGTTGTTAGAAGTCTAAAACTACGCTTAACAAATTTGTATTCTTGTAATATTTTCGTAAACCTAATAGTTTTCGATATTTGAGCGTGATAATTTTTATTATGACTAATTAAAATTAAACCTTTTCTAATAACTCAAAAACTAATTGTCGAATAAAAATTTGTAAATTACTATTCGATGTAATATTCCCTACAAATCACCTAGTTTGAAAAAATTTCGTAAATCTAACGGTTTAGGAGATATTTGATTTTGAGTTTTCCGGAAAAAACGATTTTTGTTACGGCTTGTTCGCGAGGTTCGGAAAATATACCGTTCGATAGAAAAATCAATTCTAAACAATTTCTGTATCTTGTAAAATTTTCGTAAACCTTACGTTTCGGAGATATTAATGTATTAATTCATAAAGTAATTCCTTCTCGATCCGTCCCTGTTCTCTACGGAGAGAACGGTTTCGGGAATCCCTTTGCTGCGCGAATTTGAACCATAAATCCGTCGCTCGAGTCTCATGTTCGCGACTTAGATTTACCCCTATAACTTTTGAACTGTTCAAGATAAACATATGCAGTTTGTTTTGTTAGTTGGAAAAAACTACGCTTAACAAATTTGTTTTCTTGTAAAATTATCGTAAACCTAATAGTTTTCGAGATTTGAGCGTGTAAATAATAAAGAATTTAATTATAATTAAATTATTTTTGCCATAACTCCGCGAAGGAAATTTTGATTTTCCCGCGGTTTGCGTGAGATAATCGATATTAATTTGACGAATATTTTAGGAGAGATTGAGAAAAATCGATCTCTTCGTTTCCGATAAAATCGCAAAAAACCCTAAAAATACCCTAAAAATCCGGAATTTTTCACCCGGAAGGAAACTTTTCCGGGTTTCGAAATGTCGATTTTCCGATAGATCTCGTCAAAATTCGTAAATATGGCGTTTTTTCCGCGACGATTTTCCTTCGCGTACGGCCGTAAGAAAAAAACACTCCAATCAGCTCGGTTTTACCCAGCAATATCGCAGGTTTTTCGTCGTAACTCAACAACCGTTAAAGTTGGAACCAACCCGTAAACTTTTTATTATGTAAAAAAACATCCTCTACAATTTTCAAAGAATAATTTTTTTTTCGAAATCGCATCTTTTTTCGAGTTATTTCGACTTTTTGGCAATCGCGTTTATTTAAAAAAATCGATATCGCGCTATAAATCAGAAACCGCTCAAAATCGAATCACCCCATCCACATATATTGTACAAAATACTATTCTTTACAAATTTCGATTCTTGAGAAATTTTCAAAAAACGGCTAGTTTTTGAGTGATTGTAAAATATAAATTTTTCGTTCGCTAAGGAAAGTTTGTTTTTTATCGTTATAACTCAAAAACGATTCAAAAGAGAACAACCCCTTATATGTCCTATTATAGAGAAAAACGTTCTCTACAATTTTCAAAGAATAAATTTTTTTTCGAAATCGCATCTTTTTTCGAGATATTTCAATTTTTTTGCCGAAAATGCGAAAATTAAAATTTATTTTTACTATAACTCCGGTAAATGGATTTTCCTGGATATGCGGTTTGCTTGAGATGATTGGTAATATATTGAAGAATGTTTTGGGAAGTTTTAAAGAAAATCGTTGGAAGATTTTCCAAGAAAATCCCGAAAAACCACAAAAATCCCCAAAAATCCCCCAAAAATCCGGTTTTTCACCCGGAAGGAAAAGTTTCCGGGTTTCGAAATATGGATTTTCCGATAGATCTCGTCGAGTTACGTCGGATAGCGTTTTTTCCGCGACGATTTTCCTTCGCGTTTGGCCGTAAAAAATAAAACACGCCAATGAGTCAGTGAATGAATGAATGAATGAATGAATGGATTCTTTCGGTTTCAGCAGTATAGTTAGTAGGATGTCTTTATTTATTAGAAAGAAATTTAATGTTATATGATGCTCTTTTGTTGTAATAACTTATAAACAAACAAAACAACAGGTTTTAAGTAATTTCTAAGAACAATCAACCGTTTATTTAAAAAGAAAAAGTGGTTGGTTACCTTAAAAAAAAAACGATTTGAAAAAACACAGATTGGTGCTGTGCCAAAGTGACCTTAAATTAGTGGAAACTGAAACGTATTGCTAGCAAAAACTAGTGAGGCGCATTTTTAATAACGTGTGTTGCCTCCATTTTCCTTGGCATGCCTAAAATTAAATGCCGAATGTCCTCTTGAGGAATAAGGTCCCATTCCTCTAAAAGAGCTTAAATCCCAGTTTTTCTTTTCAAATAAACGATTGATTATTGTTAGAAATTACTTAAGACATGTTGTTTTGTTCGTGTGTAAGTTATTATATATAACAATAGAACATCATATAACATTAAATTTCATTTTTTATAAATAAAAATATATAAAATGTGCAAGTGCTCCGTTTTTCGTGCCGGTGAGTATATTTTGCGACGTGCTTCTAATTTTGTTTTGCACAAACTACACAGGGTGATTCATTAACAATGGGAAATCCGAAAACTGGAGATACTACAAGTCAAATGGTGACTATTGGCATCAACATGCCTTATCCGAATGTTTATACTTTCGGAAATACAGGGTGTTGAAAGTTAAAATTTTAAATCGTTTTTTTACCATTTCTCTGAAATTATCTAAGATAGGAACTTGAAAATTTGTGTACTTATTGTTTTTTAGGTGACACATAAGATGCGTATTATATTTTGAGCGTTGCTCATAGAGGGCGCCATTTACACCCGTTTCACAGACATTTATAGTTAATAAATCTTTATCCTGTATGTCTGACATGAAATTTGATCCAAAAACTGACAGATCAATTATTTTTAAGTATGTATTCTTGTTTCATTTTGATATTTCTATCCGTTTTCGAGATAAATCGATTGAACGATCACTATGTTTTGATAATACACGAAAAATTAAAAGCGAAACAAATCAAATAGGCTCTGTCTTATAAAAGAAAATAGTCTTCTTCGCCATAGAAATCGATGAATATGTTAAATGAATAATTATTTTGTTTAGTTTTACTTGTATTGACAATTATCCAATCGTTATTAACAATTTTTTTATGATAAAATTTTGAAAATGCCGCTTCACAAGGAGTTTTCAAATAATGAAATGAGAGATCTGGTTGTATTTTTGTACAAGAAAATTTTAATGGCCTTGAATTTGTTTCGTTTTTAATTTTTCGTTTATCAAAACATAGTGATCGTTCAATCGATTTATCTCGAAAATGGATAGAAATATCAAAACGAAACAAGAATACGTAATTAATGTCAAAATAATTGATCTTTCAGTTTTTGGATCAAATTTCATGTCACACATACAGGATAAATATTTATTAACTGTAAATGTCTGTGAAACGGGTGTAACTGGCGCCCTCTATGAACAACGCTCAAAATACTTTCAGTACTTTTCAAAATTTAACTTTCAACACACTGTATTTCCGAAAGTATAAACATTCGGATAAGGTATGTTGGTGTGCCAATAGTCACCATTTGACGTGTAGTATCTCCAGTTTTCGGATTTCCCATTGTTAATGAATCACCCTGTATATACACATTTTTGGATATCAAAAAATTTCATGTTTCCTCTAATTTTTAAATTATTTCGATTTGAAATCCCAAATTCACAAACTTCCTCAATGAATATTAATACCAACGAATATTAAAAAAACTTTATTATATTTTTAATTTTTATTGACTTTATGTGCTAAACAGTAAAAGACCAAAATATGTCAAAAAAAATATACAGGGTGTTTCATTGGGAAAGGGCAATATTTTGACCATATATAGAGGTCACCTAGGGGATTATAAAAAACCCATATAGTATGGATCTTGCGGCCCTTATAACCGAGTTACAGGGTGTTTTTTGAATTTAACCCATTTCTTTCATGGCTCATAACTTTTGAATCACTCAGTATAATTATTTGATATTTGGTGTAGATAATCTACACCTTTATGACAATTTATCGACATATTAACAAATTTGAAAATCCAGGTCCGGCTTAGCAAAAATTATTAAGATTTGACCAACCCTAAAACAACGCCCTATACATCAAATTTTTAAAAATTGAATTTCAAATTTGAAAAGAGCATGAAAAACTGAATGCATTGACCAACTTTTTATTTTTCCGCATGCCATTTTACTAATCAAATTTTAATTTCAAAGTGTAAATTATGAGAATTTTAGTCCATTCAAAATGTAATTGAAGAGAATTTAATTATTTTTTCTTCATTAACATCAAATTTTAGTAACTTTTTCATGGAAATTCCTGAAATAAACCTATTGATTTTGAATTAACGTTCGCATAAATCGATAAACATTGCAATTCCAGATCCGTACTTAAAATTATAATAATTCAAATTCACTTAATAATAATTAGTCATTAATTATTCAATTTTTATACATTATTACAAATAAAAATTGTAAAGTAAAAAAATGGAAAAAAAAATTGCGAAAATTTATGCGGCATTTTTTAAAATCTTAGTAATAAACTAATGCAGTTCTAGAAGATCGTACACTAATAGATTAAAACCAAATAATGACATTTGAAATGACACAAACAAACATGATATCTCAATATCATAGCCTACGTTGATATTTCGCATTACCCTCGAATGGGTGTATTTTAGAATTGTGATTTAGTGTCCAGTCTACTATAACAATAATAATTAACTATTATTATTTTTACCATTTTTCGAGTTCGTGTGGTTTAGGCCTATTGAGGATACCACAATAAAAAACGCGCCATGCATGTATTCTACCTCTTTTGGTGGTGTGCGAAGGAATACTTTATTATCTTTTATAATGAAGATAATAAATGTAACACAGTTAAGTCTTTCCAATTTTTTTCCCTTTTTTATTTTACAATTTTCATTTGTAATAATGTATAAAAATTGAATAATTAATGACCAATTATTATTAAGTGAATTTGAATTATTATAATTTTAAGTACGGATCTGTAATTGCAATATTTATTGATTTATGCGAATGTTAATTCAAAATCAATAGGTTTATTTCAGGAATTTCCATGAAAAAGTTACTAAAATTTGATGTTAATCAAGAAAAAATAATTAAAATCTCTTCAATTACATTTTGAATGGACTAAAATTCTCATAACTTACACTTTGAAGTTAAAATTTTATTAGTAAAATGACATGCGGAAAAATAAAAAGTTGGTCAATGTATTCAGTTTTTCATGCTCTTTTCAAATTTGAAATTCAATTTTTAAAAATTTGATGTATAGGGCGTTGTTTTAGGGTTGGTCAAATTTTAATAATTTTTGTTAAGCCGGACCTGGATTTTCAAATTTGTTAATATGTCGATAAATTGTCATAAAGGTGTAGATTATCTACACCAAATATCAAATAATTATACTGAGTGATTCAAAAGTTATGAGCCATGAAAGAAATGGGCTAAATTCAAAAAACACCCTGCAACTCGGTTATAAGGGCCGCAAGATCCATACTATATGGGTTTTTTATAATCCCCTAGGTGACCTCTATATATGGTCAAAATATTGCCCCTTTCCCAATGAAACACCCAGTATAAATTATATTGTAATTTCACCTCTACGGCAAACTTGATTATGGATAAGTTATCAGACCAGCCTCTTTAAACTATTTTTTTGTAACTTATCTGATAACTTTTTATATAAAACTTATCTCCATTGTACATACTTCGTTGCCCGACAGATAACCTAAATTTAATTTTATAATTAAGTGGTCTTTATTAAAGTAAGTGCACTTTTGATTAATTAAAACATAATAATTAAAAATATAATATTTTTCAACATTAGTCGTGCGGACAACTTACCCTCATGCATTCAGCCCGCTTCCTCTAATTAGACTCGATACACCTATATGTATAGGCCACAAACCACAATAAACTTTGACAATTGACACAATACAAAAAAAGAAGAAAATAAAATAACCAACAAATAGAAATAAATTACTCTGGCAATCTAATTGGTAACAAAGCTATTATTTACCCAAACATTTTAGATTAAAGTTAATTTTAATAAATTTACATGACCTCTGAATCCAACAAGACCAAAACAACAATGGGATGTTCCAAAATCCAATCAACAAATTTACCAAATAGTTGAAGATACTCCACTTTCATCAACATACGTGTTCTAATTCCAAATTAATTAACAAATTTTTGGAGCACATCGCGACTTTCTCCTTCCCCAACCAAACCGTTCTACAACACTCTGAAGGTTACAGTTGCAGTTATATTACTCCATACATAATAACAACAGCATTATAAACCTTTGTACTCTTATTCGACTAGCACGAATTCGTTCAGTGTGTTCCAGACAAACCAAGTAGGCGTTGTACCATGGGAAAAATCAAGGAGGCCTATATGGAACTCAACCGCGTGCCTACTAGGATATCCACGTTAGGCAAGCAAGTAGGCGACCGGTTCGAGGACTCCGAGGACCTGGTTATCCTGATACCCGGTAATCCAGGCACCGTAAGCTTCTACGATAAGTTCCAGAGGCGCCTACACGAGAAACTGGGATGCTCCGTGTGGTGTGTAGGACACGCCGGCCATAATCTCAGAACACGAAAAACCGAATCTATTCCTTCTCTGAAAGACAACAAGGACTTGTACGGACTCGAAGGGCAAGTTAAGCACAAAGTGAGTATACGATTAATGAGTAGGCGAGTCTAATTTGTATCTATTTCAGGAGGATTTCTTCGAGAAATACGTCCCGAAGAACGCCAAAATCCACTTAATCGGCCACTCGATCGGCTCCTACATGGTACTCGAGATGCTCGAACGGCCTACTATACAAAAACAAGTCGACAAATCCTATCTCCTCTTCCCTACATTAGAATTCATGGCGACGACCCCCAACGGGAAATTCCTGATAAATCTCATAAAACCCATCATATGGCTCGTCATAATCCTATCGGCCATCTTCGTGTCGTTGCCTACTGTGATCCAAAACGCCATGGTGCTCTTGTACATATACATAGTGCGAATCAAGCGGGATAATCTGGATGCTATTAAGAGATTGGTGAAGCCGGGGGTGCTGCGGCGGGTGTTCTTCCTTGCCTTCGAGGAGATGGATCTGGTTATGCAGCGCAACGATAGCAGCATTAGGAATAACATCGGGAAGCTGAAGCTGTTGTACGGCAGAAGCGACGGGTGGACTCCGATTAGTTATTACGAACGTATCAAGAAGGAACATCCGGGTATCGATGCCGAGCTGACCACGTTCAATCACGCCTTCGTTTGTAATTATAGTTTGGAAGTGGGCGACTTGATTTGCGATTGGGTGAATTCCGGACGATAATTTCGGCTTCTTTACATACCAAAATCTATTTTTTAACTTCAAATGTCGACTTTTATCACAGAATGAAGTTAGACATGACATATTTATATAGGATGAAATGAATTGTGATTAAAAGGAACCTCTTTGGTGTAGTTATTTTGTCACTGCGTTTCTAATTACAGTTCCCGAGTTCGAATCCTGGACACGGCAAGTTTTTTTTCCTTTTTTATTTTGGTTCGTTAAATATTTTGCTTTATAAAAAAATATTCAAAATTCCCAGATGAGTTAAAATGAATAGTTTAATCTTAAAATATACGTATATGAAATAAATATAAAAATTCGCACCCTATCCTTCATTCCCGCTCGCACCACGTTGAATCTTCAATTCCGAAATCTATAACAAAATAAAACATTAACAAACCCACAATAAAATCCCCAATTCCCAGCAAACCTCTTGCATCAAGCTCTTCTCCTTGGCAGCCGCTCTATGCAGCAATATTTTCACCTTATCCAACAACCCCGACTTCAACTCGAGCTGCTCCTTCACCTCCTCCAGCTCCTTCGACAGCTCCTCTATGTCCACCCCACTGGAACACTTCATCGTTTCCAAGTCCTTTTCCAGTCTGGATATTTTCTTCGAGCACTGCGAATGCTGCTCCTTCAAACGCAGGTAATCCCGCTTCAGCTTCTCCATAGCCGGCTGCAAAAGAGTTACTAAATTGCAGTAAATAACCAAATTGACATGAAACGGTTCTGAACTGTTCCAAACCCTTCAGAACTGTTTCAAAAGTGTTCGGAACCGTTCCCAATTAGACAAAATTTTGAATTCTTACGGATTTATCCAGCAACGGCCTTTTCCCGTTAATTAACCGTTTATTTTCAGTTTGCAATTTCTCCACGACTCTCTTCAAAACGAAGACCGTTCTCTCCAGTTCCGCGGACGATTTTTTCGGATCTTCGCCGTCTTTTCGCTCCATTTTCTCATCTTTTTCGGCCTTCAAAACGTCCACGTACTTCTCCAAGTGCTGAATTTGCCTCCTCAGCGACGGCGCCTCCTTGTTGGACTTCTCCAAGTCCAATTTCAGGTCCAAATTCTCGGCCTCCAGTCGCACGTTGGCTTTCTGCAGGTGCGAATTGCTCGTGTGCAGGCGCTCCAATTCGACCCGCAATTCCGAAGGACCCTGTATTAAAATATATTAAGTCATGATAATGGCGGGATTCAAAATGGCGGGTGATTGACAGATCGTAAACCCCATCGAGATTATACTCAAATGAAAGGTGTCTACTCCTAGATGAAGAATACAGCAAAAAAATCGTGTTTGCGTCATAATGGCGGCGATTCAATATGGCGGATTTTTGATAAATGGTAGACCCATCGAGATTATACTCAAATGAAAGGTGTCTACTCCTAGATGAAGAATACAGCAAAAAAATCGTGTTTGCGTCATAATGGCGGCGATTCAATATGGCGGATTTTTGATAAATGGTAGACCCATCGAGATTATACTCAAATGAAAGGTGAAGACTCCTAGATGAAGAATAAAGCAAAAAAAATCGTGATTACGTCATAATGGCGGTGATTCAATATGGCGGATTTTTGACAAATGGTAGACCCATCGAGATTATACTCAAATGAAAGGTATCGACTTCTAGATGAAGAATAAAGCAAAAAAAAGGTGTTTACGTCATAATGACGTCATAATGGCGGCGATTCAATATGTCGGATGTTTGACAAGTGGTATACCCATCGAGATTATACTCAAATGAAAGGTGAAGACTCCTAGATGAAGAATAAAGCAAAAAAAAATGTGTTTGCGTCATAATGGCGGCGATTCAATATGGCGGATGTTTGACAAATGGTAAACCCATCGAGATTATACTCAAATGAAAGGTATCGACTTCTAGATGAAGAATAAAGCAAAAAAAAATGGTGTTTGCGTCATAATGGCGGCGATTCAAAATGGCGGACGTTTGACAAATGGTAAACCCATCGAGATTATACTCAAATGAAAGGTGAAGACTCCTAGATGAAGAATAAAGCAAAAAAAAAATGTGTTTGCGTCATAATGGCGGCGATTCAATATGGCGGATGTTTGACAAATGGTAAACCCATCGAGATTATACTCAAATGAAAGGTATCGACTTCTAGATGAAGAATAAAGCAAAAAAAAGGTGTTTACGTCATAATGGCGGTGATTCAATATGGCGGATTTTTGACAAATGGTAGACCCATCGAGATTATACTCAAATGAAAGGTATCGACTCCCAGAAAAAGAATAAAACAAAAAAAGACATTATTTGCATTATTTACGGTAGAGAAAACAGCGATAACGCAATATTTTACATACGAATTAACGCGGGTAATAAAACGATCAAACACCTTGGCCGGTTTCGCTTTTATTCTAATTAAATTACTCGTTTACAAAATCGCCGCAAAACCGGCGACATCTCGCCGACGCGCATTTTCTATTTCGTCCGACCCAGCAAGAGAAGAAATTTCATTTCCTCCATCGCGAAAGAATTACCAATGTGGGTCGAGCCTAGCCTCCCATTCGCGATATCTTGGCCGTTCAATTTGCATCGTTAACCGGTCGAAAATTGCTCAATTTCTTAGGTAATTCTCTTGTTACAATTCGCGGTAAGTTCATTTAATATTCCATTATTTTTCAGACCAGCAAAAAATGCTTTTTATATGCACTTTATTGCTCGGCGCGATCGCCTTCCTGTGCGTTTACTACTACAAGAAATCCTTCGAGTACTGGAGGGACATGGGCGTACCGCAACTCGAGCCGACGTTTCCCTTCGGCGACATGTCCGACACCATCTTCAGGCGCAAAAACATGGGCGACAAAATCAAGGAGATCTACGATAGGATGAAAGGCCAGCGCTACGCTGGGCTGTACTTCTTCAGCCGCAAAGTCTTCCTGCCGCTCGATCCCGTCCTCATCAAGGACATTTTGAACAAGGATTTCCAGCATTTCTCCGACAGGGGCATCCATTACGACGAGGCAAACGATCCCCTATCGGCGCATCTCTTCTCGATCGCAGGTAAATCGCATTTAATTACTCTCAATTGACAGCAGAAAACTAGAGTTGGGTAGAGCAAATTCGGAGTAGAGCAGATTCAGAGTAGAATACGAGTAGTTATACAGGGTGTATCAAAATTATACGCCATAAATTAAACCACATATTCCGGGGACAAAAATAGCTCCCTATTTACCTTAGTACAAATATGCACCAAAAAAAAGTTACAGCTCTTGGAAGTTACAAATTAAAAATCGATTTTTTCCAATTTCTCGAGAAAATTTTAGTATTTTTTTATGAAAATTGACAGGTGGTTCTCCTATTGCAAGAGCACCTTTCTACAAAAAAATTACGAAATCTGCGCACCCCATCAAATTTTTATGGGGGTTGTGATCCCTTTAACCTCCCCAAATTTTTGTGTACGTTACAATTAAATTATTTTTGTCACGCCATTAGTTTAACACATTATTTTGGAAACTTTTTTGTCTCTTAGTACTTTTTCGATTTAGCCAGTTTTTATCGAGATATGGGCTTTTTTCGATTATGTTTCAAAAATTCTGAGAATAGAAAAATTAGATTATAAGTGAATTTTCAAGTCATTCGGATGTTAAAAAAATATTTATTGAATCTAATTAAATATTTTGTGCTTTGTAAAAATGTTTTCTCAGAAGCCAATGATTTTCCAACATATTTGATTTTCTTTTATAAAACTTTGCCGTAGGTGTTCAAGAAAATGGAGGCCATTTTTACAAAACGTAAAATATTTAATTAGATTTAATAAATATTTTAACATCCAATTGACTTGAAAATTCACTTATAATCCACTTTTTCTATTCTCAGAATTTTTGAAACATAATCGAAAATAGCCCATATCTCAATAAAAACTGGCTAATCAAAAAAGTACTAAGAGACAAAAAAGTTTCCAAAATAATGTGTTAAACTAATGGCGTAACAAAAATAATTTTATTGGAACGTACACAAAAATTGGGGAGGTTGAAGGAATCACAACCCCCATAAAAATTTTATGGGGTGCACAGATTTCGTATTTTTTTTGTAGAATGTTACTCTTGCAATAGGAGAACCACCTGTCCATTTTCATAAAAAAATACTAAATTGTTCTCGAGAAATTGGAAAAAATCGATTTTTAATTTGTAACTTCCAAGAGCTGTAACTTTTTTTTTGGTGCACAATTGTACTAAGGTAAATTAGGTTCAATCGAGCTATTTTTGGCCCCAAAATATGTGGTTTAATTTATGGCCTACAATTTTGATACACCCTGTATACAATTAATGTCCTGCATTTGCTAAAATTTAATTTTGCTCTAAACCTGCAGGTCCCAAATGGAAGAACCTGAGGGCCAAGCTAACTCCGGCTTATTCGCCGGGCAAATTGAAGTACATGTTCGAGACCATAGTGTCCTGCGGCCATCTTATGATGGATAAATTGGAGGAAATGGCCGGCGAACGGGAGGAGATCGAGATCAAAGAGATCCTAGCCAGGTATACAACAGATGTGATTGGCACGTGCGCGTTCGGCCTGGATTGCCACTGCATGACCGATCCCCAGGCGGAGTTCAGGTTGATGGGGAAGAGGGCCTTCACGCAAACCGTCGGGGATTTACTCAAAATGGTACATAAAATGTACAGGGTGATTCATTAACAATGGGAAATCCGAAAACTGGAGATACTACACGTTAAATGGTGACTATTGGCACCAAAACATGCCTTATCCGAATGTTTATACTTTTGGAAATACAGGGTGTTGAAAGTTAAAATTTTAAATCGTTTTTTTGCCATTACTCTGAAATTATCTAAGATAGGAACTTGAAAATTTGTGTAGTTATTGTTTTTTAGGTGACGAATAAGATGCGTATTATATTTTGAGCGTTGCTCATAGAGGGCGCAGTTTACACCCGTTTCACCGACATTTATAATTAATAAATCTTTATCCTGTATGTCTGACATGAAATTTGATCCAAAAACTGAAAGATCAAATATTTTTACATTAATTATGTATTCTTGTTTCGTTTCGATATTTCTATCAGTTTTCGAGAAAAGTCGATTGAACGATCACTATGTTTTGATGATACACGAAAAATTAAAAGCGAAACAAATCAAATAGGCTCTGTCTTTTAAAAGAAAATAGTCTTCTTCGCCATAGCAACCGGTAAATATGTTAAATGAATAATTATTTTGTTTAGTTTTACTTGTATTGACAATTATACAATCTTTATTAATATTTTTTTTATGATAAAATTTTGAAAATGCCGCTTCACAAGGAGTTTTCAAATAATGAAATGAGAGATCTGGTTGTATTTTTGTACAAGAAAATTTTAATGGCATTGAATTTGTTTCGCTTTTAATTTTTCGTGTATTATCAAAACATAGTGATCGTTCAATCGATTTATCTCGAAAACGGATAGAAATATCAAAATGAAACAAGAACACATAATTAATGTAAAAATAATTGATCTTTCAGTTTTTGGATCAAATTTCATGTCAGACATACACGATAAAGATTTATTAACTGTAAATGAGCGTGTAAGTGGCGCCATCTATGAGCAACGCTCAAAATATAATACGCATCTTATTCGTCACATAAAAAACCATAACTATACAAATTTTCAAGTTCCTATCTTAGATAATTTCAGAGTAATGACAAAAAAACGATTTAAAATTTAATACTTTCAACACCCTGTATTTCCGAAAGTATAAACACTCGGATAAGGCAAGTTGATGCCAATAGTCACCATTTGACGTGTAGTATCTCCAGTTTTCGGATTTCCCATTGTTAATGAATCACCCTGTATATATTTCCACCGTGTGTTCGAAGTATTTCGTGAATGGCTGGGTGTAAAATTATGAAATTTTGTACACAAGGGTTTTTGGATATAAGGAATCCATCTAAAATATTTTCAAAAATGGCAGACTTCCGTTTATACCGAAAGTTGACCGTAACTTCGTTATTTTAAATGGGACGCCCTGTATATTTTTGCATTTCTATATTCCACTCGATGAGCCGATTGCAACGAGGGGTCACACTTGGTATCTTGGTCTTATAATAAAGGCTATACAGCCAATATAGTTTCATTTTATTTTTTCGCAAACAGATAATCATCAGGAGTTTCCCGCCATTGGCCAGGCTGTTGAGATTAGGCGTTTTCTCCGGCAACGTGACCGAGTTTTTCAACCGAGTAGTCAGAGAAACGATAGAATATCGAGAAAACAACGACATCACCCGGCCCGATTTCCTCCAATTGCTGATCAGGCTGCGCAACAACGGCCAAATCGAAGAAGACACCGAAGAAACTAATAAGGTACAAACATTTTTTCAACGGCCGGTTGAATGTCTACAACGCAAAAGGCCATTCCTCTCACTTCTCGTCTGGCCTTCTACTTGTAGAAGCATCCAGCCACTTTTATACCCACAACCGCCATTTTGTAGCCGCCGCCCGGCACGGCGCTAACGATGGAAGAGGCGGCCGCCCAAGCCTTCATATTCTTCCTGGCTGGTTTCGAGACCACATCGACCACCATCAGCTTCGCCCTGTTCGAAATGGCCTCCAATCCAGCCATCCAAACCGCAGCCCGAACAGAAGTGGACCGTTTGTACCGCAAACACGCCAGCCTGACGTACGAATCCATCATGGAAATGACCTACTTAGATGCGATAATATTCGGTTGGTCTCGTACGCCGCGGTGTTTCGGCCACACGATTCAAATCGCGCTGTTTTTTGTTGTTGTAGAAACGATGAGGAAGTACCCGCCGGCTCCGGTGTTTCTGCGCAAGTGCACGAAGCCCTACCGAGTGGCCGATTCGAACGTGGTGATCGAAGAGGGCCTGTCGTTGCTGATACCGTGCTTCGGCTTGCACAGGGATCCCGAGTACTTCCCCGATCCCGACCGGTTCGATCCCGAACGGTTCTCGGACGAAAACAAATCCAACGTTAGGGATTGCACTTACATACCGTTCGGGGATGGCCCGAGGAATTGCATAGGTATCTAATAGTTCAAATGTAGTACAACATTTTGCACCATCTATACAGGGTGTTTCTGAAATAAGTGGTCAAACATTGGGAACATATAGAGAACCTCAAAATATGACAAAAACTTAAATGACATTTTTTCTAAATGTCTTTGGTTATCAGTATACTACAGGGTGTTAAAGATGGATTCTTAAGGAGTTAATTTTATTAATAATTTCATTAATAGTGAAGGTATAATGATGAAATTTGGTACACAAACTAAGCAAATGAAATGTCTTACCTTACGGCACATTACAATCGGGTTAAAAAAGTTGTCCAGGGGTGGGTTAAAATGGGGGGGGGGGCGTGTGGTAATTCTAACCAAACTTTTTTATTTTAACCTTTTTAATTGATTTGTTTAAAGAATATGAAAAAATGAAGTTTTGTGCATAAAAAAGGATAGTTGTTGAATTTCCGTAAAGTGAACCGTTGTCACAAAAAATGACTTTTAAAATACTGGTACACGTTAAAATTTTTAAATTATTGTCATCAAGTTAGGAAGAAATTCTTTCAAAAATTTGACAGTCAGTGACAGTATGATTTCTTAACGGTTTTATGTGTTTCTCAGAAACGTCACTGTCACGGACTGTCAAGTTTTTGAAAGTATGGCTTCCTACTTGATTTTTGAAGGTGAAAATAGTTTTATTTTAACGTGTACTAGAATTTTTAAACGTCATTTTTTGTGAAAACGGTTCACTCTATGGAAATTTAACAAGTGTTCCTTTTTTATGAAGAAAACTTCATTTTTTCACATTCTTTAAACAAATCAATTGAAAAAATTATAATCAAAAAGTTAGGTTAGAATTACCCCACGACCCCCCCATTTTGACCCACCCCTTGACAACTTTTTTAACCCGATTGAATGGTGCCGTAAGACATTTCATTTACTTAGTATGTGTACCAAATTTCATCATTATACCTTCACTATTAATGAAATTATTAATAAAATTAACTCCTTAAGAATCCATCTTTAACACCCTGTATACTGACAACCAAGGACATTTCGAAAAAATGTCATTTAAGTTTTTGTCATATTTTGAGGTTCTCTACATGCTTCCCAAAGTTTGAATACTTATTTCAGAAACACCCTGTACATATGTTGTTGCTTGTACACTATGTCCCATTTTGGTCGCGACTGGGGGGAATCTCGGTTATTAGACTTGATAGGACATTGCGGTTTTCGCGAACCTCTACTAATTTTTTGTCAAACTTACAATGGCACAAACAGATTTTTTTAATCTCTTTTCATTTTTTAGTTACAGGGCGATAATGAAAATTCTGACTTATTCAGCCACCCCCGTATCTCGCTGGCTATTGAAGATATTTTAAATGTGTAAACTGATTTTTATAGATAATCTTACGTAGAATTCAGTGACGCCCTTAGTTTTTTTATGGGGGTTACCATTTCTGAAATATGACACCAACTTGTATTTTTTTAATGGGACACCCTATATTTTTATTGTCCATTAAATTTGTAATTTTTTTCTCTTTTTAATGATATGGCACATTCTATATTTTGAATTTTCTTAAAACGCTAAAAAAAGAGAAAAACTATTTTATTATAAAAATGGTTAGGGAGCTATGCGGAAAAACAAAAAATCGTAGAAATGTTTTATTTAATATTCTCAACAACTATTTTTGTTCTAAAAGTATTTTATTTTGGTTTTTCTGCATAGCCCCCTAACCGTTTTTCGAATAAAATAGTTATTCTCTTTTTTGAGCGTTCTAATGAAATTCAAAATATAGAATGCGCCATATCATTAAAAAGAGAAAAAAATTACAAATTTAAAAGGCAATAAAAATATAGGGTGTTCCATTATAAAAATTACTAGTTGGTGTCATATTTCAGATATGGTAACCCCCATAAAAAAATCTAAGTACGTTACTGAATTCTACGTAAAATTATCTATAATAATCAGTTTACACATTTAAAATATCTTCAATAGCAAAACGAGATACGGGGGTGGCTGAATAAGTCAGAATTTTCATTATCGCCCTGTAACTCAAAAATGAAAAGATATTAAAAAAATCTGTTTGTGCCATTGTAAGTTTGACAAAAAAGTAGTAAAGGTTCGCGAAAACCGCAATGTCATATCAAGTCTAATAACCGATATACCCCACAGTCGCGAACAAAATGGGACACAGTGTATGTACAAGTTTGTAATTAATTGCAGGTATGAGATTCGCCATGATCCAAGCGAAGATCGCGTTGTCCTTGACGTTGCGCCATTTCGATTTCGACTTGAGCGCCAAGACGATGTTGCCGTTAAAAATGGAAACTAAAGGCATCATTCTGACGCCCATCGGGGGATTGTGGTTGAATTTGAAGCCGAGGAAACGATAATTTAGATTTGTAAAATTTCAATGTAAACTCTCACCTTGGTGGCCAATTCCAAGATGGCGATTTTTCTTTCTTGAGCCTCCAATTTCTCCTGCAACATGGAAGCTCCCAGGGCGCCAGCGTGGCGTTGCTGGGCCTCCATCTTGCCCTGCAGCTCTTCGAAATTGTCCGCCAAACGTTTGTTCTCCAATTTTAGCATCTCTATTTCCACTGCGTCTACATTAGAAGATCGCAAATTCTTCACTCTATTCTCCAGATTGCGCTTCTCGCGCTCCAATCTCTCGGTTACCAATTTATACGCTGCACAAACGCATTTTTTAGAAGCCTTTTAAACCCACAAACTTCGCTCACCTGCTGCGGTTTGTTGGAGTTTCTCAAACTCGTTGTCTTTGAGTTTGAGTTTGTTCTTCATTTTGTCGATGGTTTGTTGCAGGTTCTTCATCTTCTTCCATTTGTTGAAGTCCTCGCCCGCTTGGATCCTGTGGGTTTCGTTAATGGCGGCGCGTTCTTCCAGTTGTCGCTTCAAATCCAAATTTTCCTTCTCCAAATTGGCGATTTTCCTCTGCAGCTGGTCCTTCAGAGACTTGTCGGATTTGTCGCTTCTAGCGCTAATGGGCCTTGCAAAATGGCGAAATTAAAACGATTTTAGATGCGTAGTTCAATTGCTTACTTCTTCATGAGCTGGAACTTCAAGTTGTTGATCTCTTCTCTTTGGGTCTTCTCCTTGTGCATGGCTTGTTCGAATTTCCTTCGCAACATCTCGTTTTCCTTGAGCACCGCCTGTTTGTCACAATCGCTCGCCATTTCCAAATCTTGCGGCTCCGGTTTCTTAACAGACTGCACAAAAAATCATACTCGTACACCAAATATACAGTTCGTGCAACACAAAAATGAACGGACGTCACTAAAGTGACGTCATTTGACAAGCATTGTGTCCAACTTTTAAAAATAAATACGTAAAACAGTTAAGTTTAATACCTGCTGAATTTAATTTAATGTTAACAATGGATGATAGAAAATGTTTATAACTTATATGACGCAGAATAGAGGTCAAGGGACGGAGCCTCTACTCAGGACGTTATCGTTTCCTTCGGCATACATGTATAAAAGTAAAAAACTGAATTAAATCATCTAAAAAAAATTAATATTACAAAAATTCAACTTATTTATGTCGGTGTTGGTCAATTGGTCCCCACGGTCATTTTTGTCAGCGGGGTTTCATAATCCTACAGGTCGATTGGTCCCCAGTTTCAAAATTTAATGGGCTAATTGGTCCCCGCGGTCAAAATATTCCTTATCCAATTAGATAAGATTTTACATTGCATGAATAACTATCATTTGGCTAACATCTTCTGGTGTACTTACATAGCTGAGAGAATTTGGACAAAATGCAGCTTTTAGTGTTAAAAAATATTTAATATCTAAGCATTAGTAATTTAAAATTTATACAATTGGTACAATATATATTAAAAGACAAATTCTGTACAAAAAAAGAATTATTTTAGTTTTAAAATACGAACGGATTTCAAAAAATAGTTGGCAACATATGGGAAACTTTATTATCAACTTTACGAAATAGTTATTCTGCACAAAAAGTTCTGCATGATCTAAAATCCAAGATGCAACCATTAAAAATAAAATTTTATCAATCTTCTACGAGGTATGTCAAAAAATGTGAATTTTGCTCAAGAGTAAAGTACCTTCATATTTTACAATATCGAAATTTGTTATTATGAAAAGTACACCTAATTTTCTAGAAGTATACTGGAAGGGATGGGATTTTCCCTATATTGAAATAGAAAAAAACAGAAGTCAAAAAATTTCCCTTATCATAAAATCCTCATTAAATTGTACTACGAAATGAAAATAAATAATCGAAATTTGCCAGAGAATTTTGAAATTATAAATATTCCCATCGGTCCTTCCTAGAAACCCTTAATTTTCGGTATTGGGGACCAATTGACTGATAGCTTTCGAGTCGAAAAAGGATTATATTTGGGTAAATTTGACCGCGGGGACCAATTGAACTCCACCCATTTATATAAAATAAATAATTTTTTCTTGTTTTATGTTGATAGACCCACATAAACTCAACACCACGCACTGACTGTCAAGTCGCATAGTTGCCGTTGTCATCCGATCAGTAATTTTAATTTTTCATTTCTTCTTCTTCTTCTTTCTGGTTTATTAAGCCCGCACTACTATTGACAATTATGCCGAATGATGAAGAAATAAGAATTTCTTGCTTAGTTATCTTTTTCACATGTTATAAATGACACAATTTCAGCACTAAATATTTCATATTTTACGAAAGTTTTCTCTGAAATTTCACGATGTACACTTATAAATGACAAAATTATACACAAAATTTTTCACTCGACCTATTAAATGTATTTCAGATGATAAATGAATTTGATGACAATTGTAATGAGCACCTGAACACATCGGTAGTTTAGGAACGTGAAGCAGCAACCGCTAATTTTCAATTTGTTTTTGTCATTTTGACATATGACAATTTTAGTGAATTCTTAGATTTTGTAAACTTTATATAAGTTCGGCAACACTGTCTCTTTGTGACGTAGTAAATTTATAGTGACATGCGTTCATTTTTGTGTTGCACCGACTGTACACCAATCACAACCCACCTTGATCTGCCTAAATTTCACAATCATCTCGTGTATCTTCGCATCCTTCTCCCTAATCAACCGCTGTATATCAGAATCCAATCTACCAGTCAGCTCCCCCTTCTGCCTCAACACCATCTGCCTCAAACTGTTGATCTCATCGTTCCCAATCTCCTTCAGCTTCTCCACGTCCGATTTGAACACCTCCATCTCCATCTGGTGCTGCTCATCTAAACTACACCACAATCTACAAAAACCCTCCACACAATTCGCACTTACTTCTTCCTCAGCTCCTCCATGGCGGTTAATCTGTCGTTGGCCATCCCCCTCCAGCGCAGCGCCTCCTGCCTGGTGGACTGCAGCTGGGCTTCAGCTGTAGTGAGCTTGGTGTGCAGCTCAGAGGCGTGTCGCTCGAGCAAATGCACCTGGTTCATGTACTGCTCCACGGCAGCCCGATTGGGCCTCGTCTCCTCCAAGCTGAAACATTTGCACCACGTGTCCAGTTGCTACCAGAGGTATCTTCGATCGAACGAACGGTTACAAAACGATAGAATGATGGGGTTTTGGGGGTTGGTTTGTATACCTTTTGATGCGTTGTTTCTCTTCCTGGAGTTGCCTTTGGAGGTTCTGGAGGTCTTCTTGTAGAGCGGCAGCTGCTAGGCTGTGCTTGTCCCTGTCTGTTTTAAGCAGAGTTTGGTATTTGATGATTTCTTCGTCTTTGGTTTTGATGGTATCTTGTAGAGTTTTCAATGTATTCTAAAGAAATATAACAATTATATACAGGGTGACCCACGCTCAACGCCAGGGAGTATTATGGGCAAACGGTAAGAGATTTTAAAAATTTCTTCGGGTGAAATTTTTATGTGTATAGTGGCTACAATTTAAAATTATTTAGATATACAGGGTGTTTCTGAAATAACTGGTCAAACTTTGGGAGCATGTAGAGAACCTCAAAATTTGACAAAAACTTAAATGTCATTTTTTCGAAATGTCCTTGGTTGTCAGTACACAGGGTGTTAAAGATGGATTCTTAAGAGTTAATTTTATTAATAATTTCATTAATATTGGAGGTTAATGATGAAATTTGGTACACATACTAAGTAAATGAAATGTCTTATGGCAACATATAATTGGGTCAAAAAAGTTGTCCAGGGGTGGGTCAAAATGGGGAGGGTCGTTGGGTAATTCTAACCTAACTTTTTTATTTTAACCTTTTTAATTGATTTCTTTAAAGAATATGAAACATTGAAGTTTACGACATAAAAAAGGTATACTTGTTAAATTTCCGCACAGTGACCCGTTGTCTATTGTCATCAATTGTCAGTAAAACTATTGTCATCTTTAAAAATTAAGTAGAAAGGCATACTTTCAAAAACTTGACAGTCCTTGACAGTGACGTTTCTAAGAAACACATAAAACCGTTAAGAAAGCATATTGTCACTAACTGTCAAATTTTTGTAAGAATTTCTTCCTAACTTGATGACAATAATTTAATAATTTTAACATGTACCAGAATTTTATGTCATTTTTCGTGAAAACGGTTCACTTTACGGAATTTTAACAAGTATACCTTTTATATGTACAAAACTTCATTTCTTCATATTCTTTAAACAAATCAATTAAAAAGGTTAAAATAAAAAAAGTTAGGTTAGAATTACCCAACGACCCCCCTATTTTAACCCACCCCTGGACAACTTTTTTAACCCGATTGTAATATGCCGTAAGACATTTCATTTGCTTAGTATGTGTACCAAATTTCATCATTATACCTCCAATATTAATGAAATTATTAATAAAATTAACTCTTAAGAATCCATCTTTAACACCCTGTATACTGACAACCAAGGACATTTCGAAAAAATGTCATTTAAGTTTTTGTCATATTTTGAGGTTCTCTATATGCTCCCAAAGTTTGACCACTTATTTCAGAAAGACCCAGTATACAGGTTGTCCCAATTTTGAGAAAATATACAAAGTTATTTTTTTTAAATGGAACACCCCGTATATTATTACATTTTTGGATTCTACTCGATGAGCTGATTCCAAAAAGGGGTCACACTTGATATCTTGGTCTCATAATAAAGGACTCACAAATCACAAAATTTTGAATTTAGGCGGCTCTGAAAGCCAAACAGTTGAAAATCGAGAAAAACGGCTTACATGGTCCGATCCTAACATTTCAAGTACTTTCTAAAAATTTATAAAAAAAATTAGAAATTTTTGATCACCCTGTATACATTTTATATCATGTCACGAAATGTTAGGATAGGACCATGTAAGCGGTTTTTCTCGATTTTCAACTGTTTGGCTTTCAGAGCCGCCTAAATTCAAAATTTTGTGATTTGTGAGTCCTTTATTATGAGACCAAGATACCAAGTGTGACCCCTTTTTGGAATCAGCTCATCGAGTAGAATCCAAAAATGTAATAATATACGGGGTGTTCCATTTAAAAAAACATAACTTTGTATATTTTCTCAAAATTGGGACAACCTGTATATATCTAAATAATTTTAAATTGTAGCCACTATACACATACACATTTCACCCGAAGGAATTTTTAAAACCTCTTACCGTTTGCCCATAATATTCCGTGGCGTTGAGCGTGGGTTACCCTGTATAGTACATAATCTTAAGCTACTAAACTCCACATACCTTCAAAACCATCACCTCTTCGCTATCATTCGTCACTCCCACGTTATCGCCACCAGCACCATCGTCTCGGGTCTGCACCAGGTCCTTTTTGTTCTGCAATTCGACGATGTGCCGCTCGTAGAACCCGATCTGGCTCTGCTTATCCTCCATCTGCTTCCTAAAAGTGGTCTCAAACTCCACCAATTTGCGCCTCAACCCCTCGATTTCCCTATCCCTCTTCGACAGCTCCTCGTTCAAATCCATCAACTCCTTGGTCAATTGCACCGCGTTCGAGGGCTCCGCCGGCTCCCCCTGCGCTTGCACGGACACAGAACGCTGGAGGAGACGCCGCGGCGTCGGGGTGGGCGCAGGTGTCGCGACGACACGCTCCCCATCTTCGTGGGATTTGTAGGCGACCAGCAGCTCCTGGTCGAGCTTCTGCAGCTGCTCGTCTTGGATCCGCACGCGCTCTTTGTACTGCTGCAGCTGCAGCTCCTTGAACTCCATTTGGCGCTTCAGCCGCAGCTCCTGGAGAAGATTTTAGTAAAATAAAGCAATTAGAATCTACAATTATACTAACACTAATCTGGTAAGTTTTCTTCTCCTGCATCCAATTAGAAGTGTTCTTGTAATCTTCTTTGTGATCGCTCAAATGC
This sequence comes from Phyllotreta cruciferae, assembly GCA_917563865.1. Lineage (NCBI taxonomy): Eukaryota > Metazoa > Arthropoda > Insecta > Coleoptera > Chrysomelidae > Phyllotreta > Phyllotreta cruciferae. Next base: position 4,060,461 of record OU830620.1, on the reverse strand, counting down.
GCTTCTTTTCGCCTTTGCGTCCACTCCAATTCCAAATCCAGCGCCTCCTTGGCGATGCGGGCCTCGTTTTCCAGCTCTTTAACCTTCTGCAAGGTGGTAAAAGTTTCGAACTTTTGCCTGTACACCATCAGAACGTTGCCAACGTGCGTCTCTTCGCTCGCCAACGGCGCGCAGCCCAAGAATCTGAGGCTCTGTCGGCTCAGCAGCGTTTTCAAATCGCTAAAAATAATCGATTTATTCATTCGATTTAATCGATTGATGTACACTGTGTCCCATTTTGGTCGCGACTGGGGGGTATCTCGGTTATTAGACTTGATAGGACATTGCGGTTTTCGCGAACCTTTACTACTTTTTTTGTCAAACTTACAATGGCACAAACAGATTTTTTAAATCTCTTTTCATTTTTCAGTTACAGGGCGATAATGAAAATTCTGACTTATTCAGCCACCCCCGTATCTCGTTTGCTATTGAAGATATTTTAAATGTGCAAACTGATTATTATAGATAATTTTACGTTCTTAGTTTTTTTATTGGGGTTACCATTTCTGAAATATGACACCAACTTGTAATTTTTTTTAATGGGACACCCTGTATTTTTATTGGCCATTAAATTTGTAATTTTTTTCTCTTTTTAATAATATGGCACATTCTATATTTTGAATTTCATTAGAACGCTCAAAAAAGAGAATAACTATTTTATTTGAAAAATGATTAGGGGGCTATGCATAAAAACCAAAATAAAATACTTTTAGAACAAAAATAGTTGTTGAGAATATTAAATAAAAAATTTCTACGATTTTTTTTTGTTTTTCCGCATAGCCCCCTAACCATTTTTCGAATAAAATAGTTTTTCTCTTTTTTGAGCGTTCTAATGAAATTCAAAATATAGAATGTGCCATATCATTAAAAACAGAAAAAAATTACAAATTTAATAGGCTATAAAAATATAGGGTGTCCCATTAAAAAAATTACAAATTGGTGTCATATTTCAGAAATGATAACCCCCATAAAAAAACTAAGTACGTCACTGAATTCTACGTAAAATTATCTATAATAATCAGTTTACACATTTAAAATATCTTGAATAGCAAACAAGATACGGGGGTGGCTGAATAAGTCAGAATTTTCATTATCGCCCTGTAAGTCAAAAATGAAAAGAGATTTAAAAAATATGTTTGTGCCATTGTAAGTTTGACAAAAAAAAAGTAGTAGAGGTTCGCGAAAACCGCAATGTCCTATCAAGTCTAATAACCGATATACCCCCAGTCGGGACCAAAATGGGACACACTGTACTTACTCGATTTTTTTTAACAACGCAGCTTCTTTATCATCGAAAGATCGTTTGGCTTCATCGAATTCTCTTCTATCTCGGCGCCTTCTATTGGCTTCGGCTTCCAAATCGGCGTCCAGGGCGCTCAAATTGCTCTTGTAAAACTCCACCAGTCTTCTATTTTGCAGCACGTCTGCGCTCAGCTGCGCTATCACCACTTTATCGTCAGAAGTGGCGATCAAATCGACCATGCGGTGCTTCAAATTGAACAGCTCCTGCTCCTTGCCATCGTTCCAAGTCTTCTCGAATCCGTTTTGTCCTTTCAAATCCTCCAATTCCCTTTCTAATTCTTTAATTTTCGCATTACCTTCTTGTTGCGCTGTTAGTAAATCGTTGTTGGTTTCGATTAATCGATTATGTATAGTCGTTTCGATATAATCGCAGAGTTTTTCTTCGTTGCGTTTGAGCTGCTCCTGGAGGTCGAGGTTCTTCTTCACCAGTTCCTCGTTGAATTTGCTGATTTCTCTGCACCTTTCTTCGGCTTTATCCAGCTGGTCTTTGACCAATTCGTAGAGGTTGTTGATGTGGTCGGCCCTCTGGCGTTGAGTTTGCTCGCCAATTTCCTTTCTCGACAATTCTCCAGCTAGTTTTTCCATAGATTCGTTAACTGCTTCATTAGAAGATATAATGAATTTTGTTTTGAGTGTTTGTAATTGCTTTATCAACTCGTTTTTGTCGGTTTCTAAATCGTTTAAAGCGCAATTTAGCAAGTTGATTTGGTGGATTTTTTGGTCGTTTTCTAACCGTACACTAGCCAATAAATTCCTGTGATTCACAGTCAATTCGTTTAGATTCTTCTCTACTTCTTTATGCGCTTCATAACTGACCATCATAGAGTTATTATTAACCACAACTTCTAATCTAGTAGCCAATTTTTCATTACATACACTCAAATCCACCAATTCCTTCTCGTATTTCCTCTTCGATTCGTTGAAATCGCTTTGCAATTCATCGATTTTAATCGATGCAGCGTTCCTCTCGTTCTCCAAATACACCACTTGCCTGTTGAGGCGAGCATTAGAGGCGATTACCTCGTTGATTTTCCTCACTTTCTCCTCGTCAGTCTCGCTAATCAGTATCTTCAGCTTCTCCAGAACCACTCCGTGCTCTCCACGAATCGATTGTAAGTCGTCTCGCAGCGAAATCGATTCGTTTCTCGATTGCTGCAGCCACAAAACCACCTGTCGACGGATAAAATCGATGTTGGCGGTGTTATCGATTAGTTTATCGATCGAGGCTTCGATGTCTTCGCCAAGGGTTTCTTCGATTTGCAAGTTGGGTTCGTTTTTGTGTATTTCGGGTTGCCTGGCTTCTCTGAGTTGTTGCCTCAACTCGGCGTTGATGCCCTCTAGGTTATGCAACTCTGCTTGCAGGCGCATTGCGGGGTGGTACCAGCCTGCTATGTGTTTCACGTCTAGCGTTCTGAGTAGTTTTTCTAGGGTTTCTGATTTGATGTCGAGTTGCGTGCGTTTGTTCTGGATGGTGTGCATGATTTCGTGTAGTCCTAGTCTTAGGGCTTCGTTTTCTTCGGTTAGATTCTTGCCGGTGTCGGTTTGCTGGTCTTTATGCTTGTTGTGGATTTCGGTTTTTAATTGCAAAATAGTTTCGTCTTTGTTAGATAACTTAAGCTTCAAGTGTTCTATTTCTTTTTTTAGTCGTTTATGTTTGTTATTGTAAATTGATGTATCTACAGATTCTTCTTCGGGTATTCCCAAGCTCGCCCTGTAATAATTTACAATTAACACGTAATTAATCTTCAACTAATCAGCATACCTTAGAGAAAAGTTTTCTTTTTCCAGCAAATCGCAGACATCTTGCAACTTGTTCGCCGTTTTCACCAAATCGATGATTCGCTTCTCTTTCAGCCTATTATCGGTTTTTAACTCGTCTATTTTCTTCAAGTTGACCGCCAAGTCGGCTTGCCCGTCGTCGCGCAACTTGTTCAAAATTTCTTGCAACTAAAAAAGTTGTTCAAATAGATTTTCGTGTAATGTGTGTTGCATAAATCGCGGGGGCAAAAATTTTTATTCATAAAACAAAAAATTGTGAAGTAAACGTCAAAGTGTCATTCTTGAAAATTTTTAATTCTGTGACACTAATGACAGTTAATTTCCAAAAAAGAAGAAGATAATAAATAAACATAACCAAAAAAATGTACTGTATTTTATGAAATCCGCGATTAATTAAGTAAGTAATTAATTTGAGTAATAACTCAATTAATTTAATCGACTCACCTCCTCGTTTTTCACTCTCAAACTATCCTCCACAAACGTCAAATCCTCGTGCAACTTCCTGCACCGTTCGTGCGACTTCCCGGCCTGTTTCCTCAACTCCGCCGCCTCCTCCTCGAGCGCCCGCCCCCTCTCCTCATCCAGCCGCCTCTTCGCCTTCAGTTTCTCCATCATCTCCGCCGCCTCCTCCATTTCCACAGCGGCCAGTCGCAGCTGGCCCTGCAGCTCGCCTAGCTGCCTGTCCCTGTCGCCGAGGGCCATCTGCACAGCGGCCAACCGCGATTGCAACTTATCGCTGGTTCCAGTAGAGTCCGGTTGGTCTTTCGGTCGACTACTATTAGGTACCGATGGTTCGTGGGAGTTCGAAGCGGTTGCTTGTACTTTTAGTAGCTGCTCGTGCTTCGTGTGCAGCTCTACCTGGAATTGTTCAATTCGTTAAAATAATTTGGGGTTAGTGTTTGGGGGTTGCGTTTACTTGTAGCTGCTCGATTTTGTTGTTCAAGTCGCTTATTGTTCGATTCGATTGGTCTTGGTCGAGTGTTTGTTCGGTTCGAATCGATTCTAGTTCGGTTTTTGTGGTTTCGAGTTGTTCGGTTAGTTGCCCAATCGTTTCTTAAATATGAAAATTAGTAGCACAGTAAAGTTGTGTGTAACATTTACCTTCGTTTCGAGTGATAGTCGATTGTTTGTTCGCTAACAGTTCGGTGGTGGATTCGATTTCTCGAGTGGCTACGGTTAATTCCTCCTTTAATTTGATCACGTTGGCTCGTAAAATAGCGTTTTCTTTTTCTACGTCCTTCGTAACAATTTTATTAATTACTATATTAAATAAATTACCTACGAATTACATACTTCTATGTCTCGTAGCAGGCTGGATATTTGCCTGTTTTTGTTGTGTAAAGTCTCCACTAACTCCTTCTGTTTGTCTTTGATTGTTTCGGATGTGTCCGATTCGGTATCGCGGCCATCCTGAGGTCTCGATTGCAGCTCGTTTCTGAGCCTCTTGTTCTCCTGTTCTAACAGCTTTACTTTACTGTTCAACTGGAACAACATACAAATTATTGTTGATGAATATTTTGGGTAATTTATTTTGTTACCTTGTTGATTTCAGCGTCTTGTTTTTCGTTGATTTTGCTGATCTTCTTCAATTTTGATTTCGCTTCCATGTACTTCTGTTCTAAATCTACATAATGGAATTAATATGTTGTTTGTTTTATGTACAGTGTGTCCCATTTTGGTCGCAATTGGGGGGTAATTTTTTTAATGGAACATCCTGTATTTTTATTGCCTATTAAATTTGTAATTTTTTTCTCTTTTTAATGATATGGCACATTCTATATTTTGAATTTCATTAGAACGCTCAAAAAATAGAATAACTATTTTATTCGAAAAATGGTTAGGGGGCTATGCATAAAAACCAAAATAAAATACTTTTAGAACAAAAATAGTTGTTGAGAATATTAAATAAAACATTTCTACGATTTTTTTGTTTTTCCGCATAGCCCCCTAACCATTTTTATAATAAAATAGATTTTCTCTTTTTTGATCGTTTTAAGAAAATTCAAAATATAGAATGTGCCATATCATTGAAAAAAGAAAAAAAATTACAAATTTAATGGCTAATAAAAATATAGGGTGTCCCATTAAAACAATTACAAGTTGGTGTCATATTTCAGAAATCGTAAACCCCATAAAAAAACTAAGGACGTCACTGAATTCTACGTAAAATGATCTGTAATAATCAGTTTATACATTTAAAATATCTTCAATAGCAAACGAGATACGGGGGTGGCTGAATAAGTCAGAATTTTCATTATCGCCCTGTAACTAAAAAATGAAAAGAGATTTAAAAAATCTGTTTGTGCCATTGTAAGTTTGACAAAAAAGTAGTAGAGGTTCGCGAAAACCGCAATGTCCTATCAAGTCTAATAACAGAGATACCCCCAAGACGTGACCAAAATGGGACACAGTGTATGTACATACTTTCGTATTCGATTGAACTGGATTTCCTGGATTTGGAGCTCCTCAAATCAGCTTCGGATTCCTGCCTTTTGGCCTCTTCCTCTGCTTGTTTTACAGCCATCTCCTCCAATTCGTGAAGCAGGGTTTCCACTTGCTCCCCCTTGTACTTCAGAATCTCCTGGCAAGCCCTACTTATCCATTAACATTGGACACACTGTATAAATATTTTAAATAATACTTCACCTTATAAAAGCTTTGTATTTGTCGTTGTCCAAATTGGCGTTGTCACAATCGAACCAAGTTAAAGTGTTGAACAATTCGTCCTTTTCCTCATCATTTAAATCGTCTGGATTTAAGGATAATATGTATTTCCAGTCCATTTTTACTGCGGATTAATCCTGTTGCGAAAATTCTAATAAGGTTAATGACACGAGTTGTTCTGATTGTTTGTGTTGGGTTTAGTTTGATCGAAACGTTGCCTAGGTGTTCGGTTCGATACAAACGAAAGGTTTGTGATTTGGGATTTGGCATTATATAGGGTGAATGTAAAACGTAAAATTTTCATATATTCGACGAAATTGCTAATACAGGGTGTATTGTAAGTTGATACTTCTTTTTCAACTGTGTATGAATCTCTTAATTCTAAGCAACTTTTTCAAATAACTTTTTGAATATTATGAATAACAAAGAAGATAGAAAATTTTATAATTTCGAATATTTTCCAATACATACCTGATGCTTTATTAAATAAGAAATTTATTTATGGCAGTCATTTGTCAAATAAATGACGAAAAATAAATAAATTTAATATTTAATGAAGCAGGTACGTATTGTATTGGTACTTTGTTTTTCAGAATATTCAAAAAGTTTATTTGAAAAAGTTGCTTAGAATGGAGAAGACCACGATGTGAGATATGCGGATTTCGACAAAATATACTATTAGAAATGATTTATTAGAGCTCAAAACCGTTTTCAGTTGCTCAAAAGGTGTTATAATTAAAAAGTTATATTCGAAATTTAAAAAATTCGGGTTCTGACTCATAAATCATCAACCAATCATAAACCACTCACGTTTTGTTGTATAGTAAATAGTATGAATTTACGAACGCAGTAACAAAGAATACACAAACGAACAAAAATCAAACTGTCATTTGTCAGATTCTTCTAAAAAATGCACAAAACAAATTAAACGAATTGCATTTTGGCACAAAACACTTTACTGATAATATTGAAGTTGACAAGAATGTTGCCAAATAAATTTTCCAGGACCATTATTTGTGTTTTTAACACGAAAATCGGTTCCAATTTATACAGATGAAGATGTTATTTCTATATTAATATATCGAATTATCCATTATGTAATGGATAAAACCGATAAATCAGAAAATGTTAATTGCAATAAATAGACAAAAAACTCACATTTTGCGGAGTAAAAAAGAGTAATAGGAAACGTGGCAAACTTGCTAAATGTGACTTCTTTTTGCAACTCTCGCTTTGATTGGAGCAGAGTGTATGACGATTGTGTGACGTTTTTCAAACTTTAAAAATTAATTGCGGCCTTATTTGGCCACAAAAAAAAATAAAAATTTCATTACGAGCCTTCTTAGAACACACGGTTTCGAAAAAAAAATTAAAAAAAAGTCGTGGTCTTCTCCATTAAGAGATTCATACACAATTGAAAAAGAAGTATCAACTTACCATACACTGACTGACTGATTGGCGTGTTTTCTTTTTTGCGGCTGTACGCAAAGGAAAATCGTCGTGGAAAAAACGCTCTCCTAGGTAACTCGACGGGATCTATAGGAAAATCGACATTTCGAAAGCCGGAAATGTGGGAGGTTCGATGCTCAGACGGGAGCCGATCGGGAGGTGCAGAGGATTCTGTTGGAGTTGTTGAATCAGATGGACGGGTTCGATCAAACCACCAACGTGAAGGTAATTGTATAGTTTGTGCAAAAGGAATCCCTAGATTTTGTAAATTTTATGAAAGTTCGGCAACGCTGTATGTTTATGACGTAGTAAATTTGTGGATCTAACCATAGACCAACCCTATAGATGCATAACTCAATGGTATAATTTTGGAGCTAAACAGCGACATCTAACAAATTCGAAGAAACTAAACACAACGTTGGCACATTGACAGACCATATGATTACTTTTTTATTTGATTTGTTTCTGTAATTACAGGGTGTAAATAAATGATTGAGAAAGAATTTAATGGGTTATGTCGAAAAATGAGTCTTTTTATAAAGAAATGTTTGACTACGAATCACCCTTTATATAAATTCTTTCGCAACCATTTATTTAAACCATGTATTTCAAATAATTATAGGAATAGGTCGCCCAAAGATTTTTAGAAAACGAGGACGACGTAGGTATAAAATAAAAAATATTTCATTAAAATTGATTACATTTTTTTTAAACAAAATGCACTACCAATACTTAAAATCTCTATTAATTAACTATATAAATATTACGCAAAGTACTTATATTACGACAAACAAAATAATATTAACTATAAATGCCAAATAATGTCAATAATAATGACTAATGACTAATGACACAGACGTTTTGCGATGAGAATGTGTTGCCATGTCTCTTTTCTTGGCTGTGAAAGCAACTGCAGCGCTATCTAACAAATTCGAAGAAACTAAAAATAATTTCCAAAATCGCCTATACGAGAAAAACATCTATAGGTTTGGTCTATGGATCTAACTATAATTTGAGGTGAATTGAGTATGGGAAGACTATAAGATTGTATTTGTTTTAGGTAATAATGGCTACGAATCGAGCTGATACATTGGATCCTGCTCTACTTAGGCCGGGTCGTTTGGATAGGAAAATCGAATTCCCATTGCCTGATAGAAGGCAAAAGCGATTGATGGTAATGTAGTCTTTTACACCCGTAAGAGTGCGCATCCTCTTCGCGCATGTCCAGCCTCCAGCCGTTTTGAACGATTTTGACAGGCATCATTGCCGAGTATTTATTGTTTTATTTGATTTAGGGAAAAATTAAACTATATTTATTCTATTAAGAGTAATTGAAAACTAAATTGATTACTCCTAATAGATATATATAAAAATAGTGAACATTGAAATTAAATATTTAACGTAGTTTATTAAATTGAAGTTTATTTATGTTTAATTTGGCAATTATTAGTTCATTTTAAATTATCAACGGGAATCCAATAACAAAATACATGTTAATTACCTGGTAATCTAATGGCACAAATAGCATAATAAATCAAATTACACAATAACATAACCTAAAACTCAATTCTGAAGAATTTAAACATTAAACATTTGACAACAGAGCCTGTCGAAATCGTCCAAAACGGCTGGAAATGGAACATGCGCGAAGAGGATGCGCACTCTTACGGGTGTAAAAGACTGCATTACCGCGATTGATTTTTAGTACTATCACTTCGAAAATGAATCTATCAGAAGAGGTTTGTAGTTTAATTTATATCGAGTTGTTTTCGGTTATTTTAATGGTTTTTTTTTAGGTTGATTTGGAGGATTATGTTGCCAGGCCTGATAGAATTTCCGGGGCGGATATTAACGCCATTTGCCAGGAGGCGGGTATGCATGCTGTAAGGGAGAATCGTTACATTGTCTTGCCGAAAGATTTCGAAAAGGGTTACAAGAATAATATCAAGAAAGATGAAAGCGAACATGAATTTTACAAATAAGTATATTGTTCTTTTTGTGGTATTTTAATTACAATAATAAATGTGTGTAAATCGGTGTAGTTTCCTGCAAATGCTTCAAAATTAGTTCTTTATCTTAATCTTAGATTGCGCCACCGATTTTGCAAAGTGCATTAATAGACAAGTTGAGCGCCGGATCGCTCAGTAACTCCTCTGCTACGGTAAGGGTATGTTGCTCTTCTTCATGATCAAATCAACACGATAATTAACATAGTAAAAGTAGAATTTTCTGTTGTAATCTTCTCCATAAATGTAGCAATTCTTGATATTACTGGAATCTACCACCATCCCCAACCACCGACCCTACTAACTACCTCACTTAAGTAACTTACTCATACGATACCGTGTGCGAGATGCAAGCATTCCTTTATGGCTCCATCTAGTGCTGGTTTTTCGAACTACGATTTTTTAATGCATTTTATGGCTATTCAATAATTATAAAGATGATTTAGACATAATCGAGCGGGGCTCTCTCTAAGCCGCCGAGCCGCAGAGGCTTCATTTACCTTACGAATAAAATTGTTTAATTCCAAATTAGAGTAAATTTGAATAAAACACAATGCATTAGTACTTGAAAAACTTTTATTCAGTTTAAAATATAATGTACAGATAATATTTTATGATTTTTATCTACAATATAGGCACATAATATCGCAAATATACAGAATGTAACATGATATTAGTAAAAAAAACATAACAAATATACCAAGGTTAATCGCGATTTTGCAACGCGAATTTCGAACGTAGAATTGAATAAGCACAAAATCGCGATTACCTTTAACTTGCGTCCAAGATGGGTCATAATTTTAAAGCCGAAATACGATAAAAATTAGCATACAGTATAAATTTAATACTAAAATATTGTCGTAAGTTATGGCCCCTCTTGCGACCACGAACGATCAAAATCATATCAGAAAATACATATTAGAATTAACACTAGATTTTTAAAAAAACGTAAGAAAAAATAATACTTTCTATAAATGGTAAAAACCACAAGTTGTGATCCGTATAAAAGAAATAACATGGACTTAATGGAACATTATCAATATTTACAATAATTTCACTATAGCATTACTCTTTCATTTTCATCAAAGAACGCATAGTTCGAATTCATAATAACAATTCTGCACCATCCGATGTCCTTAGTTCGATTGAATTGATTTTATTTTAATTTAAACAAATTTGGCACAACTCGCAGTGGCTCATTCGCAACACTCGTTCCCGGTGAAAGTCGAGAATTTACTTAATTGAATTTAATTGACGCATTACTTACATTAACCGAGTCCCTCGCAAAATCTTGCAAATCGTCCGCTCTGAATAGAAAACTGGACTAATTCAAATTTTTCAGTACGCAATATTCTAATTTAGTTACTCCCAGTCTTACATTCAATCGAAGGAATCGATACAAGGAGGCCTTATTATTCAATTTGTTGTCCATAATATACATTATAAGCTTTTTAATATCAGGTAATCACAATTAATACTTATGTAGATGTGATAAAACAATTCGTTTACTAACGCACAACATTTAAAAAATTGTTGTGCTGTGATAGCAGGAATATTTCAAGAACAAATAACGATTTGAATAGTTTCTTTTATCACATCTGTTGTTGATTGTATATAGTTTATGCAAAACAAAGTCAACCATAAATTTATTACGTCACAAATAGGCAGTGTTGCCGGATTTTTATTAAGTTACAAGGATTTTCTGAAATTTAAAGATTGCACAGTTGGCTACATTGCTTGGAGAATATGACGACATTAATGACGTGCATGCGACTTTGTTTTGTATAAACTGTAGGTACTATTTCATTGCAAAAATAAATTAATACGCGTATAAATTAATAAGGTATAGTACAGTGTGTCTACTTAAGTTGGAACCATATGGAAAACTTTTTTATTTGTGGTTTTATGAAAAAAAGTTATTCTTGATAAAAAGTTCTGCATGGTCCAAAAGTTAAAATGCAACCATCAGATATCAATATTTTAAAGCAGTATACGAGGTTTGTCAAAAATTTTGAATTTTGTGCAAGAGTAAAGTACCTTTATTTTTGAAAATATCAAAAATTATTATAAAGAAAAAATGTTTAGAATTAAAATAACATTCAAATATTCAATATTGATTATTTATAAAAATATTTTTTTCGACATTATCTCTGTGAAAACGTTGAAAAGTGAAATGCAAAATCCGGTACCACTTTTAAAAAATGCCGGTGCATCCTAAATTTATTATGCAATAAAATGCAAACTTAAATTTTTAATATTTTCACAGAAATAATGTCGAAAAAATATTTTTATAAATAAACAATAATGAATATTCAAAAGTTATTTTTAATTCATAACATTTTTTCTTTATTATAATTTTCGATATTGTCAAAAAAAAGGTAATCTACTCTTGAGCAAAAATCACATTTTTTGACAAACCTCGTATACGACTGAAAAATTTTAATATCTGATGATTGCATTTTAACTTTTGGACCATGCAGAACTTTTTATCAAGAATACCTTTTTTTCATAAAACCACTAATAAAAAAGTTTTCCATATGGTTCCAACTTAAGTATACACACTGTATAAATTGATAAAGTACGAATTTCACATGAGTTGGAAATCGAAATATAAAAATAAAAGATGCGTTTCGGTATGTTACTAATTTCAAAATAAAAAAAAAACAACACACTTTTCGCTATTACGATGTGCTAGTACGAGATTTTCAAAAGGAACTACCAACCTCAAGCTATCATTATGATTATTAATATTATTATTATTATTATTTCCTCACTATATTCGTTTATTTTTCTAATCCCCTTACGCGCAAAGAGACGTCATAAAAGAAACCGAGCCCATTACAAATGCGCCAGTATCTCGATCTCGGTCGGTATCTCCGTAATCTGCACAGTACTATTCGCATCGATTTGCGAATTACCGCTCACAGTCACGATCACCGGACTCTGATCGCCGGTTTGTACTATAGTAACGAGATTCCCCTCCTTGCCGCCGCCGTCCCCCAGCTCCCCGGCGCCCTTCAGCAGCACCTTCACCGGCCGGTGGTGGCGCCGGTGCAGCTCCAGCTCCGGCTCCACCTTCAGCGAGTCCAGCGTGATGTTGTCCAGCGCCAGCTCGTCGTCGCCGGCGCTCAGGATGTTCACCACGTTCACCAGCGACTCGCCGTGATTCGACTCGGAGAGGCTCAGCGATTGCTCTCTGCTGTGCAGCGCCGAATTCGATTGCATAGTGCCCGGCCGCGTGCTCTGCGACCGGTACGACGGCGGGCAGCTGTACTCCGATTGCGCCGCCTCTCTGCGGCACGACATCGGCACCCTGAAAACCGCACAAACAAAATTATTACATGCAATCATGTACTCGTAGAAAAAGCGGGGATTTAAGATGCGTACGATGGTACTTACTGGATGATAAAAGTGTCAAAATTGACATTAATGACAGGAGTTTAATAGAGGTGGGAATCGATTTTTTGGTATAGAGGTGCAGTAACGACTGTTACAAAATAACCATTATTAAAAAATTATAAGGTCTGTTCCAATCCAGCCAAAAATCGTAATATTACGGTACAAAAACTGCGCATTACAAAAAAAGTGCTCATTATAGTCTACTGCGCAGTTTTTGTACCGTAATATTACGATTTTTGGCTGGGTTGGAACAGACCTGTTATATACTAATGTACTTGGATGATAAAAGTGTCAAAATTGACATTAATGACAGGAGTTTAATAGAGGTGGGAATCGGTTTTTTGGAATAGAGATGCAGTAACGACTGATACAACATAACCGTTATTTTTCTTATATCTTTCGCTCATAATGATATTTACCGTCCTGGACAAAGTGAATACGAACAAGCGTACAAAAAAGAAGTTAAATTAACGTTGTTAAATGTATATAAATGAAGTTTTTTTTGAAAATAGGACATAAAGATGCGTTCAATTGTACATAATTCAAAAACCATTAATTCGATGACCATTAACCATTGACGTTAATGACAGTTCGCATGACAGAAGTTTAATAGAGGTGGGAATCGATTTTTTGGTGTAGAGATGCAGTAACGACTGTTACAAAATAACCGTTATTTTTCACATATCGTTCATTTATGTTTCCCATTAATTCTGGGACATCCACACTGGGAAAAAAGCTTCATACGCTTTCTCATTTCTATCAAAATGTTTCGATTTTCGTGTACAATTCGAGTGGCTTGCAATCTTCCTACATCGTGTAGAAACACTATACGGTTATTAAAAAATTATAACATATACTAATGTACTTGTAGAAAAAGCGGGGATTTACGATGCGTACGATGGTACTTGGACGATAAAAATGTCAAAATTGACATTAATGACAGGAGTTTAATAGAGGTGGGAATCGATTAACCGTTATTTTTCTTATATCTTTCGCTCATAATGATATTTACCCTCCTGGACAAAGTGAATACGAACAAGCGTACAAAAAAGAAGTTAAATTAACGTTGTTAAATGATTTAGAATGTATATAAATGAAGTTTTTTTTGAAAATAGGACATTAAGATGCGTTCAATGGTATATAATTCAAAAACCATCGAAATTGACGTTAATGACAGTTCGCATGACAGAAGTTTAATAGAGGTGGGAATCGATTTTTTGGTGTAGAGATGCAGTAACGACTGTTACAAAATAACCGTTATTTTTCACATATCGTTCATTTATGTTTCCCAGTAATTCTGGGACATCCACACTGGGAAAAAAGCTTCATACGCTTTCTTATTTCTATCAAAATGTTTCGATTTTCGTGTACAATTCGAGTGGCTTGCAATCTTCCTACATCGTGTAGAAACACTATACGGTTATTAAAAAATTATAACATATACTAATGTACTTGTAGAAAAAGCGGGGATTTACGATGCGTACGATGGTACTTGGACGATAAAAATGTCAAAATTGACATTAATGACAGGAGTTTAATAGAGGTGGGAATCGATTTTTTGGTATAGAGGTGCAGTAACGACTGTTACAAAATAACCGTTATTAAAATGGTACCTAAGCAAGCTGCCGGAGTGGCTGCGGTAGGTGGGCGGCGGCGACACGGCGTTCTGGAGGCCGCTCTGTATCTGCGGCGTGTTGCCGCGCTCGAGCAGCAACAGCCGCAGCCGGTACTCCTGCATGGAGGCCTGGTAGCTGGGCGGCGGCGGCCTGTACTGGAACTCCGGGTACATCATGGCGGCGTAGGGATGGTGGGGGCGGCCGTAGGCGGGCGGCAGCCGCGGTACGAAGCGGCGCGCGCACACGTCCACCGATTCGGTACTGCCCAGGCCCAGCATCGATCTGCACGTGGACGAATCGTGCGACGTCAGACGCCAGGCGACGCCGCTCACCGTCACCAATACTATACCGACGCCTGTAAAAATTAAAAAAATTTAATTAATATTAATACTACAGCTTATATACAGATACAGGGTGTCCCAAAATTACAGCGCCCTCTTACGAGCGATTAATGAAGCTGCGAATTTAGCGCGAGATATCCATTATAATTCCCTCGATAACGGGTTAAACTCGTCGCCATAGCTACCGCAATCTGCACTTTAATAATGCGATAATTAAGTGGCTCGCCGCCCTTCCTGTTTTACTTCTTCTCTTCGCTCAAACGTAAGTCGGTCCACCTGTTTTCCGCCTCAGCGAACGCGACGGGGTAAACGCGAAATTATCCAGCGGTTAGAGGCTCAATCGACGCGCCTCATCCACGCAAAGGCTTTGAGCAAAGATAGAAAGCGAATTGATTAACTGATTAATTTTAACTGATTAATTAACTGAGTAATTTGGACCTTTTTTTGGTGTAGTGTGCCACAATCGCCCTGACTAATACGCGACATTTTATAAAATATAGTCTGGGCGATTCGGTTAAAAATTTACTTACCGATCATTAGTTACTTAAAATACATTAGTAAGTAATTTGTACCTTTTTTTGGTGTAGTGTGCCGCAATCGCCCTGACTAATACGCGATATTCTATAAAATATAGTCTGGGCGATTCGGTTAAAAAATTACTTGCCGATCATTAGTAAGTAATTTGTATACCTTTTTTTGGTATAGTGTGCCGCAATCGCCCTGACTAATACGCGATATTTTATAAAATATAGTCTGGGCGATTCGGTTAAAAATTTACTTACCGATCATTAGTAAGTAATTTGTATACCTTTTTTGGTATAGTGTGCCGCAATCGCCCTGACTAATACGCGATATTTTATAAAATATAGTCTGGGCGATTCGGTTAACAATTTACTTACCGATCATTAGTAAGTAATTTGTATACCTTTTTTTGGTGTAGTGTGCCGCAATCGCCCTGACTAATACGCGATATTCTATAAAATATAGTCTGGGCGATTCGGTTAAAAATTTACTTACTGATCATTAGTAAGTAATTTGTATACCTTTTTTTGGTATAGTGTGCCGCAATCGCCCTGACTAATACGCGATATTTTATAAAATATAGTCTGGGCGATTCGGTTAAAAATTTACTTACCGATCATTAGTAAGTAATTTGTATACCTTTTTTGGTATAGTGTGCCGCAATCGCCCTGACTAATACGCGATATTTTATAAAATATAGTCTGGGCGATTCGGTTAAAAATTTACTTACCGATCATTAGTAAGTAATTTGTATACCTTTTTTTGGTGTAGTGTGCCGCAATCGCCCTGACTAATACGCGATATTCTATAAAATATAGTCTGGGCGATTCGGTTAAAAAATTACTTGCCGATCATTAGTAAGTAATTTGTATACCTTTTTTTGGTATAGTGTGCCGCAATCGCCCTGACTAATACGCGATATTTTATAAAATATAGTCTGGGCGATTCGGTTAAAAATTTACTTACCGATCATTAGTAAGTAATTTGTATACCTTTTTTGGTATAGTGTGCCGCAATCGCCCTGACTAATACGCGATATTTTATAAAATATAGTCTGGGCGATTCGGTTAAAAATTTACTTACCGATCATTAGTAAGTAATTTGTATACCTTTTTTTGGTATAGTGTGCCGCAATCGCCCTGACTAATACGCGATATTTTATAAAATATAGTCTGGGCGATTCGGTTAAAAATTTACTTACCGATCATTAGTAAGTAATTTGTATACCTTTTTTGGTATAGTGTGCCGCAATCGCCCTGACTAATACGCGATATTTTATAAAATATAGTCTGGGCGATTCGGTTAAAAATTTACTTACCGATCATTAGTAAGTAATTTGTATACCTTTTTTTGGTGTAGTGTGCCGCAATCGCCCTGACTAATACGCGATATTTTATAAAATATAGTCTGGGCGATTCGGTTAAAAATTTACTTACCGATCATTAGTAAGTAATTTGTATACCTTTTTTGGTATAGTGTGCCGCAATCGCTCTGACTAATACGCGATATTTTATAAAATATAGTCTGGGCGATTCGGTTAAAAATTTACTTACCGATCATTAGTAAGTAATTTGTATACCTTTTTTTGGTGTAGTGTGCCGCAATCGCCCTGACTAATACGCGATATTCTATAAAATATAGTCTGGGCGATTCGGTTAAAAAATTACTTGCCGATCATTAGTAAGTAATTTGTATACCTTTTTTTGGTATAGTGTGCCGCAATCGCCCTGACTAATACGCGATATTTTATAAAATATAGTCTGGGCGATTCGGTTAAAAATTTACTTACCGATCATTAGTAAGTAATTTGTATACCTTTTTTGGTATAGTGTGCCGCAATCGCCCTGACTAATACGCGATATTTTATAAAATATAGTCTGGGCGATTCGGTTAAAAATTTACTTACCGATCATTAGTAAGTAATTTGTATACCTTTTTTTGGTATAGTGTGCCGCAATCGCCCTGACTAATACGCGATATTTTATAAAATATAGTCTGGGCGATTCGGTTAAAAATTTACTTACCGATCATTAGTAAGTAATTTGTATACCTTTTTTGGTATAGTGTGCCGCAATCGCCCTGACTAATACGCGATATTTTATAAAATATAGTCTGGGCGATTCGGTTAAAAATTTACTTACCGATCATTAGTAAGTAATTTGTATACCTTTTTTTGGTGTAGTGTGCCGCAATCGCCCTGACTAATACGCGATATTCTATAAAATATAGTCTGGGCGATTCGGTTAAAAAATTACTTGCCGATCATTAGTAAGTAATTTGTATACCTTTTTTTGGTATAGTGTGCCGCAATCGCCCTGACTAATACGCGATATTTTATAAAATATAGTCTGGGCGATTCGGTTAAAAATTTACTTACCGATCATTAGTAAGTAATTTGTATACCTTTTTTGGTATAGTGTGCCGCAATCGCCCTGACTAATACGCGATATTTTATAAAATATAGTCTGGGCGATTCGGTTAAAAATTTACTTACCGATCATTAGTAAGTAATTTGTATACCTTTTTTTGGTGTAGTGTGCCGCAATCGCCCTGACTAATACGCGATATTCTATAAAATATAGTCTGGGCGATTCGGTTAAAAAATTACTTGCCGATCATTAGTAAGTAATTTGTACCTTTTTTTGGTATAGTGTGCCGCAATCGCCCTGACTAATACGCGATATTCTATAAAATAGAGTCTGGGCGATTCGGTTAAAAATTTACTTACTGATCATTAGTAAGTAATTTGTATACATTTTTTTGGTATAGTGTGCCGCAATCGCCCTGACTAATACGCGATATTTTATAAAATATAGTCTGGGCGATTCGGTTAAAAATTTACTTACCGATCATTAGTAAGTAATTTGTATACCTTTTTTTGGTATAGTGTGCCGCAATCGCCCTGACTAATACGCGATATTTTATAAAATATAGTCTGGGCGATTCGGTTAAAAATTTACTTACCGATCATTAGTAAGTAATTTGTATACCTTTTTTTGGTGTAGTGTGCCGCAATCGCCCTGACTAATACGCGATATTCTATAAAATATAGTCTGGGCGATTCGGTTAAAAAATTACTTGCCGATCATTAGTAAGTAATTTGTACCTTTTTTTGGTATAGTGTGCCGCAATCGCCCTGACTAATACGCGATATTCTATAAAATATAGTCTGGGCGATTCGGTTAAAAATTTACTTACTGATCATATGTAAGTAATTTGTACCTTTTTTTGGTATAGTGTGCCGCAATCGCCCTGACTAATACGCGACATTTTATAAAATATAGTCTGGGCGATTCGGTTAAAAATTTACTTACTGATCATATGTAAGTAATTTGTACCTTTTTTTGGTATAGTGTGCCGCAATCGCCCTGACTAATACGCGACATTTTATAAAATATAGTCTGGGCGATTCGGTTAAAAATTTACTTACTGATCATATGTAAGTAATTTGTATACCTTTTTTTGGTATAGTGTGCCGCAATCGCCCTGACTAATACGCGATATTTTATAAAATATAGTCGGGGCGATTCGGATAAAAATTTACTCACCGATCATTAGCAGTGATACAGTCAAGTGGTCCCTGCCGGAGGGCCTCATGGCGCCCAAGGCGGTACCGACCAGCACGCAGCAAACGGCCACGAGGGCTATTAGAGCTATGAACCATCGCAGCGAGCCGGGCTTCCACGTCAGGATGCCGCAGCAGCCTTTGGGCGGGTCGTCGGAGAATCGGGCCCTGCAAAGAAAATATTCCATTAGAAATCGATGGGTAAATTATCTTTACATATGCATATGCCGGGGGACTGTAAATTCCGCATTATGGCGTGCATAATTTAAGGGAGAAGGAAAAAACGTCGGCGTTTCCACGGCGGTTGAAATGGAAGCAAAACAACGCGCGATGGCGTTGCGATTTACAATGCATAATTCAATTTCGCGTTGAGCTGACGTCTGTTTTCGCTCCGCGTTGATGTATCCTTGTTTTTCTTTTCGTATGAGAGCTTTGTAATAAAAAACAAGTGGGACGAACGGCCCAGTGCGCCGTAGAGAGACTTCTAACTAATGTAACGTTTTTTTTTTTTTTTTTTTTTTTTTTTTTTTTTTTTTTTTTTTTTTTTTTTTTTTTTTTTTTTTGAAACGGGAGAGGTTTTAGACTATGCTGAATCGAATGCCGTTGTCCGTTTGTCTCTATCTATAACCGTTTAGCCGCTGAAACTCGCGACAGACGGACGGACGGACGACAAAGCCAGATCATAAGACTTCGTTTTCGAAAAATTCGAAGAATTTTCCGTTGTTAGAAGTCTAAAATCAACCGCCCTAGTGTGTTTTTATTTGGGGATGTAATGGGTGTTGCATGCTTGTTGTAAACTAGGTTGCATACTTTGCAGTGGTAAGTATTCATGAATATTTTAGATCGGAAATTATTATGGATTTTAATTTGTTGTATATTATAGTTAGTAGTATAATAATATTAGTTGCATGTAATTCTATACGTATTATATCAAAATTTAAGTGCAATTTTATTTGATTTCTTTACCTTCATACTCACTGATCAAGTATTCTCTGGTAATGACAGTTAATGGCAAATATAAACAATTTCACATTTAAATCACATTAAATCACATTTAAATAATACCACTATTGCATAATTCGCATCTCCTAAATGCATTTTCTTCTTAGAAATACGTAAATTAATCACAATTTAGGCATCAATTTAATTTGAAATATCAAAAATAATTTATTTGACATGACATTGACATTTCACTTAACTGACAGTTAGAGTCCATCAAGGTAGCTAAACATTTAAAGGTTCGATCATTCCAAATACGCAGTGACGTCACTTAGTCTAGCGAATCAGAATCACAATAAATTAATTCTTTTAGTAGAAATCATTACTATTATGTTTCATTTTAACGAAAAAGAAAGGCATTGATAAATTAAAAACGCGAACTTCGCTGATGAGACGAATAAAAATCTTCCCGGTCTCTTGCTTGACATAACATCCAGCCAGTCGAGAGCCGAATTAAGGAGCGTTTAAAAGAAATTATAACTCCCGACTCCGTTCGCAAACATAAATTAAGACTAGTTAAATGCAATTTATCTAAACGGATTTTTGTCCGTTGTCCTTTGTTTACAGCTGCAGCGAAAACGTGCACCGAATGAGTCCGTAATCTTTTCTACGAAAGGCCGATGAAACGACAAGTAAAACAAAAAAAATAAATTCGACTTAATGAAGCGCGCAATCTAGAACTCCAGTTTGTGGAAATGACAGAAAATCAATTCAGTTTTAAAACAAAACAAACGCGACTCTTACCAAGCAAGCCATCCGGTTCACATAACGGACTCACACTGTATAAACCATTACAAGGCACACTTGTTTACTGGTGGAATTAAATTTACTAGAAAAACAAGAGATAAATTGATGAAATGAAGTTACTATGGAAACAGCGAGTGATTAAAGAAACTGGGGGGGGGGGGTGGTGTTCAAAATTACTAATCTATATAGGCTAATCTCTTCATAAATATTCCAACGTCACGTAAAATACCTCGAGCATTTCAACCCTTATCCAACTAATTGGTTTGCAATAATTCAATTCGCTCCATTAATTCGGTTTATCTAGAAGTTTGCCGTTACCTCCGGGGCGATAGATAAGCCCGGCAAAAACAAGCCGAATCTATTAAGAAGGAGGAATATGGAAATCGCTAACCGGAGTCCCGGTTTTACAAAGCAACCTCTCGAGTTAAAAGATATTGAAATTTGAACCTGCTCGAAGTTGTTTAAGTTGTTATAAAGTGTAACAATCGCCCCGACTAACGCGCGAAATTTTATAAAATATAGTCAGGGCGATTGGGTTGAAAAATTAGCGAAATGTACGAGTGGCGTACACGATGTTGTTTCGTGATGAAACAACAATTTTTCTTCATCGGTGCAAATCTCTTTTTAATTTTCCCCGGCCGCAGCGCCAAAGGAAGGGCATTAAAAGAACAACGACCGCATTTCCACCGGTTTATGGGAAAAGAACGACCGCCGACGGAATGCTTTTGTTCCAATCGCACAAAAGGATTTTTAACACGCACAAGGCTCACTCCGTTCTTTCCGTATTTGTTTTACTAATCGCCTACTGCGACTTATTAATCGTAACAGGTACGCGTAATTTTATTAGGTATTACAGGAAAATTATCGATCATCTGATGGTGTTATGATCTAGTCTCCTTGACCGTTGGACTGGAGACAAAACAAAATTATCTCGATTGCATTTACATGTTATAGAATCTACATACTTGATAGAATGGAGAAGACCACGACTTTTTTTAAATTTTTTTTTTCAAAACCGTGTGTTCTAAGAAGGTGCGTAATGAAATTTTTATTTTTATCTATGGCCAAATAAGGCCGCAATTAATTTTTAAAGTTTGAAGAACGTCACACAATCGTCATACACTCTGCTCCAATCAAAGCGAGAGTTTCAAAGAGAAGTCACATTTAGCAAGTTTGCCACGTTTCCTATTACTTTTCTTTACTCCGCAAAATGTGCGTTTTTTGTATATTTATTGCAATAAACATTTTCTGATTTATCCATTTCTTCCATTACCTAATGGATAATTCGATATATTAATGTAGAAATAACATCTTCATCTGTATAAATTGTAACCGATTTTCGTGTTAAAAACACAAATAATGGTCCTGAAAAATTTATTTGGCAACATTCTGGTCAAAGTCAATATTATCAGTAAAGTGTTTTGTGTCTAATTGCAATTCGTCTAATTTGTTTTGTGCAAATTTCAGAAAAATCTGACAAATGACAGTTTGATTTTTGTTTGTTTGTCTATTCTTTGTTATTGCGTTCGAAATTTCATACTATTTACTATACAACAAGACGTGAGTGGTTTATGATTGGTTGATAAAGTATGAGTCAAAACCCGAAATTTTTAAATTTCAAAGGACTATATCTTTTAAATTATAACACATTTTGAGCAACTGAAAACGGTTTTGAGCTCTAATAAATCATTTCTAATCGTATCTTTTGCCGAAATCCGCCTATCTCACATCGTGGTCTTCTCCATTGATGTAGAAAAAATAGAATTAATGTATGGTCAATGAGAAATATTTTGTGAATGGCTGTGTATAAAGTTATGAAATTTTGTATACAAGGGTTTTTGGATAAAAGGAATCCATCTAAAATATTTTCAAAAATGGCCGATTTCCGTTTATGCCGGAAGTTGACCGTAACTTCGCTATTTTAAATAGGACACCCTGTATATTTTTGCGTTTTTGGATTCTACTCGATGAGCCGATTCCAACGAGGGGTCACACTTGGTATCTTGGTCTCGTAATAAAGGCTATACAGCCACTCGATAATTACGAAATTTTGTGTACCTGTTTGAGGAACTAAAGTATGCCAGTAGGTTGGGCGATATTTTGGAATACATCGAGTTCAATTTCCAGGAAACCGGCGTAAATTTAGGAGAAAAGTATTTGCATAATTCGGAATTGGATAACGCGCATAAATTAATTAATTTCGGTCCGATTTCTTCGACTTTCGACCTTCACGTACGATTTAGCAACGGCTTTTTATTGTTATTACTATATTATTTATACGAAGAATTTTTACCTAACGTCTCGGCCTCGCCGGCACGTCTAATTCTCTTTTTTCGGACACGGCCCGTTTAGAAATGGTAAAAAATATCGTTAAAACAATCCATTAAAAGCCGCGGAGTATCCGAGCCAAGGCCGCAGGAATACCAGCCGATGATAATAAATTAATTTTCAAAATATTTGCTCTTGTCAAGGTGGAGCATTCGTGCGTGTTTGTATGATAATTAGGTAAGGCCATGACATCCCTTTAAAATTTAACACTTTTTAGCAGAAAATTTTCATAATAATTGCGCCTTATTTGCTGATAAAGTAGAGTAATTAAACATCTCTGCTGGCGAACGATGTATGATCGATTTAAAACCGCATATACAGGGCGAGTCAAGTAAATTGTAAAGCAATAACACAAGAGAAATTACTCGGTTATAGATTAAGAAAAATCGCGACACAATCCCCCAGACTAATGGAGTAAAATTCGTATGCTGATAGTACGGGCGATTCGGACAATAATTCCTCCTTTTCTATTCGAGAATAATTACGCTTTACGAGTTAGCGGAAAAGAGTAGAGATCTTTTTCGCAACGATTTTAATTACGGTCGTTAGAGAAACAAAAAAGAAAATGAAATGCATAAAGGGCAATTCGGAGAGGAAAATAGAACAGCACGGCTAATTATCACGTAACTCGACCTACTTTTAGTTTTCATCGTGAATCTTCTTTCGCAACGCACTCGAAAATGTTTACACCAATACTCACTGAATGAATCTACATACAGAGTGAGCCAAATAAATAGTAGATATAATACGGTATAATGAACCTATCAAAAACATAAATAACCACCCGAATATCTTGCGGCATAATTATACAGAATTTAGGAAGTCGGCCGAGACTTTCGTCAACAAGAATAACAACCCGGAAACAGCGTAAACCGGAGCCTTGCGAACGGCTAAAGATTAATATAAACAATACAGCGTTGTCTATTATTCAAATTTATTTGACAATCCCGTATCCTCGCGTATTATGAGCGAACCCATTCGAGCGTAGGGGTTTCCACAGTTTTCCCAGACAAATGGCCTAACTTCGCCATTTGTTAAATAGAATAGGTAAATTTACTCCAAGTTATTCGAGCGTACGTTAATTTGGAAGTTTCGATGAATCGATTGAACGGAATCGATTAAAAGAATCGATTGAAAGATGGTTAAATTTTAAAGTGGGTTATAATGGAGAAGACCACGATGTGAGATAAGCGCCGGATTTCGGCAAAAGATACGATTAGAAATGATTTATTAGAGCTCAAAACCGTTTTCAGTTGCTCAAAATGTGTTATAATTAAAAAGTTATAGCCCTTCGAAATTTAAAAATTTCGGGTTTTGACTCATACCTTATCAACCAATCATAAACCACTCACGTTTTGTTGTATAGTAAATAGTATGAATTTTCGAACGCAGTAAAAAAGAATACACAAACGAACAAAAATCAAACTGTCATTTGTCAGATTTTTCTGAAAAATGCACAAAACAAATTACACGAATTGCAGTTTGGCACAAAACACTTTACTGATAATATTGAAGTTGACAAGAATGTAGCCAAATAAATTTTTCAGGACCATTAATTGTGTTTTTAACACAAAAATCGGTTACAATTTATACAGATGAAGATGTTATTTCTACATTAATATATCGAATTATCCATTAGGTAATTGAAGAAATGGATAAATCAGAAAATATTTATTGCAATAAATATACAAAAAACGCACATTTTGCGAAATAAAGAAGAGTAATAGGAAACGTGGCAAACTTGCTAAATGTGACTTCTCTTTGCAACTCTCGCTTTGATTGGAGCAGAGTGTATGACGATTGTGTGACGTTTTTCAAACTTTAAAAATGAATTGCGGCCTTATTTGGCCGCAGAAAAAAATAAAAATTTCATTACGCGCCTTCTTAGGCTTCTTTTCTTCAACACACGGTTTTGAAAAAAAAATTAAAAAAAAAAGTCGTGGTCTTCTCCATTCCCCTGCATAACTAAGCACACTTTCTATATAAAATCCACAACTCATTCGTATAGTTAAACGCGGATTAATGTTAGTGTTTAACTTATAAAAACCGCCATTTTCAAAGAAATTAGTCGAAAACAACGCATAATGACATTTTCATGGTTACAAAACGATTTTTAATTAACGTTTCGTAAGATTACCGTGAGTTATATAAATCGTCCTGAATTAAAAAAATCATTGTAAAAACCGTGCGGTTAGATTAATTTGGCGACCTCTCTAGTTGGCTGGACAACAAAAGGACAAAAAAAATTAGACAGGAACGTCACAATTCCAATTTGAAGTATACCTACTGCGATTTCGGTTAACTGCGAGTTCTAATATGACGCAAAACAATGCACACGACCGATTTATGCATAACGCGGCGAAATTGGTTCGTATAAACGCAATTAAATTTTAATTGGGATTCACGTGGAAGGTTGCATGGCGATTTTCATACCATAAACAACGATACCCCCCGTTTATTTGTAAACAATTCCAATACATATGGAACCGTTGCGTTGCATTAGATTAGATAATTTGTAGTCGATAGCTAATCGAGCTAATAAAATTTGATACGTAACGAATTGATGATAATAATCACAGAACGAGACTCTTTTTAGTTAGACTCGCATAGAACGAGTTAAAATGCTAATACAGAATGTCTAAAACAGATTTATCTTGCGTTATTCGGTAGATTAGGAAAAATCGCGACGCAATCCCCAAGACTAATGGGGTAAAATTAGTTTGTTGATAGTATGGGCGATTCGGACAATAATTCTTGTAATATCTCGGAAAGTGTTCTGAACAGTTCTAATTCGTTCTGAAGCACTCTAAAAGTGTCCTGGACTGTTTTAATTCATTCTGGACTTTCCTAAATTGTTCTGGACAGTTCCAAATGGTTCTGGACAGTTTTAATTCATTCTGAAACGTTCAAAATTGTTCTGAATCATTTCCAATTCTTTCTGAAGCATTCTAAAAGTGTCCTGGACTGTTTTAATTCATTCTGGACTTTTCTAAATTGTTCTGGACAGTTCCAAATGGTTCTGGACAGTTTTAATTCATTCTGAAACGTTCAAAATTGTTCTGAATCATTTCTAATTCGTTCTGAAGCACTCTAAAAGTGTCCTGGACTGTTTTAATTCATTCTGGACTTTTCTAAATTGTTCTGGACAGTTCCAAATGGTTCTGGACAGTTTTAATTCATTCTGAAACGTTCAAAATTGTTCTGAATCATTTCTAATTCGTTCTGAAGCACTCTAAAAGTGTCCTGGACTGTTTTAATTCATTCTGGACTTTCCTAAATTGTTCTGGACAGTTCCAAATGGTTCTGGACAGTTTTAATTCATTCTGAAAAGTTCAAAATTGTTCTGAATCATTTCCAATTCTTTCTGAAGCATTCTAAAAGTGTCCTGGACTGTTTTAATTCATTCTGGACTTTTCTAAATTGTTCTGGACAGTTCCAAATGGTTCTGGACAGTTTTAATTCATTCTGAAACGTTCAAAATTGTTCTGAATCATTTCTAATTCGTTCTGAAGCACTCTAAAAGTGTCCTGGACTGTTTTAATTCATTCTGGACTTTTCTAAATTGTTCTGGACAGTTCCAAATGGTTCTGGACAGTTTTAATTCATTCTGAAACGTTCAAAATTGTTCTGAATCATTTCCAATTCTTTCTGAAGCATTCTAAAAGTGTCCTGGACTGTTTTAATTCATTCTGGACTTTTCTAAATTGTTCTGGACAGTTCCAAATTGTTCTGGACAGTTTTAATTCATTCTGAAACGTTCAAAATTGTTCTGAATCATTTCCAATTCTTTCTGAAGCATTCTAAAAGTGTCCTGGACTGTTTTAATTCATTCTGGACTTTTCTAAATTGTTCGGGACAGTTCCAAATTGTTCTGGACAGTTTTAATTCATTCTGAAACGTTCAAAATTGTTCTGAATCATTTCCAATTCTTTCTGAAGCATTCTAAAAGTGTCCTGGACTGTTTTAATTCATTCTGGACTTTTCTAAATTGTTCTGGACAGTTCCAAATGGTTCTGGACAGTTTTAATTCATTCTGAAACATTCAAAATTGTTCTGAATCATTTCCAATTCTTTCTGAAGCATTCTAAAAGTGTCCTGGACTGTTTTAATTCATTCTGGACTTTTCTAAATTGTTCTGGACAGTTCCAAATGGTTCTGGACAGTTTTAATTCATTCTGAAACATTCAAAATTGTTCAGAATCATTTCTAATTCGTTCTGAAGCACTCTAAAAGTGTCCTGGACTGTTTTAATTCATTCTGGACTTTTCTAAATTGTTCTGGACAGTTCCAAATGGTTCTGGACAGTTTTAATTCATTCTGAAACATTCAAAATTGTTCAGAATCATTTCTAATTCGTTCTGAAGCATTCTAAAAATATTCTGAACAGTTATTATTCATTCAGGATAGTTCCTACTGATATATCTGGCTTTTCCATAGACTAATGACGCCACCCCGTATACGTATAATTACCTAATGGTTTACGAGCGCAAGGAAGGCCGTGATTAGCGCGAATGGAAATTTGTGCGACAGACCGCGAACGGGAATTTTCATACAAGGAAAATATATGGGGAAAACTCGCTTCGCCCAAATATTTACCTCCCCAAGTCCGGTTACGCCCGAACGGGCGCAACTTCTGACCGGAACGCAAATTCTGATAAATTCGTTTTGGCCGTTATCCAAATAACACACACACGCCCTTTATGTACCTTCATAATACAGGGCGGCACAAGTAAAACCTGGCACAATATTAGTAGGTATACAAGGTGGTCAGGAAAAGTATCTACCACAGAAGTAGAATGTACACTATCTATACTGTTAAAATTAGATACTTTTGATTCATATTTTGAGAACCGCGGTTTAAAAATAAGCATCAGGACTTTATCGTGTGGCCCGAAATTAGATTAGTATCCTTTATAGTAACAACGGAATGAATATACATGCACGAAACAATGCAATTGCGAAAGCTATTTAAACCGGGGCAGGTGCTGTTAATTTCATCGAGAGACATATTTTTTGATTCCGAACCGGCCCGGCGTAATTGCTAGACGAAAACAAAATTAGATTCCGAGTTAAATATACACAAATTCGCTCTTTACAGCCGAGCATATTTCTACCGTTATCGCCATTTTTATTTTTTCTATACGAGGCCTTTAATACTCGAGCTATTTGGTCAATAATATCTTCATTATACCGCAAAATACCTGTTAAAAATTTTACAAAAAAAAAACGCTAACGATATTCAATTTACAATTTCTCGTCCGCTCCGCATCAAAATCAATTCGATGCACCCTCGTAAATCACGCTTCGAGTATAAAAATATATACAGCGTGTCCTATGGTGATTTTAATAACGCGGCCGAAATTGGCAATTTACGAGGCGTCCCGCGAGAGGGGGCGTCGCGACGCCGCGAATTCCGGCCGACGCGCTGCCAACTTGACCGGCATCGCGTCATAATTTAGCGAAATGTCCCCCAGGAGGGGCGTATTTCATGCCCGAAATGCCCGTCGCGTTGTTATACTATCCACTCCCGATGGGGCCCGTTAACGCCGCTCAATTCGACAGGAAAGAAGACGAAAAAATTTATATAGGATGTCCCAGAAAAAAAAATTGCATGATTTGGGCCACCCGGTATAACGCTATGCACAAGTGATGTAGAGGTGGAAGGATCGAAAAGGAACAGTTACTTGTTATGTGGGAAGTTAAGAAAAGGGATATTATTTACAGGGTGTCTCAATAGTGCGGTAAATTTTCTCAGCTTTTATGATAGATACGAAAAAACGATGAATAGAAAAAATGTGGGCCACCTTAAGACGCATAATTTAAAATTATTTTGAAATATACAGATTGTCCCAATTTTGACAAAATATACAAAGTTATGTTTTTTTAAATGGAACACCTCGTATATTATTACATTTTTGGATTCTACTCGATGAGCTGATTCCAACAAGGGGTCACACTTGGTATTTTGGTCTCATAATAAAGGCTATACAGCCACTCAAAAATCACAAAATTTTTAATGTAGGCGGCTCTGAAAGCCAAACAGTTGAAAATCGAGAAAAACGGCTTACATGGTCCTATCCTAACTTTTCAAGTACTATCTAAAGACGTGATATAAAATGTACACATGGTGATCAAAAATTTCAAATTTTTTATCAAAAATTTTTTGTACCATTAGATAGTACTTGAAAAATTAGGATAGGACCATGTAAGCCGTTTTACTCGATTTTCAACTGTTTGTCTTTCAAAGCCGCCCAAATTCAAAATTTTGTGATTTTTGAGTCCTTTATTATGAGACCAAGATACCAAGTATGATCCTTTTTTGGAATCAGCTCATCGAGTAGAATCCAAAAATGTTATAATATACGGGGTGTTCCATTAAAAAAAAACATAACTTTGATATGTAACTTTTTTTGGGACATCCTGTATATTTCAAAATAATTTTAAATTATGCGTCTCAATGTGACCCACATTTTTTCTATTTATCGTTTTTCCGTATCTGTCATAATAACGGCGAAAATGAGCTTTACCGCACTATTGGGACACCCTGTATATGGTGTCCCAAAAAAAGAATCCCTTGTATATAGAACATAATTGACAAGTACTAGAGGTGGAGGTTTCGGAAAGTAACAGTTACTTTTAGTTAGCTGATAATTTTTGCATTATTCCCAAATTTACATTCATTTTGAATAACGCAGGTGAACTAAAAAAAAATTCGAAGAGACATAATTTCTCGAAAGCTACGCATTTATTTTTTTCAACGTGCATATAGATAATGATTTGTGAAAGTCGAGTTTCCGCGACTCGGCCAAAAGTTTTGTTTCTATCTGGCTTACAAACGTTATTATTTATTATTTTAACGAGACTTTCACTCCGGCCGTCGTCGTCATCATCATCATCATCACCACCGTCCCAAACTCGATTTTCCAATACGAAGGTCGCGCGATAATTATTCGGACACAATAGCGCGTAAAATGTACAATAGCGCATATATGATTTAAGAAAATCGATTAAGCGAACAATCGATTTTTTTTTCCAAAATATAAATGTTGGTTAAAGTGGGACTTTAAGATGCGTTCGATGATACATAAACGATTAAGTGTCAAAATTGACGTTAATGACACTTCGTATGACAGAAGTTTAATAGAGGTGGGAATCGATTTTTTGGAATAGAGATGCAGTAACGACTGATACAACATAACCGTTATTTTTCTTATATTTTTCGCTCATAATGATATTTATCATCCTGGACAAAGTGTATACACGAACAAGCGTACAAAAGAGAAGTTAAATTAACGTTGTTAAACGATTTAAAACGTATATAAATGAAGTTTTTTTTGAAAATAGGACTTTAAGATGCGTTCGATGATACATAATTCAAAAACCATCAAAATTGACGTTAATGACATTTCGTATGACAGAAGTTTAATAGAGGTGGGAATCGATTTTTTGGTGTAGAGGTGCAGTAACGATTGATACAAAATAAACGTTATTTTTCACACATAGTGAACTGGTATGGTTAAATAATAAATACGGAACAAACCTCGTAGCATGCGTGATAATAAATAAAAGTATGCGAGTATTGCATGCGTGAGGAACGGATGGCGCCGCGTTTCTGACCCGAAAGGTAAAAACGGTGTCACAAAATCGAAACTAGTAGAACTCGATTCGACAAAAAAACGCATTCGATCGGAAATTTCGAAATAATTAATCGATCACAATAGCGCTTTTGAACTTTATTTAGTCCCGAAAAAAAAAGGAAGTCCAAATTAAGTCAGTCGTACCAACTGGTTCCCTGGAACTGTACCAACCGTTCCCCCAAAAACTGTGCCACCTAGTACTTGTTTTACATACTAGGTTACATAATTTTCGAATGTAATTAACATCAAAGAGCGTTCTCATTACGTTCGACACGTCGAACGTGCGTCGCGTAACGATCGATTGTTTAATTAACGTTAAATTTAATTTTACATTAAAAATCATTAAATGGCACTTCAAGAGCCATTTTTTGGCCGAATAGACTTATTATACAAGGCCTTCGTAAGGAAGAAATTGGTATAAAGCGGCGTTGCCGCCTTGCAATTTTTTCTTACAAGTTAACGATTTGTAAAACCCCAAACTTCTAAACCATCGGTATTAATAAGTAATTTCGAGGATAACAATTACAGATTTTTTCGATATATTTGCGGCCACAAATCGCCTCGATTTTCAATCAACATCCATTAAAAAAACAACATTTAATCGAATCTATTCATCGATGACGCCTTCGAAAAAGGTCACAACAATTGTTTATAGAAAATTAACTTTCGCGTGTTCATTGTCTGCAATTAAGTCGATTCTTCGCTTTTATTACAGCGTTGCCAAATCGTCGAAATTACGCGGATATCGGTAAAAAACAGCAACAATTTACGACCGCGGGAGAGACGAATTTTCGCCGAACACCCTGTATACGATCGCGTTCGACTTCATACGTTCACTTTCCAATCTGCTGAAGCGGCAACAAAAATAGATTCGAAAAGTTCAAGGCACTCGCTCGGTGGGCAGCTCGGCGCAAGTTTATAAAGCAATAAGAAGGCATATTCTACGTGATTTCTAATTTCTTAGATTCCTAGTTACGCTTTGTAAAAGGCGAAATTGAACTGCTATTATACGTTTCACGCCGGGCTCGTTTCGATCGGAAAAAAGGACCGAACGGAATCGATTATTAAATCGATTGTCGAATCGATTATTGAGGATCTGAATGTTTTTTGAAGGTTTTCAAATTTATAGAATTGGTTTTTTGCACCAAATGTTTCATAATGCATAATTATTGTACGTTCGATCATAAATTATTGAAAAAGTAGGATTTTAAGTTGCGTTCGATGGTACATTAACGAAAAGTGTCAAAATTGACATTAATGACATTTCGTATGACAGCAGTTTAATAGAGGTGGGAATCGATTTTTTGGAACAGAGATGCAGTAACGACTGTTACAAAATAACCGTTATTTTTCTTATATATTTCGCTCATAATGATATTTATCATCCTGGACAAAGTGAATACGAACAAGCGTACAAAAAAGAAGTTAAATTAACGTTGTTAAACTATTTAGAACGTATATAAATGAAGTTTTTTTTGAAAATAGGACTTTAAGATGAGTTCGATGATACATAATTCAAAAATCATCAAAATTTACGTTAATGACAGTTCGCATGACAGAAGTTTAATAGAGGTGGGAATCGATTTTTTGGTGTAGAGATTGAGTAACGACTGTTACAAAATAACCGTTAATTTTCATTTATCGTTCATTTATGTTTCCCAGTAATTCTGGGACATCCACACTGGGAAAAAAGCTTCATACGCTTTCCGATTTCTATCATTTGTATCAAAATATTTCGATTTTCGTGTACAATTCGAGTGGCTTGCAATCTTCCTACATCGTGTAGAAACACTATACGGTTTTGTTAAAAGGCTCTTTTAATACGCGAGATTAATGGGTTGTCAAAGAGGAAACTGGTTCTATATAAAGAGTATCGAAAAGGGGAGTACGTACTGCGTATAATCCTCTCTAATGCATCTAAAATTAGACGTCGACTTCGCATCGAATTAGATCCCGTAGAGTAAAGAGTAAATGCACTTACGTTCGATAAATTAGAGACAATTTAGTGGAAGCTTACTCCATTTTACTTTAAGTACACAAAATCTATTAGTGTATAGAATCGACAACGCTGTATTAGTGACTCACGCTATATACCTATATACCTGAATGGATGCACTCTTGTTATAACTGGTTTTTTTTTCAACCAGCATTAAAGATCCCATTCCGCTGGTATACACCGGCGTGTAGTAACGTGTAGTATAGACAATATACCTAGCGTTCGGATTTTTCGATTCGAAAGAGAAGGGAACCCGGTCGAGGAGAAACGGGTCGAAGAATCCGATATACCTGCGCCTCGCTTTCCCATTCCCATTAGAAGAGTTATTTTTCGATTTAGAACCGAGGCGAATGGAACGTCACGAAACGGAAAATGCCCCATTCGAAACGCAATTGCATTTTGCGAACGTTTCGTTCTCATAACGGTTAAAAAACGAGTAGGTAGGCGTAAAGCGGGACTTTAAGATGCGTTCGATGGTACATACATATAAATTGACGTTAAAATGACAGTTCGTATGACAGAAGTTTAATAGAGGTGGGAATCGGTTTTTTGGTGTAGAGGTGCAGTAACGGCTGTTACAAAATAAGCGTTATTTTTCGGATAAAATGAATAGAGGTTTTCTGTTTTCTCGATTATCTATCCGGTTTCTGACCATAAATCACACCCTCTCTATTCGGTGTCTGGTGCACACAAACACACGGATGCATTTTTTTTGTACTATCTAAAAACCGATATATTCGAGCTTTTAGATGCTCGCCAGTGGCGTATCTCGGCGCTTTTTTCGAGTATAGAAAAAGCCCCCGCGGGGATTCGCAAACGAGGCGATCTGCGGAGCAGATTTCCGATAACCACCTGACTCTCAGTACTCGGCTTAGCCGGAGACTCCGGATAGTACGGTTGTTTTTCGTTCTAGTACCGTAGCCGCCTTCGAATGTAAATTTCTTTGTTCCGACGACCGGCCGTCTCGATTTCTACGTAATTTTATTTCGTTACGGAATACCGGTGCACGGACGAGCGGTTTCAGCGTTGGAGAAAACGAAGACTAAACAATAACAACGCGAATCATAAAAAAATAAATAGCCATTACAAAATTCTCTATACCTCGTTCGGATTCGATTGTAAATTCGTTCGTTATTACGTCAGATGGACGATTGCATATATACAGGGTGACCCACAACATCTCTACCGTTCCCAGTATTGCTGGGACATCCTGTATACTCTTCCACACAAAAGAAAAAAGCTTCTTACTGCACAATTGTACAGTTCGTGCAACACAAAAATGAACCACGTCGCTAATATAACGTCATTTGTCAAGCATTGTGCCCAACTTTTAAAAATAAATACATAAAACAGATTAAGTTTAATACCTGCTGAATTTAATTTAATATTAACAAGGGATGATAGAAAGTGTTTAAAAACGGAATTAAATCATCTAAGAAAAATTAATATTACAAAAATTCAACGTATTTATATAAAATAAATAATTTTTTGTTCTTGTATGTTGATAGGTAATGACTGTCAAGTCGCATAGTTGCCGTTGTCATCCGATCAGTAATTTTAATTTTTCATTTCTTCTTCTTCTTTCTAGTTTATTAGCCTCCACTACTAATGACTATTCGGCCGAATGATGAAGAAATAAGAATTTCTTGCTTAGTTATCTTTTTCACATGTTATAAATGACACAATTTCAGCACTAAATATTTCATATTTTACGAAAGTTTTCTCTGAAATTTCACGATGTACACTAATAAACAACAAAATTATACACAAAATTTTTCACTCGACCTATTAAATGTATTTCAGATGATAAAGGAATTTGATGACAATTGTAATGAGCACCTGAACACATCGGTAGTTTAGGAACGTGAAGCAGGAACCGCTCTAATTTTCAAATTGTTTTTGTCATTTTGACATATAACAATTTTATGAGAATTCCTAGATTTTGCAACACTGTCTCTTTGTGACGTAGTAAATTTATGGTGACGTGCATTCATTTTTGTGTTGCACCGACTGTACGTTCGACCAAAATTATTGAAAAACTAGGACTTTAAGATGCGTTCGATGGTACATAAACGAAAAAGTGTCAAAATTGACATTAATGACAGAAGTTTAATAGAGGTGGGAATCGATTTTTTGGTATAGAGATGCAGTAACGACTGTTACAAAATAACCGTTATTTTTCATATATTTCTATTCTGCACGTTCCAGGGGTATGTAACTCTTATGAGAGTGACATTTCCTTGCCGATTAGTTGAGTACACAGACACGAGAGGCGCTGACATGCAAGTTTTCCACAGAACATTGGCAAACCTGTTCTGAAAATAGTGTTTTCTGAATGTGTGACACTTGTGACAGTGACAGACTTTGTGTCGGTTATCTTATTTAAACGATTGTTTGACGGCGATTGTTATTGGAAAAAACTTAAGAACTTTTAATACTAATAATCTAATTATACCGAACAATAGGAGCGAAGTGTTGTGCTAAAAACTGTGGAAATACTAGCAAAAATTGTCAATTACATATCTTTCCAAACGATATGAAAGTAAGCTAAATTTTTATTATTTACATGCATGGTTCTAAAATGCTTAACATCATTCTCAGGGTGGTAAAACTTCGTGGCTAAAACCCCTATTTCTCGACATTTTTTAACCATACTGTGTACGTATACTTATGCATGTATATTTCTAATTTAATATTTTTGGTTTAGATTTGTTCTATTTGGTTAAAAAATATTGGTCGAGAGGATTTGACAAGTAAAACCGTGAAGAATTTAAGGGCAGCTTATCTTGTATATGTGACAAACATTTCGCAGAAGATGCAAAATATATTGGAACTCGCCATACAATTTTTCGCCATGGAATATTTTTTTTATTATTTATACTTATTTCTTATTATTATTTAATATTTATTTGCTTTTAATTAAATTAAAATATATATTTAATAATAAATGATTTTTATTTAACCTTTCAAATTCTATTTTATTTAACCTTTCAAATATATTTAATAATAAATGATTTTTATTTAACCTTTCAAATTCTTTCAATACGTATAACGCATAATACGCATAGATATTTTTTAAATCGCCCGCCAGCGAATCTTAATTCGGTACACAGACACGAGGGGTCGCAGGAACTTTTGTAGCAGCGAGAGTTACCCATCTATAATATTATAGATATCTATGGCACGTTCTTTCACACTGAGAATTCATCCGTACGCCTATTAAAATCCAGATGAATCTCGGGGAGGGGACC
This sequence comes from Phyllotreta cruciferae, assembly GCA_917563865.1. NCBI lineage: Eukaryota > Metazoa > Arthropoda > Insecta > Coleoptera > Chrysomelidae > Phyllotreta > Phyllotreta cruciferae. The sequence continues at coordinate 4,024,821 of OU830620.1, read as the reverse complement.
GCGATCATCTCGAAAGGCATCGCCGATAAATCCACTTCGCCCCGTTCGAATTACCGTTTTCACCTGACCCGCTCTCCTAGAATCGAATCGACTCTGCGCTGGAGATACGAGAGCAGTGCACGTTTTCATACAGAGTGCGCCCGATTTCGTTTCGAATCGAACGATAAATAAAACCATTATGGAAATTCGAACTCGACTATCGAGAGCCGCCTTCTCTTTCGCTCTCTCCGTTACCGAGACCACAATGGTATAGCTTCGGATGGATAGCGAGTAAAACAAATCCTAAACTAATGATGTATAATGTTTCTAATTTGGTAAAAGTTCAATATATACTGTGGTAATTATGTTGAACACGATTGTACCTACCACCACGATCTATTATTGTATTATCAAGTGCGCTGGATTTTTCTGTATAGAGCGATTTAGAGATCAATTCTAACGTTTTTTTTTGGAATTGTTGCGGAGTTTTCCTTGTTTTTCTTCGATGCTTACTAAACGCATCGGGGCCGCCTACTTCTCGACGACGCGATGACGAACAACCGTTACTTTGTGTTTTGTCGTTCTGTGCCAGGTAGCTTTCTCTATGATTTTTTAATACCTATTGATTTAAGACCTCGCACAACTAAAAGGAGGAATCGCCTTGAGATGGCTTTATTTGTCGTTGTTGTACTAAAAATATCACTACCAAAGAATCATAAATTAAGTTGACAATCTATCACCAGATATTCTAGTGACCTATTTGATCAATAAGAACGATGATCATTATGAGCGAAAGATGTAAGAAAAATAACGGTTATTTTGTATCAATCGTTACTGCACCTCTACACCAAAAAATCGATTCCCACCTCTATTAAACTTCTGTCATACGAAATGTCATTAATGTCAATTTTGACACTTTTTCGTTCATGTACCATCGAACGCATCTTAAAGTCCTACTTTTTCAATAATGTATGGTAGAACGTATAAATTGTGTAGAAACTAACGCATCAAAAAAAAACCTCGCCCGGTGAAAAGCCAGCGGAAAAGTCCGAGATCGGAAAATAAAGTACCGCAAAGGGGTCGGGGGCGAAACACGTGTTTCTTCGAACGAAACAAACTTTCGAACGTCTAGCGCACTTAATTGCCGAGCCGTAGCTTTCGGGCCCTTTCCGCCTCCGCCCCGGCACTTTTCTGACCATCTGCCCGTGCATTTTCTATAGCGTGGGGCATCCCTTTCGCACGAACATACATCAAAATCGCACAGAAGAATGCACTCCTACTAACGCGCCAGTAGCGTATTCTCCACTTTTACTCTTAAAAAACTACAATTATCGCGATAACCATTCGAGACAATCATCTTTTTGTAGAAAAAATTATTCTCTACAACTTTCAAAGAATCGAAAATTTTGAAAAAACTTCAAATTTCCGAGATATTTTGATTTTTTCGTTTTAGAAACGTGAAAAAAACTTTTAGGGAAATTCTTTAAAAAACTCCAAATATCTCGAAAACCAAGTGAGATAAAAAAAGAAAATTTTGACCATTTAATAGAAAAAACTAACCTCTACAACTTTCAAAGAATCGAAAATTTTGAAAAAACTTCAAATTTCCGAGATATTTTGATTTTTTCGTTTTAGAAACGTGAAAAAAACTTTTAGGGAAATTCTTTAAAAACCTCCAAATATCTCGAAAACCAAGCGAGATAAAGAAAGAAAAATTTGACCCTTTAATAGAAAAAACTAACCTCTACAACTTTCAAAGAATACAATATTTTCCAAAACTTTCAAATTTCCGAGATATTTTTATTTTTTCATTTAAAAAACATAAAAAAACCACTAACTTTTAGAGCAATTCTTTAAAAACCTCCGAATATCTCGAAAACTAAGCGAGATAGAAAAAGAAAATTTTGACCGTTTAATAGAAAAAACTATTCTCTACAACTTTCAAAGAATACAAAATTTTCCAAAAATTTTCAAATTTCCGAGATATTTCCACTTTATTGTCACACAAAAATTATTCTATAAGTAGGCCTACACAATTTCTAGACCTCAACTAATAAGCTATTCGGCCATTTTAAACTAATCGACCAAACTTCTACAAAAAAATTAACCCCTCTGGATCCACCCCTGTTCGTTTCGAACGAATTCGTTAGGCACATTTCTACTTTCTACCTACCTATTCTACTGCATTTTCTGTATCTATACCGGTATCTAGGAAACACGACACACAGGCGAGACGACGCATCCCTTATTCCCTCGCCCGGTTTTTCTACCTACCCTATCATTGTCGTGAAACGGCAGGCATAGGACTATAGGGGGGTAACGAATGGATTTATATATTCATTGAAATTGCCTCGATGTATTGTGTGTACTTTAAGCGAAGCGTCGAATCTGATTAGAGAAACACGAAAGGGATGTCGATAAGGGTGCGGTATTTTTAGGCGAAATAAAATAATAATAAACGCTATAGCGTGGTACTAATAGTTGGTTTTCAATAAGGGGTTGAACATTATTTGGAAGTAACGATTATTTTTATTAACGCCCACCTCTATTCCAATACAAATCTCCCTATCTACAGTCGGTGCAACACAAAAATGAACGCACGTCACAATAGATTTACTACGTCATAAAGAGACAGTGTTGCCGAACTTTTATAAAGTTTACAAAATCTAAGAATTCTCTAAAATTGTCATATGTCAAAATGACAAAAACAAATTGATAATTAGCGGTTGCTGCTTCACGTTCCTAAATTACCGATGTGTTCAGGTGCTCACTACAATTATCATCAAATTCCTTTATCATCTGAAATATATTTAATAGGTCGAGTTAAAAATTTTGTGTATAATTTTGTCGTTTATAAATGTACATCGTGAAATTTCAGAGAAAACTTTCGTAAAATATGAAATATTTAGTACTGAAATTGTGTCATTTATAACATGTGAAAAAGATAACTAAGCAAGAAATTCTTATTTCTTCATCATTCGGCCGAATTGTCATTAGTAGTGGAGGCTTATAAACTAGAAAGAAGAAGAAGAAATGAAAAATTAAAATTACTTATCGGATGACAACGGCAACTATGCGACTTGACAGTCAGTGCCTATCAACATACAAAAAGAAAAAATTATTTATTTTATATAAATACGTTGAATTTTTGTAATATTAATTTTTCTTACATGATTTAATTCCGTTTTTAAACATTTTCTATCATCCCTTGTTAATATTAAATTAAATTCAGCAGGTATTAAACTTAATCTGTTTTATGTATTTATTTTTAAAAGTTGGACACAATGCTTGTCAAATGACGTCACTTTAGTGACGTGCGTTCATTTTTGTGTTGCACGAACTGTAAGTGACATTAAATTTAGTGACATTATTAGCAGGTATTAGAGGTGGGATTTTCAAAATGGCAGTTATTATATCACAGTAGAGAACTAATTTCGCTCAACAAGTATTCGAGTCAATCTATTATTTTAATCCCGTTTTAATAAGGTTTCAATCCACCATCATATTCGATTGGCTTCAAAAGCAATCATTTAATTGATCAACGAGCAGGCATTATTGCGCACCATTATGGGCAAGTCCATGAAACAAAAAACAAACAACCTACTCTCTAATTTTGTTTTCAATCTCATCATAATCGAACGTAAGTAGATTAAGTAAGGAACGCCAAAATCGTTAATTACATAATCGTACGTTATCGCAATGACAATTTATGTTGTTATTGTCCCATGTCGAATAATTGTTATTGTAATATTTGTACGCGATCATCATACATCGATTTTATAATCGATGCATTGCTAAAATGGAGAAGACCACGACTTTTTTTTTAATTTTTTTTCAAAACCTTGTGTTCTAAGAAGGCGCCTAATGAAATTTTTATTTTTTTCTGTGGCCAAATAAGGCCGCAATTAATTTTTAAAGTTTGAAAAACGTCACACAATCGTCATACACTCTGCTCCTATCAAAGCGAGAGTTTCAAAGAGAAGTCACATTTAGCAAGTTTGCCACGTTTCATATTACTCTTCTTTACTCCTGCAAAATGTGCGTTTTTTGTATATTTATTGCAATAAACATTTTCTGATTTATCCATTTCTTCCATTACCTAATGGATAATTCGATATATTAATGTAGAAATAACATCTTCATCTGTATAAATTGTAACCGATTTTCGTGTTAAAAACACAAATAATGGTCCTGAAAAATTTATTTGGCAACATTCTTGTCAACGTCAATATTATTAGTAAAGTGTTTTGTGCCGATTTACAATTCGTGTAATTTGTTTTGTGAATTTTTTAGAAAAATCTGACAAATGACAGTTTGATTTTTGTTCGTTTGTGTATTCTTTGTTACTGCGTTCGAAAATTCACACTATTTACTATACAACAAGACGTGAGTGGTTTATGATTGGTTGATAAGGTATGAGTCAAAACCCGAAATTTTTAAATTTCGAAGTGCTATAACTTTTTAATTATAACACATTTTGAGCAACTGAAAACGGTTTTGAGCTCTAATAAATCATTTCTAATCGTATCTTTTGCCGAAATCCGGATATCTCACATCGTGGTCTTCTCCATTGCAGCTAATCCCCCAGACTAATACAGCAAACTTCATACCATTATAGTACGGGCGATTCGAACAAAAAAAAACCAAAACTCACCTCCTGAACCCGTTGCCGGGAAACGGGAACCGAAACCCCGTGGGAGGCGGCACGGGCACGGCGATGGGCGCGCCGCCCTGCACGAGCGGCACCTGCCCCACGGGCGGCGGCCCCTGAAACACGAACCCACTGTTAGGCACTACGTTGTTCGGCACCACGGTCTGCAGCACGGCGCCCTGGGGCGGCGGCGGCGGCGCCGCGTTCCCCATCAGCGACGTCGCGTACGGCGGCGGCAGGTGGCTGTTCAATATGTCCGGCAGCCGGTCATTGTGGCCGCCGATCTGCGTGCTCGAGTCCACCGATTGCCGATTGCTGTTGTTGTGGAGGCGGCGCTGGTGCCGCCGCTCCCTGCGCTCCCGGCGCCGCTGCTCCCTGTCCGGTTCGCTCGAAGCCGGCAGAATCGGTATGGAGGAGTCCGTTTGCGCTTCGGTACTCGTAAATGTTCTGGTCGATTTCGCCGGGCCGATTTGCACGTTGGATTTGTTGTTGTGCGCGAACGGTACCGTCCTACTGCTGGTACTAATCGTGGTGGTACCGCCGGTACTAAAGAAATTCGTGATGGACGTCGCGACGTCGCTGCCGTGCAACACCACCTGCGTGGTACCCGGATTCCCCAGCGGCAGTACCTGCACGTTGGACACCTCGTTGCCCTGCAGGCTGTTCAGGCAATGAATGGTGGGCACCGAGGAGATCACGTTGACGGGCACTGCCCTGTAGAAGCTGTCGGTACCGAACCTGGTGCTGCTCACCGGCGTGCTGGTGGTGGTGGTGGTGGTGGCGGTGCATTCCCGCTTCGGTACCACCGGCACCGATTGGCTCCTGTTGTTAACAACATGCACCGGTGCCGGTACTAGATTGTTGTTTGCTAGCAGCGAAAATTGCTCGGCGGGCTCGGACGCGTTCCTCGAATGCTTCGGTACGACGTTATGGCCGGCGGACGGTCGCGCTTGCACGGGCACCGACGAGTACCGAACGTGGTTGGGCAAACCCACCACGTTCGCCGAACTCAAGCTGCCCTGGAACAACAACTGGTTCGCGTTGTCGTTGTTGTTGTTGTTGTTGTTGAGAGGCGTCGTTTGCTGGGTACTGGTACTCATCGCGAGTGTGGACGCGTCGACATAACTAAAACTCGCTCGGGCGAGGCGGCTCTGCGGCGACTCGATCGCTGCGGCGCTGCGACTGCGACTGGTGCTGGTGGAGCTGGTGGTGGTGAGCGCGTTGGGCGAGCCTTCTTCGCCGTCGCTCGGCGGGTCACGTGAGGGCGAGCGGGCGGGCGATTGGCTGGAGGTGGCCGGCGGGTTAATAACCATTTCCCAAGTCGACGGCGGAAGATGTAGGTCTGTAAAACTGCGGCCGGACCAAGTGCTGGCATCGTTCTTTGTGATTTCGTCAAGGTCGTCGTACGAGGAGGATGGGCTGGCGCAGTACGAGCTGGAAATTGTAGAGATATGAGGGAATTGATGATGTAAAAGGGATCTCTACATGATTGTCTACCACTTTTAAAGAATCGGAAATTTTGGAAAAACGCGTGGTTTCAGAGATATTTTGACATTTTTGTGTTAATTGCAAGTGAAAAACACCAATTTTTAGTGCAATTCTTTGAAAAACATCAATTATCTCGTAAACCAAGCGAGATAAAAAAAGAAGATTTTGACCATTTAATAGAAAAAAACAATTATCTACAACTTTTGAAGAATCGAAAATTTTGAAAAAACGTGTGGTTTCAGGGATATTTTGATTTTTTCATTTTAAAAACATGAAACAAACCACTAACTTTTAGCGCAATTCTTTAAAAAGCTTCAATTATCTCGAAAACCAGCTAGATAAAAAAAGATAATTTTGACAATTTAATAGAAAAAAACAATTGTCTACAACTTTTGAAGAATCGAAAATTTTGAAAAAACGTGTGGTTTCAGAGATATTTTGATTTTTTTCATTTTAAAAACATGAAACAAACCACTAACTTTTAGTGCAATTCTTTAAAAAACTTCAATTATCTCGAAAACCAGCTAGATAAAAAAAGATAATTTTGACCATTTAATAGAAAAAAACAATTGTCTACAACTTTTGAAGAATCGAAAATTTTGAAAAAACGTGTGGTTTCAGAGATATTTTGATTTTTTCATTTTAAAAACATGAAACAAACCACTAACTTTTAGCGCAATTCTTTAAAAAGCTTCAATTATCTCGAAAACCAGCTAGATAAAAAAAGATAATTTTGACAATTTAATAGAAAAAAACAATTGTCTACAACTTTTGAAGAATCGAAAATTTTGAAAAAACGTGTGGTTTCAGAGATATTTTGATTTTTTCATTTTAAAAACATGAAACAAACCACTAACTTTTAGCGCAATTCTTTAAAAAGCTTCAATTATCTCGTAAACCAAGCGAGATAAAAAAAGAAGATTTTGACCATTTAATAGAAAAAAACAATTATCTACAACTTTTGAAGAATCGAAAATTTTGAAAAAACGTGTGGTTTCAGGGATATTTTGATTTTTTCATTTTAAAAACATGAAACAAACCACTAACTTTTAGCGCAATTCTTTAAAAAGCTTCAATTATCTCGAAAACCAGCTAGATAAAAAAAGATAATTTTGACAATTTAATAGAAAAAAACAATTGTCTACAACTTTTGAAGAATCGAAAATTTTGAAAAAACGTGTGGTTTCAGAGATATTTTGATTTTTTTCATTTTAAAAACATGAAACAAACCACTAACTTTTAGTGCAATTCTTTAAAAAACTTCAATTATCTCGAAAACCAGCTAGATAAAAAAAGATAATTTTGACCATTTAATAGAAAAAAACAATTGTCTACAACTTTTGAAGAATCGAAAATTTTGAAAAAACGTGTGGTTTCAGAGATATTTTGATTTTTTCATTTTAAAAACATGAAACAAACCACTAACTTTTAGTGCAATTCTTTAAAAAACTTCAATTATCTCGAAAACCAAGCTAGATAAAAAATGATAATTTTGACAATTTAATAGAAAAAAACAATTGTCTACAACTTTTGAAGAATCGAAAATTTTGAAAAAACGTGTGGTTTCAGAGATATTTTGATTTTTTCATTTTAAAAACATGAAACAAACCACTAACTTTTAGTGCAATTCTTTAAAAAACTCCAAATATCTCGAAAACCAAGTGAGATAAAAAAAGAAAATTTTGACCATTTAATAGAAAAAACTAACCTCTACAACTTTCAAAGAATACAATATTTTCCAAAACTTTAAAATTTCCGAGATATTTTTGTTTTTTCATTTTAAAAACATAAAAAAACCACTAACTTTTAGCGCAATTCTTTCAAAAAGTTCGATTATCTCGAAAACCAAGCGAGATAGAAAAAGAAAATTTTTACCATTTAATAGAGAAAACTAACCTCTACAACTTTCAAAGAACACAATATTTTCCAAAACTTCCAAACTTCCGAGATATTTCCACTTTCTTGTCACACAAGTACATAAAAATTAATCTATAAGTAGGCCTAAACGATTAAAACTATTCAGCCACATTTCCCAACCCAATTTCTAAACCTCAACTAATAAGCATATTCGGCCATTTTATATACGTAATTAGCTTAGCTTCAACTCTTAGAGCTATTCAGCTACAATTCTTCTATTTGAAGGCCTGAACAAACAAACCTTTTCAACCACACTCGCATTTACAACAAACATTACTTTCGAAAATGGCTAGTTTACCTAAAAGGCGAAGTCGAATGCGAATGCCTGGTGACTTGATATTCGTACGGTTGCCACAACAGTGAATTCAGAGCCTCCTCGACGTTCTGGTGCACACTATTCCTGTTCTTCTTCGCGTTATCCACCCCCGTTCGCTCGGGGTAGAATTGGCCGCCTTCGATCATGTAATTATCGCAATTGTCCTTTCGCAGCGTATCTACATCCAGAGTTTTCAACGAATTTACGTTCCTAGTTTCCCTATAAAAAAATAAACTTATTCAAAAGTGCGAAACATATCGACGACGCCTCGTAGCGAACGCGCCTTATTTACGAGGACCGTTCGATAATTAAACGACCACAGTGGATTACCTCGAGTTGAAGAGCACCGGCGACTTCTTCAAGCACAGCAACTTGGGCAAAGTTTGTTTCAAACTGCCCTTCTCCATTTCGCTGACCGCCGGGTACAATGTATTGGATTACGTTGCGGTTTATTTGGAAAAATAAGGGACCCGTCCGGTCGCAGCGGCGTTAGGGCCGAGATAAGGGCGGTTTTTCCAGTAGTTTTCCGGCTCGTTTTCCTGCTGGATGGCCGTTAAACCGTCGGATCGCGTCCATTGAACAGAAGTCATCCTACAAAGAAAACATACGTAAAAAGATTGTGCGAATATATTGGGCGAACCTCGTAGTAAACACAATATTTGTACGAGGATCGCTCAATAATTAAACGAGTTCTCGTCTGTGGTCGTATTTACAAAAGAGATATTATGGAATTTAATCTGGTAGAGTGGATGATGCCTGAATAAGGGGAAAACTTTACGGTTACGACGAGATGTGAAATGAATTTTTCCCCCGGGGGGGGGGGGGGGGGGGCGAGTTTCCCGAAAGTTTCCTAACGAAAAAATAAATAAATAAATCGCAGGTTATTATTTTAATGCGAAATTTCGTTTCGGAATACAGGGCGTCCAATTTTTGTTGGTCGTCCGAGGGCAAAGGCCGCGAGTTTTCCTCTCCGGGAAATTCATTTTCCCTTTTGTTATATCCCGAATGTCAGCCCGCATCAACCGCAACCATTGTGTGTTGTATTCGCTTTTCACCCCCCGGCCCGCCCGCGCCCCCTATTTTATTAAATCAGCTTTTTATGCGGCGCATTTAAAATTTATGTACGCGCCCGGGGGGCGAGCGGGGCAGCGGGGAAAATCGACCCGGCTGGTAATTCGGTCCAAAAATAAGCAATAAAAATTTTTCGGGGGTTGTGTTGACAATTTTCCCTTTTTTCTGGATAGAAAATAAACCGTCCAGAGGGTAAATCTCTTAAGTACGAAATATCCTCCCTTTTCTTTTAGTTGTTTCTCGTGATATCGGAGGGTTAAAACAACACTCTACGATGTCGATAAACACTCGTTTTCGCTTTTTTTTCAACCCCTAACCAACCACTCGTTAAATCGTTTGTAGAAAAACAACCCCCAGTAGTACATACTCGATAAATTTAACTACAAACAAAAAATCGAATGTTTCGTATCGATTAATCGATTTTTTTTCTTTTATAAACAATTCTCTATGGCTTCCAAAAAACTCCAAATTTCCATAGATATTTCGATTTTTTCATTACTAATTCCATGATAAATTGGAAAATCGAGTTCGGGTAATTTTTTCTCGGGTATCGAAAAATTTAATTAAACCCCGGGACATTGCGGCCATGTTTCACCGAAATAAAAATTAAAATAAATAAAACCCGCACCCGAAATTCGGTATTTTATTCATCGAGTATACAAAAAAATAAATTACCGAGGAATTTTCCACAGAAAAAAATCCCTATACACCAAACGAAATATACGAGGCTAAATCCATAATTTCCGATATATTAAGCTCATCAAGCAGGCGAATAATTAATAAAATAAACCAACAAGTTAGATAGCCAGTGATGCATGTAAAGTGCAACATTAGGGAAAATCGCAATCAAGGGAAAATTCGACCGGTAACAGTTGCCCGCCCACCGAACGGGAAATTTACCTGAGTTCTCGCAGGAAACGATTCGACGTATCCGCTTCCACAAAACAGTGATCACCGACGGTAATTCGTCGACAATTTCCCATCTCGCTAACGACATTTTCCTCTAAACTGCAACAAAAAATTATTGTACTAATAATTATCGAACGATCCTCGTAAACAGTTCAACTGTACTACGAGGCTTCTTCAATATATCCGCGCTATTTTCTCATACAAAAATTAAACTGCAATAAATAATTATCGAACGAGCCTCGTAAACAATTCAACTGTACTACGAGGCTTCTTCAATATATCCGCGCTATTTTCTCATACAAAAATTAAACTGCAATAAATAATTATCGAACGAGCCTTGTAAACAATTCAACTGTACTACGAGGCTTCGTCAATATATCCGAGCGATTTTCTCATACAAAAATTAAACTGCAATAAATAATTATCGAACGAGCCTCGTAAACAATTCAACTGTACTACGAGGCTTCGTCAATATATCCGAGCGATTTTCTCATACAAAAATTAAACTGCAATAAATAATTATCGAACGAGCCTCGTAAACAATTCAACTGTACTACGAGGCTTCGTCAATATATCCGAGCGATTTTCTAATACAAAAATTAAACTGCAATAAATAATTATCGAACGAGCCTCGTAAACAATTCAACTGTACTACGAGGCTTCGTCAATATATCCGAGCGATTTTCTCATACAAAAATTAAACTGCAATAAATAATTATCGAACGAGCCTCGTAAACAATTCAACTGTACTACGAGGCCTCGTCAATATATCCGAGCGATTTTCTCATACAAAAATTAAACTGCAATAAATAATTATCGAACGAGCCTCGTAAACAATTCAACTGTACTACGAGGCTTCGTCAATATATCCGAGCGATTTTCTCATACAAAAATTAAACTGCAATAAATAATTATCGAACGAGCCTCGTAAACAATTCAACTGTACTACGAGGCTTCGTCAATATATCCGAGCGATTTTCTCATACAAAAATTAAACTGCAATAAATAATTATCGAACGAGCCTCGTAAACAATTCAACTGTACTACGAGGCTTCGTCAATATATCCGAGCGATTTTCTCATACAAAAATTAAACTGCAATAAATAATTATCGAACGAGCCTCGTAAACAATTCAACTGTACTACGAGGCCTCGTCAATATATCCGAGCGATTTTCTCATACAAAAATTAAACTGCAATAAATAATTATCGAACGAGCCTCGTAAACAATTCAACTGTACTACGAGGCTTCGTCAATATATCCGAGCGATTTTCTAATACAAAAATTAAACTGCAATAAATAATTATCGAACGAGCCTCGTAAACAATTCAACTGTACTACGAGGCCTCGTCAATATATCCGAGCGATTTTCTCATACAAAAATTAAACTGCAATAAATAATTATCGAACGAGCCTTGTAAACAATTCAACTGTACTACGAGGCCTCGTCAATATATCCGAGCGATTTTCTCATACAAAAATTAAACTGCAATAAATAATTATCGAACGAGCCTCGTAAACAATTCAACTGTACTACGAGGCTTCTTCAATATATCCGCGCTATTTTCTCATACAAAAATTAAACTGCAATAAATAATTATCGAACGAGCCTCGTAAACAATTCAACTGTACTACGAGGCTTCGTCAATATATCCGAGCGATTTTCTCATACAAAAATTAAACTGCAATAAATAATTATCGAACGAGCCTCGTAAACAATTCAACTGTACTACGAGGCTTCTTCAATATATCCGCGCTATTTTCTCATACAAAAATTAAACTGCAATAAATAATTATCGAACGAGCCTCGTAAACAATTCAACTGTACTACGAGGCTTCGTCAATATATCCGAGCGATTTTCTCATACAAAAATTAAACTGCAATAAATAATTATCGAACGAGCCTCGTAAACAATTCAACTGTACTACGAGGCTTCTTCAATATATCCGCGCTATTTTCTCATACAAAAATTAAACTGCAATAAATAATTATCGAACGAGCCTCGTAAACAATTCAACTGTACTACGAGGCTTCGTCAATATATCCGAGCGATTTTCTCATACAAAAATTAAACTGCAATAAATAATTATCGAACGAGCCTCGTAAACAATTCAACTGTACTACGAGGCTTCTTCAATATATCCGCGCTATTTTCTCATACAAAAATTAAACTGCAATAAATAATTATCGAACGAGCCTCGTAAACAATTCAACTGTACTACGAGGCTTCGTCAATATATCCGCGCTATTTTCCCATCGAAAACTCGAGCTTATAAAGAAGAAATTTAAAGTGGGGGCTCGGAAAACCGGTTTCCTTCTCAACAATTTCGATGCGAAATTCCGGATTCGGAGCATCCCCCGGAGGCGCCGAAAATGCCGACGCTCGAACGGGTTTCCATCCCCCCGATATACTTATATATAGGGCTCCGCGTGTGTAAGTACGGCGTACTGAAGCTTTTGATTGACGAGGGGCGAGGAGGAAGGGTGGCCAGGAAGGAAATCAGATCCGGACGGTTCCCGGAAAATCGACGGGGACATTTGAATGTTCGCTCGACCCTTTCCCTCCTATCCTAACCTAAATAATGGAGATCGAACAAGTGGAAGTGCAGAGATATGGCTGAACGGGCATGAAGAATTCAACGAGGGAAACAATTCAACGAGATTTTTGATATATTTATAAGATAAGAGTGCTTGAAATTATTGAACAAACCTGGTAAATGGCATAATTACTACGAGGTCTAGTCATTATACAGTGTGTCTACTTAAGTTAGAACCATATGGAAAACTTTTTTATTAGTGGTTTTATCAAAAAAAGTTTTCTTGATAAAAAGTTCTGCATGGTCCAACACCTAAAATGCAATCATCAGATATAAAAAAATTTCAGTCGTATACGAGGTTTGTCAAAAAATGTGATTTTTGCTCAAAAGAGTAAAGTACCTTTTTTTTGACAATATCGAAAATAATAAAGAAAAAATGTTAAGAATTAAAAATAACTTTTGAAAATTCATTATTGTTTATTTATAAAAATATTTTTTCGGCATTATTTCTGTGAAAATGTTGAAAATTTAAGTTTGCATTTTATTGCATAATAAATTTAGGATGCACCGGCATTTTTTAAAAGTGGTACCGGATTTTGCATTTCACTTTTCAACGTTTTCACAGAGATAATGTCGAAAAAAATATTTTTATAAATAATCAATATTGAATATTTGAATGTTATTTTTAATTCTAAACATTTTTTCTTTATAATAATTTTTGATATTTTCAAAAATAAAGGTACTTTACTCTTGCACAAAATTCAAATTTTTTGAAAAACCTCGTATACTGCTTTAAAAAATTGATATCTGATAATTGTATTTTAACTTTTGGACCATGCAGAACTTTTTATCAAGAATAACTTTTTTTCATAAAACCACTAATAAAAAAGTTTTCCATATGGGTGCAACTTAAGTAGACACACTGTATACCTGCACCGATTATAACTTTGTTCTACTAGAAAACTCCAATGTTTTTGAAATTATTAAACAATCCTGGTAAATAACGCAACTACTACGAGGCCTAGCCAATATATCTGAGCTAATGACAACTTCAATCATCTATAAACTCGAGTTGCTGGTCACAGTTACAATTTGTTCGAGACCTTCTGAGCCGGGCCATTTATTTATTATTTTCCATTATTCTTCGTCGAGTTTAAACTTGTTTCGCGTGTTTATTCGCCCCGTGAACGATGCCGTTACCGTACATCATACTTACCCTACGCAAATCCGGCGTTTATAAGGGAAGATCCGTTTACTTTTTGCCTTTTCTATAAACCCCATCAACCCCCATCAACCACCCCCCGAAAGATGTCCCATTAAAGCGAAAATAAACGCTATATTAGTGACACAATTCCATCGAGCAATATCGCTACATAATGGGGATGATCGAGTAGGAATTTGTAAGGGTGAAATTTAACGCGTGTGCATTCAATCATGTCGGGTAATCGGGGAGAATTTCGGATGTACGGGTAATTAGAGTTTAGTCGCGAAATTTGAGCGCAATCGCCCGGACTATACAGTGCGCTATAGTGCGGGCGATTCGGTTAAAAAAATAATAAAATATTTTTTTATGACGCGAACGCTTGCGGGTAGGTATTAAATCTCTTAAATTTCAATTTAGTTTCATGTAGGCGCCTAGCGTTGCGTGTAATACACGCCAGATTTCACCGGCCGCGGATGTTGCGTTTAACGACCCTTCCACTTACACCCCAATTTAATCGAATTTAACTCACCCTCCGGCTGGTATACCTTGTAATTTTATTCATAAGTCCCGTCGGCTCCCGCGTCGTCGCGATATATTCGAATTTTCCAATTTCCCTATTCGCTTTAATCGTATACATATACGAGGGGAAGTAGCAAAATAATACACCCCCTATATATCACAAAGTGAGCGCGAATATGTCATAATTCGCACCGGATTTTCCACTATACTACCGAGCGATTTCCATAATATCGACGTCGCCAACCTACTTTGTTTTCATTTTCATCTCGCGAAGGAAATTTATGATAATGCGAAAAACTTTCGCCCTCTCATTCACGTCTCCTCTCCGGAGCAACATTCGACATATTTACGCCTTTAAATCAACATAAAGCTCTCTGCGAGGGCGAGGAAAACAATATTTTCCGCACATTTCGCGCATTTTCAATTGGTCGGTTTGCGTACTGGAAAGAGGCCATTCGATAAAAACAACAAACAAGAAGAAACTATAAGCGTTTGGAACGTTAATAATTATTGGATTGTACTCGTATAATTAGCGCTTTTTATAATAGGTCTAAACAATGTACAGGGTGATTCATTAACAATGGGAAATCCGAAAACTGGAGATACTACACGTCAAATGGTGCCTATTGGCACCAACATGCCTTATCCGAATGTTTATACTTTCGGAAATACAGGGTGTTGAAAGTTAAAATTTTAAATCGTTTTTTTGCCATTACTCTGAAATTATCTAAGATACGAACTTGAAAATTTGTGTAGTTATTGTTTTTTAGGTGACGAATAAGATGCGTATTATATTTTGAGCGTTGCTCATAGAGGGCGCCATTTACACCCGTTTCACCGACTTTTACAGTTAATAAATCTTTATCCTGTATGTCTGACATGAAATTAGATCCAAAAACTGAAAGATCAATTATTTTTACATTAATTATGTATTCTTGTTTCATTTTGATATTTCTATCCATTTTCGAGAAAAATCGATTGAACGAACACTATGTTTTGATAATACACGAAAAATTAAAAGCGAAACAAATTCAAGGCCATTAAAATTTTCTTGTACAAAAATACAACCAGATCTCTCATTTCATTATTTGAAAACTCCTTGTGAAGCGGCATTTTCAAAATTTTATCATAAAAAAAATTGTTAATAACGATTGGATAATTGTCAATACAAGTAAAACTAAACAAAATAATTATTCATTTGACATATTTACCGGTTGCTATGGCGAAGAAGACTATTTTCTTTTAAAAGACAGAGCCTATTTGATTTGTTTCGCTTTTAATTTTTCGTGTATCATCAAAACATAGTGATCGTTCAATCGATTTTTCTCGAAAATGGATAGAAATATCAAAATGAAACAAGAATACATAATTAATGTAAAAATATTTGATCTTTCAGTTTTTGGATCAAATTTCATGTCAGACATGCAGGATAAAGATTTATTTACTGTAAATGTTGGTGAAACGGGTGTAAATGGCGCCCTCTATGAGCAACGCTCAAAATATAATACGCATCTTATTCGTCACCTAAAAAACAATAACTACACAAATTTTCAAGTTCGTATCTTAGATAATTTCAGAGTAATGGCAAAAAAACGATTTAAAATTTTAACTTTCAACACCCTGTATTTCCAAAAGTATAAACATTCGGATAAGGCATGTTTTGGTGCCAATAGTCACCATTTGACGTGTAGTATCTCCAGTTTTCGGATTTCCCATTGTTAATGAATCACCCCGTATTTCCAGTACCAATTTCGAAATAAAAAAGAAGAATCTACCAAACAATCAAAAGTCATCAAACAGTCACCAAAAACTCGAGCAAAATCTCCAGTAAAACCCATTTCAAATGAATACCTATTGCGCCGCAGGGGACGCCTCCTGTTCCTGCAACGAGCTGCGCCACCAGTGCCTGCTGGGCAAGATCGCCAGCCTGAAGAAGAAAATCGAGCAGCTGAAGTACCGCGTGAAGCTGGAGAAGCGCCAGCTGCACCAGGAGCAGGCCCAGATGCTGGTCTACAGCAGCCCGGACTACTTCGAGCCGCGGAAGATGCACTTTTGCACCAACTCCTACGGGCTCACCACCGACAGGGTGAACCCCACCACCGGCCCCTACTCATAAATCAATCACTAACGAAACGCGAAATTTAATTTTTAATGTAACCAAACAATAAAAGCAAGATACTATAACCAATTTGCGGTGTATAACACCTACGTTTTAAAATTAATATCTGTGGTACTTCCCCGAGCCGAAAGAAGATATGTCGTTATAATCCGGGACAAACGGATATTAATAAACGCCACGGGGAGACCTCTGGCGCGCGTTATTTGCATAAAACTTCCCTTTAATAAATTAATAAATCTCCCCCGGTATAAATCCGGAAGTTCGAGGAACAATATGCCCGGGGAGTCGCTCGTATGTAAACTCCCCATCAATTTTCTCGCTGAATATAAACGTAAACAGTATAATTTTTACGAAGACGGGAGATTATCTCTAACGCGTATAATGATGTACACTGTGTCCCATTTTGGTCCCGAATGAGGGGTATCTCGGTTATTAGACTTGATAGGACATTGCGGTTTTCGCGAACCTTTACTACTTTTTTTGTCAAACTTATAATGGCACTAACAGATTTTTTAAATCTCTTTTCATTTTTGAGTTTGTAATGAAGCATATTTTTTTTTTATTATTTTTGGGAATTTAAATATAAATGTAACGGTAGATTTTTAAATCGAATGTAAAACGAATTTATCGGTGTTAAAATTTAATTTTGCAAAGCGAATATCTTTCCGAAATACCGATAAGCTCGATATCAACAGTTTTTGTGATCTTAATTTGTCGCCGTTCGCTGTTGTGGAAATTTCCGTATAAACACTATTCGATTGATCCCACCTACGAAATCGTTCGACGCTTGTTTATTGGGCAAACCACTACTACCGTTGTTCCCACTTAAAGGGTTATTTTTTGTCCCTTTAATAATTAAATAAAAGTCGCAAATTTTGCCGAAAAAAACGGCAGTTCCGCTGTTCCACTTGTTTTGGAAAAATAAACAAGCTTCCGAACCGTTTCCGAACCCTTCGAAATTATTATGAAGTGAGTATTTAATTCTGTGGCCGCATTTTGTAATTTAACCGAAACTCTGATTTTAATTACAAGATTTTCTATTCATTTTTCCGTGGAAAAATCAGCCTCACCTGCAAGTAGAGCTACTTCTCGTGAGCTGGTATCGAGTCACACTGTCATTGATCAAATTTTCCGCGAAACAAACCCTTTCACTTGCAAGTAGAGTTACTTCTCGTGATCGGGTGACGATTAAATATTCGATTTCCCGCTCCCTAGAATTTTCCGCGGAAAAGAATCAATTCCACCTGCGAGTAGAGCTACTCCTCGTGGTTTGATCCGATTTTCCTCCAAGGAAAACTACCCAACATATTATTTCCCCGCTCTCTATAATTTTCCGCGGTAAAAAATCAATTCCACCTGCGAGTAGAGCTACTCCTCGTGGTTTGATACCGATTTTCCTCATAGAAAACTACCCGAAAGATTATTTTCCGCCCTCTAGAATTTTTCGCGTAAAAAAATCAATTCCACCTGCGAGTAGAGCTACTCCTCGTGGTTTGATATCGATTTTCCTCATAGAAAACTACCCAACATATTATTTCCCCGCTCTCTATAATTTTCCGCGGTAAAAATCAATTCCACCTGCGAGTAGAGCTACTCCTCGTGGTTTGATACCGATTTTCCTCATAGAAAACTCCCCGAAAGATTATTTTCCGCCCTCTAGAATTTTTCGCGTAAAAAAATCAATTCCACCTGCGAGTAGAGCTACTCCTCGTGGTTTGATACCGATTTTCCTCATAGAAAACTCCCCGAAAGATTATTTTCCGCCCTCTAGAATTTTCCGCGGTAAAAATCAATTCCACCTGCGAGTAGAGCTACTCCTCGTGGTTTGATACCGATTTTCCTCATAGAAAACTCCCCGAAAGATTATTTTCCGCCCTCTAGAATTTTCCGCGGTAAAAATCAATTCCACCTGCGAGTAGAGCTACTCCTCGTGGTTTGATACCGATTTTCCTCATAGAAAACTACCCAACATATTATTTCCCCGCTCTCTATAATTTTCCGCGGTAAAAATCAATTCCACCTGCGAGTAGAGCTACTCCTCGTGGTTTGATACCGATTTTCCTCATAGAAAACTCCCCGAAAGATTATTTTCCGCCCTCTAGAATTTTCCGCGGTAAAAATCAATTCCACCTGCGAGTAGAGCTACTCCTCGTGGTTTGATACCGATTTTCCTCATAGAAAACTCCCCGAAAGATTATTTTCCGCCCTCTAGAATTTTTCGCGTAAAAAAATCAATTCCACCTGCGAGTAGAGCTACTCCTCGTGGTTTGATACCGATTTTCCTCATAGAAAACTCCCCGAAAGATTATTTTCCGCCCTCTAGAATTTTTCGCGTAAAAAAATCAATTCCACCTGCGAGTAGAGCTACTCCTCGTGGTTTGATACCGATTTTCCTCATAGAAAACTCCCCGAAAGATTATTTTCCGCCCTCTAGAATTTTCCGCGGTAAAAATCAATTCCACCTGCGAGTAGAGCTACTCCTCGTGGTTTGATACCGATTTTCCTCATAGAAAACTCCCCGAAAGATTATTTTCCGCCCTCTAGAATTTTCCGCGGTAAAAATCAATTCCACCTGCGAGTAGAGCTACTCCTCGTGGTTTGATACCGATTTTCCTCATAGAAAACTACCCAACATATTATTTCCCCGCTCTCTATAATTTTCCGCGGTAAAAATCAATTCCACCTGCGAGTAGAGCTACTCCTCGTGGTTTGATACCGATTTTCCTCATAGAAAACTCCCCGAAAGATTATTTTCCGCCCTCTAGAATTTTTCGCGTAAAAAAATCAATTCCACCTGCGAGTAGAGCTACTCCTCGTGGTTTGATACCGATTTTCCTCATAGAAAACTCCCCGAAAGATTATTTTCCGCCCTCTAGAATTTTCCGCGGTAAAAATCAATTCCACCTGCGAGTAGAGCTACTCCTCGTGGTTTGATACCGATTTTCCTCATAGAAAACTCCCCGAAAGATTATTTTCCGCCCTCTAGAATTTTTCGCGTAAAAAAATCAATTCCACCTGCGAGTAGAGCTACTCCTCGTGGTTTGATACCGATTTTCCTCATAGAAAACTCCCCGAAAGATTATTTTCCGCCCTCTAGAATTTTCCGCGGTAAAAATCAATTCCACCTGCGAGTAGAGCTACTCCTCGTGGTTTGATACCGATTTTCCTCATAGAAAACTCCCCGAAAGATTATTTTCCGCCCTCTAGAATTTTTCGCGTAAAAAAATCAATTCCACCTGCGAGTAGAGCTACTCCTCGTGGTTTGATACCGATTTTCCTCATAGAAAACTCCCCGAAAGATTATTTTCCGCCCTCTAGAATTTTCCGCGGTAAAAATCAATTCCACCTGCGAGTAGAGCTACTCCTCGTGGTTTGATCCGATTTTCCTCCAAGGAAACTACCCAAGATATTACTTCCCCGCTCTCTATAATTTTCCGCGGTAAAAATCAATTCCACCTGCGAGTAGAGCTACTCCTCGTGGTTTGATATCGATTTTCCTCATAGAAAACTACCCAACATATTATTTCCCCGCTCTCTATAATTTTCCGCGGTAAAAATCAATTCCACCTGCGAGTAGAGCTACTCCTCGTGGTTTGATACCGATTTTCCTCATAGAAAACTCCCCGAAAGATTATTTTCCGCCCTCTAGAATTTTTCGCGTAAAAAAATCAATTCCACCTGCGAGTAGAGCTACTCCTCGTGGTTTGATACCGATTTTCCTCCAAGGAAACTACCCAAGATATTACTTCCCCGCTCTCTATAATTTTCCGCGGTAAAAATCAATTCCACCTGCGAGTAGAGCTACTCCTCGTGGTTTGATATCGATTTTCCTCATAGAAAACTACCCAACATATTATTTCCCCGCTCTCTATAATTTTCCGCGGTAAAAATCAATTCCACCTGCGAGTAGAGCTACTCCTCGTGGTTTGATACCGATTTTCCTCATAGAAAACTCCCCGAAAGATTATTTTCCGCCCTCTAGAATTTTTCGCGTAAAAAAATCAATTCCACCTGCGAGTAGAGCTACTCCTCGTGGTTTGATACCGATTTTCCTCATAGAAAACTCCCCGAAAGATTATTTTCCGCCCTCTAGAATTTTTCGCGTAAAAAAATCAATTCCACCTGCGAGTAGAGCTACTCCTCGTGGTTTGATCCGATTTTCCTCCAAGGAAACTACCCAAGATATTACTTCCCCGCTCTCTATAATTTTCCGCGGTAAAAATCAATTCCACCTGCGAGTAGAGCTACTCCTCGTGGTTTGATATCGATTTTCCTCATAGAAAACTACCCAACATATTATTTCCCCGCTCTCTATAATTTTCCGCGGTAAAAATCAATTCCACCTGCGAGTAGAGCTACTCCTCGTGGTTTGATACCGATTTTCCTCATAGAAAACTCCCCGAAAGATTATTTTCCGCCCTCTAGAATTTTTCGCGTAAAAAAATCAATTCCACCTGCGAGTAGAGCTACTCCTCGTGGTTTGATACCGATTTTCCTCATAGAAAACTCCCCGAAAGATTATTTTCCGCCCTCTAGAATTTTTCGCGTAAAAAAATCAATTCCACCTGCGAGTAGAGCTACTCCTCGTGGTTTGATACCGATTTTCCTCATAGAAAACTCCCCGAAAGATTATTTTCCGCCCTCTAGAATTTTTCGCGTAAAAAAATCAATTCCACCTGCGAGTAGAGCTACTCCTCGTGGTTTGATACCGATTTTCCTCATAGAAAACTCCCCGAAAGATTATTTTCCGCCCTCTAGAATTTTTCGCGTAAAAAAATCAATTCCACCTGCGAGTAGAGCTACTCCTCGTGGTTTGATCCGATTTTCCTCCAAGGAAACTACCCAAGATATTACTTCCCCGCTCTCTATAATTTTCCGCGGTAAAAATCAATTCCACCTGCGAGTAGAGCTACTCCTCGTGGTTTGATATCGATTTTCCTCATAGAAAACTACCCAACATATTATTTCCCCGCTCTCTATAATTTTCCGCGGTAAAAATCAATTCCACCTGCGAGTAGAGCTACTCCTCGTGGTTTGATACCGATTTTCCTCATAGAAAACTCCCCGAAAGATTATTTTCCGCCCTCTAGAATTTTTCGCGTAAAAAAATCAATTCCACCTGCGAGTAGAGCTACTCCTCGTGGTTTGATACCGATTTTCCTCATAGAAAACTCCCCGAAAGATTATTTTCCGCCCTCTAGAATTTTCCGCGGTAAAAATCAATTCCACCTGCGAGTAGAGCTACTCCTCGTGGTTTGATACCGATTTTCCTCATAGAAAACTCCCCGAAAGATTATTTTCCGCCCTCTAGAATTTTCCGCGGTAAAAATCAATTCCACCTGCGAGTAGAGCTACTCCTCGTGGTTTGATATCGATTTTCCTCCAAGAAAATTCCCCGACAACATTTTCCGATCGTGAAAAACCACAGAATTTAAATTATTCACTTACCGAAATAAAAATATTTGTAATATACGCTACTGCTTGTATGTGTACAAGCTTTTGTCTATTCATTTATTTCCCGCTTACATTTTCCGCTTTTCTTCTTTAACATTATTGTACCTGGTTTTGGTTGTTCTTCGGTACTGTTGCTTTGCACCGCTAAGTATTTATTTCTGCACCGCTTGTAATTATTTCACGCCGCCTGTATTTATGTATTTCGAATTTGCTTTATTTATTTTATTTAGACCAGAATAAATTTAATTTAATAACTTATACTCGTACTCGAAGTTATTTCCGTTCCCTGTCCGATAAAATAAATTAGACACTAGCTACCGGTTGCTTTCATAACGTTACTAAGGGTAAGTAAAGTCTACCCTTAGTATCAACTCTGTATACGGGTCAATTATTTTCGCCGACCCCTGGAAGTACCGTATCTCCATCTGTAGCTACCCAGGTCCTTCAACGCCGCTTCTGAAGGTAAGTGGAGTAAACCATTTCAAAAATCTGGCGCCCGAGGCATTCCCGTAATTATTTCTATAACCGATTTTGCGCCAATTGTAATCGACACACCGAAAAACGGTTACAAGTTACAGGGCGATAATGAAAATTCTGACTTATTCAGCCACCCCCGTATCTCGTTTGATATTCAAGATATTTTAAATGTGTAAACTGATTATTATAGATAATTTTACGTAGAATTCAGTGACTTTCTTAGTTTTTTTATGGGGGTTACCATTTATGAAATATGACACCAACTTGTAATTTTTTTAATGGGACACTCTATATTTTTATTGCCTATTAAATTTGTAATTTTTTTCTCTTTTTAATGATATTGCCCATTCTACATTTAGAATTTTCTTAAAACGCTTAAAAAATAGAAAAACTATTTTATTATAAAAATGGTTAGGGGGCTATGCGGAAAAACAAAAAAATCGTAGAAATGTTTTATTTAATATTCTCAACAACTATTTTTGTTCTAAAAGTATTTTATTTTGAATTTTCTGCATAGCCCCCTAATCATTTTTCAAATAAAATAGTTATTCTCTTTTTTGAGCGTTCTAATGAAATTCGCAATATAGAATGCGCCATATCATTGAAAAGAGAAAAAAATTACAAATTTAATGGCCAATAAAAATACAGGGTGTTCCATTAAAAAAAATACAAGTTGGTGTCATATTTCAGAAATGATAACCCCCATAAAAAAACTAAGTACGTCACTGAATTCTACGTAAAATTATCTATTATAATCAGTTTACACATTTAAAATATCTTCAATAGCAAACGAGATACGGAAGTGGCTGAATACATCAGAATTTTCATTATCGCCCTGTAAGTCAAAAATGAAAAGAGATTTAAAAAATCTGTTTGTGCCATTGTAAGTTTGACAAAAAAGTAGTAAAGGTTCGCGAAAACCGCAATGTCCTATCAAGTCTAATAACCGATAAATCGCGACCAAAATGGGACACAGTGTACTAATATTAGACTCCAAAGGATAAATAATTCAATTTTTCCCATACAGTTTGTCCCATATTTAAGCGAATAAATTTTTTGGCTCGCCCTGTATGGTATATAGGTTCAATTTTCGTTGCGAAAAAGGCACTCGCCGCTTTTCCTATCTCCCTTTTATCGCGAACGCTCTGGAAAACCCCTTAGATAACGATCGCAACTAATGAGAGGCCGCTTTTCCAAGTGTACACCAGCTATCGGATTTCCTTTGCTTTCCTTTTTTCTTTTCCCAACATCACACAGGTGTCGGTTTCCCGGTTTCACCGACGCTTTACGCCCGAAAGAAAACCCTGAAAAATCCATCTTTCTCATCTACAAAGCACGCTAAATGTTCCTGGGACATTCTGTATACACCCTACTTTGTAAGTACATACAACTAATTTCCAAGTTCTAGCTCACAATATATTGATTAGACCTCGTATAAATTAGTCATTTATACGAGTACTAACCAATAATTAATGTTCCAAACTTTATAGTTTCTTGTGTCGAAGGAAAATCATATGATAATATATACAGGATGTGACAATAAATATTCTCTAGTGTACGTTACAAATAGCGAGTATATTAGAGCGTGTAAACATCCAAACATGCGGGAAAATCGAGAAAACTCGGATAGTTCAAGGTGAATTACGAGTGGAAATTCGTCGAGCAAACAACAAACGGTTGGAAAAATAATCGTCACGTGCCTTATAGAGGAGTTTTGGGGAGTTTCGAAGGAACTTTGGGTCCGCGGAAAGTCCCGACCTACTTTCTCCTGCGACTTTCCACCGCGATTTTCCCGATGACTCGACTCGGCCGGGACGACAGCCAGATGAAAAGCCGACGCAAGGTGAATATTGATTAGGGTTGATTTAAAACGCCAGCCGGGAGGTGCCGATTACATCCTGATAATTGCGTCCACCCTGTATTCTTTGTATAAATTTCGAACGTACAGTTCGTGCAACACAAAAATAAACGCACGTCACTAATGTGACGTCATTTGCCAAGCATTGTGTCCAACTTTTAAAAATAAATACATAAAACAGATTACGTTTAATACCTGCTGAATTTAATTTAATATTAACAAGGGATGATAGAAAATGTTTAAAAACGGAATTAAATCATCTAAGAAAATTTAATATTACAAAAATTCAACGTATTTATATAAAATAAATAATTTTTTCTTTTTGTATGTTGATAGGCACTGGCTGTCAAGTCGCATAGTTGCCGTTGTCATCCGATCAGTAATTTTAATTTTTCATTTCTTCTTCTTCTTTCTAGTTTATAAGCCTCCACTACTAATGACAATTCGGCCGAAAGATGAAGAAATAAGAATTTCTTGCGTAGTTATCTTTTTCACATGTTATAAATGACACAATTTCAGTACTAAATATTTCATATTTTACGAAAGTTTTCTCTAAAACTTCACGATGTACACTTATAAACGACAAAAATATACACAAATTTTTCACTCGGCCTATTAAATGTATTACAGATGATAAAGGAATTTGATGATAATTGTAGTGAGCATCTGAACACATCGCTAGTTTAGGAACGTGAAGCAGCAACCGCTAATTTTCAATTTGTTTTTGTCATTTTGATATATGACAATTTTAGAGAATTCTTAGATTTTGTAAACTTTATAGAAGTTCGGCAACACTGTCTCTTTTGTGACGTAGTAAATTCTTGGTGACGTGCGTTCATTTTTGTGTTGCACCGACTGTATTTTAACAATTTTTCTATGCACCAATGGAGAAGACCACGATGTGAGATATGCGGATTTTGGTAGAAGATACGATTAGAAATGATTTATTAGAGCTCAAAACCGTTTTCAGTTGCTCAAAATGTGTTATAATTAAAAAGTTATAGCCCTTCGAAATTTAAAAATTTCGGATTTTGACTCATACCTTATCAACCAATCATGAACCACTCACGTTTTGTTGTATAAGTAAATAGTATGAATTTTCGAACGCAGTAACAAAGAATAGACAAACGAACAAAAATCAAACTGTTATTTGTCAGATTTTTTCTGAAAAATGCACAAAACGAATTACACGAATTGCAATTCGACACAAAACACTTTACTGATAATATTGACGTTGACAAGAATGTTGCCAAATAAATTTTTCAGGACCATTATTTGTGTTTTTAACACGAAAATCGGTTACAATTTATACAGATGAAGATGTTATTTCTATATTAATATAGCGAATTATCCATTAGGTAATGGAAGAAATGGATAAATCAGAAAATGTTCATTGCAATAAATATACAAAAAACGCACATTTTGCAGGAGTAAAGAAGAGTAATAGGAAACGTGGCAAACTTGCTAAATGTGACTTCTCTTTGAAACTCTCGCTTTGATTGGAACAGAGTGTATGACGATTGTGTGACGTTTTTCAAACTTTAAAAATTAATTGCGGCCTTATTTGGCCACAGAAAAAAATTAAAATTTCATTACGCGCCTTCTTAGAACACACGGTTTTGAAAAAAAAAATTAAAAAAAAGTCGTGGTATTCTCCATTGCAATGTGTATTGCCTACATTCCAGGAACACTTTGTATTGACCAGATAAATTAAACAAGATATAATAGAGATCTAATCGTGGCGTAATAGCAATCCGGGAAAGTCGCTTTTCCAGTGGAAAATGGAAAATTAACCGATTTTTCACCGGCTGTACGCTGGTTTCAACAGTTCAATTAGTTTTTCGCCATTTTCGATTGCGGCTTTTCCTAAAATCGAATCAATTCCATTCGGGCCGCACGGGAAAAACAATCGGGAAAACTAACCGCACGAGATCGTCCCGTAATTTTCCCCCCAAGGAGATAACCCCTGCGATTTTTCTCCCGGAAAAATCCGGCAATGATTGAGCACTAGACAAAGGACCGGCCGAGGCTAATAGCGGGAAAACTTATCGGAAAACCATTAGGTACACGCCGGAAAACGGGGTTAAGTGCGCTTTCTTATTGCCCCTTTAACCGGCGACTTTTCCACCGTCAAACAATTTATGTATCGGCCCGGGAAATTGTTACATTGTCTACGGGAAATTCTTCGCGAATTTCCCAAACTATACCGAACATCTTCCTAACTTATTACTGAACTTCATACCAGCTGCTTCACGTATTACTATAACAACTCTTTATTTTATACAGGGTGAGTAAAAAAAATATTCAGAGCATATTCAAAGCCACCTATAGTGATTTTTGAGCGGCTGTATAGCCTTTATTATGAGACCAAGATATCAAGTGTGACCCCTCCTTGTAATCAGCTCATCGAGAAGAATCTAAAAATGAAAAAATATACAGGGTGTCTCATTTAAAATAACGAAATAACGTGATACTACAGTGACTACTAATGTAATGTAAAGTTCTAGTCGCAAGTTATAGTACTATGTGATAATTTAATTTAACCTATACTGATTTTTGAGTGGCTGTAAAGCCTTTATTATGAGACCAAGATATCAAGTGTGACCCCTCCTTGTAATCAGCTCATCGAGAAGAATCTAAAAATGAAAAAATATACAGGGTGTCCCATTTAAAATAACGAAATAACGTGATACTACAGTGACTACTAATGTAATGTAAAGTTCTAGTCGCAAGTTATAATACTATGTGATAATTTAATTTAACCTATAGTGATTTTTGAGTGGCTGTATAGCCTTTATTATGAGACCAAGATATCAAGTGTGACCCCTCCTTGTAATCAGCTCATCGAGAAGAATCTAAAAATGAAAAAATATACAGGGTGTCCCATTTAAAATAACGAAGTAACGTGATACTACAGCGAGTACTAATGTAATGTAAAGATCTAGTGACAAGTTATAGTACTATGTGATAATTTAATTTAACCTATACTGATTTTTGAGTGGCTGTAAAGCCTTTATTATGAGACCAAAATACCAAGTGTGACCCCTCCTTGTAATCAGCTCATCGAGAAGAATCTAAAAATGAAAAAATATACAGGGTGTCTCATTTAAAATAACGAAATAACGTGATACTACAGTGACTACTAATGTAATGTAATGTAAAGTTCTAGTCGCAAGTTATAGTACTATGTGATAATTTAATTTAACCTTTAGTGATTTCTTAGTGGCTGTACAGCCTTTATTATGAGACCAAGATATCAAGTGTGACCCCTCCTTGTAATCAGCTCATCGAGAAGATTCTAAAAATGAAAAAATATACAGGGTGTCTCATTTAAAATAACGAAGTAACGTGTTACTACAGCGAGTACTAATGTAATGTAAAGTTCTAGTGACAAATTATAGTACTATGTGATAATTTAATTTACTCGATTGAACAATTCAACGTTTCGAACAAATCCAATACACCATCGCCCGAATTGTTGCGGTTTTTTTATACCTGTTGGCGTTAAACCGCCTGACCGTGCACCGGCCGATAAAATTTACGAGCCGGGCCTAATCCGCGGGAGGATTGGCGTCGGCGTCGCGACGGAGCCGCTCGTAAAAACGGCGCCCTTTTCGCGTTATTGGCCGCGGCTATGTCGGCTAATAAAAAAAAACCCGAGGGCTGGAAAAAACCCTTTTCTTTTTTAATCTGCGAGCCCTTATTCGATTAGAAAGGGACGCTATTTAAATTTCAAATTCGATACTCGCGAAACCGAGACTCGGGGTAATCTCCATTTTCGGTTTTGAATAAATCAATTACTTGTTCGCTTTAAATTACTCTTCTCGCGCCCCTCGTATCGGTGTTTGTCCTTTAATCGAGTTACCCTAGCGATCGGTGTTGCTTATGCTTAGAGATTAAGTTGGTGGTTTGTGAGTGCAATTGACCGCCCCCCTCATATACAAACAAATCTAATAATTCGGTGCGTAAATCACAATTATCAATTGCACCTATTTAGTGATTTATAATCCTGGATTTTTTTTTTGTAAAAAGTTTACTGTAAAACGAGAAAACTCCTTAATTAAATGCGCTTTTCCCGGATTTCCATTGCGGCTTTATGGGCGATTTGTGGTCGCATTTCAGGTAACCGAATTCCGGTAATGAAACTCCCCCGGAACTTTACGCGCGGGCATAAATAACCCGGAAGGGGGAGAGCGATCGGGCGAAAGTTGCCAATTTTCCGGCACAGCGAATTGTCCCAATTTTTTACCTGCCCCCCGTACGAATTCAAAAGCTTCCGCTAGATTTCCCGATCTATTAAATTATATAACGGCGATGGGTCGCGAGGAATTTCCTTTTTATTTCACTTGTTTTTCTCGTTCGAGTATACAGGGTGTGTCACGTAGAGGACCCATTAGAAGTATATGGAAAAGTAGTGGTAATTAAAATTTGAAAATTTGTATACAAGTATTTGTCGATACGCTTGATTAAATGAAAATATTTTCAACTATTTCTTACTTCCGGTTATACCGGAAGTAGACTGTAACTTTCTTATTTTAAATGGAACACCCTATATATTTTTGTATTTTTAGATTCTACTCGATGAGCTGATTACAAAAAGGTGTCACACTTGGTATTTTGGTCTTTTAATAAAGGCTACACAGCCACTCAAAAATCACAACATTTTGATTTTAGGTGGCTCTGAATGCTAAACAATCGAAAATCGAGAAAAACGGCTTACATGATCCTATCCTAACTTTTGAAGTATTTTCTAATGGTACAAAAGTTTTTTTGATAAAAATTTCGAAATTTTTGATCACCCTGTATACATTTTATGTCATGTCAATAGATAGTACTTGAAAAGTTAGGATAGGACCATGTAAGCCGTTTTTCTCGATTTTCGATTGTTTGGCATTCAGAGCCACCTAAAATCAAAATGTTGTGATTTTTGAGTGGCTGTATAGCCTTTATTATGAGACCAAAGTACCAAGTGTGACCCCTTTTTACAATCAGCTCGTCGATTGGAATCTAAAAATGCAAAAATATACAGGGTGTTCCATTTAAAATAAGAAAGTTATAGTTGGAAATATTTTCATTGAATCAAGCGTATCGACAAATACTTGTACACAAATTTTCAAATTTTAATTACCACTACTTTTCCATATAATGGAGAAGACCACGATGTGAGATAAGCGGATTTCGGCAAAAGATACGATTAGAAATGATTTATTAGAGCTCAAAACCGTTTTCAGTTGCTCAAAATGTGTTATAATTAAAAAGTTATAGCCCTTCGAAATTTAAAAATTTCGGATTTTGACTCATACCTTATCAACCAATCATGAACCACTCACGTTTTGTTGTATAGTAAATAGTATGAATTTTCGAACGCAGTAACAAAGAATAGACAAACGAACAAAAATCAAACTGTCATTTGTCAGATTTTTCTGAAAAATGCACAAAACAAATTACAGGAATTGCATCAGTTCGGCACAAAACACTTTACTGATAATATTGACATTGACAAGGATGTTGCCAAATAAATTTTTCAGGTCCATTATTTGTGTTTTTAACACGAAAATCGGTGACAATTTATACAGATGAAGATGTTATTTCTACATTAATATATCGAATTATCCATTAGGTAATGGAAGAAATGGATAAATCAGAAAATGTTTATTGCAATAAATATACAAAAAACGCAAATTTTGCGGAGTAAAGAAGAGTAATAGGAAACGTGGCAAACTTGCTAAATGTGACTTCTCTTTGCAACTCTCGCTTTGATAGGAGCAGAGTGTATGACGATTGTGTGACGTTTTTCAAACTTTAAAAATGAATTGCGGCCTTATTTGGCGCAGAAAAAAATAAAAATTTCATTACGCGCCTTCTTAGAACACACGGTTTTCAAAAAAACATTCAAAAAAAGTCGTGGTCTTCTCCATTCTAATGGGCCCTCTACGTGACACACCCTGTATACAGTATACGAGGCGCAACAAAAATAAAAACGCCCATTACGCCCGGCAACGAATTAATTAATGTTTTCCGACAAAGCTCCGTTTCCTGCACAAAGAATTTTCAAATCCGAGAATTGCTTTTCGAAAAAATAAAAATCGTAAAACGCTACAATGGTATCGCCCGAACGCGGGCTGGTTTTTCTTTTCTTTTCGAAGCTTTCGCTGTATTTTATAATAACATTAAAAGCTCTCCCGATCATAAAAATCCCCAGGTTATTAATTAGAAGTTTGTCCGGATGAGGATACTCGAATAACTGAAACTCGCAGTATATTATTGAAAAAAGCAGTATTCTATCCTAAACTTGCAGTATTCCATTGCGACGTTGTCAAATTGCGAATGTTTCCTCGACACTTGAGATTTATTCAACGGCAAATCCGGGAGTTAGGAGGAGAATTAAACTGAGCCCGATTTAACCGGCGGATATAATGCGGCGTGTCATCGAATAAAGAAGGGACTTGCAGCGGAGTTTACGGTTGAGAACAATCGCCATTATGATGGAGAAAAACAAACATAATGTTCCCTATTGAGAGCGGTGTTTGTGCCTTTCGCGGCGGAAGGGAGACCGGAGTGGATTTTCCATGATAAAAAAAAACGCGATGTTGATTGTGTATTACGAGGAGTTGGCGCTGGTCCAAGCCGAAAGAGGGCGCCCGGAAAAAATCGCAATTGAGATTTGTTCGATTAATACAGGGTGATTCATTAACAATGGGAAATCCGAAAACTGGAGATACTACACGTTAAATGGTGACTATTTTGGCACCAACATGCCTTATCCGAATGTTTATACTTTCGGAAATACAGGGTGTTGAAAGTATTAAATTTTAAATCGTTTTTTTGCCATTACTCTGAAATTATCTAAGATAGGAACTTGAAAATTTGTGTACTTATTGTTTTTTAGGTGACGAATAAGATGCGTATTATATTTTGTGCGTTGCTCATAGAGGGCGCCATTTACACCCGTTTCACAGACATTTACAGTTAATAAATCTTTATTCTGTATGTCTGACATAAAATTTGATCCAAAAACTGTAAGATCAATTATTTTTACATTAATTATGTATTCTTGTTTCGTTTCGATATTTCTATCCGTTTTCGAGATAAATTAATCGATTGAAGGATAACTATGTTTTGATGATACACGAAAAATTAAAAGTGAAACAAATCAAATAGGCTCTGTCTTTTAAAAGAAAATAGTCTTCTTCGCCATAGCAACCGGTAAATATGTCAAATGAATAATTATTTTGTTTAGTTTTACTTGTATTGACAATTATCCAATCGTTAATAACAATTTTTTTTATGATAAAATTTTGAAAATGCCGCTTCATAAGGAGTTTTCAAATAATGAAATGAGAGATCTGGTTGTATTTTTGTACAAGAAAATTTTAATGGCATTGAATTTGTTTCGCTTTTAATTTTTCGTGTATTATCAAAACATAGTGTTCGTTCAATCGATTTATCTCGAAAATGGATAGAAATATCAAAATGAAACAAGAACACATAATTAATGTAAAAATAATTGATCTTTCAGTTTTTGGATCAAATTTCATGTCAGACATGCAGGATAAAGATTTATTAAATGTAAATGTCGGTGAAATGGGTGTAAATGGCGCCCTCTATGAGCAACGCTCAAAATACATTACGCATACTATTCGTCACCTAAAAAACAATAACTACACAAATTTTTAAGTTCATATCTTAGATAATTTCAGAGTTAAATGGCAAAAAAACGATTTAAAAATTTGGACGGGTTCGAGTTCTCTCCCAATTTTCAAAATCTTACCTGCACGAAAAAAGGTCGTGTCCGAGTTCTCTCCCGTCTATTGTTAACGGGTAGTTGTAGCTTATAAGGGGCTAATTGCCTGATAAGGAGGATTACTGTTCCTTCCGTGAACTTATGGGAAACTTTATTATTAATTTTATGAAATAGTTATTCTTCACAAAAAGTTCTGCATGATCTAAAATCCAAGATGCAACCATCAAAAATCAAATTTTATCAATCTTATACGAGGCATGTCAAAAAATGTGAATTTTGCTCAAGAGTAAAGTACCTTGATATTTTACAATATCGAAATTTGTTATTATGGAAAGTACACCTTGTGTAAGTTTAGATGTTAGTATAGAATTTGTTGCAACAGCGCGGAATATGTTTCTGTTCTTAGTAAGCGTTTTTGTTTGAAATTTGGCAACAGCGCCAGACTCGTAAGAAATGTGACAGGCAAGCGAACGAAAAAACCCAAGAGGGTCGCTTGTAATCTTTAAGAAATAAAAATCGTTTTGTTAGTTTTACATATCGTGGTTATTTTGGAAATTCCTTACATCGGAAAAAATACGGTGTTGAGTAACAGGCTCAATACCCCACATTGGTCCTTCGAAACGGATAAACGAAAATCGTAACAGTAATCAACGAGGAACAAGGCACGTGGGATTTCCAGAAAATCGGCCATTGCAGATTAGCATAGCAACAAGGGAGAAGGTCGGCGGTACTTCGCAACAAAGAAGGTAACAATCAACGCACAGGCGGTGAGTTTCCCTTCATTTTTCATTTTTTCCCTTTGATATCGATCTATTTGGGTATCGAATTTACAGTTTAACATTAAGAAAAGGTTTATTTTGCATGGTCGCAGGGTTGCCACATGGCAAATCGTTTAGTAATCGTATAATAGGTTGAATTGTTTAACTGTCAATTTAACATAATACATATTTGGGTCACGAGTAGCGGTTTGAGTAGTGTTACAAGGGATCATAATGTCAACGTTAGAGCAATTAATATCGCGTAGAGGTTCTATAAAGGGGCAATTGACTCGATTTTGCACCTTTATAAGAGCTTATGAAGACAGTCAATATAATGAGTTGCAACCACGTCTTGATAAAATTGAAATCGTTTGGGGCGAGTTTGATCACGTACAGGAGAGCATTGAGTTTATGGATAGCACTGAGGCAGATTCTGATGTACGTAGTGAATTTGAGAAAAAATATTTTGAAGCAGTAGGTAAATGCAAAAATTTGTTAAAAGCGGAAAACAGCGAGGGTAGTATTTCGAGCAGTAACGGCGCGAGTAGGAAAAGCGAGAGCGACGAATCGCGAGCCGGCGCGGTAATAGAAGCGGCAACCAGGGCTTCAACAAGCGGCGTAAATACAAGGGCGGAGTTAGAATTGCAGAAATACGTTCTGCCTAAATTTAACGGAGAGTATGATCGTTGGTTCAAATTTAAAAACACGTTTGAGTCGTTGATATTAAAGAATCCTAAAATTGACGAATCGCAGCGATTTTATCGTTTACAGGAATGCGTTACCGGAAATGCAGAAGCAGTAATTGAAGGTATTGAGGAATTTACGATCGCGTGGGATTTGTTGATTGAACGATTTGAGGATAGACCCTCAATGATTCAAAAGCATTTGAAGGAGTTGTTAAATTTGCCAGTTATTAAGGTGGAATCGGGTGCTTCAATTAGAAAATTGTTGGATGAGATAAATCGTCATATTCGGTCGCTAAAATCACTTGACGAGTCGGTTGATTCATGGGACACATTATTGATATTATTGATGTCGCAAAAGTTGGATGAAAAGTCGCGTGATTCTTGGGAAAAAACTCGCGTGGTAAAATTTCGTGGCGTTCCTAAGTTTAGCAATTTTCTCGATTTTTTGTTGGAACGGTGTAAAGGGTTAGAGGCTCGTTCAGATAGGACAATGGAATCTAGCAATAAACCAAAATTTAACAATAAATTTCCAAACTCGTTCAATAAAGCTAATTATCGTTCTAAAGCTGAAAACGTAACTTCGGCTCACGTATCAGAGGGGAGATCTATCACATGTGAGTATTGTCAGGGCAAGCACTTTGTTTATTCATGCGGAAGGCTGCTTGAATTATCGGTGGAGCGGCGTAAGGAGGAAATCAAAAAATTAAAACTGTGTTTGAATTGCCTACGAAGTTCGCATTTTGCAAGGGATTGTCGTTCGATGGGTTGTAAAAAATGTCGCGGAAGGCATAATACTATTTTACATTCAGAAACTCAAACTAGCCCGGTAGTAGGAGTAATTGAAAATGCGAATCAAGCTGGTAGCAACTTAAATAACGAAGTGGCGTTGCATTGTGGTATGCGAAATCAAGTTTTATTATCCACAGCTTTGGTTTTAATCGCGGATAATAGGGGAAAATTTCACAGAGCTAGATGTTTGCTGGATAATGGATCTCAACCTTCGTTTATCACACGAGAGTTATCATCAAAATTAGGAATAACAGTTGAAAGAGTAAACATACCGGTAGTGGGAATTAACAGATCGAACAATTCAATAGTCGCTAAAATTCAGGCGGAAATTAAATCTTACTACAATAATTACAAAATGAACATCCCATTGTTGGTTGTAAACGAAATCACGAATCCTTTGCCATCGGTGTCTTTCGATTGCACTAAGTTGAAAATACCGGAAAATTTAACATTAGCAGATCCGGAGTTTTCTATTTCATCTCCCATTGATATTTTGTTGGGAGCAGCGGTATTTTTCGACATGTTGTGCGTGGGTCAAATAAAGTTAGGAACGGGGTTGCCCATCTTACAAAAGTCAATGCTGGGTTGGTTGATATCGGGACCATTGCAGATTTATAATGCGCAAGAAGTGGTGTGCAATTTATCCATTGAGGACGATGAAATCAAAAATATTTTGGAGAAATTCTGGGACACAGAAGAATGCAGCAACGATGCAAAAGAGTTGATATATTCGAAAGAGGAACTTGAGTGCGAGGTTCATTTTAGGGAAACAACGAAACGGGGAAGGGATGGAAAATTTATAGTAAGTTTACCAACAAGAGACACGTTTAATAATTTGGGAGAGTCTTTAGCGATGGCTGAAAAGCGTTTGAACGGATTGCAACGGCGGTTTATGAGAAACAAGGAATTCAAAATTAGATACGCGAATTTCATGAGCGAATATGAAGAGATGGGTCATATGAGTCGAATAGGTGAACATGAGTTGGAAGGCGAGGGCACGAAAGCGGTTAAAATATTTTATTTGCCTCATCACGGAGTTATTAAGAAGGATAGCAGTACGACCAAACTAAGGGTTGTGTTTGACGCTTCCTGCAAATCAAACGCGAATTTATCATTGAACGATGTATTAAAGGTTGGGCCTTCTATTCAGGACGACTTGTTTTCGATTTTATGTAGATTTAGAAGTTATCCAATTGTCATAACTGCGGATATCGAAAAGATGTACCGGATGATTTGGGTTGACGAAAATCAGCGGGATCTTCAAAGAATTATCTGGATGGACGACGACTCTAAGTATGTATCTTATCGACTTAACACAATAACATACGGAACGGGTCCGGCTTCATTTTTGGCTACACGTTGTTTGGCACAGGTTTCTGCGGACATTTCAGAGGAAAATCCAGAGGTTTCTCGAATAATATCTAGGGATTTTTACATGGACGACCTAATCACCGGGGGAGAGACTGTTGAAAAGGTTGCGGAATTAGCTAAAACAATTTCTGATATCTTAAAGCGGTACGGGTTTAATCTTCGCAAGTGGAGCTCAAATTGTAGCGAAGCATTAACGAATCTGGTGGACAAGGATTCACTGGCGATTGGACAAACGGATTTTGCGGACAATGATCACTCGTCGAAGACTTTAGGTATATATTGGAACGCGTCATCCGACGAATTGGGTTATAAAATTAAAATTCCAGTGTGTTCCAATGAAGGTAGGGTTACGAAAAGGCAAATAATGTCGATTGTAGCGCGTATTTTTGACCCGTTGGGATTGTTAGGTCCGGTGATCATCAAGGCAAAAATGTTTTTGCAGACTTTATGGCAGTTAGGAATAGGTTGGGACGAAGCGGTTCCATTGGATATTCACACAGCTTGGCACCAATTCGAAAGTCAGTTAGTATGTTTGAATGATATAGGGGTATGTCGATCGTTGGAATTAAGGGAAATGTTAGCGTGCGAATTTCACGGGTTCTCGGATGCCTCCGAAAGGGCATATGGTGCTTGCATTTACGTAAAGGTCGTGAACCGCGAAGGAGCTTCAAGCGTAAGATTGTTATGCGCTAAGTCAAGAGTAGCAGCTCTCAAGGGAACAACTATACCGCGTTTGGAATTATGCGGGGCGTTGTTATTGGCAAAACTTATGAAAAGGGTGGTCAATTCGTTAAATATTGAAGGTGCCGTGAAATATTTTTGGTGTGACTCGACTATAGCATTAGCTTGGATATCGAGTGAACCCAGTAGTTTGAAAACATTCGTATCAAATCGAGTAGGTCAAATTCAAGGTATGACAGAAATATCTGAATGGCGACACGTCGAATCGGGAAGCAATCCTGCTGATATCATTTCGCGCGGTGTTATGCCTAGTAGTCTTCGTGAAACTAATTTGTGGTGGCAGGGTCCGTTTTTTTTGACATTGCAAAATTATGGAGAAATCGGTAGTCATTTGAATCTGAATTTACAGGATATACCGGAGCGTAAAAGGAAAGAAAGGGTGTGTTTAGCGGTCAACATGGATCACTCATTTATCAATAGATATTCGTCACTTCGCAGTTTAAAGAGTACGACCGCGTGGATATATCGGTTTTACAATAATACGAAAGGATGTAAAAATAGTCGGAACCTTTCAGCAAGAATAACGAGTTCAGAACTCGAATTTTCGTTACAAATTCTTATTAAAGCAGTGCAACATCAGGAGTATGCCAAAGAAATTGAATCAATCAAGTCTTCCAATCAGATTTTAAAGTCAAGTAAGTTGTTAGATCTGAGTCCATTTTTAGACGAGAATAATTTATTACGGGTCGGTGGAAGAATAAAAATGGCTGACGTTGATTTCAGTTCAAAATTTCCAATAATCTTACCACCAAAACATCATTTAACTCGATTGGTGATACATAACGAACATTTGAAGCAATTACACGCAGGGCCTTCTACTCTTCTAGCGATCATACGTCAAAGATATTGGGTAATAAATGGTAAACGCGAGGTCAGAAGTGTGTTGTCTAAATGCGTGGTGTGTTTTAAAAATCGTCCGAAACCACTGAAGCAAAAGATGGGTGATTTGCCTTTGGATCGCGTAACTCCAAATAGGCCATTTTATGTGTGCGGTACTGACTTTGCTGGTCCATTTCTAACAAAAGAAAGTAAACTTCGTAATCGTAAATTTATTAAAAGCTACATGTGCATATTTATTTGCTTCAGTACTAAAGCAGTTCATATCGAGGCTGTTAGTGATTTAAGCAGCGATGCTTTTCTTAACGTTTTCAAACGGTTTATCGCTAGGAGGGGTTTATGTAAAAGAATTTATTCAGATAACGGCAGGAATTACGTGGGTGCGAATCATTACTTAAAGGAGGTTGTAAACGTTCTCGTGACTCAAAATAATTCGTTGTCTAAGTTCGCGACTGAAAACAGTATCGAATGGCATTTCATACCTAGTTACTCTCCTCATCAGGGAGGAATTTGGGAGTCGGCCGTGCGTCTTGCAAAATATCATTCTAGTCGGGTAATAGGAAATAATCATTTCACTTTTGAAGAGTTGCTCACGTTGTTCGCTCAAATAGAATCGATATTAAATTCTCGACCTATCACCGAATTATCCAGCAATCCTGATGATTTTTATCCTCTCACCCCTGGTCATTTCCTTGTGGGCTCACCGTTGAATTGTTTACCTGAGTCAAGTCTCGATGCGATTCCTTTGAATCGACTTTCACGATACCAGTTGCTTCAACAATGTATGCAATCATTTTGGAATCGCTGGCAGAAGGAGTACCTCACGAGCCTCCAGAAACGTTCTAAGTGGACTTCAAGCTCATCTACCATCAAAATCGGATCATTGGTGGTTTTAAAGGAAGATGACACTCCTCCTTTATCATGGCGCCTAGGAAGAATAGTCGAAGTTCATCCTGGTAACGACGGCTTAGTGAGAGTGATGAGTGTTAAAACGTCACACGGTGTAGTGAAACGAGCGGTGCAAAGAATTTGTCCTTTGCCTATAGATTAGAGCGATTGTATTTGGATTATTTTTTTTATAATCATATTTGTTTAGTTATACTTAAATTGTAACTTTGTTATTCGTTTCATTCTCTATTGAAATCAGATGATTTCAAGGTGGGGAGTATGTGTAAGTTTAGATGTTAGTATAGAATTTGTTGCAACAGCGCGGAATATGTTTCTGTTCTTAGTAAGCGTTTTTGTTTGAAATTTGGCAACAGCGCCAGACTCGTAAGAAATGTGACAGGCAAGCGAACGAAAAAACCCAAGAGGGTCGCTTGTAATCTTTAAGAAATAAAAATCGTTTTGTTAGTTTTACATATCGTGGTTATTTTGGAAATTCCTTACATCGGAAAAAATACGGTGTTGAGTAACAGGCTCAATACCCCACACACCTAATTTTCTAGAAGTATACTGGAAGGGATGGGATTTTCCCTATATTGAAATAGAGAAAAAAAAACAGAAGTCAAAAAATTTCCCTTATCATAAAATCCTCATTAAATTGTACTACGAAATGAAAATACATAATCGAAATTTGCCAGAGAAATTTGAAATTATAAATATTCCCATCGGTCCTTCCTAGAAACCCTTAATCTATTTTTATAGAGTAATACTTAGATAGTATTTGTGTTTTATATTAAATAAATTGTATATCATGTAAAAGGAAATTTTAGTTTTATTTAAATTGTAATACTTAAAATGTAGGTATAGGTAGGTACTTACATAAAGTGAAGTTATAACTACAAAAAATATCTCAAATTTAAAAAAGTTTGAAATAATAAAAATTAAAAGTTGGTTACTTTTAATTAGTATTTAGGGTTTCAACGAAGAAGGATTAATCGGAAATTAAATGCTACCTGCCGTACCGGAGAGAACTCGGACACCCTCGGGAGAGAACTCGACCCATAAGAATTTACCTGCTCGAATACGGGAGAGAACTCAGATACTCCGAAAAATTTAACTTTCAACACCCTGTATTTCCGAAAATATAAACATTCGGATAAGGCATGTTGATGCCAATAGTCACCATTTGACGTGTAGTATCTCCAGTTTTCGAATTTCCCATTGTTAATGAATCACCCTGTATACGGATTGTCACAAAAAATGGTAATTTATTCATGATTCTCGCATAGGTATACAGGGTGTCCCAGCGAAAGGTAGCCCATTTAATCAGCTCGTAGTAGGTAATTCTTACAGAAAACAATTCGTAAAAAAACTCTGTAATATTTTTTTCTCATTAACAATTTTTTTATTAATCAAATACATAATTGATTAATCGAAAAAATGTCACCCCTAATGCGTCCTTAAACGCCCCGAAAAAATAAATATATAAAAATACCGCTTCCGCAAAATGTACACATTAGTCCCTCTCCCGATCGATACACCGGCGGGATAAAAGTGATGGATGGCGATAGCTCGATTAGTAACGTTTGATTAAATGGTCTCGTCAATAAAACCCCTGATGGAAAAAGTGTTTGTTTTTCTATTTCCAATGAATCCTACATACCTAAATGCACCATATTATCGTCTTAAACATTGCAAAAAATATACTCCTTTTATTAACTCACTATTGTCCAAATTACACGCCTTTTTTCCCCGTATTTTCCGAGATAATTAATTTTTCTTCAATGCTAATTATTCTAATTTATTCAATTCCAACTTCATCTCGTTTTACATCAATGCAGAGTTTCCAAACTTTTTCCTCACTTTAACCCGAGTTAAGCGCTGTTATATCTTCTAATAAATTTATTCCTGTCGTAGAAAAAGTACAGTAAGCAACTACGGGGGAAAGTACCCGATAAAAAAAAGCTCGGTATATTTTTTTTGCGAGACGATAAAAACCTTATTTATGATCTTTCATATCGTTGGA
The DNA here is from genome assembly GCA_917563865.1 of Phyllotreta cruciferae. Classification (NCBI taxonomy): domain Eukaryota; kingdom Metazoa; phylum Arthropoda; class Insecta; order Coleoptera; family Chrysomelidae; genus Phyllotreta; species Phyllotreta cruciferae. The sequence goes on along the minus strand of OU830620.1, from coordinate 3,984,484 downwards.
AATGCCTGGCTCCATTATTAGTTCGTGAAAAACGGTAAAGAGCGAAACGGCGGAGGAGAATGAGCGGAGAAAAAAAGGAAAACTCGACGACGATTCGGAAAAGCAAGCAGTTTTCTTATATATTTTCCGTTTATTTTTTATGTGAAACGATCGCCAAAAAAAATCGCCCAACCCGAAAAAGAAAATTCTCGGAAATATCCCAATTCGATTTGGAGCTTATCGAAACATCAACTAAATCTCCACACGATTTTCTTTTTTTACAATAATATACTGGAAACTTGCACTAAATTACTATAAAATTTGTAGTATTTTATTGAAACATGCAGTATTTTACACTAAAATTGCAGAATTTTTTTGAATCTCGCAGTATCTTATTGAAAACTAGCAGTATTTTATCCTAAACTTGAAGTATTTTTTTGAAACATGCAGTATCTTACTGAAAACTTGCAGTATTTTATCCTAAAGTCACAGTATTTTACTAAAACTCGCAGTATCTTATTGAAAACTTGCAGTATTTTATCCTAAAATCACAGTATTTTACTGAAACTCACAGTATCTTATTGAAAACTTGCAGTATTTTACCCTAAACTTGCAGTATTTTTTTGAAACATGCAGTATCTTACTGAAAACTTGCAGTATTTTATTGAAACATGTAGTATCTTACTGAAAACTTGCAGTATTTTATCCTAAAGTCACAGCATTTTACTAAAACTCGCAGTATCTTATTGAAAACTTGCAGTATTTTATCCTAAAATCACAGTATTTTACTGAAACTCACAGTATCTTATTGAAAACTTGCAGTATTTTACCCTAAACTTGCAGTATTTTTTTGAAACTCACAGTATCTTATTGAAAACTTGCAGTATTTTATCCTAAACTTGCAGTATTTTGTCGAAACATGTAGTATCTTAATGAAAACTTGCAGTATTTTATCCTAAAGTCACAGTATTTTACTGAAACTCGCAGTATCTTATTGAAAACTTGCAGTATTTTACCCTAAACTTGCAGTATTTTTTTGAAACTCACAGTATCTTATTGAAAACTTGCAGTATTTTGTCCTAAACTTGCAGTATTTTGTTGAAACATGTAGTATCTTACTGAAAACTTGCAGTATTTTATCCTAAAGTCACAGTATTTTACTGAAACTCGCAGTATCTTATTGAAAACTTGCAGTATTTTACCCTAAACTTGCAGAATTTTTTTGAAACATGCAGTATCTTATTAAAAACTTGCAGTATTTTATCCTAAAGTCACAGTATTTTACTGAAACTCGCAGTATCTTATTGAAAACTTGCAGTATTTTATCCTAAACTGTCAGTATTTTACACTAAAATTGCAGTATTTTTTTGAATCTCGCAGTATCTTATTAAAAACTTGCAGTATTTTATCCTAAAGTCACAGTATTTTACTGAAACTCGCAGTATCTTACTGAAAACTTGCAGTATTTTATCCTAAACTTGCAGTATTTTATCCTAAAGTCACAGTATTTTACTGAAACTCGCAGTATCCTACTGAAAACTTGCAGTATTTTATCCTAAACTTTCAGTATTTTACACAAAAAATGCAGTATTTTACTGAAACTCGCAGTATCTTATTAATAACTTGCAGTATTTTATTTGCAGTATTTAGTCACAGTATTTTACTAAAACTCGCAGTATCTTACTGAGAACTTGCAGTATTTTATCCCAAACTTGAAGTACCTATTTTATTTTAAAACTTGCACTACTCGGAGGTACTGTAAACTTTTACTGCAATATTTTATTACGAATTTGCAGTATTTAACTTGCTCAATTTTACAGCAATTTCTCTGTATACAAATTTCCCATGAATTTTTCTCCGCGAATTTCCATCGCTTGGCGGCATTAAAATTAATCCGGAACGCGGGAAATTCGAAATGGCCGGCACGTTTCGGCCTGCTACGATGCCGCATCGAGTTTATTGAAATGCAAAGCGACGCCCGGCGTCCCGACGCGGCCCTTTCGGACGCCGTGCGAGATTCGAAAGAGAGCGGCTCGAAAAAATAAATCTAATACGGCTCAAATGAAAATGGATGTTTTTTATTTTTTGCTTAATAATAACGTTGCTTTGAGAATTCAAGAGTCAGGTAGGTATATTAAGAGCGATGGGAAATTATTTTTTGAAAATTACTTCTATAGAGGGACTTGCCATTTATTTAAGATATTTAAAGAAAATGTTTTTTTTTAACTGGTGATTATGACTTTGTATAAAGATGGCAGATAGAGGTTTCTCGTTCAAGTTTCTTCGGTGAATTTAATGAAGAAACTTTTGCCGAGTATTTTATCGATTTCGGCTATAAACAAGTTGAAATTTCCGATATAATTGCGAGCTCGAGGAAAACGAGCCGAGGAGAATTTTAATCGGATTCAAATCGCCAAATTGGAATGTTAGTGTAACGAGAAAATGCAATTTTTCCGAACCCCCTTCGACGGCTTTTCCAATTTTTCTCGATTAGCGCTCATTTCGGATACTTTTTCCATTACCCTCGTAATTGCAAAATATCCCAATCAAATTATCTATCAAGAGCTTTTACTTACACACACAGAAAAAGTCGAATAAATTAGAGCACAAGCGGCACATAATTAGAGTGCACTAATTAAACCTGATTAGCAAAGCCTTCTGCGTCGATTTGCTCGCAATATCCAACCCGGATCGAATCAATCAAGTGGATAATGTAAACCCGGTATTAGACATTGCATGCGTGAAAATCCGGCACTTCAATCAATCAGGCAAATCGACCGGTGCCAAACAATCCCGCTTTATATACGTTCGATTTCGAAGCCAAAAAAATGGATTTTTTAGCGAGTTTGTATACGAAATGAAATTGCCAGGTGATTTATTCATATATGGCATTGGCAATTGGCGCTTCGATTCGAAAATTAACTAACGTTTTAATAATTTACGGGCGTTATAGCAAACAAAGCCGGGCGCATTGTGCGCTATAATGGCCCTAATTAATTATAACCCCTATTCAGGCCGGGGTTGAAGAACAATACGCCCTTCTGACGAGGCTAAAAACGAATTTATGCAAGCAAATACATACACAGAGACACCTATACATAGCTAATCGCGGTTCGATTATAATCGGTTATTAATCGATTTAGGACTGTGAGTCGAGCGACTGCAATATGGTTATGCAGGACCGCATTTCTTTTTTACAGTTTTAATGAATTTTTTATAAATATTTTTATAATACCAAAAGGTAAACGAAAAATTTGTAATTTGCACACTGAGTAATCTAGGAAACTATACAGGGTGATTCATTAACAATGGGAAATCCGAAAACTGCAAATACTACACGTCAAATGGTGCCACTATTGGCACCAACATGTTATCCGAATGTTTATACTTTCGGAAATACAGGGTGTTGAAAGTTAAAATTTTAAATCGTTTTTTTGCCATTACTACTCTGAAATTATCTAAGATAGGAACTTGAAAATTTGTGTAGTTATTGTTTTTTAGGTGACGAATAAGATGCGTATTATATTTTGAGCGTTGCTCATAGATGGCGCCACTTACACGCTCATTTACAGTTAATAAATCTTTATCGTGTATGTCTGACATGAAATTTGATCCAAAAACTGAAAGATCAATTATTTTTACATTAATTATGTATTCTTGTTTCATTTCGATATTTCTATCAGTTTTCGAGAAAAGTCGATTGAACGATCACTATGTTTTGATGATACACGAAAAATTAAAAGCGAAACAAGTCAAATAGGCTCTGTCTTTTAAAAGAAAATAGTTTTCTTCGCCATAGCAACCGGTAAATATATCAAATGAATAATTATTTGTTTAGTTTTACTTGCATTGACATTTATCCAATCGTTATTAATAATTTTTTTTATGATAAAATTTTGAAAATGCCGCTTCACAAGGAGTTTTCAAATAATGAAATGAGAGATCTGGTTGTATTTTTGTACAAGAAAATTTTAATGGCCTTGAATTTGTTTCGTTTTTAATTTTTCGTTTATCAAAACATAGTGATCGTTCAATCGATTTTTCTCGAAAACGGATAGAAATATCGAAATGAAACAAGAATACATAATTAATGTAAAACTAATTGATCTTTTAGTTTTTGGATCAAATTTAATGCCAGACATACAGGATAAATATTTATTAACTGTAAAAGTCGGTGAAACGGGTGTAAATGGCGCCCTCTATGAGCAACGCTCAAAATATAATACGTATCTTATTCGTCACCTAAAAAACAATAAGTACACAAATTTTCAAGTTCCTATCTTAGATAATTTCAGAGTAATGGCAAAAAAACGATTTAAAATTTTAACTTTCAACACCCTGTATTTCCGAAAGTATAAACATTCGGATAAGGCATGTTGATGCCAATAGTCACCATTTGACGTGTAGTATCTCCAGTTTTCGGATTTCCCATTGTTAATGAATCACCCTGTATACAGGGTGTTTCCGAACTTGGGAGACAATTTTCTAGGGGTGGTAGTTCGCATAATTTGAGACAGATTCGCAGATTTCGTTTTTCTAAAAAATGTATTATAAACAAAATAGAGCCATTATAAAAAAAATCAAAGAGCGAATACAACCCTGGCCGCCATAGTCAGCTGATCGGTTTCAAAAACCGATGCTAGGACGAGCAAATTTCACCCTCCGCGCGCCTCATTTCGAAAAACGTAGCCTATTGCTTTCTAGTGCGTATTGTAATGTAGGGTTGTTAACCTCACGGTCAAATAAATTTTTTTATACTGTTTTTTTAGTGATTTATTTGATATTATTAGGTGTTCTTCTCAGTTTAGTTAGTTCTTCACAGTTTAACAAGTTGGTGTGTCCTACTAACTATACAACTGAAACCGAAAGAATCCATTCATTCATTCACTGACTCATTGGCGTGTTTTTTTTTTTACGGCCAAACGCGAAGGAAAATCGTCGCGGAAAAAACGCTATCCGACGTAACTCGACGAGATCTATCGGAAAATCGATATTTCGAAACCCGGAAAAGTTTCCTTCCGGGTGAAAAACCGGATTTTTGGGGTATTTTTGAGGTTTTTCGGGATTTTCTCCGAAAATCTTCCAACGATTTTCTTTAAAATTTTCCAAAATATTCTTTAATATATTACCAATCACCTCACGCAAACCGCATATCGGGGAAAATCCATTTACCGGAGTTATAGGAAAAACAAATTGTCATTTTCGCAATTTCGGCAAAAAAATTGAAATATCTCGAAAAAAGATGCGATTTCGAAAAAAATTTTATTCTTCGAAAATTGTAGAGAACGTTTTTCTCTATAATAGGACATATAAGGGGTTATTCTATTTTGAACCGTTTTTGAGTTATAACGATAAAAAACAAACTTTCCTTCGCGAACGAAAAATTTATATTTTACAATTACTCCAAAACTAGCCGTTTTTTGAAAATTTCTCAAGAATCGAAACTTGTAAAGAATAGTATTTTGTATAATATATGTAGATGGGGTGATTCGATTTTGAGCGGTTTCCGATTTATAGCGCGATATCGATTTTTTAAAATAAACGCGATTGACAAAAAGTCGAAATAACTCGAAAAAAGATGCGATTTCGAAAAAAAATTTATTCTTTGAAAATTGTAGAGGATATTTTTTTACATAATAAAAAGTTTACGGGGTGGTTCCAACTTTAACGGTTGTTGAGTTACGACGAAAAACCTGCGATATTGCTGGGTAAAACCGAGCTGATTGGCGTGTTTCTTTCTTACGGCCGTACGCGAAGGAAAATCGTCGCGGGAAAAAACGCCATCTTTACGAATTTTGACGAGATCTATCGGAAAATCGACATTTCGAAACCCGGAAAAGTTTCCTTCCGGGTGAAAAATTCCGGATTTTTAGGGTATTTTTAGGGTTTTTTGCGATTTTAACGGAAACGAAGAGATCGATTTTTCTCAATCTCTCCTAAAATATTCGTCAAATTAATATCGATTATCTCACGCAAACCGCGGGAAAATCAAAATTTCCTTCGCGGAGTTATGGCAAAAATAATTTAATTATAATTAAATTCATTATTATTTACACGCTCAAATCTCGAAAACTATTAAGTTTACGATAATTTTACAAGAATACAAATTTGTTAAGCGTAGTTTTTCCAACTAACAAAACAAACTGCATATGTTTATCTTGAACAGTTCAAAAGTTATAGGGGTAAATCTAAGTCGTGAACATGAGACTCGAGCGACAGATTTATGGTTCAAATTCGCGCAGCAAAGGGATTCCCGAAACCGTTCTCTCCGTAGAGAACAGGGACGAATCGAGAAGGAATTTCTTTATGAATAAATACATTAATATCTCCGAAACGGAAGGTTTACGAAAATTTTACAAGAAACAGAAATTGTTTACAATTATTTTTTCTATCGAACGGTATATTTTCCGAACCTCGCGAACAAGCCGTAACAAAAATCGTTTTTTCCGGAAAATTCAAAATCAAATATCTCCTAAACCGTTAGATTTACGAAATTTTTTCAAACTAGGTGATTTGTAGGGATTATTTTTTTACATCGAATAGTAATTTACAAATTTTTATTCGACAATTAGTTTTTGAGTTATTAGATAAGGTTTAATTTTAATTAGACATAATTAAAATTATCACGCTCAAATATCGAAAACTATTAGGTTTTCGAAAATATTACAAGAATACAAATTTGTTAAGCGTAGTTTTTTCAAACTAACAAAACAAACCGCATATTTTTAACTTGAACCGTGAGAGAGCATTTTACTTTGAAACGTTAACTTGAAGCGGTCGAGAGAGGGATGTGCAATGTGCATTAATATTTTGGCATTTTGGATTTTGGCCGAGCGATTATTAGCATTAGCTAATATGTTAGAAATGGGGACGGCACTGCGATGGATATTTATTTAAAACGAAAGAATTGTATCGAAAATGAATGATTCACGGTGGGACTAGTTTTTAGGTTGATAAGGTGGAATCGGATGATGTTTTACTTTACTTTGTTATTTTGTTCTTGGGTGTTAATAAAGAAAGACGTACAATTATTTATTTTTCGGGGTGCGTTTATAAACCTTATTTGATTTGAAGCGAACAAATTTTTGGATTTGGACGCTATTATCAAAGTTTTATTAACAAATATAGCTAATAAACTTTTGAGCTTACAATTAGTGATTTGTGATAGTGAAGCAGTAGTGTATGGTTGTATAGTAGAGTGTATATGGTGGTAGTGATTGCCTGACTAAGTGACAAGCAAGACCACCAAAACATTTAATTGCAACAATTGACGACCTGGCAACGGGTCAGTGTCCCAAGAAAGGGCGCGTTAGCGCCCTTTCCAACCATTCTGCGAGTACTTACAATAAGACGGTGATAAGTTTGAATAATTACTATGAATTTCAAGCTATTTTTCTACAACAAAATAGGTGAGATAATATTTCTTTTGAGTTGAATGTTTTTTCTTTTATTATTTGGAAAACCCGGGTTAATTTTATAATTTATCCATGATTCTAAAAATTCAGAGACCATATGGATTAAATAAAGGTCCTAATAAATAAATTTGAATGAGATATTAATTAATCAGTCATTATTTTGTTGTGATTTTGTCGATTCTAATTTTACGGTGAGTTCGATCGTACCGCGCGAGTCGAGAGCGACTGCAATTGTTATGCAGGACGGTATTTCTTAGATTTTTTTTTATATTTTTAATTAATTTTTGATAAATATTTTTCTTGACGGTTTTGATTAAATAATCACATAATTCGCTAAGATGACCCGTTGTCACTTCATCATTAAAAATTGTACCCCAATTCGGAAACACCCTGTATACATTTTAGAACATTCTGTATACAGGGTGTTTCCGAACTTGGGGTATAATTTTTATTGATGAAGTGACAACGGGTCATCTTAGCGAATTGTGTGATTATTTAATCAAAACCGTAAAGAAAAATAATTATAAAAAATTTATTAAAAATGTAAAAAAAAATAAAAGAAATGCGGTCCTGCATAGCAATTGCAATCGCTCGACTAGCGCGATAATATTAGGACCTTTATTTAATCCATATGGTCTCTAAATTTTTAGAATCATGGATAAATTATAAAATTAACCCGGGTTTTCGAAATAATAGAAGAAAAAAACGTTCGATTCAAAAAAAATATTAGCTTACCTATTTTTGTTGTAGAAAAATGGCTTGAAATTCATAATAATATTATTCAAACTTATCACCGTCACATTGTACACATCAAACTTGTTAAACTGGGAAACACCCTGTATAAGTGTCATATCCTAAAGGGAATGTAATTTTTCAATTTTAACGTCGCGTGTTTATGCGTTTTTGCTTGTGTGTGTATAAACGAAACACTGAAATATGGAAGGAAAGTTGAAAGTCGAAAAAAATTGTAATTTTTTTCAGCATTAGCCGGGCGTAGAGAGCCGTAAAGCGAGGGAAGGAGATATTATAAAAACGTCATCGGAATATATTACGTTCATATTTCTAGTTTTTCCCCGCGCGAAAGTCGACGAAAAGTTGAAAACTGAAAAATCCACAAGTGCATATATATTTCCCCGACGTGGGGAAACTTTATTCGCGAATCCGTATTGAATTATTAGTTGAATTATACCGTTTGCGGTCGACAAGAAAATCCCCACCAGCGAAAATACAGGGTGTTTCCGAACTTGGGGTACAATTTTTAATGATGAAGTGACAACGGGTCATCTTAGCGAATTATGTGATTATTTAATCAAAACCGTCAAGAAAAATATTTATCAAAAAATAATTAAAAATGTAAAAAAAATCTAAGAAATACCGTCCTGCATAACAATGGAGAAGACCACGATGTGAGATATGCGGATTTCAACAAAATATACTATTAGAAATGATTTATTAGAGCTCAAAACCGTTTTCAGTTGCTCAAAAGGTGTTATAATTAAAAAGATATAGCCCTTCGAAATTTAAAAATTTCGGGTTCTGACTCATAAGTCATCAACCAATCATAAACCACTCACGTCTTGTTGTATACTAAATAATATGAATTTTCGAACGCAGTAACAAAGAATAGACAAACGAACAAAAATCATACTGTCATTTGTCAGATTTTTCTGAAAAATGCACAAAACAACTTACACGAATTGCAGTTCGGCACAAAACACTTTACTGATAATATTGACGTTGACAAGAATGTTGCCAAATGAATTTTTCAGGACCATTATTTGTGTTTTTAACAAGAAAATCGGTTACAATTTATACAGATGAAGATGTTACTTCTATATTAATATATCGAATTATCCATTAGGTAATGGAAGAAATGGATAAATCAGAAAATGTTTATTGCAATAAATATACAAAAAACGCACATTTTGCGGAGTATAGAAGAGTAATAGAAAACGTGGCAAACTTGCTAAATGTGACTTCTCTTTGCAACTCTCGCTTGGATTGGAGCCGAACGTATGACGATTGTGTGACGTTTTTCAAACTTTAAAAATTAATTGCGGCCTTATTTGGCAACCGAAAAAAATAAAAATTTCATTACGCGCCTTCTTAGAACACACGGTTTTGAAAAAAAAATTAAAAAAAAAGTCGTGGTCTTCTCCATTGCAGTCGCTCTCGACTCGCGCGGTACGATCGAACTCACCGTAAAATTAGAATTGACAAAATCACAACAAAATAATGATTGATTAATTAATATCTCATTCAAATTTATTTATTAGGACCTTTATTTAATCCATATGGTCTCTGAATTTTTAGAATCATGGATAAATTATAAAATTAACCCGGGTTTTCCAAATAATAAAAGAAAAAACATTCAACTCAAAAGAAATATTAGCTCACCTATTTTGTTGTAGAAAAATGGCTTGAAATTCATAGTAATTATTCAAACTTATCACCGTCTTATTGTAAGTACACACCAACTTGTTAAACTGTGAAGAACACGAAGAACAAACTAAACTTAGAAGAACACCTAATAATATCAAATAAATCACTAAAAAAACAGTATAAAAAAAATCTATTTGACCGTGAGGTTAACAACCCTACATTACAATACTCACTAGAAAGCAATAGGCTACGTTTTTCGAAATGAGGCGCGCGGAGGGTGAAATTTGCTCGTCCTAGCATCCGTTTTTGAAACCGATCAGCTGATTATCGCGGCCAGGGTTGTATTCGCTCTTTGATTTTTTTATAATGGCTCTATTTTGTTTATAATACATTTTTTAGAAAAACGAAATCTGCGAATCGGTTTTAAATTATGCGAACTATCACCCCTAGAAAATTGTCTCCCAAGTTCGGAAACGCCCTGTATATCGTTTATTTTTTTGCCCCAAATTTTAATCTTCAAAACGAACTGATTACATTACTAAAACAGTTACTCAACTACAATATGATTTTCTCAGTTTAAAATTCAATAAACTCTCGTTACTGTACAGGATAAATTTATCCCGTTCGCAGCGAAAATTCCAATTCAGAATACGTTCCCGGCTTATTTCATCATTTCGGGCTCCACGTGACGATATAGAAAGACATAAAAAAACACTCAAAAGAATTAGATATCATCCCTTCTACACGGTGGCCCAAAATTTCGTCCATATAGATTGTCAAAAAGGAGCACAGTGAGCGGTTTTAAAGCAATAAAAGGAAACACATACCCCGATTTGGCCGGTCGCCGGGAGCTTACCGAGTTTTAATTATCGCTTTATTCGAGAATTGCCGGGATTTTCTACTTAGAGCCGAAAAAAGAAGAGGAATCATTCCTACATTTAGCGCATTTAATGCGCCCTAATGCCCCGCACAACACACCCCCGTAAATACAAAGCAATTTAATCCGTTGGAAAAACACACACTTTTAACTAAATTGAATCGCTAGACCGCAAAAAAGGGTAGGGTATAGATAGCAGTTTCCATTTTTAATCGACCTAACAAAAACGATCCAATCAAACTACTTTTAAAATCGATTCGCGCAAAAAAAAACGACCAAATGGAGAAGACTACGACTTTTTTTTTAATTTTTTTTCAAAACCGTGTGTTCTAAGAATGCGCGTAATGAAATTTTTATTTTTTTCTGTGTCCAAATAAGGCCGAAATTAATTTTTAAAGTTTGAAAAACGTCACACAATCGTCATACACTCTGCTCCAATCAAAGCGAGAGTTGCAAAGAGAAGTCACATTTAGCAAGTTTGCCACGTTTTCTATTACTCTTCTTTACTCCGCAAAATTTGCGTTTTTTGTATATTTATTGCAATAAACATTTTCTGATTTATCCATTTCTTCCATTACCTAATGGATAATTCGATATATTAATATAGAAATAACATCTTCATCTGTATAAATTGTAACCGATTTTCGTGTTAAAAACACAAATAATGGTCCTGAAAAATTTATTTGGCAACATTCTTGTCAACGTCAATATTATTAGTAAAGTGTTTTGTGCCGAACTGCAATTCGTGTAATTTGTTTTGTGCATTTTTCAGAAAAATCTGACAAATGACAGTTTGATTTTTGTTCGTTTGTCTATTCTTTGTTACTGCGTTCGAAAATTCATACTAAACTCTATTCCAACTAAAATGACAAATTTAAAACGAGGTTACGATCCCAACGTTGCCGGTTTGCAATTGAAATCCTGCCTATTACTGATTTTCAGGTTATATAGTTATTTGAAGGTTATGTTTACTTTCAATGTTTACAAATGAAAAAAGTTGTAAATAGAGGAATTTAAACAATAAAAACAGGATTAGGATGACAATATGAGCTTGTGAGTATTATATTAGTTGAATATTGTAGGTTAACGAGTTAACTACAACGAGCGAGATTTTGTGACTGAAATTTGCAAAGGCATATGACAACAGCGTATCTTCAAAATCTAAGATTTCAACCGCGCGCCGTAAAATTCCCCTAGTCGAATGGGAGAATTAACATTGACACTAGGGAAATTTTGATCTGCGTGGAAAAGACAGGAATATCACCAAATTCTCATTTTAGTTGGAATAGAGTTTATGAAAAGTGACTAACATAGACAAAATATAAGAGACTGTTTAAAACATAGGAGTTATTCTACAACGTCTGTTAGTTCTGGGTCCCAGTACCAGAGGCGCTGCTATCAAAAAATTAAATATATTTCGTAAATTAGATAGAGGCCCGAATGCAAACGATCGCGACTTTCGTCTTGTTTCGTTCGGCACGGTTCGGCAGCATCCTTGCTGTTCTTATTAATTTTTTTGTTTGTGCCGGTAAGTTTCGTTAGTGTTTAGATGCCATTTTTGTGTATAACCTAAATTTGTGAGTATTTTTATATTTATTGGTTTTTCCTCATTCATCCAAAGAGCTGATACTATACCTCCCTATGACCTATGAGGATAGTTTTGCTGATAAACGATAAATGTTTTACTTATGTATACTTTAAAAAATACGAAGCCTGAATCAATTTATTTTTCAGTTCTACTTTAGTACTTTGCCTTATCATGGTGCATCCTGGGTAACACTAAAGGGTATTATTAATATTGTATTATTATTATTGGCACTGTTATTTTTGTCGAATGATTTTGTGTACTGTAAATAAATAATTAATGATATAATGTATTGTTTGTATATGTAATTATGTACAGTGAAGGGCAAAATTGTGGAATAAATTCATTTTTTTGAGAATAGGCGGCTTTGCCCCTTAGGGCACGATAATGTTGCCCCTCACTGTATATAATATTGTATATGTATATGTAATTTTGAATAAATACCAACATTTCTAATTTACAAAAGTTGTAGTTCTTATTTTTTTTATTTTAAACATTTATATACAATCGAATTTGGTAATTGCGAAGCCATTTAATAGCCATTTTCCATCCTTGAGGATTAGCTATTGAATGACTACGTAATTATCAAATGCATGATATTATTTAGTTAGAAATACAAGAATAAAATTTAAATTTACCGCCTATTTTTAATTTTGAAATATAGAAGAAATCTACTTTGAAAGTCGACCTTGATATTAGTTCCTGGGTCCCCGCACCAGGGGCAGTTCCATCAACGCTAGGCCAATTTTTAGTAAAGGATCGAACTCTCTCATATTTCTTTCTCTATGGTGACTAACTTTAAACGTTATTTATATTAAAACGAATACCGCTCGGCTATATTATTTTTGAAGAAATGTGTTTGATATATATTCAATTAACGATTCTCAGTTTAAAAAAAAATGTAAGAAAATTACGATTGTTATTTCATAAAACGTTCGCTTAAACGACCGTCAGGATAGGGTTCGTATGTAAAATACGCAAATTTTAAAGGCTAATATTTCAAAATTTAGTACCGCAAGGACTATTTTACAAAATTCCTACTTATAAGTATTTGTATTCAAAGTTTCAAAGAAATTGTAAGAAAATCGATTTTTGGAGGAACGTCCTTAATATAAGGCATGATTATTTACACATTCACCACGACATAGCACTCAAACTTGAAACCTCAAATACAAAAGAAATGAAATGAAACGCATAGGTAAATGTCACTCAACTAGGGATTCACACATTTCAAACGCAAAATGTAAACTCCCTAGGTACAATTGTATTAGATTGCCATCTAGGGATCTGGTCCAAAAATAAAATTTTTACTCCACTTTGAGCCATTTACGTGAAACGTCTATATGGTGACTGGTCTGTGGTCAAAACACGAAATTTTTAAATTTCAAAGGGCTATATCTTTTTAATTAAAACACATTTTGAGCAACTGAAAACGGTTTTGAGCTCTAATAAATCATTTCTAATCGTATCTTTTGCCGAAATCCGCCTATCTCACATCGTGGTCTTCTCCATTCGAGCACTTGTGCGCCAACCACAACGCTCTAACTGCTAACAGGGCTGGTTACTCTCGCGTAGTAGACACAAAAAATCGAAAATATTTTGTTTTGAACATTACCATTCGCAGAAGAAATATACTCGACGTTGCCAAGTGTTGCGAAAAATCGCATTTTTAGGGTCAAAAAATTTTACCTACCCCTAATACTCCCCTTTCTACCCTTTTACCAAATTTCTAACCGAATTAATTAAAATGCGCGTTAAGCATCGCATTTCCCGCCCAAACTTCGCCGATAATTAATTACTTAACCTCCAGTTAATTAACAACAATACGTCCGTCGCCTGACGCAAACATCCCCTAGGACCGGCTCTTCTTACGAGCGGGCGTCTTACGTTACCCCGATTTCTTTCTGCAAGTATAAATTAGTAAAAAAACGACCGCCCCCGGCCCCTTTTTGCGCCGCGGCGCATTCGCCCTGTAATTAGTCGAGTTCTCGGCATCGGTTGCGGGCGAGAAACCCCGCCGCACTCCCATAGGGGGTGACTTATGGGCCCCGATCGGCTTTCTCCACGACCCCTGGGGGAGAAACGGGACGCAAACGCGTTCTTTATGCACGCGAGACGGTCCCCATTTACCTACCCTTGGAAAGATTATAAATGACTAGATAGGTGCAATTGGTGATTGTCGTTTACGCACCGAAAAATCGGATTTTTTTATGCACGTGGGTGTGGACCGATTGCACTCGTTTCGTTACAGTATAATCGTTGTTATGGAAAATTGTGTTGAGTGTTCGAGTGAAAGCTTTAATTATTATCTAATTTGCCAATTATAATCTCTACTCGCGCTGGAGTATTACGTACGTCAATGGGAGATGTAACGTTCGTTTAATAACGAAACCCTCGCGCAGTTATTAGTATTATTTGCCGACGAAATTACCTCGAATTATTTGGGAAAAGTAAATTCATTATACGACGTAATTCGGTCGCGTCGAGGGCCCCAAATTACAGCCAATTCGTCCCGAAAATCTTTCATTACGCTACAAAATAATGTTCCTTTTGAACAAACATTATTTTTTTTTTCGCAGTATTTTATTAAATCTCGCAGTATCTTATTGAAAATTTGCAGTATTTCATTGAAACTCGCAATATCTTACTCAAAACTTTGCAGTATTTTACCCTAAATTTGTAGTATTTTAATTGAATCTTGCAATAATTTACTGGAATCTGATGACAATATTTTACAGTAAATTGGCAATATTTTACTGGAAACTCGAGCAGTATTTTATTGAAATTCGCAGTATTTTACCTTAAATTTGTAGTATTGTAATTGAGTCTTGCAATAATTTACTGGAATCTGATGACAGTATTTTACAGTAAATTGGCAATATTTTACTGGAAACTCGAGCAGTATTTTATTGAAATTCGCAGTATTTTACCCTAAATTTGTAGTATTTTAATTAAATCTTGCAATAATTTACTGGAATCTGACAGTATTTTACTGTAAACTGGCAATATTTTACTGGAAACGAGAAGTATTTTATTGAAACTCGCAGTATCTTATTGAAAATTTGAGGTACTTTATTGAAACTCGCAATATCTTACTCAACACTTTGCAGTATTTTACCCAAAATTTGTAGTATTTTATTGAATCTTTCAATAATTTACTGGAATCTGACAGTATTTAACTGTAAACTGGCAATATTTTACGGGAAACGAGAAGTATTTTATTGAAACTCGCAGTATCTTACTCAACACTCTGCGGTATTTTATCCTAAATTTGCAGTATTTTAATTGAATCTTGCAGTAATTTACTGGAAGTATTTTACTGTAAACTGGCATTATTTTACAGCAAACTCAAGCAGTATTTTATTGAAATTCGCTGTATCTTATTGAAAATTTGCAGTATTTTATTGAAACTCGCAATATCTTAGTCAAAACTTTTTTACAAAAAATTACAAAATTTTGCCGTATTTTACCCTAAATTTGCAGTATTTTATTGAATCTTTCAATAATTTATTGGAATCTGACAGTATTTTACTGCAAACTGGCAATATTTTACTGGAAACGAGCAGTATTTTATTGAAACTCGCAATATCTTACTCAACACTCTGCAGTATTTTATCCTAAATTTGCAGTATTTTAATTGAATCTTGCAGTAATTTACTGGAAGTATTTTACTGTAAACTGGCATTATTTTACAGCAAACTCGAGCAGTATTTTATTGAAATTCGCTGTATCTTATTGAAAATTTGCAGTATTTTATTGAAACTCGCAATATCTTAGTCAAAACTTTTTTACAAAAAATTACAAAATTTTGCCGTATTTTACCCTAAATTTGCAGTATTTTATTGAATCTTTCAATAATTTATTGGAATCTGACAGTATTTTACTGCAAACTGGCAATATTTTACTGGAAACGAGCAGTATTTTATTGAAACTCGCAATATCTTACTCAACATTTTGCAGTATTTTACCCTAAATTTGCAGTATTTTATTGAATCTTGCAATAATTTACTGGAATCTGGCAGTATTTTACTGTAAACTGGCAATATTTTACTGGAAACGAGCAGTATTTTATTGAAACTCGCAGTATCTTATTGAAAATTTGCAGTATTTTATTGAATCTTTCAATAATTTATTGGAATCTGACAGTATTTTACTGCAAACTGTCAATATTTTAATGGAAACGAGCAGTATTTTATTGACACTCGCAATATCTTACTCAACACTCTGCAGTATTTTATCCTAATTTTGCAGTATTTTAATTGAATCTTGCAGTAATTTACTGGAAGTATTTTACTGCAAACTGGCATTATTTTACAGCAAACTCGAGCAGTATTTTATTGAAATTCGCACAGTATCTTATTGAAAATTTGCAGTATTTTATTGAATCTTGCAATAATTTACTGTAAACTGGCAATATTTTACAGCAAACTCGAGCAGTATTTTATTGAAAACTTATAGCAATGTTCCTCTTCCTCTTGCACAAAGTATTTATTTTTTCCACATTACCACCTTAATAATATCACTACACTAATTAAATAAATTTCTACGTTTTTGTCTCATTAAATTTTATACATTACCTCAACCGCACACCTACGGGCTACTCCTAAAATATGCATACGAATTCATTAACAAACACGCTTCACTAGCACGCCAAATTAAACGGCTAAATTTTTTGCAATAATCTAGAGCCCGATCGACATAACACACGCGTGACGATTACTCCACACGACACACCGACGGGAAAATCTGGCACGGGACTGATAGAGAGCAGGAAAACGGGAATAGGGAGCGCTTCCCCAACGAAGCATCCCCTCTAGCAGGCGGCGTCGCCTCGGCAACGACGCCGACGCCTCCACCGACGTCGAATTCGCTCCCGATGTTCCCCAACACATCGAGTAGGCTTCGCTAATTAAACCTGAAGTTAGGTATACAGGTATTTTGAATTTTTTTGCTAACTTCACGCAATTAATATCTTCATCTTCTCGCGTTTAAGTTGTGATATTTAAGCGCTATAATATAGCCGGGCGAGCAGTGTCTGTTGCAGTTAAATAAATATACGGAATCGACTTTGCTTGGTTTTTTAGTTAGTAGCGGATCGAGTGTGCTAGGATGAGGAACTCGCGGTGAACGAGAGATTAAAGTGCGAGCCGGCGTCGATGAAAAGCGCTCCTTAATGCGGATATTCTTCGGTCGAAATTGAAACGAAACGTAAGTGTAAATTAACCCTAATTTATCCTGCCGGCGCGTATACACTCCCACGCTAAAAATTAGTTCACTTAAATAAGATAAAAAGCTACAATCGATAAGTAGATAAAGTATTGTAAGGTACATTATTAATGCGAGTTCTCTGTTGTTGGTGTAAATTGATTTGAAAACGAGAGGAGTCGTAGCGAAAGTATTGTAAGATACTGTTTTAGGTAGACCTCTTACAGAAGTTGTTTTTTTTTCTGTCTGCGTTCGTAATTATTTACTTATTGTGATCAAATTAATAACATGGCTAAGTGGGAAAAAAACATGTCGGGCTTAGAGGTGATCGTCTGCTAAATACAATTAAATCTGAAAAAAAATTATAATAAACGAATTATTAAAATCAGGTTTTTTTTTTCTAACATCTAATAATTTAATCATTCAGGGTCTTCGAAACCATGTGTTTTTATAACCAATTAATTATTCGCATTAAAATAACCACAATTAGCAGAAGCCAGTATCACACACTACTTTTTCCACTGCCCTCCAATAATTCTTTTCTGGCGATCGGTTAGTAATCGAGTATATGCCTATTAATGAGCAATTTAAATTTATGAATTAATTTCGCAAACGAGTTGGATATGTATATATATTACATTATACAAAGTGTTGTTTCTTTTTCGATCCATCGATCTTGTCCCGGCTGCCTTTCACTTGGACCGTTTCGGGGCCTTCGCTTGAGGCCGACTTTTTTATCTCATTATCGTTATAAAATGTTTAGCATAAAAATATTTTTTCGATAAATTTTCCGTTTATGTTGAACGTTAATCGATTAGAGTTATTGACAAATAGGTCAAAGATAAAATAATCGTTTTCGAATTAAATCCTGAGAATAATTTTATTTATTATACGCTTAAATAAGCGCGTTATTATTTATTTTTTTCCACCGAAAACTCTTCTTCGTTTTTTCTAACACGCGCCTCTTCTAATAAGGTTATTCGGTCTAATTTCCAAAGAAAACACAGGTGAAAAGTTAAATACGCAAATTTTTCTCTATTTGCATTATTCAATTGACATTTCTATATAAAATGCCCACCACACCATTTTATATGTCCCACTTTCTTAACTTTTGTTATGGAAATTATCGCGTACTCGTTCCATGTGTATTTAGCTCGTAAATGTTTTTACTAGATACACAAAATTAAATTAAATATCAACATGTAAAGGCAGGATATCCCCGACGCGTTCCTTTTGATATTATAATTAATCGATTAACATATATTATACACTAGAACAAATTGTTTTCGTTATTCCACATTAAATTACAAACATTTACACACTTTAGCCTACTTTGATATAAAAATATCGAATTGTTACAATCGATGAATAATCGGTTTTTTTTTTCAAATCAGTATAACCAACACAATTCTAACCGAATTCCCGGTTAATAGAAGACAATAAAAAAAGCTTGTTAATTGCTAATTATTAATTTAATTATAGAATATTAGAAGAGAATAAACAGTGGAAATGTGACCTTTAATATTTTCGCGAATGCACAATCGATTGCACTCGTACGTTTGTATCAGAGTACAATTTATTTTAACGACTATTGCGAAACGTGCGAACGCTCCTCCGTGAAATTTTTCACGATTCTCGCACGTTCTAAGCCTCAAATAACCCATTATTCCCGCCCACGCGCCATTAATACATTGCAAAAAAACCGAAGAAGAATGCTATAAAATCCCCTAACCCATTTCAGTTGGCAACAATTATTCCCCGTTCTCCCGTCATATCTCATCAACGCACTTTCATATCCCTTAGATCAGAGACGTACTATAATTACCCATCCTTGTTTAACACGTTGTGTTTCTTAACGCTCTATCTTTGTTTTGGCCAACTGACATCTTCTGATACATTTGACATACAGAATTAGCGCCAAATTTAAACATTCATACTTTGAATTTTATTTATGTAACCATATTCAATAATTCAAATATAAAAAAATAAGAAATAACAATCAAAACAAACACCTGACGTTTTGAGGTTAGCAAAAGTTAGGTTAGATTAGGATTAGGTTAGGAACTAGAAAGTAGCAACGTTGCCAAATTTCTAAAAGATATTTCTTTTTTCTTTTTATGTTGTACCAAAAATAAATAATGAATTAACTATTTTTATTAATAATTATAAAGTTAAAATATCTATACATCAAAATTTCATTTACGAACTTAAACATTATAATTTTTGATAAAGAATATACATAGATATAATTCAAAAGTGTTAAAATATTTGAATTAATAATAAATCTAGATAAATCTGGCAACAAGATATATTTAAACCGTTATCTAATTCATACGTTCAAGTTTTCAATGCGCATGCTCCATTAGCTGACCAAAACAAAGATAAAGCTATTAGAAATTCTATAAAGCAGAAGGAGATAATGTGAAAAAGGCATATTGGAAATGTTGGAACCGAGACGTACATTCAGTTTTTATGGTATTGAGGCATCCATTTTTATATGATCTAAGTCATACCCACATCAAAACCATAAAAAAGAAGAAGAAATACAAAAAATCCCCTAACAAACCGTTTCAGTTGGCAACAATTATTCCCCGTTCTCCCATCATATCTCATCAACGCACTTTTCCACATCAAAACCATAAAAAAGAAGAAGAAATACAATAAAATCCCCTAACAACCCGTTTCAGTTGGCAACAATGATTCCCCGCATCGCGGCGCTGTTGGTACTACTGCGATGCTCCCTATGCGAGATCCACCGCGGAGGAATCCTCTACCCGAGGAACACGGAAACGCGCCAAGTGGTACCGCTAGATGGCGTTTGGAACTTCGTAGCGCCCAACATCTCCAACCCCTTCGTGGGGTACGACCAGTTCTGGTATCGGCAGAGCTTACAAAAAGTCAGTACATACGTTGATCTTCTATTGCTCGGTCTCGACCAATCGAGTATCGGAATAGCAACAAAGGTAGAGGCCATGTGGTACTATATGATGGTTTACAGGTGAAGGATTACGACGTGCATCTGATGCCGGTACCGGCCAGTTTCAACGACATAACCACGGATTGGAAGGTCAGGGACCATCTGGGTTTGGTGTGGTACGATCGGTACTTCTTCGTGCCACGAAATTGGGAGAACGAGGACAGGGTGTGGCTGAGGTTCGGCTCGATTTCCTACGCCGGGCAAGTGGTGAGTACCCTTGCAGATACCATCTTGAGAAAATTTCTATAGTACCGATTTTTAGTGGGTCAACGGGAAGCTGTTGATGAGCCACGAAATAGGCCACCTGCCGTTCGTCGGGGAAGTCACGGAGTACCTGAAATTCGGGCAGGAGAATTTGGTGACCGTCTCCTGCGATAACACGCTGCTTTCGGATACTGTGCCGCAGGGGAAAGTCGAGGAATTGATCAAGTACGCATGCGTGACGAATCTAGTTACTAGATTTTAGCAGTTTTGCCAACTTAGAATTTCTGGTTACTAAAAAATTTAGCAGTTTTGCTAACTTAGAATTTCTGGTTACTAAAAAATTTAGCAGTTTTGCCAACTTAGAATTTCTGGTTACTAAAAAATTTAGCAGTTTTGCCAACTTAGAATTTCTGGTTACTAAAAAATTTAGCAGTTTTGCCAACTTAGAATTTCTGGTTACTAAAAAATTTAGCAGTTTTGCCAACTTAGAATTTCTGGTTACTAAAAAATTTAGCAGTTTTGCCAACTTATAATTTCTGGTTACTAAAAAATTTAGCAGTTTTGCCAACTTAGAATTTCTGGTTACTAAAAAATTTAGCAGTTTTGCCAACTTAGAATTTCTGGTTACTAAAAAATTTAGCAGTTTTGCCAACTTAGAATTTCTGGTTACTAAAAAATTTAGCAGTTTTGCCAACTTAGAATTTCTGGTTACTAAAAAATTTAGCAGTTTTGCCAACTTAGAATTTCTGGTTACTAAAAAATTTAGCAGTTTTGCCAACTTAGAATTTCTGGTTACTAAAAAATTTAGCAGTTTTGCCAACTTAGAATTTCTGGTTACTAAAAAATTTAGCAGTTTTGCCAACTTAGAATTTCTGGTTACTAAAAAATTTAGCAGTTTTGCCAACTTAGAATTTCTGGTTACTAAAAAATTTAGCAGTTTTGCCAACTTAGAATTTCTGGTTACTAAAAAATTTAGCAGTTTTGCCAACTTAGAATTTCTGGTTACTAAAAAATTTAGCAGTTTTGCCAACTTAGAATTTCTGGTTACTAAAAAATTTAGCAGTTTTGCCAACTTAGAATTTCTGGTTACTAAAAAATTTAGCAGTTTTGCCAACTTAGAATTTATGGTTACTAAAAAATTTAGCAGTTTTGCCAACTTAGAATTTCTGGTTACTAAAAAATTTAGCAGCTTTGCCAACTTAGAATTTCTGGTTACTATAAAAATTTAGCAGTTTTGCCAACTTAGAATTTCTGGTTACTAAAAAATTTAGCAGTTTTGCCAACTTAGAATTTCTGGTTACTAAAAAATTTAGCAGTTTTGCCAACTTAGAATTTCTGGTTACTAAAAATTTTAGCAGTTTTGCCAACTTAGAATTTCTGGTTACTAAAAAATTTAGCAGTTTTGCCAACTTATTAGAATTTCTGATTACTAAAAAATTTTGCAGTTTTGCCAACATAGAATTTCTGGTTACTAAAAAATTTTGCAGTTTTGTCAACTTAGAATTTAGTCGTTGTGTGCAGTGTAGCCAACCTAATATTTACGTTTCAGCGGGCGGTTGGATTTGACGTATTCGTTCGATTTTTTCAACTACGCCGGAATAGACAGGCCCGTTTATTTGTACACCACCCCCAACACCTACATCGATGACATCACCGTTGTGACGTCACATCTCAAAGAATCCACCGGTAAAATCGCACGTTATTCTTTTTACTTTCAAATCGCACTGGCCTCAGCCGCCTGGACTATTCAACCATAAATTATTTACGCTACTTTTTTACGTAACTTTTATTCCAGCTCTATTAGATTTCAACGTGACCGTTATCGGCAACGATACGGGCGACTTATTATGCAAAATTACCCTAATCGATAAAGAATACACCGGCTCATCGGCTTACCGAGAAGCATCGAACTGTTTCGGTACATTAGAAGTGAATCACCCCAATTTGTGGTGGCCTTATTTGATGCACGACCAGCCCGGATACCAATACACATTTAAGGTAAACATTTACATCAACAGCCATATTAATTGTAAAAAAAATTAAATCCCCATGCCCCTTCAATCTCTCTTTCCAGGTCATTTCAAACCTTCCCCATGTCTCTTCAATCTCCAGGTCATTACAAACCTTCTCCATGCCTCTTCAATCTTTCTTTCCAGGTCATTTCAGACCTTCTCCATGCCTCTTCAATCTCCAATACACATTTAAGGTAAACATTTACATCAACAGCCATATTAATTGTAAAAAAAATTAAATCCCCATGCCCCTTCAATCTCTCTTTCCAGGTCATTTCAAACCTTCCCCATGTCTCTTCAATCTCCAGGTCATTACAAACCTTCTCCATGCCTCTTCAATCTTTCTTTCCAGGTCATTTCAGACCTTCTCCATGCCTCTTCAATCTCCAATACACATTTAAGGTAAACATTTACACCAACAGCCATATTAATTGTACAAAAAATTAAATCCCCAAGCCTCTTCAATCTCTCTCCAGGTCATTTCAAACCTTCCCCAAGCCTCTTCAATCTCTTTCCAGGTCATTTCAAACCTTCCCCATGTCTCTTCAATCTCCAGATCATTACAAACCTTCTCCATGCCTCTTCAATTTCTCTTTCCAGGTCATTTCAGACCTTCTCCATGTCTCTTCAATCTCCAATACACATTTAAGGTAAACATTTACACCAACAGCCATATTAATTGTACAAAAAATTAAATCCCCAAGCCTCTTCAATCTCTCTCCAGGTCATTTCAAACCTTCCCCATGACTCTTCAATCTCTCTTTCCAGGTCATTTCAGACCTTCTCCATGTCTCTTCAATCTCCAATACACATTTAAGGTAAACATTTACACCAACAGCCATATTAATTGTACAAAAAATTAAATCCCCAAGCCTCTTCAATCTCTCTCCAGGTCATTTCAAACCTTCCCCATGACTCTTCAATCTCTCTTTCCAGGTCATTTCAGACCTTCCCCATGTCTCTTCAATCTCCAATACACATTTAAGGTAAACATTTACACCAACAGCCATATTAATTGTACAAAAAATTAAATCCCCAAGCCTCTTCAATCTCTCTCCAGGTCATTTCAAACCTTCCCCATGACTCTTCAATCTCTCTTTCCAGGTCATTTCAGACCTTCCCCATGTCTCTTCAATCTCCAGGTCATTACAAACCTTCTCCATGCCTCTTCAATCTCTCTTTCCAGGTCATTTCAGACCTTCTCCATGCCTCTTCAATCTCCAATACACATTTAAGGTAAACATTTACACCAACAGCCATATTAATTGTACAAAAAATTAAATCCCCAAGCCTCTTCAATCTCTCTCCAGGTCATTTCAAACCTTCCCCAAGCCTCTTCAATCTCTTTCCAGGTCATTTCAAACCTTCCCCATGTCTCTTCAATCTCCAGGTCATTACAAACCTTCTCCATGCCTCTTCAATCTCTCTTTCCAGGTCATTTCAGACCTTCTCCATGCCTCTTCAATCTCCAATACACATTTAAGGTAAACATTTACACCAACAGCCATATTAATTGTACAAAAAATTAAATCCCCAAGCCTCTTCAATCTCTCTCCAGGTCATTTCAAACCTTCCCCAAGCCTCTTCAATCTCTTTCCAGGTCATTTCAAACCTTCCCCATGTCTCTTCAATCTCCAGGTCATTACAAACCTTCTCCATACCTCTTCAATCTCTCTTTCCAGGTCATTTCAGACCTTCTCCATGCCTCTTCAATCTCCAATACACATTTAAGGTAAACATTTACACCAACAGCCATATTAATTGTACAAAAAATTAAATCCCCAAGCCTCTTCAATCTCTCTCCAGGTCATTTCAAACCTTCCCCAAGCCTCTTCAATCTCTTTCCAGGTCATTTCAAACCTTCCCCATGTCTCTTCAATCTCCAGGTCATTACAAACCTTCTCCATGCCTCTTCAATCTCTCTTTCCAGGTCATTTCAGACCTTCTCCATGCCTCTTCAATCTCCAATACACATTTAAGGTAAACATTTACACCAACAGCCATATTAATTGTACAAAAAATTAAATCCCCAAGCCTCTTCAATCTCTCTCCAGGTCATTTCAAACCTTCCCCAAGCCTCTTCAATCTCTTTCCAGGTCATTTCAAACCTTCCCCATGTCTCTTCAATCTCCAGATCATTACAAACCTTCTCCATGCCTCTTCAATCTCTCTTTCCAGGTCATTTCAGACCTTCTCCATGTCTCTTCAATCTCCAATACACATTTAAGGTAAACATTTACACCAACAGCCATATTAATTGTACAAAAAATTAAATCCCCAAGCCTCTTCAATCTCTCTCCAGGTCATTTCAAACCTTCCCCATGACTCTTCAATCTCTCTTTCCAGGTCATTTCAGACCTTCTCCATGTCTCTTCAATCTCCAATACACATTTAAGGTAAACATTTACACCAACAGCCATATTAATTGTACAAAAAATTAAATCCCCAAGCCTCTTCAATCTCTCTCCAGGTCATTTCAAACCTTACCCATGACTCTTCAATCTCTCTTTCCAGGTCATTTCAAACCTTCCCCATGCCTCTTCAATCTCCAGGTCATTACAAACCTTCTCCATGCCTCTTCAATCTCCAATACACATTTAAGGTAAACATTTACACCAACAGCCATATTAATTGTACAAAAAATTAAATCCCCAAGCCTCTTCAATCTCTCTCCAGGTCATTTCAAACCTTCCCCATGACTCTTCAATCTCTCTTTCCAGGTCATTTCAAACCTTCCCCATGCCTCTTCAATCTCCAGGTCATTTCAAGCCTTCCCCAAGCCTCTTCAATCTCTCTCCAGGTCATTTCAAACCTTCCAAATGCCTCTTCAATCTCTCTTTACAGGTCATTTCAGACCTTCCCCATGTCTCTTCAATCTCCAATACACATTTATGTTAAACATTTACACCAACAGGCACATTACTTACACAAATTTCCAGGTAGAATTGCTCCGGGACAACGCCACCATCGATGCCTATTCCACGCCGATCGGCATCAGGACCTTATCGTGGACGAACTCCTCGTTACTAATCAACGACAAACCGATCTATTTGCACGGCTTCGGCAGACACGAAGACTCAGACATCAGAGGCAAGGGCTTGGACCTGCCGCTGGTCATAAGGGACCACAATCTCATCAAATGGATAGGCGCCAACGCCTACAGGACCTCCCATTATCCCTACGCCGAGGAAATCATGGACATAGCCGACCAATTGGGCATCATGATCATCGACGAATGTCCCAGCGTTAATACAGAGTCAGTAAATTTGTTAGGAAATGTGTCTTCTCTACTCTCATTGTTCATCTATAATCTCTGCTCTAATCTCATCTGCTATCAAGTTTCATCTATCATCTCCATATAGTCTCTATTCCCATTCTTCATCTAAATTTATCTCCAATTTACGAATGGTGTATAATTTTTGCAGGATATTCTCCGACTCGTTGCTATCGAAACACAAGATATCCTTGACTGAATTGATAAAAAGGGACAAGAATAGGCCGGGGGTGATCATGTGGAGCGCGGCGAACGAGCCCAGGACTCAGTACCCGGCCGCTAAGCTGTATTTCAAGTAAGTGGCCGATTAACTCGGCGATAAAAGGCCAATTTTTCTGATCGAATTCCAGGCAAATCATCGAGCACATCAAGAGTTTGGACGCCACCAGGCCGACCACGATCGTCGAGGCGCAAAGTTCCAATATCGTAGAATCGGTAAGATAAATCGAACCTTCCAGATTCCCATTCCAGGTCGTTTCAGACCTTCCCCAAGCCTCTTCAATCTCTTTCCAGGTCATTTCAAACCTTCCCCATGCCTCTTCAATCTCTCTTTCCAGGTCATTTCAAACCTTCCAAATGCCTCTTCAATCTCTCTTTCCAGGTCATTTGAAACCTTCCAAATGCCTCTTCAATCTCTCTTTCCAGGTCATTTGAAACCTTCCAAATGCCTCTTCAATCTCTCTCCAGGTCATTTCAAACCTTCCCCAAGCCTCTTCAATCTCTTTCCAGGTCATTTCAAACCTTCCCCATGCCTCTTCAATCTCTCTTTCCAGGTCATTTCAAACCTTCCAAATGCCTCTTCAATCTCTCTTTCCAGGTCATTTGAAACCTTCCAAATGCCTCTTCAATCTCTTTCCAGGTCATTTCAAACCTTCCCCAAGCCTCTTCAATCTCTTTCCAGGTCATTTCAAACCTTCCCCAAGCCTCTTCAATCTCTTTCCAGGTCATTTCAAACCTTCCCCATGCCTCTTCAATCTCTCTTTCCAGGTCATTTGAAACCTTCCAAATGCCTCTTCAATCTCTCTTTCCAGGTCATTTGAAACCTTCCAAATGCCTCTTCAATCTCTTTCCAGGTCATTTCAAACCTTCCCCAAGCCTCTTCAATCTCTCTCCAGGTCATTTCAAACCTTCCCCAAGCCTCTTCAATCTCTTTCCAGGTCATTTCAAACCTTCCCCATGCCTCTTCAATCTCTCTTTCCAGGTCATTTCAAACCTTCCAAATGCCTCTTCAATCTCTCTTTCCAGGTCATTTGAAACCTTCCAAATGCCTCTTCAATCTCTTTCCAGGTCATTTCAAACCTTCCCCATGCCTCTTCAATCTCTCTTTCCAGGTCATTTCAAACCTTCCAAATGCCTCTTCAATCTCTCTTTCCAGGTCATTTGAAACCTTCCAAATGCCTCTTCAATCTCTCTCCAGGTCATTTCAAACCTTCCAAATGCCTCTTCAATCTCTCTTTCCAGGTCATTTGAAACCTTCCAAATGCCTCTTCAATCTCTCTCCAGGTCATTTCAAACCTTCCAAATGCCTCTTCAATCTCTCTTTCCAGGTCATTTGAAACCTTCCAAATGCCTCTTCAATCTCTCTCCAGGTCATTTCAAACCTTCCAAATGCCTCTTCAATCTCTCTTTCCAGGTCATTTGAAACCTTCCAAATGCCTCTTCAATCTCTTTCCAGGTCATTTCAAACCTTCCCCATGCCTCTTCAATCTCTCTTTCCAGGTCATTTCAAACCTTCCAAATGCCTCTTCAATCTCTCTTTCCAGGTCATTTGAAACCTTCCAAATGCCTCTTCAATCTCTCTCCAGGTCATTTCAAACCTTCCAAATGCCTCTTCAATCTCTCTTTCCAGGTCATTTGAAACCTTCCAAATGCCTCTTCAATCTCTCTTTCCAGGTCATTTGAAACCTTCCAAATGCCTCTTCAATCTCTCTCCAGGTCATTTCAAACCTTCCAAATGCCTCTTCAATCTCTCTTTCCAGGTCATTTCAAACCTTCCAAATGCCTCTTCAATCTCTCTTTCCAGGTCATTTGAAACCTTCCAAATGCCTCTTCAATCTCTCTCCAGGTCATTTCAAACCTTCCAAATGCCTCTTCAATCTCTCTTTCCAGGTCATTTGAAACCTTCCAAATGCCTCTTCAATCTCTCTCCAGGTCATTTCAAACCTTCCAAATGCCTCTTCAATCTCTCTTTCCAGGTCATTTGAAACCTTCCAAATGCCTCTTCAATCTCTCTTTCCAGGTCATTTCAAACCTTCCAAATGCCTCTTCAATCTCTCTTTCCAGGTCATTTGAAACCTTCCAAATGCCTCTTCAATCTCTCTCCAGGTCATTTCAAACCTTCCAAATGCCTCTTCAATCTCTCTTTCCAGGTCATTTGAAACCTTCCAAATGCCTCTTCAATCTCTCTCCAGGTCATTTCAAACCTTCCAAATGCCTCTTCAATCTCTCTTTCCAGGTCATTTGAAACCTTCCAAATGCCTCTTCAATCTCTCTCCAGGTCATTTCAAACCTTCCAAATGCCTCTTCAATCTCTCTTTCCAGGTCATTTGAAACCTTCCAAATGCCTCTTCAATCTCTCTTTCCAGGTCATTTGAAACCTTCCAAATGCCTCTTCAATCTCTCTTTCCAGGTCATTTGAAACCTTCCAAATGCCTCTTCAATCTCTCTTTCCAGGTCATTTGAAACCTTCCAAATGCCTCTTCAATCTCTCTCCAGGTCATTTCAAACCTTCCAAATGCCTCTTCAATCTCTCTTTCCAGGTCATTTCAAACCTTCCAAATGCCTCTTCAATCTCTCTTTCCAGGTCATTTGAAACCTTCCAAATGCCTCTTCAATCTCTCTCCAGGTCATTTCAAACCTTCCAAATGCCTCTTCAATCTCTCTCCAGGTCATTTCAAACCTTCCCCATGCCTCTTCAATCTCTCTTTCCAGGTCATTTCAAACCTTCCAAATGCCTCTTCAATCTCTCTTTCCAGGTCATTTGAAACCTTCCAAATGCCTCTTCAATCTCTCTCCAGGTCATTTCAAACCTTCCAAATGCCTCTTCAATCTCTCTTTCCAGGTCATTTCAAACCTTCCCCATGCCTCTTCAATCTCTCTTTCCAGGTCATTTCAAACCTTCCAAATGCCTCTTCAATCTCTCTCCAGGTCATTTCAAACCTTCCAAATGCCTCTTCAATCTCTCTTTCCAGGTCATTTCAAACCTTCCCCATGCCTCTTCAATCTCTCTTTCCAGGTCATTTCAAACCTTCCAAATGCCTCTTCAATCTCTCTCCAGGTCATTTCAAACCTTCCCCATGCCTCTTCAATCTCTCTTTCCAGGTCATTTCAAACCTTCCAAATGCCTCTTCAATCTCTCTTTCCAGGTCATTTGAAACCTTCCAAATGCCTCTTCAATCTCTCTCCAGGTCATTTGAAACCTTCCAAATGCCTCTTCAATCTCTCTTTCCAGGTCATTTGAAACCTTCCAAATGCCTCTTCAATCTCTCTCCAGGTCATTTCAAACCTTCCAAATGCCTCTTCAATCTCTCTTTCCAGGTCATTTCAAACCTTCCAAATGCCTCTTCAATCTCTCTCCAGGTCATTTCAAACCTTCCCCATGCCTCTTCAATCTCTCTTTCCAGGTCATTTCAAACCTTCCCCATGCCTCTTCAATCTCTCTTTCCAGGTCATTTGAAACCTTCCAAATGCCTCTTCAATCTCTCTCCAGGTCATTTCAAACCTTCCAAATGCCTCTTCAATCTCTCTTTCCAGGTCATTTCAAACCTTCCCCATGCCTCTTCAATCTCTCTTTCCAGGTCATTTCAAACCTTCCAAATGCCTCTTCAATCTCTCTCCAGGTCATTTCAAACCTTCCCCATGCCTCTTCAATCTCTCTTTCCAGGTCATTTCAAACCTTCCAAATGCCTCTTCAATCTCTCTTTCCAGGTCATTTGAAACCTTCCAAATGCCTCTTCAATCTCTCTCCAGGTCATTTGAAACCTTCCAAATGCCTCTTCAATCTCTCTTTCCAGGTCATTTGAAACCTTCCAAATGCCTCTTCAATCTCTCTCCAGGTCATTTCAAACCTTCCAAATGCCTCTTCAATCTCTCTTTCCAGGTCATTTCAAACCTTCCAAATGCCTCTTCAATCTCTCTTTCCAGGTCATTTGAAACCTTCCAAATGCCTCTTCAATCTCTCTCCAGGTCATTTCAAACCTTCCAAATGCCTCTTCAATCTCTCTTTCCAGGTCATTTCAAACCTTCCAAATGCCTCTTCAATCTCTCTTTCCAGGTCATTTCAAACCTTCCAAATGCCTCTTCAATCTCTCTTTCCAGGTCATTTCAAACCTTCCAAATGCCTCTTCAATCTCTTTCCAGGTCGTTTCAGACCTTCCCCAAGCCTCTTCAATCTCTTTCCAGGTCGTTTCAGACCTTCCAAATGCCTCTTCAATCTCTCTTTCCAGGTCATTTCAAACCTTCTAAATGCCTCTTCAATCTCTCTTTCCAGGTCATTTCAAACCTTCCAAATGCCTCTTCAATCTCTCTTTCCAGGTCATTTCAAACCTTCCAAATGCCTCTTCAATCTCTCTTTCCAGGTCATTTCAAACCTTCCAAATGCCTCTTCAATCTCTTTCCAGGTCGTTTCAGACCTTCCAAATGCCTCTTCAATCTCTCTTTCCAGGTCATTTCAAACCTTCTAAATGCCTCTTCAATCTCTCTTTCCAGGTCATTTCAAACCTTCCAAATGCCTCTTCAATCTCTCTTTCCAGGTCATTTCAAACCTTCCAAATGCCTCTTCAATCTCTCTTTCCAGGTCATTTCAAACCTTCCAAATGCCTCTTCAATCTCTTTCCAGGTCGTTTCAGACCTTCCAAATGCCTCTTCAATCTCTCTTTCCAGGTCATTTCAAACCTTCTAAATGCCTCTTCAATCTCTCTTTACAGGTCATTTCAAACCTTCCAAATGCCTCTTCAATCTCTCTTTCCAGGTCATTTCAAACCTTCCAAATGCCTCTTCAATCTCTTTCCAGGTCATTTCAAACCTTCCAAATGCCTCTTCAATCTCTCTTTCCAGGTCATTTCAAACCTTCCAAATGCCTCTTCAATCTCTTTCCAGGTCATTTCAAACCTTCCAAATGCCTCTTCAATCTCTCTTTCCAGGTCATTTCAAACCTTCCAAATGCCTCTTCAATCTCTCTCCAGGTCATTTTCAACTTCCCCAAGCCTCTTCAACCTCCACGTAATTCCTCTCCTTATCTTTATAGTAACCGAATTCCCCCTTTATTTGGAACCTCCAGGTCATTCCAAGCTTCTCCTTGGTCTCCAGCGCCTTTTTCCTTAACATTTTCGACAATATCTTTCAGTCGTTCTACGTGGACGTCATCAGCTTCAACAGATACAACGGCTGGTACCAATTCGAAGGCGACCTGGACGTGGTGTCGTACTACGTGATCAAGGAGGCGGAGGCCTGGCACGAGCGGTTCCAGAAGCCGGTGATGATGCAGGAGTACGGCGGCGACACGCTGGAGGGATTGCATTTCGTAAAGCCAACCAAAATATTCCTTTACGATCGCTTTATAATCTTGTTCGTGATTTTTGTTGTAGTTGCCTTCGTACATTTGGTCGGAGGAGTACCAAATGCAGCTGATGTCCGAGCACTTCAAGGCCTTCGATATATTGAGGAAGAGGAATTATTTTGTAGGGGAGTTTATTTGGAATTTCGCTGATTTCAAAACGGCTGAAAGTAAGTGAGAAGATTCTTCGATTGTGTTGATATAGACCAAGCTGTCTAGCATTTTTACATGACAAATAATGTGGTAGCAAACCAAAGACATTAGAATGAAGAGACCAAATTGTTTACATTTTTATGTGGCAAATCATTCATTTCCACCCGATATTATCGCATGTTCTGGTTTTTGCGTCGTTGTCGATTTTATCTGCCCATAATAATTATTTGAAAAAATTCTTTAAAAAAAATGGAATTTGATATATCCTATAACTACAATTTTATATTATATAAATAAAACAATATGTTTTTGATCGAATTATTCCTTAAAATTTTGAATACAAGGTAAAAATTTAAAAATACTAAATCAATATTCAATTAAAGAAATATTAAGATTGTAAACATCTACGTAAATACGGCAACAAAAAATTACCACAGCGTTGCCAGTAAGTCCTAACAAATATTTTGTGTTTATGTACATTTTCGTGAGTAATCTAGTCTTTTTATTTAAATTTTTTCAAAACTATAAACAATAATGGTGCATGCGTGTGTAGTGTGCCAAAAAGTGTATCATTTCAATCCAAATTTGTCCTTTTATCGGTAAGTACTTTTAGGTTAAGTTATATTGCTTTCATTTGAATCAGTGGAGTAGGGTACCGGATATTCTTTTACATATCATCAACTTATTCTTCATTTTCTTCTTCTTCCTTCCTATACATGTACAATCAATGCCTGTTTCTTCTTCGTCTCCATGACTAATCTCCATCAATGGTAAAGTCGCTCCATCATTTCCTTGGTCTTCCCATGCTTCGTACTATCCCAGAACATGTTGTTTTATTTATATAATATAAAATTGTAGTTGTAGGGTAGTTACAATATATCAAATTCCATTTTTCCAAACCGACAATGACGCAATGACCCGAATCTGCGATAATATCGGGTGGGAATTAGTGATTTGCCACATGAAAATGTAAGCAATTTGGTCTGTTATTTGTATGGTCTTCGGTAACAATGCTGTTAACTTTAAAACTACCCCACTGGCGATCATAATGACATTTCATTGACACTCCGTTACAGCGTTGCCAGCGAGTCCTAAGAGATATGTCTTTCTCTCTCCCACTCACTAACAATTTTAAAACAATAATAGTCCGCAATTTTATGAGATTTATCATTGTAACATTTGGTCTCTTTATTCTAATGTCTTTGTAGCAAACCGATTGTGCGTTGATATTAGAGATAATAAGCAGATTAATAGGTATGTGTTTTTCACTCGAGTTTCCGGTCATTTTGTTAGTTATTAACAATTTATTGCAAGAAAGAAGAGATTTTTTTCTTTTTTTTGTTTGTAACTTTGAAACTAATGGAGCAATCGGAATGCCTCAATGGAATGATTTGTAGAGAATTAAAATATCTACAAAACGAGAGGTTGAATGTCTCAATCGGATAATTAGGTCCTGGAAAATTTAGGAAAAACCGGAAAATTAGGCGTTTTTTTCGAAAATTCATAACTCCGTAATTTTTTGAGCTGGAGTGCTAAAATTTTGAGACAAAGTAGGGATTATAATGTCCTTTATATGTGCCAAAGGTGTGATCTGTCGGATTATTAGTTTTCGCGAAATCGCTATTGAAAATTTGCAGTGCGCTTTTTATCCAGAAGACCTGTATGCGTTACCGTAAGTCTGATAAAAATTTCAAAAAAGGTTTTGAAAAGTTGGCATCGTGCACTACAAAACGTATATTTCAGTTTTTCGATCAGATGCCTGGAAGCATGCTAAAAACACTAGTAAAGTTCGGGAAAAACGGCCGAAATTCGTGAATACGTCATTATTTTCATAGGTTGCCATAGCAACCTCGGCGAATGGGCCAAGAAACTCGATTTTCGGCCCTTTTTTCATGAACTTTACGAGTGTTTTTCAACAAATTTTCAACAACGATTTCGCGAAAACTAATAATCCGACAGATCACACCTTTGGCACATATCAAGGACATTATAATCCCTACTTTGTCTCAAAATTTTAGCGCTCCAGCTCAAAAAATGACGGAGCTATGAATTTTCGAAAAAACGCCTAATTTTCCGGTTTTTCCTAAATTTTCCAGGACCTAATTATCCTATTGAGACATTGAACCTCTCATTTTGTAGATATTTTAATTCTCTACAAATCATTCCATTGAGGCATTCTTATTGCTCCATTAGTTTCAAAGTTACAAGCAAAAAACGAAATAAATCTCTTCTTTTTTGCAATAAATTGTTAATAACTAACAAAATAACCGAAAACTCGAGTGAAAAACACATACCTATTAATCTGCTTATTATCTCTAATATCAACGCACAATCGGTTTGCTACTACTATTTTTATCACAAGAACGTTATTTTCAATTCCTATAGCTTGACCTACGAGTTTAATCGAGTATTGTTCCAGCTTACACTCGAGTCGGGGGCAACAAAAAAGGGGTATTCACCAGGCAAAGGCAGCCCAAGGCCAGCGCTTTTCAAGTGAGGAAACGCTACTGGTCGCTGGCGAAGGAATATAACCCCAATATAACTCTACCGAACGATCTCGATTTGTATTACATCAAACATAAACCTCACCACATACAGAACGAGCTGTGATCGAAAGGGGTTAATAAATAATAAAACACACTAGTTGGCGACTAAACAAAACGTTTCTTCTTAATACTTTTACATAAAACAAGCGAAAAGGACGATTAAAATAATACCCAAAGAGAGAACGGAATCTAAATAACTCTGTGTAAAAAAAAATTCAAGTAAAGTGGCTACAAGTACTATTCAATGAACAGCCGAGAAGTACTCCTTGCTCCCCTTCGGATCCGGCTTCATCGACTTGCTGCCCGGCTTCCATCCCACCGGACAAACCTCCCCGTGCTCGTCCGTAAACTGGAAAGCCTGCACCAACCGGAGCGTCTCCTCCACAGACCTCCCCACCGGCAAATCATTGATCGTAATCTGCCGCAAGATACCTACAAAACACACCAATAATCACCGCTCAATACACCACCGCTCCCTACCTTTCCCATCGATGATAAACAACCCCCTGAACGGTATCCCGGTCTTCTCGTCCAGCACCCCGTAAGCCCTCGAAACAGCGCAAGACTTATCGGACAACAGTGGAATGGCCATCTCGCCCAGCCCGCCTTGTTTGCGCGGGGTGTTCACCCAGGCCAAGTGCGAGAACTGGCTGTCGGTGGAGCAGGCCACCACCGCCGTCTTGATCTTCTTGAACTCCTCGATGGCGTCCGAGAAGGCTATGATCTCGGTGGGGCAGACGAAGGTGAAGTCCAGCGGGTAGAAGAACAGCACCACGTACTGGCCCTTGTAGTCCGCCAGCGAGATCTCCTTGAAGGCGCCGTTGACCACGGCCGTGCCTTTGAACACGGGGGCCGGTTGCTGCAGGGCTGGCACCGACATGCTGAATAATCTACGGTGTAAATTCGTTAATAATGGGTTGGTTGTTGTTGGTTCGTATGTTTCCCGGTTCATGTTTCGTGTAACAATCGGTGACTTATGAGTGTGTTTGTGGTGGGTTCTTCATCGAATAGAGTGGGGTGATTAGGGTGAAATATTCATTATGATTGGGACTTCATTACTCGCATTATTTATAATGCATAAATGTGGCGTGACTTGGCGTTATTTAGATGCGCAATTATTTAATATTAATCGGAATGTTTAGAGATAATTAATGTGATGATAAATTGTGAAATAGCGAAGGAGTTAATTAATGGTATCGATTTATAGTGTAAGTATGTATGATTTATTATGCAATATTCTAATCGGTTTTAAAGATAAGTTTCATACAAAAAAATTGGAACATTACGAAGAAAAATCAAGTCGACCTTTTGCAAGGCTTCAACGATTATTATGGTAATTGGTTTTTTGCGAAAATAATTAGAAATTATCACGATACCACACTGTTAAATATTTTAATATACCTATTATGTCCACTTATTTCTTTATCTTAACAGTACTTTACAATTGCAACGTGGAAATTTCCTTTCACCTAAACTAATACTGCTAATTTTATTAAGTAAATAATAGCATTTGCGTTATTTGCAAACTAAAAAATTTCGCTTACCTTATTAATCTGAATGTATGTTATAACAAAATTATCCGGAAGATAATAACAACCTGTTAATATAGCGCGCGTGTGATCTCTCTCTTTCAACAACAACAACGGAGGAGGAGGAAAAGAGAGAGATCACACGCGCGCTATATCTGTCACCTGTCAAAAAACGGTATCTAGAAGATTCTATAATCGATTAATCGCATTTTCAATCGACCGATACCCAGTTTATATGCGGGATCCAAGCCGGATCCAAGCCGATTCTGAGGAAACACTAAACACGGATCGAGTTAATTACTCGACGAAGAAAGAAGATACCAGATCGAGTTGACTTGACGAAGAAAAAATAACTCGAGTCAATCCCGATCCGATCACTGGATCCCGCGTGTAAACGGGATACGAAATGGAAAGTTGGAAAAATCATCCAACGAATAAGCGAGTTTCAGTTATAAATCGAATATAAATTGATTAATAATTACTTATAAGTGATCTGATTATCTGATAAGCATAGAATTGCTGTATAGAAGACAACAAAGAATCACTCGATAAATCGATACATTTCACCGTTAAAATTACCGCGTAAGTTGGCAACGCTGATAAGGAAACTCGTTCCGTCTTTCCTGTCAATTCCGTCACTCGATTTCATTTTGTGGCAAATTTCCGTCTGTACCGGCTGTTTTCGTGAGGTTAAATTTGAGGTTATCGAGTTCGAAATCGAAAAAATCCAATTAAAATGCCGAAAAGCAAGAAACCCGAACGCAAAGCCAGCACGTCCGACTCCGATTCCGGCCCGGATGACGTAAGTACCATTTTTCATTCTTCCCGTAAAATCAACATACCCGCAGAGCGGCCTGCCGAAATCCAGTTGGCCGAACGCGGCATACTTAGACTCAGTTTTCGAATTACAGCGCACTCCGGCGAAGAAGGCGAAGGGCGACACCAGCGAGGTGCCGACCTCCTGGAGTTTGGGCAAGAACCGCTTCCTCAAACTAACCGAATTCAAGAACTCCTGGTATCTAGATGTCAGAGAATTTTACAACGCCGACGGGGACCTGAAGCCCGGCCGCAAGGGCATCATGTTGACCATGGAGCAGTGGCAGAAGTTGAAGGGCTGCATGGGCGAAATAGACGAGGCCATCAAGCAGAGAGTTTAAATGTTTTATTTTTTTCTGTTACGTTCGTTAATCGAGTTGGCTAATTTGCTTTAAACGCGTCAACGTGAGGCTACTAGATAAGGTCCGGATAACTATCTATAACAATTTTACGATAGATGAACTATTTTTATATGGATTTGTACGAACCTTATCTAGTGGGTAAAATAATGCGGATAGCAAAATCACCAAACAACTATAAGTTGATTATTGGTACATTTTGATCAGTTATTTCAAGGTAATAAATTTCCACTATCTAGTGACAGCATTTTCAATATTTGTAGTATTTCTGTGATGAATTAGTGGCGTGTTTTGTGCGGATATTTGCTACATTAATTTATTTTATTGTTTGAAAATTAGTCAAAGAAAGTTAAGGATTTAGTCCGTAAGATTATATTTTACATGTTTCGTTCAGTTTAATTCGTTTAGTTTCAAATAAAATAGATGATTTTGGTAAGGTTCGCATTTTTTTTTAAATAGTCCACGAAACATATATGTGTCGTACGTCAAAATTATAGAACGCTAAAATAAGATCGGTTGGCTTTTACATCTATGTTATTCTTCTTTTTTTTTTTTAATTGTCAAAATCACTAACCAATAATATTCGATCACGTGGCTGTCACTGTCAATCATGTGTTTACAATTAGTCTAACCTACAAAATTAGTTAAATTTTAATACAATTACAACAAATCATAAATGTTACAGTAAACTCCAAAGTGCAATTCGCGTCCATTCCACAACTAACACATTCCCCAACTGCCCTTTTTAGGTAATAATACTTCGTGTCCTCGGACTCGCCAAAGATGTCTTGGATCAGAAACAACGATTCGTTGAATTTGCTGCAAAGGCTGTGCATAAACGTGCTGAAGTGCGGCCCGGTGCCCCGGCACGTGGCCTTCATCATGGACGGCAACCGGCGCTACGCCAAGAAAACCAAAGTACAGAAAGCCGAAGGCCACTCCAAGGGCTTCGACAAGCTGGCCGAATGTTTGCATTGGTGTCGCGAACTGGGCATAAAGGAGGTCACAGTATATGCGTTCAGTATAGAAAATTTCAAACGTTCCAACGATGAAGTTAGTTATAACTCCTTATGAAGCAATTCTGCGATACTTTTAATTATTAAACATTTCAGGTGGAAGCTTTAATGCAACTAGCCAGAGAAAAGTTCCAGAAGCT
Source organism: Phyllotreta cruciferae (assembly GCA_917563865.1). Lineage (NCBI taxonomy): Eukaryota > Metazoa > Arthropoda > Insecta > Coleoptera > Chrysomelidae > Phyllotreta > Phyllotreta cruciferae. Next base: position 3,946,461 of record OU830620.1, on the reverse strand, counting down.
GTTCGAGGAAAAGGACAAATTGATGCAAGAAGGCGTTTGTATCAGAGTGATCGGTAATTTGTGTCTGCTGCCGGAAGATATCAGAAAACTCATAGCCGAAGCTATGTTACTAACCAAAGACAACACTAGGTCAATATTAAACGTAGCTTTCTCGTACACATCCAGAGAGGAAATAACCCAAAGTATTAAAAGCATCGTGCAGGCAGTGCAAGATGAATCGATTGAAGTTAGCGACATATCGGAAGAATTGATTGCGAATTGCTTGTACACCCACCTCAGCCCAGACCCCGAAATTCTCATCAGAACATCCGGAGAGGTGCGGATAAGCGATTTTCTGCTGTGGCAAATATCGAACACGGAGCTGTGCTTTACGAACGTACTATGGCCGGAGTTTAACATATGGCATTTGCTCGGTTTTGTGTTCAAGTACCAACGAACTCGCCGTTTAGCGGACGTGTACAAGACCAACAAGCCACAGCCGAACCGCAACTTCAGGACGCAATCGTTTGTTGAATCGTTCGAACGAAAGAGAATACAACAATTGGAATTGTACGCTAGAGCATAGTTAATAAAATATTTATATATTTACAATTTAAACTTATTTGAAACTCCCAATTATCCTAACTCCTATCCTAATAATAACTCGTATTATTTGTTTTTCATGTTGCCTACCTATTAGTGTCAGTAAATTAAGGGTAATTTATAATTGGTTTTGCACACCAATCAGAATTGAATAGATTTACCCAAAATTTTTGTAACCCATAGGTACCTGATTCAGATTCGACTTAGAGTCAATTTATTCTAGTATCAATTATTAAATAGTTATTCTAGTTCTTGGATTTCTTGGATTTTGTAGAGGGCACATCATAGAGAAAGAAATATTTGATATTTTGTCTATGGGACACATCAAGAAATGTTCCAAAATTTTGTCCAACACAACCAAAGACATTAGAATAAAGAGTCCAAATGTTACAATGATAAAGCTCATAAAACTGCGGACTAAAATGTTTACATTGTCGGTTTGGAAAAATGGAATTTGATATAACTACAATTTTATATTATATAAATCAAACAATATGATTCAAAAATGAGAAGAGTAGTTTAATGATTTTTAAAACACTATGGGGTGTTCTACTCCACTGGTTCAAATAATAGCAATATGACAACCTAAAAGTCCTACTAACTATAAAGCTGAAACCGAAAGAATCCATTCATTCACTGACTCATTGGCGTGTTTTTTTTTTACGGCCAAACGCGAAGGAAAATCGTCGCGGAAAAAACGCTATCCGACGTAACTCGACGAGATCTATCGGAAAATCGATATTTCGATCCTACTAACTATAAAGCTGAAACCGAAAGAATCCATTCATTCACTGACTCATTGGCGTGTTTTTTTTTTACGGCCAAACGCGAAGGAAAATCGTCGCGGAAAAAACGCTATCCGACGTAACTCGACGAGATCTATCGGAAAATCGATATTTCGATCCTATCCTACTAACTATAAAGCTGAAACCGAAAGAATCCATTCATTCACTGACTCATTGGCGTGTTTTTTTTTTACGGCCAAACGCGAAGGAAAATCGTCGCGGAAAAAACGCTATCCGACGTAACTCGACGAGATCTATCGGAAAATCGATATTTCGAAACCCGGAAAAGTTTCCTTCCGGGTGAAAAACCGGATTTTTGGGGTATTTTTGAGGTTTTTCGGGATTTTCTCCGAAAATCTTCCAACGATTTTCTTTAAAATTTTCCAAAATATTCTTTAATATATTACCAATCACCTCACGCAAACCGCATATCGGGGAAAATCCATTTACCGGAGTTATAGGAAAAACAAATTGTCATTTTCGCAATTTCGGCAAAAAAATTGAAATATCTCGAAAAAAGATGCGATTTCGAAAAAAAATTTATTCTTCGAAAATTGTAGAGAACGTTTTTCTCTATAATAGGACATATAAGGGGTTATTCTATTTTGAACCGTTTTTGAGTTATAACGATAAAAAACAAACTTTCCTTCGCGAACGAAAAATTTATATTTTACAATTACTCCAAAACTAGCCGTTTTTTGAAAATTTCTCAAGAATCGAAACTTGTAAAGAATAGTATTTTGTATAATATATATAGATGGGGTGATTCGATTTTGAGCGGTTTCCGATTTATAGCGCGATATCGATTTTTTAAAATAAACGCGATTGACAAAAAGTCGAAATAACTCGAAAAAAGATGCGATTTCGAAAAAAAAATTATTCTTTGAAAATTGTAGAGGATGTTTTTTTACATAATAAAAAGTTTACGGGGTGGTTCCAACTTTAACGGTTGTTGAGTTACGACGAAAAACCTGCGATATTGCTGGGTAAAACCGAGCTGATTGACGTTTTTTTTTTCTTACGGCCGTACGCGAAGGAAAATCGTCGCGGGAAAAACGCCATCTTTACGAATTTTGACGAGATCTATCGGAAAATCGACATTTCGAAACCCGGAAAAGTTTCCTTCCGGGTGAAAAATTCCGGATTTTTAGGGTATTTTTAGGGTTTTTTGCGATTTATCGGAAACGAAGAGATCGATTTTTCTCAATCTCTCCTAAAATATTCGTCAAATTAATATCGATTATCTCACGTAAACCGCGGGAAAATCAAAATTTCCTTCGCGGAGTTATAGCGAAAAATAGCTTAATTATAATTAAATTCATTATTATTTAAACACTCAAATCTCGAAAACTAAGGTTTACGAAAATTTTACAACAATAAAAATTTGTTAAGGGTAGTTTTTTCTAACTAACAAAACAAACCGCATATTTTTAACTTGAACCGTGCGAGGGCATTTTACTTTGAAACGTTAGCTTGTAGCGGTCGAGAGAGGGGTGTGTAATGTGCATTAATATTTTGGCATTTTGGATTTTGGCCGAGCGATTATTAGCATTAGCATATGTTAGAAATGGGGACGGCACTGCGATGGATATTTATTTAAAACGAAAGAATTGTATCGCAAATGTATGATTCACGGAGGGACTAGTTTTTAGGTTGATAAGGTGGAATCGGATGATGTATTACTTTGTTATTTTGTTCTTGGGTGTTAATAAAGAAAGACGTACAATTATTTATTTTTCGGGGTGCGTTTATAAACCTTATTTGATTTGAAGCGAACAAATTTTTGGATTTGGACGCTATTATCAAAGTTTTATTAACAATTACGTCTAATAAACTTTTGAGCTTACAATTAGTGATTTGTGATAATGAAGCAGTAGTGTATGGTTGTATAGTAGAGTGTATAATAGTGGTAGTGATTGCCTGACTAAGTGACAAGACCACCAAAAGATTTAATTGCAACAATTGACGACCTGGCAACGGGTCAGAGTCCCAAGAAAGGGCGCGTTAGCGCCCTTTCCAACCATTCTGCGAGTACTTACCGATAAAAGGACAAATTTGGATTGAAATGATCCACTTTTTACCACACTACATACGCATGCACGATTATTGTTTACAGATTTGAAAAAATTTAAATAAAAAGACTATGATTACTCACGAAAATGCACATAAACACAAAATAGTCGTTAGGACTTACTGGCAACGTTGTGGTAATTTTTTGTTGCCGCATTTACGTAGATGTTTACAATCTTAATATTTCTTTAATTGAATATTGATTTAGTATTTTTAAATTTTTACCTTGTATTAAAAATTTTAAGGAATAATTTGATTAAAAACGAACTGTTTTATTTATATAATATAAAATTGTAGTTGAATGATTTGCCACATAAAAACGTAAACAATTCGGTCTCTTAATTCTAAATGTCTTTGGAAAAAACGAATTTATTCCATAATTTTGCCCCTCACTGTATATACCTACTCTTATCTCTTATTATCAGTGGCATATCGGAATATGGGAAGAGGAATTAATGAAGCAACAATAAAAGAATGAAAAACTAATTATAAAAAATTTAAAGTCGTATAGTACAAGCATGTGAGTTGTAAAAACTAAAAAGAAGTTCGCTATTGTCGATACATACACCATCGACAATCGCTAAACAATTAATTAAAAACCATGAGAATTACTTATTGGGTAATTTCTAATCAGTACTTTTTACAAGAATAATTAAAACGAAAATCAGCTGAATGAAAGTAAAATCGATCGATTTAAATAAAATTATGTATAAAATAGGATGGCGTGAATAAATTGAGAACGTCAGCTGATTTTCGACTGTACAAATAAAATACAGGTTGTAATACAAATATAATTTTGATGAAAAAATTGCGAGACAACCTGTAGGAAAGGCCAATTCTCTATTTTCGAACTAATTGAAAATTCATGAACAATATTGAGTGAGAAAATTAGCCAGAATAATTATTTTTCCTAAAATTTAAATACTATGTATATTTGTCATGAAAGACTATTGTTTCATTATGCCCGCTTTTGGAATGTGCGTTTTCGATTAAATTTACTTCTATAAAAAAACATTTTTATCAAAAATATCACTAATTTTTTTATACAAAATATTGTCAAAAAATTGATGTTAATTACATTTGAATCACAGACAATTATAGATGTTAATATACCATTTTTTTAAAAACGGAATTCAAAACACGCATAAATTAATTAAAAAAACAATTAAATGTATTAATAGCATATTAATAGAGAGACTGATTTGGCAGAAATCGTTAAAAAAATGTAATTTTACGAATTATAATAGAAATCGTACGTTTACATTTACATTGCTAAAGAATTTTTAAAAAATTCGATACAATAAATTTAGTTTGAAAGATGACGAAAATTTGCTTAAACGTACGATTTCATTAAAATTTAAAAAAACATATTGGTCTATAAAAACTATACCAGCTAACAATAATATAGCTACTAAATTATGTACAAAATAGAATTCTTCTGTTCTATATTATAATATTACATGTATACGAATTATAACAACTTTTTTAAAGGCACTAAGTGGATATCTTTTTCTCTAAAAATTATACAAATTTAAGTCAGTAGATACTTCAAGATATTTAAGCTCCTTAATAAATTCATTTTATTGTGTAACAACTCAATCGTTTCTACTGCAAATTCGTATAAATCGAAAACATATCTATTATTGATAACGTAATGTAGTCCTTTCTTTAAAATAATATTTACTATTAAAATTATGCCGCCTATCGATTTCTTAACTTCGTACAAACTATACATAAGGCCTTCGATACGATTAAAATAAATAGGTACTGTACTGTAAAGTAAAAATCTGTAATATATTTGAGACCATACGTTTCAATTCGGTCGCGCTCTATGTACACTTAAATCCTCCATGAAAATTCAAAAATATAATATGGATGTCGATTCCTTTCAATTAGTAGTAATTTGAAAAATAACAGTTATTTTGTAACGTTCGTTACTACACCTCTATAACATAAAAACGAGTCCCAACTCTATTAATCAAATGTCACTTTTGACGTTTGTGACAGTTTCAATTTTTATTTAAAAGTATTATCGTACGCAGCTTAAAGACCCTCTAAATGAAGAAATATGGCAAATTAACGAATTTTAACGAAAAAAATCATAATCGACATCCCTAAAATACAGTATGTACTTTTCAAATGGTCAGAATCGAGCACTTACCTATAATAACAACAACATCACAACTCATCGTTTCTCAACACCTGCGCATCGAATGTCATATATAAAGGTCCGAGCTTTTGGCGTTATTCTGCACGTAATTCTGCGCCCCGTCCGACCAATCCGAATTACACGACCGCGGCGAGCTCGACGACCAATGCCCCGGACTGTCCGGACTCGGCGTCAAAAAATTCTCCGGCAACAGGTGGTCCGAGTGTTGGCTCGGCGGCGTCAAATAGTAATTCTGCTGGTACTGCGGCGGCTGCTGCGGCTGCTGCGCCACCTGGTGCCGCTGCTGCGCCACCCCCGCGTACGTCAGCGGCAGCTCCAGCCCCGTCTGGCTGAAGTCGAAGCCCATCGGCAGCGTCTGCGCCTGCGGCACGCCGCCGCCCTGCTTCTGGTGCGCGGCGGCGATCATGGCGGCGCGGTGCGTGGGGCTCGTCGGCAGCGACGGTCGCGTCTTGGCCGGCGACGCCGAGCCGCTGTAGCCCTGCGGCGACAGCGACAGGTTCGATTGCACCGAATGGGGCGGCGATTGGTTCGAGTACGGCGGGCTCAGCGTGCTGGCCTGCAGCTGGCGCTGTTGCAGCATCATGGCTTCGGGGAAGATGTTGAACGCCCCGTAACTGTTGTCCAACGGGAAGCCTAAATTATTCTTAACAACGTCTTCGTAACTAGGCGGTTGTTTGTTGTTAGCTATCAGATTCTCTAAGCCTTGTTGGTTTAAATTGGAGTAGAGCGAGGTGGCGTCGTAGGGGCTGGGTACGTTCGTCATCGGGGACTCCACGGGGCTCAAAGATGACGTAATGGTGTCGATACTTTGAGGGATTTCCTGCTGTTGTATGTTCTTTTTGTTGGTTTTCTTCACGCTGGGTTTACGTCTGATGCTGCCTGCTGTGAACATTCCCTCGTTGTCGGGGCTAGTGGGGCCCGCTGCGTTTTTGCTAGGCCTCTTCGATTTTTGCCTCTTCGTCATTATAACAGTGGGCTGTTGTAGCATGTGACCGCTCGTCGAAGCTACAAGAAAAAACATCATCAAAGCTCGCTACAATCAACTAAAAAAAAAAATCAACCACTTACTTATTATACTATTGTTAGGTATGACGTTGACCATTTGTGGACTTCTAGGCACGTGTTCGTCCAACAATCGAACGATATCGTGATGTAATCGTTCGCCTGCCACATCTCTAGGCAGCCTGTCCATATGATCGGTTATCTCTCGGTTAGCGTAGGCTTCTAATAAAGCCTTGCAAGCCTGATAGGAGCCTTCGCGAGCTGCCAGGAACAGCGGAGTTTCGTCCTGAAAACCAATATCGTTAATAAACCATCAATTATTTCATTAACCTGTCTTAAGGTATTTCATACCAACTTATAGCATAGTTAAAAGCGAATCGTACTTCCTAAATCCGCTTTAAGTATTAATAACCATAACGGTTATTTTGTAACGTTCGTTACTACACCTCTATAACATAAAAACGATTCCCAACTCTATTAATTAAATGCCACTTTTGACATTTGTGACAGTTCGAATTTTTTATTTAAAAGTATTATCGTACGCAACTTAAAGTCCCAACCAGCCCTTAGAGCACGTTGAAACACTTCCTAAATCAGCTTTAATTATTTCCTAACTTTAAGAATTGCTTGATGAAATCGTGCATTAATTTACCTTATCATCTTGGGCATCCCTATTAGCCCCGTGGGCCAGTAAGATATTGACGGCTTCCACGTTGTTGACGGCCGCCGCCCAATGCAGGGCCGTCTTGCCCGAATTGTCCGCCGCGTTGATGTCCGCCTCGGCGCTGATCAGGTCCTGCACCATGCCCTCGATGGCGAGCCGGGCGGCCAGTATCAGCGGCGTGGTGCCCTCGTGCATTCTCGCGTTCAAGTTGGTGGCCCTGTTCCTGAGCAGTATCTGGAAGACGCCCACGGCGTCGGCGGCGACGGCGGCGTGCAGCGGCGTCCTGCCCGTGTTGTCCTGCGCGTTGGCGTCCGCTCCTGCCGATTAACAATTCATGATTAGTAATTTATTATTCGTTATTGATTGCTAAAGTTTGTGCGATCGAAAAAAAACAACTACAGTCGGTGCAACACAAAAATGAACGCACGTCACCATAAATTTACTACGTCATAAAGAGACAGTGTTGCCGAACTTTTATAAAGTTTACAAAATCTAAGAATTCTCTAAAATTGTCATATGTCAAAATGACAAAAACAAATTGATAATTAGCGGTTGCTGCTTCACGTTCCTAAACTACCGATGTGTTCAGGTGCTCACTACAATTATCATCGAATTCCTTTATCATCTGAAATACATTTAATAGGTAGAGTGAAAAATTTGTATAATTTTGTCGTTTATAAGTGTACATCGTGAAATTTCAGAGAAAACTTTCGTAAAATATGAAATATTTTGTGCTGAAATTGTGTCATTTATAACTTTTGAAAAAGATAACTACGCAAGAAATTCTTATTTCTTCATCATTCAGCCGAATAGTCATTAGTAGTGGAGGCTAATAAACTAGAAAGAAGAAGAAATGAAAAATTAAAAGTACTAATCGGATGACAACGGCAACTATGCGACCTGACAGTCAGTGCCTATCAACATAAAACAAGAAAAAATTATTTATTTTATATAAATACGTTGAATTTTTGTAATATTAATTTTTTTTAGATGATTTAATTCCGTTTTTAAACATTTTCTATCATCCCTTGTTAATATTAAATTAAATTCAGCAGGTATTAAACTTAATCTGTTTTATGTATTTATGTTTAAAAGTTGGACACAATGCTTGGCAAATGACGTCACATTAGTGACGTGAGTTCATTTTTGTGTTGCACGAACTGTACGTCTAGAGGCTGCTTGTTGGAACGTTGCCTAATTGTGGTTGATATCCTTTATATTAGAGATTTTCTGGTTATGCAATTGTCTTTTTTGAACGAACAAACTCTATTAGCCGCACTTACCTGCATCTAGCAATCGTTTGGCAGCATCAGCTCGAGCATATCTAGCAGCCAAATGCAACGAAGTCTCTCCCGTCTTATCCATCGTAGCATTCAATTCAGCCCCCTGCGCTACCAAATCCTGTATAATCTGCCCGGCGCCATCATCATCATCTTCATCAATCCCGGTATCAATACCGCCTCCTCTAACCGCCGCCACCATGATAGGCGTCATCCCGCAGGGCCCTCTAGCGTTAATATCCCCAACATCGTTCCCCTGCGGCGGCGTCAGCATCACAGTAGGCCTGATATCAGCAGCATTCAGATGCTGCTGCGTCCAGCGCGGCTCCGCCTCCTCGTAATCGGTGATGTTCGTGTGATCGTTGGCGTAGCCATCGTTGGCTCTGAAACGTTTCGGTTGCGGCACGTCGCTCTCGTCATCAGACCACTGGGGCGCGTGGTGGCCGTTGGGGTCGATCTCCATGCCCGGTATGGAGGGGTTTTTGCTGAGATTGCGCAGCTCCTGGCCCTCGGGGCCGCGGCGACGCGAGCGCCGCCTGGCGCCCGAGTTGGTGCGCAGGAAGCCTTCGGGGAACCAGGTGATGCCGGCGGCTCGTTTGCGCTGCGTTTGGACTACCATGACTACCAGTAACCCCAAGCCGAACACCAGCAGGACGCCTACTATGAAGAATTTCGCGTTGGGGGCTCTGTCGTCGATGTCTTCTTTGTCGGTTGAGCCGTTCACTTGGAATATAGGGAAGAGAGACGAGAGAGGTTGTTTTGAAGCTTTAGCAGCTAGGAAATCAGCTGCAGCTATAGCGGTTTGGAAGCAATATTCCGAATTATCCGATTGTGCTGTACATTTGCGGTTATCTATTTCTAAAAATACTCTTACACCAGTTTGGGTTTGTTCTGAAATAGCTATATGGTGTTTCTTTTTGAAGTAATCATCTTGTAAGTCTTCATTAGGCACCGAACCAATCCAAGGGTAGATCATATCGTTACCGAATTGATCCTTCTTAACTTTAACAGTAGTTCTCAATTCGTGACTAATATCTCTCAAGAATGCCACTAAGTTCTTCCTGAAGCTCTCCGCGTCCATGAGAATCGTCATCTTAATAGCCCCATCGGCCAATTCGGGCGGTTCCTTTTCGCAATCCAATCCATCCCAGTTGCACTCTGCGTTATTACAACCGTAATCGCAGTAACCGTTACCGTAATGTTTCTGGCAATAAGCATCGTATATCGGATTGCAAGCTTGCAGTTTCTTCTCGCAATCTCTGCCGTCGAACAAACATTCGGGGTTGTTGCAATCCTCGTTACACACCCCGTCCATGAAGACCTTCGAGCATTTGGTGGCGGCCGTGCAATTCGCCCAGGGGTTGATGCCGAGGGTGCATTCGTTGCCATCGAAATCGCAGGCGTACGTGTTGCATTCTTGATCGCATCGCATGTTGCCGAGTTTCATTGGGCATTTATTGCGAGCGCATTGTTGCCGTTGTTTCTCCAAATCCATGGCGTAGAAGTCTTGCAGAGTGCGCAGTACTTTGGGGGAGTTCGCGTCGAATATCTCGCAGTTCTTGCCGACGTATTCGGGCGGGCAGTGGCACTCGTAGTCTCCGAATTTGTTCTCGCATTTCGCCTCGGGGTGCAAACAGGGGCTGCTGTCGCATTCGTTGACTAAATCCACTTCGCAATTGGGTCCTGTAGTAGCCGGGGGGCACTCGCAGTAGTAACCGTTGTCCACAGTTCTGCAAATTCCGCCGTTTTTGCACGGTTCGGAATCGCAATCGTACCCGCTGAGATCGCAATTTCTGCCGCAATAGCCGTCCATACACGTGCAATTGTACCCCGCGCTCGTCGGTATGCAAATCCCGCCGTTGCGACAGGGATTGTTAGCGCAAACGTCCACTTTGCGCTCGCAATGGCGACCCACGTGGCCCATTTTGCAGTTGCATTGGTAGTCGTTGATGAGCTGTACGCAGTCCAGAGTGCCCGGGTCAGAGCAGGGATTCGACAGGCACTCGTTGATGTCGCCCTCGCAGCGGGGCCCCACGAACCCCGGCGGGCATTTGCACTCGAAGCCTCCCACTCGATCTACGCAGGAGCCATTGTTGTGGCACGAATCAGGCCTGCAATCGTCTATATTGATCTCGCATATGTAGCCTAATGTGCCCGGCGGACAGGAGCATTGGAAGGTGTCGATTAAATCGTGGCAGGTGCCGCCGTTTTGGCAGGGATTCGGCCGGCAATCGTCCACGTTGAGCTCGCAGTTTTGGCCTTGGAAGCCTTTGGGGCAGACGCAGCTGTAGGAGCCGATCAGGTCTTGGCACGTGGCGCCGTTTTGGCACGGCGCCGACTCGCATTCGTTGATTTCCTTTTGACAGTAAGAGCCCGTGTAGCCTTCTTTGCAGTGGCATCGGTGCGAGTTGCCGATCGTTTCGCACGTGCCGTTGTTGCAGAGGTACTTCCAATGGATACCTGGAACAGATATTCGTTAAATTTCCGAAAAGTTTGAAAAATAACGGTTATTTTGTAACGTTCGTTACTACACCTCTATAACATAAAAACGATTCCCAACTCTATTAATCAAATGTCAAATTTTTTACAGTTCGTATATTTTGTTTGAAAGTATCATCGTGGGCAACTTAAAGTCCCACTGAATGATGAAATATGAAAAATTAACGAATTTTTAACAAATTTACATGAAAAAAATTGTCTAAATTTTCATATTTTGCACAAACTATGTATATTTATTTACCTTTTTTGGCCGCAGCGTCCTTGCAACTGACCATTTCCACATCGCAAACTTTACCAGTCCACCCGGGCCCGCACGAGCAAGAATAAACGTTTTTAATTTGCCGACATGTCGAATGATTTTCGCAAGGATTGGTCGAACACCAATCGATGTACTCCCCGCAATTTTTGCCTGTATACCCGAAAGGACAGTGGCACGTGTAATGAGTGGTGTGATCCTGGCAAGTGGCCCCGTTCAAGCACGGCGAACTGTCGCACAAATTTATCCTATTCTGGCAGTTTGATCCGGTGTATCTAATATACAAACAATTAATATACTATTATTAAAGGTATTTATAGGCAACTTACCCTGGTTTACAAGTGCATATGTAGCTGTTGATACCATCCACGCAAGTACCTCCGTTCATACAACTACTCTCAGTGCAATCCTCGTCGTTGGTTTGACAGTTGATGCCCGAGAATCCCAGCGGACACGTGCACGTGTAGGAGTCCACGTATTGGTTACACGTGGCGCCGTTCTGGCAGGGATGCGAAGCACACTCATCGATGTCGATTTCGCATTGCTTGCCTTCGAAACCGTTGATGCACAGGCACATGAAGTCGCCCAATTCGTCTAAGCACGTACCGCCGTTTTGGCAAGGAGCTGCAACATATATTTCAATTAAATATCCTTCTAGTACTGTATTGTATGTAAAAGAGTACTTACACGAAGCGCAATCATCAGTGTTAATAGAGCAATCCTTCCCTTCGTAACCTCGCATACACATGCACATGTAACTTCCATTGGTGTTCCTGCAGGTGGCGCCGTTTCTGCACGGTTTTAACGACACGCATTCGTCCACGTCCTGATCGCAGAACCTTCCGGCGTAGCCTGCTCCGCACGTGCATATAAAATCCAAGAAATTATTGCTGGGGGTGCATTTAGAACCGTGTTGGCACAAATTGGGCTGGCAGGGATCCAGGATCTCCTGGCACTCGCGGCCGGTGTACGGCAGCTCGCAGACGCACTTGAAATCGTCCACCAAGTCGATGCAGGAGCCGCCGTTGTGGCAGGGATTCACGGCGCAATCGTCGATGTTGTTCTCGCAATTCACCCCCGAGTACCCCGGCAGGCATTCGCACGTGTAGGACGCCAGGTGGTCGCGGCAGTTGCCGCCGTGCTGGCAGGGATTCGAGGCGCACTCGTCGACGTTGATCTCGCACTGCTTGCCGCCGTAGCCGGGTAAACAGTGGCAGATGAACTGGTTGACGCCGTCCTCGCAGGAGCCGCCGTGCTTGCAGGGATTCGACTTGCACTCGTCGACGTCGCTGAGGCAGCGGGCGTCGAAGTAGCCGCGCGGGCACTCGCAGCGGAAGCCGTTCACCAGGTCGATGCAGACGCCGCCGTTGGCGCAGGGGTTCGAGCTGCACTCGTCGATGTCGTTCTCGCAGTGGCGGCCGACGAAGCCCGGTATACATTCGCAGGTGTAGCTGCAAATATCGTTGAGTTAGAGCGCGTGGGAAGCAGAATTTGTATGAAAAGGAGTCATTTTGTAAGCTACTCTCATGCAGAAAACGAACACTTCAATCGCATAATGTTGTAGTAAGGACTTACGTTTCGAAATAGGGGAATCCTCTGAGTAGCGTGAAACAAATAGATACAAATTGTGTGTGTTACAAATTAATCTAAATCTACATAAATAAGCAAGTTGTATAAATGGGTGGAGTTCAATTGGTCCCCGCGGTCAAATTTACCCAAATATAATCCTTTTTCGACTCGAAATCAATCAGTCAATTGGTCCCCAATACCGGATTAAGGGTTTCTAGGAAGGACCGATGGGAATATTTATAATTTCAAAATTCTCTGGCAAATTTCGATTATGTATTTTCATTTCGTAGTACAATTTAATGAGGATTTTATGATTAGGGGAAATTTTTTGACTTCTGTATTTTTTTTTCTATTTCAATATAGGGAAAATCCCATCCCTTCCAGTATGCATCTAGAAAATTAGGTGGACTTTTCATAATAACAAATTTCGAAATTGTAAAATATGAAGGTACTTTACTCTTGAGCAAAATTCACATTTTTTGACATACCTTGTATAAGATTGATAAAATTTGATTTTTAATGGCTGCATCTTGGATTTTAGATCATGCAGAACTTTTTGTGAAGAATAACTATTTCGTAAAATTAATAATAAAGTTTCCCATATGTTGCGAACTATTTTTTGAAATCCGTTCGTATATTAAAACTAAAATAATTTTTTTTGTACAGAATTTTTCTTTTAATATATATTGTACCAATTGTATATATTTTAAATTACTAATGCTTAGATATTAAATATTTTTTAACACTAAAAGCTGCATTTTGTCCAAATTCTCTCAACTATGTAAGTACACCAGAAGATGTTAGCCGAATGATAGTTATTCATGCAATGTAAAATCTTATCTAATCGGATTAGGAATATTTTGACCGCGGGGACCAATTAGCCCATTAAATTTTGAAACTGGGGACCAATCGACCTGTAGGATTATGGAACCCCGCTGACAAAAATGACCGTGGGGACCAATTGACCAACACCGGTATAAATCCTCCTTGTCTTAGTGTACCAGCCCCATGGCTTCTCCGCCAAAGACCCAACCCAAAAACCCAAAAACCCACCTATTAATCCCGTCCATGCACCTCGCCCCGTTCCTGCAGGGGTTGCTGTAGCACTCGTTGACGTTGATCTCGCAATTGCGCCCCGACGTGCCCGGCTTACACAGGCACTGGTAGCCGTTGATGAGGTCCTGGCACAGCCCGCCGTATTGACAAGGATTCGATTCGCATTCGTTGATCTGGTGCTGGCACAACGGGCCGGCGTACCCCGGATGGCACGTGCACGTGAAGCTGTTCTCCCCGTCGATGCACTCGCCGTGCTGGCACGGCGACGACAGGCAATCGTTGATGTTCGTCTCGCAGGACATACCTGTAGCCGAAATATTGTTAGAAAACGTGACAAAATAACTGTTATTTTCGTAACGCCCATCTCTACTACTCGCTTATAACGCGTATGCTAACGTCAAAACTGTCATTTAGATAGGGCGAGTAGCGTTGGAGTAGAGGTGGGCGTTGATAAAAATAACGGAACGGTTACAGTAAGTTTAAGTGTGTTTACCGGTGAATCCTGGTGGACATTCGCAGGTGTAGGAGGCGATGCCGTCGTGGCAAACGCCGCCGTTTCGGCAAGGGCTGGAGGCGCAATCGTCGATGTTGATTTGACAACGGGAGCCGTTGAATCCCGTCGTGCAGGAGCATTTGAAGGAGTTGATCAGATCGTGGCAGATGCCGCCGTTCAGACACGGCTCGTCCTTGCATTCGTCGATGTCGATTTCGCATTGGGTGCCGGTGAAGCCTGCGAAAATTTTAATAATTTATTAAGGCGATTTTTGTGCAATTATAGAGGGAAAGCGGTGATATCTGTGGTTCGAATCGAGCGAGATTCTGTGGATAAACGAGGTGTGCGTTTGCAGCGGCTGTATAGGCATAGGGTCATCTATCTCTATTACTAAACGTGAATTATTAGACTTTGAACGTCGGTCGTTAACGGTATTTGTGCACCGTGGAAAGTAAAATAGCTGCAGGCACGCCCATACTCGACAACGTTTACCCGCAATTTCGATTCGATTCGATTCGACGATCCTTTCTCCTTTTGCTAAGCGACCAACGCCCGCGAAATCTTGGGGAATTGTGGCCACGCTGGGAATTTACTGTCGATTACTGTTTGGTTCAACGCAGAACCGCAGTTGAACTGTGCGTCTACAACCGGGCCTCAACCGTCTTACGTTGCGCGGAATGGAGAAGACCACGACTTTTTGGAATTTTTTTTCAAAACCGTGTTTTCTAAGAAGGCGCGTAATGAAATTTTTATTTTTTTTCTGTGGCCAAATAAGGCCGCAATTAATTTTTAAAGTTTGAAAAACGTCACACAATCGTCATACACTCTGCTCCAATCAAAGCCAGAGTTTCAAAGAGAAGTCACATTTAGCAAGTTTGCCACGTTTCCTATTAATCTTCTTTACTTCGCAAAATGTGCGTTTTTTGTATATTTATTGCAATAAACATTTTCTCATTTATCCATTTCTTCCATTACCTAATGGATAATTCGATATATTAATATAGAAATAACATCTTCATCTGTATAAATTGTAACCGATTTTCGTGTTAAAAACACAAATAATGGTCCTGAAAAATTTATTTGGCAACATTCTTGTCAACTTCAATATTATCAGTAAAGTGTTTTGTGCCAAACTGCAATTCGTGTAATTTGTTTTGTGCATTTTTTCAGAAAAATCTGACAAATGACAGTTTGATTTTTGTTCGTTTGTGTATTCTTTGTTACTGCGTTCGAAAATTCATACTATTTACTATACAACAAGACGTGAGTGGTTTATGATTGGTTGATAAGGTATGAGTCAAAACCCGAAATTTTTAAATTTCGAAGCGCTATAACTTTTTAATTATAACACATTTTGAGCAACTGAAAATGATTTTGACCTCTAATAAATCATTTCTAATCGTATCTTTTGCCGAAATCCGCGTATCTCACATCGTGGTCTTCTCCATTGTGTTTACCATCCAATCAATATGCCCGGAGTTAATTAGATTTGAAAAAACCCGGCG
Source organism: Phyllotreta cruciferae (assembly GCA_917563865.1). NCBI lineage: Eukaryota > Metazoa > Arthropoda > Insecta > Coleoptera > Chrysomelidae > Phyllotreta > Phyllotreta cruciferae. Next base: position 3,930,530 of record OU830620.1, on the reverse strand, counting down.
GTAATTAGAAATGCAAAAGACCCGTCGTTTTTTGCCGGCAACGCGAAGATCTCAATTTACTCGGCGTAGGTACATTAAATGAATAATTGCGACCCGGCAAAAAAACCGATTTATTCGGTTTTCTATTGAAACGCCGCCGTAAGATTGAATGTAAAATGTAATTACAATATTGCGGGTCTCTCTCTTGTGCATATTGATTCGAAACGAGATCTCCGCGGGCCCGGAGAAAACGAAAACGAAGACCAACTCGCGCGTTATACCGTTCCTCTTAAATGATAATAAAACGGTTTTTTATTTGGAAATTTTAAAGCAAATTCAGGCAAGGTTAAAGTTTACGAATTTAATCTCGCATCGTCGAGCAGATAAAATGGATAAGGCAAACGCGTGTGGGAGTTTGTAAGAGTAAGAGGGCATTTCTTGATCGCTAAACTACGTTTACACCGCGCTGTTTATACCAGAAAATAATATACCAGGTAATGGAGAAGACCACGATGTGAGATACGCGGATTTCGGCAAAAGATACGATTAGAAATGATTTATTAGAGCTCAAAACCGTTTTCAGTTGCTCAAAATGTGTTATAATTAAAAAGTTATAGCCCTTCGAAATTTAAAAATTTCGGATTTTGACTCATACCTTATCAACCAATCATAAACCACTCACGTTTTGTTGTATAGTAAATAGTATGAATTTTCGAACGCAGTATCAAAGAATACACAAACGAACAAAAATCAAACTGTCATTTGTCAGATTTTTCTGAAAAATGCACAAAACAAATTACACGAATTGCAAATCGGCACAAAACACTTTACTGATAATATTGAAGTTGACAAGAATGTTGCCAAATAAATTTTTCAGGTCCATTATTTGTGTTTTTAACACGAAAATCGGTTACAATTTATACAGATGAAGATGTTATTTCTATATTAATATATCGAATTATCCATTAGGTAATGGAAGAAATGGATAAATCAGAAAATGTTTATTGCAATAAATATAAAAAAAACGCACATTTTGCGGAGTAAAGAAGAGTAATAGGAAACGTGGCAAACTTGCTAAATGTGACTTTTCTTTGCAACTCTCGCTTTGATTGGAGCAGAGTGTATGACGATTGTGTGACGTTTTTCAAACTTTAAAAATTAATTGCGGCCTTATTTGACCACAGAAAAAAATAAAAATTTCATTACGCGCCTTCTTAGAACACACGGTTTTGAAAAAGAATATAAAAAAAATCGTGGTCTTCTCCATTTCTTAGGCTCGTTTGTAGATACCAACATGAACTCGGTTCAAAGTAGAACTAACGTTCATCTGTGACATCTAATTTCGAAATTTACGGTTAATTTTTTTCGAATTGTTTTACCGATGTAACGGCGACATTTTAACAACAATAATTTTCGCCTAATTTATCGAAATTAGCATCTCGTACGATGCGATTCGGCTTCGTTTTTATGTGGGTTAATTGCCGGTGTATTTTCAATTCGAATTTCGGTTGTGCGGCGAAGAAAGGCAACTAATTGGGGCCTTTTATGAAAATAATATACGGAACAACGCGCCGAGGAGAACGAAGCAAAATAGAATAAAGAAAAAGACGTACACATGACACATGAACGTCTCCTTCGTAAGCGAGAAAGAAAAGGAGATCCTTTTGTAACAAGGTTTCGTGAATGGACCCCATTATTTAGTTATTTACGGCTTTCATGACGTGATAAAGGATCCCCGAACGTACCGAGTCGAGGAAGTTAACCTGCAATTATTTCCTTCGAAATATTAACTTTTCTAAAATTATTGTATCGGTTCCAGTTGTTACTGAAATTAATCAGTTCCGTCGTTTATTTGAGATAGAAAGTCAATAAATACGCTTTCCTCAATCGATTAATTATCCCCCACACCCTACATCATAATATACAGGGTGATTCGTCTAACAAACAAAAAAATCTATTTTTCTCTACTTGGTTTATTCCTCTAACGAGAAGCTTTATTTGAAACACCCTGTATGCATACCCAACGTGTGAGGGCTATATAATTTCATAATTCATAAAACTAACCGTGGTTTTCGTTGGTTTCGATTATTTTAAATCGATTAAAGCGTCAGCCGAGAAAAATCTATTTAGATAATTAACTGTATATACCTAGATCAAAGCGATTCAATTCGAAATAATAATCATAGTTCATCATAATCATTCCTATCGAATCTCTCGAGAAAACGCCATTTTTCCCCCATTCGAATAGTAGTTAGAAAATCGATTTACGCCATGTTCGAATCGATTCCCGTTTTGTATAAATTAACCGAGCGTATTCATTAATTAGTACGGCCATAATTGAACCGGTCGCGTCGTGTTTCATGCATATTTGGAATTCGAAAACCATACTGACATCCATGCTCGTATACAGAGTGACCCAAATCATCACTAACCCCTGCCCACACCGAGTAAATCACGTACGTCGTTCACTTGTCAAATACGTCAAATGTCACTATCAATTCAGACGTCAGCTCGTTGACTTGTCAAATGTCAATTCAACTGAATTTTGACGTTGACAGTATTGCGACGTTTAGGGATGAAATAACGTCAATGAATTTAAACTAACTGGATAAATTTCGACTATATATTTTCCTCCATTGACCTCGCCTTCAGGTAGACGGACAAGTACGTGACTCGAGCCCAGAAATTCGACTTCTTTTTTATTTTCGTACACGCAGGTATAGGCCTCAGACTCCTTCACTACATTCGCTAGGGATATGGCCGAATGCGCGAAAGGTAAAAGGCCGGTTATAGGGTACTTACCGGGCATGCAGACGCATCTGAACGTGCCGGGATCGTCCAAGCAGGAGCCGTCGTTGTGGCAGGGATGCGATTCGCATTCGTTGACGTTCGTCTCGCATCGGGGCCCGGTGAATCCCTGGGTGCAGTTGCAGGCGAAGCTGCCCGGCGTGTTCACGCAGATGCCGTCGTGTTCACAAGGCGAACCTGTCACAAACCCAAACAAAAAAATTAACAAAAACCCTAGAAATTCACTCAATAAATCAATCGAACGTCAAATCAAGTTAGCTGTGGATGTCAAAAATGACGTTGACAGCAATCAGGCAGGTAAATATGGCCAAAAATGGCGTATTTTCGGGGCATCAATATTCGTAACGATGGAATCAATCACCGGAATCGCCGGTTTAAATCACTCCGGGCTCGCCTTCTTGATGCGACGGGGCGATGTAAATTTAGCATACTCGGCAAATGATCCGGATAAATCATGTACGAGTCCGGCTCGGACGTCTTTCGCATCCTCTCCCATTAGGCGAAACTGGTTCGAGTTCGAGAGAGACTAATTGCGAAATGCCTCGTCCCGTTCCCAACGAAACTGCGACTAGTACCGGATTGGAACGTCGATCGATTAAGGCCGATTTGAATAAAATATACCGAGTAATTTAATCAGTTGCTTATTTTGTGAATAACGCCCTGTTATTTTGATCGATTAAGAAAAATCGCGACATAATCCCCCAGACTAATGAGGTGGAATTGGCTTGCTAATAGTATGGGCGATTCGAACAAAAATTATATCAACTTGATTTGGTGCATGAAGTTTCAATCATGTACTCAGTGTAGGTACATATAGATACAGGATGGTCCAGAAGTAATTCCTATGAATAAAACATGAAAGCTCGATGTTAAAAGAGATTCAAAATTCAATGTACAATGTGTCCCATTTTGGTCGCGATTGGGGGTATCTCGGTTATTAGACTTGATAGGACATTGCGGTTTTCGCGAACCTCTACTACTTTGTTTGTCAAACTTACAATGGCACAAACAAATTTTTTAAATCTCTTTTCAATTTTGAGTTACAGGGCGATAATGAAAATTCTGACATATTCAGCCACCCCCGTATCACGTTTGCTATTGAAGATGTTTTAAATTTGTAAACTGATTATTACAGATAATTTTACGTAGAATTCAGTGACGTCCTTAGTTTTTTTATGGGGGTTACCATTTCTGAAATATGACACCAACTTGTAATTTTTTTAATGGAACACCCTGTATTTTTATTGACCATTAAATTTGTAATTTTTTTCTCTTTTTAATGATATGGCGCATTCTATATTTTGAATTTCATTAAACGCTCAAAAAAGAGAATAAATATTTTATTCGAAAAATGATTAGGGGGCTATGCAGAAAAAACAAAATAAAATACATTTAGAACAAAAATAGTTGTTGAGAATATTAAATAAAACATTTCTACGTTTTTTTTTTGTTTTTCTGCATAGCCCCCTAACCATTTTTCGAATAAAATAGATTTTCTCTTTTTTCAGCGTTCTAATGAAATTCAAAATATAGAATGCGCCATATCATTAAAAAGAGAAAAAATTACAAATTTAATAGGCAATAAAAATATAGGGTGTTCCATTAAAAAAAATTACAAGTTGGTGTCATATTTCAGAAATGGTAACTCCCATAAAAAACTAAGGACGTCACTGAATTCTACGTAAAATAATCTATAATAATCAGTTTACACATTTAAAACATCTTCAATAGCAAACGAGATAGGGGGGTGGCTGAATAAGTCAGAATTTTCATTATCGCCCTGTAACTCAAAAATGAAAAGAGATTTAAAAAATCTGTTTGTGCCATTGTAAAGTTTGACAAAAAAAGTAGTAAAGGTTCGCGAAAACCGCAATGTCCTATCAAGTCTAATAACCGAGATACCCCCCAGTCGCGACCAAAATGGGACACACTGTACATAGATACAGGATGGTCCAGAAGTAATTCCTATGAATAAAACATGACAGCTCGATGTTAAAAGAGATTCAAAATTCAATGTATGTACTTTAATACAATTCTGGGCCACCCTGTATGAGTGTTCAGAGCTCGATCGGCAGTTGCATTGCAAGAAGACGAAATAATAATGGATAATAATATAATCTGAATAAAGCTCGGCCGGCACAATGCCGTGTCGAATGGGCAAAGGTCGGTGATCTTAGAATTTGATTTTCTTCACCTTATATTATACCATATACCCGGTGACTCCGGTTCTTATTCTCCATCTTGCGCCTTCCGTAGGGAAAAAAACGCGTAACGAATAACGTCCATTCGACGCGGTTATAACTTATGCAAACTGAACTCGTCCAGGGAAAAAATCAAATTAACTATAACTACTTATTTTGTACTACAATTATACAATTGTAAATGGGAAATTACAGGCTGATTATATTTGTGAACTTTATTAGTGAGAAATTGACTTCAAATCAATCATTAGAAAATGAAATACAGTCCAAAAACACACACACAACTCGTAATAACCTAATTAAATTCCGATTGCTCAACTCGGACCGGTATAATCCATCACAGAGCCCGTCGAAAAAAAAAAGAAGAGAAGATAGAACCACCGGCACTGCAAAATTGAAAATAATTAGACTATTCATCATCCGAGCAGGCCGCGGCGATATAAATCGCGTCATCGCGTACGTTCTCAGGTAACTGCGATCTCTAGACAAATTAAGATCAAACAAAGGTCACCGGAGGTCGTTAATTAGCTTCGGCGAGCAGTTGGCAGCGATGCAATTATCGATCGATTTCCAACTGTCAAAGGTCGCTAATCGAGGCCGTTTAATTAATCAATTTGGCGGGGGCGATCGATAAAGTTCGATAAAAATCGTAATAAATGCCATTTTTGATGTATTGTGAAAATTTGATAGTAATCGCCCGGACTAATGAGGGGAGTATAATTCGGTTATAGTAAGGGCGATTCGAGTAAAAAAAAATTGTGTGTCATTTTTGCACGATTACAATTCGAATTCTGTTACATATCGTAGGGTTGGCTCCCCGCCGGGTTCTCGGGGTACCCGACGACCCGACCGCAATTCGTTTTCGTGTAGAACAACCCACAGACGTACGATGAGTAGGCGGAATGCAGATACACAAACGTCAGAAACGAAACGAACAATCATGAGAAAGTCATGTTTCGCGTCCGAACCGATTTCCACTTTATACAGGGCGAATAACTCGCACAAAACCGATCGAATTTATGACTTACCCTGTTCGCATTCATCGATATCCTCTGAACAATCGATTCCTTTGTATCCCGAAGCACAGCTACACGTGTACGAGCCATTTATGGGACTAGTATCGCAAATGGCGTCCGCGTGACAGGGATTACTCGTACAGGCGTCGTCCAAATGGCACAAAAGTCCTGCAAAATAATAATATAATAAATAAATAAATCACATATCAATTCCACCTAATAAAATCTTTAAACATGCCACTAGAAGCAGAATTCGGTAAGGTCGAGCTCGCGCAGCGAGCCAAATTGTGACAGAAGTTGTTCTAATTAGAAATTGATATAGGTGGGTGGTTTTATACAGGGTGTTTCTTAATAACATGCTAATATTAAAGGGGGTGATTGTTGGACCCATTTTTAGAAAAAACTTCATAATGAATCTTCAGGGTGTTTATTAAATGAGTGACGATTCTTAAGGGTGTGAACCAAGAAACATCCCTAGTAATAAACAAACACCCTGTAGAGAATACTAAATAAAATACAGGGTGTATTGTAAGTTGATACTTATTTTTCAAATGTGCATGAATCTCTTAATTCTAAGCAACTTTTTCAAATAAACTTTTTGAATATTATGAAAAACAAAGATAAAAATTTATAAAAATTTTTACCTTTTTTTTCGATTTTCGACGATTTCCCAATACGCTTCATTACATATGAATTTTTTTATTTTTCGCCATTTATTTGACATTTGACAGATGACTGCCTTAAATAAATTTCTTATTTAATAAAGCAGGTACGTATTGAAAAATATTCGAAATTTTAAAATTTTCTATCTTCTTTGTTATTCATAATATTCAAAAAGTTTATTTGAAAAAGTCGCTTAGAATTAAGAGATTCATACACAGTTGAAAAAGAACTATCAACTTACAATACACCCTGTATTAAATAGAGTTCTTGGTAGATTAGGGTCGATTTTTTTTCTGGTAAATCAATGTTATTTGGAATTCGAGTTGAGCTGGTTTATCATCGCCTTCTAATAACGCGATAGGTATCCCAGGAGGCGCGGCCGGCCGGTGTCGTATGGTAAGCGTAATGAGAGTTTACCGAACTCGGCCGGCAGGCGAAATGAATTCGCGTCGAATGAAAAATAAAAGAAAAAAACAACCAAACAAACAACGGAGCCGGTACACAAAAGCTCGATTTGTCGGTACGAGTACGCGGGGAGGGGAGGGCACGGAACGACAAAAAAAGAATGACCAATGAGCTCTTTGATCCGACAAACGAGACGCTATTGAGTAACAAGATTTTCGACCAGTCATTCCATTACAATTAATCCAATGCGCTTCGTCGATATACGGCGCAAAATTATTAATCAGCAGCTAAAAACACTTTTTATACACAAACAAAAAATTAACAAACAAGCTCCCAGACTATTAATCGAAATATAGTAAGGGCGATTCGGTTAAAAAAAAACAACAAAACACTCACCGGTTTTTCCTGGCGTACACTGGCAGTAAAAACTGCCAACCCTATCAATGCAAGTGGCTCCATTGAAGCAAGCGGCGCCTGCGCAATCGTCGATGTTAACCGAGCAATCGGGCCCGGCCCAGCCGTTGACGCAAATGCAGGAGAAGCCGCCGACGCTGTTGGTGCAGGTGGCGCCGTTCTGGCACACGGACGGCCGCGTCGAGCACTCGTCGACGTCCCGTTCGCAGTGCGTTCCGGCGTAGGTGGCCGGGCATTTGCACGCGTAGGAGTTGACGCCGTCGACGCACACGCCGCCGTTCTGGCACTTGTGGCCCGGGCAGTCGTCGATGTTGTCCTCGCAGTTCGTTCCTTGAAAGCCTGCAAAAGGAATTCGGTTTTTACCAAACAATCCCCGGACTAACGGGAAGGAAATAGTAGAGGCGATTCGGTCGGTTTTTTAGATTTTTTACGACAATCCCCCGGACTAATGGAAAAAAATAGTAAGGGCGATTCGGACGCATTTTAGATATAGCAATAAAATTACCGAGTACAACGCAAACAATAACGTTTATGCGAGTGGAAAAGAATCGTTCTCGCAATTCGTTCCTTGAAAGCCTGCAAAAGGAATTCGGTTTTTACCAAACAATCCCCCGGACTAACGGGAAGGAAATAGTAGAGGCGATTCGGTCGGTTTTTTAGATTTTTTACGACAATCCCCCGGACTAATGGAAAAAAATAGTAAGGGCGATTCGGACGCATTTTAGATATAGCAATCAAATTACCGAGTACAACGCAAACAATAACGTTTATGCGAGTGGAAAAGAATCGTTCTCGCAATTCGTTCCTTGAAAGCCTGCAAAAGGAATTCGGTTTTTACCAAACAATCCCCCGGACTAACGGAAAGGAAATAGTAGAGGCGATTCGGTCGGTTTTTTAGATTTTTTTACGATAATCCCCCGGACTAATGGATAAAAAATAGTAAGGGCGATTCAGACGCTTTTTAGATATAGCAATAAAATTACCGAGTACAACGCAAACAATAACGTTTATGCGAGTGGAAAAGAATCGTTGTCCTCGCAATTCGTTCCTTGAAAGCCTGCAAAAAGATTTCAATTTTTACCAAACAATCCGCCGGACTAATGGGAATGAAATAGTAGAGGCGATTCGGTCGGTTTTTTAGATTTTTGACGACAATCCCCCGGACTAATGAGTAAAAAATAGTAAGGGCGATTCGGTCGCTTTTTAGATATAGCAATAAAATTACCGAGTACAACGCAAACAATAACGTTTATGCGAGTGGAAAAGAATCGTTGTCTTCGCAATTCGTTCCTTGAAAGCCTGCAAAAAGATTTCAATTTTTACCAAACGATCCGCCGGACTAATGGGAATGAAATAGTAGAGGCGATTCGGTCGGTTTTTTAGATTTTTGACGACAATCCCCCGGACTAATGAGTAAAAAATAGTAAGGGCGATTCGGTCGCTTTTTAGATATAGCAATAAAATTACCGAGTACAACGCAAACAATAACGTTTATGCGAGTGGAAAAGAATCGTTGTCTTCGCAATTCGTTCCTTGAAAGCCTGCAAAAAGATTTCAATTTTTACCAAACGATCCGCCGGACTAATGGGAATGAAATAGTAGAGGCGATTCGGTCGGTTTTTTAGATTTTTGACGACAATCCCCCGGACTAATGAGTAAAAAATAGTAAGGGCGATTCGGTCGCTTTTTAGATATAGCAATAAAATTACCGAGTACAACGCAAACAATAACGTTTATGCGAGTGGAAAAGAATCGTTGTCCTCGCAATTCGTTCCTTGAAAGCCTGCAAAAAGATTTCAATTTTTACCAAACAATCCGCCGGACTAATGGGAATGAAATAGTAGAGGCGATTCGGTCGGTTTTTTAGATTTTTTACGACAATCCCCCGGACTAATGAGTAAAAAATAGTAAGGGCGATTCGGCCGCTTTTTAGATATAGCAATAAAATTACCGAGTACAACGCAAACAATAACGTTTATGCGAGTGGAAAAGAATCGATATCACGACCAGGTAGGTACAATTTCCTCAACAAATCTCCGCCGGTGCGACACTAAATTGTCCGAGGCGCATCGTAAACCAGAAGATTTCCTTGCGCTTCGGTTTTGTCCGATATGACGTTTACAATATGACCGTACTCGGGCCGGTTTTACATACGCCACGACACGATAACAGGCGCTCCTTGAACATACATCTCAATAACGTTTCTACAAGAAAACGATTCTCCTATACCCCGCTCTTACCATTTTACATTACTTATACTCGCATACGATTATTAAGCGATGGCAACGCGATCGAATTGGGGAAAAAAACGGTTCGTGTACCGCGTAAAGATATCGGTTACGTAACGACGCAAATACGTACTTAACCGTACGGTTATTCACGAATACCGGACCCGGTTATTACGTTGCATCGAATGATTTTTTATCTACAAAGAATACCTCAATCGAAGCGCCCGCACTAACAGGTCGAATTTATTATCGCGTTAGTACGGAAGCTTGCACTAATTTTTTTGTACCTAAACGAATCGCAGTTGAAACCGTTAATTGACAGTTGAAAAAGTATTAGATAGCTAATTCACTGTTGAGATTGTTAGAAATGGACAATTTAGGCAATTTTCAATCGAAGCGTCCGCACTATCAGGTCGGCGTTATTATCGCGTTAGTCGGGGGGCTTGCGCTAATTTGTTTGCGAACGAATCGCGTTGTCTTCTATCCAAAGTTTCTCACAAAATCTCCGATAAAATAGCAGGCTGCAGGACGAGATAACCCTTTTCGAAGTCGAAGTCGGGACGGCCTTAGGACAGTATGTCGTCAGCGGATCGCATGCACGCCATTTTTTTTCGCCACACCGCCCATCTTTTAGTACCGGCGGTACGCCATTAACGGCCCCGAAGAGTACTTTAATGAAAACCTTAACCGATACTGGGCGTTGTTGAAGTATCGCCCTCACTACACGGTCCGTGGTACTGTGAGAAAATGGCCTTATGTATGCGTTATTGTACTGTTATTAGACGTACTTTTGACGCCGCCATTAACCTAAAGGTGAGTTTCGATATTAAATTGTGTGTGTGTGGACGGCTTTATATTTATTTACTCAACTTCCTTATCTCAACTATCAATTGCCTAACTATATCAACTGTCAATTGTCTAACTGTCTCAACTGTCAATTGCCTTACTTTTTGAACTGTCATCTGTCTAACTGTATAAAAATCGAATTTTTAGATGTGGTTGGCCCCCTTATAAAAGGGAAATTAGACTCGTTTTATGCAAGCGCTGGCGTAATAAAAATTATCCATCCCACGGTACATAAACATAAACCCTGTTATGATAATAATGATGATGATTAATTATGTTCGAGTAATGCAGAACAAACAATAGAATGTGGGAAACATGTTCTTGCCGGCCCGAAACCCGAACAATTCCTATTGCATTGTCGATAGCGTAATTTCGGCTCGTTTAAAGAAGAAGATCCCATCGCGTGTTCTTAGTTAATTATTATGCAAATTCGAAGAAATGAACGTCCCTTTCTTCGCTATCGAAAAATGCACTGCTTCGTTTTTCTCTATAATGCGATAAATAATTCTATCGCAATGGCCAACAAACGATTTTTATCGATGCGACATTCCATCTTCGCTCGACTAAAAGTACTGGAAAAAGTCGGTACTCGTCACGTCCCCCGTATAAATTTCGAACGCGAGTCACATTAATAATTTTTACGAGAATCATAAATCGCAATTACCCACCTTTGGTATAAGAGGTAGAAAAAAAATCGACCGAAGCGCCCGCACTAACACAATATTCTTATTCTTGCGTTAGTCCGGGAACTTACGCAATTTTTTACAAAATACATGAAGTTGACATTAATCAGAGCGCCCATATCACAAAAAAATCTCGTTAATTATTATTTATTTACTACATTTACACGCTTCGGCGCGATAATAACAAGCGAGCTCCTCCGTTCCGTCCAATTCCATCGATTCCAATAATCACTATCATTTCTACGGGCGGCCTCTAACGCACCGGACTGTTCAGCCAAAATCCTACGTTACGAAATTACAATGCTCGCCCGCCGCTAGACAGCTATATAGATTGCTAGATAACCGGTCAATCATCACTCCATTTTCACACAATATTCCACACCGACCATCAATCGAATTTCTAACCTTTTTTATTGGATAATAATCACTCACGCACTCAAAAAAAACTCCCTATTGAATACCTACATTAATATAAAAATCTATTTTATGTTGACAGTTGAGACAGTTGGACAGATGACAGTTGAAAAAGTAAGACAATTGACAGTTGAGACAATTATTAGAAAATTGATTATTGAGATACTTAGACAGATGACAGTAGAGAAAGTAAAGCAATTGATTAATGAGATAGTTAAACAAATGACAGTAAGACAGTAGAGAAAGTAAGGCAATTGATTATTGAGATAGTTAAACAAATGACAGTAAGACAGTTGATATAGTTAGACAATTGATTATTGAGATACTTAGACAGATGACAGTAGAGAAAGTAAAGCAATTGATTAATGAGATAGTTAAACAAATGACAGTAAGACAGTAGAGAAAGTAAGGCAATTGATTATTGAGATAGTTAAACAAATGACAGTAAGACAGTTGATATAGTTAGACAATTGATTATTGAGATACTTAGACAGATGACAGTAGAGAAAGTAAAGCAATTGATTAATGAGATAGTTAAACAAATGACAGTAAGACAGTTGAGAACGTGAGACAATTGACAATTTAGACAATTGATAGTTCAGACAGTTACACATTTCACAGTTGAGATAATCAGATAATTGATAGTTGACAAAAATAAGAATTCAAAAGGAAGAAAATTTGGAATTATAATCGGCGAATTAGTCAGGGCGATAAGGGATCAAAATCGGCGAAAACATATCCGGGCGGTACCGGAAGCGGTACGACCGCAGATTTCACGTATATGCGGAGCAGAAAAGCGATAAAGAAAAACAAGGACGCGTGGGCTATGTAGATAGCGCACCGTGGGAAAGTGTGCTTAGGAAACCGACTTGAGGTATAGAACGAGTAGTACCCGGTGTGAGTACTACCGGGCGAGAGAGCCAGCGTTTCTGACGTGCATCGATTCGGTTGTACGAAGCCTATAACAGGAAGCGCACGGTGGTTTTGATGGTTTAATTGGATGTTTGTACAAAACCCAAATTGACCTATTTTTTTGTTTGTTTTCGTTTCGATAAACAATTCACGTGGGATTTATCCGATTTTCTATCTATTATGCAATACGCTTCGTTGTAAAAGTATATACAGGGCGTGGGGCACCGTGTACAATAAAATTTTATGCAAGGTCCCGGACTATAAAAAATAGAGCTCACCTATTAGTAAGGGCGCTTGTGGCGAGTGCAAGATTGGATTGCTGAATAACGGTTAATTTTCGATGAATATTCATTCGATTTCGATTTAAATCCTTTAAGAGTACTGGGTAGGTACGTATAAATTAATTTAATCGTACGATATTCGAACGGCTGACAACCGAGATATTCACAAGTCTCCATGAATATGGTAATCCCTAATATATTAGTCGACGGGACATCTCGAAAATATAATAAATACTATAAAAAAACCAGTTTTATTTTCGTAAAATGCGCACCGACGTCCCAGCGGTACAAAATCCATTTGTTTTTTCCAAAATTTTAATTTTTCGTCTCATTAACAACGGATCGAGATCCCCAGATAAGAATCCACCGCGATTTATGTAACGGTACCGAATTAAATCGACGCATAACATGAATTTTTAATTCGAGCCCGTGGAGGTACCGCAGACGTCTCGACGCATTTTTAACCACCCGCCGATTCCCGAGAATAACCAATAAGAAGTTTTTGTCTCTCGACCACCCAGAGGCCACAAATTTCGCCAATTTAAACAGTCGAGAAAGTATATGGCAATTGCTAATTGAAGCAGGTGACAGTTGAGAAAAAAGACAATTGACAGTTGAGACAGTTAGACAATTGACAGACGGGACAGTAAGACAGATGTCAGAAATACAGTTGATATAGTAACACAATTAGACAATTGATCCAGTAAGACTGATGACAGTATAAGACAGTTTAGAAAGTAAGACAATTCACAAGTTGGACAATTGACAGATGAGAAAGTTATAAAAAATGACAGTTGGACAATTGACAGTTGAGACTTTTGATAAAGTAAGACAATTGACACTTGAGACAGTTAGACAATTGACAGACGGGACAGTAAGACAGATGTCAGAAATACAGTTGATATAGTAACACAATTAGACAATTGATCCAGTAAGACTGATGACAGTATAAGACAGTTTAGAAAGTAAGACAATTCACAGTTTGGACAATTGACAGATGAGAAAGTTATAAAAAATGACAGTTGGACAATTGACAGTTGAGACTTTTGATAAAGTAAGACAATTGACACTTGAGACAGTTAGACAATTGACAGACGGGACAGTAAGACAGATGTCAGAAATACAGTTGATATAGTAACACAATTAGACAATTGATCCAGTAAGACTGATGACAGTATAAGACAGTTTAGAAAGTAAGACAATTCACAGTTTGGACAATTGACAGATGAGAAAGTTATAAAAAATGACAGTTGGACAATTGACAGTTGAGACTTTTGATAAAGTAAGACAATTGACAGTTGAGACAGTTAGACAATTGACAGACGGGACAGTAAGACAGATGTCAGAAATACAGTTGATATAGTAACACAATTAGACAATTGATCCAGTAAGACTGATGACAGTATAAGACAGTTTAGAAAGTAAGACAATTCACAGTTTGGACAATTGACAGATGGGACAGTTATAAAAAATGACAGTTGGACAATTGACAGTTGAGACTTTTGATAAAGTAAGACAATTGACAATTGAGACAGTTAGACAATTGACAGTCGGGACAGTAAGACAGATGTCAGAAATACAGTTGATATAGTAACACAATTAGACAATTGATCCAGTAAGACTGATGACAGTATAAGACAGTTTAGAAAGTAAGACAATTCACAAGTTGGACAATTGACAGATGAGAAAGTTATAAAAAATGACAGTTGGACAATTGACAGTTGAGACTTTTGATAAAGTAAGACAATTGACAGTTGAGACAGTTAGACAATTGACAGACGGGACAGTAAGACAGATGTCAGAAATACAGTTGATATAGTAACACAATTAGACAATTGATCCAGTAAGACTGATGACAGTATAAGACAGTTTAGAAAGTAAGACAATTCACAGTTGAGACAGTTAGACAATTGACAGTCGGGACAGTAAGACAGATGTCAGAAATACAGTTGATAAAGTAACACAATTAGACAATTGATCCAGTAAGACTGATGACAGTATAAGACAGTTTAGAAAGTAAGACAATTCACAAGTTGGACAATTGACAGATGAGAAAGTTATAAAAAATGACAGTTGGACAATTGACAGTTGAGACTTTTGATAAAGTAAGACAATTGACAGTTGAGACAGTTAGACAATTGACAGACGGGACAGTAAGACAGATGTCAGAAATACAGTTGATATAGTAACACAATTAGACAATTGATCCAGTAAGACTGATGACAGTATAAGACAGTTTAGAAAGTAAGACAATTCACAGTTTGGACAATTGACAGATGGGACAGTTATAAAAAATGACAGTTGGACAATTGACAGTTGAGACTTTTGATAAAGTAAGACAATTGACAATTGAGACAGTTAGACAATTGACAGACGGGACAGTAAGACAGATGTCAGAAATACAGTTGATATAGTAACACAATTAGACAATTGATCCAATAAGACTGATGACAGTATAAGACAGTTTAGAAAGTAAGACAATTCACAGTTTGGACAATTGACAGATGGGACAGTTATAAAAAATGACAGTTGGACAATTGACAGTTGAGACTTTTGATAAAGTAAGACAATTGACAATTGAGACAGTTAGACAATTGACAGTCGGGACAGTAAGACAGATGTCAGAAATACAGTTGATATAGTAACACAATTAGACAATTGATCCAATAAGACTGATGACAGTATAAGACAGTTTAGAAAGTAAGACCATTCACAGTTTGGACAATTGACAGATGGGACAGTTATAAAAAATGACAGTTGGAGAATTGACAGTTGAGACTTTTGATAAAGTAAGATAATTGACAGTTAGAAATCGACAATTTAGACAATTATTGACATTCGAGGCAGTTGACAGTTGAAATAGATGTCAAATTTTTTTCGAAAATTTGAGACATAATCGCCCCGACTATAACGCCTATAGTACATTCGAAACTTCTTAACTTCTACACATTTCCTTAGAGCAAACAATACAATTTCTTTACTAGAAGAGATACATACAAAGATAGGATAGAAAAGTATCCCGTTTCACGGCGCATCTCGATATATTTATTTATGTTAATTAGAAAGGTTTTTAATCGTCTTCGAGTGCTCTTTTAATCGATTATCATAAACCAATAGTCGTCGACGCTTTTATTTTGTAACAGACACACCTTCGACTACTTTTTTCCCGTCTAAAGTCTAAAGGCATTTTTTTGTCGAGCATGTGAACACGTCGTTACGGAGAAAATTGTAATTGTAATTGTATTTGTAATTGTCATTGTCATTGTACGTTCATAAATTATTCATCGAAGGCGAATCGAATTTGCGCATATTGTACAGCTCGTTTGGTCCACTCTGTACATGCGTTGAATTGATGGAGAAATATACAGGGTGTACCGAACATCACCTACAATAAACATAACCGATGGGCCGCCCTGTATATGCAAGTCTCGCGAGTCTATTGTACCGCTTCATTTTAGGGCAGTACCCGCGATTTGCATACAATACCATCGACTCCACCTTAAAAACCCGGAGAAGAAAGGCGCGCGGTTAAATAACCCGGACCCTTAACCTCGCCGAGTAAATTAATTTCTTTACGATCTTCGAATAAAAAAAAAAAACGTCTTTTACGACGAATTTAGTGGGCATTCGAATTACGAAACTCGACGCATTAAAATCTGCCTACGCCGGACGGTCGTGAATTCGACCGGTTTCCTCGGGGATTATCGAAAATTTCAAATAAATCGCTTACCCGATGGACAGTCGCAGGTGTAAGTGTGCTTGTCCCTGCGCCTGCACACCCCTCCGTTCTGGCAAGGGCTCGGATCGCAGGGGATGTATTCATTTTCGCAATTCCTGCCCGTGTACCCCTCCAAGCAGGTGCATCTGGAAAAAATCACAAAAAAATTTAACACTATCCTCCTGACTATAGCAACAGAATTTGTAATTTCAACGCAATCCTCCAGACTATAACATCAAAATTGGTAATTTCAACGCAATCCTCCAGACTATAATCTACATATAATACCAAATAAATTAAATTATAGATAGTATTGAAAGTATTTAAAATTTAGCGATAATAAACTAAACAGTTAATTTTCTAATGAACAGCAATCGGAGATAATAAACAAGTAAACATACTTTCTAACTACTTAAAACAATTCTCGAGATTGGCGTAAGTAAATAAAGCTCCGGAATGGCGTCGTCCGTAGTAATTGCCCATAAATAATCAATTTTATTACTCTTCTATGCGGCGAGATAACTAAGAAAGTCGCATTGATTCGTTTATATACGGCCAAACTAATAATTCAAAAAGGATGTTCGTACGCATTAAGCGTCGTAAAATGTACAGAAATTTCTAATGTCCCAATAAAACATCCTAATAGACTCGAAATTGCCTGTATACAGAAGGAGCCAAACGAATTGTTATCTTAGTCGAAAACTATAATCCAGTTCGTTAATTTAAAGAACTGTAATAAAATTTTCTAATTGGTTCAAAATTGCATATACAGAGTGAGCCAAATAAATTATTAACTTCATGAAAAAATAGATCCTTTTAGGATTAATAAAGTAGAAACAAAACCCAAACAAATTTCGAAATTGATTGATCAATTACAAAATTAGCAAACATCCTAATCGACTCGAAATTACCTGTATACAAAAGGAGCCAAACGAATTGTTATCTTAGTCGAAAACTATAATCCAGTTCGTTAATTTAAAGACTTGTAATAAAATTTTCTAATTGGTTCAAAATTGCATATACAGAGTGAGCCAAATAAATTATTAACTCCATGAAAAACTAGATCCTTTTAGGATTAATAAAGGGGAGTAATAAAATTAAAAATTGCATGTACAGAGTGGCCCAAAAAAATTTTGAAATTGATTGATCAATTACAAAATTAGCAAACATCCTAATCGACTCGAAATTACCTGTATACAAAAGGAGCCAAACGAATTGTTATCTTAGTCGAAAACTATAATCCAGTTCGTTAATTTAAAGAACTGTAATAAAATGTTCTAATTGGTTCAAAATTGCATATACAGAGTGAGCCAAATAAATTATTAACTTCATGAAAAAATAGATCCTTTTAGGATTAATAAAGTAGAGTAATAAAACTAAAAATTGCATGTACAGAGTGGCCCAAAAAAATTTTGAAATTGATTGATCAATTACAAAATTAGCAAACATCCTAATCGACTCGAAATTACCTGTATACAAAAGGAGCCAAACGAATTGTTATCTTAGTCGAAAACTATAATCCAGTTCGTTAATTTAAAGAACTGTAATAAAATGTTCTAATTGGTTCAAAATTGCATATACAGAGTGAGCCAAATAAATTATTAACTTCATGAAAAAATAGATCCTTTTAGGATTAATAAAGTAGAGTAATAAAACTAAAAATTGCATGTACAGAGTGGCCCAAAAAAATTTTGAAATTGATTGATCAATTACAAAATTAGCAAACATCCTAATCGACTCGAAATTACCTGTATACAAAAGGAGCCAAACGAATTGTTATCTTAGTCGAAAACTATAATCCAGTTCGTTAATTTAAAGAACTGTAATAAAATTTTCTAATTGGTTCAAAATTGCATATACAGAGTGAGCCAAATAAATTATTAACTTCATGAAAAAATAGATCCTTTTAGGATTAATAAAGTAGAGTAATAAAACTAAAAATTGCATGTACAGAGTGGCCCAAAAAAATTTTGAAATTGATTGATCAATTACACCATTAGCAAACATCCTAATCGACTAGAAATTGCCTGTATACAGAAGGAGCCAAACGAATTGTTATCTTAGTCGAAAACTATAATCTAGTTCGTTAATTTACAGAACTGTAATAAAATTTTCTAATTGGTTCAAAATTGCATATACAGAGTGAGCCAAATAAATTATTAACTTCATGAAAAAATAGATCCTTTTAGGATTAATAAAGTAGAGTAATAAAACTAAAAATTGCATGTACAGAGTGGCCCAAAAAAATTTCGAAATTGATTGATCAATTACAAAATTAGCAAACATCCTAATCGACTCGAAATTGCCTGTATACAGAAGGAGCCAAACGAATTGTTATCTTAGTCGAAAACTATAATCCAGTTCGTTAATTTAAAGAACTGTAATAAAATTTTCTAATTGGTTTCAAATTGCATATACAGAGAGAGAGCCAAATAAATTATTTATTTGTTAAAAATTATGTAGTATTAATGAATAAAATAGAGTAATAAAATATCCTAATATTAGGCTAATAATGCCATATATAGAGTGAGCCAAATAAATTATTAACTCCATGAAAAACTAGATCCTTTTAGGATTAATAAAGTAGAGTATTAAAACTAAAAATTGCATGTACAGAGTGACCCAAACAAATCTCGAAATTGATTGATCATCAATTACTACATTAGCAAACATGTTAAACTAATTAATTCGTCGTAAAAAGGCGAAAAACTCTTCAACCATACAACCATCGCTATTAATTACATTAACAATGTTATAATAACGTATCGGTCGTGTCTTCCTCGTAAACCGGGACAAGCAGGCAGTAGGTACGGCAGTAGTAGTACCATTCGCCGGTAACATTTTGTACCTCTTTACTTACTGCCTATTGAATTGATCCCATCTTCGACCGGTGCTCTCTGGGTATTCAAAATATACGCGCCGCGTGTTCTCGAATCGCTATCGCCCCATTTTCATCTGTCGATTTCCGTTTTCGACTTTGAATCGCACGCGAATTATCGATCGAGCCTCGTATAAATTTCGCACATACCGGGTGTGCGAAAAAAGTACTTTCCTGCGATCGAATTTTGTATGAATGACGGTCGACCATATGGCAGCGCAGAAGGCCTTGGATCGCCATCGTCTCATCTCCTGCGATTTTTTAGATCGATTCGAATGGACATTTTTATCGCCCGCGTCATTGGAAACGGTTTTTTCCTGAGCCTTTTTAGGTAAATTCTCAGACAATAGACGTATAAATACCGCTTATATAGAGCTCTGAATCGAGATTCCTACTTTTTTTCTATAATACACCAACCGACCGGAGTAAATAACGCTGCTGGGTGTCATCGTTTAATTATTCCAATGTTGTTTTTTATAGCTTCATACCCACTTATTCGCAATTTGTCAATTTGTATCTCTCATTTTGCAGGCGCAAAGGAATTTAAGATGCGCACGATGATACTTACACTTGTATGGTGCGTTCAAATTAAATCGGCTATGACGTCACAATGGAGGAGACCATGAACGATGTGAGATAGGCGGATTTTGGCAAAAAATACGATTAGAAATGATTTATTAGAGCTCAAAACCGTTTTCAGTTGCTCAAAATGTGTTATAATTAAAAAGTTATAGCCCTTCGAAATTTAAAAATTTCGGGTTTTGACTCATACCTTATCAACCAATCATAAACCACTCACGTCTTGTTGTATAGTAAATAGTATGAATTTTCGAACGCAGTAATAAAGAATAGACAAACGAACAAATATCAAACTGTCATTTGTCAGATTTTTCTGAAAAATGCACAAAACAAATTACACGAATTGCAAATCGACACAAAACACTTTACTAATATTATTGAAGTTGACAAGAATGTTGCCAAATAAATTTTTCAGGACCATTATTTGTGTTTTTAACACGAAAATCGGTTACAATTTATACAGATGAAGATGTTATTTCTATATTAATATATCGAATTATCCATTAGGTAATGGAAGAAATGGATAAATCAGAAAATGTTTATTGCAATAAATATACAAAAAACGCACATTTTGCGAAGTAAAGAAGATTAATAGGAAACGTGGCAAACTTGCTAAATGTGACTTCTCTTTGCAACTCTCGCTTTGATTGGAGCCGAACGTATGACGATTGTGTGACGTTTTTCAAACTTTAAAAATTAATTGCAGCCTTATTTGGACACAGAAAAAAATAAAAATTTCATTAAGCGCCTTCTTAGAAAACACGGTTTTGAAAAAAAATTAAAAAAAGAGTCGTGGTCTTCTCCATTTTGAGCACAAAAATGCATATCGTCAATGCAACTCATCTGATAATTATTTCTAAACAACAATACAATTTTTGATGTATTTTTTAACGCAAATTTATCCAATTTAAACGAAGCCGGATCTCCTTAAAGCGGATCTACATATCGCAGTTTCATTATCAAACGAAACAAGGCATAAATAACGTTTAATGAATATAAGACAAGGCATTTGAATATTAAACGGGATATTTTTCTGCACATTGAATCGGGTTTATAGTCAATTACCGCAGCCAATTTGTTGCAAAGAATTGAAATTGTTATTTATCATTACGTAAAGGTAACTAGAAGGCCTCTTACGTACATAAAAAATGGTTAATTAATATCTATACAAATGTGTTGTTGACTTGTTGTATACGAGGATCGTTCAATAAATAAAATTGTACTTATACATTTTTTTATAGATACTTCTTAATTCGCGTTTCTAATCGATCCAAATCTCGGTGGACTTTTGTAATTCGTACGTGGAAAAAGTGCAGTAATCGACCGATATATACGAGTTTAAAATATAATAAACGATTCTAACTCGCGCAAACTCATCGTTGCGGTTTCGTTATTTACGAAGTTATTACAGCGCATAGCTGAAGGTAATTTTGTAATAAACCTTCGTATATAAGAAATAAAGAATAATGGCCGGGAGATACAACATTGTACGCCGGACCATTAGCTATTAGCTGCACGCGAGACGTGAGCAGAGGAAATGGAATACACTAAAAACCTTTAGGTTATAATATTGTCATCAATGGCGTACGAGTTTCCCATTAAATTCTTCATTATACACCTCCAGAGGTATCGGTTACACTAACAATCCCATCTCTATAATACACACTCTAATTTAGTACTAATTTATAGATCAAATAATTAATCTATTAACTTCAAGTCAATTAAATAATCCTTGTATACATCGGCTTGAGTAATTTTTTTCGTCGATTCGATTTGAATCGTTTCTTGAAGAGAAAACGCTTTGCCTTAAAAGTGAATATTCATCGGTACGAGTTTTACACAAGCAGGCCGATTCGATTTATCCATAACAGAAGGAATTCCATTGAAAAACCTTATATAGGTAATCTGTCGCAATGCGAATTACTTTTGTTTTGTAAGATCCATCTTCCAATCGGCCACATATGAAGATTTTTTTAAACCAACATTTGATAATTGCGAACGGACTATAAGAAAAGAAGCGTTCGAAGCGAACGGACTATAAGTGATTTTGTTGCACGAGGGTCGTTCAATATGTTGAAATGCGGTGTTAATAATAAAAAAATTCTCGGAAGGAATTTCACTTGTTTTACTAGATTATAACTGTGAAATTAACCTCTTTGTGACCTTTTTTTTTTAAATTTATACACGCTTTATAGCGATTCCCGTTTTCAACGAAAACGAGTTTCGTTTTAGTGCTATAAACAAACGAAATATAACCATCAAGCACTCGACGAAAAATTCCCAAACTAAAATAGGTTGAAAAACGCGATTTCTAATTAAACAAAAAGAAATCCATGGGAAAAAGCGGTCTTTTATTAATTAATTATGACAGCGATAATTACCGACGTTAATTAAACAATAACCCGTTCTATTGTTCGCAGAGAACTAATTAGAGATTAGCAATAGTATACTAGTTAATCGAAGAAAAAGCGAGTATACCCGGCGGTAGAGAATTCACCCCGACATGGAGCTAGATTAAGAAAAGCAGAAGAAGATTTAATCGTCGCGATTAAACCTAAACCGAATGATAATACGTGCATTAAATAGGTTTCCGCGAACGTGATCGAACCAGTTCCAACTCGGGACGTAAATTCATTTCGAAAACGCGAAGAAATGTGCGCGAAAAAACGAGCAAATGGAGACGAAGTGTTACAACTCGTTACGGTCGCTAATTATATTTGTAAAATAATCCGCGAGGTATTCAGGGAAACAGGATTTAATAACGTAAATCTCTTACTCGACAACCAATTAACGCGTTCATTTGTTCGTTTGAATCATTTTTACTCGATGGCGCAAAATCGAGCAAAACGTGCATGGTTCGCTTTAGTTGTGTGAAATAATTCGAAAGAGCAGGGCAATAAAAAATGTTATTTTTCGACGAATTAAAGCAGGCTTAGGAGATAATTTTGAACGGCCCTGGTATATTTCGATTGTCGAAATGGCTGTTTAAACAGAAATTATACAATTGAAGCGATAAAAGAAATGGTATTTTCGAAACGAGGTGTGTCTGTTTGCACAAAAATACGACGAGAACAGAGATGACCTTTCGGGTATAACGTAAAGTCGCTTTACGTATAGAGGCTTACGAATAACGTAAGAAAAAGACGGTATATAAGTTAAATAGTATAAACAAAAATCGTAATATTTTTACATTAAAAAGAATACGTTTACATGGAATATTCAAAACCGTAAAATATAAAAATTGTAGTCCCCAAAAATTAGATATAATCTGGCAAAGTTTACACAGAAATTTAAAAAATCCGGCAATGTTTACACAGAAATTTCAATTCTGCAAAATTCAAAAACAGGCCAAAGTTTACATCAAGATTTCAAATCCCCTGTAATTCAAAAAACTGGTAAATTTACAACGAAATATCAAATATCTGCCAAAGTTTACACAGATATTTCAATTCTGCAAAATTCAAAAATAGGCCAACGTTTACAAAGAAATTTCAAATCTGCAAAACTGCAAAAATAAAAAATCTGCCAATATTTACACTTCAAGCTCACAAAAATTAATAAATCTTTATTCATCAAGATTTATCATTAATAAATCTGCTAAAGTTTAACTCAAAAATCAAAAGTTTACACCGAAATTTCAAAAATCTGGCAACATTTACACAGGCAATTTAAAACTGCAAAATTCAAAAATAGCCCAACGTTTACACCAAAATGTGAAATCCCCAAAAATTAAAACAACATTTACACCGAATTTTCAAAAATCTGGCAACATTTACACAGGCATTTTAAAACTGCAAAATTCAAAAATAGCCCAACGTTTACACCAAAATGTGAAATCCCCAAAAATTAAAACAACATTTACACCGAATTTTCAAAAATCTATCAACCTTTACACAGTAATTTCAAATCTGCAAAATAAGAAAACCACCAACGTTTACCCTAAAATTTCAAATCTGAATAAATTCAAAAATCTGGCAACGTTTTTAACGAAATTTCAAAAATCTAGCAACATTTACACAAATCTGCAAAACTCAAAAATCGCCCAACGTTTACACCAAAAAGTCAATCTCCAAAAATTGCAAAATCAGCGAAATTTTACAACCAACATTCAAAAATCTGGCAACATTTACACAGTAATTCCAAATCCGCTAACTACAAAATCTATCAACCTTTACACAGTAATTTCAAATCAGCAAAATAAGAAAACCACCAACGTTTAGCCCAAAATTTCAAATCTGAATAAATTCAAAAATCTGGCAACGTTTTTAACGAAATTTCAAAAATCTAGCAGCATTTACACAAATCTGCAAAATTCAAAAATCGCCCAACGTTTACACCAAAAAGTCAATCTCCAAAAATTGCAAAATCAGCCAAAATTTACAACCAACATTCAAAAATCTGGCAACGTTTACACAGAAATTCCAAAGCCGCTAACTAAAGAAAAACAGCAAACGTTTACACAGTAATTCCAAATCCGCTAACTACAAAATCTATCAACCTTTACACAGTAATTTCAAATCTGCAAAATAAGAAAACCACCAACGTTTAGCCCAAAATTTCAAATCTGAATAAATTCAAAAATCTGGCAACGTTTTTAACGAAATTTCAAAAATCTAGCAGCATTTACACAAATCTGCAAAATTCAAAAATCGCCCAACGTTTACACCAAAAAGTCAATCTCCAAAAATTGCAAAATCAGCCAAAATTTACAACCAACATTCAAAAATCTGGCAACGTTTACACAGAAATTCCAAAGCCGCTAACTAAAGAAAAACAGCAAACGTTTACACAGTAATTCCAAATCCGCTAACTACAAAATCTATCAACCTTTACACAGTAATTTCAAATCTGCAAAATAAGAAAACCACCAACGTTTAGCCCAAAATTTCAAATCTGAATAAATTCAAAAATCTGGCAACGTTTTTAACGAAATTTCAAAAATCTAGCAGCATTTACGCAAATCTGCAAAATTCAAAAATCGCCCAACGTTTACACCAAAAAGTCAATCTCCAAAAATTGCAAAATCAGCCAAAATTTACAACCAACATTCAAAAATCTGGCAACGTTTACACAGAAATTCCAAATCCGCTAACTAAAGAAAAACAGCAAACGTTTACACAGTAATTTAAAATCTGCTCCAATTTACCATCAAACTTTCCCCTTTTTTTTCTCGCATTTACCCACCCAAAGTCCGCAGACCGGAAGGCGAAAAACGAACCACAGTCGCCAACACACCGAAGAAAATCCCCCTCTCGCGCCAACGTGTATTTATAGTTATTTATACCGAGCGATTATACGGCTACAGGCAGTTGGAATCGTAAAAAGATATAAAACGCCCACTGACTCACAAACTAACAATCTAAGTCGAACCTCGTGGAATGCCCCAGAGCGCTTCACCGTTCTTACCAAAGCACCAAACGGATAATTTATAATGATCTCTTCGTGTCTCTAGCGTTTCAAAACCGACCCGGCGTTTTATATTATAGTACGTGGACTTTATTACAAAATATCAACTTCAATGTAACGACGATAAATCTTCCAGTTAAATTACTGTTTGATTTTAATAGGTTTCGTTGCATTTTATGCATTGTCTTGTTTGGTTAAATTTAAAGGATGTCTCGTTATAAAAGGAGTAGAAGTGGAATTAGTTAGCGTTGGCTCCCGGACTATAAACCAGAATCGTTTTCTTGCGTCTCGTTTTTCTCTTACCATTTCTACAATAACGTGCCATACTTTCGAGAAAAATAACACTCATTAGGAATATGACAAGTTCCATGTAGTCGAATGTATAAGGTATGTAACCGTGCCGTTAGTTTTTATATATCCTATTTCACTGTGTTCTACTCGCATAGGTAACATTTAAATTCGTACGATTTATTAGAGATATACAGGGGGATATACAATTTATGTATATACAGTGGTTTCTATAAGAGGGATAATTTCAGCACAAATAGGTACTCATTTTTTTGATAACTTGTTAATAACTGGTAAAGGGAAAAAAAATCTAGTAAGTTGTAAAAAAAATTGTTTTTCAAATATTCTGATTATTTCAAAAATTAAGCGATTTTCGATAGATTTTTCAAAAATTGTATAGAAAAATTTCAAATATGCAAAATTCATAAATCTGGCAACGTTTACACAGAAATTTCAAATCTGCTAAATTCATAAGTCTGGCAACGTTTATACGAAAATTATCAAAAATAAGGCAAATATTTCTCAACTAAATTTTCAAAAACTTACGTGTAACTTCCATGAGTGTTGTGACAAAGTCCATGCCTGCAGGGTTTATGCTTGCACTCATCCTTATCCACGTTGCAGGACGCCCCTGTAAAACCAGGGGCGCACGTGCACTTGTAGGAATCCCCGACAGAAACGCAAGTGGCGCCATTGCGGCAAGGCTGCGAAGCGCAATGGTCCTGCTTCTCGCAATGCTCCCCTGTAAAAAATATAACGCACATTTATACAGAAGAAATTAGCTCATTAACCCCAAATTAATAAATTAAATAATCGACTCAAGCGAATTATCAAGGGGGAATGGAAATTCGAATATAAAAGTTGGCTGGTGAACTTCGAGGTCGAATCGTTGACATTCCTAATAATCGTCTCAATTATCCAATAAATGCGATATAATAACAAATAGTAGGTACTTATGCGAACGATAAAGTACTTACTGTGTACATTGAAATTGTTTGTGAACACTGTCGTAGACGAAATATTGTATTGTACTATTATTTTCTCGAAATTTTACCTATACGAATTTTATTTAAAGCGTCCATCGATTGAAAATATTCGAACATTAAATTACCTTCCGGCATTCCTATTAGTTCGTGAACATGAAATTCTTCGATAATTTATCGTACAACCTAAGATAAACATCTTAGATGACAATGGCAGTTTAGGTTTGTGCTGCTTCACTTTTCAGATCGTTTATCTTACCAATATGTGGTATTAACCGAAAATTATTGTTTAGAAACGGCCGTCGAGATTTATCCGAAAAGATTAAACCGCGGCTACGTTTACACGATAGGCCCACAAACACAACAATGTGTTACATCCAGTTCCAATCCCCAAACTAAAAAATTAGCCAACATAGAAACCTCAAAAAACAGCCAACGTTTACACAGAAACTTCCAAAATCAGCCAACGTTTACACCGAAATTTCAAATCCGTAAACTAAAAAATTAGCCAACGTTCATACAGAAACTTCCAAAAATCAACCAACGTTTACACGGAAATGTCAAATCTGCAAAACTAAAAATTAGCCAACGTTTACAGAGAAACTTTAAAAATCAGCCAACGTTCATACAGAAACTTCCAAAAATCAACCAACGTTTACACCGAAATTTCAAATCCGCAAACTAAAAAATTAGCCAACGTCTACACAGAAACTTCCAAAATCAGCCATCGTTTACACCGAAATTTCAAATCCGTAAACTAAAAAATTAGCCAACGTTCATACAGAAACTTCCAAAAATCAACCAACTTTTACACAGAAATGTCAAATCTGCAAAACTAAAAATTAGCCAACGTTTACAGAGAAACTTTAAAAATCAGCCAACGTTCATACAGAAACTTCCAAAAATCAACCAACGTTTACACGGAAATGTCAAATCTGCAAAACTAAAAAATCAGCCAACGTTCATACAAAAACTTCCAACAATCAACCAACGTTTACAAGGAAATGTCAAATCTGCAAAACTAAAAAATCAGCCAACGTTCATACAAAAACTTCCAACAATCAACCAACGTTTACAAGGAAATGTCAAATCTGCAAAACTAAAAAATCAGCCAACGTTTACACCGAAATTTCAAATCCCCAAACTAAAAAAATTAGCCAACGTTTACAGAGAAACTTTAAAAATCAGCCAACGTTCATACAGAAACTTCCAAAAATCAACAAACGTTTACAAGGAAATGTCAAATCTGCAAAACTAAAAAATCAGCCAACGTTTACACCGAAATTTCAAATCCCCAAACTAAAAAAATTAGCCAACGTTTACAGAGAAACTTTAAAAATCAGCCAACGTTCATACAGAAACTTCCAAAAATCAACAAACGTTTACAAGGAAATGTCAAATCTGCAAAACTAAAAAATCAGCCAACGTTTACACCGAAATTTCAAATCCCCAAACTAAAAAAATTAGCCAACGTTTACAGAGAAACTTTAAAAATCAGCCAACGTTCATACAGAAACTTCCAAAAATCAACAAACGTTTACAAGGAAATGTCAAATCTGCAAAACTAAAAAATCAGCCAACGTTTACACCGAAATTTCAAATCCCCAAACTAAAAAAATTAGCCAACGTTTACAGAGAAACTTTAAAAATCAGCCAACGTTCATACAGAAACTTCCAAAAATCAACAAACGTTTACAAGGAAATGTCAAATCTGCAAAACTAAAAAATCAGCCAACGTTTACACCGAAATTTCAAATCCCCAAACTAAAAAAATTAGCCAACGTTTACAGAGAAACTTTAAAAATCAGCCAACGTTCATACAGAAACTTCCAAAAATCAACAAACGTTTACAAGGAAATGTCAAATCTGCAAAACTAAAAAATCAGCCAACGTTTACACCGAAATTTCAAATCCCCAAACTAAAAAAATTAGCCAACGTTTACAGAGAAACTTTAAAAATCAGCCAACGTTCATACAGAAACTTCCAAAAATCAACCAACGTTTACAAGGAAATGTCAAATCTGCAAAACTAAAAAATCAGCCAACGTTCATACAAAAACTTCCAACAATCAACCAACGTTTACAAGGAAATGTCAAATCTGCAAAACTAAAAAATCAGCCAACGTTTACACCGAAATTTCAAATCCCCAAACTAAAAAAATTAGCCAACGTTTACAGAGAAACTTTAAAAATCAGCCAACGTTCATACAGAAACTTCCAAAAATCAACAAACGTTTACACGGAAATGTCAAATCTGCAAAACTAAAAAATCAGCCAACGTTTACACCGAAATTTCAAATCCCCAAATTAAAAAATTAGCCAACGTTTACACAAAAACTTCAAAAATCAGCCAACGTTTACACATAAACTTCCAAAAATCAACCAACGTTTACACAGAAATGTCAAATCTGCAAAACTAAAAAATCAGCCAACGTTTACACCAAAATTTCAAACCCGTAAACTTGGCGCAACGTTTACAGACAGCATCAAATCAACTCACCAGTATATCCGGGAGCGCAGGAACACTGATAGGACTCCAAGGATCGCAGCGAACAAGTGCCGCCGTTCAGGCAGGGTTTCTGATCGCAGGAATTCGCTATTTTGATCTCGCACAAGGAGGCGCTGAAGCCGAGCGGACACAAACAAGCGAACGACGGCGCCTCGCCCGCCGAGACGCGCACCTGACACGAGCCGCCATTTTGGCAGCGCGGCCGCTGCGACGGATGACAGGGGTTCGGATATTGACAGTACTCGCCTACGTACTTCGATGTGCAACTGCAACAAAAAATAACAATTATATTAGCAATAAATGAATTACGTATGGTCTGTGCAAAATAAAATCAGGTGCACGTTTCTATGACGACATTAGCGACTTCGCTTTGCGCAACCTATATGTTAGTTACGTCACAAATGACGTTTTGAACTGATTTTGATGCAACCTCGAAATTTTAGTTCACCTTGGTGTAACGAAATGCATGCGAGGTACACAAAGGTATAAAAGTTCAGGTGCGTTTAATTGCACGCCTCTTCCGACTTTAATCGCTTCGAAAGTGTATACGAGGGGAGAGTTAAAGGTACCTATTCGTCCTGTCCCTGACTTTTAAGCGCCATTGTTCGCATTTTGATTGATAAATCTTTTTAGGAACGAACGCTAGATATAGTAATTAAAACGTTGAAGGTATCGACAGAGGTGAGGATAGAAACGAAATTGCTTTTACTGTTATGTTAGTTATATTATAGGGTGAATAATGAATGTTGAATATGGGAGTGAAAGTTTTGAATCCCTTTTATCGAATTCGCATAAATTAGAATAAATGATAAACAATTAAAAATGCCCCGGAGTTGTGTATATTAAAATTCATGAGTTCGTGCCACTTAATGCTTAAATTAATGATGAAAAAAACGATCATTTAATATTACAACGAAGTTCCATCTGCATCCTGTTTTCTTCTTTTACCCATCCCAACCAGTTTTTCAGGCGTTTCGCGTTTCGTCCGTTCGATGTGTTTCTGTTTCTTCGTGTCGCATGTACACAAATGGGATATAAAAAAAATGTACGATTTAATGCACTTTCCCACGTTTGTGAAGTAAATTATTCTAAGTAAAATTCTTCTTATTTTCAACCTAATATAGTGCATTCAATTTAATATAGCCATGACGTCATTACACACTTATATTTCGCAGTATACTAACTTAGTAGTAATTTACCGTATCAAGTACTCTTCGAACACCACCCCGTAATATGTATATTTTTACATATAGTGATTTTAATTTAATTTAGCTATGACGTCACTACGCTCTTAAATTTCGCAGTATACTAACTTGATTTTGCTGAAAATTAGGATTATTTTTTGAGGTTAAGGTTCGGCATTGTTGCCAACTTAGCATTTTTAATTGCTATACATCAAAATCCGTTAAGCAGATGTCGCGACCTCTGAAATATCGCGGATTAAAATGATTAAATAATCGTTTTTTTACGATTATGTTTGAATACACCTACCTGATGATGTTAATTTAATGACGGTCTATAAAACGATCTCTGGTGACCTTTATCTCATGAATTTTTTCAGATAAATCCCAATTTGAGCAACGTTTTAAACCCGCAGGAGAATTGTAAAATATACATAATCGACTATGAAATAACTGTGAAAGATACGAATTTTTTATACAGCTCACAAACACATGTGATATTCACAATTTACAATAAACTAAGCGTATAGAATCTTAAATTTTTTTTAGTGTATCTGGAAGTTCTCATACGTTTTTTTTGCCTTGCCCTCGTAGAAAACCGGGAAGGAAATTTCTAACCATGTGTTGCTCACAGACATTCCATGTTCGAGTAGCAGATGTGTAACAAATGCTCCATAAACACTCTATACTATAGGAATTAGATTGTTAATTAGCAATTTAAAATAGATTTAGAGACGTATAATAAAGTAATATGTCGCCCATTTATGCTTACAATGTATTAGAATCATTTAATACAATTTGTAAGTTATGAATGAAAGTATTATTGCATATCTAATCAATTGATTTATGTTTAGTATCCATTGTTCTATTGCAAATTAAATTCGAGTAAATAAATTTAGTTATTTAATCTACGCCGCTGGTATAACTAGCGAATTACCAGCTCTAGTTAAAGTTGGTTAAATTAAATTTCACCTTGAATTTATGAATGGCTTCATTCATTACTGCATACACGAATTTTTATTTTATCCAGCCCGATACGCACACGATTCCCGATAGATACGAGCTAAAAGATACAGATACAGCCCATTCGCGAATACTACTACGAGGTCCTATCAATATATTTCGATACATTTAGTTTTAATGCTGTATATTTCACGTCTGTCAAGCTGGCAAAGTGATATGAGCAGAATCAAAAAACGACATATGGGGAATTTTTTGCTAATTATTTGCTAATTATTTGCCATATTTTCGATTTTTTTGCTCAAGTACTTTTCCGGAAAATGATGTACATGCTAGCTTGACGTCAAGCTGGCATGTAATTTTGAACCCTTTACTATTTTCAAAAAATTATTACATGGGATTTTTTTGCTAATTATTTGCTAATGATTTGCCATATTTTCGATTTTTTTGCTCAAGTAGTTTTCCGGAAATTGATGTACATGCTAGCTCTGGACGGCAAGCTGGCATGTAGTTTTGAACCCTTTACTATTTTCAAAAAATTATTACATGGGATTTTTTTGCTAATTATTTGCTAAAGATTTGCCATATTTTCGATTTTTTTGCTCAAGTAGTTTTCCGGAAATGTATGTACATGCTAGCTCTGGACGGCAAGCTGGCATGTAGTTTTGAACCCTTTACTATTTTCAAAAAATCATCATTTCATAAAATCATTAGCAAATAATTAGCAAAAAAATCCCATGTAATAATTTTTTGAAAATAGTAAAGGGTTCAAAATTACATGCCAGCTTGCCGTCCAGAGCTAGCATGTACATCAATTTCCGGAAAACTACTTGAGCAAAAAAATTGAAAATATGACAAATCATTAGCAAATAATTAGCAAAAAAATCCCATGTAATAATTTTTTGAAAATAGTAAAGGGTTCAAAATTACATGCCAGCTTGCCGTCCAGAGCTAGCATGTACATCAATTTCCGGAAAACTACTTGAGCAAAAAAATTGAAAATATGACAAATCATTAGCAAATAATTAGCAAAAAAATCCCATGTAATAATTTTTTGAAAATAGTAAAGGGTTCAAAATTACATGCCAGCTTTTGCCGTCCAGAGCTAGCATGTACATCAATTTCCGGAAAACTACTTGAGCAAAAAAATCGTAAATATGGCAAATCATTAGCAAATAATTAGCAAAAAAATCCCATGTAAT
Source organism: Phyllotreta cruciferae (assembly GCA_917563865.1). Taxonomy (NCBI): domain Eukaryota; kingdom Metazoa; phylum Arthropoda; class Insecta; order Coleoptera; family Chrysomelidae; genus Phyllotreta; species Phyllotreta cruciferae. The sequence goes on along the minus strand of OU830620.1, from coordinate 3,897,976 downwards.
AATTTTTTGAAAATAGTAGCCAGCTTGACGTCAAGCTAGCATGTACATCATTTTCCGGAAAAGTACTTGAGCAAAAAAATCGAAAATATGGCAAATAATTAGCAAATAATTAGCAAAAAATTCCTCATATGTCGTTTTTTGATTCTGCTCATATCACTTTGCCAGCTTGACAGACGTGTATATTTCAAGCGTAGCATTTTCGTACGATCCTCGTAAAACAAACGACTACAAGGTCCTGTCAATATATTTCTGTACATACACCAAAAAAAATATGTTATTTAATTTTATCAAATCGGGAACGAAAATTTCAACAGCCCGTCCGCTTGTGATTGACCGGCCATCTTACCGCGGGTGGCCTCTTACCTAATTGGCTCTCCAATTAGCCGCCAAACGTGCCAAACTCTTTCGTAGAGGACTCCGCGCGGCCATCGTAATTGTCTCCTTAAAGCGACCGTATCTATCGAAAAATCAGACGGGCCCGATCACGATCGAAAACCGGAGATAAACCCATCCGCATCGCCAAAACGGCGTCTCGCCTTTCAGATAAATGCGGCCGATAATGCCCCGGTAGCTCGCAATCAATTAACCCAGACGCGTTATCAACGAAATTACTTCAGTGAATTACTACTAAGTGCGTAGTGACGTCGCGGGTAAATTAAATTGAATGCACTATATGCGCTAATTTCGGCTTATTATATACGGATGGTGTTCGAAGAGTAGTTAATGCTTGACGTCGTTAAAAAGATACCGCGCTATGATTATTCGTTACATTTTGACGGTTAACAAATCGTACGATCGTTATCGGAACGACCTGTATATAATGCGAATTGTCGTTTCGCTTTTCAGCCGATTCCTTTTCTAGCCACCTCTTTTTATCGAAATCTCGGTATAGAGAGAGGAGGCCTCATTAGTTCCATTGTTTTCGAGACGTGTGGGTCTTATTTATATGTCGTCGTTCCTCTTCTTCGTTTTATTTTATTTTTTTCTTCAACAATCTTTTATTTTTCTTCAGCGTACTTCTTCGAGCTCACCTCGCGCTCGCCGGATGCCCATAACGGACTTTACAACGTTAAAAATGCGCTCTTATCTCTCATATACAGAGCGACCCCTATTTAAACGCGCCGTTAATTATTGCTCGGTCCTCGTAAATAACGCGTTTGCTACGAAGACTCGTCAATATATCCGCACCAAACTTATTGCGTAATTATTGCTCGGTCCTCGTAAACAGCGCGTTTGCTATGAGGACTGGTCAATATATATTGCACCAATATTGTGATATTCCTGTTAAAGTTGAAACATACCTATGAGGATCCACCCTGTAGCTCGGCGTAAGAGACAGGGTGCGCCTCGGGCGACGCAGATAATAGATAATCCTTTTTTTTTCTCCTCTTGTACTCCTCTTCTTTTCGACCCACACTCTCTGTCGAGCCCGAGACTCGCTCGAGCGAGGTTTTGCTTTTATTTTCGTGTATCCTCCTTCGACCTACCTACCTGTTGAAACGATTTTTTCCTCCAAACAGGTGCCCCGAGTTGGTCGGCTTTGCCTACTGCGATAATCCGAGAGCGCGTTTATGATTGAAAATCGGCCGTGTTGCGGTCGTAGAAAAGGTTGTGTGAGATACTACTTTAGTTTGGGCTAGTCTACTAAGCAATTTATATAAATTTAAATTTGTTGCGTTTTTTGAGGAAGCGGCTTGTGGAATTAAAAAATTCCCAACTAATGTGGTAGCGAAATTCCATCGAAATTTGCATGGCATTAAATCGAGTTGTTTTGCATAAAAAAGGCATTTTGGGATCGAAGGAGGCGGATAAAATTCCCAAAAAAAAAAAGAACAAAATAAAAGAGGTAAATATATTATGCATGTATGAGTTATTGTAGGTAGAATAGAGAATCGTAAATTTCGAAAATCGTTAGTCTGCCAATACCTGGCCGCAGAAATTCTACCTGCGAATCCGGACCGTCTCCTCTATCAAATTACACGTTCATAGAATTCGTAGAACGCGAAATTCTTCGGACTAAATATAAAAAAAACTACGAAAATATCATCCAGTTAACCGTGGAATTTCGTATAAACACGTGTTTAATTTCCTAATTACTACACAGTGACAAAGTCACTTGGTTGATCCTCGTATAAAATATTACTACGAGGTCTTATCAATATGTTTCTGCACATTTGCAAAAAATGTTGTGTATAGGTACTTTTCGAATGATCCTCGTAAAAAACTATTACTACAAGGTCCTATCAATATATTTCTGCACATTTGCGAAAAATGTGAACTTCACACTTTTCGACACGCGTCACTAATTTTTGATTCATGCAATGAGAAAATGCGCCAAACACCCCACTAAAATTTTATAAAATGCCCCAATTAACCCTTAGAATGTATAATGAACTCTATTGTACCCCAAATGGCCACAGCATTGTCCGATTTTGCACCGCTTAAACTCGTATACAGGGCGAGGAAAATTATCGTATCTATAAATTTTTATCTGTCACAATCTCGACCGTGAATGTGCTTTGTTATTGGGATAGAAATTCGGCTAATTCATCTGTAAATAATTACTGTTGTGTAACAATAAAAAAAATTAGTGCAATTACAATGCGGTATTTTTACTAGCAAATTAACCGCAGTGTTAAATAAATAGTAATGAACAAGGAGTTATTAGAAAAAAAATACACTAAGAAAAATAATTTGTGAATTTTTTTGCTCAGAATTAGGCTGGTAAAATTATTGCCTACACTAAGATGAATATTTCGTTCATAATTTTTATTGTTTCAAGCGAGTTTTAGAGGATGTTCTCATGCGGATAGCCATCATATTTTTTATACATTTTTGTTTGTAACTTAAGAAATTCCCCGTATACGATTACCGAACGAAATTCAACACCGACGTGCAAGCAAAACCTCGCGTTAGTTTTTGTTTTTGTTTCGCTGATGTCGATCGATAAACAGCGCGAATAAATCGCGATGATTTTGCACGTTATCATATCTCGTCGAAATTTCCGCTAAGAAAAACATCTTCACCCGCCCTCGTACACGTCGGGCGATTCAATGAAACAGCCAACTTGGCCGTAAAATGCACGAGGAATCGAGAAAATGGCGGCGCCTCTGCGAAGCGCCCATTAACTCGCATGCGAACTTTGAACTCGCTTTTAACTCGGACAGACGGAGCTTTATTATTAAAACATCAATCTGGTGCACGCTAAGCTAAAGAAGGAATTTCGAATCTCTTAATATCGGAATTCTCTCGCTCGCGTTTCAGAACGCTCGAGGTACAGTTTTTCTAAAATTAATCAAACATAAAGAGCACACAGCACTTTCAAAATGTACAACATAATTCACGAATTCTTTTTTCTAGTGTAATTGTTATTTTTTCAATATTCTTCACCAGAAATTAGTTGGCTATGATTTAACCAGAGCACTCTTTGCCTGTTTGTGTGTAAAAACCTTAGTCCTTGCAATATTTTTCACTAGAAATTAGTTGGCCGTGGTTTAACCAGCACTCTTTACTTAGTTGCAATAATTAGTTGGCTATGATTTAATCAGCACTCTTTGCCTATTTTAGAAAAACCTATTAGAGGAATATTTACAAAAAAATGTCCTTCCAATATTCTTCTCCCAGAAATTAGTTGGCTAGGATTAGCAAAAATCTACAGTAAGTTCGCTCGCTAGAAAAAACCATCTTTTCTAGCCTTTTTTAGAGACACCCTGTAGAGCAAAGTCCTTGCTTTACAAAGATTGTTAGAAACCCGTTGTTTGTGATATGCATTTCGAAATGCACTTAGCAGATAAGAAATTTTCCACTCTCCTAAAACGCCTCAACGTATAATTAATCCATATAGTACCATTAAAGTTGGGAGCGAAAGAAGAAGAAAAAAAAAGAACTGGTACATTAGCGATGAGACTGGTGCTTCTCCGATCTTCGGGTTATTATTCGTAATGACTCATAACTTTTCTGCGCTTTATTTCTCAATTGCGATCGGTTTTCGTTGCGCCACACGGCAGATACAGTTCACTTTCGAATCTTGAACTTTACGATTCGATTATTTATTATGCGAAAAAATATTCGCATGGTACAATGGCGGAGCGAGATTTCGTTGTGGCCGATTGGCCCAACGGTAACAGGCCAGCTGTCAATTTTTTTTGGACCAACAGCACTGTTGAAAGAGGCCTTAAGAGAAGACTTTGCTTTTTAGATAAAAGGCCGTGTTTTGATGGTTAGTGATAAAAGGGATTTGGTTAAATTATAACCAACTTATTTCTGGTGAAGAATATTGGGAGGACATTTTTTTGTAAACATTCCTCTATCGGTTTTTGCTCGAAAATAGGCAAAGAGTGCTGGTTAAACCATAGCCAACTAATTGTTGCAAATAGGCAAAGAGTGCTTGTTAAATCATAGCCAACTAATTGTTGCAAATAAGCAAAGAGTGCTGGTTAAATCATAGCCAACTAATTGTTGCAAATAAGCAAAGAGTGCTGGTTAAATCATAGCCCACTATTGTTGCAAATAAGTAGAGTGCTGGTTAAACCACAGCCAACTAATTTCTAGTGAAAAATATTGCAAGGACTAATTTTATTGGTAGAAATTGCTGGTAAAATTCTCGTCCTATCGTATTCCTGCGGGCCGATTGTCGCCCACTCACGTGCACGAATAAAAGCGCCGCGACGTAAAAGGCCAGTTCCCACCAAGATTGGGTATCGCAGGACCCTTTTCGACTCGACCTCCTTTGTTTTCGAACCCTTCCTTCGTCTCGTCCTCCAATCGAAATAATCAAAAGAGTGTCGTCGCTGTTCACTTCGCGTTTTATTTTTCTTCTCCCGTCTACTCTTTAAAGGGTCAATTATTATCATTTTGTTTGGCAGCTAATCGCTCTCGTGTTTGTACACAAAAGCGAACGAGCTTTTTATTAGGCCGGGGCTTTAATTAGGCATTCGAATTCGAACAAACGCGCGCCCAGCCACCTCGCACGAATTAAATTTAATTCAAAATCTATTACACCCACAATAAATTTGATTGGTACCGTTTTAAATGTGCCGATGTTGCCATGTTGTGCCTTTTTTCTCGGGATTTGGGTAAGAAATTGGGTTGGTAACAAGTGAAATGTTGCTGTGTTGCCATGTTGAGGGTTTTTTCTTGGAATTTGGGTAAGAAATTGGGTTGGTAACATGTGAAATGTTGCTGTGTTGCCATGTTGAGGGTTTTTTCTCGGGATTTGGGTTGGTAACAAGTGAAATGTTGCTGTGTTGCCATGTTGAGGGTTTTTTCTTGGAATTTGGGTAAGAAATTGGGTTGGTAACATGTGAAATGTTGCTGTGTTGCCATGTTGAGGGTTTTTTCTTGGGATTTGGGTAAGAAATTGGGTTGGTAACATGTGAAATGTTGCTGTGTTGCCATGTTGAGGGTTTTTTCTTGGGATTTGGGTAAGAAATTGGGTTGGTAACATGTGAAATGTTGCTGTGTTGCCATGTTGAGGCTTTTTTCTCGGAATTTGGGTAAGAAATTGGGTTGGTAACATGTGAAATGTTGCTGTGTTGCCATGTTGAGGGTTTTTTCTTGGGATTTGGGTAAGAAATTGGGTTGGTAACATGTGAAATGTTGCTGTGTTGCCATGTTGAGGGTTTTTTCTTGGGATTTGGGTAAGAAATTGGGTTGGTAACATGTGAAATGTTGCTGTGTTGCCATGTTGAGGGTTTTTTCTTGGGATTTGGGTAAGAAATTGGGTTGGTAACATGTGAAATGTTGCTGTGTTGCCATGTTGAGGCTTTTTTCTCGGAATTTGGGTAAGAAATTGGGTTGGTAACATGTGAAATGTTGCTGTGTTGCCATGTTGAGGGTTTTTTCTTGGGATTTGGGTAAGAAATTGGGTTGGTAACATGTGAAATGTTGCTGTGTTGTCATGTTGAGGCTTTTTTCTCGGAATTTGGGTAAGAAATTGGGTTGGTAACATGTGAAATGTTGCTGTGTTGCCATGTTGAGGGTTTTTTCTTGGGATTTGGGTAAGAAATTGGGTTGGTAACATGTGAAATGTTGCTGTGTTGCCATGTTGTGGCTTTTTTCTTGGGATTTGGATAAGAAATTGGGTTGGTAACAAGTGAAATGTTGCTGTGTTGCCATGTTGAGGCTTTTTTCTCGGAATTTGGGTAAGAAATTGGGTTGGTAACATGTGAAATGTTGCTGTGTTGCCATGTTGAGGGTTTTTTCTTGGGATTTGGGTAAGAAATTGGGTTGGTAACATGTGAAATGTTGCTGTGTTGCCATGTTGAGGCTTTTTTCTCGGAATTTGGGTAAGAAATTGGGTTGGTAACATGTGAAATGTTGCTGTGTTGCCATGTTGTGGCTTTTTTCTTGGGATTTGGATAAGAAATTGGGTTGGTAACAAGTGAAATGTTGCTGTGTTGCCATGTTGAGGCTTTTTTCTCGGAATTTGGGTAAGAAATTGGGTTGGTAACATGTGAAATGTTGCTGTGTTGCCATGTTGAGGGTTTTTTCTCGGGATTTGGGTTGGTAACAAGTGAAATGTTGCTGTGTTGCCATGTTGAGGGTTTTTTCTTGGAATTTGGGTAAGAAATTGGGTTGGTAACATGTGAAATGTTGCTGTGTTGCCATGTTGAGGGTTTTTTCTTGGAATTTGGGTAAGAAATTGGGTTGGTAACATGTGAAATGTTGCTGTGTTGCCATGTTGAGGGTTTTTTCTCGGGATTTGGGTTGGTAACAAGTGAAATGTTGCTGTGTTGCCATGTTGAGGGTTTTTTCTTGGAATTTGGGTAAGAAATTGGGTTGGTAACATGTGAAATGTTGCTGTGTTGCCATGTTGAGGGTTTTTTCTTGGGATTTGGGTAAGAAATTGGGTTGGTAACATGTGAAATGTTGCTGTGTTGCCATGTTGAGGGTTTTTTCTTGGGATTTGGGTAAGAAATTGGGTTGGTAACATGTGAAATGTTGCTGTGTTGCCATGTTGAGGCTTTTTTCTCGGAATTTGGGTAAGAAATTGGGTTGGTAACATGTGAAATGTTGCTGTGTTGCCATGTTGAGGGTTTTTTCTTGGGATTTGGGTAAGAAATTGGGTTGGTAACATGTGAAATGTTGCTGTGTTGCCATGTTGTGGCTTTTTTCTTGGGATTTGGATAAGAAATTGGGTTGGTAACAAGTGAAATGTTGCTGTGTTGCCATGTTGAGGCTTTTTTCTCGGAATTTGGGTAAGAAATTGGGTTGGTAACATGTGAAATGTTGCTGTGTTGCCATGTTGAGGGTTTTTTCTTGGGATTTGGGTAAGAAATTGGGTTGGTAACATGTGAAATGATGCTGTGTTGCCATGTTGAGGGTTTTTTCTTGGGATTTGGGTAAGAAATTGGGTTGGTAACATGTGAAATGATGCTGTGTTGTCATGTTGAGGCTTTTTTCCTGATTTGGGTAAGAAATTGAATTTAATCTAGTGAAAAGTTGCGGTGTTGCCATGTTGTGTCATTTTTCTTGGGATTTGGATAAAAAATATGAAATATACAGGGTGGTTCAATCAACACGCTTCGAATTTTAAAACAACCCTGTACATTCCGAGTGCGAAAAGACACTTATACATACGACCAATCAAACGTCAACAAACGATGACAAACGCGTCAACGACAATTTTCCAAAAGAAACAAACCAAAAATCGTATTCGATTATCTCTACCATGCTATAAAAAACCAACCCCCTTGCGAACGAAACAAACGATAATAACCCCCAAATGCCGTCGAAACTGGAGCAAATCCTGCAAATCGAGCCGCCCGCCGAGCTGAAATTCAAAGGCCACCACAACGAGCCCATCTCCTCGCTGATCAACCTCACCAACCCCTCGGACAAGCGGGTGATGTTCAAGATCAAAACCACCGCCCCCAAGAAGTACTGCGTCAGGCCCAACACGGGCGTGCTCGACTCCAACGAGCGCGTCTGCGTGTCGGTGTGCCTGCAGCCCTACATGTACGAGGCCAACGACAGGGCCAAGCACAAGTTCCTGGTGCAGAGCGCCTACGCGCCGCCGGGCGCCGTCAACATGGACCAGATCTGGTGCGACATCATCCCCGAGCACCTGATGGACACCAAGCTGCGGTGCAGCTTCGACGTGGACCTGGCGGACCACAAGGAGTTCGAGCCGGCCGTGAGCTCGACGCCCGTGCGTATGGACAACGAGAAGGACGTGCAGACGCACGCGGGGGAGATGCTGGAGGAGGAGGCGGGGGACGTGTTCAAGATGAAAATGGAGGTGGACAGGGCGCCGATCAACTTGCATTGGTTCTATTTTTTCTTGTCCGTTATTACGGGATTTGTGGGCGTCGTGTTCGGTAAATATTATTTGTGAATGTGGATGTGATTGTGTGTGATTAATAAATAATTTTTCTCACCATTTGTTTTGTGACTAAGTACAATGGGACACTCTGTATATTTTTGCATTTTTAGATTCTTCTCGATGAGCTGATTACAACAACGGGTCACACTTGGTATATTGGTCTCATAATAAAGGCTACACAGCCATTTAAAAATCACAAACTGTTGTATAAGGGTGGCTCCAACATGTTCCAGAACGCGTTAGAACTGTCCTGAATAATCTAGAACCGTTTTAGAACTGACTAGGCTCATTTGAGTCAATGCAGGACAATCATAGAACATTTTAGGACTGTCCAGAATCATTTAGAACAGTCCAGAAACGTTATAGAGTTCACTAGAACCATTTGATACAGTTCAGGATGCTCTTGGAACCATTTCTTTGCGACAGCTCATTGAGTAAAATCTAAAAATGCAAAAATATACAGGGTGTCCCATTTATATCCAAAAACCCTTGTATACAGAATTTCATACCGTTAGTAACTCTGTATATATGCTGTATACTTGTAGCTAATTTACTCTAAAAGTGCGTAAAATGCTAGTGAAAAATACCCAGTGCTGAGTAATTACGTAAAAAACAAAATCGATGGCCTTGAACTAGGTAAGTCAGCACTCATACAAGTTTCTTAAGTATAGCTGAATACTCGCTAAATTCAAGACCCCCAATTTCTTTTTTAAAACTACTAAAAAGCGAGCCGATTCTCATCGAATAACAAACGCAATGGTAGAGGCGACCTATTAAAATTAAACAACATTTACTTACTCCAATTTTCCTAATTAGATCGCTAACATTTCAATATCACAAAATATTGAATTTGGATGGCTCTAGCATGTTCTAACTGTTCCAGAACGCGTTAGATCCTTCCTGAATCATCTAGAACCGTTTTAGAACTGACTAGGATCATTTGAATCAATTCAGGATCGTTTTAGAACATTCTAGGACTGATGCAGAATCATTTAGAACATTCCAGAACCATTTAGAACTGTTTTAGGTAGGAAATATTTCAGTGGACATCCTGTATCATATCCTACTCATCGCATAATTCACGTAAACCCTAACATATGTATCGAAAAGGGCTGTCTAAAAACTCTCTAACGTGTCGTATAAATTTTCGACCGAACTTTGAATAAAGGTCTAACTGACCTTTTGTTCGCGCTTTTTTACTACCCCATTCTATTCTATTATTATTTATTTCCCTTTTACACATGGCGCGTTTAATTCTTTCGGAGGGCTCGCACTTGCACGGGGCTCCGTTTTTATTAACATGTGTATCTCTCATCATCAGACCCCATTCTTCTATTATTTTGTGTGTTTTTTTCGTTCGGAGATTTCTGTTGCAATAAAAAAGAAACTCCGAAACATGTGCGTTTCAAAGTACTCGATTCCCAGAAGTAATGCCTCTTAATAGATTGGTATAATAAATAAAAAATATATATATACAGGGTGTGTTAATGAATACGAGATAATGAATATCTGGGTAGGTTATACAGGGTGTATCAAAATTATAGGCCACAAATTAAACCACATATTCTGGAGCCAAAAATAGCTCGATTGATTATAGATTACCTTAGTACAAATGTGCACCAAAAAAATTTACAGCCCGTGGAAGTTACAAATTAAAAATCGATTTTTTCCAATTTCTCGAGAACATTTTAGTATTTTTTTATGAAAATGGACAGGTGGTTCTCCTATTGCAAGAGCAACTTTCTACAAAAAAATTACGAAATCTGTGCACCCCATAAAATTTTTATGGGGGTTGTGATCCCTTTAACCTCTCCAAATTTTTCTGTACGTTACAATTAAATTATTTTTGTCACGCCATTAGTTTAACACATTATTTTGGAGACTTTTTTGTCTCTTAGTACTTTTTCGATTAGCCAGTTTTTATCGAGATATGGGCTCTTTTCGATTATGTTTCAAAAATTCTGAGAATAGAAAAAGTAGATTATAAGTGAATTTTCAAGTCATTCGGATGTTAAAAAAATATTTATTGATCTAATTAAATATGTTTTGTAAAAATGGCCTCCATTTTCTTGAACACCTGCGGCAGTGTTTTATCAAGGAAAATCGAATATGTTGGAAAATCATTGGCTTCTGATGAGAAAACATTTTAACAAAACACAAAATATTTAATTAGATTCAATAAATATTTTTTTAACATCCGAATGACTTGAAAATTCACTTATAATCTACTTTTTCTATTCTCAGAATTCTTGAAACATAATCGAAAAGAGCCTATATATCTCGATAAAAACTGGCTAATCGAAAAAGTACTAAGAGACAAAAAAGTCTCCAAAATAATGTGTTAAACTAATGGCGTGACAAAAATAATTTAATTGTAACGTACAGAAAAATTTGGGGAGGTTAAAGGGATCACAACCCCCACAAAAATTATATGGGGTGCACAGATTTCGCAATTTTTTTGTAGAAAGTTGCTCTTGCTATGGGAGAACCACCTGTCCATTTTCACAAAAAAATACTAAAATGTTCTCGAGAAATTGGAAAAAATCGATTTTTAATTTGTAACTTCCAAGAGCAGTAACTTTTTTTTGGTGCACATTTGTACTAAAGTAAATTAGGTTCAATCGAGCTATTTTTGGCCCCAGAATATGTGGTTTAATTTATCGCCTATAATTTTGATACACCCTGTAGTGTATGTGAAAATAGATCGAAAAGTTGTAATAAATATGTGTATTAGTTTGGGATCTAGAGCTCTTTGAAGATGGTCAATCATATCACCCTGTATATACAAATATAGGAGGTTTATTTTTATTATCTAGAACGCTTTCTATATTAAAATTCCAATTTATTTAATTAACCAAAAATTCGATTCAATAAATCATTAAATCGCTTCACTTTCTAGTTTTCTGTTTGTCGCATTCGAAAAATCGCATTCATACAACGTTGCCAACTCGACATATATTTCCAAACTTCTTCCTTTAAAATCCCAACTTATCCCTTTAATTTCCCGACGTTGCCAAATCGACTTATTTTTCCAAACGTCTCCAAATCGATTAACTTTCCAACTTATCCAACGTTGCCAAATCGCCCCATTTTTCCCGACTTCTCCCTTCAATTCCCCGATGGCCGATTTAGCTTCGAACGTTACAAAAGCCTTGATGCGTTCGCGTATACAGCCACAAGAAACTCACTCGGCTCGAGCACTCTCGTTCGACGTGGGAACAGGTAGAGGTATATTCTCTAACCAAACGTCTGTCTCTTACCGCATTTCCGCCTCCTTTCTGCCCGAGCACGAAACAAAGACCGGCGATGATTTTGTACTATTACCCGCCGTATAAATTCTCCCCATATATTATACAGGGCGTACCGGAATATGTACACACCACGCTCGAATTCTAGTATAAGTACCACAAATAGAAGAAGTTACTGGCAATGCATTGTTGCCGCTTGCTCAATGGTGTTTAGTAAACAATTTTGATCTATTCATGTGGTATATGGATGTTAAATATGTTACGAAATTAATCGAAAGGGCTTAGAGAGTTTCCCATGCACTTGTCGCGGGAAAGCACTCGAGCATATGGGATTTATAGTGCATGGATTTTCGGTCCAGATCCTTTATTGATGACACATTTACTCTCGTGAGACTCCAACCCTTTTTTCTGGGTTATCTTTACTGGGAATACGGTGGGATTTTGATCCCCACGAAACGACACTCTCTTTAGTTATTTATTTATTTGTTGCGTACGATTTTCGGATGATTTAGATGCGCAGAAGAGGACTTTATACTAGGCATTTTAAGTATACCTAGTTAGTCGTTTGACCAGTATTTTTATACCGGCGAGTCAACAATCTCGAAGGAGAGATCGAGGAAAAAAAACAAACAACTCCGGCCTTTCTACTAAATCCTTAAATCTAGTCGAAAACTACTTAGATAACGCATTAAGATAGACCGGAATGTCTCTATTGTTATTCACCGAGCGTCTTTTAGTCTTTTCACTTCTGTGTACCTACAAAAACTAATCTAAGATCTCGCTGTTAATCAAATTTTACCTCAAAAATCACCTACCTACTCACTATTTTTTATTAACAACATTTTAGCATATAATCCGTACGCTCTAACACACCCGTGACGTCACGTCGAGATTATTTTCGCAACAATCTAGTAGGCTAAATTTCCTGCGTTATATTTTCCTTTAACCAATTGTCACGGCCGCTTTTCAATTTTAAACGATGACTCTCTTATATGTATGGGATGTATCGCAGATGGCGGTGCATTTTACATGCAACAGTCACCCAATTGAGGTCGCGTTTAACCCGAATTGGTTAGATTGGTTGAATCAGAGTAGGCGCATTGCACGTGTTCCATTACCATTAAATTACGTATATACGCATTTAATTTTTTTTTCAAATAGATTGTGCCATTTGCTACAAATTGGCCTAATAGCCCTGGCAGATAAGGCCAACATGTTGACAGAAAGAAGAACTGTCATAAGTGTCAGCACCACAGCCTACTGGATTATATGTTGAAAAGTAGAATAACGATTTGTATAAGTTAACCTGTATGGGTTATTATAACCGAGAAATATATTAACGGTTAATTACATTAATATCGATTTTTTCGTGGAAATTTGGCGCAAACGAAAAAACAGATGGACGTCGCGCCGCCATTAAAAATAATTGTAAAGAGCCTATTAAATTATCTTCGGAATTCCGTTGGAAAAAATTCGTTCGAAATGAACCGTTTTGTATGATCGAAATGACGTGGGAAAGACGAAAAAATAACGAGTAGAATTTTAATTTCGATCGAATACGAATTATTCAAATTGGAATGAAATTACAACTAAACCAACCGGACAATTAACGCGATTTAATCGATTTTCCACGTGAGTTAGGCGCGCTTTTTAATCGGAATCAAAATCGATTCGATTCGAATCGATTCGCGCCATTCCAAATTCCGGGAATGTAAATAGATTACTAATTAAAAATAAATTCTTATCACAACACTTTTATACTCTTAAAACATCTAGAAATATTCCCTGTTAAATTACACCGCATTAATTAATCGATTTTTTTCTATAAAAATCGATTTTTTGCAAAATAATATCGATTTTTTTAGGTACTTACTTGCAAAAACTGTCTTCTTTCGCAGGTGATACGCACGTGCCACCATTTTTGCATGGACTTGGCGAGCACGATAGAATAACACCTGAAACACAACAGAAAAAAACACCCTGTGTAATAAGCATTTTGAAAAATATTTATTAATTAACATGCTAATCGACCAAAACGGGTAAAACCCGCGGAAATTCTAGCAAAATCAGCAAAATAATTCTTATCGCAATGTTACCAAATATTTTCGGGAAAAAAATACAGCGTTGCCAGATGTTGGATTTTATCATGAAAGTTGAGTGTGTGAAGTTGGAAACCCAACTTTAGTTCTCAATAGTTCTGATTGGAGTTCTGGGTTCGTTTTAAAGAGTATAGGAGTACTTTTATAAAAATAAAAAGAGTTCCGCCATTTTAACTCAATTAATTAACAATTAAAAAGTGGGGTGCTAACTTCACATCCAACTTCGCGATGGAATAGTTCTGACTAGCTTTTTCGTCGTATTTTAGAGAGTTCTAGAGTTCCTGATATATAGTTTGTTTTTTTTATTTAATTTTGTAACTTTGACAGCAAAAAACAAAAATTGAAAAATGAAAAATAAATTTGAATAGTTCTGAATAGCTTAATGTATTTACAATATCAAGATCTAGAGTTCCTGACTATTAAAAAAAAATCAATTCAAATATTTTATGAAAAAATAATTATGAACAGTTATCAATTAATACATAGATAACATCCCATAACTTTATAAATATTGAATAAATCGCAAAATACCATTAGAGTTTCTTGTAGAACTCTAGTAGAGTTCTCAGGAGTTCTGATAGGAGTTCCATATAGTATTCGACGAGTTCTTCAAGAAACTCTAATGGTATTTTGCTATAAACATAATAGTTAAGGAGATATTTGCCAAAATCACTTCGAGCAAAAAAAAATACAAGTCCTGCTTTGAAATTTTTTTGAGAGTTCTCAGGAGTTCTGATAGGAGTTCCATATAGTATTCGACGAGTTCTTCAAGAAACTCTAATGGTATTTTGCTATAAACATAATAGTTAAGGAGATATTTGCCAAAATCACTTCGAGCAAAAAAAAATACAAGTCCTGCTTTGAAATTTTTTTGAGAGTTCTCAGGAGTTCTGATAGGAGTTCCATATAGTATTCGACGAGTTCTACAAGAAACTCTAATGGTATTTTGCGATTTATTCAATATTTATAAAGTTATGGGATGTTATCTATGTATTAATTATTAACTGTTTATAATTATTTTTTCATAAAATATTTGAATTGAATTTTTTTTAATAGTCAGGAACTCTAGATCTTGATATTGTAAATACATTAAGCTATTCAGAACTATTCAAATTTATTTTTCATTTTTCAATTTTTGTTTTTTGCTGTCAAAGTTACAAAATTAAATAAAAAAAACAAACTATATATCAGGAACTCTAGAACTCTCTAAAATACGACGAAAAAGCTAGTCAGAACTATTCCATCGCGAAGTTGGGTGTGAAGTTAGCACCCCACTTTTTAATTGTTAATTAATTGAGTTAAAATGGCGGAACTATTTTATCTATTTAACTATATTATCAATCAGAACTATTGAGAACTAAAGTTGGGTTTCCAACTTCACACACTCATGAAAGTTTCTTACTCTTCAATTTGCGGTCGAATTATTTTTTTAAATCATCGAAATTAAATGACTAATATTTTTACCATCTACAAATTGATAAAAATTGCGAAGGTTCGTGTATTATTATGACTATTTCAGGCCGGTCATATCCCGGATGTGTTTCATTAAACAAAACGCGAAATTCGTTATATTACACTGAAAAAAAATCTACTTGGCTAATCGAAGGATTATTTCCATACTCGGAACGATTACATCAACATTTATATACCAGAAAACAATGAAAATCGGGCTGATGAGAGATCTAAAAAATTCCCACGTGAGAATAAACGAGAGTTCGCGAAATTAAGTATAAAAAAACGTGTTACACACACACAACTTTCTAAATTAATTATAGGTATTAAAATTAGTTTGATTAGATGTAGAAAAGAGCCGCGTCTGATGTAATGCTTCTTCTAATGATTCTTATTGACATAATATATTCAAATTTGCAGTAATAAATCTGATATGTTCAAAATTCGCAATAAACTATAATCCACGAAGAGTCAACGACTGCCTCACCGATTAAAATAAAACCAACCTAATGAATTTTATTCGTACAATAAAAAAATTTGGACTCTTACGGTGTACGCATCAATACACTGTACGTTTTAATGTTATAAAAACGGTTTCGTACGATCACACATGTGTTTGTTTGGTGTACATTATGCAGCCACGCTACACGGCCGCCTATTCCTTTAGAAAAATGGTTTGCAGCTGGCTTCTGACGTCACGCTTATAGTAGTGCATGTACTCGCCCCATTGGCGTACCTACAAGCAATTTTATTCAGGCTCATCTACACCAATTTATTGACTCTAATAGCTCTGCCATTTAGTTCTTTAGGTCCAAAATTAATTCTTCCCATGCAAAAGAAAATCCTGAAAAATCAGGTACAAACATCCCCCTTGACTTGACGTGGTTTCCCCCCTTAACGCCAATTATTGGTTGTACTCTTTTTTAAACAAAACACCCTGTATTTTCACCACTACTGTTACATTCTACGTACTAGATCAAAATTGGGAATAAATTCTAGTTATAAATTATCATACCCCCCTCAAGTTCCACCCCTGAAACGGTTCTCCTAGCTCAACCCCCCAACCACCGAGCGAGCGTACATCGCCCCTTAGCCCCTTTAAGACTCCGATTCGGAGCATAGAGGGCGCACTAGGTCCTACCTTGGCTCTTCAACCGAAAACCCGCTCTAACGAAGCCGCCCTTAGGGCCTCGTATTCCCCGAAAACCACCCCTATAGACGTCGGGCCGGGGGTTTTTAAAAGCCCCGTCGAAAGGCGCGGTAACGGTTCAGACAGGTGGTGTGTTGGGCTCACCATTTTTTTTTGGTCGAGAAACGTATAAAGATAAACCAAAACCCGAGTATATGTACACTTTATACCGAGCGTATTTGTTTACCCGCCTCGAGCAAATATCCATTAGAATGTAAATAAGCGATAAAAGACTTGCTTTACCTATAATATGACTTTGTTAGATCGTTAGAAATTGTTTTAGATGCACAAGTTTGTAGCAATCTAATTAATTTAGAGTTATAAGAGAAAATTTTGTACTATTGGCAACTCCGCTTAGAAGTTCTAAAAACAATTAAAATCAAGAGCGTCGCTGTCAAGTAGCAATTTTGACATATCTTATACAGTAAATATACCATTGCGGTGTTGCCGATTCGGACTTGTAATACTCCTGGTGAAGGAAAAAAAGTTAGTGATGGGTTCGATAAAAAAAAGAAATTACATTATGAAAAATTCTAGTTATCCGTTTGATTTATAAGAGGGGTTATAGCGGTGCCCGAACGGTGAACTGTTTGTTTGATGTCAGTGGAAAATATTTGGATAACAGCGGACAGTGTGTAATTAATAATAATTTTCTGGTTTTAATTCGTCGTTGGGACGTTAGAATTATCGTTCAACGCCAACCGGTCGTTTATCTTGGCCGGTAGATAAGCCGAAAATCGGAGAGATTAATAACACTTGTAATGCGGTTTCTCTGGTAGATATTTATATCTTCTAATTTGCGATATATGTGCAGGGTGTCTCAAAATTAGTATAATTTTTATAAACACTTAGTAGTAGGCCTTGAAACAAAATTGACACGCTTTGTAATGACATTAACATTTGTTGTGACAGATTAGTTGTCATTTTGGCAAAAAAACCGTCTTCAGGTGTCCCCCGGGATACCTACAGAGTCCACTAATTTTGAGACACGCTGTATACAGCATAGAGAAAAATAAAAATATTTATATTTCGAACGGGATTGTCTCACGTTCGAAACCGCAATTACGGGAAATTTGATAGAGCCGACATCGGTATTGCCTTCGTAAAAACAATTTACTTTATAACCACTGTTTTTCATAACACAACACCTACACTTACTTATCTGTGTAAGGAAAAATTCGAAAAAAAATGTAAAACAAACCTTCAAAAAGCCATTTGGCAACACTGCTTTTTATTTAACACCAAAAGACATAAGTTCAATAAACAATTAAAATCAAGAGTGTCGATGTCAAGTAACAATTTTGACATTAACTCGCAGTTGCGGTGTTGCCGCTTTGAATTGTATTTCTCTTATTATAGTGAAGGAAAAAAAGATGTGTTAAAAAAAAAAGAAATTACATTCCGAAAAATTCTAATTATCCATAATAAGCGATAAAAGACTAATAGAATAATTTCGATTTTACATATGCAAAATGCAAAAGAAAAATTTATACACCGCTTATTATTTAACGCCAAAAAGACTCAACATACAATTAAAATCAAGAGTGTCGCTGTCAAGTAACAATTTTGACATTAACTTGCAGTTAATACCATTGTGGTGTTGCCGCTATGAATTTTATTTCTCTTTGTGAAGGAAAAAAATATTAAAAAAAAAGAAATTACATTCCGAAAAATTCTAATTATCCATAATAAAAAGACCCACTTTAACTATTTGTTACATTGTTAGAAATTGTTTCAGATGCTCGTATCTAATTAAGTCTGAATAATTTCAATTTTACATATGCAAAAAAGAAAAATTTATACCATGGGCAACACCGCTTGTTATTTAACGCCAAAAAGACTCAACATACAATTAAAATCAAGAGTGTCGCTGTCAAGTAACAATTTTGACATTAACTTGCAGTTAATACCATTGTGGTGTTGCCGCTATGAATTTTATTTCTCTTTGTGAAGGAAAAAAATATTAAAAAAAAAGAAATTACATTCCGAAAAATTCTAATTATCCATAATAAAAAGACCCACTTTAACTATTTGTTACATAGTTAGAAATTGTTTCAGATGCTCGTATCTAATTAAGTCTGAATAATTTCAATTTTACATATGCAAAAAAGAAAAATTTATACCATGGGCAACACCGCTTGTTATTTAACGCCAAAAAGACTCAATATGCAATTAAAATCAAGAGTGTCGCTGTCAAGTAACAATTTTGACATACCTAACTTGCAACGTCTTAGAAAATACAACAAATTTTTCGAGCTAATAAAAACCTCTTAATTTGAATTTTCCAAAGGCAATTTCCGATGCTTTTCACCGTTAGAATTTCATAAAATAATCAAACTACATACCATCATTAATTCAACGCTGTATCGTTTAGATTTAGATAGAAACTCGACATTTCGACGAGATTAATTAGCATCGAGTACGCGTTCTAGTCGATCATTAACATCGCTGGTAGGCGATTTGTAGCGATTTTCACACACGGTAGCGCGGAAACTCCACGACAACCTGTTGCTCCGGTCTATTTCCAACTGATTAACGAAAAATCAAAAGCTCTAGCCATACTTTTCCAATCTCGCCTACCGCGATCTATAATTTATAGGCCTACTTGATGCACGTCAGATATACCAAATAAATCAAATTTCGATTGTTTTCATTGATTTTATCCGAGTGTTTAAACTCGTTTTAATTAGCATAAACGCCTAATTAATAACAACGAAATTAACTTGCCTAATTATGCTTAATTAATACTAAAAAGAAAGCTGATCAGTTTGTGGTGAACTTTTGATCTTATAATAAACGTTATTCGAGGATAATTTATGAACTATTTTAATTGTCAATTTGACATTTCGGGCGCCATTTGTTGATCGAACTGTCAATTGAAACAACCTGTCAAATTCCAACTTACATGTTAATTTTCGAAGAAAAATCTCAAATATTCAAACCGAAAACGATTGGTAACCAATAAAAATGTATATTATTATATCACCCACCTGTTGTTCCTTGTATTAGGGCCAAAACAATGATACCAGCGATAATCCAAAGGCTTCGGTAATCCTTAGTACAGTTAATCCGCATTTTCGAGTAACTTCCCTCATAGGGGGCACGAAAAACCACTTTCAGCACACCGATCACTAATTTATCTGTTATCACACATAATTCAAAGCGCGTTTCCAACGGTTTTTTCGCCCTTTTGGATTGAATGAATAGCAGTAGCTCGCATCACACGCTCAACTTACGGATACGCGTCGCTCAACGGTTAACTCGATTCTGCCGTGGAAAAGAGCTTTGACACGGACGCGCCAAGATGGCCGTTCTCGGCCGTATTCCTACGCGCCGAGAATTCCGAGAGAATAAACCGCGAGTTAGCGAGTTTAATGTCGTCGAAATTAAATCGTCCTTGTGCGATTAGAGCGAAATTGCAATTTGAACAATGCGCGTATTATTTCAGTTAGATTTATCGTCGATGTTAAAAGTTCTTCGGATCTCGTTGTCGGTGCGCATTTGAGGAACGTACGCGAAGGAACGTCAAATTCGGCGAGCGATTTTCGCCCTTTTGGGAATTGTTAATAAGTAGGCATTGTTGTGATGTTTTTGTTTGTTGTAACGATGGAAATTTTTAATTAAATTCAGGAAAATTCGGAAATATTAACGGTGGTTAGAGAAAGAAACCCTTATTCGCAATATTTAATAAAATCAAGTAGGTATATGCCATTTAGTTGTAAATTTTTGCTGCATAAGTCACCTGTCATATTTGACATATCCACACATTCGTTATTAATCGAAAACAGCGTTGCCGGTGTTGCCGGATCGGAAATTCCTTAGTTTTCGTTACAAAAAATTCCCGGACGATTATGGCATTTATAACCGGCGCAGATATTGTAATTCGTAATGAGTCGTCGAACGTGCGCCGCAAAAGGACGAAACGGCGGAATTCCGAGCGTTTGATCGATGCCCCATTGACTACCCACCTGTGCGTTTCTGCGGCGACGTTCCCTCGGCAGAATTCCGAAAACGATCAAACCGAATCGAGTCGCTCGACAGAAATGCCCGAACGTCCGAATAATAAAAAGAAATTGCGGCTAATTGGAATCTAGATAGCCGCGCGTATTAATTGGACGTGCGGTCGAGAAAGCGAGAGAAAGAAGGAGAAGAGACAATATAGAGAAGAGCGGAGGCCCGTTTCGTAATGAGGCCCAAATCGGGACGAGTGGAGAACCACTCCGAGAAATTGGCCGAGCTGAATAAAAAGATACTGGAGGTTAAGAAAAAAATCCAATTGTCAGGTATTGTAAATCGTGATGATGCGTTCGAGTCGGAACTGGTCGTGACGTTGCATTAAACAAAAATCTCGAATGTCAAGAAAAATTTGTAAAGCGGCAACACCGCAATTTTTTTAACTACTAACGTCACGTCTAATTTCCTCGAATTCAACTTCACTTCTCACCAAAAAAATTGTGAATTAACTTAAAAAAAATCAGTACCTAACATAATATATCCGATAAATTAAATGTAAAGGATTTTCTCTAGTGACAAGGGAAGTTGTCCATTTTTTTAATGACAGCTTCAATTAAGGTATCACAGTAGGCGTTGGACGCAAAGACGCGCTTAATTGATGTGAGTGCGACCAACACCGATTTTGATTTGTCTTCGTTTAACCGTTGTGGAAGGCCGGAAGAGGCCAATACGGACTATTTAGTAAATCACCGGACGTGCACAGATTTAATACCATTTTAGCTTTCGCAGCTTTTGTCAAACCTGTCAAATTAAATTCTACTTTGTACCTGTCAAAACTGTCAAATTATATACATTCGGTATGAAGTTGTTGCGTTTGCAGAGGGCCAAAGGAAGGCGCTTTTCGAGGAGTGCGAGGCCGAAAGGAAATCCAACGCCGACGAAATATTGAAACTCAAGAAGGAAACGTCCGAATTGGCGGTCACTTTGCACGAGGTGACCGGCACCGAGACCAAATACCTCGTCAAAAACAGACCCATCGAAGGCGCCTGGGCCAACTTGATGGACAAACGGCCGGAGGAGGTCGTGGAAATGATCGATTTGCAGATCATCGATAGAACGAAACGAATCGATTTGCTTCGATACAGAACTAAACAGGTGAAATATAATTTAATCCAGATTCATCTAGTTACACATGGCTCTATTACGCTCTATTACAGAGAAGGAAGTACTTAGCAGAACTCGCCGTTAAGTACCAAAAACTGTTATTGAAGCATGACAAGAATGAAGTACAGGAAAAAATCGACCTACCGGTCAAGAAGGTAATGCAAATTTAACCAAAGCCTGCTATAATAAACACAAACAAATCATGTTACAGTCAACTACTAGATTACAAAACCACATCCACGCTGTCAACGTGCAAATCAGAGAGGCCTTGCACGTCAAACAAAAATACAGCGACATCTACAATACCCTCAAAAGCGACGCCGACAATTTCGAAGGCAACATCTCCAAAATGGAGGAAACTCTGGACAAGCAACGCGTCGACATCGAAAAACTACAAAGGGTAAAGCTCTTTCACCTTAACGCGTCTCTGACGTCACCGCACGGCTAATTTCAACATACCATACGTATCGTGACGTCACCGCACGGCTAATTTGAACATGCCATACGTATCGTGACGTCACCGCACGGCTAATTTGATCATGCCATACGTATAGTGACGTCACGGACGTTATGAATGTAACGTGGCTGTGTACAGGTAATGGACGAGGCCAGCCAAATGAAGAACGCCGCGCGGAGCGTTCTGCTCAAAGAGGAGCGATTGGCGAACGAGGCGGCTCAAACGAGAGAACGGGAGGTGATAGAGGGCCGCAGATTGGTCAACGAGCGTAAATCCGAATTGGAGATATTGGAGAAGAAGATTTTCCAAGGCGGTAAGCTGCCAGTCAGGCCGGAACCGGAAGGGGCGGAAGAGGCGCAAGAGGAGGACAAGTGCCCCACTCCCCCGCACCCTTTCGAGGCCATTTCGCAGGCCTTCGAGGTGCTCAAGAAGGCTACTGGTGAGCTATCGATACATCTGTTTAATGGCGATTAATTTATCGATTATTAATCGATGTGTAGGGGGTACGAGTACTGAGGAAGTCTTCGAGCGGTTTACCACGCAGAAGGAGGCCGAAGAGAAGCTGATGCACCTGCGGACGAAGGCCGAAGAGGAGAAGAAAACGTTGGAGAAGAGATTGGAGAATTTGAACAAGAAATTGGATTCGTTCAGATACGCTGAAGCTAAAGATGCGGAAAGGTAGGGTAGAGTAGGGTAGGGTAAGGTACACTGTGTCCCATTTTGGTCGCGGCTGGGGGATATCTCGGTTATTAGACTTGATAGGACATTGCGGTTTTCGCGAACCTCTACTACTTTTTTGTCAAACTTACAATGGCACAAACAGATTTTTTAAATCTCTTTTCATTTTTGAGTTACAGAGGGCGATAATGAAAATTCTTACTTATTCAGCCACCCCCGTATCTCCTTTGCTATTGAAGATATTTTAAATGTGTAAACTGATTATTATAGATAATTTTACGTAGAATTCAGTGACGTCCTTAGTTTTTTTATGGGGGTTACCATTTCTGAAATATGACACCAACTTGTATTTTTTTTAATGAAACACCCTGTATTTTTATTGGCCATTAAATTTGTAATTTTTTTCTCTTTTTAATGATATGACACATTCTATATTTTGAATTTTCTTAAAACGCTCAAAAAAGGGAATAACTATTTTATTCGAAAAATGGTTCAGGGGGCTATGCAGAAAAACCAAAATAAATTACTTTTAGAATAAAAATAGTTGTTGAGGATATTAAATAAAACATTTCTACGGTTTTTTTGTTTTTCCGCATAGTCCCCTAACCATTTTTATAATAAAATACTTTTTCTCTTTTTTGAGCGTTTTAAGAAAATTCAAAATATAGAATGTGCCATATCATCAAAAAGAGAAAAAAATTACAAATTTAATAGGCAATAAAAATACAGGGTGTTCCATTAAAAAAAATTGCAAGTTGGTGTCATATTTCAGAAATGGTAACCCCCATAAAAAAAAAAAACTAAGGACGTCACTGAATTCTACGTAAAATTATCTTTAATAATCAGTTTACACATTTAAAATATCTTCAATAGCAAACGAGATACGGGTGTGGCTGAATAAGTAAGAATTTTCATTATCGCCCTCTGTAACTCAAAAATGAAAAGAGATTTAAAAAATCTGTTTGTGCCATTATAAGTTTGACAAAAAAGTAGTAGAGGTTCTCGAAAACCGCAATGTCCTATCAAGTCTAATAACCGATATACCTCCCAGTCGCGACCAAAATGGGACACAGTGCACTTAAATAATTTGGGGCGGTAGGAAGACGGGTGAAATGGACCAGCTGCAAATCGAGATCAAGCAACACGTGGAGGAATCGCGAAAATGCGTTGACAGAAGCAGGAAAACCGACGAGGCCATCGAGAGTCTTTCAGCCAATTTGAGGAACTTGTACCTCTGCATTAACCCGCTGGCGGTGCCCGATTCGGAGGCCCTCGACGTCGTGGAGAAGATTAAAACCGGCGTGGTGGAGATTTTCCAGAAAATCGGCTCGGAAATCGAGCTCAAAAGAGGCGATACCAACGCTGATAAGGTAAATAGATTCGCTTGAAAACGCTGGTAGAGTTGAGGATTTAATTATTCTTGTTTTTATAGGAAGATGTGGTGGATCCCAGCGATGAAAAATGGCTGCCGGCGCCTTACGCGGGTTTGGTGAGGAGGACGCCACTGCCCCAAACCGGGGGTTCCCCCGCCCCTCCGCCGCCGCCCGGTAAATAATGGGCATTTAATTTAATGCCCGATTTCACCAACCAATTCTTAAAGTTAGGTAATACTTAGGATTTAGGAAGTGCTAAGTATACAATTTGTGTGGTAGGATGTACCCATTTTTGCAAATACTTCTTACCTTAGGAATTACTAGGTAAGAAATACCTAAAAGCAGGTTGGTGATATCGGGCATTATAACTCCGAAACTACTTACACGAAAAGCTTGATTTTTGTTTCATTTTTTAGAGAAAACATTAATCTTTAACTTAAAATGTTTCAGGTTCTGATGATGAGGAAGAAGTACCTTCCAGAGGGTACCTAAAGCGGCAGGCTCAGTTAGTTGTAGACGCGAAATATCGTAGAAAGAACGTGAGATTGCAAGTACCCCGGCGCAATTAAAAGGTGTGATAGAAAGAAAAGATCGTTTTAGTTCTTAGATATTTATTCTAACATCACTATTTATGACTTTAATTCAAAATAATGAAAAAATAGATAACAGCCATACATGTTACAATAACATTTACAATATAAATTAAATTAACTTGTGGTAAACGAAATCGTTCAAAGGAAAACTAGACAAAATCGATAAGAATTTGATCAATTTATCGGTCGCCCGTCCGTTTAAAATCGCATTGGAATAAAAATTATAATCCTACATCTACCAATTACGCCAACAAATGACCCATTTGATAGCTTAATTACGAATTTCGCTTGAAAATTTCCAATTTATTTAGGACCACCCTGTACACGAAACAGTTAGTTACAAACGGAGACACGTTTTCATTTCTTTAATTCATTTATTGGTAATGTGAACCACTTCTAAACACTAATCTGGATTCATATTTTACAAACATTTTTACAGCGTGTTTTTCTTCAAAATAAAGCGAAATAAAATTAATAAAAATAAACATAACAAAAAAGATGAATCGTAAACTTAAGAACCTAATAAAGGGGATAACTTATTGCTAATTTTTTTTGTATTTTAATGAAAATTTAAACCTCGCAGACTCTTCGGAGCTCTTTCACCAAGACCACCATCGGATAAATAATTCTCGTCTTCTACCTAATCATTTTTTTTACATTTGCACAATTACTTAAGTGTACACAATTAACTATGTGTTTTCGAAATTATGTCAACATTTTTCGCGCGTTTTACTTCAACCCTTAGCACTGGAGTGAAAGAGTTAAAAATAACAAAATGATTGTTTCCTAAATTTTTTACTAGTAATAAATACCATTTCCAATTAACTATAAAATAATATGTGATAAGGAAACACGCATTTTCGCCGTTTTAACAAACACTAAAATAATTCAAACTGTACACGCTAGACCATGCCACTTACAATCGATTTACAAACACTTCGAAAAACCCACACGCTCAAATGCAGATCATTTGCTTGAATTTTCGAAAAGATAAACGAAATTATTGTCTAATCGATAGTAATTAAACAACTAGCGTACATTAAAAATAATTTCATCGTTAAATTTGACTTAAATGGTACACTCATTAGTTTTTTTTTGTAACGTTTTCGTTTTTCGGTTTTTAAAGGAAAAAAAGATTACACAACTCGAATAGGGTAAGTTACTAAATACTATGAGTATCGTTTTCCCTTTGATAGAGAGGTTAAAATTCAACACCTGGAATGGTACAACTCGATGTTGAAACAAATAAAATATAATTCTAAGAACCGAATTCGAATCGAGGAAATCGAAGCATTTCGACGATTCGAAAAAATACTAGCAAATAAAAATTAATACAATAATCAACCCAACATTTCTGTACAATTTTATAATATTTTTTTATATTACTATTTACAAACCATTTGGAAAAAGTTCTAACTTAAATATTAGAAATAAATTTTAAAAAAACAAGATCCGGCCACTAAAAACAAGAATCACATTAAACAGAATATGAACTGTACCCAAGGATAAGAGTAAGAAGAGAAATAATAAAGATGTAGAAGATGCAGCTGGAACTTAATGGAAGCATATTTTTTAAAAATTAAAAAAAAAAATAGGTTTCTTCTTTTTTGAGCGTCTAACATTCGTTTAACACCTATTAAAATTGTCATATATAAATACAATAATTACACAAAATGGCTCGTCGAGAGTCCTTTTTTTCTCTATAAATATTAAAAATTTTCAGTCAAGCGGCGCACGAAACCACCGTTCATAACGAACCTTCGAAAGCGGCCATTAAATCACTTTGCATATTCATATCTATCTTGTTCTCCATCTGAAATAAAAAAAAAACAAATACATTATAAAGTAACACATACAGTTCGTGCAAATACAAAAATGAACGCACGTCACTAATGTGACGTCATTTGCCATGCATTGTGTCCAACTTTTAAAAATAAATACATAAAACAGAATAAGTTTAATACCTGCTGAATTTAATTTAATATTAACAAGGGATGATAGAAAATGTTTAAAAACGTAATTAAATCATCTAAGAAAAATTAATATTACAAAAATTCAACGTATTTATATAAAAAAAGTAATTTTTTCTTGTTGTATGCTGACAGGCACTGACTGTCAAATCGCATAGTTGCCGTTGTCATCCGATCAGTAATTTTAATTTTTCATTTCTTCTTCTTCTTTCTAGTTTATTAGACTCCACTACTAATGACTATTCGGTCGAATGATGAAGAAATAAGAATTTCTTGCGTAGTTATCTTTTTCACACGTTATAAATGACACAATTTCAGCACTAAATATTTCATATTTTACGAAAGTTTTCTCTGAAATTTCACGATGTACACTTATAAACGACAAAATTATACACAAAATTTTTAACTCAACCTATTAATGTATTTCAGATGATAAAGGAATTTGATGATAATTGTAGTGAGCACCTGAACACATCGGTAGTTTAGGAACGTGAAGCATCAACCGCTAATTTTCAATTTGTTTTTGTCATTTTGACATATGACAATTTTAGTGAATTCTTAGACTTTGTAAACTTTATATAAGTTCGGCAACACTGTCTCTTTGTGACGTAGTAAATTTATAGTGACGTGCGTTCATTTATGTGTTACACCGACTTGTATTTCATTACAACATGTAAGTTTTCCTTCAAATTAGGCAACCAGCATTACACATACGGCAACGTCATATATTATTACGTCATAATATCCTTACCACTTCCCGTCTTCGTCTTTCCTGCTCCTGCAATCGTTGCCTCTCCCTCTCCGATATCCTCTCCGAACCCGAACTCAACGAACCCGGCGACGTGCTGCCCTCACCCGGCGACGATCGCAACTCCTCCACCCTCTGATTCGTTATGGGCTGTTGCTCGGCTACAGCTTTCCTATAAAATAACAAAAATAAAGGTAAACATACAAACAAATCGAGTCATCCAACAAAATGACAGTTCGACGCTGTCAAAATTCCGCTCCGGAATCAAGGTCGCTAAGACAAAAAAGGTTGGCTCATTTCACTTAACGTCAATGGAGAAGACCACGATGTGAGATATGCGGATTTCGGCAAAAGATACGATTAGAAATGATTTATTAGAGCTCAAAACCGTTTTCAGTTGCTCAAAATGTGTTATAATTAAAAAGTTATAGCCCTTTGAAATTTAGAAATTTCGTGTTTTGACTCATACCTTATCAACCAATCATAAACCACTCACGTCTTGTTGTATAGTAAATAGTATGAATTTTCGAACGCAGTAACAAAGAATACACAAACGAACAAAAATCAAACTGTCATTTGTCAGATTTTTCTGAAAAATGCACAAAACAAATTAAACGAATTGCATTTTGGCACAAAACACTTTACTGATAATATTGAAGTTGACAAGAATGTTGCCAAATAAATTTTTCAGGACCATTATTTGTGTTTTTAACACGAAAATCGATTACAATTTATACAGATGAAGATGTTATTTTTAGATTAATATATCGAATTATCCGTTAGGTAATGGAAGAAATGGATAAATCAGAAAATGTTTATTGCAATAAATATACAAAAAACGCACATTTTGCTGTGTAAAGAAGAGTAATAGGAAACGTGGCAAACTTGCTAAATGTGACTTCTCTTTGCAACTCTCGCTTTGATTGGAGCAGAGTGTATGACGATTGTGTGACGTTTTTCAAACTTTAAAAATTAATTGCGGCCTTATTTGGCCACAGAAAAAAAAAACAATTTCATCAATTTACCTGGCCTTCTCCAACGCGTCCTCCTCCTCCTTCTCGCGCCGCCTCTCGTGCTCGGCGCGCAACCGCTCCCTCTCGGCCTGCTCGCGCTGCTGCCGCTTCATCTCCAAATTCTCCAGCCGCTGCTTCTCCCTGTCGGCCTTCTCCTTCGCCTTGTTCTGGAACGCCTTGAAGCTGTCCATCACCTGCTGCTTGCTGCTGCCCCCAGGCGTGTTGTTCTGCGGGCTCTTCCCCTTCGCCAGGCTCGACCACGAGCTGGCGTTCTTCACGTTGTGCTGCTGCTGCTGCTGCTGCTGCTCGGCCTTCTCCTGCTTGAACCCGAACGTCTGCGGCTTGGAGGCGACCGGCGGCGGTTTCTTCTCGCTGATCATCGCCCCCACCAGCCCGTCGAGCCGATCCTGGCCCGGATCAGGCTTGATCATCTGGCTGCTCAGGTGCTGCGGCAGCTGGTCGAACATCGACGATATGGACATCTCCATGGGCAGCCCCATCGACGTAATACCGTTATTATTGGCGGTCAAATCGAACTCGTGCTTGATGCCGAACCCGTTGTTCTGCGCGTGCATCAAGTTAGCCTGGGTTTGCATCAGCGCGGGTAAATCCCCGGCGTCCATGGACATCGGCATGTGGTGCATGGCCATCGTCACCGGCGCCTTCATGTCCATGGTCAAAGAGCTCGGCTGCAAAACGGGATGTGTGACGTTAGGATTGAGGTTCATGTGTACGGGATGGGTGGCGATGGGATTGGCGAGCTGCGGCACGGCGACGGCGTCCTGCTCCAGGTTGGCCAGGCTCTGCTCGATGGGGTCGGTGTAGGTGTCCATGTGCGCGATGACGTTCGGTTTAGGTTTGTCGGGCGAGGGTGTGGGTAGGGCGACGGATTTGGGGGCCTGCGGTACGCTCGCCGGTGTTACGGGATTCACAGCTGATAGCTTCTCGATGCCGATGGGTTTGATGTTCAGCGGCGGCACCAGCTGCGCGGGCGGCGCGCTGGCGTTGTGCTGTTGCTGTTGTTGTTTGCCGGGAGCAACGGCTTGTTGTTGCTGCGGTGGCGGGAAATTGTTGTTGGCGGGTACCGGCGGCGTATTTGTGGTGGCCGGCGCGGCGGCGGCTGCGCTAGCGTTGGCGGGTGTTTGTGGCATTGGCGGTGCCGTTGTTGGTGGCTGTGGTTTCTGGTGACATAAGACATGCATCGATTCTCACTCATACATATTATAAATCGAGTATTTTATTTATTAGTGAAACTACAGTCGCGCGTCGCGACGCTCAGGCGTCGAAAAATCATTTGCACTTTTTGGAGTAGTAAACGAAGAAAGTAGATGTGTGTGTGTGTTTACATTACAAATATACAGGGTGTGTCACGTAGAGGGCCCATTAGAAGTATATGGAAAAGTAGTGGTAAATAAAATTTGAAAATTTGTATACAAGTATTTGTCGATACGCTTGATTAAATGAAAATATTTTCAACTATTTCTTACTTCCGGTTATACCGGAAGTAGACTGTAACTTTCTTATTTTAAATGGAACACCCTGTATATTTTTGCATTTTTAGATTCTACTCGATGAGCTGATTGCAAAAAGGTGTCACACTTGGTATTTTGGTCTTTTAATAAAGGTTATACAGCCACTCAAAAATCACAAAATTTTGATTTTAGGAGGCTCTGAATGCCAAACAATTGAAAATCGGGAAAAACGGCTTACATGTCCCTATCCTAACTTTTCAAGTACTGTCTATTGACATGATATAAAATGTATGCAGGGTGATCAAAAATTTAGAAATTTTTATCGAAAAAATTTCTGTACCATTAGAAAGTACTTGAAAAGTTAGGATAGGACCATGTAAGCCGTTTTTCCCGATTTTCAATAGTTTGGCATTCAGAGCCACCTAAAATCAAAATTTTGTGATATTTTAGTGGCTGTATAACCTTTATTAAAAGACCAAAATACTAAGTGTGACACCTTTTTGTAATCAGCTCATCGAGTAGAATCTAAAAATGCAAAAATATACAGGGTGTTCCATTTAAAATAAGAAAGTTACAGTCTACTTCCGGTATAACCGGAAGTAATAAATAGTTGAAAATATTTTCATTAAATCAAGCGTATCGACAAATACTTGTATACAAATTTTAATTACCACTACTTTTCCATATACTTCTAATGGGCCCTCTACGTGACACACCCTGTATACAGAGTGGAGATATTAACTGGAATGAATTCGCTATACCCTACTTGGCACTGACGTCACTGTTCAGAGAGAGCTATCATTGGTGGTGATACTTTTTGACGGGAAATAGAGCGCCGTGATTCGCTGGACTCGGTGACGTCAGTGCCAAGTGCCAATTTAAAGTCTCCACGCAGTATTATTAAATAAAATAATGACTTACCGTTATCGTAGTATTATCGACCGAAGGGTTGGGGCTCTTTTTGTTCACTTTCTTTTTAGTAGATCTGTTGGTCGTGCCACCTACAAAACTCATTGGCTGAGTACGATATTCGATATCGATAAACCTTTTTTGGTACCTTGAGTGCTATAAACCGATTTATCCGAAGGATTCGTGTATTTTGTTCGTTTACCACAAAAACAAGACGATACGTTATATATTAAATTTAATAAATTTCATTCAATATCATTATCAAT
This sequence comes from Phyllotreta cruciferae, assembly GCA_917563865.1. Taxonomy (NCBI): domain Eukaryota; kingdom Metazoa; phylum Arthropoda; class Insecta; order Coleoptera; family Chrysomelidae; genus Phyllotreta; species Phyllotreta cruciferae. Next base: position 3,867,065 of record OU830620.1, on the reverse strand, counting down.
GCTTACAAGTTTTGTGTATTTTTTTTTAATCCGCTTTACTCATTTCGCATTTTAAATAATAAATATACAAACAGTAATTACTAAATTATTTAGCTTGGAAATTACTAAACTACCTACTTCTCTAGAGGCAAGATAATCATTATTTTGCAAGAAACATTAAATTATGTACAAAAACATTAATAGTATTTACACAGTAAATATTCCTCGACTGACCCAATAAATTATTATAAAAAAAAAATATTAAAAAAATGATCAAATAGACTATATTTAAATTAAAAATATTCCATTTACATACGCAGACAAACAAAAAAAACGAACCAAAAATTATTTATAAGTGTCGAATATTCATTAATTAAAAATACAGTGCAAAAAATCGATTTATTTTAAATGAGATACATGTTAAAAGTATGTATAACCATACTAAATACGTTTTCGTTACGTGAAGGAATAAGAATACATAAACGTATGCATTAAAAAATATTCGTTTGTTTTACAGTAAATCGTAAATTATAATCAAATATGTACAAATCAATACATCACAAAAAAACGTAAGTAAATCTGCTTTGATATGACAACGAGACATTTGTGTTCACTCCAAAATAATCCAACTCGAACAAACGAACAAATCAAATACCAATTACAGCGGGAACAATTTCGATAACACACTTTAAATTCAAAAAAAGAGTTTTCAACTTACACGAGACTTGCCTCACAATAAATTCGAGTGCTGTTTTAATTCCTTCAATACCCTCTAAAAAAAATAGTCTCTACATCATTCAAATAAAATGACAATAGAAGAATTTCGTATTTATAGTCTATTCATAAACGAGGCTGAGTATACAGAAGTTACCTGCCCAGAACAGAAAAAATAATCGCGATATTTTAATATTACTCGAATAGATCACCCTGTATTAGTTTTGCAAGAATCATTACTGTGCTTCATTTATGAATAGAGTATAAGGCGCGATTGTAGATGCATACTTAATTGCAAATTTATGTTGTAAAGTCGCTATTGATGAACTCGGTTTAAAGTTGACATCCGTTGAACTAACGTTCACCTGCGACATCTACAATCTATTTCTTCAAGAAGCCAAAAAGAAACAGTTTTCTTGCGATAAATTAAGCTCAATTAAATCTTCTACTGTCATTTTTTTAGATTATACAGGAGTCTATTGGAATGTACACAAACATTCGAGAACGAGTATTGAAAAAACCAAAAAAATTTGTAGCCTAGAGTGCAAACAATGTGGATGGTGGCCAACCAACAAATCAGCGCTTGACCAATTTTAAAACGAAAAAAAAAATCAAAAAAAAAATTCAATTTGAAACCATACAGTACCACGGATTTGAAAAAACAAACAAACAAAAAAATGAACCTTTTTTTGGTGTTCACGGCGCCTTTCTTACCTTTTTCTATCGGAAAACCGGGCGAAACCAAAAAAATCCGAGCGAAGCATTTACAGTGAACACCAAAGTAAATTTAATTACATTGCATTTTTTTAAACAAAAAAAAATCATAGGATAAATCGGCCGCCCCAAACACATTGTCTGCATTAAAAAACGTAGCGCGGTTACGTCGAAAATACAACAAAAAAAATAAAAAAAAATAATAATAAACACATAAAAAAAATTCACCTGGTCCGTCGAGGATGAGAAAAATGAGGTAGAGAAAAATCTCCCCGTTCGGGGAATTACTTATATTGCCGTTTTTGTGGTAATAAAAATTAAGACCCAATGGCCTGTATGGTTGTGGTCCGGTCAAACGCGCCGTACCCACACGGTTTATGCACTCAAGGTAGTATTAAAAAAAAAAATATAAGAAACAAAAATAAATCGCTTAACCGCCAACGTTCCGATATCGATTATCAATCGATTATACTAATCGATTATTTATCGAAAAGGTGGCGTTTAATAATACTTTTTACGTCTTACAAAAAAAAAACCAAAAAATAAAAATGATAACGAAACAAAACTGTGATCAGATCATCAAATTAAAAATAATATGTAATAATATAATAATAATAACGGAATAAATTTCATATCAATGAAGCTGTGGGTTGTTTCGGTAAATACGTATAAAAAAAATGAATTGATATGAAACTTTTCGTTGCGGGTGGCTAATTGTTAGCACCGGAACAAAAGTTCGCTCGTTTTTTCTTCTTTTTTTCGAAAAAAATACTCAAAAAAAACGGTCGATTAATTTTTGCTATTTATCAATACATATATCACATTCACAAAAAAAAATCCAGCGAAAATAAGCGCTTGACTCGCCTCTGAAAAGCCACCCGGATCATTTTAAAATTATCACATTAAAAAAAAAAACATGCAAATCCACTTTTTTTTACTTATTCGAAAAAGCTACAATATTTACATAAAATTGTCCTATCATTTTTTGTGTAAGTGTGTTTGTGTGTTTTTCACGAAAAACGTCCCACTTTGATCTCTCATTTAACCCGGACACTCCCCATAATTTAATCGATATTTTTCATAAATGGCACCTTCGAGGTCGCAAAAACAGAAAATAAAACAAAAATTCAACCCGAATCCCATTCGCTATAAATAGGCAACTTATGTAAAAAGTGAATTAATTCCGTTTTGCCTTAAAAAATCTCAATCATCCTAAACGTATGTATGTATTTTTGCAAAGGATCCCCTACTATGTTTATTTAGAATTTCGGGAAAAATTAGTAGAATACACCAGGTGTGTCGTTTGTGTAGTGGTGTTATTGTATTTAACAATTATAGAAATTTAACCGAATTTAATTCAAATGATAACTTTTCATATCCCATTAAAAGCCATTTTGTTTACTAAAAATAAAAATTCTACCCCTCTGTGTGAAACAACGTATTTTCGCAAGGGATCCCCCACTTTTAATTAATTTCCTTCGAGTCAAAAATAACGATACTACGACACAAAATCCACCTGTACAGAGTGTATAAAAAATCCGGGAGATTGCGGAGCCAATACGACACGAAAAATATAATAAAAAAAACTTGGTCCGAATTTACCGCCGTCGCATTTTCAAAACGAGTAACTCGGGCGCCGCGAGATCCGCGTTTTTTCTCTCAAACGAAACGTTCATCTATTCATTTAAATTATCTCTTATTTTTTTCTCTATTTTTTAATGGGGCTAACCTGCTTCGCTGTCGCTGGAATCGCTCGAACTCGACGACAGGCTGCTGCTGCTGCTGTCCGAATCCGAGCTGCTCGAGCTGGAGGACAAGCGACCGGAGGGACCGCCAGCGCCCGTCGGGTCCACCTTGTTCGCTTCATCTACAACAAATGCGAATCATCAATCAAAACCTACATCGCAACGTAACGTTTGTAATGAGTAATCTTTCCCTCATATATCCTATTTCTTTTGGTATTAGGGGTATTAGGAACGAAAGAAGTAGGAAGACAATAATGAATAATCTTTCCCTCGTATGTCCTATTTCTTTAGGGGTATTAGGAACTAAAGAAGTAGGAATGCATGAGGCGTATGAACGCGTTTGTAATGAATAATCTTTCCCTCATATATCCTATTTCTTTTGGTATTAGGGGTATTAGGAACGAAAGAAGTAGGAAGACAATAATGAATAATCTTTCCCTCGTATGTCCTATTTCTTTAGGGGTATTAGGAACTAAAGAAGTAGGAATGCATGAGGCGTATGAACGCGTTTGTAATGAATAATCTTTCCCTCATATATCCTATTTCTTTTGGTATTAGGGGTATTAGGAACTAAAGAAGTAGGAAGGCAATAACGAATAATCTTTCCCTCGTATGTCCTATTTCTTTAGGGGTATTAGGAACTAAAGAAGTAGGAATGCATGAGGCGTATGAACGCGTTTGTAATGAATAATCTTTCCCTCGTATATCCTATTTCTTTTGGTATTAGGGGTATTAGGAACGAAAGAAGTAGGAAGGCAATAACGAATAATCTTTCCCTCGTATGTCCTATTTCTTTAGGGGTATTAGGAACTAAAGAAGTAGGAAGACATGAGGCGCATGAACGCGTCTGTAATGAATAAACTTTCCCTCGTATGTTCTATTTCTTTTGGTATTACCGTGTAATGAACTAAAGAAGTAGGAACCCATGAGGAACAATTCGCATGAGATTGATTCATTTCTTACCTTTTTTAGGTGCTTTTTTGGAATTGCCGATTTTATCGTTTACATCGATTAGTCTTTTTTCTAGCTCCTGCTTCTTCTCCGCCATTTGTTCGTCTTTAGATTTGCCGGCTACTTTTTTATCTAAAATAACAAATTATTGTTAGCGATGCCGGCGAATTGGTTTTCGAATGTAATAAAAATTAATTTTCAACTTCGATTCGCAACTGAAATCGATTATAGTCTATTCATAAATGAGCCGGAATAATAAATCGATCGATTAAAGCCTACACAGAAATTGAATGTTCACGATAATATTTTAATATTACTTGGTTGGTTCACCCTGTATTGGTTTAGCAAGGATCATTATTCCGGCTCGTTTATGAATAGACTATAGAATTCGGAGTACCAATTGCAAAATTGAAAATGTTAGTACGATCAGATTCTATGTCTTGAAAAGACGTAGAATTTGGCAATGATTTAAGCGTTATGATAAGCCGAATTACCTTAGCGAAAATTTTTATACAGAGTGTTTCAATATTATATCTCAATAAATTAACTAGAATTCAAAATATGAAGTTATCAACCCAAATAATGAAATAATTAGTGTGTTTTTTGTCAATGTTAACCAGTAGACATATAAACAAAACATTCTGTATAAAAAATTCGATCAATTTTAACTAAATGCATTCACCAGTCACCAGATATATTACCTATTTTTACAAAACAAATTAGAAATACACCCCCAAATGGTAGAGCATGCGCTATATGCAAAAAAATAGATGAGATATTTCGAAAAATAAAACAATATGGATATAATGTAATACATAGCCGAAAAAAATGTATATAACATCACTTCATCAGCGATTTTGCAGTAAATTTCGTGCTCAATTTATCTTACATAAATGTTAAAAATAGGAGAAATAATCGAATTGAACACGAAAGCTTTTACTACTAATAATTTTGATTTCCAACAGTACATAAATATAAAAACAAATCGTATAAATGTACTACTTGGATAATCAAATTATGCATATATAAAAAAAACCTTAAAAAAACCCCACCAGCAAAGTTCTACCATGCTTAAAAATGTGTAGTTCCAATTACATACGCCTGTCGCTCTGTTATCGTTTACACCACAACATCGCAATTTCCAACAAAACCAATTCGTTACAATTACTCCTCAAAATCAACCAAATCGAATCGGTTCCATCCAAAGACATTGCGATATCAGTGGCGCACTGGTGCACTCGTAAACGGCGCAATTTTTTACTAATCGTGTTGTTTTTGTTGGGTAGACGTAAAGTAACGGAACTTACAGTAAGGCTTACGTGGCTTTTTACGCAGACACGACGCGACGTAGCTCTCCAATTCTCGCAACGTCGACGGCTTCAACGTCTCGAAATCGATCTCGATCTCATCGGGATTCGAATCCCTCAACGACGGCTCCCTCGATTGGATTATATGTACAACTCGACCCAATTTGTCGCCTGAAAACAACACCAATTTCATCAAAACTCTACTGGCTGTATATGCCACTACGTGAAAGACCCTACGATATTATCATGGGTAGTTCAAAAACAATGCATTTACCGGGTAATTTGTTAATATCTAATGAAAGTTGTCGCTTCTCGTCGTAGGACATCGGCTTGGCGTTGTCCTCGTCCTCGGAATCGAACGGCATGGGGGGCGGCTGGGCGGCGTTCTTCTTCCTGCCGGCGCCGGTCTTGTTGTTGGCCTTCACCCGCTTGGGGGCGGCGTTGGCGGCGGCGGCGGGCTTGTTGCCGCGCAAGCCTACGGACAAACGTAAGTCGAATTACGTCTAATTCTAGGATATTACACAAGGAGATTTAAGTAGAGACCTAAATAAGGGTTGTAATCCCAATGTTTTTGTACAAGTGTACGTGCATTTATTAGCGATATAAAATTACGCATCAACTTACACAAGTGTTTCAACAAAAATACGAACTAATAGTAAAAAAAGTCAAACAACAGGTCGATCTGCAAGCTTTCGATAATTAACTACGCATACTGGATGTAATTTTTAGTGCCAAACTACCTCAAGAAGCTTAGGTGCAAAATATACAGTTTTGTACAATAATCGAAAACTAAACTACTGATGCAGAAAAGCGTTTGTACATTTTACTTGTACTCTCTTCAATTAAGTTTTTTTTTAACCGAATACTATAATAGTAGGACAACAATACTTACATTATGCCTACTAGGTTTTAACATACAGCTTGCTTCACATGCTTATCATCAAATCTATAGTTAATCATGAAATACACTAATATACATAGCAAAAATCGAATCTACATACTAACAAGTTACTTACTGTTTACAATACAATGCCAGACAAAATTATTGAATCGAATACAGCAAAAAAAATACAAACTATTGCGTATACGGCAGACCCAAAACGAGATACGAACATGCGTTGAAGAATTTGCAGCAGAGCATAATAACGTAGTAGATAGAAATAAATGAATAAAAAACGATTAAATAGAATCTCACCTTTGCTCTTAGGTGTTTTAGGCTGGGCGGAAGCGTTGGCGCCAGCTGCCGCCATGTTGTGATGCATGTTGATCGACTTGCCGGCGGGATGGAGCGCCCCCGCGCCCTGCGCCCCGACCGCGTGATGGTGCGATTCCCCGGCGACGGTCGCCCCGGCGCCGGACATCTTCATATCGGCGCCGGACACAACACTGGCGATGCTGTCGTCAACGCTGTCCGCGATCGAATTGTTGTTTGACTTTAGGGCGCCGTGCCCCGATGGCTTACCGAGACCGCTGCTGCTGTTCGGCAGCGCTCCCGCCCCGGCGGCGGTCATGCCGCCGCCGCTCGGCTTCTTTTTCATCTTGTTCTTCTTTTTCTCCTTTTTCCGGCGCGAGCTCTCCTCCACAAGCTTGCGCATCTTCTCTTGCAACGCCGTCAGCTGTAACAATTCGTTGTAGATTAACTCAATAAACATGTTAGGGTTTAAATAGTGTACCTCTTTTTCCAGTACTTTTAATTGTTTATTACGTCGTTCCTCCTCCGAATCCTCGGATTCGCTGGACGAATCGGAACTCGAACCGGAACTACTCGATTCGGATTTTATGGGTAGATTATTTACAGCTCCTCCTATCCGGTTTACGGGTTCATCGGGGATCTTTGCGAACCTACAATTCAGTTCACAACATGAATCATCCCTTTATAATTCCCTTTATATAACTGGTACATTGTACGGTACTTACTTGACTTCGAACACGTCCTGCAGCTTCCGCGCCATGGCGACCACATCGTGGTCAGAGGGATTGTACTTGTAACAATTACTAAAAATCAGTCTAACGTCGGCGGCAAAGTCCTGCGGGGTGCGGTACTCCCTGTTGTCCATCTTCTCTTTGACCGTACCAAAGTCCATCGGTCTCTTTATGATGTCGTGGTAGTCGTGCAGGCCCAATAATTCTGCATCGACCGGTTGATAGAAAGGCCAAGCGTAATTCTGCAAACAAACACAAAAGCTTTAGTAAATATGAAAATGATACACACATAATAAGTTATTTTTTAGGTACAAATCAGTGTTAAAAAGCTCGTATTGTTTGATTAATCACAACTAAATCAGAGTTTCAATAAATCATCATATACACGATAAAGCGAGCCTCTACGACTCGCCGAAACAACAACAAATCACATCTCACCGAATGTTTCTTGGAGAACAGTTCCATAAGGATTTCATTGCAAGCTTTCAGCGACTCCGACAACTTATCGTTGGGTTTGTGGATCGCCGGTTGAGGTACATGAAGGTCGATTTCCCGCCGCGCCGGCTTCTTTATCTGCCTGCCCGATTCTCTGCGCGTCGAAATCTTCGCCGACTTCGATTCCAATACCGTCGGATAATCGTAGGCCGTCGCCGGCGTCGTCGTGTCGGCCTTTCTCTTCACGCCTTTTTTTACCTAAACATTCAAACAAAGCCTTTAGTAAATAAGAAAATAGTCGAAGCGTAACGCGTTAGTTTTTAGGCATAAATCAGTGTTAAAAAGCTCGTATTGTTTTATTAATCATAACTAAATCAGAGTTTTAATAAATCATCATATGTATACACACAATTCAACATCCCCAAGTACTGGGGTATTGTAACAGGGGCGTATCAACCGCTAGAGGGTCTAGCTCGATACTCCCTTGTATAAGATATAAAGGTTTGGGTACCTTGGCTGGTTGCGCCGGCGGCATGACGTTGGAGGGCAGCACTCCGCTGGGATCGAGGGAATTCGATAGGGGGGCCCCCGGGGTGCCGTGCATCGAACTGACGGGCGTGCCGAGCTGCTGCGGCGTCAGAGAGCTGTTGTTGTTGTTGGCCGGCGCTATCGTCGTGGTGGCGGTACTTCCCGGCAGCGTCGCAGGAGCTTGGGTACCCAACGGCAAACCGGACGAACCTTGAACAAGTGAAAAAACGCACGTTTATTACGATTTTCGGGATTAGAGTGAGAGTTATGTATGCGGCGGTATATCAGAATTAAAAAGCTCGTTTTTTGAAAAGCATCAGAGTCTTCAGTGGGTTTTATGGTTGATATCATCATTGGTGGTTTTTTTTTTATAAAAAACAAAATCTCGGGGGTAAAGTCGAATTGTTTTCAGTACTTTACGCGGCGTTATAAATCGCGTTATAACGTACCGGTAGTGGTCGCAATTGGTGTGGTACTGGTAGAGGAAACGGTCGCGGGCGGCCTGCCTCTGACACCTCCTGGTACTATAGCTGCTGGTACCGGTCCGCTGGAGGATGGCGTGCTGCCGCCGCCGCCACCGACGCTAACTCGCCCTTTCTTGCCTTTGGCGCCTAAACGTTGAAGAACAATAACAGCTTCGTTCCCAACGAACACTCGGACCAGTTCACAAATTAATCAACAGCTGCATTACTAATATGCAGCTGTACATATATACAAACATCTAACGCGTTAGTTTGTGTACTGATCTAATGCTCATTGGGAACCGAAACAGTGGAAGGTACGATGCTAAAGAGCACCGTTCAAAAATCTCTGTACCTTTCATCGGCATATCAACGACAAATTCTTGTTTAGGCATGTCGGCCACTTTGGTTAAAAATACTTTTTCTAATGTTTGGGCCATGACCACCACATCTTCGCCGGGCTGGTTGTAGACGTAGCAATTCGTGAACATCGTGTTGAAATCTTGAATGCACTCTTTACCCGACCAATAGTAGTTGTTCTCTAAACGCTTCTTTATCGTTCCCAGGTCCATCGGTTGTTTGATTATTCTATGATAGTCCTGAAATGGGACAACGATTAATATAATTTACAGCTTTGGGTGGGCGAATACGTACGGGCAGGTTGAGTTTCTTAGCGTCGACGGGTTGTTGAAAAGGCCAGGCGAATTTGTCCTTCCATACAGCCTTTAGTACGGTTTTCTGCAGGAATTGCAGTTGGTTCGTTACGCGTCCTGGACTGTCCGGGGGCGGGTGCACCGGCGGTTGTACCACACCGTTGACAGGCTCCACGGGCGGTTCATTGCGGGGTGGACGTTCCATTTTTCACCTCACTGTAAACACAACAAATCATATAATAAACCGAAGCAGTACAAGAGCTAGAAAACACTTACGAAATGAGTTCAAATAGTGACCCGGGCCTACTGATCAGCTGTTTATTTGATTCAATTTGTATTCCATTTTACAGAATATTACTACAAGTTAATAGCCATACCAGCTAGGATCTGGAATTGTAAAGAATGATTTCGTTAATAACAATTCGATGAGTAAGTAGCTGAAGAAAGCATGTGTACAGGCATATAAATATAAGGGGTCGTGCGTACACTATAGTTGTTTATTTGGGATATTATAGTAATTATGAGTAGATATAAAATTTGTCATTGGACATCACTTAAAGAGTAAATATACGAACTTGAGTTTGATCAAGAAAGTAAAAGTTCAATGTTATTAGTACAAATACAAACAAACAAGCTTAACAATAATTTATCGTACAATTTCGTTTTAATTAGATTTAATCTAAATACCGAGAATTTTGATATAATTTATAATTAGGTGAAATAAAATAATTAATGTAAATCGCCACGCCCCCGTCTATTTCGCAAAATTCGGATAAAAAATTGCCGAAATTTCTGATCCGAATGGGATTTTTTCATGTGGAATCCTGCCTGCGTAACCTTCAGACGCAGGCCATACCATTGCATGTGTAGTCTGATGAGGCAAGAATGAAAACAATTTTTTTTTTGTACGCCGTCCTGTTTACAAATATACGCGTAAGCACGGCCGATTATTATCGAAAAAGCGGCGTCCGTACGTGGAGAATAATCAACGAGGAAAAGGATTCAAAGGCGATTTGAGAGTATTGCATTAAAGTAGGTTGTAATTCGTAATAGACAACGGACGCTTCGCACTAGCGTGAAATCGAATGTGGCTTTGGCGGTTAAAGGCGGGAAAAATCCGTCGTGTCCGCAATTACATGCAAACTACGTGAAAAACTGCACGGAAAACTCGCATTTTCCGGGAGAAAACCGTCCCTGTAATCGCGAAATCGCAATCTTTACCAATTTCACAACATGGCGGGTTCTACACACTAGCCTTTCGAGTGAAGCTCCCTGGATTTTTCGACTTTTCGCTAATAAAATGCGTTTCTACCGGAAACTCTTGTTAAATAACGATAGCTGATGCAGTAACGAACATTTTCAAACACATTACCTGCGTTTTTCGAGTGATAATCCACATTTGTAACGTGAAAAATACGGAGCAACACACTTTCACTCACCTAACACATACCCGCTAGCCAAGCTTGCCACAAACTGTCGTGATGGCCGACCTGCGGTAGTCTTGCGAGGAACGGATACTTAACGTTTTCATCAAAATTATGTAAAAGACGTTAAATATGTAAAAAATACTGTAAAATGCGGGTCATAATTGAGATTTCGCTATGAAATTCGTCAAAATATGCAGTAAATTAATATGCTCGATGTCGATGTCAAATGATTTTATGGATTTATTTTTGAGGTCATACAAATGGCTCCTCTCGTGAAATTTTATATTTCATTTTTTCTTACTCTAAAGCAAATTATACAACTAGTTTCAGTACTTTACCATGATTTTTCTGGGAACATTGAAAATCCAATGAATTCTATTTATGTGAAATAAAAACCAAATTGAGTTATTTATTTACATTTTAATTATTGTTTTGTTTTTCCGTCCAATTGACTATTTCACAAATTTTCGTAAAATTACAACAAAATACGCCAGAAAAACTGCATTCAAACTGCATACATACAAAATCAAATAAAGTTATTTTATTTTACACAATATGATGAAATTTTATTTTTTACTATGAAAAATATGGAATTATTTCGCGCACATCATCCATTTGCGCATGACAGATCCCTGACTGTTGCCAACATTAAACTAATTGACATATGATTTGTTGTCCAAATAATAATTAAACACATCATAAAAATCCCAACAAAAAATAACACAGATGTAATTCGCATTAAATATAAACCAAAAAAATCGTTTTTAATAAAATACAACTCGTATTAAATTCGAGTAATTTTAACTGCATCGCCAACAAATAAGAGTCCACATTAGGGACGTGTTTCTATTTAGTTTTGGCAACATCGAGTTGTCACCAACTTGCGCCATCTCTGACAGCTGTCATTAACTACTGGATGCTTATTAAATGTCGTTAATTTTCAAAATAGTTAATTTATAATTAAATTTACCACCTTTAATGGATTCAGTTGCTCCTCACTTTTTCGCAAACAACCACTAAACCATTCTATTTCATTCGAGTATGCTCCGTTTCATCCGTTCCATTAAAAACGAGCCGATTCGTCGGTAATTACTTTGGCGGGTTTTATACAAACAATAGTTTAGTTTAATGGCCGCAAATGTGAAGGTTTTGGATGGGGTATCGCATAGAATTTAGACGCTACAGAAGGTAAATACAATGCATTAACAAACGCGAACAATAATAGCTAAAGCAAATCTACTGAGTGTTCAGTATTACGTAAAATTCGCTTTTAACCGATTATAGAGAGTTATAGGGTGTGATCTAGATTATGTTTACGATGAATTCAGGTGTCTTGTTATTAACGTACGGTTTAAATCCAGGTTGGGATACTGAAAAATGTTGTCTACAGCCAACGAAATACAGATAAACGCGAAGAAACTAGCAGCGGACAGACAAACAGCAGTACCTGACAGCACCACATCCACAGAAATGCCCGATTTCTCAGTAGGCCACGAAGTCCTGGTCAAGCAGAAAGACGACAGGTACTACTTCGGCACGGTGGTGCAAGTGAACGGCGCGCGGGAGCAGTGCCTGGTGAAGTTCGGAGACAACACGTACAACTGGTCCGGCTTCAAGGATCTCACCAAGCTGAGCACCCCCCAGCAGGAGGACCTGCTGTGCGTGGTGTGCAAGAAGTCGGCCCCGAAGAACGACCAGGAGATCGCGGTGTGCGATCGGTGCGGCAGGGGCTACCACAAGCAGTGCCACTCGCCGGAGATACCCATCGCTAACCAAAAAGACGGTATTTAATTACACGAATGTCATTCGTTTGTAGTGGTTAATTGATCAAAATTGTTGTATTTTAGGTTCGCCTTGGATGTGCAAGAGATGCATCGAAAGCGACCCACATAGACTGAAAAAAAGTGATAATAACAAACGGAGGGATTCGCTCAAAGGCGTCCCGGCTTCCAACCTACGATATAGTAGTATAACGACTGTAGCTATTCCAACGAATAGAGTATTACCTTACGAAGTAAATTACACGTTTATCACGCTTTCGTTGGATTAATCGTATGATTTTTGTAGTTAACATCTTTAACGTGGGACACATATCATAGAGTAAACAGCGAACAAATATACTGCTACTGCGGAGGGAACGGGGAATGGTACAAGCAGATGCTGCAGTGCGGCAAATGCAGGCAGTGGTTCCACGAAAAGTGCCTCGGCTGTCTACAATATCCCCTCTACTGCGGCGACAGGTAAATTACCAGCAATTCCTTCGTAATCGCTCGATGTAATTGTCCAATTTTTTCCAGATTCTACGTATTCGTTTGTTCGATATGCAACCACGGACAGGACTTTGTGAGGCGATTAGAAATGAAATGGGTGGACCTGGTGCATTTGATGCTGTTCAATTTGACTGCCTACAATTCCAAAAAGTATTATGATCTTGATGCCGTTGTGATACCGTACATAAACGATAACTGGCACGCCTTGCAGCTACCACCAAAGGTGATTATATAACGGTTATTCAGTAACGCATCTCTATACTGAAAAATAGATTCCCAACTCTATTAACGAAACGTCATTAGTGTCATTTTTGACACTTTTTTCTTGTATACACCCTCGGTCAAAAGTATTGAACACCCCGCAAATATTACACGAGCAAAATAATCAAATCGAAAAGCGAATTATTGTTATTTATCCATAAAGAAACAATACAAAAATTGTTTAATAGAGCTACATTTAATAATTCCCCCAAAATTTAACAAACACCACGGGTACTCGACACTTTTGACCAAGGCTGTATATAATTTCTTGTACACTGTGTCCCATATTGGTCTGGAGGGTATCTCGGTTATCAGACTTGATAGGACATTGCGGTTTTCGCGAACCTCTACTACTTTTTTGTCAAACTTACAATGGCACAAACAAATTTTTTAAATCTCTTTTCATTTTTGAGTTACAGGGCGATAATGAAAATTCTGACTTATTCAGCCACCCTCGTATCTCGTTTGCTATTGAAGACAATATATTGAAATAGACAATAAAAATACAGGGTGTTCCATTAAAAAAATACAAGGTGGTGTCATATTTCGGAAATGGTAACCCTCATAAAAAAAAACTAAATACGACACTGAATTATACATAAAATTATCTATAATAATCAGTTTACACATTTAAAATATCTTCAATAGCAAACGAGATACGGGGGTGGCTGAATAAGTCAGAATTTTCATTATCGCCCTGTAACTCAAGAATGAAAAGAGATTTAAAAAATCTGTTTGTGCCATTGTAAGTTTGACAAAAAAGTAGTAAAGGTTCGCGAAAACCGCAATGTCCTATCAAGTCTAATAACCGAGATACCCCCCAGTCGGGACCAAAATGGGACATGGTGTACTATGGTGGACAGTAAGATCGTGCGGTCGTAAAACGCGCTCCTCGTTTAACTCGCCCTACCACCTATTTAGATGGCGAGCGTTTTGAGAGCGCATTGTAAAGCTGGCAACATTGCTATTGCCTGGGCCAGTTGAAATCGGATGTCGTACTGTTCGTTTCGGGCCCCGTCTCCGAATATCGAGTATCCATTTGTTTATACATTCGATGCAATATCGATAATGATAATATTCTTTATCGTGGTCCTATAGTATGTCAACTTGCCTTGGATATTAAAATAGTTCTATATATTTTTATAAATAGAGGAAAATCTGATTACACGTCATTCATTAAAAAAAATTAGCATACACAACAAGTTTTTCAAAAGAAAAAAACATTAAATTCATTAGGAAAAAATAAAAAATCGACCTACCTATTCGTGGATTATTGTGAAAAAGCAAATCCTAAGGATTTGCGTATATTGTATGTGATAATCCTACGAAGTATTTGCCTTTGATGAACTCGAATTAGTTTTTGAATCATTCGTTTTGATCATTTATGTTAATGACGATTTATGTTTATGTTAATGATGAAGATGACCGACTAGAATTTTTCTTATTTTAATATTAGTTTGTTTTTTTTAATTATCATTATATTTTTATATTTTTTAAAGACATTTCGTAACATAAGCAGATTTCTAAACTTATCTTTCATTAATAATTAAAAAAATATTTTTTACAAAAATTTGCTTCTTAGGTATAATCTTACCGCATGAGGGGGTGAGAAAATTTAAAATATTAACATTACATTAAAAGCCAAGTTATAATAAAAAAATAAAAATTATTTGATCTCATTTTAGGAATTTTTTATTCATCAGAAATAGGTAAAAAAAGGTAGGCCTTTATAAAATTTTATAAAAAATATGTTTTATAAAACATTTCATTAACATAAATGATCAAAACGAATGATTCAAAAACTAATTCGGGTTCATCAAAGGCAAATACTTCGTAGGATTATCACATACAATATACGCAAATCCCTAGGATTTGCTTTTTCACAATAATCCACGAATAGGTAGGTCGATTTTTATTTTTTCCTAATGAATTTAATGTTTTTTTCTTTTGAAAAACTTGTTGTGTATGCTAATTTTTTTTAATGAATGACATGTAATCAGATTTTCCTTTATTTATAAAAATATATATAACTATTTTAATATCCAAGGCAAGTTGACATACTATAGGACCACGATAAAGAATATTATCATTATCGATATTGCATCGAATGTATAAACAAATGGATACTCAATATTCGGAGACGGGACCCGAAACGAACAGTACGACATCCGATTTCAACTGGCCCAGGCAATAGCAATGTTGCCAGCTTTACAATGCGCTCTCAAAACGCTCGCCATCTAAATAGGTGGTAGGGCGAGTTAAACGAGGAGCGCGTTTTACGACCGCACGATCTTACTGTCCACCATAGTACATACCATCGTACGCAACATAAAATCCTCGTTTATACGAGGGAAGTTCTATCTATCTCATACCAAACCAATTCGATTTCCAGATAGCGAACGTGAGTAAATCGGAGCGAAGAGAGAACATAATGTCTGTGTTAACCAACAACCGCAACCGCTTCAAATGCGGCCGGGAGATCAAGAAACGCACCACCATATGGGGCCTAAGGGTGCGCCTGCCGCCTCCAGCGCCTTGTATATCCCTGCCCTCGACCCACGTAGTGACTGAAGACAACCTGCGGGAGCTGTGGCACGGCAACAAGAGATTGCAATTCATACCGACGGAGCAGGAGTCCTGCGGCAAGCGAGTGGTGGTCACCGATGCCCACATGAAGAACATTATGATGGGGGTATCGTACCAACAGAACTCCGGGAATTCCGAGTCGGATTCCCCTTGCCCCAGTCCGGAGACTCTCAGCGAAGAGTCCGAGTTGCTGCAGAAGAATAAATATTTAGGTGCTGGTTGTGCTAAGAAAACTGCGCCGTTTAAGAAAATGAGTTTACAACGGCGCAAGAAATTACTGGCGATGTCTACGAAGGAACGTGATCGGATACTGAAGAGATCCAAAAGAAAATTGAACGCTGAATTGAAGAGCAAAAGCAAGATTAAAAATGTGGCAACGTCTCCTTTATTAGTCAGCGCTCCTCCAACGCCGCCTACTTCTAATAGCACATCAGTAGTGTCCGATTTGAGTAATGATTTTTCGGAGAGTTCGAACCTGTTGAAATCGGTCAAACGAAACAATATATTAGAGCTGAATTCGGAGGTGAACACTCCCTGCGACACCTCAGGCGACGAGACCAGCTCCAAGAGCACCTTGGACGCCATCATACCGCCCCCCAAGGATTTCGAAGGGAAAAACAACCCGTTCTTGACCTTACTGAGAGGCAGCTCGGACGAAATCAAACGGTTCGTTGTGTACCAATTAGCGAGCGTATGAATATATTTTGTAATTTGCAGGAAAAAAGACATAACCCTCCCGCTACCCCTGACGGCTGTGATACCCGGCAAGCCGCTGATGCGCCCCATGAAGCGCCAGCTGAGCGAAAAGGACATCGTCATCGGCCCCAACGGGCAGGTGAAGCGGAAGCGCTTCAGGCGCTGCAGGAACCTGCCGGCGTTCATCGGCGGCGGCCAGACCGCCAGCAAGACCGCCGCCGTCCTGCCGGCCAAGCCCGACAACAAAGACTGGACCGGCAGGGGCGGCGCCGCCCCCATCACGTCCACCATCAGCTTAGGTAATCCTACTTCTTTTGTTGATAATCTTACGGACCCAAAGAAGTAGGAATAAAGGAATGATCAATTTGTTTTTGTTGTAGGTAATTGCATAGATTATAATTCGAGCAGCAGGCGGTTGCGGCAGCGGCCGGAGAAGCCTCCGGAGAAGGAGAAGGCGGCGAACCCGCCCGCGCCGAAGCCGAGTCCGGTGAAGCAGGAGCCGGACATCAATTTGGACGATTTGAAGAGTTCGGTGAATATTTACTTCGGGGCGGCGAATCGCATAGCGGCCGGGGAGCGGTTCTTTATCAAGGCGAAGCGGGTGGGGCCCACCGGGAAGATGGACTACTTGATCGAGTGGGACGGGCCCAGCACCGGGATGACTTGATCGAATGGATAGTGTTTTAAAGGGATTTGGAGTGAGTGCGGTGCTCAGAAACGTACAAAAAAAAAATCCGGTATTTATTTAGGGGGTTTGACCCCCTTGGGTTACCTAAAAAAAATAATATTGTTCCTTAGGTTTAAGGTCTTTGGGAGGTTTCACGTGCAGGTTGGTTTGTTTTTGCGTAGTTTTGATTCGACATTCCCAGCAAATCTAGTCGGTTAACTTAAATTTAAACTGTGATAATTGGTAATTTTGGATTGATTTGAATAACTTGTAATACAGGAAGGGTTTTTTAGCGCCGTGAAACTTCGGAAAGATGTTGAATAAACACAAAAAAAAATACGTGGCTTCTGAAAGTAAAACCTACATTTTTGTAATGACACGATTTTTGTACATTTTTTATAATCTACGTACGATGTACTGCCAGAATGATAATATCGAGTCACTGCCATTTTATTGTTGA
Source organism: Phyllotreta cruciferae (assembly GCA_917563865.1). NCBI lineage: Eukaryota > Metazoa > Arthropoda > Insecta > Coleoptera > Chrysomelidae > Phyllotreta > Phyllotreta cruciferae. The sequence continues at coordinate 3,849,288 of OU830620.1, read as the reverse complement.
TTAATTTTCTTTGAAGAGAAGTCTGTTAAAGGTAATGCGTTCGTTTAATTACGATTATTATAGGGTATGATTTAATTGGATTCCTCGATGGGCTTTTCGTGTTATTAATTCTATTCGAGTTAGAGCATGAATGTACTGATTTGTAATTAATTTATTTAAATTGTATTATTTTTTTAATTGTGGCGAAAACCCACTTTAGAAAACGCGCTTTTATTAGCTATTTGTACAAGGTGTTTTTCTTTGAAACACGTTATTTATTGAAACGGAATTTAATGTAATATTTTTAACACGCCAAATACTTATTTATGGATTCAGTGCCGTTGGGGGGGTAGTTTTTTGTAATATTACAATCTGTGATTCGCCATGAATTGTACTAATAAATGCAGGATTGATTCAATTATTACAAATTTATTGCGTTGGAGTATTTTTAAAAGTCGTGTGTACAAAAAGTTATGAGACTGACGAATTTGTTTAGTAGTTATTTTGGTCTGAAAAACCCCTTGTAGATTTTCATGTAAATATATTGAGCAATTGTAAATTATTCGAAATACATGTCTCCGAAGATTGATACTTTGAAAAGTTCAAATTTCATTCATATTTGTTGTATTTTTATTCTCCAATTTCATTTAAATAAAGGAAATTTACAAATTTGTTGTTTATCTGGAAACCTGCTTTATTAGTATCACGTGTGTGTTGCATTTAAGCCAAGAGGAATTGATACAATACGTAAATTTATTAAATACACAATCGATATAAAAGTAACAAGGACGCCTGCCGCAATTAAATATTTCAATCACCAAAATTCAAATATCTTAAAAACGCAAGCTCCGTGTTCGATTTATTAAAAAAAAGACTCGAAAATACGCTCGAGTACTTTGGTACTCTTATTCACATTTAATGGAATTACTTGTAACAACTAATAAATATCAGTCTTAAGAATTGATTACATCGTTTCGCCCTATATAGCTCAGCTTGCACGCAGATATTTGTAATTTGGCAAATAACAAAATTAAATGTTTATAAAAAAACAACAATATAGTAAGATATATAGTGAAATTGTAAACTAGGGAAAAAAGCTTTATATTTAAATTTGAGTTACTTTTTTACGAAGACAACAGTTTCTGTATGGACTCGGCGGCGTTGGGTTCCAGCGACGCCACCGCATTGCCCAATTCCTGAGGAAAATCTCGATTTATCGTCTTAATAAACTCGCCCAAAGTACTTTTCACATCTACAAAAAAATTTAGTACACAATTAAAATTCATTACATGCAACACACCAAACATTTACCATTATTCGCCGCTTGGTCTTTATAATAAACATGTACCAAAATTTTAATAACTTCAACTAAATGCTCCTTCAGCACTTGATTTCCTTGTTGGTACAACGAGCAAAAGCAATTTACCACCGCCTCGTTCTCCTGAAAATCATCCCTCAACGGTAATTTCTGAATAAACGCCGGGAACACCTAGAACACAAAATTAATCACAAACCATCCAACCCAACCGACCAATTCTAATTACTTGATCTAAGGGAATCCCACCGGGATTAACTATAATCATCTTTGCTAACGCCCCGCAAATATTATCCAACGTGCCAGAATGCGTCTCCTTCGCAACAGCGGTGGATAGCGCTTGCAATATATCCGCATAATGACTGAAATCGTGCGCAATACATTAACTAATCCGCATAAAAAATCTCGCATAACTCACCTAAATAATTTCTCTTTACCGTGCAACACCATCTCCCCCAAACCGAAAATAGAATTCTGTCTAACCTCATCACCCGAATCTTTAGCCCCGGTGAACCACATGTTCAACAACGTCGGTATGAACTTCTCCACGTAAATGCCTATACATTTCATGCATTCAGCCAACGTTCCGTAGGCGAACGATCTTTGAGATAAACTGTGTTGCTTTTTCTACAATCAAACGAATGAAACATTCCTCTATAAACATTCGGTGTGATATACCATTCTAGTGGACATCAATTGGAGTATATTAGGAAAATACGACATCAAATCCTCGGTAGGAATAGCCGCGGCGAATTTAGGTATCACATCACCGGCAGACTCCAACAACAACTCGTCTCGTTCGGCCTCCACATCATCATCATTATTCTCCGTTTGGCCAGCCAAATCGGTATCCTGGCACATAGTCTACAACTCAACTCATTAATATTAATACAAAACCATCAATTATCCACCTACCTTCAAATTCAACACGTCAATAACACAATTCATTATAGCCTCCCGATGCCCATCGATCGCAAACACCTCCTCTTTAACCTCCTCCAATAACGTAGTATAGGCGTCCAGGCACGATATCACAACAGTTCTCTCTTCATCTACTCGTATTAATTCGGCACACTTCGGCACAAACATTTGCAACGCCCTGTAGAACGTTTGTTTATACTCCAATCCGCCGTATTTGTACAGCGACACGCAAAAGTGCAGCAAAGCCTCCACGGCAGCCACTCGGATATCCTCCTGCGAGTAGTGTATCAGCTTATAAATCTCCTCGAAGGATTTTTCGATGTACGGACAAAACGCGGCGCTGTAAAAATAACAGTTACATTACAGCATCTCTATACCCGATAATAAGTTCCCACCTCTATTACTATGGCAACTGTCATTGGTAATTTTGACAGTAATCGGATGTGGCTAGTCAACCAACTTTCGCCGGTGGCTAGTCGGCCGATATACAGGGTGGTCCAGTTTATAATGGCATTACTTTAGGAAATGATGGATAACGTTAAAATAATGATAATTTCTCAATACTATTATAGACGGGAAAGCTTTGTTTTCGAGATACAGGGTGTTGAAATTAAAAAAAAATGTATTATTTTGAATATTGCCAAAACGGCTGCTTGGAAAAAATTTAAATTTGGCACACAGGATAAGCTAAGGATCCTTCATGATTTAGGGAATATGGTGATAAATTACAAAAACCAGTGGCGGAGATATGGGTATGCCATTGCCCTTTTTTAAAAAAATCCTTTACGCCACTGACTTTTTTGCAAATAACAGTATTGTTATTCGATGCTCCATGCTTTTTAGAACAAAAAAGTGTTCTTGCGTTTTTTTGAACAACGCACCGTTTTGGAGATATTTGCAATTTTCTCCGGTTATGTAGGACTACTATCATCGCAAATATTCTGGAAGTAGGATATGATTTATTTTCATGAAGGATCCTTAGCTTATCCTGTGTGCCAAAATTAAAATTTTTCCAAGCAGCCGTTTTGGCCATATCCAAAATAATACATATATTTTTTTTTTCATTTCAACACCCTGTATCTCGAAAACAAAGCTTTCCCGGCTACATAAGTATTTAGAAATTATCATTATTTTAACGTTATCCATCATTTCCTAAAGTTATGCCATTATAAACTGGACCACCCTGTATTAGTAATTTAGTTAAGCTCACCCGGTGTTTATGCAAATGTCCTTTAGCGAAGCGCAAGCCTGCTCTTTTTCTTCGTTGTACGAGTTCTCGACGCTATACCGGCACTGAGTCGAGTCTTCGCTGTTAACCGAAGAACCATCGATGTCCTCCTCGATGTCCTCTTCGATGTCCTCTTCATCGGAGAGCTCGGCGTATACGTCAATTTCGTCTTTATCTTCGTTATCGTATTGCGTCTGCGCACAAATTAACGGTAAATATATAATGATTAAAGGCAATCTAGCGACTTACGACTATTCCTTCGCTGCTCCGGATGCTCTCGATCATCTCCTGCACGATTTTGGGCAACACCGGAGCCAGCTCCTCCTTCATATTTATAGCCAATGCTGCAAAGAGAGCGTAGATACTCTTATTTATGTCGGGATCTGAGGTAGAATCTAAAATCCTCAACCCCAGTTGCAGACAATCCCCCGTCAATGGCTTAAAATTGTCCGGTCCGATGTACTGGGCTACCACCGCTAGGGCTTCTACAACAAATATCAAAATACAACCCTTATTAATACCGAAATATTCGAATATAAAGCTCGATGTGCTTGCCTATGGCGCAGCTTTGTATCTGATGTATCTTATCGTTCGGGTCAGAGTTGATGTAGATCTTCAAAATTTCGATGACCTTCGGGAAATAGGGCATCAGCCCTTCCTTCACGGCGCTGGCTATAGAACCCAAAGTACTCAAGGCCACTCTGTTTAATTGCAACGAAAAACCAGTGGGATCCAAGGCCTCAAATATCCTTTCCATTAACGTTGGCAAATATGGCAACAATCTACAACAATTATACAAAACACCATTAATTCTTTCTATCAGTACTAATCTACGTATTCTCAGGGATTCACCCACCCTTCGTCCAAGTTCTCGCAAAAGGTCTCCAGCGCGTAGAACAATCTAGCCAGACTGGGGGGGTCTTTTTTCTCCGCTTTCATCTGCACGAATGTCTGCTGCAGACACTCGAACAGTACGGGCAGCAAAGCCGAAGCGTATTGGCTGATCTCGGGCTGCAGATGCTCGGCGAACTGTCCCAGCGCGAAGAAGGCCGCGTTCCTGATCACCGCGTTGGGGTTGTGAATGGCGGCGCAGACGCACTTGAGGAAGGCCTCGAGGTACTTTTTACGAATGCACTCGGAGCAGCCTTCGGCTAGTACGGCCAGCGACAAGTAGGCCGCCTTTTGGGCGTAGATATCGCCGCCTTGGATCGCCGGTTCTACTTTGGTGAGCACGTACGGTATGACCTTTTCGGCCGGTATATTCAACGCGATTAAATCGAGCGTCTGCGTAGCTACCGTAATCGAAGTAAACTGATCGGGATCCCCCAGGAAATACTCCTCGTTGTTTTCGTCATCGGCTTGTTGCCCCATTAGCAGTATCAACACGTCTATTATAGGCTCGATGAGCTTGTTCTTTTGAACCACCTACAAACAAACACAACGTAAACTCTACGTTAACTAGTATTATAAAAGCGTACTTTTCCTTTCGAGCGAATCAGCCAACCGATCACCCCGACGGCCTTGATCTGTACGGCTATAGACACTGACTGGTTGCTGGCCAGTTGGAGGCACATGTCTACGATGAGCTTCAAATGCGGGGCCACCACGCTGACGGCGAATTCTATCAGCTCCTCGATTATCTCCAACATGTCGATGGCCTTACGTTCGTCGTTGAAAGCCTGCGTGTTGATGATTTCTAGTATCTTCGGCAGTAGAGAATGATACACATTCACCATCTATAAACAATAAATCAATCGTAAAAGCTGTTACGATACTACGAACCATTTACGTACTTGCTGATGCCCACCGATAACAGAGACCAAGTTCTTCATGGTGATAACAGTGTAGTAGGCTAGATTCGATTTGATGTCGGTGAGTTGGTTGATCGTGTTTGTGAATAATACAGCGAACGATTCGGCGTGTATTATGTAGGAGCTTTGGGCTATCTCAGTCATGATCGAGAGGGTGTACATGCCGAGCTGGAACGTTCGATTAGTAGAAAATTAGGAGGTTGAATCGATTGTTACTACCTCTTTATCGAAGATGGTTTCGCTGTTGGTCAACGTGTGCACGAACTGCAGCACCTCCGGCCAGGAGTTGTCGGGGAATTCGTGTTTGCCGATGATGCCTATGAATTGGGCTATGGAGTTCTTGACTAGCTTCTCTTGTTCGTTTACTAGCGCCCTCAGCATGCCTTCTTTGATCCTACGAGAGTTTGTTGCGTAAAAACTTTTGCGCAGGATTGCTACAATTTGTTACCTATTTCGTACGTCTATGTTGACTCTGCTCCAATGTCTTTTGCTTCCTAATTTCCTCCTGAGCAGTACAGCGGCTGATTGCCTGATTTGGGGGTGGGTGGAGGTGACCAGCACATCGCAGAGGGCCGAGATCGCCTCGGGCTTCTTGAAGGCCTCTTTCAATTCCCTAGTTCCCTGCAATAAATACACATGTTAAAAGGGGGGCTTTTTGCGATAGGAATTCGGGTAATTCCAGCACGTGGATTGTGAGGTTAGAATTTTTTTAGGTTACCTCTTGCACTTTTTTGCTGTTCGATACCAATAATTTCGCCAGAATCGCCTCCATGGAGTCCATGTTGTCGTGTACAGTCGAACCGCGGCCGCAACTCGCTACTTCGCAAATTAAAGTGCGAATAAATAAACAGCAAAATGAATAATTAAAAATGACAACTCTTCACTTTGTTTTGACAGCCGAGTCGACTCACGGTCGTTAAATTTAGAAGGTTACGCCGACATAAGACATTTTTGCAAGTGACGTCATTTTCCTCACAATTTGATTGGTTAAGAAATACGACACAACCTTTTTCGATTTATTACGTGGTACAAAAGTCAAATAAGTCACCTGTCAATAGTGTCAATGTCAAGATTGTGTTTGCTCGCCATATTGTTGACGAACTTCCAGTTAATTTGTGGATTAGTTTTATTAATTTAATTCATTCCGCTTCAGCGCAAACCCCACGTTTCGAACAATGAAAGAAGACAAAGTAAGTTCCTTTTTAATTACATCTGCTCCACAAACGCGCATTAGCGCAAATTAAGGCATCCGAATGACGCGTCACCTTATCGATTCCAGAGCCTGGAGAAAATCGAGCCGGAGCAATTCAGGAAGCTGTTCATCGGCGGCCTGGACTTTCGCACCACCGACGAGTCCCTCAAGTCGCACTTCGAGCAATGGGGCGAGATCGTGGACGTCGTCGTCATGAAGGACCCCACCACCAAGCGGTCGCGGGGCTTCGGCTTCATCACCTACTCCAAGGCCTACATGGTGGACGACGCACAGGCCGCGCGGCCCCACCGCGTGGACGGACGGGTCGTGGAGCCCAAGCGGGCCGTTCCCCGGCAAGATATCGGCCGACCCGAAGCCGGGGCCACTGTCAAGAAACTCTTCGTAGGCGGCATCAAGGAGAATCTCGAGGAAGAGGATCTCAAAGACTACTTCTCTAAGTATGGCAACATCCTCTCCGTGAGCGTGGTGACCGATAAGGAGACCGGTAAGAAAAGGGGGTTCGCTTTCGTTGAATTTGAGGACTACGATTCGGTTGATAAAATCGTTTGTAAGTACACAAATAACCTATCAATTATTCGATAAATTAAATTATTACATTCATTTTTACAGTACAAAGAAGCCACACTATATCCGGACGACACGTAGACGTTAAAAAAGCCCTAAGTAAAGCCGAAATGGACCGAGCCAGTTCCAGAGACAATCGAGGCCCCCGAGGCGGCATGGGCGGCCGTGGAGGCAACTACAATCAAGGTAAATAGACACTTACTGGTTTGCTAACACACACGAAGGCCACAATACCCTAGCCTAGGGGTTATTACCACCAACAATACACGAAGCAATTACAATGGGGAGGACCACTTTTTTTTTTAATTTTTTTTTCAAAACCGTGTGTTCTAAGAAGGCGCGTAATGAAATTTTTTTTTCTGTGGCCAAATAAGGCCGAAATTAATTTTTAAAGTTTGAAAAACGTCACACAATCGTCATACACTGCTCAAATCAAAGCGAAAGTTGCAAAGAGGAGTCACATTTAGCAAGTTTGCCACGTTTAATTCCTATTACTCTTCTTTACTCCGCAAAATTTGCATTTTTTGTATATTTATTGCAATAAACATTTTCTGATTTATCCATTTCTTCCATTACCTAATGGATAATTCGATATATTAATGTAGAAATAACATCTTCATCTGTATAAATTGTAACCGATTTTCGTGTTAAAAACACAATTAATGGTCCTGAAAAATTTATTTGGCAACATTCTTGTCAACGTCAATATTATCAGTAAAGTGTTTTGTGCCGAACTGATGCAATTCGTGTAATTTGTTTTGTGCAATTTTCAGAAAAATCTGACTAATGACAGTTAGATTTTTGTTCGTTTTTGTATTCTTTGTTATTGCGTTCGAAAATTCACACTATTTACTATACAAGACGTGAGTGGTTTATGATTGGTTGATGTCAAAACCCGAAATTTTTTAATTTCAAAGGGCTATAACTTTTTTGATTATGACACATTTTAAGCAACTGAAAACGGTTTTGAGCTCTAATAAATCATTTCTAATCGTATCTTTTGTCGAAATCCGCATACCTCACATCGTGGTCTTCTCCAATGCAGTGTTGCCAAAAATACTAAATAATGGTGAATTTCAGGAGGCGGCGGTAACTGGAACCGAGGAGGCGGCGGCGGCCAGGGTGATTGGAACCAAGGCAGCGGGCCCAGCAACTACAGCGGCGGCCCGTGGTCGCAGGGGCCTTGGGATAATCAAGGGCCCGGAGGCCAAGGGGGCGGCGGTCCTTGGGGCGGACAAGGAGGAGGTATATTCGAATGCATTCGTACGAACTGTTTTATTAATGGTTTTTATTGATTTAGGTTACAATCAAGGCGGGCCGGGTCCTTGGAATCAAGGCGGAGGCGGCGGCGGCGGTGGCGGTCCCGATTCGTTTGGGAATAATTACCAGCAAGGTTATGGAGGTGGGGCGATGAGGAACAATTATCAAAATCAAAGGCCTGCTCCTTATAGTAAGTTGTTAAAGTTTGTGCTTGAATTGTTTGTAAATTGATGTGTGTTTGTTTAGATTCAGGAGGGGGCGGTTTCGGTGGCGGTAATTCGTACAACAGCAACAATCAGGGTGGCCCTCCCGGAGGCGGTCAGAGGAGATTCTAAAACGTAAGTGCCCTGATACACTGCTAACAGAATTGAAATTAATATTAAAAAATGATAGGCAGTGGCAGGAGTACAAAAATCATATCGTTCATCTTTTTTTTCTATATTTTTGAATTCAGTGAGTAAAGATTTAATTTAACGGATTTAATAAATGTAGGTAAATGTTTTTATTTTTTTTCCCACTTATAACCAAATGACAATATTTTTTTTAATGGAAAAACGAGTTGGTTAATGATTGATTCTTATTTGGTTATAAGATTTGGATAAATTCTATTGAAAGATGATAATTTTAGTAAGAAAATTTGCAATACAACACATAACACGTCCGGATTAAATTAATTACACTATAAAACAACATTATTGTATTAGTAGATTTTGTATATGTGGATGAGATTTCTTTTTTTAATAATAATGTGTCGTTAATTTATGACGTTAGGAATAGGTTATAAATATTTTTGTGTATTTCCAGTATTTATTAAAGGATTGTAGTAATTTATTTAGTTTTTTTCATAAAAAATATATAGCTTAGAATAGTTATTGACGAGGAAAGAAAGAACAGGTGCGACAGTGTGTATATTTATTTGTCAATTTAATGGAATTATTTTAGCTTTACAGTTGCTAAATTGGCAATAATTTTCTGAGAACAAAGGAAATTTTAATGAGGTGGATTTTATTTAGGTCTGAAGTATAGGATATTAGTTCCGCAAATGATAAATAAGAATTAGTAAAGAGTAGTAAAGAAATAGGACAGTGATAATTCGAGTATTATAGGTATGTATTTTTTTATTAGATTTCGTTAGGTTTAGAAATTGTGAGTGGTATTAAAGGAAACTATATTTTAAATATAAATGATTTTCTACGCTCCTTAGCTCAGGTTCCTTAGGCAACGGTTTTGTTAGGTCCAGCAAACGAAACAAACCTGGGTTAGGCAGTTCGTTTATTACAATAAATTTTGCAAAATTCAACCTTCCGGTATATTTAAAATAACTTTTCCATTACTAAAATCATTCATATAAGTAAAAAATTTCTCACATAACTCCCATGTAATTGTACCTAATAATTTGTTTTTTTTTGTACCAGCGACAAGACCGTCCGAAATGGCGCTATGCACAGAAATTGGTGATTTATGCAACGATTACAGGTAACTAAAATATTTCATGAAACTGAAGGAAATAAGGTAAGATAATAAAGTAAGTAAAATAAATTTATAGAGAGAAAGTGCGAGAATGGGAGTGTGTAATAATGAGATAATAAAAATTAATAAACTTATCCATGGTGTTTCATTTATGTGTGTAATTCTGTGTTCAATGTTTCTAAATTTATTTATTATATTGGACAAAGTAATACAAATTTAATAAAGTAATGTAATTTGTGTTGCCTACATAGTAGGTTGTTCGAAACACAGAACATTTATATAGTCTAAACTACGAGTTCTGTGATAAACTTTTTGACAGTTTGACACTAATGACAGCAAAAACATATTTTACAAAACGTAAATAAATGGTGAAATATTTGAAACAATGGCTCTACCAGATAGCGAGAAAAAGAACGACAAAAAAGACAAGCCCCCAACGAAAGTGATAATACGCCGCCTGCCGCCCACGATCGACCAAGAAACTTTTTTAAAGCAAGTGTCCCCCATACCGGACTACAACTACATCTACACGGTAAACGGCGACTTCAGTTTAGGCGAAAACGCCTTCTCCAGAGTCTACGTGAACTTCGTCAACTACGAGGACGTCTTCAACTTCAAGGAGCGCTTCGACAACTACGTGTTCCTGGACGCGCGGGGCCAGGAGTACCCCTGCGTGGTCGAGTTCGCCTCCTTCCAGAAGATCCCCAAAAAGCGGGGCAAGACCCGCATGGACCCCAAAGCGGCCACCATCGAGTCCGACCCCTACTACCTGGACTTCCTCGAGGTGCTCAAGAAGCCCCAGGAGGTCGACGAGAAGCCCGAGTACACCCTGCAGCTCAACACGAACGAGAACAAAAACGATCTCACCACCCCTTTGCTGGAGTACATTAAGAACAAGAGGGCGCAGCGCATGAGGATCAGGGAGCTGCGCAGGGAGGAGAGGAAGAGAAAGGAGTTCGATAAGAAGCGGGATTACGATAGGGAGGACAAGAAGGAGAAGTCTCCCGCTAAAAAAACCCACCCGATCAAAACCGACAAACCCGATGAAATCGAGGAGAAGCCCGAGAAAGAAGAAAAGTACTTCGAGAAGTCCTACTACAAGAACAAAGGAAGATTCGAAGATAGGAAGTTCGAGGAACGCAGAAAGGAACCCAAACCAAGATTCCCTCGAAAGGAGTACCCCAGTTACAAGAGCGAAGCTCCCAAAGAGAAGAAATACGATTATAAAAAGGAGTACGAATCAAAAACGTTTCCTAAGAAAGTGAAGAAGTACAGCGAGAAGAGGGAAGAGAGGAAAATGGAGGCGCAGAAGGCTGAGCAGAAGAAGCTCGAAGAAGCCAAAGCAGAGGAGAAGATAGACAACTCTGGTGATTCGAAACGAGATAAAAACAATCCTAATACTAGCACAGAGGAAGATAAATTTAGATCGGAAGAATACGTTGAGAAAAGTAGTAAATCTAATGAAAAAGAATCGCAGAATCAAAGGAGGATAAGGAATAAGGATCGACCAACAATCGCCATTTACAGACCAGGCATGCTGTCTAAAAGGAAGCAAACAGGCGAAGGGGAATGCTCGGATAGCAAAGAAAAACCGGAAGAAAAATAATTTTTGTACCTACAATATTTTAATTGAATTAGTACTGTTTATTGTTGAATAAATGAATAAATGTTCTAACGTGTCTATTGTACTAACGACAAAGATGTTTAATTAATCGCGGTAAATTTGGGGCTAATAGCCCAACCTCGGGTGATGATATATATAATATAATCCCCGTTTTATGGAAGTAACTATATAAATATCGTGTTCGACAACAATCAAATTCGGTAAGAGAAGAGGAAACGCGAGCGGCCGTTCAACAAAAGGAAATATTAAATCCAGGTGGATGATTCCCAACTCAACTTTTAAGGGTGGATTTGAAGACCGCGTGTCCACGTTTACAATGTAAATCTAATACGGATTTACGTTGTTGCTTCTTATCGTAGCTAAAGGGTCGTGTTTAATTGGTACAGTCGGTGCAACACAAAAATGAACGCACGTCACCATAGATTTACTACGTCACAAAGAGACAGTGTTGCCGAACTTTTATAAATTTTACAAAATCTAAGAATTCTCTAAAATTGTCATATGTCAAAATGACAAAAACAAATTGAAAATTAGCGGTTTCTGCTTCACGTTCCTAAACTACCGATGTGTTCAGGTGCTCACTACAATTATCATCAAATTCCTTTATCATCTGAAATACATTTAATAGGCCGAGTGAAAAATTTGTGTATATTTTTGTCGTTTATAAGTGTACATCGTGAAATTTCAGAGAAACCTTTCGTAAAATATGAAATATTTAGTGCTGAAATTGTGTCATTTATAACTTTTGAAAAAGATAACTACGCAAGAAATTCTTATTTCTTCATCATTCGACCGAATAGTCATTAGTAGTGGAGGCTAATAAACTAGAAAGAAGAAGAAGAAATGAAAAATTAAAAGTACTGATCGAATGACAACGGCAACTATACGACTTGACAGTCAGTGCCTATCAACATACAACAAGAAAAAATTATTTATTTTATATAAATACGTTGAATTTTTGTAATATTAATTTTTCTTATATGATTTAATTCCGTTTTTAAACATTTTCTATCATCCCTTGTTAATATTAAATTAAATTCAGCAGGTATTAAACTTAATCTGTTTTATGTATTTATTTTTAAAAGTTGGACACAATGCTTGGCAAATGACGTCACATTAGTGACGTGCGTTCTATTTTGTGTTGCACGAACTGCATAATATCGCAAAGTTTACAGCATAAGATTGCTGGCGTACGTTTACACATCAGTATTTCAATAATAAGGAACTAAGCAGCTAAAAATTCAAACATTTACAGAATCACCTTGTAAACCTACCCCAATCTCGCTGACCTTCCTAATTTCAATACCTATATACTATTTTTTATTCCTCTCATCCACAATCGTCCAACAATAAACCACCCCCACGCTCACCCCTTCGAAGACCACCCCGCGCCGATATCGTAAATTGAAAATAGCAATCAAGGAGAAACATCTCCGTTTATTTTTCTTATAAGGGCCCCGTTTTTTTAATCACCAATCTCGCTTCTTAACTCGCCGAGCAATGCGAAATTCCCGATTGATTTCCACTCGCAAAAAACCCCTCTATCATAACTTCGATTAGTTACAATTATTATACGACTCTTTCGGTACGAAAATATCACCCTAAACATCGTTTAAGTGGTCGTTTAAGGGCGCTTAAACAACCCGTTAATTAACTAGTTATCGGTCGAGGAACGGTTGGTGGAATCTAACCACTCCCTCGATGGCGGAACACGCCCTTCGGCACGCGCCCTTTCCACTACGATTTCGTGCCGAAGGGACAGGGCAATTTACGATTTACACTTCTGCGAGTCGCTTCTTCTTCGCCATACATATCTCCTCCGGGCACTGTTTTTATTATCAGTCGCGTCGCGTGTCCGGAGTTTTGTAAACCGAAAGAATTTTGGGTGAGTTTTTACTTTCGAATTTCTATAGCTTTTGTGCTTGTATGTGTGTTGGTCAGATGTGGTTTGTTTTTGCAAATTTAATTTTGCTTGCTTTTGGTTACTATTAGTATTTTTAGAAATTAAGGAGCGATTGATAGTTGAAGAAGTTTTAATAAAATTAGACTATAGAGATGAGAATGTGATCCTTATTTAGTTTTCTCGCTAGCTTTTTCGTTAATTCCTTCACTAGATTTTTCATTATTTCCTTCTATAGTTCCTTCTTTAGTTCCTTCTTTAGTTCCTTCTTTAGTTCCTTCTTTAGTTCCTTCTTTAGTTCCTTCTTTAGTTCCTTCTTTAGTTCCTTCTTTAGTTCCTTCTTTAGTTCCTTCTTTAGTTCCTTCTTTAGTTCCTTCTTTAGTTCCTTCTTTAGTTCCTTCTTTAGTTCCTTCTTTAGTTCCTTCTTTAGTTCCTTCTTTAGTTCCTTCTTTAGTTCCTTCTTTAGTTCCTTCTTTAGTTCCTTCTTTAGTTCCTTCTTTAGTTCCTTCTTTAGTTCCTTCTTTAGTTCCTTCTTTAGTTCCTTCTTTAGTTCCTTCTTTAGTTCCTTCTTTAGTTCCTTCTTTAGTTCCTTCTTTAGTTCCTTCTTTAGTTCCTTCTTTAGTTCCTTCTTTAGTTCCTTCTTCAGTTCCTTCATTAATTTCTTCATAAGTTCCTTCATAAGTTCCTTCGCTAGCTTCTTTATTAGTTCCTTCATTAATTTGCACTACTTTACATTCAATTTCTTTTCACATAATCTAATAAAACACCTTTACAGAAGCTCTACAATTACACTCCAAATTCCGGGTAATGACCAGCAGCAGCAGCGATGGCACCGCCTCCAAGGCTCACATACCCAGCTCGCCCAGGGATTTTTTTCGCAAATTGTACGGCGATTTAGAGACCAAGTACTCCGGCGACGAGGAACCGAAGCCCCCATCGGGCGCAGGCCGCTTGGAGACCGAGTTGATAGCCCCCATTCCCATTTTGGCGACGTCTTCGTTGCCGTTCCTCCTGCCCCACGCCAGCGACTCCCAGCTGGCCGTTGCCGCCGCCGGGCTATCCGCCTTCCGTAAGACTTTTTTTATTGCTAGATTATTAGTTTGTTATTATCATAGACCAACCCTATAGATGCATAACTCAATGGTATAATTTTGGAGCTAAACAGCGACATCTAACAAATTCGAAGAAACTAAACACAACGTTGCCACATTGACAGACCATATGATTACTTTTTTATTTGATTTGTTTCTGTAATTACAGGGTGTAAATAAATGATTGAGAAAGAATTTAATGGGTTATGTCGAAAAATGAGGCCGTTTATATAAAAAAATCACGAATCACCCTTTATATAAATTCTTTCGCAACCATTTATTTAAACCATGTATTTTAAATAATTATAGGAATAGGTCGCCCAAAGATTTTTAGAAAATTAGGACGACGTAGGTATAAAATAAAAAATATTTCATTAAAATTGATTACATTTTTTTAACAACAATGCACTACCAATACTTAAAATCTCTATTAATTAACTATATAAATATTACGCAAAGTACTTATATTACGACAAACAAAATAAAATTAACTATAAATGCCAAATAATGACAATAATAATGAGTAATGACTAATGACACAGACGTTTTGCGATGAGAATGTGTTGCCATGTCTCTTTTCTTGGCTGTGAAAGCAACTGCAGCGCCATCTAACAAATTCGAAGAAACTAAAAATAATTTCCAAAATCGCCTATACGAGAAAAACATCTATAGGTTTGGTCTATGGTTATTATGTACACAAAATGCCGTGACGACTTTAGTGACGTAATTCTAACTTTCTTTTGCATAGACTACAGTCGGTGCAATACAAAAATGAACGCACGTTACCATAAATTTACTACGTCGCAAAAGAGACAGTGTTGCCGAACTTTTATAAAGTTTACAAAATCTAAGAATTCTCTAAAATTGTCATATGTCAAAATGACAAAAACAAATTGAAAATTTAGCGGTTTCTGCTTCACGTTCCTAAACTACCGATGTGTTCAGGTACTCACTACAATGGAGAAGACCACGACTTTTTTTTTAATTTTTTTTTCAAAACCGTGTGTTCTAAGAAGGCGCGTAATGAAATTTTTATTTTTTTCTGTTGCCAAATAAGGCCGCAATTAATTTTTAAAGTTTGAAAAACGTCACACAATCGTCATACGTTCTGCTCCAATCCAAGCGAGAGTTGCAAAGAGAAGTCACATTTAGCAAGTTTGCCACGTTTCCTATTACTCTTCTATACTCCGCAAAATGTGCGTTTTTTGTATATTTATTGCAATAAACATTTTCTGATTGATCCATTTCTTCCATTACCTAATGGATAATTCGATATATTAATATAGAAGTAACATCTTCATCTGTATAAATTGTAACCGATTTTCGTGTTAAAAACACAAATAATGGTCCTGAAAAATTTATTTGGCAACATTATTGTCAACGTCAATATTATCAGTAAAGTGTTTTGTGCCGATCTGCAATTCGTGTAAGTTGTTTTGTGCATTTTTCAGAAAAATCTGACAAATGACAGTATGATTTTTGTTCGTTTGTGTATTCTTTGTTACTGCGTTCGAAAATTCATACTATTTAGTATACAACAAGACGTGAGTGGTTTATGATTGGTTGATGACTTATGAGTCAGAACCCGAAATTTTTAAATTTCGAAGGGCTATATCTTTTTAATTATAACACCTTTTGAGCAACTGAAAACGGTTTTGAGCTCTAATAAATCATTTCTAATAGTATATTTTGTCGAAATCCGCATATCTCACATCGTGGTCTTCTCCATTATCATCAAATTCCTTTATCATCTGAAATACATTTAATAGGTCGAGTGAAAAATTTTGTGTATTATTGTCATTTATAAGTGTACATCGTGAAATTTCAGAGAAAACTTTCGTAAAATATGAAATATTTAGTGCTGAAATTGTGTCATTTATAACTTGTGAAAAAGATAACTAAGCAAAAAATTCTTATTCATCATTCGGCCAAATAGTCATTAGTAGTGGAGGCTAATAAATTAGAAAGAAGAAGAAGAAATGTAAAATTAAAATTACTGATCGGATGACAAGGGTAACTATGCGACTTGACAGTCAGTGCCTATCAACATACAACAAGAAAAAATTATTTATTTTATATAAATATGTTGAATTTTTGTAATATTAATTTTTCTTAGATGATTTAATTCCGTTTTAAACATTTTCTATCATCCCTTGTTAATATTAAATTAAATTCAGCAGGTATTAAACTTAATCTATTTTATATATTTATTTTTAAAAGTTGGACACAATGCTTGACAGATGACATCACATTAGTGACGTGCGTTCATTTTTGTGTTGCACGAACTGTACGTACACAAAATGCCATGACGACAAGTAACGTAATTCTAACTTTCTTTTGCATACACTATTTATATTTTTAAAAGAAAATATCCCCTCAAAGTTAACTAATTTTGAAGTATCTGTGACGTTTGTATATAATTAAATTTTGGGTGGGTGATTTTATAACAGTGATTGACGGAAGCGCGCCTGGGTGACGGGGAAACCCCGAAGAGTCGTGCCCATATGGTCGAAACTATTAAGTTTTACACGAAACCTATTAATATTTACCTGATGGGAGGAAGGACCACGTAACTAATTAACCGAATATAATCCGGTAATTGATTGTGCATCCGATGGAAGAAATCTCACGGTAACACTACCGGGGATTTACGAATTACAACGGCTGTTGTTTTTATTTTCGGTTCGCACGTATATCGCGAGAGGGACGCCCTGTATGTTCTGGTTAAATTTCAATATCAATTGTTATACGTGGGCGTTTGTTTAAATAGGCGAATTTTGGAATTTACGCCGCGTTGGAGCGTCCTGTGTATGTGTAAATATATGGAAAATCTGAGCGAATATAACGCTTTCGAATTGTAGTGGTGTATAAGCGGATTAGGGAAAAGCTTTTCCAAATTTGCGGCTCCAATGCCGACGAATATACAGGATGTTGCTTTATAAACAAAACAAATCCTTTACTATTCATTAATACAGCCATTTAAGCAACTGTCACAATAATTTCCAAAATTGATCTTTTACTAATCATCCCTACAGCCACCTGTCAATTTTAATCTGTCACATTATATTTTATATTTGCAATTATTAATACTCATTTAGGTCCTTAAACGCAGTGAGTGTTCCATATAAAGCTAAAAATAACAACACGAATAATATATCACTGTTGAGAATAGGATGCACGCTTGATTTGGTGCTTAAAGAGCTCACCTAGGTAACCCAAAGCATTATCATCATGTACCCCTTGTATTGATACGTACCTAATTAGCACCGTGCGAAACCGACCAACTTGCCCCGTATACAGGATGTCATATGCTTTAAGAGCTTTTTTGCAAAGAATTTAACGATAATTTCTACGTACGCGATTATTCGATTCTAGTTAGATCCTGTCAAATTTGACGTGCAGTGTTGACAACTTTGAGTAACAAAAGAAACTAGTCGAAATGGTTTTTTTGTGTGTTTAATTGCTAATTTTGAATTGATAATCTCAATTTCATTTTTTTTTTCTAAGAATTTTGTAAATATTTTATACATTTTATTGAAATTATCATTGTATTTTTATGTATTTACGGTTTTATGAGTAGGCCGGATCTCATCTGTCATCCTGTCATCTGTCAAATTAATTATTTAAACTAAATGTCATATTTAGTTAGTTTTTTATTAAAAATGTGAATATTTTACAACAAAATAGGAAGAAAAAGGACTCAAAAGGTAAAAATAACTAAGTATTAAATACTATTATTCAACCAATATTTATTCAAAATTACCAATATAGGGGAAAGGAAGTCAAAAAGGACTATTTTACAAAGAACAAGTATAGAAATAAATATATTAATTTTATTGAACTTTTTCAAACGTCAAAAACAATCAACATGGTTAATTCTACATTATGTTTAAATCAGAGTATGATAAAATCTCAAACAAATAAGTTATAACATTATTTATAATACCTTCAAAAAATCCATACATGAAGGCAAAACGGACCTATTCTAAATTAATCAATGAAGAAATTATTTTCCATCTAAACCAAAGCAAAAGAGATTATTATACTATTAAAACCTTTATCTTTCTGTAATTTCGTTTGATTTATATTAAAATTCACGTTACTCAAAGACAAAATGGACCCAGGCAGGCAAAACGGTATGTTTACCAATATCTTTAATGTCTGTGATTTTATCAAACTCTGATTTGCACGTAATATACAATGTGTATTGTAAGTTAATACTTTTTTTCAACTGTGTATGAATTTCTTAATTCTAAGCAACTTTTTCAAATAAACTTTTTGAATATTATGAATAACGAAGAAGATAGAAAATTTTATAATTTCGAATATTTTTCAATACGTACCTGCTTTATTAAATAAGAAATTTATTTATGGCAGCCATCTGTCAAATAAATGTCGAAAAATAAATAAATTTCATATTTAATGAAGCAGGTACGTATTGGGAAATATTCGAAATTCAAAAAAAAGGTAAAAATTATAAAATTTTTTTATCTTTGTTATTCATAATATATTCAAAAAGTTTATTTGAAAAAGTTGCTTAGAATTAAGAGATTCATATACACAGTTGAAAAAGAAGTATCAACTTACAATACACCCTAGCTGTAGAGTTAACCATGTTTATTATTTTTTACTTTGAAAAAGTTCAATAAATTTTTTTTTCTATACTAGTTATTTGAAGTGGTCCGTTTTGCCTGGGCCCGTTTTGACTTTTTGCTATACTAAAGAAAAATTCAAAATTTTGAGGTAATAAGTTGAGATAGCGTCGCCAAACTTGATTATTAGCTTAATCATAGATCAGTTTACATACAGTTATCATGAGAATACTCTATCACAAACCAAACCAAACTGTAGGCAAATTAAAAATTGCATATTTTTTAACAAAGTCTATAAAAAATAACCTTCCTTGCTAAATCAGTGTACATGCGGTCGGTGGAATTGAATACACTACCCCAGAAAGGATACAAGGCGGCCGTGATTTTGACGTAACAAATTCATACATGGCGCTACACGTTTAAAAACTACAGTTCGTGCAACACAAAAATGAACGCACGTCACTAATGTGACGTCATTTGCCATGCATTGTGTCCAACTTTTAAAAATAAATACATAAAACAGATTAAGTTTAATACCTGCTGAATTTAATTTAATATTAACAAGGGATGATAGAAAATGTTTAAAAACGGAATTAAATCATCTAAGAAAAATTAATATTACAAAAATTCAACGTATTTATATAAAATAAATAATTTTTTCTTGTTGTATGTTGATAGGCACTGACTGTCAAGTCGTATAGTTGCCGTTGTCATCCCATCAGTACTTTTAATTTTTCATTTCTTCTTCTTTTTTCTAGTTTATTAGCCTCCACTACTAATGACTATTCGGCCGAATTATGAAGAAATAAGAATTTACTTGCATAGTTAT
Source organism: Phyllotreta cruciferae (assembly GCA_917563865.1). Taxonomy (NCBI): domain Eukaryota; kingdom Metazoa; phylum Arthropoda; class Insecta; order Coleoptera; family Chrysomelidae; genus Phyllotreta; species Phyllotreta cruciferae. The sequence goes on along the minus strand of OU830620.1, from coordinate 3,829,491 downwards.
CTTTTTCACATGTTATAAATGACACAGTTTCATCACTAAACATTTCATATTTTACATATTTATTTTTCATAAGTTTTCTCTGAAATTTCACGATGTGCACTTATAAACGACAAAATTATACACAAAATTTTTAACTCAACCTATTAAATGTATTTCAGATGATAAAGGAATTTGATGATAATTGTAGTGAGCACCTGAACACATCGGTAATTTAGGAACGTGAAGCAGGAACCGCTAATTTTCAATTTGTTTTTGTCATTTTGACATATGACAATTTTAGAGAATTCTTAGATTTTGTAAACTTTATATAAGTTCGGCAACACTGTCTATTTGTGACGTAATAAATTTATAGTGACGTGCGTTCATTTTTGTGTTGCACCGACTGTAAAAACTATTAAGGTGGTCCTTTTTGCCTACAGGGTCCGTTTTGCCTTCCTTTTCCCCTATTAAAAATAAAAAAAACAACGTTTACACATCAATTCTAAAACCGTCAAAAACAACGTTTACAAGCCACTATAAACCCCGCAAATCGGTATACCACAAGTAGGTGGAACCAAAACCGTTCCTGTTCATCCAAACAACAAAACGAACCGTTCGGGCAAGAGCGAAATAAAATAATAACGCCCGCGTCGGGAACTTTTTAAGTGAAATCCAGATTTCACGTTCGAGCAACCGTTCGGAACGTAAGCCGCGATCGTCGAGCCGCAAGGTGTCCGTTCTCTCACAGCCTCTCGCCACCGAATCCAGCGGGAAAATAAGTCCCGCCGACAATGCGGAAATGGGAAATATTATTATGATGAGATTAGTCCCAGCACGGCCCGACGGTTCTCGAATTCTCGACTCGCAAATCGCCGATACAATAAACGCTTTCGTTTGTGCAGTGGCCAGAAGGCGGCGCAAGGAGGGCAGGCCGCGCCGCCAGCGGACCACCTTCAGCAGCGAGCAGACCCTTCGCCTGGAAATCGAGTTCCAGCGATCGGAGTACATCAGCAGGGGCAGGCGCTGCGAGCTGGCCGAGACCCTGCGGTTGTCCGAGACGCAAATTAAAATTTGGTTCCAGAACCGCAGGGCCAAGGACAAGAGGATCGAGAAGGCGCACATCGACCATCATTACAGGTGATTTTTGTACTGCTAATTATCATGCGAACGTCGCATAACCATAAAATAAACCCTACCCCTTATTATCTAGATATCTATTTAGGTGCACTTATTAGTGCTTAAAAAACCACGAATAAATTCGACAGACGTAATGCTAGGATTAGCTTAACGAGGTGTATATACGAATGTTTAGAGGGGGAACTTGTCGTGTGGAAGGCAATTGATCGCTATCTATAGCGTTATCTCGAATAGGGAACACTTAGAAATGTACACTATACAATTTTTTTTCTAATTTAAATTAGAATTTGTACAGGTGTGTGCAACAAAACGCGCTACTAAAAGGTTATTCAATTTATTTGTTCTGCATATAGTGTGCTCAATATAATATTAATGTGACGTCATGGAGGGATTTAATTTGAACGTACTATATGCATACTTTTTGTTCTACAAATATAATATAGTGTGCTCAATACAATATTAATGTGACGTCATGAGGGATTTAGTTTGAACGTACTATATGCATACTTTTTGTTCTACAAATATAATATAGTGTGCTCAATACAATATTAATGTGACGTCATGAGGGATTTAGTTTGAACGTACTATATGCATACTTTTTGTTCTACAAATATAATATAGTGTGCTCAATACAATATTAATGTGACGTCATGGAGGGATTTAGTTTGAACGTACTATATGCATAATTTTTGTTCTGTATATAGTGTGCTCAAGATAATATTAATGTGGTGTCATGAGGGATTTAGTTTGAACGTACTATATGCATACTTTTTGTTCTACAAATATAATATAGTGTGCTCAATACAATATTAATGTGACGTCATGGAGGATTTAGTTTGAACGTACTATATGCATACTTTTTGTTCTACAAATATAATATAGTGTGCTCAATACAATATTAATGTGACGTCATGGAGGGATTTAGTTTGAACGTACTATATGCGTAATTTTTTTCTGTATATAGTGTGCTCAAGATAATATTAATGTGACGTCATGAGGGATTTAGTTTGAACGTACTATATGCATACTTTTTGTTCTACAAATATAATATAGTGTGCTCAATACAATATTAATGTGACGTTATGGAGGGATTTAGTTTGAACGTACTATATGCGTAATTTTTTTCTGTATATATTGTGCTCAAGATAATATTAATGTGGTGTCATGATGGATTTAGTTAGAACGAACTATATGCATACTTTTTGTTCTACATATAGTGTGCTCAATATAATATTAATGTGACGTCATGGAGGATTTAGTTTGAACGTACTATATGCGTACTTTTTGTTCTACATATAGTGTGCTCAATATAATATTAATGTGACGTCATGGAGGGATTTAATTTGAACGTACTATATGCATACTTTTTGTTCTACAAATATAATATAGTGTGCTCAATACAATATTAATGTGACGTCATGAGGGATTTAGTTTGAACGTACTATATGCATACTTTTTGTTCTACAAATATAATATAGTGTGCTCAATACAATATTAATGTGACGTCATGAGGGATTTAGTTTGAACGTACTATATGCATACTTTTTGTTCTACAAATATAATATAGTGTGCTCAATACAATATTAATGTGACGTCATGGAGGGATTTAGTTTGAACGTACTATATGCATAATTTTTGTTCTGTATATAGTGTGCTCAAGATAATATTAATGTGGTGTCATGAGGGATTTAGTTTGAACGTACTATATGCATACTTTTTGTTCTACAAATATAATATAGTGTGCTCAATACAATATTAATGTGACGTCATGGAGGATTTAGTTTGAACGTACTATATGCATACTTTTTGTTCTACAAATATAATATAGTGTGCTCAATACAATATTAATGTGACGTCATGGAGGGATTTAGTTTGAACGTACTATATGCGTATTTTTTTTCTGTATATAGTGTGCTCAAGATAATATTAATGTGACGTCATGAGGGATTTAGTTTGAACGAACTATATGCATACTTTTTGTTCTACAAATATAATATAGTGTGCTCAATACAATATTAATGTGACGTCATGGAGGATTTAGTTTGAACGTACTATATGCATACTTTTTGTTCTACAAATATAATATAGTGTGCTCAATACAATATTAATGTGACGTCATGGAGGATTTAGTTTGAACGAACTATATGCATACTTTTTGTTCTACAAATATAATATAGTGTGCTCAATACAATATTAATGTGACGTCATGGAGGGATTTAGTTTGAACGTACTATATGCATAATTTTTGTTCTGTATATAGTGTGCTCAAGATAATATTAATGTGGTGTCATGAGGGATTTAGTTTGAACGTACTATATGCATACTTTTTGTTCTACAAATATAATATAGTGTGCTCAATACAATATTAATGTGACGTCATGGAGGATTTAGTTTGAACGTACTATATGCATACTTTTTGTTCTACAAATATAATATAGTGTGCTCAATACAATATTAATGTGACGTTATGGAGGGATTTAGTTTGAACGTACTATATGCGTAATTTTTTTCTGTATATATTGTGCTCAAGATAATATTAATGTGGTGTCATGATGGATTTAGTTAGAACGAACTATATGCATACTTTTTGTTCTACATATAGTGTGCTCAATATAATATTAATGTGACGTCATGGAGGATTTAGTTTGAACGTACTATATGCGTACTTTTTGTTCTACATATAGTGTGCTCAATATAATATTAATGTGACGTCATGGAGGGATTTAATTTGAACGTACTATATGCATAATTTTTGTTCTGCATATAGTGTGCTCAAGATAATATTAATGTGGTGTCATGAGGGATTTAGTTTGAACGTACTATATGCGTACTTTTTGTTCTACATATAGTGTGCTCAATATAATATTAATGTGACGTCATGGAGGGATTTAATTTGAACGTACTATATGCATAATTTTTGTTCTGCATATAGTGTGCTCAAGATAATATTAATGTGGTGTCATGAGGGATTTAGTTTGAACGTACTATATGCGTACTTTTTGTTCTACATATAGTGTGCTCAATATAATATTAATGTGACGTCATGGAGGGATTTAATTTGAACGTACTATATGCATACTTTTTGTTCTACAAATATAATATAGTGTGCTCAATACAATATTAATGTGACGTCATGAGGGATTTAGTTTGAACGTACTATATGCATACTTTTTGTTCTACAAATATAATATAGTGTGCTCAATACAATATTAATGTGACGTCATGGAGGGATTTAGTTTGAACGTACTATATGCATAATTTTTGTTCTGTATATAGTGTGCTCAAGATAATATTAATGTGGTGTCATGAGGGATTTAGTTTGAACGTACTATATGCATACTTTTTGTTCTACAAATATAATATAGTGTGCTCAATACAATATTAATGTGACGTCATGGAGGGATTTAGTTTGAACGTACTATATGCATAATTTTTGTTCTGTATATAGTGTGCTCAAGATAATATTAATTTGGTGTCATGAGGGATTTAGTTTGAACGAACTATATGCATACTTTTTGTACTACATACAGTGTATTCAAGGTAAAGTTTTTATGTTATAGGAAACTGCTGGGGGCTTTCCCGGGAGGCTTGTGTCCCATTTGCGCGGACGCCCCTTGCTATCACGTGGCGCCTCTGATCCACGGCTCATATTCGCCTCAATCGAATCCCAAATGCGAAAGTACTTACATTTCTGCTGGTAGCAATAAGGTATCGACGGAATCGAGTAACTTGTAGAGGGTTGATGGGTAATTATGAACCCCCGATGGGGGTGAAATGGGCGATTTTTTTTGTAAATAAAATTTGTTGTAAATAATTATGTAATCTTCTGGTGCACTGTTGGTAGATTTAAGTTAATTATTATTGTGTTTTATAGTAGGATTGAAGTTGCACTCAAGTCTAGTCAATATAAATATAACGTATTTTTACTCTGGGTGTTTTAATTGAAAAAAAAAACCATATTTCACCGTTTATATATTTTTATTTCGAAAAAAAAACTACTCTTAACATCCTATTTACACATTATATAGATCACATACGGTACACATTAATTAATTAGTGTCATAAAATCATCAATTTGTAATTGGATTTCGCGTATGCTTGCGCATACGGAACAAATACTTTCTTCTTTACAAATAAATTATTTGATTCACGTCACAATATTTCGCGTATTGACATAAAAAAATAAACTTACGATATACGATTAAAAAAAAATTCACAACGATATTTACATACTAAAGGAATCTTTTTTATTGTAGTAATAATAATAATAAATCTAATATCAATAATTACATACATATAGTGAATTTTAGGCCGTAACGAATTTATATTTTTATATATACAGGGTGTCCCAAAATTAATGGACGAAACTGCATATAAATGAAATGTTTAAAGTACTTATTTATATTCTATACGCATAAGATTTCGTTACGAATTTTTCTATATTAAAAATACGCATTGTACAAGATGTACATTGATACAATAAGCAGATTTAAAAAACTATTCCGCTAATATAATACAGCTTAAAAGGTATCAAAGTTGCACCTGAAGTATACTGGAAGTTTCGTAAATTACCAATAATTATAATTTCGTTACGGCATCAATACAACTTACATTAAATTTGTCGATAAATTAATTGAAAAAACGAACTAAAACTGCATTCATTTAGTGAAACTTTGTAGATTAGGTGACAGGCTGTTCTTCGGCGAACTTCTGCTTCTTCTAATTATTATAATTATTAAAAAATCGAGCACAAATTTACATTATACAAAACTCACCGTATATCATTCGCCGCCACATCGTTTTTACATTTTTCTAACTTCCGTTCTAAGCCCTGCAAAACAAATTTACAAAAAATTACCAAACAAATAAACCTATGCAAGAGAAGAAGCCAGCCCACGTAGGTACAACGTTATCCACCTTAATTACCCACCCTTACGCGCGCAATTAAGATGGACACCATTGTACTGATGAAATTGTTACAAAAGCTGTGCTGTTGTGATGATACTGATGATACATTTATTAGATATCATTGATTTTAGTTCGGTTATGTTAGATTTGTTAGCGTTTTTGAACACACCTTGGACATTCCACAAGGCTTTTTCGTTTCGCCGATGCGCACGAGGTACATTTAACCTGACCACACTCCGAACACAGCCATTTTGTCAACTAAAAGCATAATAAATACATGCACAAAATAAAGCATGCCAAAAACTAAATACTATTACTCTAACAGTGGTGACGTACAGAGAGATTTACTGCAATAAACTAATAAAAAAATATGGGACAATCTGTACAATTTTGCATTTTTAAATTCTACTCGACGAGCTGATTACAAAAAGGGGTCGCACTTGGTATATTGGTCTCATAATAAAGGCTACACAGCCACTTAAAAACCACAAACTATTGAATGAGGGTGGCTCCAACATGTTCCAGAACGCGTTAGAACTGTCCTGAATCATCTAGAACCGTTTCAGAACTTACTAGGATCATTTGAATCAATGCAGGACAATCTTAGAACATTTTAGGACTGTCCAGAATCATTTAGAACAATCCAGAACCGTTTTAGACTTCACTAGAACCATTTCTTTGCGACAGCTCATTGAGTAGAATCTAAAAATGCAAAAATATACAGGGTGTGCCATTTATAACCAAAAATCCTTGTATACAGAATTTCATACCGTTAATAACTCTGTATATCTGCTGTATACTTGTAGCTAATTCAATCTAAAAGTGCGTAAAATGCTAGTGAAAAATACCCAGTGCTGAGTAATCACGTAAAAAAAACAAAATCGATGGCCTTGAACTAGGTAAGTCAGCACTAACACAAGTTTCTTAAGTATAGCTGAATACTCGCTAAATTCAAGACCCTCAATTTCTTTTTTAAAACTACTAAAAAACGAGCCGATTCTCATCGAATAACAAACGCAATGGTAGAGGCGACCTATTAAAATTAAACAACATTTACTTACTCCAATTTTCCTAATTAGATCGCTAACTATATTCAGTGCCATTACCCTCGAAGCTGGCGATATCGGTGCCTGATAATCATCTGAAAATACACCAGTAGTATCTCAGAAATGCTAAAATCCCTTCCCAAACTTATCCAAACAAAAAAAACCAAACCCACATTAAATCAACATGCACTAAACGAATCACAAAATAACCAACAATCTTACATCAATCATCGATAACTTAAGTTTATTACAAGAAATAATTACATTATTAAGATGAAATTTAATGAGTTTAACTACTTAAATCACTATTTAACACAAGTATCAAGCGTCATGAAAAAAATACTGCAAGCATGCCGATTAATAGAATTAAATGTACGAGACAAGCGTATTAATAATAAACGTTTTTTTTTTAAGTTCAAACGTTCGATTTGAGCTTGAAGAGATCAGAAAGCTTTGAGAATAGATTGTTTAGATTCGATTTCCTCTTACGTTTAGCCGGCGTCGTTTGAGTCTCGTTCTCCTTCAATCGATTGGAATCCATTATAGTTTTCTGGTAGCCGTTCAATATCCGTTCGTTGTCCGGCCCTCGCTCTTTTTCTTTCACCAACAGCTCTTGCTTCAAATCTACAAAAAAACGGGTCACCCTGTATTATTAATCCTCTCGAATGAATAGTATCCACCTCGATTGCACAGACTAATCAAGCTGCGAAATCGAGTTGAACAGCATAATACACTGTGTCCCATTTTGGTCCCGAATGAGGGGTATCTCGGTTATTAGACTTGATAGGACATTGCGGTTTTAGCGAACCTTTACTACTTTTTTTGTCAAACTTACAATGGCGCAAACAGATTTTTTAAATCTCTTTTCATTTTTGACTTACAGGGCGATAATGAAAATTCTGATGTATTCAGCCACTTCCGTATCTCGTTTGCTATTGAAGATATTTTAAATGTGTAAACTGATTATTATAGATAATTTTACGTAGAATTCAGTGACGTACTTAGTTTTTTTGATGGTGGTTACCATTTCTGAAATATGACACCAACTTGCAATTTTTTTTAATGGAACACCCTGTATTTTTATTGGCCATTAAATTTGTAATTTTTTTCTCTTTTTAATGATATGGCGCATTCTATATTTTGAATTTCATTAGAAAGCTCAAAAATGAGAATAACTATTTTATTCGAAAAATGGTTAGGGGGCTATGCAGAAAAACCAAAATAAAATACTTTTAGAACAAAAATAGTTTTTGAGAATATTAAATAAAACATTTCTACGATTTTTTTGTTTTTCCGCATAGCCCCCTAACCGTTTTTATCATAAAATAATTTTTCTCTTTTTTGAGCGTTTTAAGACAATTCAAAATATAGAATATGCCATATCATTAAAAAGAGAAAAAAATTACAAATTAAATAGGCAACAAAAATATATAGGTAGTCCTATTAAAAAAATTACAAGTTGGTGTCATATTTCAGAAATGGTAACCCCCGTAAAAAAAAAAACTAAGTACGTCACTGAATTCTACGTAAAATTATCTATAATAATCAGTTTACATATTTAAAATATCTTCAATAGCAAACGAGATACGGGGGTGGCTGAATAAGTCAGAATTTTCATTATCGCCCTGTAAGTCAAAAATGAAAAGAGATTTAAAAAATCTGTTTGTGCCATTGTAAGTTTGACAAAAAAGTAGTAGAGGTTCGCTAAAACCGCAATGTCCTATCAAGTCTAATAACCGAGATACCCCCAGTCGCGGTACCAAAATGGGACACAGTGTACAAGCAAAAGTCAGTTATTATTGACGTCTTTTACCTCGAGTTTCGTCAGCCAACCTCTGTAGTTTCTCCTTTAAATTTTCCTTATCGTCTACTTCGGATTCCAACATGGCGTTACGTTCGATGGCCGAATGGAAGGCAGTCTCGATACCGGCTATACTCTCCTCGATTATCCTTCTGGCTCGCTCCAAATCGTCGTTTTTTTGCTCCAAATCCCTAATGTAGTCGGCCATTTGCTTTTTATCGGTCTTCAAGTTCTGCATTTCGTTTTGTAGGCTGATGTTTTCTTTATTGCTTTGGTCTAATTTGTTCTGCGGAATAATCGTACGTTAGATCAAGCGTGCTGTGGTTGTCCAAGACTTACTCGTAGAGACTCGATCTCGTTTTGAGCTTTGTTATTGGCCAATGTGAGCTCTTTGATTTTCTTCTCGTTCTGATCGATGGTGGCCTCGTATTCTTTATCTAGCTGTTGGGATTCCTGGATGAATTCGTCGGATTCTTTTTGGATCCTTTCGGCACTGAAATCCCCAATTAATTACACACATAACGCGAAAACTAGCCTTGTACTTACTCTTGTAAATATTCAGCAGCCAAGTTCTTCCAATACAGAATTTCCTCGTCTTTATTGCTGAATGTTTGGTTGCTTTGTACACTCATTTTCGTTTCGATTCTTGGTAATTACGTAGTGGAAATTCTCATAATCTCCTCAGGGCGAGCAGGCACTGAAATGTCGCAAAGTATGTTTAGTTTTGTTAATTGGTATTTGGGCAAAGTTGAATCATAACTTAAACTGACAAATGACATTCACCTAAATGCACAAACGTTTTTTTTTTGTTTAGTTTGAACGCATTTATAGCGAAATAACTCGATAAATACTGTATTACGTATTAGTTATTTGCATTAGTAATCGTAATAATTTACATACCAAGACTTTTTCGTATATTTTACACACTCGTTTCGTTTATTATTTGACACAAAAACAGATTAGATGACAATAATGACAGATGAGCTGATGCACTGTGACCAACTGTAAGTTTTGGTAACCCGATTTCAGTTGGCAGCATTACATTTTACGGCATACAAATCTTTAATTTTGAGGTATAATATGAATTGCATCTGATAGAGTCTACTTTCCTCCAGGCAATGAAGGATTTTTGTGAAGAACTGAGCAAAAATAACGAAATTACGAGCATTTGAAGGATACTTAGGTAATATTGGTTGCATACGCTCAAGTAAGTATGAGAACTAGGAGCATGAAATAACGTTTCTTTATAAATACACGATATTTGTGTACCCACAGAGGCTAATTTTTGAATTATAATAGATATATTTTGAAGAAATGAGAAAATTATGTTTGCATTAAAACCACAAACTTTAAAGAAGAAGACATTGACGTTGACGTAAACGTCAAACTACAAATTTATAAAAGTCATCAACAATGGAGGCTATGGATATTGTAATACCAGAGAAAGTAAGTAAATAACAAAAAAAAATTCATTGTGAATCGACTTGTCACAGTTTTTACCTGATAAAAATGTCCCCTCCCAAAATGGTTAATCCGCCAGCGCGTTAAAGCCGCTCCATTCAAAGTAAAATCTCCGTTGTTTTCAGGAGGAAGGCAGCCCTTCCGAAGTCAAGCAAGTCCTGCAAGATCTAGACATGGAGGATTTGTACACGAAATACAAGAAACTACAGCAAACCTTGGAATTCCTTGAAGTCCAGGAAGAGTACATCAAAGACGAGCAGAGGAACTTGAAAAAGGAGTACCTACACGCACAAGAAGAAGTCAAACGTATCCAATCAGTACCGCTGGTTATCGGCCAATTCCTAGAAGCAGTAGATCAGAATACCGGCATCGTTGGATCAACTACCGGTATATTTAATCGATTTATGAATAACTCAGTTTTAATCGTTATTTTTTTAGGTTCGAATTACTACGTTCGCATTCTCTCCACCATCGACAGGGAATTACTGAAACCCTCTGCTAGCGTAGCCCTACACAAGCACAGCAATGCTTTGGTGGACGTGCTACCCCCCGAAGCGGACTCCTCGATTAGCATGCTCCAAGCCGACGAGAAACCAGACGTACAATACAGCGACATCGGAGGTATACAGCGACTATTAGAATAATTCAGCAACACTATAGTAATTTTAATTCTGTTAATAATAGGTATGGATATGCAAAAGCAGGAGATTCGAGAGGCCGTTGAGCTGCCGTTGACCCACTTCGAGCTGTACAAACAAATCGGTATAGACCCCCCGAGGGGTGTGCTGATGTACGGACCACCCGGGTGTGGCAAAACCATGCTAGCTAAAGCCGTAGCTCATCACACCACAGGTAATTTCTTGCGATGGCCTCTTACTTATCGGTTCAATCGGCGGCCTCTTACTATTCAGTGTTGTTTGTGTGTTTACAGCTGCTTTCATTCGAGTGGTGGGTTCGGAGTTCGTGCAGAAGTACCTGGGCGAGGGGCCGAGGATGGTTAGAGACGTGTTCCGTCTGGCTAAAGAGAATTCCCCTGCTATTATATTCATCGATGAAATCGATGCGATTGCTACTAAGAGATTCGATGCTCAGACGGGAGCCGATCGGGAGGTGCAGAGGATTCTGTTGGAGTTGTTGAATCAGATGGACGGGTTCGATCAAACCACCAACGTGAAGGTAATTGTATAGTTTGTGCAAAAGGAATCCCTAGATTTTGTAAATTTTATGAAAGTTCGGCAACGCTGTATGTTTATGACGTAGTAAATTTGTGCATCTAACTATAATTTGAGGTGAATTGAGTATGGGAAGACTATAAGAGTTTATTGTTGTAGGTAATAATGGCTACGAATCGAGCTGATACATTGGATCCTGCTCTACTTAGGCCGGGTCGTTTGGATAGGAAAATCGAATTCCCATTGCCTGATAGAAGGCAAAAGCGATTGATTTTTAGTACTATCACTTCGAAAATGAATCTATCAGAAGAGGTTTGTAGTTTAATTTATATCGAGTTGTTTTCGGTTATTTTAATGGGTTTTTTTTAGGTTGATTTGGAGGATTATGTTGCCAGGCCTGACAGAATCTCCGGGGCGGATATTAACGCCATTTGCCAGGAAGCGGGTATGCATGCTGTAAGGGAGAATCGTTACATTGTCTTGCCGAAAGATTTCGAAAAGGGTTACAAGAATAATATCAAGAAAGATGAAAGCGAACATGAATTTTACAAATAAGTATATTGTTCTCTTTGTGGTATTTTGTTTACAAAATTAATAATAAATGTGTATTGAAATAAGTATAATGTTCTTTTTGTGGTATTTTATTTATAAAATTAATAATAAATGTGTATTGAAATTCGGTGTAGTTTCATGCAAATGATTCAGAATTAGTTCTTTATCATATTCTTAGATGGCACCACTGATTTTGCAAAAGTTTATAAATAGACAAGTTAACCGCCGGAGCCCTCAGTAACTCCTCTGCTACAGTGAGGGTATGTCGCTCTTCTTCATGATCAAATCAACACGTTAATTAATATAGTAAAAGTAGAATTCTCTGTTGTAATCTCAATAAATGTAGCAATTCTTGATGTTGCTGGACCCGTCCACCATCCCCGGCCGCCTACCCTACTACCTATCTTACTTAAGTACCTTACTCATACGATACCGTGTGCGACATGCAAGCATTCCTTTATGGCATCATCTAGTGCTGGTTTTCCGAACTACGATTTTTTAATGCATTTTATGGCTGTCCAATAATTATAAAGCTGAAACAGACATAATCGAGCGGGGTTCTCTCTAAGGCGCAGAGCCGTGGAGGCTTCATTTACCTTATGAATAAATTTATTTCATTCCCGTCCTCAATTCATCATAAAAAATTGTGCCCCAAGCTCGGTAACACACTGTATAACATGATTTTGCAGTCTCCTTGATGTATAGGTATTTACTATTTAGTAAAAATACGTTTATTTCTTTGACGAAGCTTTATTAATTTTTTCAACATCATCAAAAACTAAGCCTACCTAATATCAAATATCTATTTTTCATACCGTATGTACCTACAAATTATAATACAATATTTTATTAGTAAGTGCGCGTTTGCACTTTGTGAACACCTCGTACACGGCAAAATTATTTATCGATCGTTTATTTATTAATTCGATAAATAATTTTGCTAATCGTTATGGTTTTTCTATATCACTGTATACTGCGTTTTATCTTTTGGTATACACTTTATATATTGTTTCTCTTTTTTTATAAATTAATCTATTCATTCAGATATTGTTAATATTTACCCTGTATTAAATGTTTGAGTATTTCTGGACCGAAAGGGGTCAAACACCCTGTATATTTGCACTATATGGGGGTGGTTTTTAGCTAGAAAAATCTCCCCTTTACCGTCCAGAAATATCAAATTTCGTCGAAAAAAATGCACAAAAAATACAAAATTATAAAAACGTACGAGGTGCCGAAACGTGGTACTCTTTAAACATACTTTTTTTGTATAATTTTTATTTCCTATCGATTTTTTTTACAATGATTGCACCATTATACGAAATTGCAACATTAAATTTTCACTTTTTTTATACACAATAATGCCAGGGGTTACGTTCCTTTCTCTTAAATTTCTCGAGAATTCCGAAAAATTCGCCGAAAATATCAAATTTACAAATTTCTCAAATGTAACGAATTATTGCACTAAACTCACGACTCGAAAAATACAAACAAATAATCGAAAAAATGAGTATTACTCGGTACTGTTAAAATAAATTAAAAACAAGTCTAATTCCCGCAACCCCTTTCGCAGGGTTGCAGGCATTACACCCCCTTACAATTGTGCTCTGTCATCTGTCAAACCTAGGGACTTCCCCAGTAAAATAATACCAAAACAGGTGCCAATATTACATACGCTAAGAGTGCTTTAAATAAAACCATTAAAATTATATTATAGAGGAACTGAAAACGTCTACATACGCTAATAAGTTTTGCAAATTATAAACTAATAATACTTTCTTTAGGAATGTCTGTGTTCGTTTCGGATATGTACAACTTAACTTTTATTAATACCAGCACCATTTTTTTTAATTCTATGTACGCTGTACCCCTATTAACAGGCAACCCGGTATACGCAAGTGTTATACGGGTTGCCTATTAATCAGGGGCAATTCAACGTTTTTGCGTATGTTACGAATTAACTAATAGAAGGAACACTTGAAGCGCTTTCAAATAAAGAGCAGCAGCTTATAAAAAATAATACTTTGTGCACAACCTTCCGTCAAGTCGAGAAAAACTATTTTACACAAGAGGAAAATAAAATCACATAAATTTAACGATACAAAAAAAAAATAAGGAAATCAGTTCAATAAATATAGAGGTCATTTACAATTAAATAAAAGGAATATAAAAAAAAACGTAATAGTGGTAACATGTTTATCTCACTTCCTAAACGGGAATCGCCCATGCGCAATGCGTTTAGAGAAAAATTGATTGCCCGTGGGCGATTCCTCTTCTACTTTCTAATATCTAACAAAGTCTACTCAAACGTTTGCGTCGGGTCTGAGTAGCTATATCACATTTTAAAAATTCTGAATAAACCGTTAATATATTAATAAGATTCTTTTAAAATACTGATTTCAAAATTAATAAAAATATACACACTGTCGGTAGCAACGAAAACCAGTGCTAGAAACAGTGGATATGTCCGCTTAAGTACAAAACAAACAAAACGATCATTATATTTTATAACTAGTGATGTGTCCTTAACTTTGTTTTTATTTTATATTTTTTTTTTGTTAATTAATATTGAGTGTATTATTTTGGTAACCGCAAGTTCGAACTCGCTTTTACCCTGCCTGAAGTCGCGAGAAAATTACCGAGTTGCTGATTTGTCTTCGTGCTTTGTACTTCATTCCAGAAACCAAGATTACTGTGTAAACGTAGTTTCACACAAACAGAAAATTAGAAATATTTCGTGAACGGCTGTGTATAAAATTATGAAAATTTGTATACAAGGGTTTCTAGATATAAGGAATCCATCTAAAATATTTTCGATAATGGCCGACTTCCGTTTATACCGGAAGTTGACCGTAACTTCTTTATTTCAAATGGGACGCACTGTATATTTTTACATTTTTGGCTTCTACTCAACGAGCTGATTACAACGAGGGGTCACACTTAGTATCTTGCTCTCATAATAAAGACTACAGATTAATTCTAAAGTAGTCGAATTTTGATATGAAAACTTCTAAATAGTCATTCTAAAATGGTCTTGGATAGTTCCAAATAGTCCTGAATTTGTTCCAAATGATTTTATACTGTTCCAATTGGTTCTAAGGGCGCCCTGAACTGTTTCAAATGGTTCTAGTGAACTCTAAAATGGTTCTGGACTGTTCTAAAATATTCTAAAATTATCCTGAATTGATTCAAAATATTTAAATGAACCCAGTCGGTTCTAAAATGGTTCTAGATGATTCAAAAGTTTGTGATTTTTAAGTGGCTGTGTAGCCCTTATTACGAGACCAAAGTATCAAGTGTGACCCCTCGTTGTAATCAGTTCATCGAGTAGAATCCAAAAATGCAAAAATATACAGGTTGTCCTATTCAAAATAACGAAGTTACTGACAACATCCGGCATAAACGGAAGTCGGCCATTATCGAAAATATTTTAGATGAATTCCTTACATCCAAAAACCCTTGTATACGAAATTTCAAAATTTTATACACAGCCATTCACGAAATACTTGTGAAAAAAGTACAATTTACAACGTTTACACAGTATTAACAAATCAAAATTTAGTTACCAAACAAAGTACAAAATGTTATTTGTTATCACAAAAATCTTATTGTGTGCTGTGAGAAATGAATTAACCACGAACGCGAGTTCTCCAACTTGCGGCCAAAATAATATATATTGTATGAAGAATAATTTGTACATCGTTGACCGTATACCTATGTTGTTTTTTTTTTGCCTAAAGTTAATATTTTTTATACAATTTCCTAACGAATCCCATTAGTTTTTTTTTCTTATTTTGCTCGAAACACCGAAACTTAAACACACATAAAATTTAATCTGTTAATAGCGAAAAGTGGGAAAGATAATTTCTTTTTATAGCCATACATACACTAAGTCAACACATAATTTTGTACAAAACGTTTTATTTTTTTTCGGAAATGTAAAGTAGATTTTTTTTAGAATCCGGCCCTGTAAAATTATAGTATAATACGAGGGTGGGTCGATAAATCTACCTTTACATTTCGCGTACAAAGACTGATGATCAGGTAAAATTTACGCTCAAATATCCAGGTAATCATTTTGCCAGAACGATCAAAACGAATCAATTCGACTAATCAAACGAAATAAAATCCTATAGTACACTCTGTCCCATTTTGGTCGTGTCTGAGGGGTATCTCGGTTATTAGACTTGATAGGACATTGCGGTTTTCGCGAACCTCTACTACTTTTTTGTTAAATTTACGATGGCACAAACAGATTTTTTAAATCTTTTTTCATTTTTGAGTTACAGGGCGATAATGAAAATTCTGACTTATTCAGCCACCCCGTATCTCGTTTGCTATTGAAGATATTTTAAATGTGTAAACTGATTATTATAGATAATTTTACGTAGAATTCAGTGACGTCCATAGTTTTTTTGTGAGGGTTACCATTTCTGAAATATGACACCAACTTGTAATTTTTTTAATGGGACACCCTATATTTTTATTGCCTATTAAATTTGTAATTTTTTCTCTTTTTAATGATATGGCACATTCTATATTTTGAATTTTCTTAAAACGCTCAAAAAAGAGAAAGACTATTTTATTATAAAAATGGTTAGGGGGCTATGCGGAAAAACAAAAAAATCGTAGAAATGTTTTATTTAATATTCTCAACAACTATTTTTATTTTAAAAGTATTTTATTTTGGTTTTTCTGCATAGCCCCCTAACCATTTTTCAAATAAAATAGTTTTTCTCTTTTTTGAGCGTTCTAATGAAATTCAAAATATAGAATGCGCCATATCATTAAAAAGAGAAAAAAATTACAAATTTAATGGCCAATAAAAATACAGGGTGTTCCATTAAAAAAAATACAAGTTGGTGTCATATTTCAGAAATGGTAACCCCCATAAAAAAAAAACTAAGTACGTCACTGAATTCTACGTAAAATTATCTATAATAATCAGTTTACACATTTAAAATATCTTCAATAGCAAACGAGATACGAGGGTGGCTGAATAAGTCAGAATTTTCATTATCGCCCTGTAACTCAAAAATGAAAAGAGATTTAAAAAATCTGTTTGTGCCATTGTAAGTTTGACAAAAAAGTAGTACAGGTTCGCGAAAACCGCAATGTCCTATCAAGTCTTAATAACCGAGATACCTCCCAGTCGTGACCAAAATGGGACACCTTGTATATCAATTCTCCTACGATCCGTGAACAAAATTCAACGAAACATTATTCTCAGTCTGTTCCAACTTACTTAGTGTTCGCGTATATTTAAATCTGTAAAATGCAATATTATAAAAAGTTCATAACCGTCATGTATTTGTAATTATTAATTATCCGCCTATAAAAATACTGAAAAACCGGGGATCCTTTATCGAGATCAAAAATATAAATCTGTCGAACAAAATACTGTAGCTATATTATTATAAATCTGTATACTGTACAAACTGTTTCATAAAAAATCACAAGTATCGCAGTTGAAAGTAATTGCATTATATGCGCCCGGAAAAGGCCGGAAAATCGGGATTTTCCCAATTCACCGGCCGCCTCCGGGCGGCCCGGAGCGAACAAAAAACCTTTGTATATAGAAATATGGAGTAAATATTTGGTAAAAAATCTGTATATATCTTGAGGAACTGTATAAAGTGGTATCAGTAAAAAACGAAAAACTGTTGTATCTGTAAGTTCATAAATATCTCTGTTGGAACGTTGGCAATATGATATATCAGTCTTATAAATATACAAATTCCGAGTGAATTATTTAATCATGTTCCGGACCATTCCGGGCGCCATATCGCGGTGAAATCCAACGCCCCGGACGATTTATTGTCTGCAATCAACGCCCGATTTTCTCGAATCGCCTCGACTCGGAATTTGCCCAATGAAAACCAAACAACTCCCGCAGGAAAACCAGGAAGCACGACAGCTTATTACAAACAATTACAAATATAATCAAAAAAAAAACGACCAACAGTTTCTACATACGCTCCCATCGGGAGCACATGGAACTTTTTAATGCGGTTATATTATTTATTTTTCTTCGAAAAAAATCGGATAAAAATTCAACAAATCGGTCCCGAATACGACCCTATACTCATCGCGTCACATTTTACTAATATTGCCCCTATACTCGATTTTCGAAACGGAATCGCCTGGAAATTACCCCCGAAAGCTCGTTAAAAAATAACCAAAAATTATTGTCATAACGGCGGTTTGATGTTACTGTGTAAACGTAGCTCGTAAACCACGTTTACACAGTAAGCGGCGCAAAAAGGTTGGGACTTTCTGAGAGGAAAATAAGACGATTTAAGCTAACACATCCCAACCTTTATTGCCGTGTAAACGCACCACGTTTACACAGCAAGCGTTCTAAAGATATGTAAAATCTCCGGGTCGACGACATCCCACAGGCAATCCCGCCCCTTAAACCCTTCCACCCCCGTCCCCTAATCTCTACCGTTCTCCTGCACCAGCTCCTGCACCCTGCGGTCCTCTACGGACAAGGCCGGCGGCCTGAACAT
This sequence comes from Phyllotreta cruciferae, assembly GCA_917563865.1. Classification (NCBI taxonomy): domain Eukaryota; kingdom Metazoa; phylum Arthropoda; class Insecta; order Coleoptera; family Chrysomelidae; genus Phyllotreta; species Phyllotreta cruciferae. The sequence continues at coordinate 3,810,923 of OU830620.1, read as the reverse complement.
GTCCTGCTCGTCCTTGCGCTCCTTGCTCTCGTCCTCGAGCATGGGCTGCTGCCCGAACTGCTCCCGGCTCTTCTCGCTCTGCGGCAGCAGGTGGATCATGCTCACCGGAATCGGGAACCCCGTCCCGAAATCCGGGTAAAAGCTGTGCGTGAACGGATTGAACAGCGAAGTAGGCGGCGCGTGGTCCTCTACATTAGTCTGCATGGGTTCGGGTTCGCGGTTGTTCTCCGGCTTGCAAGGCGTGTTGTTGTTGTTGTTGCCGCCGCCGGCCGCGTTGCCGGCGATGTTGATGAGGTCCATGGGGCCGGCGCCGGGGCCGCCGATGCAGTCCTTGCGCAGCTGCTCGAGCTTGAGGCTCTTGCCGTACTTGCCGCGCACGTACATCAGGAGGGAGTTGTAGGGTATGCCGAAGATGCGCGACGCCTGGCTGGTGGTCATCTTCTTGTTCCAGACGTGCTGGAGGGCCTCGGTGAGCTCGGCATTGGTCCAGGAGCGGGGCGGGCCGCCGCGCGGCGCCGAGTGCTGGCCCTTCGGTCTGCCCACTGCAAAGAAAAACGAACCAAAATTAGTTAATTCTTCGCTCAACGAGGTGTGAGGTTATCGTGTAAACGTAGGTTGAATTTCTATAATGGAACAACGTTTACACAGCAATATTTTTTAAGTAATGGATGAAATGAGGTGTATTTCAATTGATATATGGCTAAAATTCACGATTTAATATTGTTGTGTAAACGTAGGTTAAATTTCTCTATTGGGACAACGTTTACACAGCAATACTTTTTAAGTAATGGATGAAATGAGGTTTATTTCAATTGATATATATGGTTATAATTCACGATTTAATATTGTTGTGTAAACGTAGGTTAAATGTCTCTATTGGGACAACGTTTACACTGCAATATTTCTTAAGAAATGGATGAAAAGAGGTATATTTCAATGGATACATGGTTATAATTCACGATTTAATATTGTTGTGTAAACGTAGGTTAAATTTCTCTATTGGGACAACGTTTACACAGCAATATTTCTTATGAAATGGATGAAATTAGGTATATTTCAATTGATATACGATTATAATTCACGATTTAATATTGTTGTGTAAACGTAGGTTAAATGTCTCTATTGGGACAACGTTTACACAGCAATATTTCTTAAGAAATGGATGAAAAGAGGTATATTTCAATGGATACATGGTTACAATTCACGATTTAATATTGTTGTGTAAACGTAGGTTAAATGCCTCTATTGGGACAACGTTTACACAGCAATATTTCTTAAGAAATGGATGAAATGAGGTATATTTCAATTGATATACGATTATAATTCACGATTTAATATTGTTGTGTAAACGTAGGTTAAATGTCTCTATTGGGACAACGTTTACACAGCAATATTTCTTATGAAATGGATGAAAAGAGGTATATTTCAATGGATACATGGTTAAACTCTATTCCAACTAAAATGATAAATTTAAAACGAGGTTACGGTCCCAACTTTGCCGGTTTGCAATGGAAATCCTGTCTATTACTGATTTTCGGGTTATATGGTTATTTGAAGGTTATGTTTACTTTCAATGTTTACAAATGAAAAAAGTTGTAAATAGAGGAATTTAAACAATAAAAAGAGGATTAGGATGACAAGATGAGCTTGTGAGTATTATATTAGTTGAATATTATACGATTTTTTAAATATCTAGATACATGTGACTGAAAATGGCAACAGCGTATCTTCAAAATCTAAGATTTCAACCGCGCGCCGTAAAATTCCCCTAGTCGAATGGGAGAATTAACATTGACACTAGGGAAATTCTGATCTGCCTGGAAAAGACAGGAATATCACCAAATTCTCATTTTAGTTGGAATAGAGTTTATAATTCACGATTTAATATTGTTGTGTAAACGTAGGTTAAATGTCTCTATTGGGACAACGTTTACACAGCAATATTTCTTAAGAAATGGATGAAAAGAGGTATATTTCAATGGATACATGGTTACAATTCACGATTTAATATTGTTGTATAAACGTAGGTTAAATTTCTCTATTGGGACAACGTTTACACAGCAATACTTTTTAAGTAATGGATGAAATGAGGTTTATTTCAATTGATATATGGTTATAATTCACGATTTAATATTGTTGTGTAAACGTAGGTTAAATTTCTCTATTGGGACAACGTTTACACAGCAATACTTTTTAAGTAATGGATGAAATGAGGTTTATTTCAATTGATATATGGTTATAATTCACGATTTAATATTGTTGTTTAAACGTAGGTTAAATTTCTCTATTGGGACAACGTTTACACAGCAATATTTCTTAAGAAATGGATGAAATGAGGTATATTTCAATTGATATACGATTATAATTCACGATTTAATATTGTTGTGTAAACGTAGGTTAAATGTCTCTATTGGGACAACGTTTACACAGCAATATTTCTTATGAAATGGATGAAATGAGGTATATTTCAATTGATATACGATTATAATTCACGATTTAATATTGTTGTGTAAACGTAGGTTAAATTTCTCTATTGGGACAACGTTTACACAGCAATATTTCTTATCAAAATTGATGAAATGAGATGTATTTTTTAATATGCTTATTGTTCACAATTTAATATTGTGGTGTAAACGTATGTTGTATTTTTGTGAAGACCACGTTTACACGATACTTGATTGGCGAAATTAAGTGCTTACTTTTCTTTTTGACGAACATTTGTGAATCGGGCGTCGTCCTGGGATCGGGCATGTCGAATAAGGGATTCCTGCATCCTTCCAGACCCGGAGGAAATAGTCCTAAGGACGAGTCTAGACCGAAAACTGGAATTAAATGCGAGAGTTAATACCATCATTTTAATTGTTTTACTAATTTTCTGTAAAGTGTAGATATGGAGAAAAAAATGTGTACTCGTAAAAAAATCAAGACTAATTGAATATTTAATCGATTCCATTCCGGTGCGATACTTTCGAGTACTCAAATCGATAATTACGACATCTTTTTAAAGAAATCCTAAATTGGAATTCTAAATAATTAACCGGCCATTTCCCTACGACGATCCGCTCGCTTGATTTTTCCCCCAAACACCTGTCTCTTTTGCGTTTAATGCACTAACGATTCCCAGATTTCGAAATAATGCAAATTTGCGGTCGATATTGTACAAAAAAAAACTCTTCCTCAGAGAAAACGAACCATTCAATCGCTAAATACACACATATACTTCATTCAAACGATCCCAGTCGTGACGTATCACAACCAAACTAACTCGAAAACAATCCGGTACTATCGCGCGCGACTTAATCACCCTTCAGCTATATATACTCACATTTGCTATGGGGCGGCGTCATAGTGAGCGCTGACACGGAGGGCATGGGCGGAAACGGCAAGGGCGAGTGGCTGTCGATCTCTTGCTTCATGTTCAACAAGGGATGCATATTTACAGGCGAGCTCCGAAAATCCTTCTGGCCACCGGCCATACTCAAATCCATCTCCGGACTGCCGATGCTCGTCTCCGGCGTCCTGCTCTTCTCCTGCACGCAAAACAAACAAAAAACTCGTCAGTTGTCATACGTCACTTATCATATGTCACTTTCCATACGTCACTTGTCAGTGGTCATTTGTCACTTGTTAGTAGTCATTTGTCGCTTGTCATTTGTCACTCGTCAGTTGCCATACGTCATTTGTCACTTGTCATTGGTCATTTGTCACTCGTCAGTTGCCATACGTCATTTGTCACTTGTCATTGATCATTTGTCATTTTGTCATTGGTCATTTGTCATTGGTCATTTGTCATTGGTCATTGGTCATTTGTCATTTGTCACTTGTCATTTGTCGCCTGTCAGAGTTGTCATATGTCATGATGATGATGATTTACCTGTTTGATGTCCTTCTTGTTGTCTTTGACGTGCCTCTTGATGCAGAGGTTCTCGGCGGTCTCCTCGTGCGGCGAGTCGGGCTTGGGCGGGCCGCCCAGGGAGAGGTCCTGGGGGCCGGCGGCGAGTTCGCCGGACCGGCGGCGGGGGCGCGCCTGCTTGCGCCTGGGCAGCGGCGACTGGCAGTCGGCGCGCGGCAGGAGGGCGTCGGGAAAGGAGAGCCGCGGCATGTGGGGCAGCTTCACCGGCGATTCGAAGCTGGCGTGGCTGGGCGCCGGCGAGAAGGGGGACGGCTGCCGGTGGTCGGCGCCGGGCGTTTTGGCGGCCACGGCCGCGTTGGGGAACCTGGAAAAAAAAGGCAATAAGAAAATTAATTTCAATGTTCCGAGTGATTTGGAGCAGTTGAAAAATGGTTTGGAGTGGTTTAGAGTAGTTCAGAACAGCTAGGAATAATTTTGAACAGTTGACAAACAGTTTGGAGTAATTTAGAACAGTTAAAAATTGGTTTGAAGTAGTTTAGAATGGTTCGGAGTAAGTTAGAACTGTTCAAAATTATTTCGGAGTATTTTAGAATTGTTCAGAGTAAGTTAGAATAGTTCTGAACAGCTTGGAGTAATTTAGAACAGTTGACAAATAGTGTGGAGTAATTTAGAACAGTTAAAAATTGGTTTGAAGTAGTTTAGAATGGTTCGGAGTAAGTTAGAACTGTTCAAAATTATTTCGGAGTATTTTAGAATTGTTCAGAGTAAGTTAGAATAGTTCTGAACAGCTTGGAGTAATTTAGAACAGTTGACAAATAGTGTGGAGTAATTTAGAACAGTTAAAAATTGGTTTGAAGTAGTTTAGAATGGTTCGGAGTAAGTTAGAACTGTTCAAAATTATTTCGGAGTATTTTAGAATTGTTCAGAGTAAGTTAGAATAGTTCTGAACAGCTTGGAGTAATTTAGAACAGTTGACAAATAGTGTGGAGTAATTTAGAACAGTTAAAAATTGGTTTAAGTAGTTTAGAATGGTTCGGAGTAAGCTAGAACTGTTCAAAATTGTTTCGGAGTATTTTAGAATTGTTCAGAGTAAGTTAGAATAGTTCTGAACAGCTTGGAGTAATTTAGAACAGTTGACAAATAGTGTGGAGTAATTTAGAACAGTTAAAAATTGGTTTGAAGTAGTTTAGAATGGTTCGGAGTAAGTTAGAACTGTTCAAAATTATTTCGGAGTATTTTAGAATTGTTCAGAGTAAGTTAGAATAGTTCTGAACAGCTTGGAGTAATTTAGAACAGTTAAAAAACTGTTTGGAATGGTTTAGAACAGTTCGGAACAGCTCGGAGTAATTTAGAACAGTTGAAAAACGGTTAGGAGTGGTTTAGAACAGTTAAGAGTAATTTAGAGTAGTTCAGAACAGCTTGGAATAATTTAGAACAGTTGACAAACGGTTTGGAGTAATTTAGAACAGTTAAAAATTGGTTTGAAGTAGTTTAGAATGGTTCGGAGTAAGTTAGAACTGTTCAAAATTATTTCGGAGTATTTTAGAATTGTTCAGAGTAAGTTAGAATAGTTCTGAACAGCTTGGAGTAATTTAGAACAGTTGACAAATAGTGTGGAGTAATTTAGAACAGTTAAAATTGGTTTGAAGTAGTTTAGAATGGTTCGGAGTAAGTTAGAACTGTTCAAAATTATTTCGGAGTATTTTAGAATTGTTCAGAGTAAGTTAGAATAGTTCTGAACAGCTTGGAGTAATTTAGAACAGTTGACAAATAGTGTGGAGTAATTTAGAACAGTTAAAAATTGGTTTGAAGTAGTTTAGAATGGTTCGGAGTAAGTTAGAACTGTTCAAAATTATTTCGGAGTATTTTAGAATTGTTCAGAGTAAGTTAGAATAGTTCTGAACAGCTTGGAGTAATTTAGAACAGTTGACAAATAGTGTGGAGTAATTTAGAACAGTTAAAATTGGTTTGAAGTAGTTTAGAATGGTTCGGAGTAAGTTAGAACTGTTCAAAATTATTTCGGAGTATTTTAGAATTGTTCAGAGTAAGTTAGAATAGTTCTGAACAGCTTGGAGTAATTTAGAACAGTTGACAAATAGTGTGGAGTAATTTAGAACAGTTAAAAATTGGTTTGAAGTAGTTTAGAATGGTTCGGAGTAAGTTAGAACTGTTCAAAATTATTTCGGAGTATTTTAGAATTGTTCAGAGTAAGTTAGAATAGTTCTGAACAGCTTGGAGTAATTTAGAACAGTTGACAAATAGTGTGGAGTAATTTAGAACAGTTAAAAATTGGTTTGAAGTAGTTTAGAATGGTTCGGAGTAAGTTAGAACTGTTCAAAATTATTTCGGAGTATTTTAAAACTGTTCAGAGTAATTTAGAATAGTTCTGAACAGCTTGGAGTAATTTAGAACAGTTAAAAAACTGTTTGGAGTGGTTTAGAACAGTTCAGAACAGCTCGGAGTAATTTAGAACAGTTGACAAATAGTGTGGAGTAATTTAGAACAGTTAAAAATTGGTTTGAAGTAGTTTAGAATGGTTCGGAGTAAGTTAGAACTGTTCAAAATTGTTTCGGAGTATTTTAGAACTGTTCAGAGTAATTTAGAATAGTTCGGAACAGCTTGGTGTAATTTAGAACAGTTAAAAAACTGTTTGGAGTGGTTTAGAGTAGTTCAGAAGAGCTTGGAGTAATTTAGAACAGTTGACAAATGGTTTGGAGTAATTTAGAACAGTTAAAAATTGGTTCTGAGTAGTTTAGAATAGTTCAGAGTAAGTTAGAACGGTTCAGAACAGTTTGGAGTAAACACAGTACCACTTATTTGGGTATCGTGCAAGAAAACTCGATTCGAACGTACTGTGTAAACGTAGGTTTTGATATGCCAATTTTTGTAAAAACTACGTTTACACGATACTATAAAATCGACTAGAAATTTTTTTTTTGGAAATCGTAAGGGTGGATTTTATCGCTTATTTAGTAGCACGTATTCATAATTTATAAATACATCCGGGGCGGGAGTGTCTAGTCGACCGACGTGTCGCGCGGAGAAATTTGCGGTCGACGAAAGTGCCTTTCTTCGCTGCTCTTTGATCGTTTCTCTTGGAATTGGTATATAATATATTTTTTTTCTCCCTTTCGCCACCCTTCTTCTTATATACCTACCCTTATTACGCGTCGAATTTAGTTTGACGGCTTTGTTTGATTTGGCGACGAATCGAGTCGAAAATACGCTTCGAATTCGGTAAATATTTTACGAGATTTAGCGCGTCTTCGATGCTTTCCCTATACAATAACTTTCCTCTACGACTAACTGAATTTTCCCAATTTTCAAACAGTTCAGAACTCATTGGAGTCATTTAGAACAGTTCGGAGTAGTTTAGAACAGTTCAGAACGGTTCGGAGTAATTTTCAAGCAGTTCCAAAATGGTTTAGAGAAATTTAGAACGTTTGGTGTAATGCACAATAGTTCCAAATGGGTTCAGAGTAGTTTAGAACAGTTCGGAGTGATTTAGAATAGTTCGGAGTAGCTTAGAACAGTTCGGAGTAGTTTAGAACAGTTCGGAGTGATGTAGAATAGTTCAAAATGGGTTCAGATTAGTTTAAAACAGTTCAAAAGTGATTCAGAGAAGTTCAGAGCAGTTCAGAACAGTTCGGAGTAGTTTAGAACAGTTCAAAATTGGATCGGGGTAGTTTAGAGCAATTCAGAACAGTTCAAAATTGTTTCAGAGTAGTTTAGATCAATTTCGAATAGTTCGGAGTCATTTAGAACAGTTTTGAAGACTCCAGAACAGATCGGAATAGTTTATAACAGTTCAAAATTGGTTCGGAGTAGTTTAGAACAATTCAGAACAGTTTAGAACAGTTCAATATTATTTCGGAGTAGTTTAGATCAATTGAGAACAGTTCGGAGTAATTTAGAACAGTTCGGAGTCATTTAGAACAGTTTTGAAGACTCCAGAACAGATCGGAATAGTTTATAACAGTTCAAAATTGGTTCGGAGTAGTTTAGAACAATTCAGAACAGTTTAGAACAGTTCAATATTATTTCGGAGTAGTTTAGATCAATTGAGAACAGTTCGGAGTAATTTAGAACAGTTCGGAGTAATTTAGAACAGTTCGGAGTAGTTTAGAACAGTTCGGAGTGATGTAGAATTGTTCAAAATGGGTTCAGATTAGTTTAAAACAGTTCAAAAGTGATTCAGAGAAGTTCAGAGCAGTTCAGAACAGTTCGGAATAGTTTATAACAGTTAAAAATTGGTTCGGAGTAGTTTAGAACAATTCAGAACAGTTTAGAACAGTTCAATATTGTTTCGGAGTAGTTTAGATCAATTGAGAACAGTTCGGAGTGATTTAGAATAGTTCGGAGTAGCTTAGAACAGTTCGGAGTAATTTAGAACAGTTCGGAGTAGTTTTGAACAGTTCGGAGTGATGTAGAATTGTTCAAAATGGGTTCAGATTAGTTTAAAACAGTTCAAAATTGATTCAGAGAAGTTCAGAGCAGTTCAGAACAGTTCGGAATAGTTTATAACAGTTAAAAATTGGTTCGGAGTAGTTTAGAACAATTCAGAACAGTTTAGAACAGTTCAATATTGTTTCGGAGTAGTTTAGATCAATTGAGAACAGTTCGGAGTGATTTAGAATAGTTCGGAGTAGCTTAGAACAGTTCGGAGTAATTTAGAACAGTTCGGAGTAGTTTTGAACAGTTCGGAGTGATGTAGAATTGTTCAAAATGGGTTCAGATTAGTTTAAAACAGTTCAAAAGTGATTCAGAGAAGTTCAGAGCAGTTCAGAACAGTTCGGAATAGTTTATAACAGTTAAAAATTGGTTCGGAGTAGTTTAGAACAATTCAGAACAGTTTAGAACAGTTCAATATTGTTTCGGAGTAGTTTAGATCAATTGAGAACAGTTCGGAGTGATTTAGAATAGTTCGGAGTAGCTTAGAACAGTTCGGAGTAATTTAGAACAGTTCGGAGTAGTTTTGAACAGTTCGGAGTGATGTAGAATTGTTCAAAATGGGTTCAGATTAGTTTAAAACAGTTCAAAAGTGATTCAGAGAAGTTCAGAGCAGTTCAGAACAGTTCGGAATAGTTTATAACAGTTAAAAATTGGTTCGGAGTAGTTTAGAACAATTCAGAACAGTTTAGAACAGTTCAATATTGTTTCGGAGTAGTTTAGATCAATTGAGAACAGTTCGGAGTGATTTAGAATAGTTCGGAGTAGCTTAGAACAGTTCGGAGTAATTTAGAACAGTTCGGAGTAGTTTAGAACAGTTCGGAGTGATGTAGAATTGTTCAAAATGGGTTCAGATTAGTTTAAAACAGTTCAAAAGTGATTCAGAGAAGTTCAGAGCAGTTCAGAACAGTTCGGAATAGTTTATAACAGTTCAAAATTGGTTCGGAGTAGTTTAGAACAATTCAGAACAGTTTAGAACAGTTCAATATTCTTTCGGAGTAGTTTAGATCAATTGAGAACAGTTCGGAGTGATTTAGAATAGTTCGGAGTAGCTTAGAACAGTTCGGAGTAATTTAGAACAGTTCGGAGTAGTTTAGAACAGTTCGGAGTGATGTAGAATTGTTCAAAATGGGTTCAGATTAGTTTAAAACAGTTCAAAAGTGATTCAGAGAAGTTCAGAGCAGTTCAGAACAGTTCGGAGTAGTTTATAACAGTTCAAAATTGGTGCGGAGTAGTTTAAATCAATTCAGAACAGTTTGGAGCCATTTAGAAAAGTTCTGAACAGTCCAGAACAATTCGGAATAGTTTAGAACTGTTCAAAATTGGTTCGGAGTAGTTTAGATCAATTCAGAACAGTTCGGAGCCATTTAGAAAAGTTCTGAACAGTCCAGAACAATTCGGAATAGTTTAGAACTGTTCAAAATTGGTTCGGATTAGTTTAGAGCAATTCAGAACAGTTCGGAGCCATTTAGAAAAGTTCTGAACAGTCCAGAACAATTCGGAATAGTTTAGAACTGTTCAAAATTGGTTCGGATTAGTTTAGAGCAATTCAGAACAGTTCGGAGCCATTTAGAAAAGTTCTGAACAGTCCAGAACAATTCGGAATAGTTTAGAACTGTTCAAAATTGGTTCGGATTAGTTTAGAGCAATTCAGAACAGTTTAGAACAGTTCAAAAAAACAGTTTAGAGCAACATACCTGGTGTTACTATAATAATTCCTATCGAAATCGTTGGGCGACGCCGACGGCGTGGGCGTCTGATTGACGATCGACGTCGACTCCTTATCGACGCCGAACGGATCCTGGGCGGCCAGGCCGCGCACCTGCAGGCTCTCGGCCGCCTTGATCAGGCTCTGGAGCTGCTCCTGCACGACCGATATCTCCCCCTTGTACATGAAATCGACGATGGCCTGCACCTCCCAGCCGCTGAAGTCCTTCAGCACGATCACCGGGTGCTTGCAGGGGTTCTCGCTGAAGATGCGCTGGAAGAAGGGCGAGCAGGCGCTGAGGACGACCTTGTGCGCCCTGACGGACGTCTCGGCGCACACCAGGGTGACGTCGACGAGCGTCTCGGCCTGCAGGAGGGCGTCGAAGGCGGCCAGGATGTGGCTCTGATGGTTGTTCCATCTGAGGGAGTAGTGGGACTGCGACATCGCCCCGGGAGGGTCCGCGTGGCTCGGCGCTCTTGGGTTAGGCGTTGGGCGTCATTCCGGTTAGGCTGTTTTTCCAATTTTTAAGTCCTGCGAACAGACGAGAAAAATGATTGCTCAATTGATATATGTGTAGCTTAAATTGGCTTATATATAGGTGTAATGTTTGGTTATTTTATTATTATTTATGGTCGAAAAAGGGGGTAGGGTAGGGTAGGCGTCATATATTAATTTTAAAATACCTCTAGACTAGTTTAGGCATTATTTTATGAGGAGGAATATAGCCCAAATACCCTATGTTATTTAACGCCAGACAAACGCCTTGGAGTAATTTAGAACAGTTCAGAATACTTCGGAATAATTTGGAGCAGTTCAAAATCTGCTTGGAGTAGTTTAGAACAGTTCAGAGTAATTTAAAACAGTTCAAAATGCTTTGGAGTGGTTTGGAACAGTTCAAAATCTGCTTGGAGCACTTTAGAACAGTTCAGAGTAATTTAAAATCGGTTCAAAGTAATTTTGAGAAGTAATTTTGAGAAAAAAAACGGTTCTCATTACTTTAGAACAGTTCAGAACAGCCTGGAGTCTTTGAAAACTGTTCAAAATCAGTTTGGAGTAGTTTAGAACAGTTCAGAGTAATTTAAAATCGGTTCGGAGTAGTTTAGAACAGTTCAAAGTAATTTTGAGAAGAAAATCGGTTCTCATTACTTTAGAACAGGTCAGAACAGCCCGGAGTCTTTTAAAACTGTTCAAAATCAGTTTGGAGTAGTTTAGAACAGTTCAGAGTAATTTAAAATCGGTTCGGAGTAGTTTAGAACAGTTCAAAGTAATTTTGAGAAGAAAATCGGTTCTCATTACTTTAGAACAGGTAAGAACAGCCCGGAGTCTTTTAAAACTGTTCAAAATCAGTTTGGAGTAGTTTAGAACAGTTCAGAGTAATTTAAAACAATTCAAAATCATTTTGAACAGTTCAGAATGCTCGGAGTTGTTTGGAGCAGTTCAAAATCTGCTTGGAGTAGTTTAGAACAATTCAGAGTAATTTAAAACAGTTCAAAATCTGCTTGGAGTAGTTTAGAACAATTCAGAGTAATTTAAAACAGTTCAAAATCTGCTTGGAGTAGTTTAGAACAGTTCAGAGTAATTCAAAATCGGTTCGGAGTAGTTTAGAACAGTTCAGAGCAATTTAAAACAGTTCAAAATAATTTTGAACAGTTCAGAATGCTCGGAGTTGTTTGGAGCAGTTCAAAATCTGCTTGGAGTAGTTTAGAACAGTTCAGAGTAATTTAAAACAGTTCAAAATCTGCTTGGAGTAGTTTAGAACAATTCAGAGTAATTCAAAATCGGTTCGGAGTAGTTTAGAACAGTTCAAAGTAATTTTGAGAAGAAAATCGGTTCTCATTACTTTAGAACAGGTAAGAACAGCCCGGAGTCTTTTAAAACTGTTCAAAATCAGTTTGGAGTAGTTTAGAACAGTTCAGAGTAATTTAAAATCGGTTCGGAGTAGTTTAGAACAGTTCAAAGTAATTTTGAGAAGAAAATCGGTTCTCATTACTTTAGAACAGGTAAGAACAGCCCGGAGTCTTTTAAAACTGTTCAAAATCAGTTTGGAGTAGTTTAGAACAGTTCAGAGTAATTTAAAACAATTCAAAATCATTTTGAACAGTTCAGAATGCTCGGAGTTGTTTGGAGCAGTTCAAAATCTGCTTGGAGTAGTTTAGAACAATTCAGAGTAATTTAAAACAGTTCAAAATCTGCTTGGAGTAGTTTAGAACAATTCAGAGTAATTTAAAACAGTTCAAAATCTGCTTGGAGTAGTTTAGAACAGTTCAGAGTAATTCAAAATCGGTTCGGAGTAGTTTAGAACAGTTCAGAGCAATTTAAAACAGTTCAAAATAATTTTGAACAGTTCAGAATGCTCGGAGTTGTTTGGAGCAGTTCAAAATCTGCTTGGAGTAGTTTAGAACAGTTCAGAGTAATTTAAAACAGTTCAAAATCTGCTTGGAGTAGTTTAGAACAATTCAGAGTAATTCAAAATCGGTTCGGAGTAGTTTAGAACAGTTCAAAGTAATTTTGAGAAGAAAATCGGTTCTCATTACTTTAGAACAGGTCAGAACAGCCCGGAGTCTTTTAAAACTGTTCAAAATCAGTTTGGAGTAGTTTAGAACAGTTCAGAGTAATTTAAAATCGGTTCGGAGTAGTTTAGAACAGTTCAAAGTAATTTTGAGAAGAAAATCGGTTCTCATTACTTTAGAACAGGTAAGAACAGCCCGGAGTCTTTTAAAACTGTTCAAAATCAGTTTGGAGTAGTTTAGAACAGTTCAGAGTAATTTAAAACAATTCAAAATCATTTTGAACAGTTCAGAATGCTCGGAGTTGTTTGGAGCAGTTCAAAATCTGCTTGGAGTAGTTTAGAACAATTCAGAGTAATTTAAAACAGTTCAAAATCTGCTTGGAGTAGTTTAGAACAATTCAGAGTAATTTAAAACAGTTCAAAATCTGCTTGGAGTAGTTTAGAACAGTTCAGAGTAATTCAAAATCGGTTCGGAGTAGTTTAGAACAGTTCAGAGCAATTTAAAACAGTTCAAAATAATTTTGAACAGTTCAGAATGCTCGGAGTTGTTTGGAGCAGTTCAAAATCTGCTTGGAGTAGTTTAGAACAGTTCAGAGTAATTTAAAACAGTTCAAAATCTGCTTGGAGTAGTTTAGAACAATTCAGAGTAATTCAAAATCGGTTCGGAGTAGTTTAGAACAGTTCAAAGTAATTTTGAGAAGAAAATCGGTTCTCATTACTTTAGAACAGGTAAGAACAGCCCGGAGTCTTTTAAAACTGTTCAAAATCAGTTTGGAGTAGTTTAGAACAGTTCAGAGTAATTTAAAATCGGTTCGGAGTAGTTTAGAACAGTTCAAAGTAATTTTGAGAAGAAAATCGGTTCTCATTACTTTAGAACAGGTAAGAACAGCCCGGAGTCTTTTAAAACTGTTCAAAATCAGTTTGGAGTAGTTTAGAACAGTTCAGAGTAGTTTAAAACAATTCAAAATCTTTTTGAACAGTTCAGAATGCTCGGAGTTGTTTGGAGCAGTTCAAAATCTGCTTGGAGTAGTTTAGAACAATTCAGAGTAATTCAAAATCGGTTCGGAGTAGTTTAGAACAGTTCAGAGCAATTTAAAACAGTTCAAAATAATTTTGAACAGTTCAGAATGCTCGGAGTTGTTTGGAGCAGTTCAAAATCTGCTTGGAGTAGTTTAGAACAGTTCAGAGTAATTTAAAACAGTTCAAAATCTGCTTGGAGTAGTTTAGAACAATTCAGAGTAATTCAAAATCGGTTCGGAGTAGTTTAGAACAGTTCAAAGTAATTTTGAGAAGAAAATCGGTTCTCATTACTTTAGAACAGGTAAGAACAGCCCGGAGTCTTTTAAAACTGTTCAAAATCAGTTTGGAGTAGTTTAGAACAGTTCAGAGTAATTTAAAATCGGTTCGGAGTAGTTTAGAACAGTTCAAAGTAATTTTGAGAAGAAAATCGGTTCTCATTACTTTAGAACAGGTAAGAACAGCCCGGAGTCTTTTAAAACTGTTCAAAATCAGTTTGGAGTAGTTTAGAACAGTTCAGAGTAATTTAAAATCGGTTCGGAGTAGTTTAGAACAGTTCAAAGTAATTTTGAGAAGAAAATCGGTTCTCATTACTTTAGAACAGGTAAGAACAGCCCGGAGTCTTTTAAAACTGTTCAAAATCAGTTTGGAGTAGTTTAGAACAGTTCAGAGTAATTTAAAATCGGTTCGGAGTAGTTTAGAACAGTTCAAAGTAATTTTGAGAAGAAAATCGGTTCTCATTACTTTAGAACAGTTCAGAAGAGCCCGGAGTCTTTTAAAACTGTTCAAAATCAGTTTGGAGTAGTTTAGAACAGTTCAGAGTAGTTTAAAACAATTCAAAATCTTTTTGAACAGTTCAGAATGCTCGGAGTTGTTTGGAGCAGTTCAAAATCTGCTTGGAGTAGTTTAGAACAATTCAGAGTAATTTAAAACAGTTCAAAATCTGCTTGGAGTAGTTTAGAACAGTTCAGAGTAATTTAAAATCGGTTCGGAGTAGTTTAGAACAGTTCAAAGTAATTTTGAGAAGAAAATCGGTTCTCATTACTTTAGAACAGTTCAGAACAGCCCGGAGTCTTTTAAAACTGTTCAAAATCGATTCGGAGTAGTATAGAACAGTTCAAAATAATTTTGAGCAATTCAAAATCGATTCGAAGCAATTCAGAACAGTTCAAAATCGATTCGGAGTAGTTTAGAGCAGTTCAGAACAATTCGGAGTCGTTTAAAACGGTCAAAATCGATTCGGAATAGTATACAGGGTGGTCCTTAATGAATGGTCAATATTTCAATAGCAGATAGCGGAGGTCGAAATAACATGATTTAGCCGCACATACCTTAGTGAAATTATTACTCGTTAAAGAGATACAGAGCGTTTAGTGGAAAAATTTTATTTCAATTTTCTGCAATTACGCCCAAAGTAGTAGAAGGATTAAACTGAAAATTTGGAAAACCCAGTTTCTGCGGACGACAAATCACAATAATGCACTCAATCTTGAATTACTCCTAGGTCGGACTAGTTTCGCCACATTAAATCGATAAATTATTTCTTATCTTTTTTATCGGAAATTTTTTTATTATTTTGGTTAAAAATTATGATGTAGACATGGTTTCTGAAGAAAAAAGGTATACTTGTTGAAAGTCTCCAAAATCAATAGTATTCGTGAAAAATGCAAATGAAGTTATGAATGCAGATGTAATTGTGTCAGCTTAAAAGGTTTTGTCAATCATCAATCATGCCGAGGCATAATGAATTCTCCAATTCTGAAATGAGGGATATGATTTGCATTTATGCGCAAGAAAATTTTTCTGCTGCTGCTGCGGCAAGAAGATATTTGAGGACGTATCCTTTGCGAAGACAGCCTGATTGCAGGCTCTTTATCAATCTTTTTAGAAGACTTGGTGAATCAGGCTCTTTTCGTCCCAAACGGCATAATATTGATGCTGGACGTGCTAGTCGATTACGCGTTGAAGACCAGGAAGAAGTTCTGATTCGAGTGGCGGAAAACCCAGAGATTAGTGAACGTCGTCTCTCTACAGCTGTCGGTATGAGTAAAACGTCTGTTCACAGAATTTTACATTCAGAGCACCTGTATCCGTACCATTTCACTCCTGTACAAAATTTATTGCCGACTGATCTTCCAGCAAGATTACGTTTCTCTCAGATGTTTCTTCAACGTTGTAATGCAGACCATACGTTTTTGGGCAAAGTTCTGTTCACCGACGAGGCTACTTTTACCCGTCGACGAGTTTTTAACTGGAGAAATCGACATACATGGGATTCCGAAAACCCGCACCTGCCCAAAGAAAGACATTTTCAACATGAGTTCTCCATTAATGTTTGGTGTGGTATTATTGGAAATTGGCTGGTGGGTCCGTTCGAATTGCCTGCTAGGCTCAATGGTAACTTGTACCTGAATTTTTTACAAAATCACCTCCACGAACTCCTGGACGAAGTCCCTCTAAACGTGAGACAACATTGCTTGTTTATGCAAGACGGCGCGCCGGCTCATTATTTAAATAATGTGCGTGCCCATTTAAATAGGCGTTTTCCTCACCGCTGGATTGGTCGTGGAAGCGAATTTCCATGGCCACCACGTAGCCCAGATCTCAACCCTCTGGACTTTTATTTATGGGGGCACATAAAGGCACTGGTTTACAAAGACACTATCAACAATCGTGATGAACTATGGACGAAAATTCAACGTGCTGCTGAAACTATCAAAAATGACCAAGATAGAATTTTGTTCAGGGTTGGAGGATCTCTAACAAAACGGTTAAGAAAATGTGTAGAATTGGAAGGGGGACATTTTGAAAACGTGTTGATTTAAATTTAATGTTACTTGGACTTGATATTTTAATTTTAGTTTTTGACATTGGTCCTACACTCGTAACTTTATTTGCATTTTTCACGAATACTATTGATTTTGGAGACTTTCAACAAGTATACCTTTTTTCTTCAGAAACCATGTCTACATCATAATTTTTAACCAAAATAATAATAAAATTTCCGATAAAAAAGATAAGAAATAATTTATCGATTTAATGTGGCGAAACTAGTCAGACCTAGGAGTAATTCAAGATTGAGTGCCTTATTGTGATTTGTCGTCCGCAGAAACTGGGTTTTTCAAATTTTCAGTTTAATCCTTCTACTGCTTTGGGCGTAATTGCAGAAAATTGAAATAAAATTTTTCCACTAAACGCTCTGTATCTCTTTAACGAGTAATAATTTCACTAAGGTATGTGCGGCTAAATCATATTATTTCGACCTCCGCTATCTGCTATTGAAATATTGACCATTCATTAAGGACCACCCTGTATAGAACAGTTTAAAATAATTTTGAGCAATTCAAAATCGGTTTGAAGTCATTTGAAATAATTCAGAACAATTCAGAGTAATTTAGTACAGTTCGTAGTCACTTAAAATATTTCAAAAACGGTTTGAAGATAATATATGCTACTTTGAAATACCTGTACATAATTTAATGTCAAAAAAAGTGTATTTTACAACCAAAAAGAAAATAATAAAAACTTCCAAAATTGTTTTATTATTATTTGCTCTTTACCCCGCACATAATTTGGGCCACCCTGTACATACACCAGTGCATTTAAACCACGAAACACGAAGAATCGACCTCCAGATGCACTAATTTCAATTCTCCTCGAATGCAATTCCGGTTTTCGCCCTCATTAGCCCGCCGACCTTCCTTGGGGGAGGCGGCGAATCCCCCGGCGGCGGCGGCGGCGGCGGCGGGTGCCCGTTCTTCGAAAGCATAAATGTTTTCGTACGTGCCGTGGAAACGCCACATACGCACGCGACTCCATGCATAAAACACCCTTCTGTTCTCGCATGCTTCGCGTTCCGTGACTTCCTCCATATGAGTTCCGGAGGGGTCGGGGGTGGTTCGTTCGCCCCCGAAAAACCGTTTAATTGTCCATGATTTAGCGGTTTTGGGAGAATGTTTAAGAAAGCCAGACGTCGCGAGCTAAATATTCATGAGTCGAATGCGGTTTTTCCGATTTTATTTTTGTTTGGTTTGTTTTTGCGCTTATTGAGCGAAATTAGCGGGGTACATTTTTTAATGTACGAGGAGGGTTTTGTAATTTTTGTCAACTTTTTATAACAATTGTTTTGGGCCGGTTTATTGAAGCAAGTGAGTGAATCAGTGACCTCTGCAACTTTATTACATAGCGTTTTTTTTGGGGTTAATTCAGGTTTTATTCAAGATTTTTTTGCTCGAATTTAACGGGGTTATTTTTAAATGTACGAGGAGTTTTTTATAATTTTGATCAACTTTAATAGAAAAATTATTTTGGGCTAGTTTATTGAAGCAAGTGAGTCAATCAGTGACCTCTGCTACTTTAGTATACAGCGATTTTCTGGGGATAATTCAAGTTTTATTCGAGATTTTTTTTGTCCGAATTTAACTGGGACATCTGTAAATATACGACGAATTTATCATAATATTTTCAACTTTATAGAAAAATTATTTTGAGCTAGTTTATTGAAGCTATTTCCCAAAATTTTGCCGTTAGTCAATCAATGACCTCTGCTACTTTATTATATAGCGATTTTCTGGGGTTAATTCAAGTTTCATTCGACATTTTTTTGTGAGAAATTAAATGGGGATGTTTTTAAATGCACGAGGAGGTTTTTATAATTTTTTTCAACTTTATAGAAAAATTATTTTGAGCTAGTTTATTGAAGCTATTTTGCTAAATTTAGCAGTGAGTCAATCAGTGACCTTTATACAACTTTATTATACAGCCATTTTTTGGGGTTTATTCAAGTTTTAACCGAGATTTTTTGTTCGAATTTAACGGGGATGTTTTTAAATGTACGAGGAGTTTTTTATAATTTTGATCAACCTTATAGAAAAATTATTTTGGGCTAGTTTATTGAAGCAAGTGAGTCAATCAGTGACCTCTGCTACTTTATTATACAGCGATTTTCTGGGGTTAATTCAAGTTTTATTCAAGATTTTTTTGCTCGAATTTAACGGGGTTATTTTTAAATGTACGAGGAGTTTTTTATAATTTTGATCAACTTTATAGAAAAATTATTTTGGGCTAGTTTATTGAAGCAAGTGAGTCAATCAGTGACCTCTGCTACTTTATTATACAGCGATTTTCTGGGGTTAATTCAAGTTTTATTCGAGATTTTTTTTGTCCGAATTTAACTGGGACATCTGTAAATATACGACGAATTTATCATAATATTTTCAACTTTATAGAAAAATTATTTTGAGCTAGTTTATTGAAGCTATTTCCCAAAATTTTGCCGTTAGTCAATCAATGACCTCTGCTACTTTATTATACAGCGATTTGCTGGGGTTAATTCAAGTTTCATTCGACATTTTTTTGTGAGAAATTAAATGGGGATGTTTTTAAATGTACGAGGAGGTTTTTATAATTTTTTTCAACTTTATAGAAAAATTATTTTGAGCTAGTTTATTGAAGCTATTTTGCTAAATTTAGCAGTGAGTCAATCAGTGACCTCTATACAACTTTATTATACAGCCATTTTTTGGGGTTTATTCAAGTTTTAACCGAGATTTTTTGTTCGAATTTAACGGGGATGTTTTTAAATGTACGAGGAGTTTTTTATAATTTTGATCAACCTTATAGAAAAATTATTTTGGGCTAGTTTATTGAAGCAAGTGAGTCAATCATTGACCTCTGCTACTTTATTATACAGCGATTTTCTGGGGTTAATTCAAGTTTTATTCAAGATTTTTTTGCTCGAATTTAACGGGGTTATTTTTAAATGTACGAGGAGTTTTTTATAATTTTGATCAACTTTATAGAAAAATTATTTTGGGCTAGTTTATTGAAGCAAGTGAGTCAATCAGTGACCTCTGCTACTTTATTATACAGCGATTTTCTGGGGTTAATTCAAGTTTTATTCGAGATTTTTTTTGTCCGAATTTAACTGGGACATCTGTAAATATACGACGAATTTATCATAATATTTTCAACTTTATAGAAAAATTATTTTGAGCTAGTTTATTGAAGCTATTTCCCAAAATTTTGCCGTTAGTCAATCAATGACCTCTGCTACTTTATTATACAGCGATTTGCTGGGGTTAATTCAAGTTTCATTCGACATTTTTTTGTGAGAAATTAAATGGGGATGTTTTTAAATGTACGAGGAGGTTTTTATAATTTTTTTCAACTTTATAGAAAAATTATTTTGAGCTAGTTTATTGAAGCTATTTTCCAAAATTAGCAGTGAGTCAATCAGTGACCTCTGCAACTTAATTATACAGCGATTTTTTGGGGCTAATTCAAGTTTTATTCGAGATTTTTTGTTCGAATTTAACAGGGATGTTTTTAAATGTACGAGGAGGTTTTTATAATTTTTTCAACTTTATAGAAAAATTATTTTGAGCCAGTTTATTGAAGCTATTTTGCTAAATTTAGCAGTGAGTCAATCAGTGACCTCTATACAACTTTATTATACAGCCATTTTTTGGGGTTTATTCAAGTTTTAACCGAGATTTTTTGTTCGAATTTAACGGGGATGTTTTTAAATGTACGAGGAGTTTTTTATAATTTTGATCAACCTTATAGAAAAATTATTTTGGGCTAGTTTATTGAAGCAAGTGAGTCAATCAGTGACCTCTGCTACTTTATTATACAGCGATTTTCTGGGGTTAATTCAAGTTTTATTCGAGATTTTTTTTTGTCCGAATTTAACTGGGACATCTGTAAATATACGACGAATTTATCATAATATTTTCAACTTTATAGAAAAATTATTTTGAGCTAGTTTATTGAAGCTATTTCCCAAAATTTTGCCGTTAGTCAATCAATGACCTCTGCTACTTTATTATATAGCGATTTTCTGGGGTTAATTCAAGTTTCATTCGACATTTTTTTTGTGAGAAATTAAATGGGGATGTTTTTAAATGTACGAGGAGTTTTTTATAATTTTGATCAACCTTATAGAAAAATTATTTTGGGCTAGTTTATTGAAGCTATTTCCCAAAATTTAGCAGTGACTCAAGTGGCCTCTGCAACTTTATTATACAGGCATTATTCGAGGTTAATTCAAGTATTATACAAGATTTTTTTGTGCGAAAAACTTTTTTAATAAAACAACATTAAATTGAATCGAACTCTTTTAAAAATAAGCCCAAATTTCACGAATAAAACTTCAAAAGAAACCCTAAAAAATCGCTTTACAAAGCCAAAGTTACTTTACAAAGTTACTTTACAAAAATACTCGCGGCCAACAAATCGAAATAAAACTTTACCTATAATCGATTAAATCGATATTAATCGATTACAAACTACTCGATGCAAATGAGTTTCGCTACAAACAAATAAATAATATATAAAATATAAAATAAAACAATCTCCGGGCACGTTTCGCCTTTTTCCCAAGCGATTTTGTCAACATTGAATAGCGAAATTTTTCACGCCCGTACACATTACAAATCACAAAAGCGTAACGTTCGCTCTAAACATTTTTTTTTTCCATTTATTTTTCCCGTTTCACACTCGCACAAAAATATCATTTCTAGATGGAATTCCACAGTTCTCACGGAGCCACTCGTCAAACCATTAAATTCGTATCAACCTCATTTTTTCATACGCCACATTCACTGTTAACTATTAAAAATTACAAAAATAATAACTCCACGCTGAATTATTTACTACACAATTATTTTTCTCACCCTGTATATAAAGCATGCAGGAGACTTACCCGAGTGGGGTTTTTTTGTTTGGGGTTTTTTAAATTTCTTGTGCGAATTCGTTGGTTGTGGAAAAATGGCGAAGGTGCTGCTCTGCAGTGACGGGGAAACGATAAAGTTATAATTAGCAGGAAAATGTGGCGATTTCGGGTCGAGATCGAGCTCGACAGGAATTAGATTATGTTGATAATGTGAGGTGGGATATAATTAATTTATTAACGCGACGAATGGTGTGTGTTGATGCGGTGTTGAAGGGTTGGATATATTATCCTGTTTTGGTTGGATTTTGCAGGAAAAATGTACGTAGGTATGTTATTAATGAATATTTGAATTGGGTTCTGTTTTGAGTTATTTTTTAAAAATTCATTCTATTTGGTGAAAGTTATAAAATAGTGAATTTTTAGCAGATTTTTAGCAAGAAAAGGGCAGCTTAAATAGTACCTAATTGAAAAATAAATTTTTATCTATTGTTGGGATATTTTTGCAAATGTAATTTTTTGTGGCAAAAATTTAATATTATTTTTGATAATTTGTTAATAATTTTTCACATACATAATATAATAAGTTTGAGATTCTTAAGAATTTGTTATGAAAATTGAGAAAAATTTAAATAGTGCAAATTTTTGTAAATTTTAAATAGGTACATATTTTTATTTTACACATAATATGATATTAAATAGTATTTATCTAATAATTATTTATGTTAACAAAAATAAATAATTCAGATTTTTACAAATTTACATTTTGTTTCTCCAAAATTAGTGACATAAAATATTCACAATTTACACAGTTATTTTTATTTTTTTATTTATTATTATTCAAATAGAAATATTTTTGAATTTGAAAATGTTGACCGAACTGCTTAAAATAATTAAAAAAATAATATATCAACAAACTTGTACAAATTTTTAAACTACTGTCCCAATAAAAATTCCTGCAAAAAGCTCATTTTTTAATATTTAATTACTCAAATAAAATAATTTTTGAATTTTTAAATATTGTTTGAACTGCTTAAATTAATCAAAAAAAAATAATATCAACAAATTTCCACAAATTCCAATTAATTACTATCCCAACAAAATTTCCTGCAACAATTCCCTCGTTCAAAAATTGCCTATTTATATCAATTTTTTTTTAAATTACTCAAATAGAATATTTTATTAATTTCTAAAAAAAGTCGAAAGTGCTTAAATTAATAAAAAAAATTCTGCAAAATTCAAAATTCCTGCATAAATTCTAAACTTATCTCTCAATTTAAGAATTATACTAAAATAAATTATGTTTCGAATTTCAAAATTAAAGATCAAAAAACAAAAAAAAAATCCTGCAAAAATTCAACTTGCACATTTATTTCAATTTTTGTAATAATTACTTTTTGAATTTCAAACTGTCCAAATTGCTTAAATGAATCAAAAAAATATATAAACAATAAATTTCCAGAAATTCTAAAATTAACTTTCCAAGAAAAATAAACACCGAAAAAATTCCTGCAAATATTTTAATAACTTCTTCATTGATTTTCACCTAATTGAATTTCTAAATATTCTCCAAACTACCTAAATTAATCCAAAAAATATAATATACCAAAAAAATTCCTGCAATTTCCTGCGCTTTCAAAAAATTCTAAATTCAACGTATAACTATTTCCAGCAAACTCCAACCAACCCCTTCACAAAAAAAAAATCCTGCCCACCGCCAACACCCCCAAAAATCCCGCCAAAACTCCCACATCTACTTACGGGACACTCGCATCCCGCCCCACACCTATCCCGCCACCAAAACTCCCCACACGCCGCCAACAACAAACTCCTGCCGAACACGTGCCGAGCCAAAACTTCCGGCCAATCGCCGCCCGCCATATCCCATTTGTTATTGCAAAGCAGCCCTAACGCCGGCATATCTATCCCCCCAAACAACAACAACAACACCACACGAGAGACAACAACAACAACAACACACGACACGCAACACGCCGCAACCGAACACACACTGAAACACTCTCGCAGGATCCTCGCAGGATATACTACGTCATATAGCAGCGCATATTCAACGCACGTATGATGGTGATGAGAAAAAATGATTTTTTCACCACCTACTCGATGTATGTTGTGTATATTGTCGAAATAATCGCACCTGTCATGAGAATCCGGCAGGAGGACGCTGTCTTGATGGGGTCCCTGTTCCGACTGCTTTCAAAAATATGCCGACTAGCAATGGACGCATAATTCCCGGATCGCTGTTAATGAATCCGATTAGACAAAGCCTACTAAGAGGCAAGAACGCTTGCGCCCCGACCTCCCCTCGCGCGTAAGATTCCACCCCCCACCCCCGCGGCCGTTCGGCGGCTTTCTTTGCTCTTACTGTTTTACCCTTAGACGTAAATTAAGGGGCGGCGTGTACTTAGAATCACACACGGTCCTGCTACCCTCTCTCTTCGACGGAGCCGACCACTAATTAGAGGCAACGAGGACGGGTAGAGGGTAGCGCTGTCGCGCTCCCGTTTGCATAAATGCACTAAGAAATCCTCCGTTTCTTTTTAACGACGCCCTTTCTTATTTTTCACCCCACACACACACACACAACACACACTCCCCTCTCCTTCACTCCTTCTTCTTCAATTACTTCTTCTTCTTCTTCTTCATCATCATCACTCGCACATTTCCCTTTAAAGGAGTCGTAAATGTAAACGAACATATTTTTTTTTTCTCTTAATTATTTATACAAAACTCTTGCATCGTTTCGTTGCAACCCCTTTCGGAATCGCGAAGCTTCGGCGGAGCTTTTTCGGGGGTTGAAAGATTACAATTTTTTTCCATCCGGAAGATTTTTGTGTCAGGTGATTTTCGCGGCGGACCGGAGCCCGACTGACGCGGGGGGTCCGCGAGGGAGTCGCGGGCCGGCCGGGAGGTGGCGCGCGCAAGGGGGTAGCGATCGCGGGGGGTGGGTTTCGATGGGAATGCAGATCGCGATGCATCGAAGAGAATGTTATGGGGAAATTAGCGAGGGAGTGTATGAGGAATTGATGGTTTTCTGGGTGTAGATGGGAGATTTTCTTAGTGTAAGCAAGGGTTTGTTTTGGTAAATTATACAAGGTGTATCGATTTGATAGTGGCCCTTGTGAGCAATTAAAAATCAGTAAAAAATCAGAACAAATTAGTAATCAGTAGAAATAAATAAAAAAGCTGTTAAAATCAGTAAAAATAAAAAGAAACAGTTCAAAATCAGTAGAAATTAATAAACAAGCAATTAAAATCAGTAAAAAACAGAAGAAATTAAAAAAAACAGTTAAAATCAATAAAAATCAGTAGAAATAAATAAAAAGAAACAGTTCAAAATCAGTAGAAATTAATAAACAAGCAATTAAAATCAGTAAAAATCAGTAGAAATAAATAAAAAAAGCAGTTAAAATCAGTAAAAATCAGTAGAAATAAATAAAAAAAGCAGTTAAAATCAGTAAAAATCAGTAGAAATAAATAAAAAAAGCAGTTAAAATCAGTAAAAATAAAAAGAAACAGTTCAAAATCAGTAGAAATTAATAAACAAGCAATTAAAATCAGTAAAAAACAGAAGAAATTAAAAAAAAACAGTTAAAATCAGTAAAAATCAGTAGAAATAAATAAAAAAAGCAGTTAAAATCAGTAAAAATCAGTAGAAATAAATAAAAAAAGCAGTTAAAATCAGTAAAAATCAGTAGAAATAAATAAAAAAAGCAGTTAAAATCAGTAAAAATAAAAAGAAACAGTTCAAAATCAGTAGAAATTAATAAACAAGCAATTAAAATCAGTAAAAAACAGAAGAAATTAAAAAAAAAACAGTTAAAATCAGTAAAAATCAGTAGAAATAAATAAAAAAAGCAGTTAAAATCAGTAAAAATCAGTAGAAATAAATAAAAAAAGCAGTTAAAATCAGTAAAAATCAGTAGAAATAAATAAAAAAAGCAGTTAAAATCAGTAAAAATAAAAAGAAACAGTTCAAAATCAGTAGAAATTAATAAACAAGCAATTAAAATCAGTAAAAAACAGAAGAAATTAAAAAAAAAAACAGTTAAAATTAATAAAAATCAGTAGAAATAAATTAAAAAAGCAGTTAAAATCAGTAAAAATCAGTAGAAATAAATAAAAAAAGCAGTTAAAATTAGTAAAAATCAGTAGAAATAAATTAAAAAAAGCAGTTAAAATCAGTAAAAATCAGTAGAAATAAATTAAAAAAGCAGTTGAAATCAGTAAAAATCAGTAGAAATAAATAAAAAAAGCAGTTAAAATCAGTAAAAATCAGTAGAAATAAATAAAAAAAGCATTTAAAATCAGTAAAAATCAGTAAAAATAAATAAAAAAAGCAATTAAAATCAGGAAAAATCAGTAGAAATTAATAAAAAAAGCAGTAAAAATCAGCGAAAAATGAGAAATGAGAGATTCCGTAAAATTCCGAAGATTCCGAAAAAATGAGAAATTCCGTAGAAATGCTTATCCTTAAAATTATTAAATTTTCTATGAACTTCTTACTATTTACAAAATATTTTTTTTGACAAAATATTTGTTTATACGAAACAAAAAAAAAAACTACCCTTAAAAGATATATCTGAATTTCATAATCGCAATTATAATTTTCTAAAATGCCACTTTTTCTCAGTATCTAATAATTTGCCAATATCCGTATCTAAACAACATAATAAAAACAAACAATTTTTCTGCGTGTAAACAACGAAAAGCAGAAAAACCGAACCATTTTTATCTCAGCGTGTACACGTACATACGTAAATAAATAAGCGGTCCGTTTGTTTATAGTTAGGTAGAGTAAATAGATAAAAATTTCTAATTCATTCGATTTCAATAATCTTCCAGAAAATCATTTAAATTGCCATTAACATGTTGACAATAAAATCATTGTTATGTAGACATTGAATATTTACGAATGTAAATGCGAAATTGTTTTCGGAATCGGTCTAATAGTCACCCATTCAAATCGCCCATATCTATTTTTTTTACCCATATAATATAATACGAGGGCACTGCGAAAAATTCAATCAATTTTTTACCCGTATACACGAGGGGACTGCGAAAAATTCACCAATTCTAAATCTAGTGGGCGTGTGATTAAATAAAACATATCTCAACGAACTTACTATTTTACATGTCACAATAATATCCAAAAACGGCGATAAATAAATCGTTTTGTTAAATTTTTCCACTGGTTTCTGTGGCACGTGCACGGAACAATAAATAAAATACACTGCACATCCGCGTGGGTCAAGGCTCAAAAGTAAGACTAAAATCGCAAAATGTACCGAAATACGAAGTATTCTCGGGTAACTCGATGTCGGTCGAAGGAAAAAAAGGTACTGATAAAGCATTTAGCATGAGTAGTACTTGCCCAGACACCTTACGTCGCCCTATTATTTCCCAGAAGGCACCGCCGTAATGGGGTTTCCGATATTTACTAGTTTTAGAGGGCGCGGGCCTTCTGCACCCCATTAAATCTATTGTATGTATACTTATGGTCAATACGTTTGGAATTATTTGTATACCGAAAGTGTTTCAAATTTGTTCAATTTTGCATTAGAATTCGGTTTTTTTGGCAAATAAATAATTAAATAAACTTTTGCTTGAATATTAGAAGATATAAATCGAAGAAAAATCAGCAAAAATCATTAAAAAAATTAGTAGAAATTAGAAAAAAATCTAGTAAAAATCTGTTAAAATTAGTGGAAATTAGTAGAAAACAAGAAAAATCTGTAAAAGTCAGCACAAAATCGGGGAAAAAATTACTAAAACTGAGCAGAAATTAGTAAAAACCAGTAAAAGTCAGTAAAAATCAGTAGAAATCAATAAAAAAATCAGTTAAAGTTAGTGGAAATTAGTAGAAAACAATGAAAATCAGTAAAAGTCAGTACAAAATCATAGAAAAACTTACTAAAATTCAGCAGAAATCAATAAAAATCAGTAAAAATCAATAAAAAATCAGTAAAAATCAGTTAAAATTAGTGGAAACTGGTAGAAAATAATGAAAATCTGTAAAAGTCAGTGCAAAATCAGGGAAAAATCACTAAAATTGAGCAGAAATTAGTAAAAACCAGTAAAAATTAGTAAAAATCAGGAAAAATCAGTAAAAATCAGTAAAAATCAGTAAAAATCAGTAAAAATCAGTAAAAATCAGTAAAAATCAGTAAAAATCAGTAAAAACCAGTAAAAATCAGCAAAAATCATTACAAAAATTAGTAGAAATTAGAAAAAAATCAAGTAAAAATTTGTTAAAATTAGTGGAAATTAGAAGAAAATAATGAAAATCTGTAATAGTCAGTACAAAATCATGGAAAAAATCACTAAAATTCATCAAAAATTTGTAAAAAACAGTAGAAATCAATAAAAAATCAGTGAAAATCAGTTAAAGTTAGTGAACATTAGTAGAAAACAATGAAAATTTGTAAAAGTCAGTACAAAATCATAGAAAAACTTACTAAAATTCAGCAGAAATCAGTAAAAATCAGTAAAAATCAATAAAAAATCAGTTAAAAGTAGTGGAAATTAGTAGAAAATAATGAAAATCTATAAAAGTCAGTACAAAATCATGGAAAAAATCACTAAAATTCATCAAAAATTTGTAAAAAACAGTAGAAATCAATAAAAAATCAATAAAAATCAGTGCGACTCCAAAATCAGTAAAAAGCACTTCAGTAGAAATTAGTAAAAACCTGAAAAAAAGTAAAAATCAGTAAAAATCTGTAAAAATCAGTAAAAACCAGTAAAAACCAGTAAAAATCAGCAAAAATCATTACAAAAATTAGTAGAAATTAGAAAAAAATCAAGTAAAAATTCGTTAAAATTGGTGGAAATTAGTAGAAAATAATGAAAATCTGTAAAAGTCAGTACAAAATAATAGAAAAACTTACTAAAATTCAGCAGAAATCAATAAAAATCAGTAAAAATCAATAAAAAATCAGTAAAAATCAGTTAAAATTAGTGGAAACTGGTAGAAAATAATGAAAATCTGTAAAAGTCAGTGCAAAATCAGGGAAAAATCACTAAAATTGAGCAGAAATTAGTAAAAACCAGTAAAAATTAGTAAAAATCAGTACAAATCAGGAAAAATCAGTAAAAATCAGTAAAAATCAGTAAAAATCAGTAAAAATCAGTAAAAATCAGTAAAAATCAGTAAAAATCAGTAAAAATCAGTAAAAACCAGTAAAAATCAGCAAAAATCATTACAAAAATTAGTAGAAATTAGAAAAAAATCAAGTAAAAATCAGTTAAAGTTAGTGAACATTAGTAGAAAACAATGAAAATTTGTAAAAGTCAGTGCAAAATCAGAGAAAAATCAGTAAAATTGAGCAGAAATTAGTAAAAACCAGTAAAAATTAGTAAAAATCAGGAAAAATCAGTAAAAATCAGGAAAAATCAGTAAAAATCAGTAAAAATCAGTAAAAATCAGTAAAAAAAAAACAGTATTTCCCAATATTCACAAAACCTCGTGAATTTCAGCACCAATCGCCGACATCGAATCATATAGCATACTTTCACCACTTAAACATTACCTAAAGTCTTGGAAAAATTAGCGTAAGTATACACAACTAATCAATAATTTAATAAAAGAAAAATAAATATAATGTAAGTAATTCTATCAAGTCATCGAAACTTCTTTATTATAACCACTGCGATGACATCGATTCATTTGCCTCTACTCTACCGGCAATCAATTCACGTTTCGTCGTTTTGAATAATTAATTAATACGGCTCTAAATATCGCAAACAAATACATCATATCATTAAGATAAATACCAGTTTGTACTTGTGAAACGACATGTACCTTCGGCCCGCTTCGATTATTCATGAGCCATTTTATTATTTTCTTATACCATTATGTGTCTAATGACTTCTAAGTTCGTTTTACGTTCTCGATTTTCATGAATTATTTAATCGGGCGCGGGGGGACTACTTATGGAGGAGTCGCGTCGGATGTGTCCGAGGTCGATCGGAGGAGGATTCCGATTATCCTGATTATTCCTTGTACATGTTTTTATTGAATAATGTGAGGGTTTTTTTAAATTAATGTAGGTAGTACACAGGGTGGTCAAATTATTTCTAGTGCTATTTCTATTATGTTGGTAAGGAAGCCAATGCAAACTTATACAAGAGTGAATCTAAATAAGTCTCGTAACTTCAACCGATGATTCTTTGTCTTATGACTAGCAAAAAAGTTTAATACAACATAGGTCCTAAATAAAAAAAAAATTCAAATTGGAAAAAAATTAATTTTTTTTGTTTAAATTAATGTTGGAGTGGTGCCATTATATACTCACACGTATAAACTTTGAAGTTAATTTTTTCGAAAACGGTAGGTTTTAGGACCTATGTTTGTAATAAACTTTTTTGCAAGTCATAAGACAAAGAATCGTCGGTTGAAGTTACGAAACTTATTTAGATTTCACCCTGTATAATGCATACTTATAAAATGCATTTTATTATATATTTTAATTTTTTGTAAATAAAAATCAGTAGAAATCAGTCAAAAATCAGTAAAAATTAGTAAAAATCAATCAGTTAAAATGAGTAAATATAAGCTAAACTCATTAAAAAATCTGTAGAAAATTGAAAAAAAAACTAGTAAAAATCAGTAGAAATCAGTCAAAAATCAGTAAAAATCAGTTAAAATGTGTAAATATTAGCAAAACTCATTAAAAAATCTGTAGAATTTAGAAAAAAACTAATAAAAATCATAGAAATTAGTAGAAAACAGTAAATATTCAGTAAAAATCAACAAACAACAGTATAATCAATAAAATCAGTAAAAATCGGTTAATCAAAAAATCAATAAAAATTTGTAAAAGCACTGTATATAGGTAGGTACTTGATTTTTCTATGTATTTCATTTAATTGAGAAAATTATACTACCAAATTGAAAAGAAGCAAATTCTTGGTCTATTATCTAGTCACATATGGTCGGCTATTTCAATTTAATCCAAGCAGGTGTTGAGTGCGCACAATTTAGAAAATTTCGAATGGTTTCCGATTAAAATTCCTCATCTTAATTGTGATGTAAACACGTCGAATAATGGGAGGATTAAATTGCCGATTAACTCCAGTGCAATTGTCCACGCCCGAACATCGTACGCTTAGTCCGGATGAGTTTCCAGAAACATAAGGATTTCTACCTACCCGCTCGCAAGGGTAATTCGATTTTAAACACGTCATCTTTTTTTCCGGAATTTTCGCAAAATAATCCCACAATGGAGAAGACCACGACTATTTTTTATTTTTTTTTCAAAACCTTGCGTTCTAAGAAGGCCTGTAATGAAATTTTTATTTTTTTCTGTGGTCAAATAAGGCCGCAATTAATTTTTAAAGTTTGAAAAACGTCACACAATCGTCATACACTCTGCTCCAATCAAAGCGAGAGTTGCAAAGAGACGTCACATTTAGCAAGTTTGCCACGTTTCCTATTACTCTTCTTTACTCCGCAAAATGTGCGTTTTTTGTATATTTATTGCAATAAACATTTTCTGATTTATCCATTTCTTCCATTACCTAATGGATAATTCGATATATTAATGTAGAAATAACATCTTCATCTGTATAAATTGTAACCGATTTTCGTGTTAAAAACACAAATAATGGTCCTGAAAAATTTATTTGGCAACATTCTTGTCAACGTCAATATTATTAGTAAAGTGTTTTGTGCCCAACTGCAATTCGTGTAATTTGTTTTGTGCATTTTTCAAAAAAATCTGACAAATGACAGTTTGATTTTTGTTCGTTTGTCTATTCTTTGTAACTGCATTCGAAAATTCATACTATTTACTATACAACAAGACGTGAGTGGTTTATGATTGGTTGATAAGGTATGACTCAAAACCCAAAATTTTTAAATTTCAAAGGGCTATATCTTTTTAATTATAACACATTTTGAGCAACTGAAAACGGTTTTGAGTTCTAATAAATCATTTCTAATCGTATCTTTTGCCGAAATCCGCATATCTCACATCGTGGTCTTCTCCATTCGACCCAGCTAAAGTTTCAAACATGCAAAGGAATTAGTCCCTATAAATCCCCTATAACAAGTCGAGGAAAAATCCACAAAAATTAAATTCGCCGGCATCGAATCCTTCGGCATACACCTCCCCCATTTTTTCCAACCCGCCAAAATCGAACTTATTTTATTTTTCTAACAAATACACCGATTAATTACAACTACTATTGCAAATCCTCGAGTTTCATTCGCCATATACCAGCTCGGTGTTTAGCTAAAGCACCTCGTGCATCATTCTCGGGGGCGGGCGCTTAAGCCGTCGCGGCGGCGGCGGCGGCGATTTCATCGAACGCGCGCCCATCACAAAAGCGAAATTTATTTCCCGATTAACCGGCCCGTCACTGGAACAACTGGAACAACTGGAAAACCGGAAATTTCCCCATACATAACCGCGCTTTGCGAATAATATTTCGCGTTATTGTTGCTTGACTTTCGAGCGTACAGTACTACACATTAATTTTTCCACCGCTATAAATTACCGAATCGATACAGGGTGGCCCAAAATTTGTGGATGAACGCTAATTTTGGGACACCCTGTACGTATAGTGCTAATAATAATGGGTGTTTGTTTGACGAGAGCGATCGTTTTACCGGCGTGAGTCACTCAAAACGTTAATTTAAATGAAGACATCGGGGGCGGCGGGCGGGCGGCGCGAGGGGGTGGGATTCGCCCTTTTTTCCGCTGTCATTAGACGTCAAACGGACTAAAGGGCGCACAATGGAAAAGCGGATGGGAAAAGAATAAAAACGAAAGGAAATTATACCTACACCTTTTAATGCGGATAGTCCGGGACGTGTGATGATGGACCCGGATTTCGCCATTGTGTGTGCATGGAACATCCGAGACACGGAACACGGAAGGCTCGGGGAAACACGTGAAAAGCGATTTCGCTAAATTTAGAAAACGTTATTAGAGAATTAGTAGTCGCGTTATGGAAATCGATTTTAATTCGAGCTGTATACGATTGGACTCGCAGAAAGGTTGGAAAGGGCGCGTTAGCGTTAGCGCCCTTTCTTAGGAGTATGCCAGATCGTCAATTGTTGCAATCTTTTGGTGGTCTTGTCACTTAGTCAGACAATCACTACCACATACACTCTACTATACAACCATATACTACTGTTTCACTATCACAAATCACTAAGCTCAAAAGTTTATTAGCCGTTATTGTTAATAAAACTTTGATAATAGCGTCCAAATTCAAATTTGTCCGCTTCAAATCAAATAAGGTTTATAAACGCACCCCGAAAAATAAATAATTGTAAGTCTTTCTTTATTAACACCCAAGAACAAAGTAACAAAGTTAAGTAATACATCATCCAATTCCACCTTATCAACCTAAAAACTAGTCCCTCCGTGAATCATACATTTTCGATACAATTCTTTCGTTTTAAATAAATATCCATCCCAGTGGCGTCCCCATTTCTAACATATTAGCTAATGCTAATAATCGCGGGGCAAAATCCAAAATGCCAAAATATTAACGCACACCCCTCTCGCGCTTGTTTCGACACCGGTCGCGTTACATTATCAGATTAATTTATACGCGACTTAGAATTATCCCCATAACTTTTGAACGGTTCAAGTTAAAAATATGCGGTTTGTTTTGTTAGTTATAAAAAAAGTAGCTTAACAAATTTGTATTCATGTAAAATTTTCGTAAACCCAATAGTTTTCGAGATTTGCATCGAGCATTAGCTAATATGTTAAAAATGGGGACGCCACTGGGATGGATATTTATTTAAAACGAAAGAATTGTATAGTTCGTTCGTTGAAATCGTGCCGGTTTCGGATTAAGCGTTCATTGTTTATAGTCCCCAAAAAATACATGTTTTCGGGGAAAACAATATTGTTCACAGTGTTTTACTGCAGATTAATTTTGATAAAATAAAATAATTTTGAGCAGTTGGCGTTTTCCCCGAAAACAGGTATTTTTTTGGGGACTGTAAACATTGAACGCTTAATCCGAAACCGGCACGATTTCAACGAACGGACTATATCGAAAATTTGTGATTCACGGAGGAACTAGTTTTTATGTTGATGAGGTGGAATTGGATGATGTATTACTTAACTTTGTTATTTTGTTGCTGGGGTGTTAATAAAGAAAGACTTACAATTATTTATTTTTCGGGGTGCGTTTATAAACCTTATTTGATTTGAAGCGGACAAATTTGAATTTGGACGCTATTATCAAAGTTTTATTAACAATTACGGCTAATAAACTTTTGAGCTTAGTGATTTGTGATAGTGAAACAGTAGTATATGGTTGTATAGTAGTGTATATAGTGGTGGTGATTGTCTAACTAAGTAAGACCACCAAAAGATTGCAACAATTGACGACCTGGCAAGGGGTCAGTGACCCAAGAAAGGGCGCTAACGCGCCCTTTCCAACCTTTTTGCGAGTTTACATGTATACAATTTGATGGCTGTATTTAGTTAAAAACCAGTACAAATTCAGAAAAATGAGAAAAAATTCAGTAAAAAGCAGTGAAAACTCAATATGAAGATGTCAAAACTAGGCCTAGTGATTTAAAAAAAGCGACGTTGCCAAGTTTAGTAATTTCGCAACATTTTGCCTACGTTCAGAGCACTTTAAATTCCAAACTTCAAAGTAGGCACTTATACCATCAGAATTAGAAAAAAAAATAAGTTCTCGTTTGTGTGTATAAACGCATTAATAGTACCGAATTAGTACCGAACAACATCCGGCCTCTCGATGATGACGATTGAAAAAAAACAATAAACAGATTTTTCGATAATGAATTAGAGAAAATGGACGTTTCGGTACATTAGATGTGGCCGTATTAAACGAACCGCTGGTACTATTATAGGTACAATTTTAACATGCGCTTTTCCTGTTCACTAAGCTGCGGAAGACCAAGCGCAAGGTGTATCGGATATTCGATCGATTGACCGTTAAGTCAAAGACCATCAAAGACAGATGTCTGATAGACAGATTAAAAAACAACAAAAAATACGATTAAAATGCTGTTGTTTGGGATTTTTCGACTATAGATTGTTTGGTTACAGTCGATTTCATTTACGGTAATATACAGTGTGTCCACTTAAGTTCGCACCATATGGGAAACTTTTTTATTGTTAATATTGCGAAAAAAAGTTATTCTTCATAAAAAGTTCTGCATTGTGTAAAAACTAAAATACAATCATCAGATACTAAAAATTTTCAGCCGTATACGAGGTTTGTCAAAAAATGTGATTTTTGCTCAAGAGTAGGATAAAGTACCTTTATTTTTGACAATATCGAAAATTATTATAAAGAAAAAATGTTTAGAATTAAAAATAACTTTCAAATATTCAATATTGTTTATTTGTATAAATATTTTTTTACACTTTCTCTGTGAAAACTTTGGAAAATGAAATGTGAAATCCGGTACTACTTTTTAAAAAGTGCCGGTGCTTCCTAAATTAATTATGCAAAAAAGTGCAAACTTAAATCTTCAACATTTTCACGAGATTTTTTCAATTTTTTCACAGAGAAAATGTAAAAAAAATATTTTTATAAATAAACAATTTTGTATATTTGAAAGTTATTTTTAATTCTAAACATTTTTTCTTTATAATAATTTTCGATATTGTCAAAAATAAAGGAACTTTACTCTTGAGCAAAAATCATATTTTTTGACAAGCCTCGTATACGACTGAAAATTTTGAATATCTGATGGTTGTATTTTAGTTTTTATACAATGCAGAACTTTTTATGAAGAATAACTTTTTTTCGTAATATTAACAATAAAAAAGTTTCCCATATGGTGCGAACTTAAGTGGACATACTGTATGACCCGTTGATTTTTAGTACCATCACTCGATATCGCGTGAAATTCGACACAACGAAATTTTTCAAACAATTCACCCTGTATATAACGTGGTGAATTGTATCAATTATATTACCGCCTATTATTAGATATATTAGAGATAGATATCATATCATTGTATTATTTTTCGCTACAGCCATTGTGATATGAAAATCGCATTGTTGTGATGCGAAAACAGCGCCTCGTGGCGTCGCTTTCGCTTATTAAACACTCGACGACTCTATTTCGCGATTAATTAATTAGTTAATTATGTTATTTCGTCGACACGTTCGATTCGGATCGTTTGATTCGGGCCATTGTCGTATTATTCCCCTGTCGAGGAATTGTCGATTCGCCCCCGTAATTTTCTTAGATTTGCTCATTTGAACGATTAGAATTTGCGATTTAATCTTTAAAAATATCCCCAAATCTAGCACCAATCTACTAAACTTGGCAACATCGCTTTTACAAAAATCTCCACCAAAAAATCTAGTAGCTTAATAAGAAGAAGAGAAACTTTCTAGCCTACTTAGCTCTTCAAATGAAAATGCATTTATTCCATTTCTCGTTCGGGTTTTAGTAGAAGAAGTGGAAGAAGAAGAAGAAGATGATGATGAAGAGGCGCGTGTGAGCTGAAGCGGCAAATGAGCGTTTCACATGGAAGATCAACGCGTACGAACATGTCCAGCGATCGGCCAACCGTGACCCCGAGACCGGCTTTATTATTATTCCATCCCCGAGTGGATATGCGGACAATCGTACAGGTGTAAAATATTCGAAAATTTCTAATCGAAACGTTAGAATTTTTTATTTCGATCTAATCGCCCGCACTAACGAACTAGCTTTAATTTTGCATTAGTCCGGGGGATTGTTGCATTGTTTTTTCGATTTTTCACCCTCGGCTTCCAAAAACGCGCATTATAATTCGGGTTTTCCCCCCAAATCCTCGAAAACACGTTTGCTTTGGGATTTACGATTTCGAAGGAATATTTTCTAAAGGAACAGCAATTTAGGGCCATACACTGGTAGAAATTCTACCCATGGTGTTTCGGCGTACAATCTACCTGAGCTACGGGAAAGTTATTATACGGCCACGTACTGTGCGAGTAACACACATACCATAAAGTAATTTACCGAATGGTGAATGCACATTTCGAGGAAATTACAATCTCGGATGGAAGTACATAAGTAAATTGAAAATACGAAATATCTTTGTGTACCTCTTATACGTATACAAGGTGGATTAATATGCGAACTATTAGAGATATAACAATGAAATTTTCGCCATTTTGTCAAAAAAACAATTTTCTACACTTTTTGAGGAATGAAAAATTTCGAAAAAACCACAAATTTCCGAGATATTTTGAGTTTTTTGTCATTAATGTATATGAAAAAAAAAACAAATTTCTACTGTATTCTTTCAAAAACCATAATTATCTCAAAAACTAATTAAGATATAAAAATGAGATTTTCACCATTGTGTTAAAAAAACAATTATCTACGAGTTATGAAGATACAAAAATCTCGAAATAACCACAAAATTCCGAGATATTTTGACTTCTTTGTCATAATGCACTCATGTGCAAATTTCTACTGCTATTCTTTCAAAAACCATAATTATCTCAAAAACTAATTAAGATATAAAAATGAGATTTTCACGATTGTGTTAAAAAAACAATTATCTACGTGTTATGAAGATACAAAAATCTCGAAATAACCACAAAATTCCGAGATATTTTGACTTCTTTGTCACAATGCACATGACAAAAAAAGCTAATTTCTACTGCCATTCTTTCAAAAACCAGAATTATCTCGAAAACTAATCAAGATACAAAAATGAAATTTTCACCGTATTATTAAAAAAGCAATTATCTACAAGTTTTGAAGACACAAAAATTTCGAAAAAACCCCAAACTTCCGAGATATTTTAACTTTTTTGTCATAATCCATTATATATAATCAAAATATTGATATATTACATATACAGAGTGGCCCAAATTTATGTGCAATTTTTCGTTAAACTTTAGAAGAGTATTCACCCCAGCCCGCTCGATAAACAAAAAGGAATTAAACGAATATGTTTCGAGATCCATTCTCATTTCCAGATGGGGGGTGTACATTCTCCTCCATTGTCATTCAGCGTAGACTTCTCCCGGCGAAGACGAGTCGCGTTAATTAAGATTGTAGTCGAATTTAAAATGCCTCACACACGTTCTCGCGATCGCCCCCTCTCGTTTTTACCCCCTTTCCCGGCCCCGCTCGCCCCCTCTCGCTCCTATCCTTCTCCACCCCAATCAGGCGGTAATTTTTAATTTAAGACGCCGAATTCGATCGCTCGCGCTGCTTTAATCTTCTAGTGGTTTTTGTGCCAAATTTCACCCTGTACATAATTGAATTTATATATTTTGGAATAAATTAAAAGGGGAGGAAAATTAAGTACTACATTTAAAGTACTGGATTAATTATGGATATGGGTAATTTTAAGGGTAATAGTGTGTGTGTACTGCTTAAGAGTAGAAATATGAATAATTTTGTTTTATTTTAAAGATGAGAATACATTTAAGGGATGAAAACTGCATAAGTTTCTACTATACTATATAAAAGAACATCAATTATCTCGAAAACTATTTGAGATAGAAAAATGA
The DNA here is from genome assembly GCA_917563865.1 of Phyllotreta cruciferae. Classification (NCBI taxonomy): domain Eukaryota; kingdom Metazoa; phylum Arthropoda; class Insecta; order Coleoptera; family Chrysomelidae; genus Phyllotreta; species Phyllotreta cruciferae. The sequence goes on along the minus strand of OU830620.1, from coordinate 3,773,218 downwards.
AAGTTTCACCATTGTACTACAAAAACAATTGTCTACAAGTTCTGAAGAATGAAAAATTTCGAAAAAACCACAAATTTCCGAGATATTTGGACTTTTTTGTGATAATGAATATGACAAAAAAAAGCAAATTTCTATTGCTATTCTTTGAAAAACCAGAATTATCTCAAAAAATAATTAAGATACAAAAACGAGATTTTCACCATTGTGTTAAAAAAACAATTATCTACAAGTTCTGAAGAATGAAAAAATTCGAAAAAACCACAAATTTCCGAGGTATTTTGACTTTTTTATGATAATGAATATGACAAAAAAAAGCAAATTTCCTATTGCTATTCATTGAAAAACCAGAATTATCTCGAAAACTAATTAAGATACAAAAATGAGATTTTCACCATTGTGTTAAAAAAACAATTCTCTACATGTTCTGAAGAATAAAAAATTTCGAAAAAACCACAAATTTCCGAGATATCTTAACTTTTTTGCGATAATGAATACAAACAGACAAATTTTAGGGGTGCATTTTTAAGGGTTGTTTTAAATACACTTGGAATGTCACTGTATTCTTATCAAGGATTTCCTTAAATCGATAATTTTGTACACACACACACACATGTCGTAAGTAGGGGTAGGGGGTGAATGTGCATACGTCATATATTCCCGGTCTTTCTCTCGACGCCCACCCCTCTTTTTACAAGCGTCTTCGTATAAATTAAAACGTTCCGTGACTAACTCACGGCCGTCTCTTTCTTGCTCGCTCTCTCTCTCTCTCTCGCTCGTTCGCGATGCCGATATGTGAGTTTTCTTGCCTCATTTTCTCCCTTGTTTTATCGATTTATTTTACTGACGGCGATTACGCGATTTGCATACGTGCGTACGAGGAATCGCTCTGTCGTTGCATCTCAAGGAAATTAGAATTCCTGACTAAAAGTGGCAAATAAAATTTTTTTGTCGCAATCCCCCGGACTAATGCGAAATTGACGATTGCTCGATAGTGCGGGCGATTAGTTCCAAATTATAACAACGCATTTTGCAGAATATTATTAAAGTGAGCAAAAAGAATTCTAAACAACATTCGAGTAGAAAATTAAATTGTCAAGCTTCAATCGCAGCAAAAATAGCAAAATCACTCCTCTAATACGCTTTTAATTCACACACTTTTGCGTATATGTACACACATTATCATCGAGACAACCTAATTGTACTCTTAACTATCAATTTTGATTACCTTATAAAGCTATATGCCTATACATTCGCACTAGCGACGTTGCCGCGTTTCCTTAAATTCACCCAGAACATCTACTTATTTACATCGCTCGACGAAAATGACACGGTAATAAATTACTTTTTAGCAGTAGTAAATACGATTCGAATACAATTCCTGTTCGATTCGGAGAGCACCTGCATCGCGCTGCAATTTGCAAATCATCCTCCTTTCAATTCACATGATAATACGTTTATTTTTACCGAACGAGAAAATTAATTTGCCGCATGAATTACCACAGTAGATCGTCGGCCAAGTTTCACATCGTCCTTAAAAAAATCAAAAAAAAAGTATTCACCCAAATCGAAATAAAAGTATTATTTGTAGCATTAATTAGGATATTCGAACACCACGTGGCAACGTTGTAAGAAAAAAAACCTGTCTAATTAACGACGTCATCACCACACTACTCTAACTCGACTATATACACGATATATAGTAAGTACCATCGTGCGCAGCTTAAATCCCAATACGCTTCAATAATACAAAAAAAATCAAGAGTGCTTTGATACGAAATGTTATTATTATGTTATTAACAATGTCGTTGCGGGTTTCTTTGAAGGAATACGCGATAAAGCGTTTGGGTGAAATGGAATTTATCGTTATGAGAGTTTCGTTTCGCGAGTTATTTTCGCCGGGGTTTTGGGGCACGATAAATACCAGCTGACCTAAAGGGACGTTAAACGAGATTTAAACTCAATAAACGCTAATAAATACACGTCGAGGGCGCCGCGATTACGAGTGCGGCGTTGCCGGGTTGCCTCAAAAATAGCAAAAATCAACTACTTTTTGATTACTAATCGAATCGCCCTCGTACGTACCACAGATAGGAGAGCGATCCTTTCACCGCGTAAAGGTCGCCTCAATAAATAATAGTTTACGATGATTGTTTCTCTTATTCGACCGTAATGGCCGAGGCGCATTATAATAATCATTTTTCATTGGCACTTCGGACGAACGCGAGCCGTTAGAAAATTGCTTCGCGCTCCTGAATAATGATGCACATCGAAGGATTCGTGCTAATTCAAAAACAGATTGCTTTAATTTCTACCACCTATGTAAGAAATTGTAGTACAGATACGAGGGAAGCGCCGATTGTATACGAGAATGAATTTTTCGAACCGCCCCCGTATGCATGTAATATTCGAAATACGAGTTAAGTGTGCTGTTATAATACGAGGGGAGGAAGATCGGTTTTGGTTTTTTTTCCAGCAAAATGGAGAAGACAACGACTTTTTTTTAATTATTTTTTCAAAACCGTGTGTTCTAAGAAGGCACGTAATGAAATTTTAATTTTTTTCTGTGGCCAAATAAGGCCGCAATTAATTTTTAAAGTTTGAAAAACGTCACACAATCGTCATACACTCTGCTCCAATCAAAGCGAGAGTTGCAAAGAGAAGTTACATTTAGCAAGTTTGCCACGTTTCCTATTACTCTTCTTTACTCCGCAAAAGTGCGTTTTTTGTATATTTATTGCAATAAACATTTTCTGATTTATCCATTTCTTCCATTACCTAATGGATAATTCGATATATTAATATAGAAATAACATCTTCATCTATATAAATTGTAACCGATTTTCGTGTTAAAAACACAAATAATGGTCCTGGAAAATTTATTTGGCAACATTCTTGTCAACTTCAATATTATATCAGTAGTGTTTTGTGCCGAACTGCAATTCGTGTAATTTGTTTTATGCAATTTTCAGAAAAATCTGACAAATGACAGTTTGATTTTTGTTCGTTTGTCTATTCTTTGTTACTGCGTTCGAAAATTCATACTATTTACTTATACAACAAAACGTGAGTGGTTTATGATTGGTTGATAAAGTATGAGTCAAAACCCAAAATTTTTAAATTTCGAAGAGCTATAACTTTTTAATTATAACACATTTTGAGCAACTGAAAATGGTTTTGAGCTCTAATAAATCATTTCTAATAGTATCTTTTGCCGAAATCCGCGTATCTCACATCGTGGTCTTCTTCATTCGAGGATATTTTACTATCTATACTATATATATAGTATATAGTAGTATATATAAAAAATGTAAAAAATGTTTTTAAATTGTTCAATTAAAAATAACTTTCAAATATTCAATATTGTTTATTTATAAAAATATTTTTTTTACATTTTCTCTGTGAAAACTTTGGAAAATGAAATGTGAAATCCGGTACTACTTTTAAAAAATGCCGGCGCATCCTAAATTAATTATGCAAAAAAGTGCAAACTTAAATTTTCAACATTTTCACGAAATTTTTTCAATTTGTTCACAGAGGAAATGTAAAAAAAATATTTTTATAAATAAACAATATTGAATATTTGAAAGTTATTTTTGCTTCTAAACATTTTTTCTTTATAATAATTTTTGATATTTTCAAAAATAAAGGTACTTTACTCTTGGACAAAAATCACAATTTTTGGCAAACCTCGTAAACGACTAAAAATTTTTAATATCTGATGATTGCATTTTAGGTTTTGGACAATGCAGAATTTTTTATGAAGAATAACTTTTTTTCGCAATATTAACAATAAAAAAGTTTCCCATATGGTGCGAACTTAACTGGACACACTGTATACGAGGGGTGGACGACAAGTATCGATATTCAATAATGAAAATAATTATAGATTTAAGTGAGTAATTAAGCAAAAAATTAAAAAAGGGTGCCGGTTTTCGCATATATACGCGCACGACGGGCGTCGCGGCGGCCGCGACGCTCCCCGGGGCAGGGGGAGCGACCTATTTTAAATTATCATTGATTGCGTTCTTAAGAAATGCCGAAGCTTATTTTTCACGATCGCCGCGAGAGCGAGCGAGAGGGCGATGCCGCGACGAAGACGCCGTGTCTCGTTCAATTTTCGAATTTGAATATGTGCTCGTTAATTATACAGACAAAGATCGGACGAACGACGGCGGGCCGGGGGGGGCAGAGCGGGGCGCACGGCTGAAGAGGGGGCGAAGGGCCGGCGGGGGGGTACGCGCGAAAAAGAGAAAGACGGACGACGGGCGTGTGAGCGGGGCAAGCGGGGGCCCAGCAGATGGGAGAAAGAGACGGGAAAACGGAGAAAAACCTTTCGCGAAAATGGCGTCGAGTGCTCTGCGGTGTGCATGGGACACGAGTGCTCGATCTGTTATTATTATTCTTCTTCTTTCTTTTTGTATTTTGTTTTGCTCTTTAGTTTTGTTGCGCGTTTCTGCGATTTTAATTTCGAAACGATACCATTATATTTCTTTATTGCTTACTACCTAGATCATATATAAATGGATGCATCGATGAAGAAAAAACTCGGTTCCAACATATCAGAGACGTACCTTAATTACCCATCCTTGTTTAACACGTTGTGTTTCTTAACGTTCCATCTTTGTTTTGGCCAACTGACATCTTATGATACATTTGACATACAGAATTAGCGCCAAATTTAAACATTCATACTTTGAATTTTATTTGTGTAACCATATTCAATAATTCAAATATAAAAAAATAAGAAATAACAATCAAAACAAACACCTGTCGTTTTGAGGTTAGCAAAAGTTAGGTTAGATTAGGATTAGGTTAGGAAGTAGAAAGTAGCAACGTTGCCAAATTTCTAAAAGCTATTTCTTTTCTCTTTTTATCTTGTACCAAAAATAAATAATGAATTAACTATTTTTATTAATAATTGTAAAGTTAAAATATCTATACATCAAAATTTCATTTACGAACATTATAATTTTTGATAAAGAATATACATAGATATAATTCAAAAATGTTAAAATATTTTAATTAATAATAAATCTAGATAAATCTGGCAACAAGATATATTTAAACAGTTATTTAATTCATACGTTCAAGTTTTCAATGCGCATGCTCCATTAGCTGACCAAAACAAAGATAAAGCTATTAGAAATTCTATAAATCAGAAGGAGATAATGTGAAAAAGGCATGTTGAAAATATTGGAACCGGGACGTACATTCAGTTTTTATGGTATTGAGGCATCCATTTATACAGGGTGTTTCCGAACTTGGGAGACAATTTTCTAGGGGTGATAGTTCGCATAATTTGAAACCGATTCGCAGATTTCGTTTTTCTAAAAAATGTATTATAAACAAAATAGAGCCATTATAAAAAAAATCAAAGAGCGAATACAACCCTGGCCGCGATAGTCAGCTGATCGGTTTCAAAAACCGATGCTAGGACGAGCAAATTTCACCCTCCGCGCGCCTCATTTCGAAAAACGTAGCCTATTGCTTTCTAGTGCGTATTGTAATGTAGGGTTGTTAACCTCACGGTCAAATAGATTTTTTATACTGTTTTTTTAGTGATTTATTTGATATTATTAGGTGTTCTTCTAAGTTTAGTTTGTTCTTCGTGTTCTTCTCAGTTTAGTTAATTCTTAGTGTTCTTTACAGTTTAACAAGTTGGTGTGTACTTACAATAAGACGGTGGTAAGTTTGAATAATTACTATGAATTTTAAGCCATTTTTCTACAACAAAATAGGTGAGCTAATATTTCTTTTGGGTTGAATATTTTTTCTTTTATTATTTGGAAAACCCGGGTTAATTTTATAATTTATCCATGATTCTAAAAATTCAGAGACCATATGGATTAAATAAAGATCCTAATAAATAAATTTGAATGAGATATTAATTAATCAATCATTATTTTGTTGTGATTTTGTCGATTCTAATTTTACGGTGAGTTCGATCGTACCGCGCGAGTCGAGAGCGACTGCAATTGTTATGCAGGACGGTATTTCTTAGATTTTTTTTACATTTTTAATTATTTTTTGATAAATATTTTTCTTGACGGTTTATGATTAAATAATCACATAATTCGCTAAGATGACCCGTTGTCACTTCATCATTAAAAATTATACCCCAAGTTCGGAAACACCCTGTATATGATCTAAGCTTCCTACATACACAATATGTATGTTGGTATAATAACCCGTTAAGACGAGGCCATGCACTCTTCTACTAATAAAATCTTCTTCTTACAAAATGCTTCCTTTAATCGTGTTAGATTTTTACGATTTTTCGATACGAAACGGACGTATAGTATAGTGAAAAGAAAATAATAACATCGAAACCGCAAATTTCCTGGCTTTACTGCTGGTCATGCGTTCGTAAACCTCCGAGTTTACTCCTCTCTTATATATACGTGCTCTTTCGTCCGATCGTCCGATAAATTAATCGTTTTCCCGCATCTCATCAAACGGCCCGGAAACGTCCAATTAAATTCAAATATTCATTCACCACATACCTACAAATTTATCCGGGCAAATCCGAGATTTTATTCGACGCGGCAACGCCGCAATTTTTTATTCTTCCCGCGCGTATTACCTACTTCAGCATTACCAACTAAACTCCCATAAATTCCCTAGATTGCAACAGAATCTTTTACCAAGAACTAAACTCTCATTAATTCTCCAAACTGTCGCACTTGTGTTTATTTTTTTCCCCTCAATTTTTAAGAATATTTTCGCATTTTACCAACTAAAAAAAAAGCAGTATTGCCAACTGTAATCTTCCCCAAACTCCCCAAAGGGTCGCAGTTGTCTGCATAAATTTTTCCCTCAATGTTTATGAATATTTTCGCATATTACCAACTTAAAAAATTCAGTATTTTTATGAATCTTCTCCCTTGTTGCCAATTTAAAAAAAAATCAGTACTGCCAAATGAACTCTCCTAAATTCTCCAAATTAATGTTTTTTCGAATTTTTATGAATCTTCTCACATGCTACCAACTTAAAAAAAATTTTGTAGTGGCAACTAAATTTCCCTAAACTCCCCAGACTGTCGCTGTTATAAGTATAATTTTTTTCCTCAATTTTTATGAATCTTCTAGCATGTTACCTATACATAAAAAAATCAGAATTACCAACTAAACTCCCATAAATTCCCTAGATTGCAACAGAATCTTACCAAGAAATTACCAACATGAAAAATTAGTATTGCCAACAAAACTCTCCTTAATTCCCCAAACTGTCGCAGTTGTCTGCATAAATTTTTTCCCTCAATATTTATGAATATTTTTGCATGTTACCAACTTAAAAAATATTCAGTAGTACCAACTAAACCTCCCCAAACGCCCCAAACCGTCGCAGTGGTCCGCAATAATAAATTTTTATGAATCTTCTGGCATGTTACCAACTTAAAAAAAACCAGCATTGCCAACTAATCTCCCCCAAACTCCCCAAACCGTCGCATTTGTAGATTGAACAATTTTTTCCCGCGACAAATCGTAAACGATTCCTGATGCTCCATGCGAAGCAGGTGTGTGGCGCACAGAACGATATAATAACAGATGACGTGCCGGTGATATATGCGATTGTGTTATTCCCCGGCTCACATGTAACGCTCAACTTCCGAATCTTAAACTTCTGGGATATAGATATTCGTTTAAATAAGTTGGCGTCGGAATCGCTAATGCGACGACGTCTTCTCCGCCTCCCCTCGTATGTGCGTGTACTCGTCGCGCTAATGAGTTCGCTTGAATTATTAATTTATTGCGTTTCCTGATGGATAGAGTATATAAACGGGTGGAGTTCAATTGGTCCCCGCGGTCAAATTTACCCAAATATAATCCTTTTTCGACTCGAAATCAATCAGTCAATTGGTCCCCAATACGGGATTAAGGGTTTCTAGGAAGGACCGATGGGAATATTTATAATTTCAAAATTCTCTGGCAAATTTCGATTATGTATTTTCATTTCGTAGTACAATTTAATGAGGATTTTATGATTAGGGGAAATTTTTTGACTTGTGTCTTTTTTTTCTATTTCAATATAGGGAAAAACCCATCCCTTCCAGTATACTTCTAGAAAATTAGGTGTACTTTTCATAATAACAAATTTCGATATTGTAAAATTTGAAGGTACTTTACTCTTGAGCAACATTCACATTTTTTGATATACCTCGTATAAGATTGATAAAATTTGATTTTTGATGGTTGCATCTTGGATTTTAGATCATGCAGAACTTTTTGTGAAGAATAATTATTTCGTAAAATTAATAATAAAGTTTCCCATATGTTGACAACTGTTTTTTGAAATCCGTTCGTATATTAAAACTAAATAATTCTTTTTTTGTACAAAATTTTTCTTTTAATATATATTGTACAAATTGTATATATTTTAAATTACTAATGCTTAGATATTAAATATTTTTTAACACTAAAAGCTGCATTTTGTCCAAATTCTCTCAGCTATGTAAGTACGCCAGAAGATGTTAGCCAAATGATAGTTATTCATACAATGTAAAATCTTATCTAATCGGATTAGGAATATTTTGACCGCGGGGACCAATTAGCCCATTAAATTTTGAAACTGGGGACCAATCGACCTGTAGGATTATGGAACCCCGCTGACAAAAATGACCGTGGGGACCAATTGACCAACACCGATATAAACAGTCGTACCAACTTAACTGGTGACGCGTGGAGTTTGAGGTTGGTAGTATTTTTGGGGAAAAAAATAAAAATACACAACAATTAGAAGTCGAGTCGAGTTGAGTTTGTGTATATTTTTTTGTTCGTTTACTTTCTAATATTTCCTGGGAGGGTCGGTGATGAGTTTGTCGCGGAAAAGCGGGGGGATGGGGCGGGAAATAAATGAAAATCTCGGGAAGTAAAACTCTCGAAACGGTCTTCATCAACATTTTAAAACTTCCTATCACTGGTAGATGAGAAATTAATGTAATCAGAAGCCGGTTTTCTGTTATATTGTACATCTGTGCTCTCCGATTTTTCCTTATGCATTAATTACATGCAAATTCTCGCCGGGAATGTACCGAGCGCAATCCGCCATATTTAAACTCTCCCGATATTCCCCGGCTCTCATTTCTTTGTCTCTCATACACACGCGTATATATATATATATATATATATACATAAGACTTTCCTTTCGAGCCTCACGCATTTTAAACATTTCGGCCCCTTTTCTTTCAAATTCTTAATTAGTAATCGCCCGGTCCTTTTCTCGCCCGTCTTTTTTCCTCCTCCTCGCTCCCGTATGGTAATGTGACGTCAGCCCGAGACGAAATTAAACTTCCCCTTCGCGAAAACGAAATTTTCTACACCCGTGCAAAAGTCTTTCATTACACTCACATATATATATTATGCTCCGGCTCTAAAGCCTGTTATTTCAGCCTTATGTACGAAATCTCGTTTCTTAAATACGCCGGATTAATTTTGCACACAATTCCAACCTTTATGCTATTTAATAATATGTAGAGGGTGTCCCCGAATATAGGCTACTTTTGCACAAAATTTACAGGCAAGTGTATGCAAATTTCGCTTTAAATCTCGGAAAGTAGGATATTTTTCGAAATTTTGTATTCTTCGAAACTTGTAGACAATTGGTTTTTTAACAAAACGGTGAAAACTTCATTTTTATATCTCAATTATCTCGAGATAATTCAGGTTTTTCAAAGAAAAGCACTAGAAATTTGCTTTTTTTATGTACATGCTCTCAAAAAAGTCATATATCTCGGAAATGTGTAGTTTTTTCGAAATATTTTATTCTTGGAAACTTGTAGACAATTGGTTTTTTAACAAAACTGTGAAAACTTCATTTTTATATCTCAATTATCTCGAGATAATTCAGGTTTTTCAAAGAAAAGCACTAGAAATTTGCTTTTTTTATGTACATGCTCTCAAAAAAGTCATATATCTCGGAAATGTGTAGTTTTTTCGAAATATTTTATTCTTGGAAACTTGTAGACAATTGGTTTTTTAACAAAACTGTGAAAACTTCATTTTTATATCTCAATTATCTCGAGATAATTCAGGTTTTTCAAAGAAAAGCACTAGAAATTTGCTTTTTTTATGTACATGCTCTCAAAAAAGTCATATATCTCGGAAATGTGTAGTTTTTTCGAAATATTTTATTCTTGGAAACTTGTAGACAATTGGTTTTTTAACAAAACGGTGAAAACTTCATTTTTATATCTCAATTATCTCGAGATAATTCAGGTTTTTCAAAGAAAAGCACTAGAAATTTGCTTTTTTTATGTACATGCTCTCAAAAAAGTCATATATCTCGGAAATGTGTAGTTTTTTCGAAATATTTTATTCTTCGAAACTTGTAGACAATTGGTTTTTTAACAAAACGGTGAAAACTTCATTTTTATATCTCAATGGAGAAGACCACGACTTTTTTTTTAATTTTTTTTTCAAAACCGTGTGTTCTAAGAAGGCGCGTAATGAAATTTTTATTTTTTTCTGTTGCCAAATAAGGCCGCAATTAATTTTTAAAGTTTGAAAAACGTCACACAATCGTCATACGTTCGGCTCCAATCCAAGCGAGAGTTGCAAAGAGAAGTCACATTTAGCAAGTTTGCCACGTTTCCTATTACTATTCTATACTCCGCAAAATGTGCGTTTTTTGTATATTTATTGCAATAAACATTTTCTGATTGATCCATTTCTTCCATTACCTAATGGATAATTCGATATATTAATATAGAAGTAACATCTTCATCTGTATAAATTGTAACCGATTTTCTTGTTAAAAACACAAATAATGGTCCTGAAAAATTCATTTGGCAACATTCTTGTCAACGTCAATATTATCAAAAGTGTTTTGTGCCGAACTGCAATTCGTGTAAGTTGTTTTGTGCATTTTTCAGAAAAATCTGACAAATGACAGTATGATTTTTGTTCTTTTGTGTATTCTTTGTTATTTCGTTCGAAAATTCATATTATTTAGAATACAACAAGACGTGAGTGGTTTATGATTGGTTGAAGACTTATGAGTCAGAACCCGAAATTTTTAAATTTCGAAGGGCTATATCTTTTTAATTATAACACCTTTTGAGCAACTGAAAACGGTTTTGAGCTCTAATAAATCATTTCTAATAGTATATTTTGTCGAAATCCGCATATCTCACATCGTGGTCTTCTCCATTATCTCGAGATAATTCAGGTTTTTCAAAGAAAAGCACTAGAAATTTGCTTTTTTTATGTACATGCTCTCAAAAAAGTCATATATCTCGGAAATGTGTAGTTTTTTCGAAATATTTTATTCTTCGAAACTTGTAGACAATTGGTTTTTTAACAAAACGGTGAAAACTTCATTTTTATATCTCAATTCGTTTTCGAGATGATTCAGGTTTTTCAAAGAAAAGCACTAGAAATTTGCTTTTTTTATGTACATTCTGACAAAAAAATCATATATCTCGGAAATGTGTAGTTTTTTCGAAATTTTGTATTCTTCGAAACTTGTAGACAATTGGTTTTTTAACAAAACGGCGAAAACTTCATTTTTATATCTCAATTAGTTTTCGAGATAATTCAGGTGTTTCAAAGAAAAGCACTAGAAATTTGCTTTTATGTACATTTTGACAAAAAAGTCATATATCTCGGGAATGTGTAGTTTTTTCGAAATTTTGTATTCTTCGAAACTTGTAGACAATTGTTTTTTTAACAAAAAGGTGAAAATTTCATTTTTTTATCACAAATAGTTTTCGAGATAATTGATTTTTTTTCATAGCATAATGGGATTGTAACTTTCTACATGTTGCCAACTGAATTTCTAGGGGAATAAGTTAAATCTAGTATCTTTTACGACAAATGATGAATCAAAATTTTCATGCAAATTTCGGTGTAATTAAAGTCGACCTATTTAGGTTGGTAACGACATCAGTGCGGCCAACTTGCGCTGGATAATTGCACAAACGAATCGCTCGATATGTATCGAATGTAATTACATCTTACCCGAAATGCAAATTTTCAATTTCGCCATAACTGAAAACTCGAGGAAAAAAATCGTGACGCCGGTACTTCATTAGGGTACTCGCATTTCAATCTCATTTCAATGCAGTTTCGCTCTAGCGATTCCAAATCGATTATCCCAATCGATTTACTCTCACATATGACATATGACATATGACACATCTTAATTTCGTTAGACTTCTCCTTTGGGGGGAATTCTCACACCGGCATATCGCAGTAGTCGTTTTGCACGGCACTCTAGATTTCCTTCTCCTATACGCTCGGCTAACTCGGAACGTTTACAAATTGTGTCCGCTTATGCATACATGAACTATTGTTCAACATTTTTATAATATTTCCGAATAACGAGTCTACATTATACAAGGCGGTCATAAAAAAAAAACTATCTCCGAAAATCGCAACTAATCTAGTTGGCATGCTTCATAAAACGACACTTCAATTAAAATCTAGTCATAAATAGTGCCATAAATGTCAAATTTTGAATTATAACTTGAGCGTATTTCGGTGAAGTACCGGGCTAAAGTGGACCACCCTGTATAAAGACTAGATGATTTATTCGAGCAGGCTCATATATCCCACGGAAACCGGGGCGTATTTGAGCCGATTTTCGCATGGACTCGGGCCGGAGTTCACCGTGTATATAATCACCGTAACCGGCGGTTATTGGAAATCGCTCGAAATGAGATATCGACGACAATCGATTGATTTCTTCGACTTCTATTGGCGGAAAAAAATCGCCACTAAACGCTGATTGCGAAATCTAGCCGGCTTTCTCTTTTTAACCGAATAAACGAAAGCGAGTCGATTGTCAACCGTCACTCACTTGTTACCAACTGCCTAATAATTAAATAGGTTGGCGGCACTGTTAATTTTGGGACGCCCTGTACATATAGGTATATAACGATTCGGCGAAGCTGAAGCAAGGAAATTCGTCTTCTTTTTAATGCCCGATCGGCGTTTCGCGAGCGATTTTATTCGCTTAAATGCAATCTTGTATTGATTAAAAACTCTCGGGGAGAAAATGTACGAATGTTTCAATGAGTGTGCCGCGCACCGCGGGCCCTTCTCCTCCGGACGTGGATGAGCACGGGAGAGGCACGGGTTCAAGACGATCGGAGAGAGAGCGAACGAAAATAAACGATGAAAAAAAAAACAGCACGAAAACACGGAACTAATTACGCCTCGATGACGGAACGCGAAAATAAATACGAAATATCGAATATATTATTAGAGCAAAAAACCATTTCGAACGCCCCTCGTATAGTAACAACACCAAATTATTGTTGAAAATGTTATTCAATTCCTTTCATCTAAATCGCGACATTGGTTAAGAACATATCGCACATACCCCGTAAAATAAAAAAAAGAATACATTTGGAACGCCCCTCGTAGGAAATATAAAAGCACTAGAAATTTGCTTTTATGTACATTTTGACAAAAAAGTCAAAATATCTCGGAAATTTGTAGATTTTTCGAAATTTTGTATTCTTCGAAACTTGTAGACAATTGGTTTTTTAACAAAACGGCGAAAACTTCATTTTTATATCTCAATTAGTTTTCGAGATAATTCAGGTTTTTCAAAGAAAAGCACTAGAAATTTGCTTTTATGTACATTTTGACAAAAAAGTCATATATCTCGGGAATGTGTAGTTTTTTCGAAATTTTGTATTCTTCGAAACTTGTAGACAATTGTTTTTTTAACAAAAAGGTGAAAATTTCATTTTTTTATCACAAACAGTCTTCGAGATACTTGATTTTTGTCATAGAATAATGGGATTGTAACATTCTACATGTTGCCAACTGAATATCTAGGGGAATAAATTAAATCTAGTAACTTTTATGACATATGATGAATCAAAATGTTTGTGCAAAAATAAAAACTGCTGGTCAATTCAAAAAACAAACGTTTCCATATGATAAAATCATGCAAATTTCGGTGTAATTAAAGTCGGCCTATTTAGGTTGGTAACGAAATCAGTGCGGCCAACTTGCGCAGGATAATTGCACAAACGAATCGCTCGATATGTATCGAATGTAATTACATCTTACCCGAAATGCAAATTAACGCCCCTCGTATAGTAACAACACCAAATTATTGTGGAAAATGTTATTCAATTCCTTTCATCTAAATCGCGACATTGGTTAAGAACATATCGCACACACCCCGTAAAATAAAAAAAAAGAATACATTTGGAACGCCCCTCGTAGGCAATATAAAAGCACTAGAAATTTGCTTTTATGTACATTTTGACAAAAAAGTCAAAATATCTCGGAAATTTGTAGATTTTTCGAAATTTTGTATTCTTCGAAACTTGTAGACAATTGGTTTTTTAACAAAACGGCGAAAACTTCATTTTTATATCTCAATTAGTTTTCGAGATAATTCAGGTTTTTCAAAGAAAAGCACTAGAAATTTGCTTTTTTTATGTACATGCTGTCAAAAAAGTCATATATCTCGGAAATGTGTAGTTTTTTCGAAATTTTGTATTCTTCGAAACTTGTAGACAATTGGTTTTTTAACAAAACGGTGTAAACTTCATTTTTATATCTCAATTCGTTTTCGAGATAATTCAGGTTTTTCAAAGAAAAGCACTAGAAATTTGCTTTTATGTACATTTTGACAAAAAAGTCATATATCTCGGAAATGTGTAGTTTTTTCGAAATTTTGTATTCTTCGAAACTTGTAGACAATTGTTTTTTTAACAAAAAGGTGAAAATTTCATTTTTTTATCACAAACAGTCTTCGAGATAATTGATTTTTGTCAAAGAATAATGGGATTGTAACATTCTACATGTTGCCAACTGAATATCTAGGGGAATAAATTAAATCTAGTAACTTTTATGACATATGATGAATCAAAATGTTTGTGCAAAAATAAAAACTGCTGGTCAATTCAAAAAACAAACGTTTCCATATGATAAAATCATGCAAATTTCGGTGTAATTAAAGTCGGCCTATTTAGGTGGGTAACGAAATCAGTGCGGCCAACTTGCGCAGGATAATTGCACAAACGAATCGCTCGATATGTATCGAATGTAATTACATCTTACCCGAAATGCAAATTAACGCCCCTCGTATAGTAACAACACCAAATTATTGTGGAAAATGTTATTCAATTCCTTTCATCTAAATCGCAGCATTGGTTAAAAACATATCGCACACACCCCGTAAAATAAAGAGAAAAAAAAGAATACATTTCGAACGCCCCTCGTAGGCAATACGATTTAAATCAATACGAGTGAAAAGTTGTTCAATTCATTACCCCAACGATTATCTACTAATCGGTTCCATCAAATTCGTGACATTAGTTAAGAACGTATCGCACACGTCCCGTAGATAAATTAACAGTTTTGTTTTTTCATGATACATAAGCCGCTTTTCCGCGGCTCTAAACTGCAGCATAATTCACGATTCGAGCAGAAAAACCCGACCGGCGATATAAATAATATTCTAAAAACGAACGTGCACCAATATAACATATTACAGGTATATGTGTATACGAGGGAGGAGGGAAAAAATCCCGGCGAACAATAGTTCATGTATGTATGCATATAAAAGAAAAGCGAGCGGACAGACGCAATTTGTAAGCCGGAGTGTAGCCAACCGTGGAGACCCGCAGAAGATTCCTCTTCGATTCTTCTTCTCTTGTTCGGCGTACGAGCACCGCGTAGAGCGGGGCAGTTCGACGGTGTAACCGTCTCGAACGCGAGTATTCCTCGCCGGCTTGATCCCGTTTCGAGATTTATAGACCTCGTTTTTGACTTATGTCTAACTAGTTAATATTGACGTTTCTCTTATATACCTATACAGGGTGTTTGCCATTAACTAGGGACTTTTTAAAATGTTGGCAATAGTTATGTTCGGATATTCTTTAATTGAATTCTGTAGTTTGTTAGGTGAATGACAAGGCAACTTTGCTAACTTAATTTTTGGAAAATGTTACCAATTACCCATCGAAAATCACCAGGAAATTTTTGATGTTCATTCACCAAAATTAGGTGAATGAGGTAATGAGGTGAATTTTTAGGTAAATGACAAGTCAGTGTTGCCAACGTAAGTTTTGAGCAATATTACCAACCCATCGAAAATCACCAGGAAATGTTTGACGTTTCAAAATTAGGTAAATGACAAGTCAGTGTTGCCAACATACTTGTTTGAAAAATGTTACGATCCCCTCGAAACTCACCAGGAAAACTGGTGATGTTTCAAAATTAAATTAGGCTTTTTTTTAGGTAAATGACAAGTCAGTGTTGCCAACGTAAGTTTTGAGCAATGTTACCAACCCATCGAAAATCACCAGGAAATTTTTGACGTTTCAAAATTAGGTAAATGACAAGTCAGTGTTGCCAACATACTTGTTTGAAAAATGTTACGATCCCCTCGAAACTCACCAGGAAAACTGGTGATGTTTCAAAATTAAATTAGGCTTTTTTTTAGGTAAATGACAAGTCAGTGCTGCCAACGTAAGTTTTGAGCAATATTACCAACCCATCGAAAATCACCAGGAAATTTTTGACGTTTCAAAATTAGGTAAATGACAAGTCAGTGTTGCCAACGTAAGTTTTGAGCAATGTTACCAACCTATCAAAAATCACCAGGTAATCTTTTAGGCGTTTCTAAAATAGTAAAGAGATAATTTTTGATTTACGAACGTATCATAACTTCCTAGTAGATAGATTTAATAAGAACGTACATAAATATAAAACGTTTATTACGGTGTATTTCATATAAGCAAAGTTGCTAAATGATGTATCGATGACATTTAGATAAAACAAATTGTTTTAGCCTGTATATAACATGCGATTTTATAAGTAATCTATTACGTTTTTTTTTCATCATTTATTATAGGCACATAGCGTATATGCACACAAAACTAATATAAAGAGTATATATGTATATACGTAAATGCGGTAATAACACGCTTGCATACGTTCGAGAATGTATTATTTGGTATTCAACAACGTATACTTTAGATGTTATAAATAAAACGTGATGTTTGAAATTTCGCCTAATTATAGTTATTTAGCGATCGCGATAGAAAAAACGGGATTATTTCGTATGGCGATTTCGTTGGGGAATATGCGAAAATTGAGCCATCATCAGAGAAATTAATTCGGCACGGCTAATGGCCAATTTGCGGCACTTCGTCTTCGCGGAAGATGCGTTAGAAATGTGTAAAAAATCCGCCGAATCCAGCGAAAAGATTATTCGAAACTCGTAAAATGCGCCATTAACGGCGATTAGAAAATTATTAATCGCTGGTTTAAGTGTTGCCAACATAAACTCACTAAATTAAAACAAACTATGTAAGAAATGATCCGGTAAGAAAGGAGAATTTTGCACTAGACATCCCAATTCCCCAAAATTAATGAGGAACCACATAAAAGTGCTACCAACATAAACTTCCTAAATGAACCAAACTATTTCCTATAAAAAAATTATTCAAAAAACTATAGAATAGAAAATTTTGAAAAATTATATGATTTCCTGGTAATTTTTGATGGGTATTTATAAAAAATTATGTTGGCAACACTGACTTGTAAATTACATAACAGAAACATAAAAGTGCTACCAACATAAATTTTCCAACTATTTCCCCTACGATAATTATTCAAAAAATATATAAAAGTGCTACCAACATAAACTTCCTAAATAAACCAAACTATTTCCTATAAAAAAATTATTCAAAAAACTACAGAATAAAAAATTTTGAAAAATTGTATGATTTCCTGGTAATTTTTGACGGGTATTTCTAAAAAAAAAAAAATTATGTTGGCGACACTGACTTGTAAATTACCATAGAAACATAAAAGTACTACCAACATAAATTTCCCAACTATTTCCCCTATACGATAATTATTCAAAAAATATATAAAAGTGCTGCCAACATAAACTTCCTAAATAAAGAAAACAATTTTCTTACAAAATAATGACAAATTTCTCAAACTCTCTTAAAATGATTGAAAATCGTTCAATAAAAATTTACATTTTTTATCACCACCAATTAATTGGCCAATTAATCAGGATGTCCTACTAAACGCCCGCGAATTTCGATAAACTCTTTATCGCAACCTCATCTTATTTGCATATTCAAATAGCTCACACATACACAATGGCGGTTATTGAAACGAAACATTTATTGTATACAGCTTAACGAATTATTATTTAACGTGTACATATCTGATGATGAAACCCACCGTTTCCCTAAGGCCTCAGAAATACCAACAGATAATGGGTGTGTGATAATAATTGTATAAGGTTATTTATAGAAAATGAGCGCCTAGATGGAACTGGCGTTTTTTTTTTGTTTTCAATTCAAAAGGCAAATACACCCATTATGGAGCCTATCCTATGTATGTGCTAATTGGTCGGGTTGCTAACAAAAATTAAAACATGAAGATGAAGAATATTGTTAGAATATCAACCTACATTGTTTCATGTATCTTAATAGGAAGAATAAGATGGTATATATTTTCTGAATTCTTGTATGTAAAGTATGTAAAAAATATATGTACATTGTTTCGTGTTTTATGCGGTATGTTAATGTAAATATAAGGGAAAAAAATGGTTATACTCGGTGTTGCGTGAACGCGAACAGTACAATAGATAATGCATAAATGTATGTATTCAATGAGATGTTGTGTGTTAAATTCGCGGTTCATTTAGGAAATTTATGTTGGCAGCACTTTTTGGTATTTTTTGAATCATTTTCTTTAGAGGAAATAGTTTGGTTCATTTAAGAAATTTATGTTGGTAGCACTTTTTGATATTTTTTGAATAATTTTCTTAGGGGAATTAGTTTGGTTAATTTAGGAAATTTATGTTGGTAGCACTTTTTTGTATTTTTTGAATAATTTTATTAAAGGGAAATAGTTTGGTCCATTTAAGAAATTTATGTTGGTAGCAATTTTTGATATTTTTTGAATAATTTGGTTAATTTAGGAAATTTATGTTGGTAGCACTTTATGGTATTTTTTGAATAATTTTCATTTATGTTGGTAGCACTTTTTGATATGTTTTGAATAATTTGGTTAATTTAAGAAATTTATGTTGGTAGCACTTTTTGGTATTTTTTGAATCATTTTCTTAAGAGGAAGTAGTTTGGTTCATTTAGGAAATTTATGTTGGTAGCACTTTTTGGTACCTATTTCTTGAATAATTTTCTTAGGGGAAATAGTTTGGTTCATTTAAGAAATTTATGTTGGTAGCACTTTTTTGTATTTTTTGAATAATTTTATTAAAGGGAAATAGTTTGGTTCATTTAAGAAATTTATGTTGTTAGCACTTTTTGATATTTTTTGAATAATTTGGTTAATTTAGGAAATTTATGTTGGTAGCACTTTATGGTATTTTTTTTAATAATTTTCATTTATGTTGTTAGCACTTTTTGATATTTCTTGAATAATTTTAGGGGAAATAGTTTGGAAGTTTAGGTATGTTGGTAGCACTTTCAGGTATTACTCGAATAATGTTTTTAGAGGAAATAATATAGTTATTTATAGATTCTCGAATATCTCTAATAAAAATTGATTAATTAATTAGTCCTACATATTTTTTTTTTATAATAATATTCCCTAATTGTGTACTATAGTAGTGGGTATTCTATAAGCAAATTGGACCACCCTGTAAATATTACAAAAAATTGCAATAAAAATAATTTGGTATACAGATGTAAAAAAGGGTAAGTAATACAATGTCCATTTGAATAAATAAATCCAGCAATCCTTGTCGGAAATAAGGGCAAGACGAAGGGGGAAAAAAAATCATCAACGAATAAAATATGCAATGCATGTTAAATAAGAGAACCGAATTTTAAGAGAGAGAAATAAAGTAAAGGTCGACACGCAAATGCTCGGAGGGACTTCTTCGCCGACTTAAGGGGTTAAAAAGGGGCCGGAGCGGCGAAGACGCCGAGCGAGGGGGGGCGGCGGAATTTAACGATGAGCGGCCGGGGGGCGGGCGGGAGGCTCCGCGGGGCCAGGGGGATTCATCTCATTTCTCTCTTTACTGTTTTTACTCCGACACACACTGACTACAATCAGTCTTCTTCATTCTCCGGGCGGCTCCCGCACCGCCCGCCCCCTCCTCGTCCCACGTCCGCCGCCTCCGACTTTTCCTCATCAACCCCTTTTTCGGCCGTACGCTCTCTCTCCGCGCGCGGAGGAGATTCTCAATTATTAATCGAAAAGGAATTTTTAATCGATGCGAGCGTGTTTTAAACTGCGCCCGTTTTTCTTCGTCGTTTCTTTCTTTTCGTTCTTTCTCTTTCCTGCGAGTGTCTTGTGACCCGCGCGCAAACGGAATTTCGCGCCGCGCCGCGACGGCCGCCGTCGCGATGCCGATGCGCCCCGACGCGCCCCGCTTACGGGCGATTCGGGTACATTACGTATGCATTCGAAGGGTTGAGAATATTCTTGTAAAAAGTTATTAAATATTCACCTCAATTTTGATACAAAATAATTTAGAATTTTTAACACTCTTAAAATTATAGAAAATCGTTCAAAATTTCATATACAGGGCGAGTATCATATCCCACGACGAGTTAAAGCTGTTTGTAGGATATGGAAAACTGTATATTTTTGAGTGGCTGTATAGCCTTTATTATGAGACCGCGATACCAAGTGTGACCCTTCTTCGTAATCAGCTCATCGAGTAGAATCCAAAAATGCAAAAATATACAGGATGTCCCATTTGAAATAAGAAAGTTGCTGTCCATTTCCGGTACAACCGGAAGTGATATGACTGTCAAAATATTTTTGAAAGACTCACCTTATTGACTAATATATGCATACAAAATTTTATTAAAATCGGGTAATTAGTTTCCAATATACAGATTGTTTTAACTCGTCGTGAGACACCCTGTATATAAACCAACAAAATTTTGAGTAAGTAAGCAAAAAATATTAATTTAAAAGCAAAAAAATTACACAAAATTTGCATTAAAACGTCGATAAATCATTAACTAAATCATTCAAAAATATTTAAAAAAATCATTTTTTTTATTAAATTTAATATTATTATTTTTTGTATTTTTTATTTAAATACAAATTTGCCTAATTAAAATTCACTTATTACACAACATTTACCATAATTTTAACTCAAGGTGCATTTTATCTACCCCTAATTCCTCCAATTTACCCACCTTAAAAAATCCACCTTGTATAAAATCGAAAAAAAAACCCAAATCCCTACGCCACCTTAACGTATACATATGCACAAACTACCCCAAAATTCCCGCAATTTAACAAATAATTGTTGCATGTTAAACGAGGGCACGGTCCCGCCGGCACGAGCGAGAGAACCACCCCGCTCCCCCCCATGCCACAGTCCCATATCGTTTTTTTGCTCCTCTTTATTTTCGGACGGGACGAACGTCCCGAACCGAATCAACCGTGCACCCCGAGACTTCGGATATTCGCTCGGAGCATGCAATTACCGTGACCGGTGCTAGGGGCGCCCTGGCACCTTCGCCCGGGTAATCGACGCCCCCGGAGGGGGCCCGACCCCCGCCAACGACTTGCATGCATTCTTCCAACTCGACATATGTATATGAAAACGGCTAATTTATGCACGCGGCGATTTTATTCGTTTGCCCCACTTGCCCCCACCGAATCGATTAATTCGCAATTTACTATGTAGAGTTTGTTTATAAATTGGGTAAAAATGTACAGGGTGTTCAAAAATAATATTGTTAATTGATACATATCATAACAGTTTTATACGGCAATTTTATTATTGCCCCACTCGCTCCCAAAATCGATTAATTCGTAATTTTGTTATATAGAGTGTTGTTTATAAATTGGGTAAAAAATATAGAGAGTGCTCAAAAATAATACTGTTAATTGATACATATAACAGTTTTACACGGCAATTTTATTATTGCCCCACTCGCTCCCAAAATCGATTAATTCGCAATTTTGTTATATAGAGTGTTGTTTATAAATTGGGTAAAAAATATAGAGAGTGCTCAAAAATAATACTGTTAATTGATACATATCATAAGAGTTTTCCACGGCAATTTTATTATTGCCCCACTCGCTCCCAAAATCGATTAATTCGCAATTTTGTTATATAGAGTGTTGTTTATAAATTGGGTAAAAAATATAGAGAGTGCTCAAAAATAATACTGTTAATTGATACATATCATAACAGTTTTACACGGCAATTTTATTATTGCCCCACTCGCTCCCAAAATCGATTAATTCGCAATTTTGTTATATAGAGTGTTGTTTATAAATTGGGTAAAAAATATAGAGAGTGCTCAAAAATAATACTGTTAATTGATACATATAACAGTTTTACACGGCAATTTTATTATTGCCCCACTCGCTCCCAAAATCGATTAATTCGCAATTTTGTTATATAGAGTGTTGTTTATAAATTGGGTAAAAAATATAGAGAGTGCTCAAAAATAATACTGTTAATTGATACATATAACAGTTTTACACGGCAATTTTATTATTGCCCCACTCGCTCCCAAAATCGATTAATTCGTAATTTTGTTATATAGAGCGTTGTTTATAAATTGGGTAAAAAATATAGAGAGTGCTCAAAAATAATACTGTTAATTGATACATATCATAACAGTTTTACACGGCAATTTTATTATTGCCCCACTCGCTCCCAAAATCGATTAATTCGCAATTTTGTTATATAGAGTGTTGTTTATAAATTGGGTAAAAAATATAGAGAGTGCTCAAAAATAATACTGTTAATTGATACATATAACAGTTTTACACGGCAATTTTATTATTGCCCCACTCGCTCCCAAAATCGATTAATTCGCAATTTTGTTATATAGAGTGTTGTTTATAAATTGGGTAAAAAATATAGAGAGTGCTCAAAAATAATACTGTTAATTGATACATATAACAGTTTTACACGGCAATTTTATTATTGCCCCACTCGCTCCCAAAATCGATTAATTCGCAATTTTGTTATATAGAGTGTTGTTTATAAATTGGGTAAAAAATATAGAGAGTGCTCAAAAATAATACTGTTAATTGATACATATCATAAGAGTTTTCCACGGCAATTTTATTATTGCCCCACTCGCTCCCAAAATCGATTAATTCGCAATTTTGTTATATAGAGTGTTGTTTATAAATTGGGTAAAAAATATAGAGAGTGTTCAAAAATAATACTGTTAATTGATACATATCATAAGAGTTTTCCACGGCAATTTTATTATTGCCCCACTCGCTCCCAAAATCGATTAATTCGCAATTTTGTTATATAGAGTGTTGTTTATAAATTGGGTAAAAAATATAGAGAGTGCTCAAAAATAATACTGTTAATTGATACATATCATAACAGTTTTACACGGCAATTTTATTATTGCCCCACTCGCTCCCAAAATCGATTAATTCGCAATTTTGTTATATAGAGTGTTGTTTATAAATTGGGTAAAAAATATAGAGAGTGCTCAAAAATAATACTGTTAATTGATACATATCATAAGAGTTTTCCACGGCAATTTTATTATTGCCCCACTCGCTCCCAAAATCGATTAATTCGCAATTTTGTTATATAGAATGTTGTTTATAAATTGGGCAAAAAATATAGAGAGTGCTCAAAAATAATACTGTTAATTGATACATATCATAAGAGTTTTCCACGGCAATTTTATTATTGCCCCACTCGCTCCCAAAATCGATTAATTCGCAATTTTGTTATATAGAATGTTGTTTATAAATTGGGTAAAAAATATAGAGAGTGCTCAAAAATAATACTGTTAATTGATACATATCATAAGAGTTTTCCACGGCAATTTTATTATTGCCCAACTCGCTCCCTAAATCGATTAATTCGCAATTTTGTTATATAGAGTGTTGTTTATAAATTGGGTAAAAAATATAGAGAGTGCTCAAAAATAATACTGTTAATTGATACATATAACAGTTTTACACGGCAATTTTATTATTGCCCCACTCGCTCCCAAAATCGATTAATTCGCAATTTTGTTATATAGAGTGTTGTTTATAAATTGGGTAAAAAATATAGAGAGTGCTCAAAAATAATACTGTTAATTGATACATATAACAGTTTTACACGGCAATTTTATTATTGCCCCACTCGCTCCCAAAATCGATTAATTCGCAATTTTGTTATATAGAGTGTTGTTTATAAATTGGGTAAAAAATATAGAGAGTGCTCAAAAATAATACTGTTAATTGATACATATCATAAGAGTTTTCCACGGCAATTTTATTATTGCCCCACTCGCTCCCAAAATCGATTAATTCGCAATTTTGTTATATAGAATGTTGTTTATAAATTGGGTAAAAAATATAGAGAGTGCTCAAAAATAATACTGTTAATTGATACAAAATCGTTACCATTTTAGTCGGCTATGGTATAGGAGGGTTGAGTTTGGGGGACGAGGCGTAAGTGAGTAGTTGAAATTTTTGAATTTAAAAATTTTGCGGGATATTGGGGAAAAATCCGGCCGGATAATTGGCATCGAATTTGACATATAGTACGCAAAACTCCAATTCCATAAACACTACTTACCCGGAATACTCCGGGGAAGCAACACTCCACTCGACGGGAACGTTCCCCCGGGCGCCCCGGATAAAGACAAACAGCGGATAAGAAGAAGAAAGAAGAAGTGGTAAAAACAAAAAAAATATACATATATAAAAAACCAACCCCCAAAACCAGCCCCTTTCGTTGTCTAAATATTCATTTATGCCTCCTTATATTCCTCAGCCATCATACACTCGTACACACTCCAAGACTTACAAGTTTTAACGAATTCCCGAGCGTATGAAATTCGCCCTCTCCGGACGGTGGCCCCGCTCGCCCCGCTCGCCCCGCTCGTTCCCCACATAACGCCCGTCATCTCGCGCTCGCCCCCCGCCCCTACTGTGTCTCATACGCGACTTGATAATTAACAAAAAAATCGTTATCGCGGACGGCCGTGCATAAACGAAGAATCTGCTCTCCTCGCGTCTTCGCCCTCGCTCCGGACTCTCTCCCGAACACAGCGGCGTTACAGAGGGATAGTCGCCCCCTAGAAATCCCGCTGTGATTTGTATGAGAGCCTATTGTTCGCTATAAATGATTTATTGTAGGTGTATTAAATGTGGTTGTTATTTGCCCCGCTTACCCCTAATAATTTAATAATTTTGGAATATTGAAAAGACGTTTTTGTGTATATAAACTTCTCTTTGATTGGTCAACTGTAGGAGGATTAAAGGGGTAATTAATCTACCCTGCTCACCCCTAATTTATTAATTTTGGGGAAATTTGAATGTACTTATGTAAAATTTGCCCCGCTTGCCCCTATTAATTAAAGAATCAAAGAAAAATTGAGATATTTTGGAGGTTTTTAATTGTTAAAATAAAATTTAGGGGCGTTTTCAGGGATGATTAAATAAAAGGGGTAGTATTTTTGTTTTTTTTAGCAAATGTTGCAGTATTTATAAAAACAAAATTGAAGGGGTAGATTTAATTTATTTTACAAAATTTTGGAGACTTATTAAAAATAATTAAATTAAAGGGGTAGTACTTAATTTTAGATATTTTGAAATAAATTTTGGAGTATTTTAAAAATTATTATATTGAAGGGGTAGTATTTTTACTTTTATAGCAAATTTTGCAGTATTTTTAAAAATGATCAAATTGAAGGGGTGTAAATTTAATTTATTTTACAAAATTTTGGAGACTTGTTAAAAATAATTAATTTAAAGGGGTAGTACATACTTCATTTTAGATATGTTGAAATAAATTTTGGGGTATTTTTAAAAATGATTAAAAATTAAAGGGACAAATTTAATTCTTTTACTAAATTTTGAAATCTTGTTGAAATGATTAAATTTTAAGGGGTAAGTTTAGTAATTTTATAAAATTTTCGAGCACCAAAAAAGTGCCATTAAATCGAAATTTCAAACATTTTTTTTACCTAATTATCGAAGATTTAAGGGTAGATGAATACAATAGACAAAACATCCCCAAAACCCGCCATATTTCCTCCAAAAACCGCCGCACCCCCCCCAAAAAATCACACGACCCCGTCCCAAACAAAACACCGATTAAAAAAACGTGAAAGGGGGATCCTGTTCCGCGTAAAAACCACCCCCGTCGCTGCCATCACCGCGCTCTCCCGTCTCTCTTCCGCTCGCATCCGCTCCCATATACTCTCTCTCTCTCGCTCCGCCAGTGCCCCCTCTCTCGCACACACGCTCGCTGCCTCCGCGGCCGTCTTGATTGTCATTATAAGGGAGTTTTAATAAGGGAAGTATTGATGTTCGTTTTTAATGCACGTATTCTTATTCTTAGCGCACATCGCTCTTCTTCTTTTACCCCGCGTCGGCCGGGCGGGCGGTAGAGGGGCGCGACGCCGACGCCGGGCGCGACGCCGGGAAAGGGGTTGCGAAGGTAATCGTGCAAAAATAATTTGTTATTTTCTCGTAATGGGTTAGGTATCTTATGACGACGATCGAAACGGACTGGGGGTGGTTGGGGGTTGGTTGTTTTATTCGTCTTTTTTTTTCATCCCCTTCAATGTAATTACCGATAAAAATGTGCAATTCGCAAATGTACAAAATTAGTGAAAAAAAAAATTAAGGGTTGATGCTCCATGTAGGGGTTGTTTTTCTTATAAGCGCAAAAAAAATCTATTAACCTCCCTATATTATTGTTAAATAAAACAAACTCTCTGGGACTTTCAACTTTGCCGATGATAACCTACATTTTCGCAAATGGGGGTGGCTGCCGAACAAATAAATAAGGGTAGCTAAAACATTGGAAATTGGCCCCGCCGCTGGCGCGATTCGTTTTATTTTTCTCCCCTTTCTTCACATACGCTCGCGGGGCGCGCTTGATTGTCATTAGCGGGGCGGCGGGCCCGGGGGGGCCGGGCGGGGGTTGGTGGGGGGTCGGTCGGATCCGTTTAATAAGAAAGTATTGATGTTTTACGTTTTTAATTTATGCATGTATTTTAACTAACTGCGGAAATGCCGAACGGGATTCGTTCCTTCGCGCCCCTTTCGCCGTCTTATCTGCGCCCCCTCGCGACTTCGCGGGGCGGAAGTAACAGCGTCGCGACGGCGACTGTTTCGACGAATGCTAGATGCATCACGAACTAATTATACCGGAGATTTTTGGCGAGAAAAAAATTCTAAGGGTTGCTACCCCTAAACAAATCGCGTTAGGAACCCGGGGGTGTGACACCTCGTTTTAAACGTCTCGTCGCGTTCTATCAGAAAACGCTATAATTTTCCTCCTAGGGGATGTTCAGCGTCCGGGAAACTCACACATGGCCCTCTTTCTGAAATAATACATTATACCTGATATTCGCCAGATACGGCCCTAATTGAATTTAGTGCGCGTAATTTGCGGCCTCCTCCGATTTTATTAGGCCTACTACCCCTAATCGGTATATCATCCCTTAATAAATTTATTTACCACGCACCTAGCCGATATATCGCAGAAGGGGTGAGTTCGCTAGAATTGTTAGAATTTACAAATCTATTGGTGTATGAGGGGTAGGTAAAGCGTTCGAGGGTGCAATAAAATTTCGAGCGAAATGGCCAGCCAAAGAAACCGGGAGGGTTGTTATAAACTTGTATATACATGCATAGGGAAAGGTCGCTTTTACGTTCGCATATTTTTACGACAGGAAACTACCCCCAATTCGAAAACAATACCGATGCGAAGGTTAGGGGCTGTCATATATTTAGATAAAATCATTACTACCTGGCATTTGACGCCAACTAGGGGTGTCTGACCTCTCGGGCACACGCTTATACGGGACGTCTCTCGGCAAAACTACCCCTATTTAGAGCTCGTTTTGGCGAATTCGAGAATTGGAAAATGGATACTCAATGGAGAAGACCACGATGTGAGATATGCGGATTTCGGTAAAAGATACGATTAGAAATGATTTATTAGAGCTCAAAACCGTTTTCAGTTGCTCAAAATGTGTTATAATTAAAAAGTTATAGCTCTTCGAAATTTAAAAATTTTGGGTTTTGACTCATACCTTATCAACCAATCATAACCCTCTCACGTCTTGTTGTATAAGTAAATAGTATGAATTTTCGAACGCAGTAACAAAGAATAGACAAACGAACAAAAATCAAACTGTCATTTGTCAGATTTTTCTGAAAAATGCACAAAACAAATTACACGAATTGCAGTTTGGCACAAAACACTTTACTGATAATATTGACGTTGACAAGAATGTTGCCAAATAAATTTTTCAGGAGCATTATTTGTGTTTTTAACACGAAAATCGGTTACAATTTATACAGATGAAGATGTTATTTCTTTATTAATATATCGAATTATCCATTAGGTAATGGAAGAAATGGATAAATCAGAAAATGTTTATTGCAATAAATATACAAAAAACGCACATTTTGCGGAGTAAAGAAGAGTAATAGGAAACGTGGCTAACTTGCTAAATGTGACGTCTCTTTGCAACTCACGCTTTGATTGGAGCAGAGTGTATGACGATTGTGTGACGTTATTCAAACTTTAAAAATTAATTGCGGCCTTATTTGGCCACAGAAAAAAATAAAAATTTCATTACGCGCCTTCTTAGAACACACAGTTTTGAAAAAAAAAAATTAAAAAAAAAATCATGGTCTTCTCCATTATCCCACTTCTGATAAATCGATTAAAATCGATTAAAACCTCGCAACAATCAATCGAATCGAGCTACCATATGATATCCTCAAAGGACATGTATAGGTAAACAATATAGTTATAGGTACTCTAACTGGCTCGTAGTGATAAAATAGCGTGGGATGGATGACCGAACCGAAACCGGACAACCTGTATAAGGTGTGGGTAATGTACCCACATGACGGGCCGTCACCGCCATGGGACAGGTAATGCCCATCGAGAGGATTACCTACGTTAGACAATGCGGTCACGTAATCGTAACAGGTAGATTCCGAGTAAAAATATTGTTCTTCTCTCTGCTCTGCGTGCAGAATAGAACAGAGTAGAGTAGAGTGTACAACATGTACCCGTTTGGCGTTCGACCAGCCAACAGAGATCTAATCGCCGGCGAAAGGATAATAATGGATATGGACGGGCCCCGATTGTTTCTTATGCTATATTGTATATTGTATGTGTATGTAGATGGATGCTAGTTAAATTATTTTAATTTATACAAATTTATTGTACAACCCCCATAAGATAAGCAAATTTATTGAACCACTCTCGTATATTCACAGAAATGTATTGAACAACCCTCGTATATACACAAAAATATACCGAACAACCCTCGTATATACACTATTAAATATATTGAAGAAACCTTGTATATAAGCAAAAATAAACTACTCTTGAATAAGGTGACACTTCTTACTATTTTAATTTTAATTTTAGACAAAATCAATTCAAATTTTTACTGTTTCTGGCAAAAACAGTTAAATTTTTGATAATTTTTGATATTTTTTCATTCAAATTTATCACAGCAAATATAAGTAAGAAATAAGTGTCTCCTAATTCATTTTGAGAAGTAGATATTTATTAAGCAACCCTCGTATATACCCAAATATATTGAACAATCCTGGTATATATGCAAATATTTCGAAACAACCTCGTATGATTCGCAAATCTTTTGAACAACCCTCGTTTACAAACGCAAACGTATTGAACAACCCTCGTATAAACCCAAATATATTGAACAATCTTCGTATATATGCAAATATTTTGAACAACCCTTTTTAAAAACGCAAAAATATATTGAACATCCCTCGTATATACCCAAATATATTGAACAATCCTCGTATATATGCAAATATTTCGAAACACACTCGTATGATGCGCAAATCTTTTGAACAACCCTCGTTTACAAACGCAAACGTATTGAACAA
This sequence comes from Phyllotreta cruciferae, assembly GCA_917563865.1. Lineage (NCBI taxonomy): Eukaryota > Metazoa > Arthropoda > Insecta > Coleoptera > Chrysomelidae > Phyllotreta > Phyllotreta cruciferae. The sequence goes on along the minus strand of OU830620.1, from coordinate 3,743,404 downwards.
CCCTCGTATAAACCCAAATATATTGAACAATCTTCGTATATATGCAAATATTTTGAACAACTCTTTTTAAAAACGCAAAAATCTATTGAACATCCCTCGTATATACCCAAATATATTGAACAATCCTCGTATATATGCAAATATTTCGAAACACACTCGTATGATTCGCAAATCTTTTGAACAACCCTCGTTTACAAACGCAAACGTATTGAACAATCCTCGTATAAACCCAAATATATTGAACAATCTTCGTATATATGCAAATATTTTGAACAACCCTTTTTAAAAACGCAAAAATATATTGAACATCCCTCGTATATACCCAAATATATTGAACAATCCTCGTATATATGCAAATATTTCGAAACACACTCGTATGATGCGCAAATCTTTTGAAGAACCCTCGTTTATAAACGCAAACGTATTGAACAACCCTCGTAAGCACGAAAATATATTGAGCAACTCTCGTATATACCCAAATATATTGAACAATTAATCTTCGAATATATGCAAATATTTTGAACAACCCTTTTTAAAAACGCAAAAATATATTGAACATCCCTCGTATATACCCAAATATATTGAACAATCCTCGTATATATGCAAATATTTCGAAACACACTCGTATGATGCGCAAATCTTTTGAAGAACCCTCGTTTATAAACGCAAACGTATTGAACAACCCTCTTAAGCACGAAAATATATTGAGCAACTCTCGTATATACACAAATATATTGAACAATTAATCTTCGAATATATGCAAATATTTTGAACAACCCTTTTTAAAAACGCAAAAATATATTGAACATCCCTCGTATATACCCAAATATATTGAACAATCCTCGTATATACCCAAATATATTGAACAATCCTCGTATATACCCAAATATATTGAACATCCCTCGTATATACCCAAATATATTGAACAATCCTCGTATATATGCAAATATTTCGAAACACACTCGTATGATGCGCAAATCTTTTGAAGAACCCTCGTTTATAAACGCAAACGTATTGAACAACCCTCGTAAGCACGAAAATATATTGAGCAACTCTCGTATATACCCAAATATATTGAACAATTAATCTTCGAATATATGCAAATATTTTGAACAACCCTTTTTAAAAACGCAAAAATATATTGAACATCCCTCGTATATACCCAAATATATTGAACAATCCTCGTATATACCCAAATATATTGAACAATCCTCGTATATACCCAAATATATTGAACATCCCTCGTATATACCCAAATATATTGAACAATCCTCGTATATATGCAAATATTTCGAAACACACTCGTATGATGCGCAAATCTTTTGAAGAACCCTCGTTTATAAACGCAAACGTATTGAACAACCCTCGTAAGCACGAAAATATATTGAGCAACTCTCGTATATACCCAAATATATTGAACAATTAATCTTCGAATATATGCAAATATTTTGAACAACCCTCGTTAAAAACACAAAAATATATTGAACAACTCTCGTATACACACAATTATTAGTGTGCAATAAAATTGTGTGGAAGATCAAACGTGGTATACGAGGGGCGTACGATAAGAAGTAACACCGTAAATTAACTCTCTTTCTCCTGCTGCTATGCAAAAATTCCCTGCTCGCTTTGCGCTACTTTTTGTTTAATTGCGGGACGTTTTTAATTTATCGCCGAGGCACACATGTCGCGTTCCTGCTACGGAACTTCGATATTAGCGGCGGCAGGAAGGAGGGCGGCGGCGGAGGGACGGGGGCGGCGTATGCTCGAAAAGTTGGCTACTTAAATGCGTGTTGTGTACACGGTAAAATGCTGCGAGGATAATTCGAACGAGTCGAGAGACGTTCAGCAGGATTATTGCAATGATAATTATGTAGTTTTAGTTGGTACTATAGTGCGATTTTGAAAGGGGTTTTTGAGTTTTAATTATCTTGTTTTATTGCAGGATTTGTACCTAATAATAAAGTGTAAGTAGCGCACTTTTAATACAGCAGGATAATTTTTAAGCGAATCAAGATGTTCAGCAGGATTATAATAATATTCGAGTTGAATAGTGTTGTATTAAAGGGATGTAAATTAGCCGAAATTCCTGCAAATTGCATTATTTTGCACCTTAAATAAAGTGTAGGTTGCACACATTTTTATACTTACAGCAGGGTACATTTATTGGTGAATCCAGAAGCTCAGCAGGATTATAATAACATTTGATTTGAATAGTTTTATTTTAAAGGGGTGTAAAGCTTGTAAATTAGTTGAGATTCCTATTAATAACAGTTATACTCATTTTTCTACAGCAGGATACGTTAACGAATCGAGCTGTTCAGCAGGATTAAAATAATAATTGAGTAGAAAAGTATAGATATTATTTTAAAGGGTTGTAAAGCGTGTTTTGTACATTTTCTCACATTTTTCTACAGCAGGAAAAATATATTAACGAATCGAGTAGTACAGCAGGATTATTGCAATGATAATTATGTAGTTTTAGTTGGTACTAGTGCGATTTTGAAAGGGGTTTTTGAGTTTTAATTATCTTGTTTTATTGCAGGATTTATTTGCAGGAATTTGTACCTAATAATAAAGTGTAAGTAGCGCACTTTTAATACAGCAGGATAATTTTTTAGCGAATCAAGAAGTTCAGCAGGATTATAATAATATTCGAGTTGAATAGTGGTACATTAAAGGGATGTAAATTAGCCGAAATTCCTGCAAACTGCAATATTTTGCACCTTAAATAAATTTATTGGTGAATCCAGAAGTTCAGCAGGATTATAATAATATTTCATTTGAATAGTTTTATTTTAAAAGGATGTAAAGCTTGTAAATTAGTTGAGATTCCTGTTAATAACAGTTGTACTCATTTTTCTACAGCAGGATACGTTAACGAATCGAGCTGTTCAGCAGGATTATAATAATAATTGAGTATAGAAAAGTAGATATTATTTTAAAGGGGTGTAAAGCGTGTTTTTTTACATTTTTCTACAGTAGGAAAAATATATTATTAATGAATCGAGTAGTTCAGCAGGATTATAATAATATTCGAGTTGAATAGTGGTGTATTAAAGGGATGTAAATTAGCCGAAATTTCTGCAAATTGTAATATTTTGAACCTTAAATAAAGTGTACGTTGCACACATTTTTCTACGGCAGGAAAAATATATTAATGAATCGAGTAGTTCAGCAGGATTATAATAATATTCCAGATGGTTCATAGTGGAGTTTTAGAAGGGGTGTAAAGCGTGTAAATTAGCGAAGATTCCCGCGAATGGCAGGAATTTGCAGGAAAAAAAACTCCTGCCAACTTCAAATAGAGAGTAAGTAAAACGTGTTCGTCGGGCGGAAGTTCGTAGGACGTTTCGAAAACAAGCCGAGGTATAATCTTGTTATCGAATCGGATGGGAAAATAATGTTGGATTTGCAGAATTCGCAATTTTAATAAAATCATGTTTAAATTCCTCCGTTGGATATTGTGTATACATAATTACTCGGGATTCACTACGCCCAACATAATCACTGCAATACGAACACAGGACCGTATCCAAACTCATCTATAGTTTAGGCAAAATAAATTTTGATTCACGTCACTTAAATGTACCTACTTATTCCATCTCTAGAAATCTTCCTTGACAATTTTAGAAAATCCTCAGATTTTGTTAACATTATAAAACTTTGGCAACACTGTCTGCTTGTGACGTAGTCAATTTATGGTGACGTGCATCTAATTTTGTTTTGCGCAAACTATAATCGATTAGTTAGTGAATGAATTAATCGATTATGAAGCTACCATCAGGTAACTAGATTTTTAGATGTCAGTAGTTATTTTTCTGTAAAAGCCTCCTAGATCCGGCGCTGGATGCACGGGCAACTTTAATTCGAATAAAATCATATTCTTTGCTAGGTATGCGAGTTTCGTACTTACAAGTGGTGCTCGGAATATTTACTTCCGATGCGAAAATAAAACTCCGGGACTTTTTATTCGAAAAAAAAAATGGTAGAAATACAAAAAAAAATTAGCCGACGAACGAAGGGGAGAAAAAACAAATACGTACTTAAAAAAATTAGCCTTCTTGGTAAAGTTTTTCTCTTCTTCAATTTTTCCAGAAATAATTACGCACTGGTAAACAGGGTGGTTCAGAATTATTGAACAGTCCTCGTATATACACGTTTTTATACAAGGTTCCTCTAATATATTCGAGTATATACGAGCCTTGTTCAATATATTTGCGTGCCTATATACGAGGTTTGCTCAATATATTCGCATGCCTATATACGAGGATTAATGGTTATGTTTTGGACCGTTGTTCTTTACGAGGGTAGGTCGATAAGAGTACGTAGCGTCGGGCGGTGTTTTGTATAATAAAAAACGGGGGGGTCATAGAATCGTCTCGTCGGGACAACGTGTATATTATTTGCGATTTACGACGGTCATTGTGTCGGGCAGGTATACACTCGATAATTCCGATAATTCCGAGACCTACGTGCTCGGACGTGCGTCGGGCTAATGGGCAAGGGCGTTGACGGTACGGTGTATATGGGGGTTTTTCGGCGTAAAAATACCATAGGTAATAGGGGTATTTTTTCTTTCGAAAATGTGTAAAATTAGTCGAGAGCATATTTACCTGGTAAGGGTGAGTCAGAGCGGCATGTCGGGCGTCCGCCGGGCACCTGAAAGATAACGAGAAATTAGCTAACTAAAATACCATCATACAGAGCGTCCCATATTTAATCTAACACTCTTCAAGATCCCCATCATCAAGCTCATTCATGTAAACAAAACTTATAAGATTAAGGGCCACCCTGTATAAGCCACCCTGAATGATAAGCTAACAAAAATATCATTATACAGCGGTGTTGGTCAATTGGTCCCCACGGTCATTTTTGTCAGCGGGGTTCCATAATCCTACAGGTCGATTGGTCCCCAGTTTCAAAATTTAATGGGCTAATTGGTCCCCGCGGTCAAAATATTCCTAATCCGATTAGATAAGATTTTACATTGCATGAATAACTATCATTCGGCTAATATATTCTGGTGTACTTACATAGCTGAGAGAATTTCGACAAAATGCAACTTTTAGTGTTAAAAAATATTTAATATCTAAGCATTAGTAATTTAAAATATATACAATTTGTACAATATATATTAAAAGAAAAATTCTGTACAAAAAAAGAATTATTTTAGTTTTATTATACGAACGGATTTCAAAAAATAGTTGGCAACATATGGGAAACTTTATTATTAATTTTACGAAATAGTTATTCTTCACAAAAAGTTCTGCATGATCTAAAATCCAAGATGCAACCATCAAAAATCAAATTTTATCAATCTTATACGAGGTATGTCAAAAAATGTGAATTTTGCTCAAGAGTAAAGTACCTTCATATTTTACATTATCGAAATTTGTTATTATGAAAAATACACCTAATTTTCTAGAAGTATACTGGAAGGGATGGGTTTTTCCCTATATTGAAATAGAAAAAAAAGACAGAAGTCAAAAAATTTCCCCTAATCATAAAATCCTCATTAAATTGTACTACGAAATGAAAATACATAATCGAAATTTGCCAGAGAATTTTGAAATTATAAATATTCCCATCGGTCCTTCCTAGAAACCCTTAATCCGGTATTGGGGACCAATTGACTGATTGATTTCGAGTCGAAAAAGGATTATATTTGGGTAAATTTGACCGCGGGGACCAATTGAACTCCACCCTTATACAGAGTGTCCCATATTTATCTCTTCAAAACCTTTGCTTTTAGGGCCATCCTGTACAAGCGACCGCTGGGGGAATTACAAACTATTATACGAAAACCCTCATTGATGGTTTCGCGTCCGCTTCGCCGCCGCATCAACGGCGACAGTTTCTTTGAATTTCCCGCCGGGGTTTCCCGCAAAACGAAAACCGAAAGGCATTTCGAGGTTAGGATTCGTCATTTCAACTATTCCACGGCCGACTCGGATGAATCGCATCGTCACCTGTGCCGCAACGTATGCGGGAAATTTATATTATTCGGAAAATGCGAGGGGAAAATTCTCTAATGGGCGACGAAAAAGTTCATTTTATTTACATCAAGCCTGCTAGATTAAACACGAAACCTTGAAGTAATCTAAACGTATTTACAATATTACAATGAACAAAACATTGAACAAAGTTCTTGTAGTACAATATTATCAGCACAAATATTTACATTCGCAAATTTACATTGTTGCCAAATCATAAAAAATCCCATCTTTTGGTGAAATTTCCTAAAGACCAGGAATTTTTCGTAAAAACGGCAACGCTGCAACCATCGCCTCGAATTCATTCAATCAATCTACTCTGTTGCCAAATCATAAAAAATCTCATCTTTTCGCGAAATTCCCTAAACACCAGGAACTTTTCCTAAAACCGGCAACTCCGCACTCACCCTATCGAGCTCATTCAATCACCCTGCACTGTTGCCAAATCATGAGAAAAATCCAAAATTTAGCGAAATTCCCCAAACACCAGGAACTTTTCCTAAACCCGGCAACTCCGCACTCACCTTATCGAGCTCATTCAATCACCCTACACTGTTGCCAAATCATGAAAAAAATCCAAAATTTAGCGAAATTCCCCAAACACCAGGAACTTTTCCTAAACCCGGCAACTCCGCACTCACCCTCTCGAGCTCATTCAATCACCCTGCTCTGTTGCCAAATCGTGACAAAAATCCAAATTTTAACGAAATTCCCCAAATTCCAGGAAATATAGGTAAACGCGGCAACGCCGCGCTCGCCGCGCCGAGTTCAATCGATCGTCTATTATTATCCGTGTCAAGAGTGAAGCTAGGTTAGACGCGGTGACGAGAATAATTGCGACATTTTGCGCTCGAACCGTCATGAATTTCGCGCTGACCGACTACAATTGCATCGGATTCGATTTGGACAACACGCTGGCCAGGTACAGACTGTCCAATTTGCTTGGACTCCAGTACAAATCCATCACCAGGTACTTGGTAAAGCTGAAAAACTACCCCCGGGGTATTCTCGATGCTCCTATAGATCCAGAATTCATCCTGAAAGGACTGGCGGTGGATAGCAGAAACGGCAACGTGGCGAAGATAGCGCTGGATGGGAAGATACTACTGGCAGCGCACGGTACTAGATGGTTGACAGATGAGGAATTGCTGGAGTATTATCCGGATAAAAGGGTGGAGTTTGTGGAGAAATTCATCCAGGATCCGGTGGGATCAACTCGAGTTTATTCAGAACGTATGAAATTTTGCCTGGACTACTTTGATTCTGTTAATTGTTTGGTATTCGCAAGATTAATAGATGTGGCAGGTGAAGAAGGGAGATCTAACAGAATTTGGGAAGATGTTACTGAAGCTTTATTCAACACATTTTCTCCCAAATATGAAGATAAAGGTAAATTTTTGCGAATAGATGGTGAATATACAGTCAATTTTGGGCCTCATTTCAGATAACATCTACAACATTCTGAAGCAAAATCCGGAAGAATACTACCTAAAATGCGATCAAACAATCCTCGACTGGTTAACCCGGTTAAAATCCTCCGGGATAAAATTATTTTTGATCACCGGAGCCTACAAAGAAGCGGCTTACACCACCTTGGAGTACTCGCTGGGTAAAAACTGGAGAAGCTACTTCGATTTGACGGTACTCGAAGCCGGAAAACCCGGATTTTTCCTCGAATCTCCTACAGAATCTTCGAATTACGAAGTACTATCCACCGGAGTGTATACTATGAAATCTTGGAGTAACCTGGAGGAGTTTTTCCATCACCCCAAGTACCTCTACGTGGGGGATAATTTGATAGAAGATGTATACGCCCCCGGAGTATCTTCTTATTCAATAGATACTCTACACGTTTGCGAAGAATTAGAAGCTGAGGAAACTTCTGGGTACCACCCTGATGAGAAAATACTCTCTTCCAAACATTGGGGTTCGTATTTCCGCCACGGGGATGGTACCCCAACCTTTTGGAGCCACCTCATGCACATTTACCCCAAACTTTGCCTACCAAGCATCAATTATTTAGCTAAGTTTCCAGTTGATCATAAGTTTACTAGTACTAGTAGTACCCAAATTTGATTGCAGGAGAATAAATTTAGTTAATTATGGTTTTAAGGTGTTGTAGTAAATGAATTTTCTAGTTGTCTTATACTGTAAATTTTGCGAATATATGTATGTACACTGTGTCCCATTTTGGTCGCGACTGGGGGGTATCTCGGTTATTAGACTTGATAGGACATTGCGGTTTTCGCGAACCTCTACTACTTTTTTTGTCAAACTTACAATGGCACAAACAGATTTTTTAAATCTCTTTTCATTTTTTAGTTACAGGGCGATAATGAAAATTCTGACTTTTTCAGCCACCCCCGTATCTCGTTTGCTATTGAAGATATTTTAAATGTGTAAACTGATTATTATAGATAATTTTACGTAGAATTCAGTGACGTCCTTAGTTTTTTTATGGGGGTTACCATTTCTGAAATATGACACCAACTTGTATTTTTTTTTAATGGAACACCCTGTATTTTTATTGGCCATTAAATTTGTAATTTTTTTCTCTTTTTAATGATATGGCGCATTCTATATTTTGAATTTCATTAGAACGCTCAAAAAAGAGAAAATCTATTTTATTCGAAAAATGGTTAGGGGGCTGTGCAGAAAAACCAAAATAAAATACTTTTAGAACAAAAATAGTTGTTGAGAATATTAAATAAAACATTTCTACGATTTTTTTGTTTTTCCGCATAGCCCCCTAACCATTTTTAAAATAAAATAGTTTTTCTCTTTTTTGAGAGTTTTAAGAAAATTCAAAATATAGAATGTGCCATATCATTAAAAAGAGAAAAAAATTACAAATTTAATAGGCAATAAAAATAAAGGGGTGTCCCATTAAAAAAATTACAATTTGGTGTCATATTTCAGAAATGGTAACCCCCATAAAAAAACTAAGGACGTCACTGAATTCTACGTTAAAATTATCTATAATAATCAGTTTACACATTTAAAATACCTTCAATATCAAACGAGATACGGGGGTGGCTGAATAAGTCAGAATTTCCATTATCGCCCTGTAACTCAAAAATGAAAAGAGATTTAAAAAATCTGTTTGTGCCATTGTAAGTTTGACAAAAAAGTAGTAGAGGTTCGCGAAAACCGCAATGTCCTATCAAGTCTAATAACCGATAAATCGCGACCAAAATGGGACACATTGTACAGTAGAAGTTTGCGAATATACAGTAAATTTTTGTGAATAATCGATAAATTTTGGCGAATATATAGTAAACAAATCAACCAATAATATACCCATAAATGATACCATAGATATACGAACTGTACGAATTGTTTGAACATGGAAAATGTATTAAATTAGAGCGGTATGGGCAACGAACATTGGGCGATTATTGGGCATATAATGCGGAGAAAGCGAGCCTAAAAGATCGAAACAGCCATGGGAATGAGACAATGGAATAGGTAGCTGTGGTCGTTAATATTAAAACAGAAGATGAGCGTGTCCCATTGTTGTCGCAACTGCCGAAAAACCGTGTAAAAGTCGCACGATATATGTGCATATTGCGTGAGCATGTGCATAATTAAGAATAGAAAAAATGGTAAAAAAAATATATGCTCGAGAATAGCGTGGGATGAGTGGTAATCGAACTTTTCGAGGCTCTGTAAAAGCTCAAATAGAGTAAATTTTTGCAAATAGATGAAATTTTTGCGAAGAGACGGTACAAATTTGGGAATATACGGTAAAATTGCGAATATACAGTAAATTTTTGCGAATAGAAGGTAAATTTGTGCGAATATACAGTAAAGTTTGCGAATAGAAGGTAAATTTGTGCCAATAGACAGAAAATTTTGGTGAATAATCGATAAATTTTGACGAATATACAGTACAGTTTGCGAATAAACGGTACAAATTTGGGAATATACGGTAGAATTGCGAATATACAGTAAATTTTTGCGAATAGAAGGTAAATTTGTGCGAATAAACGGTAAATTTGAGCGAATATACAGTAAAGTTTGCGAATAAACGGTACAAATTTGGGAATATACGGTAAAATTGCGAATATACAGTAAATTTTTGCGAATAGAAGGTAAATTTGTGCGAATATACAGTAAAGTTTGCGAATAAACGATACAAATTTGGGAATATACGGTAAAATTGCGAATATACAGTAAATTTTTGCGAATAGAAGGTAAATTTGTGCGAATAAACGGTAAATTTGAGCGAATATACAGTAAAGTTTGCGAATAAACGGTACAAATTTGGGAATATACGGTAAAATTGCGAATATACAGTAAATTTTTGCGAATAGAAGGTAAATTTGTGCGAATATACAGTAAAGTTTGCGAATAGAAGGTAAATTTGTGCCAATAGACAGAAAATTTTGGTGAATAATCGATAAATTTTGACGAATATACAGTAAAGTTTGCGAATAAACGATACAAATTTGGGAATATACGGTAAAATTGCGAATATACAGTAAATTTTTGCGAATAGAAGGTAAATTTGTGCGAATAAACGGTAAATTTGAGCGAATATACAGTAAAGTTTGCGAATAAACGGTACAAATTTGGGAATATACGGTAAAATTGCGAATATACAGTAAATTTTTGCGAATAGAAGGTAAATTTGTGCGAATATACAGTAAAGTTTGCGAATAAACGGTACAAATTTGGGAATATACGGTAAAATTGCGAATATACAGTAAATTTTTGCGAATAGAAGGTAAATTTGTGCGAATATACAGTAAAGTTTGCGAATATATGATAAGTCTTTTAAGGTTTGAATGAAAGTCGAAACAAATTGTAACGAATAGCATGAATGAAAGGGTTCAATAATGTACCGATTGTACTTGAACCTCTAGCGAGTACAGAGTAGAATATTGAGCCCAGAAATTTACAAAGTATATCAAAGGTAATAAAATTGAATTTGAATGGTGTTCCGCCGTGTCTTTATAGATTTAACTGGTATACATTGTGTACATAATTTATCAATTTATGCACATGGCCGAGAGTGTGTCTCCAAACGCGGCCTATTACACAATAATAAAGACTTATGATGTAAGGAGTAAAACGTACTAAATATGCGAATGTCTCCTACGCTTTCGAAATAGTACTATACATTATTATTATATGCGCCTTTATCTATATTATTATTGGTACGAGTACATATGTTAACCCATTCGGCCACTCCTCGCCTCGCAGAGATGATATTATTTCAACCCACTATAAACTAAATGATTCTATTGTTTTATTTCCATGTTGTCAGATTATTTTTTATTTCTTTTCCACGTACAAACGCCGAGATTTTTCCTCCTTTTTTATGTTCAAATTCATGTCGATATTGTTCTTGTAACGTATGTTGTTCGTGTCACAGTCGATTCATCAATAATAGCAAATTTTATAGTCTATTCGCAAACATTTCTGCGCACTTTTAAACGAGCTTCTTTAACCCCTTAATGGAGAAGACCATGACTTTTTTTTTATTTTATTTTTCAAAACTGTGTGTTCTAAGAAGGCGCGTAATGAAATTTTAATTTTTTTCCTGTGGCCAAATAAGGCCGCAATTAATTTTTAAAGTTTGAAAAACGTCACACAATCGTCATACACTCTGCTCCAATCAAAGCGAGAGTTGCAAAGAGAAGTCACATTTAGCAAGTTTGCTCTTCTTTACTCTGCAAAATGTGCGTTTTTTGTATATTTGTTGCAATAAACATTTTCTGATTTATCCATTTCTTCCATTACCTAATGGATAATTCGATATATTAATGTAGAAATAACATCTTCATCTGTATAAATTGTAACCGATTTTCGTGTTAAAAACACAAATAATGGTCCTGAAAAATGTATTTGGCAACATTCTTGTCAACTTCAATATTATCAGTAAAGTGTTTTGTGCCAAACTGCAATTCGTGTAATTTGTTTTGTGCATTTTTCAGAAAAATCTGACAAATGACAGTTTGATTTTTGTTCGTTTGTCTATTCTTTGTTACTGCGTTCGAAAATTCATAATATTTACTTATACAACAAAACGTGAGTGGTTTATGATTGGTTGATAAGGTATGAGTCAAAACCCGAAATTTTTAAATTTCAAAGGACTATATCTTTTAAATTATAACACATTTTGAGCAACTGAAAACGGTTTTGAGCTCTAATAAATCATTTCTAATCGTATCTTTTGCCGAAATCCGCATATCTCACATCGTGGTCTTCTCCATTCTCACATATAGGGAGTAATTCTTAAGCTCATTAAAACCCTATACATTTGCAATTGTACCTAAGTAATTAAGGCGCAAAGAAGAAGAATAATAACGTGTAATTAATAGCGCATTTGCTGTAGTGATAAACGTTTGACCTACACACACACACACACACACTTATACAAAACGTGTGGGAAACAGCCGTTTTTAATTACCGATTGTTCGTTCTTTAATCGCCCATATCCCCGCGTTAAACGTTAAATTTAACGTAAAAAATCTTAAACATCGCATATACGTAAATTATACACGTATACACAGGTAAATGCGATTGCTAAATCGATGAAAACGGGAGCAGTATACAACGGCCCCACTCGCCCCCATGCACCCCCGTTCGTTTACAATACACTCGTTTCTCTATCGTTGATTAAAATTGTTTGCATGTCGAGTCGCGTATATGAATTAAAAACGAACGTCAAAACGTAATGGATTATGGGAAAAGCGGCATATGTGCTGGGACCTGAGACCCTATATATTACGTATATATTACGTAGGTATACGTTTTCGAGCTTGAATAAATGATATGCCTTATAGTATATTCGAGAGAAGGGGGTGTATATGGCAAATTTGTATTATTTAAGTGTGCAACTATTCATTAGAGATATGTCTTATTTTTACTTTTATATACATTTTATATGAAGGAAATTTGTATTTTTGCTAATAGACTGTAAATATACTGCGAATATGTAATAAAAGTTTATCGAATCTACAGTCGGTGCAACACAAAAATGAACGCACGTCACCATAAATTTACTACGTCACAAAGAGACAGGGTTGCCGAACTTATATAAAGTTTACAAAATCTAAGAATTCTCTAAAATTGTCATATGTCAAAATGACAAAAACAAATTGAAAATTTAGCGGTTTCTGCTTCACGTTCCTAAACTACTGATGTGTTCAGGTGTTCACTACAATTATCATCAAATTCCTTTATCATCTGAAATACATTTAATAGGTCGAGTGAAAATTTTTGTTTATAATTTTGTCGTTTATAAGTTTACATCGTGGAATTTCAGAGAAAACTTCCCTAAAATATGAAATATTTTGTGCTGAAATTGAGTCATTTATAACATGTGAAAAAGATAACAACGCAAGAAATTCTTATTTCTTCATCATTCGGCCGAATAGTCATTAGTAGTGGAGGCTAATAAACTAGAAAGAAGAAGAAATGAAAAATTAAAATTACTGATCGCATAACAACGGCAACTATGCGACTTGACAGTCAGTGCCTGTCAACATACAAAAAGAAAAAATTATTTATTTTATATAAACACGTTGAATTTTTGTAATATTAATTTTTCTTAGATGATTTAATTCCGTTTTTAAACATTTTCTATCATCCCTTGTTAATATTAAATTAAATTCAGCAGGTATTAAACTTAATCTGTTTTATGTATTTATTTTTAAAAGTTGGACACAATGCATGGCAAATGACGTCACATTAGTGACGTGCGTTCATTTTTGTGTTGCACGAACTGTACAGTAAAATGATGTAAATTTATTTTAAAATTTCCTTTAATTATTATATCCACTAATTAAAATACGGATTAGTGATCGCTTAGTAACAATTAAAATTACCGGAATAAAAACTCGATGATAGAAAAATCCCACAATTCGTGCTTCATCCAGTATCACATGGTTGAATATAGAGAGCATTTATTATTATAGTAAGTATATTATTAACGATTCATCATATTGGTTAATTAATCAGGAGATTGATTGGCTGTATCATAATAATCAATTACTCCGGGTTTTAGAAGACGAGCCGATCCGGCCGCTGGAGCGGCCTCTTTTGTATCGGCCGTTCGGAAACGCATACGGGGCGTTCGAATTCTTGTCGTTTACACTAATAAAACAAACAGTTAAGAAGAGAAGAAAAAAAAAAGGTCTTTGTACGAGAGATTACTCGCCTATCATCGAGATGATCTGATGATGGTCTTGTGATGAATCACTTATTTGTAATGACCCCACGCACGATTCGCAGGAAAATTTTGAACCAGTATTCTATTGAATGTTCACAAAATTTTACTGCACATGTTCGCAATTTATGCTGTATATTCGCAAAAATTTATCGATTATTCGCAAAAATTTACTGTCTATTCGCAAAAATTACTGTACCTATATTCGCAAAAATTTACTGTATATTCGCAAAATTAACTGTATATTCGTCAAGATTTATCGATTATTCGCAAAAATTTACTGTATATTCGCAAAATTAACTGTATATTCGTGAAAATTTATCGATTATTCACAAAAATTTACTGTATATTCGCAAAATTAACTGCATATTCGTCAAAAATTTACTGTATATTCGCAAAAATTTACTGTATATTCGCAAAATTAACTGTACATTCGACAAAATTTATCGATTATTCAGAAAAATTTACTGTCTATTCGCAAAAATTACTGTACCTATATTCGCAAAAATTTACTGTATATTCGCAAAATTAACTGCATATTCGTCAAAATTTATCGATTATTCAGAAAAATTTACTGTCTATTCGCAAAAATTACTGTACCTATATTCGCAAAAATTTACTGTATATTCGCAAAATTAACTGTATATTCGTCAAAATTTATCGATTATTCAGAAAAATTTACTGTCTATTCGCAAAAATTACTGTACCTATATTCACAAAAATTTACTGTATATTCGCAAAATTAACTGTACATTCGACAAAATTTATCGATTATTCAGAAAAATTTACTGTCTATTCGCAAAAATTACTGTACCTATATTCGCAAAAATTTACTGTATATTCGCAAAATTAACTGCATATTCGTCAAAATTTATCGATTATTCAGAAAAATTTACTGTCTATTCGCAAAAATTACTGTACCTATATTCACAAAAATTTACTGTCTATTCGCACAAATTCACCTTCTATTCGCAAACTTTTACTGTATATTCGACAAAATTTATCGATTATTCACAAAAATTTACTGTCTATTCGCAAACATTTACTGTATATTCGCAAAATTAACTGTATATTCGCAAAATTAACTGTATATTCGACAAAATTTATCGATTATTCGCAAAAATTACTGTATATTCGCAAAAATTTACTGTATATTCGCAAAATTAACTGTATATTCGACAAAATTACTGTATATTCGCAAAAATTTACTGTCTATTCGCAAACATTTACTGTATATTCGCAAAATTAACTGTATATTCGCAAAATTAACTGTATATTCGACAAAATTTATCGATTATTCGCAAAAATTACTGTATATTCGCAAAAATTTACTGTATATTCGCAAAATTAACTGTATATTCGACAAAATTTATCGATTATTCGCAAAAATTACTGTATATTCGCAAAAATTTACTGTATATTCGCAAAATTAACTGTATATTCGACAAAATTTATCGATTATTCGCAAATATTACTGTATATTCGCAAAAATTTACTGTATATTCGCAAAATTAACTGTATATTCGACAAAATTTATCGATTATTCGCAAAAATTACTGTATATTCGCAAAATTAACTGTATATTCGACAAAATTTATCGATTATTCGCAAAAATTACTGTATATTCGCAAAATTAACTGTATATTCGACAAAATTTATCGATTATTCGCAAAAATTACTGTATATTCGCAAAAATTTACTGTATATTCGCAAAAATTTACTGTATATTCGCAAAATTAACTGTATATTCGACAAAATTTATCGATTATTCGCAAAAATTACTGTATATTCGCAAAATTAACTGTATATTCGACAAAATTTATCGATTATTCGCAAAAATTACTGTATATTCGCAAAAATTTACTGTATATTCGCAAAAATTTACTGTATATTCGCAAAATTAACTGTATATTCGACAAAATTTATCGATTATTCGCAAAAATTACTGTATATTCGCAAAAATTTACTGTATATTCGCAAAATTAACTGTATATTCGACAAAATTTATCGATTATTCGCAAAAATTACTGTATATTCGCAAAATTAACTGTATATTCGACAAAATTTAACGATTATTCACAAAAATTTACGGTCTATTCGCAAACATTTACTGTATATTCGCAAAATTAACTGTATATTCGACAAAATTTATCGATTATTCGCAAAAATTACTGTATATTCGCAAAAATTTACTGTATATTCGCAAAATTAACTGTATATTCGACAAAATTTATCGATTATTCGCAAATATTACTGTATATTCGCAAAAATTTACTGTATATTCGCAAAATTAACTGTATATTCGACAAAATTTATCGATTATTCGCAAAAATTACTGTATATTCGCAAAAATTTACTGTATATTCGACAAAATTTAACGATTATTCGACAAAATTTATCGATTATTCGCAAAAATTACTGTATATTCGACAAAATTTAACGATTATTCGACAAAATTTATCGATTATTCGCAAAAATTACTGTATATTCGCAAAAATTTACTGTATATTCGCAAAATTAACTGTATATTCGACAAAATTTATCGATTATTCGCAAAAATTTACTGTATATTCGCAAAATTACTGTATATTAGCAAACTTTTACTGCATACTTTAACGTATATTCACAAAAATCGACCATAAGCAATATACTTTTGTATTTCGTATGAGCACACGGTCACGACGTTTCGTCCTATCGTCGAAACATCTTCATGTATACCTAATACGTCTTTATAATGTGCCTATACGTGGTCGAGTCGCGGGAGATCACGAACGACGATTAGAATACACTTATACAACAAAAAAATTCGGGCGTCTTTTAGACCACGAAGAATAAAAAAATGTTACACACCAGAAGAAAAGAAGAGTAGGAGGAAAATACATTCTCACGCACGCCGAAAATCGTAAGGAGATCGACGAGTCGATAAGGCGGAAGTCGCTCGTTACATAAGAGTTAAGACTGGACAAAAAAAAACTAAACTTAAACGTACTTAAGTAGGTACTAATACCTAATCGAAGGAAGTACTACTACAACATTGTCTTGAATTTAAGTACTTTGTAAATAGAGAGCAATATAGGGTGTATCAAAATTATAGGCCATAAATTAAACCACATATTCTGGGGCCAAAAATACCTCGATTAAAACTAATTTACTTTAGTCCAAATTTGCACCAAAAAAAAGTTACAGTCCTTGGAAGTTACAAATTAAAAATCGATTTTTTCCAATTTCTCGAGAACATTTTAGTATTTTTTTATGAAAATTGACAGGTGGTTCTCCTATTGCAAGAGCAACTTTCTACAAAAAAATTACGAAATCTGTGCACCCCATCAAATTTTTATGGGGATTGTGATCCCTTTAACCTCCCCAAATTTTTCTGTACGTTACAATTAAATTATTTTTGTCACGCCATTAGTTTAACACATTATTTTGGAAACTTTTTTGTCTCTTAGTACTTTTTCGATTAGCCAGTTTTTATTGAGATATGGACTCTTTTTTATTATGTTTCAAAAATTCTGAGAATAGAAAAAGTAGATTATAAGTGAATTTTCAAGTCATTCGGATGTTAAAAAAATATTTATTGATCTAATTAAATATGTTTTGTAAAAATGGCTTCCATTTTCTTGAACACCTGCGGCAGTGTTTTATCAAGGAAAATCGAATATGTTGGAAAATCATTGGCTTCTGATGAGAAAACATTTTAACAAAACACAAAATATTTAATTAGATTCAATAAATATTTTTTTAACATCTGATTGACTTGAAAATTCACTTATAATCTACTTTTTCTATTCTCAGAATTTTTGAAACATAATAAAAAAGAGTCCATATCTCAATAAAAACTGGCTAATCGAAAAAGTACTAGGAGACAAAAAAGTTTCCAAAATAATGTGTTAAACTAATGACGTGACAAAAATAATTTAATTTTAACGTACACAAAAATTTGGGGAGGTTAAAGGGATCACAACCCCCATAAAAATTATATGGGGTGCACAGATTTCGCAATTTTTTTTGTAGAAAGTTGCTCTTACTGTGGGAGAACCACCTGTCCATTTTCATAAAAAAAATACTAAATTGTTCTCGAGAAATTGTAAAAAATCGATTTTTAATTTGTAACTTCCAAGGGCTGTAACTTTTTTTTGGTGCACATTTGTACTTAGGTAAATTAGGTTCAATCGAGCTATTTTTGGCCCCAAAATATGTGGTTTAATTTATGGCCTATAATTTTGATACACCCTGTATAGGCTATGTTGATGTCTATTCGCAAACTTTTATTTAGGTACCGTATATTCACTCTACACTAATACCAAATAAACTCTGTTAATTTCAATATTTCTAACAATCTCCCGACGCCTAAACGCATCCTCATTGAAATCCATCACCGCGTCGGATTTTCCTCGTTTATTATACAAAAGAATTTCCCGCTCGTTTGTCGTTTATAGGTTTATATCTGTGAAAATGCGTGTACTTGCGGGACGTGTATGTGTGTATGTGTGCGTGTAATTCGATGATCGAACGACGTTGAAGCGTCGCTTTAGCGGGGATTCGACGCGCCCCCGCCTCCCCGACCCCCCTCGGCGGATCTTCCCTAACAACCTGTTGACGGCGCGGTGGCGTCGCGACGGCCCGTTCTCGGATACACGCCGAGCTTCCCGGGGATTCCCATACGGGGAAAATTCATCATGCGTCGAAAATTCATGTATTTTAGTGTATATTCGCAATTTTTTAACGTCTGTCAAGCTGGCAAAGTGATATGAGCAGAATCAAAAAACGACATATGAGGAATTTTTTGCTAATTATTTGCTAATTATTTGCCATATTTTCGATTTTTTTGCTCAAGTAGTTTTCCGGAAAATGATGTACATGCTAGCTCTTGAACTTTTTTTTAAATTTTATTTCAACTTAGGATTTATTTCCTAGCAAAATATATCCTAACAAAAAAATCCCGTGTAATAATTTTTTGAAAATAGTAAAGGGTTCAAAATTACATGCCAGCTTGCCGTCCAGAGCTAGCATGTACATCAATTTCCGGAAAACTACTTGAGCAAAAAAATCGAAAATATGGCAAATCATTAGCAAATAATTAGCAAAAAAATCCCGTGTAATAATTTTTTGAAAATAGTAAAGGGTTCAAAATTACATGCCAGCTTGCCGTCAAGAGCTAGCATGTACATCATTTTCCGGAAAACTACTTGAGCAAAAAAATTGGAAATGTAGCAAATCATTAGCAAATAATTAGCAAAAAAATCCCGTGTAATAATTTTTTGAAAATAGTAAAGGGTTCAAAATTACATGCCAGCTTGCCGTCAAGAGCTAGCATGTACTATGGTGGACAGTAAGATCGTGCGGTCATAAAACGCTCTCCTCGTTTAACTCGCCCTACCACCTATTTAGATGGCGAGCGTTTTGAAAGCGCATTGTAAAGCTGGCAACATTGCTATTGCCTGGGCCAGTTGAAATCGGATGTCGTACTGTTCGTTTCGGGTCCCGTCTTCGAATATTGAGTATATTGAGAATATTGAGTTTTTCAAAAGAAAAAAACATTAAATTCATTAGGAAAAAATAAAAAATCGACCTACCTATTCGTGGATTATTGTGAAAAAGCAAATCCTAGGGATTTGCGTATATTGTATGTGATAATCCTGCGAAGTATTTGCCTTTGATGAACCCGAATTAGTTTTTGATCATTTATGTTAATGAAGATGACCGACTAGAATTTTTCTTATTTTAATATTAGTTTATGTTTTTTTTAATTAACATTATATTTTTATATTTTTTAAAGACATTTCGTAACATAAGCAGATTTCTAAACTTATCTTTCATTAATAATTAAAAAAATATTTAACAAAAATTTGCTTCTTAGGTATAATCTTACCGCATGAGGGGGTGAGAAAATTTAAAATATTAACATTAAATTAAAAGCCAAGTTATAATAAAAAAATAAAAATTATTTGATCTCATTTTAGGAACTTTTTATTCATAAGAAATAGGTAAAAAAAGGCAGGCTTTTATAAAATTTTATAAAAAATATGTTTTATAAAACATTTCATTAACATAAATGATCAAAACGAATGATTCAAAAACTAATTCGGGTTCATCAAAGGCAAATACTTCGCAGGATTATCACATACAATATACGCAAATCCCTAGGATTTGCTTTTTCACAATAATCCACGAATAGGTAGGTCGATTTTTTATTTTTTCCTAATGAATTTAATGTTTTTTTCTTTTGAAAAACTCAATATTCTCAATATACTCGATATTCGGAGACGGGACCCGAAACGAACAGTACGACATCCGATTTCAACTGGCCCAGGCAATAGCAATGTTGCCAGCTTTACAATGCGCTTTCAAAACGCTCGCCATCTAAATAGGTGGTAGGGCGAGTTAAACGAGGAGAGCGTTTTACGACCGCACGATCTTACTGTCCACCATAGTACATCATTTTCCGGAAAACTACTTGAGCAAAAAAATTGGAAATGTAGCAAATCATTAGCAAATAATTAGCAAAAAAATCCCGTGTAATAATTTTTTGAAAATAGTAAAGGGTTCAAAATTACATGCCAGCTTGCCGTCAAGAGCTAGCATGTACATCATTTTCCGGAAAACTACTTGAGCAAAAAAATTGGAAATGTAGCAAATCATTAGCAAATAATTAGCAAAAAAATCCCGTGTAATAATTTTTTGAAAATAGTAAAGGGTTCAAAACTACATGCCAGCTTGCCGTCCAGAGCTAGCATGTACATCATTTTCCGGAAAACTACTTGAGCAAAAAAATCGAAAATATGGCAAATCATTAGCAAATAATTAGCAAAAAAATCCCATGTAATAATTTTTTGAAAATAGTAAAGGGTTCAAAATTACATGCCAGCTTGCCGTCAAGAGCTAGCATGTACATCATTTTCCGGAAAACTACTTGAGCAAAAAAATTGGAAATGTAGCAAATCATTAGCAAATAATTAGCAAAAAAATCCCGTGTAATAATTTTTTGAAAATAGTAAAGGGTTCAAAACTACATGCCAGCTTGCCGTCCAGAGCTAGCATGTACATCATTTTCCGGAAAACTACTTGAGCAAAAAAATCGAAAATATGGCAAATCATTAGCAAATAATTAGCAAAAAAATCCCGTGTAATAATTTTTTGAAAATAGTAAAGGGTTCAAAATTACATGCCAGCTTGCCGTCAAGAGCTAGCATGTACATCATTTTCCGGAAAACTACTTGAGCAAAAAAATTGGAAATGTAGCAAATCATTAGCAAATAATTAGCAAAAAAATCCCATGTAATAATTTTTTGAAAATAGTAAAGGGTTCAAAATTACATGCCAGCTTGACGTCAAGCTAGCATGTACATCATTTTTCGGAAAAGTACTTGAGCAAAAAAATCGAAAATATGGCAAATAATTAGCAAATAATTAGCAAAAAATTCCCCATATGTCATTTTTTGATTCTGCTCATATCACTTTGCCAGCTTGACAGACGTAATTTTTTAGCGTCTATTCGCAACAAATCGCCGAAAATATCGCATATTTTCTTGCGATTCTCGTTAAAAAATGGCAAAGTCCTTCGTTGGAACGATTGGAAAAAAAAAGAATATAATTTCTAATCGTACCTCGTCGATTTGACGGAGCGAATCTCAAGGTTAATTACGCTCCATATAACAGTGAATAAGTTGAACGCGGCGGCCTAGGCGTGATTAACAGGCCGATGGAAAAATATATTGGAAAAATCGACCGGAATAAAATACAAATAAAAAAAAAATAAAATAAAATTGTGCGGAATTGTTCGCCGTGAAACCGCGTTATGCATTTTAAAAATCTAATATTGTATTATTTATTCTAATGTCATATATACAAGGTGGTCCACTTTTATGTACCTACTTATTTTTTCAAAAATAAATTTTTAGTAACTTTCATATGCAATTATCTCGAAAACTAATTAAGATAGAATCCCCCGGTTTGTTTTACTTGATAGAACAAACATTTCTCTACAATTTTCTAATTTACAAAAATTTTCGAAACTCGCCCCGTTTTCGAGATATTTCGATTCAACGGGACCACCGTGTCTCATATACCGCTAACATTTACGACTTTTATAGGCGCGTTATTAACACAAATTAGTACCTTATTGCAGATACATAATTATTACAATTGCGCTTTTTAATGGCTTAATAACAAACGACTCGAACGCTCCGGAGAATAAATTTATTATACCCGGAGTTTCTTCGATTTGCCAACGCTTGCTCGGATTAACCTCATACACCAATTGACACGTTATTCTTCTTGTAATATACTGTCTTCTCGCGGCCCTCAAAACATATCTCGGCCATCTAGATGTATCTACATCTCGAAACCCGTTCGAGCGCTCCGCGATCTCCCGATAACACGTCAATCCGGGACCTTAATCTGGCCACAATGGAGCCCCGGACGATCTTTATTAATCCAATAACGAACGCAATTCGATCGTGTCTCGATGACTATACATAATGACGTCACGCGTTCGTTACGCCGAACGCATCATACGCGATTGTTCGGAAATGTCGGGAAAAAGTCGACGATGTGGCAACGCGGCGCGGTGACGTGGTGGATTGATTGGCGTGAACGTATTGTATGTATGTAACGCGTCGATTAAGATGCGCTTCGATTAAATCTGGTCCGATCTATCAACAATAATTAGATTTCTAACCGGTGATTAATAGAGCAATTTAAAAAGGAATCGATCGCCACACTCGATTTCCCAGCCATATTGATCCGTGTATCGGAATGTCGGCCATTTTAGATATGGCAAGATATCATCGACAGATGTTACAGGGCGTCCCGTTAGAAAGGGAATCGATTGAAGCGTGTTGAATTTTGGGACACTCTGTATTAGATTTTTTTTTTTTCAAAAACTCTTCTAAGAAACGCGTCAACTGTCAATTTTGATATTCCATTTTTGAACGAAAGAATCAACAAAAAGGAGATATACAGGTTGTCACAATAATATACAGGGT
This sequence comes from Phyllotreta cruciferae, assembly GCA_917563865.1. Classification (NCBI taxonomy): domain Eukaryota; kingdom Metazoa; phylum Arthropoda; class Insecta; order Coleoptera; family Chrysomelidae; genus Phyllotreta; species Phyllotreta cruciferae. The sequence continues at coordinate 3,720,242 of OU830620.1, read as the reverse complement.
GTTTCCGAACTTGGGGTACAATTTTTAATGATGAAGTGACAACGGGTCATCTTAGCGAATTATGTGATTATTTAATCATAACCGTCAAGAAAAATATTTATCAAAAATTAATTAAAAATGTAAAAAAAATGTAAGAAATACCGTCCTGCATAACAATGGAGAAGACCACGATGTGAGATATGCGGATTTCGACAAAATATACTATTAGAAATGATTTATTAGAGCTCAAAACCGTTTTCAGTTGCTCAAAAGGTGTTATAATTAAAAAGATATAGCCCTTCGAAATTTAAAAATTTCGGGTTCTGACTCATAAGTCATCAACCAATCATAAACCACTCACGTCTTGTTGTATACTAAATAATATGAATTTTCGAACGCAGTAACAAAGAATACACAAACGAACAAAAATCATACTGTCATTTGTCAGATTTTTCTGAAAAATGCACAAAACAACTTACACGAATTGCAGATCGGCACAAAACACTTTTGATAATATTGACGTTGACAAGAATGTTGCCAAATGAATTTTTCAGGACCATTATTTGTGTTTTTAACAAGAAAATCGGTTACAGTTTATACAGATGAAGATGTTACTTCTATATTAATATATCGAATTATCCATTAGGTAATGGAAGAAATGGATCAATCAGAAAATGTTTATTGCAATAAATATACAAAAAACGCACATTTTGCGGAGTATAGAAGAGTAATAGGAAACGTGGCAAACTTGCTAAATGTGACTTCTCTTTGCAACTCTCGCTTGGATTGGAGCCGAACGTATGACGATTGTGTGACGTTTTTCAAACTTTAAAAATTAATTGCGGCCTTATTTGGCAACAGAAAAAAATAAAAATTTCATTACGCGCCTTCTTAGAACACATGGTTTTGAAAAAAAAATTAAAAAAAAAGTCGTGGTCTTCTCCATTGCAGTCGCTCTCGACTCGCGCGGTACGATCGAACTCACCGTAAAATTAGAATCGACAAAATCACAACAAAATAATGATTGATTAATTAATATCTCATTCAAATTTATTTATTAGGACCTTTATTTAATCCATATGGTCTCTGAATTTTTAGAATCATGGATAAATTATAAAATTAACCCGGGTTTTCCAAATAATAAAAGAAAAAACATTCAACTCAAAAGAAATATTATCTCACCTATTTTGTTGTAGAAAAATGGCTTGAAATTCATAGTTATTATTCAAACTTATCACCGTCTTATTGTAAGTACACACCAACTTGTTAAACTGTGAAGAACACTAATAAGAACTAACTATACTGAGAAGAACACGAAGAACAAACTAAACTTAGAAGAACACCTAATAATATCAAATAAATCACTAAAAAACAGTATAAAAAAATCTATTTGACCGAGAGGTTAATAACCCTACAATGCAATACGCACTAGAAAACAATAGGCTACGTTTTTCGAAATGAGGCGCGCGGAGGGTGAAATTTGCTCGTCCTAGCATCGGTTTTTGAAACCGATCAGCTGACTATCGCGGCCAGGATTGTATTCGCTCTTTGATTTTTTTATAATGGCTCTATTTTGTTTATAATACATTTTTTAGAAAAACGAAACCTGCGAATCGGTTTCAAATTATGCGAACTATCTCCCCTAGAAAATTGTCTCCCAAGTTTGGAAACACCCTGTATACTTTTGTGCCACACTGTATTTAGATTTTTTATCGAAAACTTTAATCGAGTCATCACTTTTCAACTGTCAAACTGCATATCCGATTTTTTTTAATCGATTTATTAATCGATTCTTTTACGAAATGGTTACTAAATAAACAACGAAAATAATCCACGGGTAACGCGATGTAACGAGCCGATAACCCGCGAGCAATTTTTCAAAAAGCAATTTTATTTCGTTCTCTGGCGCGTAGAACATTTTGTATATAAATATGTATAATTCATCGTTACTAATTTATGAGAAAATCAGTTAGACGGATCTAATTTTTTTTTTGTGTAACACAAGGCGTTAATTTAATTATTTAATTGCTCAAGTGGCTTCCTACAAATTACTGTTTCATTACTTTTTTACTTTAATCTGATTCTAATTTACATGTGAATTAGGCGTTATTAATGGTTCACACATCGTAAAAACCAGCGGCGTACTAGCCCCAATTGCACAAGATTTTTTTTTTGTATTTTCTCAAATTAAATTAATTTATTAGCTATTAAAAATTATCTCTAGTATAAGTAATTAGTTGCATAATATTATACAATAATATATCTCTGGTAATATCTAAAATAATTATTTTTTTTAGGACTTTGTTAGGGTAGTAATACGAGGGGTGTAAGAAAAGAATAACTTTTCTTACATCGACCGGCACTGTGAATATTCGAAATGATTATAATAACTCAATTAATAACAACAATACTCGACGAGTAACGAGTATTTGGGGTAATTATTTAGTCGAGTAAGCGATTTCTTCATTAAATCGAATGAATATAAAATATGGGAAAGTCTCTTTTGTTGATTATGTTTCTTTTTTTCTAATATAATTTTCATTAATAATTTATATTTTTTGTGCTAATGGTAATTAAGTTGTGCGTATAGTTAATTACCTTACGTGAAAAATTATATAAATAGGGAAATTACTCACCCCTTTCCCGATATGTATATGCTAATCCTGGATATCGGCGAAAATCTGGAACAAATTTTGATATATTTAAGAATAATTTTAATAACTGATAAATAATTAACAGTTAAAAAGCTACTCAAAATGGCGATTGGAATGCTGGGAAAAGTACTACTATAAAATCGATTATAATCGATTATAAATTGATATCCAGGAAGGTTTTATTGGTTATATTTCTAATAATAAGTTATTGTTTCTTCGATGTGTGTTTAATTTGGTCATGTTCATTTTTATCACGTATATCTTGTCGAGTAATTATTATTTTAATTGGAGTTTATATAAAATGAATTTATGATTTTGACATAAAAAATATTAATTGATAATAGTTTTTGTAATAATAATTTTTGTGTCATAATTTTCTCATATAATAAAGCCCAGCCCTTGTTAACAATTAGCGGTAATAATTAGCTGTAATTTCCCTTTATTTGTTTTATTTTTTCAGCGATTTTTCATTTCGAATTCGCTCCTTATAATCGTACAAAAGTAGGTATTAAAGCCAATTTAAAATTATCAACGGAACGTCGGTCATTATCGCGTTGAAAGCTTCCTTTAATAAATAATGTAAAAATTATTAACGCAAGAAATAATATGGAATATTAATTTGTTGTAAAAATTAATTATTATTTATAGGTGGGAATTTGTTGTAAAAATTTATTGTAATTTTATATCTATATTTTGCGAAAATTAAAAAAAAAGTGTATAGTCTTTACAGAATTAATTAGAATTGTGGCTTGATGGTATTGATTTAATAAAAAAATTGTAAATTTGTATGTACAGCCTTGTTCAAAAGAATTAAACTTTTTTTTGTTATATATAAATGAAGAATATAAAACTATACAAAAATTGTTTAATTTATTATTAATAAATTGATAAATCTAGTTTCGATTCAAAATTTAGGTGCAGAATAACAAGGGTGGAACAATTAGGGTTTTGAGAGGGATGGATCCCCCGAGTTCTTGATAATTTTTAGGAAAATTTTAATTTAAAAATGTCACCAAAAAGGGACATTCTGTACAAATTTTCATGAAAATCTCTATCTTAACTTTAACATTCTGTAACTTCTTTACCAAACCCTTATTTTTTGGATATATCTAATTGTAAGTTAGATTAAATCATCTTAATTTTGTCTCAGAAGTTTGTATATAGTTAAACCATGTCCCAAATTTTTTGAGACACCCTGTATGTGCACTTTAAAGAATTGTTTTACTTATTTAATAAATTTTGAACAAACCATATCCAATTTTTTATTCGCCCAAATAAAAAAGATACAAAATTTCTATTACATATGTAAGTGAATACCTACCCGTAAAACGAAAGTACCCAAACAAATCACTCAAAAACAACAAAAAAAATCTAGTCGCACACACTCACAACAACCACTTCAAATCCTCCAAAAAAAAAAACAATATAAAAATCGTAGTACCCAAGTAGTACCGAGAGTAAGTACCGCCGAATCAAATCAATCTCGCGCCACGTAGGTACTCGCGTCTAGCTCTAGCTATAGCAGCACCTCGTTAGGTCTATACTAGCGCTAACCCGAGTGAGCCGCTCGCCCGCAGAGGTACCATCCTCGGACCCCACCGGATCGTACCCGCCTTCGCCGCTCCGGTGCGGTACTCGCATTGGACGCCGCGCCGTACCCGCTCGGCGCGGTACCCACCGTAGGCGGAGTCTCCCAGCTCCGGGGCCCCGTACCCGGATTATTCGCTTTTCCACAGCCAAATTCACAGATTTTATATCTACATAGTACCAAAGAACTAATCCCCTCACCCCTGTAAAATATACTATTTTCGTACACGATATAATTAAAAGATAATATAAAAGATATTCACTTGAAAATATCTACTAAACACAGCACTTTAAAGAAGCTTACTTATCACCTGTCACTTGTCATCTGTCTTACTGCCTCAACTGTCTTATTAGTGCCTCTACTGTCTTATTAATGCCTCAACTGTCTTACTGTCAACTGTCTTACTGTCATCTGTCACTTGGAATAAATCATTTGTCATCAATCATTTTCCATCTGTCACTTGTCATAAATCATTTGTCATCAATCATTTTCCATCTGTCACTTGTCATAAATCATTTGTCATCAATCATTTTCCATCTGTCACTTGTCATATATCATTTGTCATCAATCACTTGTCATATACGTCAAAACACGATCTCAAATAAATGTGTTGGCGTTCGTTGGTTTGTGTTGGGTAATAATTTTTCGCGCGTTTTTGGGTCGTTCTCGTTCTCGTTTTCGGGTCGCAGTAGGCCTGGCGGATAAAATTTATATAAAGAGCGCGGCCGGCGGTGCGTCGACCTCGCCCGCCGCGTGCCGAACGCCCGTCCATGATCTACCCCAAGGGTTGACCATCGAGACCGGGTCAGTCGGAAATCGTACGGAAAGAGGGCCCCCGCGAAAAACCGAAAGTCGGGCGAACGAGAGCGCGAGCGAGACGGGGCGAGAGGCGCCGCGGCCTGCACCGACGTGCACCCGCCACAGCCACCTGAGTTCGTCGACGAGACCTCACTCTATAGCAGAGGCGGGAGAGGCGATTTCATTTTTGTTCAAAACATCGCTAAAGTTGCCGGACGTGTGATTTTTTTCTTTAAAAAAAAGTTGACATTTGACAGATGATATGTGACAGATGACAGACGTCCATTGACAGATGATGTATGACATGACAGATGTCCATTGACATATGATGTATGACATATGACAGACGTCCATTGACAAATGACAGATGAGACCGAAGACATGAAAACAGATGATAGTAAGACAATTGAGAAAGTAAGATAATTGACATTAAGACAGTTGAAACGGGAAAACAATTGACATTTAAAGCAGTTATGGCAGTTGAGGCAGTAAGAGAATTGAGACAATAAAACAATTGACATTTAAAGCAGTTAAGACATTTGAGGCATCAGTAAGAGAGTTGAGGCAGTAAGACAATTGACAGTTGACATCAATAAGACAGTTGACATCAGTAAGACAGTTGAGGCATCAGTAAGACTCTTGACTTATTCAGTAAAAAAGTTGACATCAATAAGACAGTTGACATTAGTAAGACAGTTGACATCAGTAAGACAATTGACATTTAGTAAGACTGTTGACATCAATAAGACAGTTGACATCAGCATGACAGTTGAGGCATCAATAAAAAAGACAGTTGACATTAGTAAGACAGTTGACATCAGAAAGACAATTGACATTTAGTAAAACAGTTGACATTAATAAGACAGTTGACATTAGTAAGAGAGATGACATCAGTAAGACAATTGACATTTAGTAAGACAGTTGACATTAATAAGACAGTTGACATCAATAAGACAGTCGACATCAATAAGACAGTTGACATCAGTAAGACAGTTGACATTTAGTAAGACAGTTGACATCAGTAAAACAATTGACATTTAGTAAGACAGTTGACATCAGTAAGACAATTGACATTTAGTAAGACAGTTGACATCAGTAAGACAATTGAAATTTAGTAAGACTGTTGACATCAATAAGACAGTTGACATCAGCATGACAGTTGAGGCATCAATAAAAAAGACAGTTGACATTAGTAAGACAGTTGACATCAGAAAGACAATTGACATTTAGTAAAACAGTTGACATCAATAAGACAGTTGACATTAGTAAGACAGTTGACATCAGTAAGACAATTGACATTTAATAAGTCAGTTGACATCAATAAGACAATTGACATTTAGTAAGACAGTTGACATCAGTAAGACAATTGACATTTAGTAAGACAGTTGACATCAGTAAGACAATTGACATTTAGTAAGACAGTTGAAATCAGTAAGACTATTGACATTTAGTAAGACAGTTGACATTAATAAGACAGTTGACATTAATAAGACAGTTGACATTAATAAGACAGTTGACATCAATAAGACAGTTGACATCAGTAAGACAGTTGACATCAGTAAGACAGTTGACATTTAGTAAGACAGTTGACATCAATAAGACAGTTGACATCAGTAAGACAGTTGACATCAGTAAGACAGTTGACATTTAGTAAGACAGTTGACATCAATAAGACAGTTGACATCAGTAAGACATCAGTTAACAATTTACAAGCGACAAAATATACCAACAAACCAACGTTCTAGATTCTAGTTTTGTTCGCTAAACAGTTGAATTTGTATAAAATAATCCTGTATAAATATTTAAAAACAAGTATGATAATTATTTTTCTGGAAAAGAGGATTTAATTCTTCATTTTTGCAGAGAAGGCGATGTCTGTCGAGCATCATCAGGTATCTGTAATCTAGTCTGTATAGAGGAGGACCACCGCGCTATCAGGGCCAAAGGTGCATGACGTTTTCATCTCGAGCCTGCCAGATAATGATTGGCAGCGAACCAGGTAATTACACCTCTACGCGCCTATATTAAGATATTATTAAGTAATACGGTCGACACGTAAATACGCCTCTAATGAATTACTCGGCATATTGTTTTTTTTTTATTTTTTTTTAATTGTCTCACCCTGTATATTTATTATATGTACCTAGATACACGTACATAGTGGCTCAAAAAATAAGAAGAATTAGCCAAAATAATCGGATTGTTTCCTTTAATTATCTCCCTCTATTGCGCAAAAATATATACAATTATCTCACTCTGTATTATACACAAATATATACTGAGTGACCCAAAAAAATTGGATTATTTTCTTCAATAATCTCACTCCGTATATTATGCACAAATATAGATCAAGTGGCCCAAACAATCGGATTAATGATCACACTCTATATCACGCACAGGGTGTCCCAAATAAAAGATCTAATCCATTATATACTTCAAGTGCATATTTAAAGCATAAGACGTCCGGTATAATTACAAATGCGGGACTCGCCCGAATTGAAATTCAACCCTTAATATTCAATCGACCTCTTACGGCATCTACATACAACCGAGGCGCCCCGCGCGTCCTTGCAGGATATACGCAATTTAATAATTGATGGCCGGCCATCGCCGGGTCCTCCGTCAAGGGAGCGACGGCCATACATGAAGAATTAAGTCTCGAAGACCGGGCTCTCAAGAACCAATTTGAATTTTTCAAAACGCCACTCATCCCTCCGCACTAATTAACCCTCGAGAGTCCCCCGGACGCGGCCGGGACGTCCTTTGAGATCCACAGCTTTCCGGGGATATCCAGACCAGGACCGTTCACCCGGGATTTACTCGGCGCGAATCTAGCCGGCTACTGTCAATTTTTTTCGCGCATATACGTCACTTGTCACTTGTCATTTGTCACTTGTCACTTTGACTTGTGTATAAAGGGTGTGTGTATATATATGGAAAATTTGTGGTGGTGCATAGAGCGTCTGAAACCGACGCTGTAAGACGACGCCGGGCGTCTTAAATTCGCATGCATGAGGGGTAAGCGGAGCCGGGGAGGGGGGTAGTAGGGGGTAGGGCGGGTAAGGGTAGCGTCCAGGTCCCTTAAATCCGTGATGTGTGGACGTGAATATGCAATGTGGGACAGAAACGAGCCAAGATTAATGGACCCGCCGCCCCCGGATTTCTCTCGGCCTAAAATAACCCTTAGTTACGCTCCGGGGCCGATGGGTAGTTAGCAGTCTCCGGGCGATGGTTTTTACCCCCGTATGTAGATTAGAGGACGACTTCCTTTATTACCCTGCGTCTTGGACGACGTATTATTTGCTCAAGAGAGAGGACTCTCCGTTGTTGTTGTTCCTGTTCTACTCTACTTCTGGGCTCGATGTATAGGGTGGCCAAAATATATTTGGTGCATAATACAGAGTGATATAATTAAATCAATTGTTTGGGCCACTTGGTATATACATACCTATTGTTCGTGCAACACAAAAATGAAAGCACGTCACTAATGTGACGTCATTTGCCAAGCATTGTGTCCAACTTTTAAAAATAAATACATAAAACAGATTAAGTTTAATACCTGCTGAATTTAATTTGATATTAACAAGGGATGATAGAAAATGTTTAAAAACGGAATTAAAATTATCTAAGAAAAATTAATATTACAAAAATTCAACGTATTTATATAAAATAATTAATTTTTTCTTGTTGTATGTTGATAGGCACTGACTGTCAAGTCGTATAGTTGCCGTTGTCATCCGATCAGTAATTTTAATTTTTCATTTCTTCTTCTTCTTTCTAGTTTATTAGCCTCCACTACTAATGACTATTCGGCCGAATGATGAAGAAATAAGAATTTCTTGCTTAGTTATCTTTTTCACATGTTATAAATGACACAATTTCAGCACTAAATATTTCATATTTTACGAAAGTTTTCTCTGAAATTTCACGATGTACACTTATAAACGACAAAATTATACACAAAATTTTTCACTCGACCTATTAAATGTATTTCAGATGATAAAGGAATTTGATGATAATTGTAGTGAGCACCTGAACACATCAGTAGTTTAGGAACGTGAAGCAGGAACCGCTAATTTTCAATTTGTTTTTGTCATTTTGACATATGACAATTTTAGAGAATTCTTAGATTTTGTAAACTTTATATAAGTTCGGCAACACTGTCTCTTTGTGACGTAGTAAATTTATGGTGACGTGCGTTCATTTTTGTGTTGCACCGACTGGAGTTGGCAAAACTGGTAGGCAACACACAGATCGTGATAATTAAAGAATTATTTGGGCCACTCGGTATACATATTAGAGACAATTAAATATAAAAGAAAGATTATATCATTATCGTCTTAACGGAAAACTGAAATAATAAGTAGATATTCCCCGTGCATTAACATCCAAAGTACACACGAATTCTCATTAATAAGTCTCTCATTATGGAATCAATATGACATGTCAATACAAACACGAACGTTGATACGCCATTAAAAATGAATTTGTATGTACATGAAAAGGAGCACCGCTCAAAACTTACAATTTGTATTTAGTAATTACGTAAAGACACACATAAGAGAGTTGGGCTCTGAAATGAATTATTTACGATGCGAGACATGAACTCTACTCGTACACGTTTTCTGGAAAATAGCCCGGCGAATTCGATTTTATTCGCCAGAAATTACAGTAATATAAATCGCTGAAACAACCTGCAATATTTATTACACACGCGCCCGCTAGATGATACCGTATTAATGCAATTGTTTGGGCCACTCGGTGTATAATTGTGTACAATATAGAGTAAGATAATAATTAGGACGTCACACGTCAAAGGTGACGTCACGGCTAGTTATCGCTGGATGTGTTATATGCGATTTTTCAAATAATTTGAACTTTTGAATTTAATATGTAAATAGTCGTTAAACGTATCTATTAAAACTTTGCTTTAATGGTATTTAATTAGTATCTATACGTACGAAAAGGGGGTAATTACACACCCCCGTGACGGAAAAAAAACCATCTGTTCACGAAAAGTATATATCCTACGTACCCCGTAACTATAATTTCGTGCTACTCGTTATGTTTTTGTATTTTTTATACATTATTTCTATCCTTATAATTACACAACGTTTCGAATAAAAGAAAATTCTACTGGTGTTAACCAGTAGATATCAATTACACGAAATTAGAATTGGAAAGTTTCGCCATATCTGTTTCATTTATTTACTTATTTATTTATCGTTATTATTATTACGTCAACGATTTTAATTCGTTAGCCGGGAATTAAATATAATGAGCGCTAGTACTATCTGATAAAGTGGTAATAGTACCGATGTGATCCGGATTTTTATCCGCTTTATGGGATAAATTACCGTTCGATTAACGATCGAGGAGCCTTAACTGGAGCAAAAAGCTTCTGTAATTGATTTTTTTGCCATTCGGTAGATTATACAGAGTGGTTTCAAATATCTACAGAAACAAATTTATTCGCCCACCCTGTATACCTACTAGACAAGAAATAGATAGATTCATAAATTGAGCCACTCTGTATAATAACCTACGAGGGTAGTAGTATAAGATATTTATGAAAAAAAAAAATACCTCACATTTTTGACCACCTTGCATGTATAGGTACAATCACCTCATATACGAGGGCAGTAGCATAAATATCCCAAATACTTGTTACATAAAATCACCTCGTATACGAGGGCAGTAGCATAAGATTTTTACTCTCTGGAGCTATATAGAGAGAAAATTGCCGATTGTCAATTGTCAACGCGGGGCGATTGTGAAGTCACACGTGTCGGTTAATCAGAGTCATCCGGGCGTCCATTGTTTATTTGTCCGGGTGATTTATTTCGGACGATCGTGCCGATTGTACCTGCTCAATCAGCGATGAAAACCATCCCGAATCGTGATCGAAATCGTCGATTAAAATCGCGACCATCAGAAGAAAAAAAAATAACACCGTAAACTTTGTTTTCGTCAAGTTGGCATTAGATTGTTATTAGTAGATGTATGCGCCCCAAATCAGACAACTTAGAGTAACCAGTGTTGCCAACTTAGATAAACCAATGTTGCCAACTTATATAAACCAGTGTTGCCAACTTAGAGAAACCAGTGTTGGCAACTTAGATAACCCATTGTTGCCAACTTAGATAACCCAATGTTGCCAACTTAGAGAAACCAGTGATGCCAACTTATATAAACCAGTGTTGCCAACTTAGAGAAACCAGTGTTGCCAACTTAGAGAAACCAGTGTTGGCAACTTAGATAAACCAGTATTGGCAACTTAGAGAAACCAGTGTTGTCAACTTAGATAAACCAGTGTTGCCAACTTAGAGGAACCATTGTTGCCAACTTATATAAACCAGTGTTGCCAACTTAGAGAAACCAGTGTTGCCAATTTAGAGTAACCAGTGTTGCCAACTTAGATAACCCAATGTTGCCAACATAGAGAAACCAGTGTTGCCAACTTAGAGTAACCAGTGTTGCCAACTTAGATAACCCAATGTTGCCAACTTAGATAAACCAGTGTTGCCAACTTAGAGAAACCAGTGATGCCAACTTAGAGAAACCAGTGTTGGCAACTTAGATAAACCAGTATTGGCAACTTAGAGAAACCAGTGTTGTCAACTTAGATAAACCAGTGTTGCCAACTTAGAGGAACCATTGTTGCCAACGTAGATAAACCAGTGTTGCCAACTTAGAGTAACCAGTGTTGTCAACTTAGATAACCCAATGTTGCCAACTTAGATAAACCAGTGTTGCCAACTTAGAGTAACCAGTGTTGTCAACTTAGATAACCCCATGTTGCCAACTTAGATAAACCAGTGTTGCCAACTTAGATAAACCAGTGTTGCCAACTTAGAGAAACCAGTGATGCCAACTTATATAAACCAGTGTTGCCAACTTAGAGAAACCAGTGTTGCCAACTTAGAGTAACCAGTGTTGCCAACTTAGAGTAACCAGTGTTGCCAACTTAGATAACCCAATGTTGCCAACTTAGAGAAACCAGTGTTGCCACCTAAAAATGTAACTGAAAGCGCTGGGGATTTAAGTATCTACCCTATACATTCGAAATACATTGTTGTGGGTAATTAATTATAATAAATTGTATCCAGACATGTACATGTATCATCTTGCATAGGGAAAAACAGGGATTAGCCTGTACATGTAGTAAATATACCTATCGCAAAGAGTATACAGAGCAGGCTATTTTAACGCGGCCAATAATTCATATCGGTGACGCGAAAAGGGCGTTTTGGAGACTTACCCTTTTGCGAAATGACCCTTTAACCGAAAACCCTTCGACCGAGGATTTAGAATGTAGATATAGAAACGACAATCGATGTATTAACATTAAGAACGCGGTTTAAGGTCCTCCCGTCGCTTAGAATACAACCCTTATAATCTATTCCCAACCCTTGGCGTTTTTCCTATGAATATTATTGACTTCTGAATTCGGAATTTTCGATATATTCCTGTTAATAAAGATTTCTCCTGTTATTGTGTAGATATTTAATTAGGAAATCATTTAGTATAGGCAAACAAAGGTGTTTCTTTACCCCGTTAAAGAACCTGCTTGTAATATTAAATTACTGCATCAGGATATCGCTGACTTTCAATTAAATGTCAGGAAATATTCCGGAGTAGTGAACAGTGAATAATGAACAGTGAACAGTGTACACGGAGATTTTCCATGTAAATAGCTGGACGTTTTAATCGCGTGTTAATTTCGATTGTTCCAAAGTTTAAATCGATTTCGTTTGACCTGCGATTTCGATTCGAGCATATCGGTAAATCACCGGTGAAGTACCGACGTCGAGCTAACGGTTTTATTCGCCGTTTCGACGCGAACGTGTACCTAATAGTTTAATTAAATCGAATTACAATGGTGTATAATTGGACGAGATTGTTTAACTGGCTCAAAAGGGAGATGTTGCTAACACGTATGACCAAGGAATCGATGTTAACAATGTACTTACAGATTGTATGTAGTGACGAAACCATCGAGTCTTCAGCTATTTCTATCGGTCCGTAGGGACCAAATGTATGCGAACCCATCGCAGTCGTCCGGTTCCGTTACGTGATTTACCCGATTATCGAATCGAATTCACGTCCACGTATTGTTTTCATAAACGCTACTTCCCACGGTCATTCGTTTAGCATATCGTGCTAATATGCTTAGCTTAGGCCGGACTCAAATTGCACTTTTAGCCCAAATCATACGTTCACTTGTTTGCTTTTACCATCTAGGTAGCCATTACAACCACCCCGTTCGTATGCACACGTAATTAAATCGGTTTTCTGCAAATGTAACTGTTTGTTTGTTAGTTGTAAATACATGAATATAAGATTAAGTAGGGTTTAAATAAAATAGTGTCAAATTTGACGTTAATGACAGTTCGTATGACAGCAGTTTAATAGAGATGGGAATTGGTTTTTGGGTATAGAGATGCAGTAACGACTGTTACAAAATAAGTGTTATTTTTCATGTATCGTTCGATTATAATGATTTTTATCCTCCTGGACAAAGTGTATACGAACCAGCGTACAAAAGAGAAGTTAAATAAACGTTGTTAAACGATATAGAACGTATATAAACGAGGTTTTTTTTGAAAATATGACTTTAAGATGCGTTCGATGATACATAAATCAAAAACCATCAAAATTGACGTTAATGACATTTCGTATGACAGAAGTTTAATAGAGATGGGAATTGGTTTTTTGGGCGTAGAGATGCAGTAACAACTGTTACAAAATAAGTGTTATTTTTCATGTATCGTTCGATTATAATGATTTTTATCCTCCTGTACAAAGTGTATACGAACCAGCGTACAAAAGAGAAGTTAAATAAACGTTGTTAAACGATATAGAACGTATATAAACGAAGTTTTTTTTGAAAATATGACTTTAAGATGCGTTCGATGATACATAAATCAAAAACCATCAAAATTGACGTTAATGACATTTCGTATGACAGAAGTTTAATAGAGATGGGAATTGGTTTTTGGGCGTAGAGATGCAGTAACAACTGTTACAAAATAAGTGTTATTTTTCATGTATCGTTCGATTATAATGATTTTTATCCTCCTGGACAAAGTGTATACGAACCAGCGTACAAAAGAGAAGTTAAATAAACGTTGTTAAACGATATAGAACGTATATAAACGAAGTTTTTTTTGAAAATATGACTTTAAGATGCGTTCGATGATACATAAATCAAAAACCATCAAAATTGACGTTAGTGACATTTCGTATGACAAAAGTTTAATAGAGGTGGGACTCGATTTTTCGGTATAGAGATGCAGTAACGACTGTTACAAAATAACCGTTATTTATTACCCAATCTAATTCGACGATAAATAAAAAATTGCAGTTATATAGCGCAGTTAGTGTAGCAAATAGATGCAGCGAGTGGAGTTGTAGGGGCGCCTCGAGGGAGGTAATTGGAGAGAGTGTGATAATCTGGCGTTCAGGCGATACGTTTTCGACGTATTTTCGCTCGAGCGGGGCGCAGGTCGAGTTTGATGCGCTGCGAAGTTAAGCGTAATAAGTAGTTGGAGTACTTACGAGGTGGAAGGCGACCGTTACTTAGTCGGTAATGGGTAATGGCGTTGCTCATGGTGCAATAAACGATGTTATTCCTTTATTCCCAGCTCCCCACGAACGTGCTGTATTGCTCAACTGGAGGAGGACACGTGGAGTTGATGGGGATGTTTGTTTTAGATGCGAAAAAGGTTCACTAATTGTCAACAGACAGACGTAAATAGCTGAACAGTATGCACATTTCGTTTGGTTTAACGACATCGATTCCTTCAGTATACCTTTTAATATCACCCTTACCGTAAATAGATTCGCCAAAAATCAACGATTTATAATTGCGAATAATGTACTATTGGTAAAGAATCGATTGGGAATCGATACTGCACAAAATCGAAAAAGCAAAATAGTAATACCGAAACGAAATCGACCGTATCCCGTTCGCATCGAAGGCAGTCATGAAGTCGAACGAAAGAGGTTATGGGGATATTGATAAAAGTAATTGTTTGATAATGGTAGACGATGTAAACAGGTCGTGAGCAAACACTACAATTTGCTCGGGATATATACGGGCAAAAATGTAAATGCTCTTTATCGTTTCGACAACGGCCGGTCGAGAGAAAATTGCCCTTTTTTTTACCTCTCTGATCTTCTCCTGTTTTTTATTCTCTTTCTTCATCCCGTTCGGAGTGTCGACCATTACAAGAGAGAGAATAAAAATGTACTAGTATGTTATTAACTGTACTATACATGAATATAAGAGTAAGTAGGACTTTAAGATGCGTTCGATGATACATAAACAAAAAAGTGTCAAAATTGACGTTAATGACATTTCGCATGACATAAGTTTCATAGAGGTGGGAATCGATTTTATGGTATAGAGGTGCGGTAACGACTGTTCCAAAATAACTACTACTCTGAGACTACCATTTACCACCGCCTACTATAACGCTGCAACATAGCGCACATTAGGAGGGTATATATCTAAAAAATTATTATCGTTAAAGAACAAGATTGAAAATCTCGAATGCCCCATACGTGTGTTGTTGTTGTGTTGGTACGCGTGAACGAATCACGATCGCTTTATTGTGTTTTTCCGGGCCGGCCGTGCCTCGCCCGTCTTTGTGTGTCCAACAAACGCCCGAAACGGCGCATCAACAATGTTTGTTGTAGGTGGCCGCGGCCCGCGGCTACCTCGACGCTCGAGCGACGCATAACTTATTTCCGATTGTTCATCAAAAGTTGGCCGGGGCGATTAAAAACCGACTCTCGTCGGATGTTTTTTTTTATCTTCTTCTTCTTCGCGGCGTTTTTTCCGGGGTCGCCGAGCGAAAGGAGAACGCGATAGAGGGCTTCGCCGGACTATTAACCTCGCTTCGATTTCTTCCTGTTTCTCGCGCTTATTCGCACTGAAGAAGCCTTCATGTGAAAAATAACGGTTATTTTGTAACAGTCGTTACTGCATCTCTATACCGAAAAATCGAGTCCCACCTCTATTAAACTTCTGTCATGCGGAATGTCATTAACGTCAATTTTGATGGTTTTTGGATTATGTATCATCGAACGAATCTTAAAGTCATATTTTCAAAAAAAAATCATTTATATACGTTCTAAATGGTTTAACAACGTTTATTTAACTTCTCTTTTGTACTCTTATTCGTATACCACTTTGTCCAGGAGGATAAAAATCATTATAATCGAACGATACATGAAAAATAACGGTTATTTTGTAACAGTCGTTACTGCACCTCTATACATAAAAAACCAATTCCCATCTCTATTAAACTTCTGTCACACGAAATGTCATTAACGTCAATTTTGATGGTTTTTGAATTATGTATCATCGAACGCATCTTAAAGTCATATTTTCAAAAAAAAACTTCTTTTATTAGGCTCTAAATCGTTTAATAACGTTTATTTAACTTCTCTTTTGTACTCTTCTTCGTATGCATTTTGTCCAGGATGATAAAAATCATTATAATCGAACGATACATGAAAAATAACACTTATTTTGTAACAATCGTTACTGCACCTCTATACCCAAAAACCAATTCCCACCTCTATTAAACTTCTGTCATGCGAAATGTCATTAACGTCAATTTTGACATCATGTATCATCGAACCCATCTTAAAATCCTACTTATTAGAAAAACTGTAGGTAGGAGTAGAGTAAAATCATCCAGATTTGACCCACATTGAATTCCCCGCATTTGCGCTCGTAAACATTATCATTTTATTCCGGGGGTAATTTAAACCCCCAATTAGATCGATTCGTTGAATTCGCCTCCCTTTAACCGTTTCAATTAACCCTTTTTTTTATAACCTTCTGGTTATACGCACGACACGTATTCCAATTAGGATCACATCTCTCTACTCCCTTCATCTCTCTAATACCTCTCTCGCGAATAATTTAATTGTGATCCTTTCGCGTTTTTGTTCCTCCCCTCCGCGCCCCGCTCGCCCCCCTTTTTATTTCGTTTTATTTGTTCCGGCGAGCGCCGGAACTCTCAAAGGACTAATTATTTCGCAGTTAATCGCTTACATACGTTTTAAGGTAAACATGCGAAAGGAAATCGGAATCGCGGCGGGCCGTGGAGCACCGAGAGGGGGCGGGGGGAGGCGATCGCGTTCTTTTGTTCGGTTCGGAGCGTTTCGAATCCGCCAACGTCAGGAAACCGTACCGGTTTTTCTTCCATTCGATGTGATTTAGTCCCAGTTCGGAGTAATTTACGAAACGCGAACGAGCTAATTTTTAAACTAAATGGATTAGAACACTGTATACCGCGTGGACCCAAAACAAAAAGCTAAAGGCATGTACACAGTGAGCCAAATAATCATTACTAAATCGTGCTAAAAATGTCAATCTTCTCTGGAGTCTAATCTATATCTGAACAGTTCAGAGTGATTTAGAACAGTTTAGAGTAATTTAGAACAGTTCAGGGTAATTTAGAACAGTTCAGAGCAATATAGAACAGTTCAGAGTAATTTAGAACGTTTCTGAGTAATTTAGAACAGTTCAGAATAATTTAGAACAGTTCAAAGTAAATTAGAACAGTTCAAAAACAGTTCGGAGTAATTTGGAGCAGTTCAAAAATGGTTTGGAGTAATTTGGAGCAGTTCAAAAATGGTTTGGAGTAATTTGGAGCAGTTCAAAAATGGTTTGGAGTAATTTGGAGCAGTTCAAAAATGGTTTGGAGTAATTTGGAGCAGTTCGAAAATGGTTTGGAGTAATTTGGAGCAGTTCAAAAATGGTTGGGTGTAATTTGGAGCAGTTCAAAAATGGTTTGGAGTAATTTGGAGCAGTTCAAAAATGGTTTGGAGTAATTTGGAGCAGTTCAAAAATGGTTTGGAGTAATTTGGAGCAGTTCGAAAATGGTTTGGAGTAATTTGGAGCAGTTCAAAAATGGTTGGGTGTAATGTGGAGCAGTTCAAAAATGGTTTGGAGTAATTTGGAGCAGTTCAAAAATGGTTTGGAGTAATTTGGAGCAGTTCAAAAATGGTTTGGAGTAATTTGGAGCAGTTCAAAAATGGTTTGGAGTAATTTGGAGCAGTTCGAAAATGGTTTGGAGTAATTTGGAGCAGTTCAAAAATGGTTGGGTGTAATATAGAGCAGTTCAAAAATGGTTTGGAGTAATTTGGAGCAGTTCAAAAATGGTTTGGAGTAATTTGGAGCAGTTCAAAAATGGTTTGGAGTAATCTGGAGCAGTTCAAAAATGGTTTGGAGTAATTTGGAGCAATACTAAATCAACCCTACTTTACTTTGAATCTGTTCTACTATTTTATTTTGAAGATAAACTGGCAACGTGGCATTGGGATTTTTGTTTCTGTCGTTGATCGGGCGTAGAATTTAATTTCGTTTTCGGGGGAGGTTTCGATGGGGGAGAGAGATTAAAAGAAAAAGTTTGCGTAGATTAGCAAAAATCCAATTCCGGTGTATACATTCGAACGCATCCCTATATATCCAGTTGGGAAGGTGATGGGACGAGAAAAAGGGTTTACCGATTCTTAAGGATTAGGCGTAACGGGGATTTAAATTTTGCGCGATTATCCCGAACGAAATACAAAAAAAAGGTAAAATAAAATGAATTCGAATTAAACCGATTTCGCTCGATTTGGTCCTTTATATGCGAAATTTTACCCCGGCCTAATCGATTCTATACACGGCCTACTTCGTTCGATTACACTACTATTCCATTATAATCGATTATATTAATCGATTCATATTAGTATCGATTCGAAATTTAGTGTTATTCTGCATATTTTGAATAATTAATGTATTTGTTTTTTAGTCGAAATTACACGATATCTCCAATTACCAACTGTCTTTTAATCCCTTTTGGTCGAATTTTTGTTCATTTTCTTTCCCAATAAGCGACACAGGTGTTAAAATTCACGAGTTTTATTGGCGGTGAAAATGTCTCGCACGATCGAGGGAAATTTTCGAGTCGCCTTCGCGAAATAGACAGAAAAATAAAGTGGAAAAAACGTGGGAAACCGCCGAAACGCATTCGGCAGGAAACGCAGGAAATTAATTTTCCTCTTTCCCTGTCGAAAGTCTACTGAAATCCGTCGAGTCATCCATGGCGTATATGCTTCATTAGCCCGCCGAGAGCCGCCGCGATTTGACGTGGGAAGAGAACAAACAACATAAAAAAAAATAAGTAAATAAGTCTCACGTGTATTAAAAATTGTACGAGTCGGATATACTACTTTTTCTACGACTAATCATATGCAATGTTACTGAAAAACCGGAATTATCTCGAAAACTATTTGAGATACAAGAATGAAATTTTCACTATTTTGTTCAAAATACAATTTTCTACAAATTTTGAAGAACTAAATATTTCGAAAAAACCCCAATTTTCCGAGATATTCAGACTTTTTTATCACAATGTAGAAGAAAAAAAAATCTAATTTACAGTGCAATTCTTCGAGAAACTTAAAATATCTCGAAAACTAATTGAGATAGAAAAACGCAATTTTCACTATCTTGTTAAAAATACAATTTTCTACAAATTTTAAAGAACTAAATATTTCGAAAAAACCCCAATTTTCCAAGATATTCAGACTTTTTTATCACAATGTAGAAGAAAAAAAAATCTAATTTACAGTGCTATTCTTCGAGAAACTTAAAATATCTCGAAAACCATTTGAGATAAAAAAATGAAATTTTCACTATCTTGTTAAAAATACAATTTTCTACAAATTTTGAAGAACTAAAAATTTCGAAAAAACCCCAATTTTCCGAGATATTCAGACTTTTTTATCACAATTTAGAAGAAAAAAAATCTAATTTACAGTGCTATTCTTCGAGAAACTTAAAATATCTCGAAAACCATTTGAGATAAAAAAATGAAATTTTCACTATCTTGTTAAAAATACAATTTTCTACAAATTTTGAAGAACTAAAAATTTCGAAAAAACCCCAATTTTCCGAGATATTCAGACTTTTTTATCACAATTTAGAAGAAAAAAAATCTAATTTACAGTGCTATTCTTCGAGAAACTTAAATTATCTCGAAAACTACTTCAGATAGAAAAACGCAATTTTCACCTTCTTATTCAAAAAACAATTTCCTACAGATTACGTAGAATAAAAATATCCGAAAAAACCCCAAATTTCCGAGATATTTCAACTTTTTAGCCACCTTCCTATTTCCTCGCATTTCGAGGGGGTGCATTTTGGACCGAATAAAAAGAGGCTACCTAAGGGTCGGAAAAGTTTATCACCCCGCTCGTTTCGGAACCGTTCGAACTTTTACGTTTTCCATAATAGAAGATCTTGAAATAGTTAATTACCGGAGCGAAGACTCCGAGAGGCCGATATTAAAATCGTAAAATATGCATTAATTTTCGAAGGGGGCTCGGTTTATATCCGAAAGAGGTCGCGCGCGTGGCGTCCCCGCGATAAAATCCGGGCCTAAATAATAAAATTGTGTGTGCGTCGCGACGCCGGAGATATTATTAGATGTGTAGATGTAAAACGACGCTTATTATTCCACGACGCCCCAAGTTTTTAACCGCTCATGGTTAAGGCTCATTGGTTAAAAATGTCAATAATTGTCCTAATAACTGCATAAAAAAAGTCCATAAATATCAAAGTCAGCATTCATTGGATATCTGTCAAATGTCAATAAGTAGGTGACTGTTAATGCCCGAAAAACAGCACAGGAAAAGGCCAAAAGTGAATTAAGTTGAATCGAGTTGTGAAGGCGATAAAAATTGATCATTGGGCCTTAAGGGATGGCGAAAGGGGTGGATTTTCGGGCGCGTAAACGTTTAATTTTCTCGCGGAAAACGCGGCGATTTCCACGAAAGAAAACCGTTGGGGCAATAACGCGAAATCAACCCCCGAATCGTCATAAATTCCCGAATTTTCGCTATCTATATTTTTTTCGAACCCAACAAATCGTGCTCGATATAAATTTTTAATACGAAACTCCTCTATTTGTTAATTATTAAGCGATCAAATATCGACGGAGATAATCGCAGCGGACCGTTTTTTTCGGCCGCCCGCGCTCGCCCGCCCCCCGGCGGCGGCGGGGCGTTTTTCGGTTCGCGTGAATACAATTAATAAATATGCAGGCGGGCGGTCGGCGGTTCGATGCCGGGCCCGTTCCCGCGCTGATTTATTAGACTGCACCGATTCCGTTTCGGTACAAGAAAAGAATAAAAACCGGAACGGCGGCTACGGCAAAAAAATAAACCGCCGCCGCCTCCGAATACAACTAACGTATTGGATCGAACGCACGAACTAATTAGCACTGGATAGCCACAGCAATGGAGGCCGCATGTCGAAAATTGCTTGTATGAGTTATTTGGGACACCCTGTATATATCAGTGAGAAAAAAGTCCGACTTTTTCGTCATAATGTACATGAAAAAAAAGCAAATTCCTAGTGCTATTCTTTAAAAAACCTGAATTATCATGAAAACTATTTGAGATATAAAAATAAAATTTTCACCATTTTATTAAAAAAACAATTGTCTACAAGTTTTGAAGAATTAAAGATTTCGAAAAAACTACAAATTAGCGAGATATTCCGACTTTTTCGTCATAATGTACATGAAAAAAAAAAAGTTAATTTCTAGTGCAATTCTTTGAAAAACCTGATTTATTTCGAAAACTAATTAAGATATAAATATGGAGTTTTCACCGTTTTGTTAAAAAAACAATTCTCTACAAGTTTTGAAAAATAAAAAATTTCGAAAAAACCACAAATTTCCGAGATATTTTGACATTTTTGTCATAGTGTATGAAAAAAAAAGCAAATTCCTAGTGCTATTCTTTAAAAAACCTGAATTATCATGAAAACTATTTGAGATATAAAAATAAAATTTTCACCATTTTATTAAAAAAACAATTGTCTACAAGTTTTGAAGAATTAAAAATTTCGAAAAAACTACAAATTAGCGAGATATTCTGACTTTGTTGTCATAATGTACCTAAAAAAAAGCAAATTCCTAGAGCTATTCTTTGAAAACCCTAAATTATCTCTAAAACTAATTGAGATATAAAAGTAAAATTTTCACCATTTTGTAAAAAAAAACAATTGTCTACAAGTTTTGAAGAATTAAAAATTTCGAAAAAACTACAAATTTCCAAGATATTTTGACGTTTTTGTCAAAAACACATGAAACTTCTAGTAGGCCACATAGCAAACATTGCATACGAATTATTTGGCACACCCTGTATCACAGGAAAATTTCCCGCGTAAAATACGTGTGGTTTTCCATACGTCTTCACAACGAGTGAGGTGAAAAGGGTAAACATGTTCAGCTAGGGGATTTTTTTTAGTCCCTTCCCCAAACGTTTGCGGTCCAGTCAAGTATTTTCTATTTTCCCCCACGAATTTTCCGACCCTCGTTTTCTATTCCCAACTATTCCCCATGTCAAGAAAATGCAAAAAAAAACCAAAAACCAAGTCTAGTTCAAGCCTACATATATACCGAATAAAGCCAAGACAAGCTTAATACGAGTCAAGAAAAGTTTATTAGGGGTCAAGAGTCATGATAAGCTTTGTAGCGGTGTTGGTCAATTGGTCCCCACGGTCATTTTTGTCAGCGGGGTTCCATAATCCTACAGGTCGATTGTTCCCCAGTTTCAAAATTTAATGGGCTAATTGGTCCCCGTGGTCAAAATATTCCTAATCCGATTAGATAAGATTTTACATTGCATGAATAACTATCATTTGGCTAACATCTTCTGGTGTACTTACATAGCTGAGAGAATTTGGACAAAATGCAGCTTTTAGTGTTAAAAAATATTTAATATCTAAGCATTAGTTATTTAAAATATATACAATTGGTACAATATATATTAAAAGAAAAATTATGTACAAAAAAAGAATTATTTTAGTTTTAATATACGAACGGATTTCTAAAAATAGTTGGCAACATATGGGAAACTTTATTATTAATTTTACGAAATAGTTATTCTTCACAAAAAGTTCTGCATGAACTAAAATCCAAGATGCAACCATCAAAAATAAAATTTTATCAATCTTATACGAGGTATGTCAAAAATGTGAATGGAGAAGACCACGACTTTTTTTTTAATTTTTTTTTCAAAACCGTGTGTTCTAAGAAGGCGCGTAATGAAATTTTTATTTTTTTCTGTTGCCAAATAAGGCCGCAATTAATTTTTAAAGTTTGAAAAACGTCACACAATCGTCATACGTTCGGCTCCAATCCAAGCGATAGTTGCAAAGAGAAGTCACATTTAGCAAGTTTGCCACGTTTCCTATTACTCTTCTATACTCCGCAAAATGTGCGTTTTTTGTATATTTATTGCAATAAACATTTTCTGATTGATCCATTTCTTCCATTACCTAATGGATAATTCGATATATTAATATAGAAGTAACATCTTCATCTGTATAAATTGTAACCGATTTTCTTGTTAAAAACACAAATAATGGTCCTGAAAAATTCATATGGCAACATTCTTGTCAACGTCAATATTATCAAAAGTGTTTTGTGCCGATCTGCAATTCGTGTAATTTGTTTTGTGCATTTTTCAGAAAAATCTGACAAATGACAGTATGATTTTTGTTCCTTTGTGTATTCTTTGTTACTGCGTTCGAAAATTCATATTATTTAGTATACAACAAGACGTGAGTGGTTTATAATTGGTTGATGACTTATGAGTCAGAACCCGAAATTTTTAAATTTCGAAGGGCTATATCTTTTTAATTATAACACCTTTTGAGCAACTGAAAACGGTTTTGAGCTCTAATAAATCATTTCTAATAGTATATTTTGTCGAAATCCGCATATCTCACATCGTGGTCTTCTCCATTTTGCTCAAGAGTAAAGTACCTTCAAATTTTACAATATCGAAATTTGTTATTATGAAAAGTACACCTAATTTTCTAGAAGTATAATGGAAGGGATGGGATTTTCCCTATATTGAAATAGAAAAAAAAGACAGAAGTCAAAAAATTTCCCCTAATCATAAAATCCTCATTAAATTGTACTACGAAATGAAAATACATAACCGAAATTTGCCAGAGAATTTTGAAATTATAAATATTCCCATCGGTCCTTCCTAGAAACCCTTAATCCGGTATTGGGAACCAATTGACTGATAGCTTTCGAGTCGAAAAAGGATTATATTTGCGTAAATTTGACCGCGGGGACCAATTGAACTCCACCCCTTTGTAGGGGGCTATGATAAGCTTATTGAGAGTCAAGATAAGTTTATTAGGGGTCAAAACAAACTTAATATAAGCCAAGATAAGTTGTGAAGAGTTAAATTTTCCACGAATTTTCCATCAAATCATGGGTAATTCCACCCCCGCGTTCTACCTAATACAGGCCGGGAAATTCTCCAGACGCGTCATCCGAATCAGATAAAGGGATTTCACGTGAAAATCGCCTCCAAGATGCTTACACACCGCAATCAATAGAGTCATATACAAGGCCATATCTGCATGCACACATACGATCCTCCGGGGGGATCCCGAGGGGCTGGAAACCCGGAGAACGACAGGCCATCGGGGCCGGGAGGGGGGCGGGAAAGGACTCTACAGGAAGCTGAATAAGGGTTTATATATGCATCCTTGTACACCACTGACGGAGGGATTTATTTGATGGATTTTATGGGAATAAATCCCAGTTGGTTTTAATGTTGTAAAACGATTTAAATGAGTATAGGACTTTAAGATGCGTACGATGGTACATAAACAAAATTGACGTTAATGACAGTTCGCGTGACAGAAGTTTACTAGAGGTGGGACTCGTTTTTTCGGTATAGAGGTGCAGTAACGCCTGTTACAAAATAACAGTTATTTTTCACGTATATACAAAAGGCTTTTTTGCGAATGTTGTGGGGCTACATAAGCACGCCACTGGCGGTCGTAGGGGCGGAATAAGGAATTGACTGGAAACGCCGACCGGTGCCCGAACCCCCGCCGAATACGTACAAGGACCCGCCCGTCCTGCTCCCCGCGCGTTATCCTGGAAATCAGTTGATGTGTGCCACAATGTGCCTGTATGCCAATCTGGATATTAGTTATTAACGGGCATCTCAGACGGAAAACGTTCCTGTGGAGATGCAGGGGGTGTTGGCGACGGAGAGGGGTTATTATTGTGTGTATATACAGTAATGAAATCGCGTTCGTATGGAGATTTAAATTTTCCTGCGGTGTGGGGGGGAGTGGGAAGTGTATAAATATAAGGGCAGGAGATAATTGCCCAAAGAAAAATACGTATCGCTTAGGCAGCTCATTAGAAAGCCGCTTTTTCTGATTAGGTCAGTAAATTGGGCTTTGCACGGTATGTGGATGTATACGCACGCGAAGTAGGCCGCGCAACGCGTTCGTTTGTTTTATAATTAGGCTGTGCGCTTGTTTGCGTTTTTCGAAGGATTCGCGTTCCCTTAAGGATTCCCCCACGTCACGATGAAATCGAGAAATTTATCGAACGTTTATTGTATTTCAAGGAAACTGTGCGCTATTATTATCGTTGTAAAATGATTTAGAACGTAAAAAAATTAGTTTTTTTCGAATGTATAGGACTTTAAGATGCGTTCGATGGTACATAAACAGTCAAAATTGACGTTAATGACATTTTAAATGACAGAAGTTTAATAGAGGTGGGAATTGATTTTTTGTTGTAGAGATGCAGTAACTACTGTTACAAAATAACCGTTATTTTTCACACATAGCGGTTTTTTATCCTCCGGTACAAAATATATACGAACAAACGTACAAAATAGTAGGAATGCAATATGCAATAATTAAAAAAAAATAAAAAAAATTTGCAGTGATTTTCAAAGAATTTCAAAAATTTCCATTGATTTTCAAGTAAATTTCAAAAATTTGCAGTGATTTTCAAAGAATTTCAAAAATTTCCATTGATTTTCAAGTAAATTTCAAAAATTTGCAGTGATTTTCAAAGAATTTCAATTGATTCATTGATTTTCATGAAAATGTCAAAAATATGCAATAATCTTCAAAAAAATACAAAAAATTTGCAAAAAAATACCAAAAATTTTGCAGGGATTTTCAAAGAATTTCAAAAGTTTCCATTGATTTTCATGAAAATATCAAAAATTAGCATTAATTTTCAAGAAAATATTCGAAAATATGCAATATTTTTCAAAAAAATACCAAAAATTTGCAGTGATTTTCAAAGAAATTCAAAAATTTGCATTGATTTTCATGAAAATATCAAAAATTAGCGTTAATTTTCAAGACAATATCAAAAATATGCATTGATTTTCAAAAAATTTCAAAAATTTGCATTGATTTTCATGAAAATATCAAAAATTAGAATTAATTTTCAAGAATATATCAAAAATATGCAATAATTTTCAAAAAAATACCAAAAATTTGCAGTGATTTTCAAAGAATTTCAAAAATTTGCATTGATTTTCATGAAAATATCAAAAATGTGCATTAATATTCAAGAAACTATCAAAAATTTGCATTGATTTTCATGAAAATATCAAAAATTAGCACTAATTTTCAAAAAAATTTCAAAAATTTGATTTGATTTTCATGAAAATATCAAAAATTTGCATTAATTTTCAATAAAATATCAAAAATATGCAATAATTTTCAAAAAAATACCAAAAATTTGCAGTGATTTTCAAAAATATACGTCACGATGAAATCGAGAATTTTATCGAACGTCTATTGTATTTCAAGAAAATTGTGCGCCATTATAATGTTGTAAAATGATTTAGAACGTAAATAAATGAGTTTTTTTGAAAGTATAGGACTTTAAGATGCGTTCGATGAAACATAAACATAAAACCGTCAAAATTGACGTTAATGACATTTCGCATGACAGAAGTTTAATAGAGGTGGGACTCCATTTTTCGGTGTAGAGATGCAGTAACGACTGTTACAAAATAACCGTTATTTTTCACACATAGCGGTTTTTTATCCTCCGGTACAAAATATATTCGAACAAACGTACAAAATAGTAGGAAATCCACCGACCAAGCGCGTTCTTCACGGTTTTCCTTCGTCCAACGAACAACGTTCGGTTAAATAAAAGTTAATGCGTGAAGAATGCCCGTTGCATCGATCGCGAATCGACCGTGCATCGATCATCGAATGGATATCGATTCATCGGATTTACCATCGCATCGGAAACGAATCGAACACATGTATGTCCCGAACCGGCGTTGCCACATCTCACCACTCCCCCACATCTATCAACCCCTTCTGTTCCAAATCCTAGACGAATTATATTAGAGAACAAAACAATTCGAGCACAACATCGAGAGTTTTGAAATAGCGTAAAGGAGTAATTATTTATTGCGAATGTTGGATGATAATGAAACGTGGCAACGCGGCGTATAATCGAGTCGTTTCTTTTGAAATACTTCGAAAAATTAACCGATTAAGGTAAAGGCGTGACGGGATAGGTGTAAAGAACGCGAAACCAGATGCAACGAATCGATAGATATTCATTGTAACTTTTTTTTACATTCCATTTTTCGCCTACCTAATAATACCAGAGCAAAATGACAAGTGACAAACGACAAGTGACCAAGTTGACAGTTGACAAATGACAGTTGACAGATGACAGATGACAAGTGACAAATGGAGTATCCATAGCAGATTCGAAAATGTAGCTAACATAAAGCTAACCACACACTACCCAAACTCGAGTGAATCCCAGTACACAGAGTTAATTAATCCGGAGTATACGCACGCACGCCCTCAGGAATCTTCTTGTGCTTCGTTCTGACCGTCCTGCGCGTCTTCCCGATGTCCCTCGTCTCGTGTCCGACCTTTTCCGACCCCCCGCGAGACCACCCCCTCTCGGACCCCATCCCCCGCCCGCTTTTCGGGTCCTTTGCGTTTTGCAGTCGACGCGCGCCCACCCCCAACTTTCGATATTAAGGAAGTGTTCTACTCGGTGTTATGTCATTTGCATGATTTTCGGGGCCCTTCTTGCGGGTTCGGTTTCCCCGAGATCCCCTTTCGTCCGAAGGGGTTTATCTCTCTAACGCCAAGACATTGTTGCTTACGCGCACCAAATATCCCTCTTATTAATGCCGCTGTCCAGGACGATTTAGAACGCTTCCAGATCGATTTACAGTTGGTCCAGAAAAAGTTGCAACCCTTCGTCATCGAATAGAATCGGTCAAAACTATTTTAGAACGCTTCCAAACTGTTCTGAACGATTAAGATACTCGACTGGTCTAGTTGGCTGAGATTAAGACTGAATACTGTCATTTGTCACCTCAACATTTTTGTTCTCTTTATAAAAATGGACAGTATATGCATATTTTATATAAGCCATACTTTATGTGTATCTATAGTCGGTGCAACACAAAAATGAACGCACGTCACCATAAATTTACTACGTCACAAAGAGACAGTGTTGCCGAACTTATATAAAGTTTACAAAATCTAAGAATTCTCTAAAATTGTCATATGTCAAAATGACAAAAACAAATTGAAAATTAGCGGTTGCTGCTTCATGTTCCTAAACTACCGATGTGTTCAGGTGCTCACTAAAATTATCATCAAATTCCTTTATCATCTGAAATACATTTAATAGGTCGAGTGAAAAATTTTGTGTATAATTTTGTCGTTTATAAGTGTACATCGTGAAATTTCAGAGAAAACTTTCGTAAAATATGAAATATTTAGTGCTGAAATTGTGTCATTTATAACTTGTGAAAAAGATAACTACGCAAGAAATTTTTATTTCTTCGTCATTCGGCTGAATAGTCATTAGTAGTGGAGGCTAATTAATAAACTAGAAAGAAGAAGAAGAAATGAAAAATTAAAATTACTGATCGCATAACAACGGCAACTATGCGACTTGACAGTCAGTGCCTATCAACATACAACAAGAAAAAATTATTTATTTTATATAAATATGTTGAATTTTTGTAATATTAATTTTTCTTAGATGATTTTTAATTCCGTTTTTAAACATTTTCCATCATCCCTTGTTAATATTAAATTAAATTCAGCAGGTATTAAACTTAATCTGTTTTATGTATTTATTTTATTAAGTTGGACACAATGCTTGGCAAATGACGTCACATTAGTGACGTGCGTTCATTTTTGTGTTGCACGAACTGTAATGATGTGTATGGACCACTTTATATTTAACTTTGGAAAATCTTCTTAATAACTTTCGGACACTTTTTGAAAACTTTGTAAACTCCTAATTTACTGTTTTCCCTAAATCTTCAACTACATTCTTAGGACTTAAAAAACCCTTCATAGCGGGGTTAGTAATCTAAAATCATCCGATATCAATGGAGAAGACCACGACTTTTTTTTTAATTTTTTTTTCAAAACCGTGTGTTCTAAGAAGGCACGTAATGAAATTTTTATTTTTTTCTGTGGCCAAATAAGGCCGCAATTAATTTTTAATGTTTGAAAAACGTCACACAATTGTCATACACTCTGCTCCAATCAAAGCGAGAGTTGCAAAGAGAAGTTACATTTAGCAAGTTTGCCACGTTTCATATTACTCTTCTTTACTCTGCAAAATGTGCGTTTTTTGTATATTTATTGCAATAAACATTTTCTGATTTATTCATTTCTTCCATTACCTAATGGATAATTCGATATATTAATATAGAAATAATATCTTCATCTGTATAAATTGTAACCGATTTTCGTGTTAAAAACACAATTAATGGTCCTGAAAAATTTATTTGGCAACATTCCTGTCAACGTCAATATTATCAGTAAAGTGTTTTGTGCCGAATTGCAATTCGTGTAATTTATTTTGTGAATTTTTCAGAAAAATCTGACAAATGACAGTTTGATTTTTGTTCGTTTGTCTATTCTTTGTTACTGCGTTCGAAAATTCATACTATTTACTATACAACAAGACGTGAGTGGTTTATGATTGGTTGATAAGGTATGAGTCAAAATCCGAAATTTTTAAATTTCGAAGGGCTATAACTTTTTAATTATAACACATTTTGAGCAACTGCAAACGGTGTTGAGCTCTAAATAAATCATATCTAATCGTATCTTTTGCCGAAATCCGCGTATCTCACATCGTGGTCATCTCCATTGAATACACCTATACCATAAAAACTTATCATTTGATAGATAGACACATCACGCAGCCCCCTTGATGAATTTCCACCGCCTTTCCCACCCCCTTTGTCCGAATTTTCCTTTTGACGTGTTACCGTCGAAGAAACAATGAAGGAAAACCGTCCCTCGCAGACCTCCCATCGGATATCGTGAATATGCAATGTCCCTTCTAAGAAGTAACTACCTAACTTCAACGCTATCAAAGCGGGATCCGCCGTGATAAACATTGTTCGCCGTATAATTGGAATACATTATGTCATGTACAGCTGAGTGACCAAGATCCGGAATACATTACAGGACTTTACATTATATCCCCGAAATCTCCGAGCGGATCCCGCCCCAAGAAAAGGCGACCGGAGGATGGAGATCTCTGCGGCAGGACAATGGCGTCACCCCGGAGGAATTCATGCATTTTGCGAATGCATTATATTTTGTTGCATAAATGCATTAAATATGTATGCCTTTATTTTACTAGGAATATTCATTTTTGAGTTTACCAGTAGATGTATCTTTTAATGTATAATGTAGGTATTTTTTATTGTGTATATAATGTATTATGCATTCATATGAAATAATGTATATTAATTGTGAAGCAGTTAAATTGATGATTTTTGCTTAAAAAATGGTCGATTTCCGTTTGTACCGGAAATTGACTGTAACTTCGTTATTTTAAATGGGACACCCTGTATATTTTTGCATTTTTGGATTCTACTCGATGAGCTGATTACAAGGAGGGGTCACAAGTGGTATCTTGGTCTTAAAATAAAGTTTATACAGATTAGTTCTAAATTAGTCGATTTTTCAAATGCAAAGTTCTAAATAGTCATTATAAAATGGTTCTGGATAATCCTAGTTTATCCTAGAACGTTCCAAATAGTCCTGAATTTGTTCTAAATGATTATATACTGTTCTAAAAAGAGCATTCTGAACTGTTTCAAATAGTTCTAGTGAATACTAAACCGGTTCTAAATAGTTCTGGACTGTTCTAAATAATTCTAAAATGTTCTAAGACTATCCTGGTTAGTTTTAAACCGGTTCTAGATGATTCAGGACAGTTCTAAAGCGTTCTGGAACAGTTAGAGCCATCCAAATTCAAAATTTTATGATTTTTAAGCGGCTGTATAGCCTTTATTACGAGACCAAAGTATCAAGTGTGACCCCTCTTTTTAATCAGCTCATCGAGCAGAATCTAAAAATGCAAATATACTGTGTGTCTACTTAAGTTGGAACCATATGGAAAACATTTTTATGAAAAAAAGTTATTCTTGATAAAAAGTTCTGCATGGTCCAAAAGTTAAAACGCTGCAATCATCAGATTTCAATTTTTTAAAGCAGTATACGAGGTTTGTCAAAAAATTTGAATTTTTTGCAAGAGTAAAGTACCTTTATTTTTGAAAATATCAAAAATTATTATAAAGAAAAAATGTTAAGAATTAAAAATAACTTTCAAATATTCAATATTGTTTATTTATAAAAATATTTTTTAATAAATACCACTTTTACCCCTTTTAAAAAATGCTGGTACATGCTAAATTTATTATGCAATAAATTGCAAACTTAAATTTTCAACATTTTCAAAGAGATAATGTCGAAAAAGTGTTTTTATAAACAATAATGAATATTCGAAAGTTATTTTTAATTCTTAACATTTTTTCTTTATTATAATTTTCGATATTGTCAAAAAAAAGGTACTTTACTCTTGAGCAAAAATCACATTTTTTGACAAACCTCGTATACTGCTTTAAAAAATTGATATCTGATGGTTACATTTTAACTTTTGGACCATGCAGAACTTTTTATCAAGAATAACTTTTTTTCATAAAACCCCTAATAAAAAAGTTTTCCATATGGTTCCAACTTAAGTAGACACACTGTACTATACAGGGTGTCCTATACAACTATCAATACAATGTATGAAAAACGGGAATTGAAATAAATAGATCTAGCATGCGCTGCCAATGACGTCGAGAACACGTTCCTGCGGACAAGCAGAGACAAGAGAAGGGAAAGATTTGGAGACTATACACAATGGCAGGGGCCCCCGTCGACGCTATCTGGAGGTCACGCCGTCCCGGCCTGGCAGCGAGCCCTCATAGGAACTAATTACAATGTATGATTAATTATCGGACTGCTGCAGACTAAGGATGCCTGTCCGGAGTTCTCGTGTATATACATATATATAGGAGACGTTCTGTATAGTATATATAGATATAGAGGGACATAGTGGGGCTCGACACGTCGTCTTAGATGTGCACACCCTCTCCTGCCAACCCCGACGTCTTCTCGGGTTCGCTAATGTCACGAAGTGACCTTAAATGGGGGGCGGCGGCGGCGGCAGGGCGGAAGGGCGGCGGCCGGAGGTGTTTGTTTCGATGGACTTTTAACCCTCCGCGAATCGTATCGGATTTAACCTAAATCGGTCCTACGACTGATGTATATTCTATACCTTGTTCGCCACAAAACCCTTATCTCTTGTTCCCATTAATCTTGTATAAAAATTATATCTACAATAATGCGCAGTGTATGGTACACTTTATATTCAACTTTGGGGAGTCTTTTTAATAACTTTTGGGTACTTTTTAGATACTTTCAATAATGTCTTAATTTACTGCCTACCCTAAATATTCAACTTGTAAAAAAAGGACTAAAAAACCCTAATAAGACATTAGAATTTGAAATAAAGCGCGCCATACACTATGCCTTAATGTAAAAAGAACCATCAAGAGCGATCAATCATTATTAAGAATACTTCCCAAAGTTAAATAAATTCCAAATAAAGTGTACCATACATTATAAAAAGGACTGTCCACTATCAGTAGAAGATTCGAAAATGTACTATAAAGCTAACCACACACTATCAATAAAAAGTATACAATGTGGTCCAAAAAAAAAATTAATAATCAACGCGATGTTGCGGTAAAACTCGCCATTAATCTTATATATAAAAATTATACAATAATGCGCAGTGGATGGTACACTTTTTAGATCTTTTCCAAAATCTGTAGTGTATGGACCACTTTTCATTCAACTTTGGGGAGTCTTTTTAATAACTTTTGGGTACTTTTTAGAGACTTCCAATAATGTCTTAATTTACTGCCTACCCTAAATATTCAACTTGTAAAAAAAGGACTAAGAAACCCCTAATAAGACCTTAGAATTTGAAATAAAGCGCGCCATACACTATGCATTAATACAAAAAGAACCATCAAGCGATCAATCATTATTAAAAGAACACTTCCCAAACTGTCCTCTATCAGTAGAAGATTCGAAAATGTACTATAAAGCTAACCACACACTATCCATAAAAAGTATACAAGGTGGTCCAAGGAAAAAATTAATAATCAACGCGATGTTGCGGTAAAACTCGCCATTAATCTTATATATAAAAATTGTATAATAATGTGCAGTGGATGATACACTTTTTAGGTCTTTTTTCAAAATCAGTAGTGTATGGATCACTTTATATTCAACTTTGGGGAGTCTTTTTAATAACTTTTGGGTACTTTTTAGATACTTCCAATAATGTCTTAATTTACTGTCTACCTTAAATATTCAACTTGTAAAAAAAAAGGACTAAAAAACCCTAATAAGACATTAGAATTTGAAATAAAGCGCACCATACACTATGCATTAATACAAAAAGAACCATCAAGCGATCGATCATTATTAAGAACACTTCCCAAAGTTAAGTAAATTCCAAATAAAGTGTACCATACATTATGAAAAGGACTGTCCACTATCAGTAGAAGATTCGAAAATGTACTATAAAGCTAACCACACACTATCCATAAAAAGTATACAATGTGGTCCAAAAAAAAAATTAATAATCAACGCGATGTTGCGGTAAAACTCGCGGGGGCGGCGACGATAAATCAAGTCCGAGTTTGCGGGAGGGAGTGTATATATATATATATATATATATATATATACATATATATGCACGTGGATTTCCCGGCGGGAAAACCGATAATGAGATACGATTTGGTGGCGGGATTGTACTTGTCGTCTTAGCTGGTGGAACCCCGGGAAACGTCTGAAACACGTTCGGACTGTACGGGATGGAAACACTATGGAAGGGCTAACTAACGGAGCCAGCCGGTATGGAAATCAGCGTGTGTGCCTCGCCTGGCCTGCTTGATGGTCGAAGGATGTGTTCGTTCGATTCGCAGATGCCTTATTCGATAAATCTAGTCGCTGTGGTGCATGGGCGTGCTGATGCGTTATGTTGAAATTGTATCGTAGTTATCTGGAAATTTAAATAAGATAGAAATATTCTGTTGATCGTGGTTTGTATAAAAAACGTTTCTCCGCGATTTTTGAGGAATCAAAAATTTTCGAAAACAGCACAATTTCAGAGATATTTTGGGCTTTTGTATCGATTGTATCGATTTTACTAACTTTAGTGTAATCAGATCGAAATTGGCAATTATCTCGAAAAGTTATTGAGATAGAAATATTCTGTTGATCGAGCTTTGTATAAAAAATATTTCTACACAATTTTTGAAGAATCAAAAATTTTCGAAAACTGCACAATTTCAGAGATATTTTGGGTTTTTGTATCGATTGTATCGATTATACTAACTTTAGTGTAATCAGATTGAAATTGGCAATTATCTCGAAAAGTAATTGAGATAGAAATATTCTGTTGATCGGGCTTTGTATAAAAAGCGTTTCTCTACAATTTTTAAAGAATCAAAAATTTTCGAAAACTGCACAATTTCAGAGATATTTTGGGTTTTTGTATCGATTGTATCGATTATACTAACTTTAGTGTAATCAGATCGAAATTGGCAATTATCTCGAAAAGTTATTGAGATAGAAATATTCTGTTGATCGAGCTTTGTATAAAAAACATTTCTACACAATTTTTGAAGAATCAAAAATTTTCGAAAACTGCACAATTTCAGAGATATTTTGGGTTTTTGTATCGATTGTATCGATTATACTAACTTTAGTGTAATCAGATCGAAATTGGCAATTATCTCGAAAAGTAATTGAGATAGAAATATTCTGTTGATCGGGCTTTGTATAAAAAACGTTTCTCTACAATTTTTGGAGAATCAAAAATTTTCGAAAACTGCGCAATTTCAGAGATATTTTGAGTTTTTCTATCGACTTCTAGCTTTAGTGCAATCAGATCGAAAATGGCAATTATCTCGAAAAGTAATTGAGATAGAAACACCACGTTTGTTTTAATTTGCAGAAAAAAGATGTCCCCACAATTCCGGAAAAAAAAAATTTCAAAAATTGCTTTATTTCGGAGTTATTTTCAGTTTTCTTAAGTATTTTATCGAAATTACTAATTTTATTGCAATTCAATCAAATATAGCAATTATCTCCAATACTAATAAACATAGAAATATCCTATTTGTCTCATTTTGTAGCAAAATCATTTCTCTTCAATTTTTGAAGTTACAAAAATTTTCGAAACTCTCTCAAATTCCGAGATATTTCCAATTATTAAGAACTCTACCGAAATTACTCATTTACTACAACACAATCAAAAATCTCAATTATCTCACAAACCAATCAACCTACAAACTCCCCGTTAATTACATAGTACAAAAAAATCCTTCCCCCACAACTTTCCAAGACACCAAAATCCTCGAAAACCCCCAAATTCCCGAGCTACAGCGATCATATTCCCCCGCCGCTGCCCAACCAATACTCGTATTCATATGTATATGATATCGAGATGAACCGTACTGCTTACAAACTTGATTAACAAACAATTCGAACCTGCAGGATATGTGTATTCAAAGTTTGGCTAGTCGAGCATGCATTTAATCTTCGCCAGCCCTTCCGGACGGCTAACCCCGGAACACCGGACTTTTAATTGAGCCACACAAACCATCCCCAAAAAAATTAACACCCACATTATTGTACAATCGAAGGAGGCTTAGGATAAACTTCGAAATTTCGACATCTTTTGCACGTACATACAACAAAAAAAGGCTAGAAATTAATGCATAGTGTATGGTACACTTTATTTCGAATTTTTGAAGTGTTTTTCAAAATGAGTAGTGTATGGACCACTTTTTTATTCAACTTTGGAAATTTAATACACTTGAAATAAAGTGTATCATATACTGTCCATTAATATAAATCCAACATAATTTAAAAGACTTTCCAAAATAAAATATAAAGTGGTCCATGTACTACTCATCAATATTAATAAGACCTGGAAATTCCAAATAAAGTGTACCATACATTATAAAAAGGACTATTCACCATCGGTTGAAGAGTCGAAATTGTAATATAAAGCTAACCACACACTATCAACAAAAAATTACAACTAAATAATAAGACCTTAGAATTTGAAATAAAGCGCACCATACACTATGCATTAATACAAAAAGAACCATCAAGCGATCAATCATTATTAAAAGAACACTTCCCAAACTGTCCTCTATCAGTAGAAGATTCGAAAATGTACTATAAAGCTAACCACACACTATCCATAAAAAGTATACAAGGTGGTCCAAGGAAAAAATTAATAATCAACGCGATGTTGCGGTAAAACTCGCCATTAATCTTATATATAAAAATTGTATAATAATGTGCAGTGGATGATACACTTTTTAGGTCTTTTTTCAAAATCAGTAGTGTATGGATCACTTTTTATTCAACTTTGGGGAAGTCTTTTTAATTACTTTTGGGTACTTTTTAGAGACTTCCAATAATGTCTTAATTTACTGTCTACCTTAAATATTCAACTTGTAAAAAAAAGGACTAAAAAACCCTAATAAGACATTAGAATTTGAAATAAAGCGCGCCATACACTATGCCTTAATGTAAAAAGAACCATCAAGAGCGATCAATCATTATTAAGAATGCTTCCCAAAGTTAAATAAATTCCAAATAAAGTGTACCATACATTATAAAAAGGACTGTCCACTATCAGTAGAAGATTCGAAAATGTACTATAAAGCTAACCACACACTATCCATAAAAAGTATACAAGGTGGTCCAAGGAAAAAATTAATAATCAACGCGATGTTGCGGTAAAACTCGCCATTAATCTTATATATAAAAATTGTATAATAATGTGCAGTGGATGATACACTTTTTAGGTCTTTTTTCAAAATCAGTAGTGTATGGATCACTTTTTATTCAATATATACAACAAAAAAAGGCTAGAAATTAATGCATAGTGTATGGTACACTTTACTTCGAATTTTTGAAGTGTTTTTCAAAATGAGTAGTGTACGGACCACTTTTTTATTCAACTTTGGAAATTTAATACACTTGAAATAAAGTGTATCATATACTGTCCATTAATATAAATCCAACATAATTTAAAAGACTTTCCAAAATAAAATATAAAGTGGTCCATGTACTACTCATCAATATTAATAAGACCTGGAAATTCCAAATAAAGTGTACCATACATTATAAAAAGGACTATTCACCATCGGTTGAAGAGTCGAAAATGTAATATAAAGCTAACCACACACTATCAACAAAAAATTACAACTAAATAAAAAAGAATGGATCGCCTCGAGTGGCGCATAACTAAAACTCACATTCAATTGAACATTTTACGATTAACAATTAATTCGAAGCCATCGGCGGTCGATTGTTTCCGATATTTTATTGCCTGGTAATTTATTCGCAACGCTCATGGGAAGGATGCTATAACAACAATATCGGCCTATTAATTGGGTCAATGATCAATCACGGACTACCACGATAAATAGAAACTATAGGGAGTCGAGGAAAAAAATTATAGAATCGAGTAGGCGCTGTTTATGTTCCGATTAAATAGTTTCGATTTCTTTCGTAATGGCTCTATTATAATCGATATGGTATCGATACGGAGAAATCGTTTCGTTTTATAGTCGGTAATTTGTCGGTTTTTTACGTGGGACACCCTGTATGTATAAGCTAGTTTCGGCGATTTTGAGATTATCGATTCGCGAGTGTGTGGCCACCGTGTGTGCGTATGTGCCTCGCTAATAGGGGAACACCCGAAACCGCCGCCTCCGGGCGCCCTTCCCGCGCCGCCCCCGGCCGCCTTCGACACGTACGGACGTGCTCCAATACTGTTCATTCCACCACGGTGGCGAAAATTCCTCAAAATATGTTGCTAAGAAATGTCATCTTTCATCTGCCATCTATCTAATTTGCCGTTTGTCACATTCATTTGTCGCTTGTCATCTGTCGTCTGTCAAATACGCATAAAAATGGCACAGAAAGCGAAATTAATTAATATTATTATCAATTAATCCCTACCCACACATTTTCTACCGCATTTTTACAAGCTACACTTGCTCTCGAATAAAATCCAACGCCGCCTACGATACCGTGCACTTATTCCCATCTTCTTACTATACAGCATGTCCCCTTAAAATAATCCCTAACTTATTTATCCTATACGCAAAACGAGTATGAGGACTACTATATAGGGTGTCCTCTTAAGATAACCTCTCGTATATCCACTTCTTACTATACAGTATGTCCGGATGAAACAACCTCTCTAATAACTCGTTTTTCTTGGGTGAAAGGAGTTATGGGACGTCCTGTATATGCCAGCACGCACACGTATACATATTGTAGGATGCATAATGACTGGAGATGTTCGGTATCACGTATGAGATAATCTCGACGGGAATATTATTGTCATTATTGTTATTGCTATTGCGGGAGGAATGCGTGGCGAAATTGCATCAATCTTCGTGTGTGCATTTCAGAGGAATGCAATTCGAAATGTAAAACGCGCCTAAATTGAGCTATTTTTGGGGACATGTTGTATAATAACAGCGACAGTAGTTACATTGAAATGTTTAAAAATGAGTAATTTTTGGGGACATGCTGTATAATAACAGCGACTGTAGTTACATTGAAATGTTTAAAAATGAGTGATTTTTGGGGACATGCAGTATACAAAGAGAGACAGTATTTAGGTACATTGAAATGTTTAAAAATGAGTGATTTTTGGGGACATGCTGTATACAAAGAGAGACAGTATTTAGGTACATTGAAATGTTTAAAAATGAGTAATTTTTGGGGACATGCTGTATACAAAGAGAGACAGTATTTAGGTACATTGAAATGTTTAAAAATGAGTAATTTTTGGGGACATGCTGTATACAAAGAGAGACAGTATTTAGGTACATTGAAATGTTTAAAAATGAGTGATTTTTGGGGACATGCTGTATACAAAGAGAGACAGTATTTAGGTACATTGAAATGTTTAAAAATGAGTGATTTTTGGGGACATGCTGTATACAAAGAGAGACAGTATTTACATTGAAATGTTTAAAAATGAGTAATTTTTGGGGACATGCTGTATACAAAGAGAGACAGTATTTAGGTACATTGAAATGTTTAAACAAGTGGGACGAACGGCCCAGTGCGCCGTAGAGAGACTTCTAACTAATGTAACGTTAAGTTTTTTTTTTTTTTTTTTTTTTTTTTTTTTTTTTTTTTTTTTTTTTTTTTTTTTTTTTTTTTTTTTTTTTTTTTTTTTTTTTGAAACGGGAGAGGTTTGAGACTATGCTGAATCGAATGCCGTTGTCCGTTTGTCTCTATCTATAACCGTTTAGCCGCTGAAACTCGCGACAGACGGACGGACGGACGGACGACAAAGCCAGATCATAAGACTTCGTTTTCGAAAAATTCGAAGAATTTTCCGTTGTTAGAAGTCTAAAATGAGTGATTTTTGGGGACATGCTGTATACAAAGAGAGACAGTATTTAGGTACATTGAAATGTTTAAAAATGAGTGATTTTTGGGGACATGCTGTATACAAAGAGAGACAGTATTTAGGTACATTGAAATGTTTAAAAATGAGTAATTTTTGGGGACATGCTGTATACAAAGAGAGACAGTATTTACATTGAAATGTTTAAAAATGAGTAATTTTTGGGGACATGCTGTATACAAAGAGAGACAGTATTTAGGTACATTGAAATGTTTAAAAATGAGTGATTTTTGGGGACATGCTGTATACAAAGAGAGACAGTATTTACATTGAAATGTTTAAAAATGAGTAATTTTTGGGGACATGCTGTATACCAAGAGAGACAGTATTTAGGTACATTGAAATGTTTAAAAATGAGTAATTTTTGGGGACATGCTGTATACCAAGAGAGATAGTATTTAGGTACATTGAAATGTTTAAAAATGAGTGATTTTTGGGGACATGCTGTATACAAAGAGAGACAGTATTTACATTGAAATGTTTAAAAATGAGTAATTTTTAGGGACATGCTGTATAATAAAAAAGACACTATTTGAGTGGTATATTAGATAAGTGATCGCGAAATACAGTTTGAAATTTCAAAAAAACAAACAATTCAATTTTTCGTTTTGAATTGTCACCTTTGATAATGTTTTTCAAGAATCGTCCATTCATCGAAACCGATCGAGTTAATCAAATATGTTACCCGAAACCGTACAGTTTTACCAACCGCAATGGCATTAACATTCCTCCATTTTCTTCTTCTTTTTTTGCTCCTCCAATAATACCTTTTTCCTCCATTTGTGGCATTGTCATTACTGTTATATCGAGAGATTCTTGACCGCGTGCTCTATTATTCGACCAATGCATCTCGAATTAGCTCCGTAATTTTTACTTCATTACATTATTTATTCTATATACTTCCGGAGTTTTTTCCATAAACCTAAATCCGGTACGGTACGTTCACGCTAATCTAGCCGTGACGTCACGACGCGGAATTATTTAATACATAAAATAACAGGTGACAAATGACATGTGACAAATGACAGGTGACAAATTACAGGTGACAAATGACATGTGACAAGTGACAGGTGGCAAATGACAGTTGACAATTGACAGATGACAAATGACAGTGTCAAATTGGAGTGAGTTGCTAATAGAATTTGGAAAATGGTATCGAAATGTAGTTTTTTTAGCGGAGTTTTGCGCGATGTTTCGAACACACAGAACGAACGGCCTGGGGCCGCACGAATCTGACACTAAACGGCCCGGCCCCGAGATGAAATTACGTCAAAACGGGTATTGTAATGTGTTCGCGGCCGGTCGTTGTTGTTTATTGCGATTGTCTATCTGGCGATGAATTTAATATTTCGTTCGGCGAGAACGAGAAGATTGAGAAAGAACGAACGAAGAAGCGACGATGAGATGTCTTTCGTGGCTGATTGCTTGTAAGAGGAGTAAAAGGCCACTTTAAGATAAAGGAGAATTGCACTTTTTGACAGATGGTTGTGGAAGCATTTTTGAACAGCTATAATGACATAATTGGTGGCTGGCTACTTACACTAGTAAGAGGCCACAAATTCCAATGTAAAGAAGAATAACCATTTTTGACAGATGCTTATGGACTTTTTGACAGGATTATGGAAATAATTTTTTTCTTCCTTATTTTCAAACGTTTACCTCAGCTGCTAGGGCTATTCGGCAACTCTTTTTGAATAGTACATATTTAGTGGCTGGTTACCTAAACAGACAAGAGGCCATTTATTCTAAAACGAAGAAAAACGGGCATATTCCGCCATTTTCAAAACCATGCAGCCATCTCGATTCGACAAACGTTATTTATACCACAGCAACTCGCTCCAATTACCACAACAATCACAAAATTTAATCTCTCGAAGGAGCAAATATAAAGAGAGGATGCGATGCGCAAGAAAAAATCCGCATTATTCGTAACGTTCACTTTCGTCCGAGCTCAAACCATACACTTAACCGTTTAACCTTTTTCGACCGGCGAGGAAGAAAAATAAAAACAAAAAAATAAAAAAATAAAAAATCCTCCACCACCTTCCATCCTCGATATGCCTCACCGTAATATTTTCCGCGATAGTATGCTCATACACGAGCGTTATAATGAAAACGTTTTCACTAACGTACACCCACAACGGACGAGACCAGCTCTCGCTAGTCCAATAAACGCTAAATAAAATCACGACGCCCGAGATTTTAACTCCATTTATCCATTTACACGGTGGATCCCCCACAAGAATATTATTTCATCCATCTCTCATCCGTCATCTCTCATCTGCCATCTCCCATCTGTCATTTGTCATAAGCTATATGTCATCTGTCATTTGTAAACTGCCATTTTTCGCCGGTCATAAGTCATTTGTCATCAGTAATTTGTCATAGTGAATAGTCATCTGCTACTTGCCATTTGTCACTTGCCTCAACTGTCATCTTTTATCTATCATCAGCCTATCTGTCATCTGTCATCAACCTCATCTGTCATCTGTCATCTATCATCTCCCATCTGTCATTTGTCATAAGCTATATGTCATCTATCATTTGTAACCTGCCATTTTCGCCGGTCATAAGTCATTTGTCATCAGTAATTTGTCAT
This sequence comes from Phyllotreta cruciferae, assembly GCA_917563865.1. Lineage (NCBI taxonomy): Eukaryota > Metazoa > Arthropoda > Insecta > Coleoptera > Chrysomelidae > Phyllotreta > Phyllotreta cruciferae. The sequence goes on along the minus strand of OU830620.1, from coordinate 3,677,849 downwards.
AGTGAATAGTCATCTGCTACTTGCCATTTGTCACTTGCCTCAACTGTCATCTTTTATCTATCATCAGCCTATCTGTCATCTGTCATCAACCTCATCTGTCATTTCTCATCTATCATCTCCCATCTGTCATTTGTCATAAGCTATATTATCTGTCATTTGTAACCTGCCATTTTTCGCCCGTCATAAGTCATTTGTCATCAGTAATTTGTCATAGTGAATAGTCATCTGCTACTCGCCATTTCTCACCTGCCTCAACTGTCATCTTTTATCTATCATCAGCCTCAACTGTCATCTTTATCTATCATCAGCCTCAACTGTCATCTTTTATCTATCATCAGCCTCAACTGTCTTCTTTTATCTATCATCAGCCTCAACTGTCATCTTTTATCTATCATCGACCTCAACTGTCATCTGTCATCTGTCACTTGTCATCTGTCATCTGTCGTCTGTAATTTAGTACAGTAACCCGGGATTGGTGGGGGAACCACCCCGTATAGACCTACCGTATGTTTATGATTACGGCTTATGGTTTATGGCCGGGCGATAGATATGGACCGTAATAAATAACGACGTGTGAGAGACGGGCCGTAGAGGCTCGATCGTAGCCGGTAATTAGCCGAAAACCAACAAACCGTGGTAATGGTCATGCGATGGATCTGGCCAATCTATCTCGAATCGCGGCCGGCCGCGGCGCGACGAGGAGGAGAGGATAATATAGAAGAGGAGAATATCGGAAAATGCTTTCGCTCGAGAAAAGATCGAGAGAAGAAGATCTCTGTATATAGCGTACCCGATGCGCTCCGGTAATTGTAATGATGCGCTATATGCTCAGTATACAGTGTGTCCAAATCGCGACGGTATGAAATAGTTAATTATTTTGCAATGTATCGAACAAAGAGAGCATATATATGACGCGCTGAAGCCACGCCTTCTTTGCTCTAGTACCGAATGCAGTATACTCTCTTATAATATAGTGACTGACGTATACTTACAACACAATTTTGCAATTAAACTCGGTTCAACGCAGAACCACATTTGAACTATGCGTCTACCAACCGGGCCTATATAGGACACTCCTTCGTGTGTCAATAAAAGTGTCAATAAACCGTCTCGGTTAAATTGATATAAATCACGATGGCGATGATTCGATGATATTTAACCTTACGTTTGGTTGATAAATCGCCCTGCGATGTACTTACGTGAAGAGCGAGCACCGGAAAATCGCGTATTCGGGTCGTAAAAGGGGGTATTACCGGGTCGTTCGCGCCCTCTTCTTTTCCCCGAACGAATGCACACAACGAAAATTTCGACGCGGATATCCTCCCTATCGCGATGTTTTCGATACGATCAAGGGTAGCTCTCGGGAATCGTCAATATAAATATTTAATATACCTACTCGTGTTTACAAAATAGTATCGAAATTATGTACTGTATTTTCTATAGAGGTGCAATGACAGCTGGACAGTTGACAGATGACAGTTGATATATGACAGTTGATATATGACAGTTGACAGATGGCAGTTGACAGATGGCAGTTGACAGATGACAGTTGACAGATGCTAGTTGACAGATGGCAGTTGACAGATGGCAGTGGACAGATGGCAGTTGACAGATGCCAGTTGACAGATGGCAGTTGACAGATGACAGATTACAGATGACAGATTACAGATGACAGATTACAGATGACAGTTAACAGATACGTCATAATTTCTATACTAATTTTTTTGAACAATCACTTATGCATACCTCCTCCCCTTCTCTCATATTTTACCGGAAAATTTCAAATTTTTCGACCTCATTTCGACATTTTTATGAAAAATACCTCTCACTTTACCACCTCACTTTACCACCACACGATACCTCCCTTTCATTCTTTCATTTAGCATCTGTCAATACACATTATCTGTCATTTGTCACCTTCTTATAAGCATTAAGCCCACTATACCATACACCGCATTATCTCCGAGTACCATCGTACGCATCTCAACTCCCCCTTCGCCTCCATTTCGAAAATTTATTCATACATTCGCGCGCCCACGCGTTCGTAGGTACCCACATCCTTCCTCGTTGAAATTTTCCAGCGGATTTTTCATCCCCGTCGGCGCGTCGATGATGATCGCTATCGCGAGAAATAATTCGCCGTCGCTCGCGAGCGGTAATTGTTTAAGTCAAGTCGCTCATGCCTCGTAATTAACCGGCGCGGGGACATCCTGAACATCGTTTGTCATTGCCCGAGAGGGGGGAAAGGAGGCGAAGGAGTGACCGCAATCGATAAGCCGACGGGTGCGATTTATGTGTACGGGGGGGGGGGGGGGGGGGTGTATGGAAATTTGCGTATTACGTAAACATTTCGAGCACTGAAGATGGGAGTTTTTTGAACCGAAACAGTGCCTGATTCATTCGAAAAAATTGGCACATAAGTACACTAGAAGAATTTACTAAATGTCATTTGTCATCTGTCTGTCATCTGCCATCTGCCATCTGCCATCTGCCATCTGCCATCTGCCATCTGCCATCTGCCATCTGCCATCTGCCATCTGTCAACTGTCGCATCTGTCATCTGCCACATCGTTATTTATCATTTTGAAGAGAATAAACATTGGAAAACAAGTGTGCTTCAAACTTTCAAAGTTGAATTAAAAAGGGGACACCCCGTATAAGGCCCTCCACTGTAGCTTTTCTCGATTAGCATTTCTTTCGTTGATTATCCCGTCGCGCCGGCTCTCTCCTTTTGTCTTTTCCATTAAACTTTAGACCGGGGAGGGCCGGAAAAAGAAAAGGGGAGAACGAACTCGTATGATTAAGTCCGGGTAATGCATTAACTTTCATCTCGAACCTCCCCCCCGACCTGAAGATTTTTTTAATCAATACGCAAAAGAGGGCGAATATACGGGAGAAAAATCGGGAGAGTGTTACCTATCATCCGAAAATAGATCATTTTTCATCTGTCATCTGTCATCTGTCACCTGTCACACCTGTCACCTGTCACAATTGTCACCTGCCACATCTGTCATCTGTCACAACTGTCACCTGTCATAACTGTCATCTGTCTCAACTGTCATATGATGTCTCATCTGCTTCACATCTGTCACCTGTCACTTATCATTTGTAATTTCTCATGTGTCATCTCGAACTACCCCCTCACTTGAAGATTTATTTTACTGAATATGGGTGAGATTGCTGTAGGAATTTTAGGGGTAGGGGGTTGTACATACGAGGCAATTCTATCGCACAATATACGTGGAAAGGTAGATAAATTTCTGGATTAACGAGGCGACCCGCTGTCGCCCTATCATCGCCCGCCCCCCGGCCGCCGCCCCCGGGACGCCGCGGCGAAAATCCTTGTTGTTCTTGCATGTTTGTATGTGAATACAATATTGGCGGAGTAATAAAGGAAATTCTAATGGCAATTAGAGACCGTGTCCGGACGGGCGATGGAAAATAGATCCGGCTATGTGTAATCTAATAGGGAGCGGGATCGGTCACGTTCGGGGCCGGTACGTGACCCCCGCGAAAACGACCATGTGAACATTGCCCGGCGCACTATTTGCCTTTTGGTCGCTTTTCTATACCGCCTCCAGTTCGAAAATTCCACTATATTTTTTATCCTTATCCGCAAATTCATGCATATAGTTTATGCAAAATAAAGTTAGATGCACGTCATCGTACGTTGCAAATATGTTGTGATCTTTGAGTGGCTGTATAGCCTTTATTGTGAGACCAAGATACCAAGTGTGACCACTCGTTGTAATCAGCTCGTCGAGTAGAATCCAAAAATGCAAAAATATACAGGATGTCCCATTTAAAATAACGAAGTAACGATCAATTTTCGGTACAAACGAAAGTCGGCCATCTTTGAAAATATTTTAGACGATTTCCTTATATCCCAAAACCCTTGTATACAAAATTTCATAATTCTTGCATCCCTACTTTTAAAAGTTGCGCACTACAAATATGACGACATTAGTGACGTACATCTAACTTTATTTTGCATAAACTATATACCCCAACCAACCACCTTAGATTTTTTTCTTATTTGGAATAGCCCCGGATTTTCCCGTTCGGCTCGTCACGTATAGACACACCGGAGGAAAATACGCTCTACACGCTTTCCACGCTTTCCACGGGGTTTCCAGGCTTTCCGCGCGACCGTTTAATGCGTGTATGTAAATTTCCCCGGCGTCGCTTTCCCTTTTCGCTTTCGAATTAATAATCGCCATTAAGGAATCTCCCTCATTAAGGAGCCTCGGCGAGCGTTATTCGCTCCCGGATTATTCCGGGAGGTAAAAGGGAGAATCGTCGAACATGTTATACGTGATTGGTTTCTTTAATTTATCGATATTATGCCCGACAATGCGACACGCTGTCCCGGCTGGATAGGGACTTATCCAGAGTTATCCAGAGTTAAGCAAAAAAGTGTGATTTTGGATAAATAAAAAATGTAAGATTATAAATATATTCGTAGTATAATTAAGCGACTAATATAGATATCTAGGAATTATCCAGATATTGAGTTATCCACAAAGTAAAATTTGGAAAAGTTTCACTACTTTTTTCAACATTGTAACTAATTTAATTTACCTACAATCCAGATTTTGAGTTATACATTTTTTTAATATACCTACAATAAAGGTATCCAGATTGATCCAGATTTTGTGTTTAAACACATCTTTAAAACACCAAAATTCTAAATTATCCAACTGGCAAGTTTTACAATACAACATTGTGTAATTCACCTACAATTTAAGGTAGGTATCTATCCAGATCGATCCAGATTTCCGTGCCGAAAGCGATTAAACAACAAACGAGATGTATCCTTGTAAGGAGACACATCTCACGCATACACAAGCACACATTCGGTTAATCGCGGGGGGTTTTCTCGCAAGGGAAGCTCGTCGGGGGCGGCGAATGGAAGGGGGGCGGTTGACGGAGGTCCGGCGGTAGCACGTGCGTGTTAACCGCATTCCAACATCTCGCCGGAACCCTTTCTATACCCCGGAATCGTCCCGGCATCGGGTTTTCCACCACGGTTGGGAATTTAACAATTTCATTCGAAAAAGAATCGATTTGTAATCGATTTATAAGTCCAGATCGTTAGAGAATGAATCTGTCTGTGTAATAACGGGCTTAATTAGTTAGTGTATAGGGTTCTTATCTCGTTTATGTTGGTACCATACAGATCTGTATACAGATACTTAATTGTATTGTATTAATCGACTAGAACGTATTATAACAGCAGTTATAATTTCGATATAGATTAAATTAAAGTTAATTTTTTTTTTCTTATAACAACTGCATTGGTTTCGCTTAATTCTTCAATGTTTTCGCTAAAGGTCTCGCTAGCTGCGCGTGCTCAACACAAAGAACACTCGTCTAGAAATAAACTATTTTTTTGCACTCTTGCATACTTAAAATTTCATTAATTTCGCTCCATTATTTCGTTTATTTTAGTCAAGGGTCTCGTTTGCTGCGCGAGCTTAACACTAACAAATTTCATCTTAAACTAAATATTTTTTGCGCTCTTGCATTTTTGTATTCGTAATAATATACATTCTTACTTTAATCCATTTTGCTCCAATATTCCGCATATTTTACTTAAGGGACTCGCTTGCTGCGCGAGCTTAACTACATCAAATTTCTTCTTAAACTAAATAGTTTTTTTGCATTCGTTAATTCCCGCATTTTTGCATTCTTATTTACATTAATTTCGCTCCATTATTCCACATATTATACTTAAGGGTCTCGTTTGCTGCGCGAGCTTAACTACAACGAATTTCATCTTAAACTAAATAGTTTTTTTGCATTTGTTAATTCCCGCATTTTTGCATTCTTATATACATTAATTTCGCTCCATTATTTCACATATTTTACTTAAGGGACTCGCTTGCTGCGCGAGCTTAACACTAACAAATTTCATCTTAAACTAAATATTTTTTGCGCTCTTGCATTTTTGCATTCGTAATAATATACATTCTTACTTATATCCATTTTGCTCCAATATTCCGCATATTTTACTTAAGGGACTCGCTAACTGCGCGAGCTTAACTACATCGAATTTATTCTTAAACTAAATATTTTTTTGCATTTGTTAATTTCCGCATTTTTGCATTCTTAAATACGTTAATTTCGCTCCATTATTCCACATACTTTACTTAAGGGTCTCGCTTGCTGCGCGAGCTTAACTACACCGAATTTCATCTTAAACTAAATAGTTTTTTTGCATTCGTTAATTCCCGCATTTTTGCATTCTTATATACATTAATTTCGCTCCATTATTTCACATATTTTACTTAAGGGACTCGCTTGCTGCGCGAGCTTAACACTAACAAATTTCATCTTAAACTAAATATTTTTTGCGCTCTTGCATTTTTGCATTCGTAATAATATACATTCTTACTTATGTCCATTTTGCTCCAATATTCCGCATATTTTACTTAAGGGACTCGCTAACTGCGCGAGCTTAACTACATCGAATTTATTCTTAAACTAAATAGTTTTTTGCATTTGTTAATTTCCGCATTTTTGCATTCTTAAATACGTTAATTTCGCTCCATTATTCCACATACTTTACTTAAGGGTCTCGCTTGCTGCGCGAGCTTAACACTAACAAATTTCATCTTAAACTAAATATTTTTTGCGCTCTTGCATTTTTGCATTCGTAATAATATACATTCTTACTTATGTCCATTTTGCTCCAATATTCCGCATATTTTACTTAAGGGACTCGCTAACTGCGCGAGCTTAACTACATCGAATTTATTCTTAAACTAAATATTTTTTTGCATTTGTTAATTTCCGCATTTTTGCATTCTTAAATACGTTAATTTCGCTCCATTATTCCACATACTTTACTTAAGGGTCTCGCTTGCTGCGCGAGCTTAACTACAACGAATTTCATCTTAAACTAAATAGTTTTTTTGCATTCGTTAATTCCCGCATTTTTGCATTCTTATTTACATTTATTTCGCTCCATTATTCCACATATTTTACTTAAGGGTCTCGCTTGCTGCGCGAGCTGAACTATACAACAAATTTCATCTTTAACTAAATATATTTTTTAATTGTGCATTCTCGCATTTTCGCATCAATTTCGCTCCGTTATCCCACAATCCGGTCTCGCCGGCTGCGCGAGCTCGACTCTCCAACGTATTTCAGCTCCGCGATATTCTTACAAAGTGGACCACACATCAATAGAAACCGAACAATGGAGTTTTTCCCATAGAGCCCGCTGGCCCGGCGCAACGCCAGCGGGACGTCCGCACGCACTCATTACCGATGTCAAAGACTATGTGTGCACACAGCCCGGAATGCCCGGCCCGGTATCGAGACCATCGCCGCTCGAATTGACAATATCATTCACCGCCCCGGACGTAATTAATCACGCCCGATAATCGCCCATTAACCCAGCGAAAAAATCAAATATATACCTACAATAGTGTCCACCATGATTCCACAGCCTACTGCAAGCTTATTAAATTAGATGTGCTGTGGGTAATCAAGGTGCACACGATTGTACCTGCCTATATAGGTACATAAAAAATGAGTGAAGGATAAGATTAAAATGGGCAATTGGGGGGTGATTAGAGGGGTGGTTTTGTAGGGGTAAATTGGTCCATCCTGTATAAACGAGGCGATAGAATAAGTTTTCGAATCGATGTATTCGGTATTAATCGCGCACAATTAGTCGAAGGACCTTAATCTTGGTGGCCGCCCTTCGCCGGGGGTGGCGGGCGGCGGCGGAGAATTCGTTTGGGGAGCGGCGAAACCGATGCAGATCGGGTTAATTCCGGCCGGCGTGTGTATATATGTGTGTGTGTGTGTTGTCGTATACCCGCAGAGAGCGAGAGGAGAAAAGGGGTTGCGAAACGGGGGCGGCCGGGGCAATCGATGTGTGCCGGTATTAAAGACGACGCGGCGAGATTAATGGAGGTGGCGGCGCTAACCCCTTAGATTTATCTCGGCGAACACGCGTCGACCGTATTCCAAATTAATGTAATGTAACGTAATGTAAGGAAAACTGTACTATAAATGCATATAATTTCTACCTTCTCCATTAATTCTCTTCTCATTAATTCTCCACACCTGTCATCTGTCAAACCTGTCATCTGTCAAATCTGTCATCTGTCAAATCTGTCGTCTGTCAAACCTGTCGTCTGTCAAACATGTCATCTGTCAAACCTGTCACCTGCCAAACCTGTCATCTGTCAAACCTGTCATATGTCACATCTGCGTCATATGTCACACCTGTCATCTGTCACACCTGTCATCTATCATAACTGCCACCTGCCATTAGTCACCTGTCCCCGACCCCTTTAGATTTATCTGGAGAACCCCCTTCGAAATTAATAATCTAATGTACTTAAACCAAATGCATAATGTCTTCCATTGGTTATCCAATTTTTTGTTCGCCTTCTCCGTTTCGTTATATTATTATCGCGCTATATCGAGTTGGCGATTCACCCACTCGTCATTGTGAAACGTCAGTACGGGTTCGATACGCGTCCAACTGCGCCCATAATATCACCCCCGAGGCCGGTAGAATGGACGTACCTTCTACCATCTACGAGCAGTACCTTCCTTCCGAGACAGTACGTTCGTTACCTCGATCGTTACCGCATCTATATACTATTGTATTATTCTCGACTCTTCTTCTTCTTTCAACTTGCACTTCACCCATGATGTCATTGCACCCTGGTAAATACCACAAAGGTATTATAATATTACATACTTATACTCGTATAGGTACTACATACTAAAGTTTACCAAACAGTAAATCTATTGGAATGTTTGGTTCCTCGTATGGCGAGGATTTAGGTCCAATTGACCACTCTACTACTTCCTTTCTCCTCTTCCCCCACAATCATCGCCAACTATTCTCTTCCCTACAGGTCTATTTAACTAGCAAATCTTTGGGGATGTTTGGTTCCTCGTATGGTGAGGATTTAGGTCCAATTGACCACTCTACTACTTCCTTTCTCCTCTTCCCCCACAATCATCGCCAACTATTCTCTTCCCTACATGTCTATTTAATTAGCAAATTTTTGGAGATATTTGGTTCCTCGTATGGTGAGGATTTAGGTCCGATTGACCTAGCGTTCCTCGGTTAGGATGGTTGTAGAAAAGGAGGCGTTGGCGCGAAATTTGATATTGGGAAGATATAAAAGTGAGGAAAAAAATTGTTCGAGTTGAGAGAACGAAGAAAGAAGAAAAGGGGGGCAAGTGGCGTTGGGACATACTCGTACGTGCATGTTTATTGTGTTCTATAATTGAATTTCTAACAAACGGAATGGTTAGAATGATTAGCCGGTGTGTACGTTCGTATATCGCAAGTCATTTAGGTTTAATTAAATTTATAGATATATATGCATGTGGGATATATGGCATTGGTGGGGCTAGCATTTGGTCAAAAAAAGGGGTCAATTTAATTTATTAGTCAAATTAGAGAGTCCTTTCTTGCAGAGGTGTTTCTACAGTGGTTTTTTTGGAGATGTCCTTTTCTGGGTAGGCCTTTCTAGGGGGATCATTTCATGAGGGGTCCTTTCTAGAGGAAGTTTACAGAGGTCTTTTTAAAGAAATATTTCTTTCAGGGGGACGTTTTCAGAAGTCTTTCTACAGGTTTTTTTTGGAAAGGCTCTTTGCTGGGAAGGCCTTTCTAGAAGGGTCAATTCATGAGCGATACTTTCTTGAGGGGTTTTTCAGAGGTCTTTTTAAAGAGATATTTATACAAAGGATTTTCTTGTTGGGTCATTTAATGGTGGTACTCTTCATTTAGATTAGACCTTTCAACGATTCTTCCTTACAGTATCATCTTTGTAGAATTAATAAATACCCTTTGGAAAAAGTGGGATGTGGCGCCTCTGGCGGCCGGCTCGAACACGAGGAGGTCCTTTTAACGCGGGGCACACCTTCCGCCTTTTTAGTACCGTCGTTATTTCTTTTTTTCAATCCGGCACCATTATTAATTTTTATCTTCGTAAACCATTGTACTGATTTAATTTCCTAACGTTCACCACTTATTAATCGAACATCATTTGCTCGTGTTAAACTCGACAATGGCTCGTTTTTTTCTCTCCACCGATCTACGCGTAGAAACTCGAAAAAATCGTCCGAATAATAACCGGGGACTCGGCTCTATCGTGATATATTTTTTTCATCGAACTTTTCTCGTGCTCATAGTCGATTCGAGATCGAATCGAAACCGTATTAATGAGTAATGATGCACGACCGATTCCCAACCATACACAGTCATTAGTAACGAATAGCAATAATAATGGCCGCAATGATATATATACGTCGATCGTTCGATCCTAATCGTACCGTGGGCTTCGAGTACCTAACCTCACTATCATCGTACTATTAACCGATCTTCTGCAAACTCTACTAAATTAGTCCTATGTAAACCTGTAATAATCGAATAGCTAGCTATGAGCGCGTTTTTTTTTTTTCGTTTGTTAATGGGTAAAGCGTGTCGTTTGGAAATTAGGCGTGACGTCATAGCGAGTTATCGGTTAGTGTACTATACGTACAATATTTTATTCGAGTGTGAGAATCGTGTAAAATATTTTAAAGTGACATGAAATTGCTTCGAAATATATTTTAATAAAGCGGTGGAGATGAATCGAGCGACGCGTTTAATGTACAGGGTGTCCTAAAATTAGTAGACGAATTTTCAAATTCAATTTGATCAAAAATGAACTAACTTTTTCCTATTTTTGCCAAAATGGCAACTAATCTGTCACAACAAATGTTTATGTCATTATCAAGTGTGCAATTTTGTTTCAAAGCCTACTACTAAGTTTTTATAAAAAATCTGTTATTGTGAATACTATACAGGGTAATTTTTAAATGCGTTTTACTCGAAAATGGTGAGTCTTAGCGAGATCGAGCAAAAGGTACTTTTTTACGTAAAAACCTTAATTTCCTTAAATTTGAAGAAAAAAACCGAAAAGTTGGCATAATAAAAAAGTTTGAGTCAATTTTCTAGGCTCACCCCATTAAATGATACGCATCTGACTAATTAATCAAATTTCAGAATCCATATTTCAATTCAGCATATCAAAATATGTAGAAACCCAAAATTTAAAATTTTATTTCAAGCCGTTTCGGAAATAATTAGAAAAAACCATCTTCAAGTGTCCCCCTTTAAAGGCTCATAGCTCCCTTAAGAGGCGTTTGTCGATATATGTTTATATGAAAAAGTTAGGTTATTTTTGACCAATAAATGCAGTGTTGAAGTTTGAAGTGGGAAGTTTCGTCAACAAATTTTGGGACACCCTGTATACGAATAAAAACCGTCATCATCAGGATGTGGACATTTAGACATGGTCTACGGGATAATTCGTAGATACGCCGGCCCGAGTGTCAGCGCTGCGGCGCAAAAAAATTTATCTATTAAAATTTATATGGGTAGAATGATGCATGAAATTTATTTAGTGAATTCTTCGTGCCGGACAAAAAGTGTATACGCTTTTTCGAGGAAAAAACACGAGAGTATGTTGTGAATGGGAATTCTTTGTTCCAGACGCTCCGATACGAATGAATAAACGTAATTTTGAGGTTTTCCATTCATACTTTCGTGCGGTCGCATAGCCGCTTCGATTTTTTTGCTTCAAAACGTCTCCTCTTTACTTATATGCGACACGGTTATGTTGGTTTTTACGCTATATAAATACTCGTTTATTCGTTTTCCTGCGTTTCAATTAAAAATTAAACCACTTGACAACAGCGCAAGATACAAAAAAACTTAAAAGTTGCCGCTTCTTGTATTAGCAGCAGAAACACAACAATTTCGTATTTCTGTATATTTATTACAAATTAAACGAGTTGACAACAGCGCAAAATTGTTGCCACTCCCTGCATTCGCTTTATTTTCACTGAAATATCACCATTTTTTATTTTCTTTATTTTTATTACAAATTGCACCATTTGACAACCGAGCAAAATACAAAAACCAAATGTTGCCACTTCTTGCATTCGTTTCGTACTCCCAGAAATATCACCATTTTTTATTTCTGATGTATTTTCACTACAAATTAGCCGACTTGACAACAGCGCAAAATTCAAAAACCTTCCACCATTCACCTCATTTTTCCAAAAATATCACTCTTTCATATTTCTTCAAATTTACTAAAAATTAACCCACTTGACAACTGCGCAAGATACAAAAAACTAAAAAGTTGCCGCTTCTTGTATTAGCAGCAGAAACACAACAATTTCGTATTTCTGTATATTTATTACAAATTAAACGAGTTGACAACAGCGCAAAATTGTTGCCACTCCCTGCATTCGCTTTATTTTCACTGAAATATCACCATTTTTTATTTTCTTTATTTTTATTACAAATTGCACCATTTGACAACCGAGCAAAATACAAAAATCAAATGTTGCCACTTCTTGCATTCGCCTCATTTTCCCGGAAATATCCACATTTCCTCAAACTCCAAACTCCGATTTTTCATCGAATCGAATTATTTTTCTCGACGCCTACACGAATTAATCGATGATCCCGCATCGATTCCGATTTTTTCTCGACCATCTACCGATTCAATTTATTAGCGGGACATACGTAAGAGTACCTACTTTCAAAGCCGGCTCCGATTCGATTGATTAATATATCGAAATGGTAGAGATGCAATTATTTAGATCCGAGGCCGGAGGCGGCCGCCTTGTGATCAAAAGGATGCACGCGTGATCACGTACCATCCACCGGTACCCATATCGATGCCGCGGTACCACCGACGACGGTACCGCTTCGTAAAAATACGATTTATATCAGGTCTTAATAACGTTCCGTAATATGTAGAATATTTGATTATGTGGAATCGATTACGTAGAATCGATATTGTAGAAACGTACTAGATTTTTGGAAAAACCAGCGATATTTCGAAGTTTTTTTTGTTATTATTACGTTGCGAATATTTATTTTGTCTCCGTCGAAAAAAATATTGATAAAACTGTTTTTACATAACAAAAATTCTGTGGTGAGATTCGAGGACAGTTCGCATTATTTACGTTTTATCAACGATTTTTATTTCGTTTTAATCCATTATTAATTTTCGAAATAATTTACGATTAAACCTTGCCCCTGAGAGATAACCCATATCCCCAAACCCATATAAATGATCAAGAAGTAAACATTCTAATAAACTCATTAAAATGAAACTACAACACCTAGTAAGTACCACACAAAATCGTTATAATCACCATTTATCTATCCTCCATTATTCCTCCACCATTTTTAATCATGCTTCACCACCAAATATTTATCTAACCACCCTCGCAAAGAATAACACCCAAACAAACCGACCTACACTCGTATACACACAAATATATTGAGCAACCCTCGTATACATAAAGCAAATACAGGGTGGCCAAGCCCATACGCGTCGGTCTCTATAGGAAAAACGGTTTGACTTTTAAAAGTTTTTTTGATTCTTTAATATACAGAACCTTTGGGGCTACAATATAAAATTATTTAGACATATACAGGTTGTCCCAATTTTGAGAAAATATACAAAGTTATGTTTTTTTTAAATGGAACACCCTGTATATTATTACATTTTTGGATTCTACTCGATGAGCTGATTCCAAAAAGGGTTCACACTCGACATTTTGGTATCATAATAAAGGATTCAAAAATCACAAAATTTTGAATTTAGGCGGCTCTGACAGCCAAACAGAAAAACGGTTTACATGGTCCTATCCTAACTTTTCAAGTACTATCTAATGTTACCAAAAAAAATCTGATAACAAAATTTTAAATTTTTGATCACCCTGTATGCATTTTATACCATGTCATTAGATACTACTTGAAAAGTTAGGATAGGACCACGTAAACCGTTTTTCTCGATTTTCAACTGTTTGGCTGTCAGAGCCGCCTAAATTCGAAATTTTGTGATTTTTGAATCCTTTATTATGATACCAAAATATCAAGTGTGACCCCTTTTTGGAATCAGCTCATCGAGTAGAATCCAAAAATGTAATAATATACGGGGTGTTCCATTTAAAAAAACATAACTTTGTATATTTTCTCAAAATTGGGACAACCTGTATATATGTCTAAATAATTTTATATTGTAGCCCCAAAGGGGGCTCCGCCACCCTGTATATTGATCAATCCTCGTCAATCCTACCAACCTCTACACATCCCCACTTATCCCTACTCTTCCCAACTCATCCCTACTAATCCCTAACCTTTCCCAACCTTCCCCAACCTTCCCCAACCTTTCCCAACCTTCCCCAACCTTTCCTACCCTACCCACCATCTACCAATCCAACAAACAACAACCATTTCAACCCCTAAAACTATAAAACGAATTAACGAATTCCAGGCCATCCTCCTGCAGCTGATCGCCGCCTCCCGGTGCTTCCACATCTTCGGCGAAGACGGCGTCATCAGCAAGGCGGCGCGCACCGTCGGCCTCACCAACATAATCAGCGTGGACGGCGACGCCCGCGCCCGTCTGGGCGCCAACGAGATCGGCGTCGGCGGCGCCGCGGGGCTGGGGGCGGACGGCGTCGGCGCCAGCGGCACCGCCGACGCCGACGTGCTCAACCAGAAGGCCCGCCTGCACGTGAACGTGCTCGACGGGGACGGCATCAACAGGCGCAACCACGGGGTTGCCACCGATAGAGATGGCAGGTCGTACCTGCTGGTGAGGGAGTACCACGGGAGTCGGTACGTGTTGGTGAGGAAGTACCTGGATGACGGGAAGGTGTACTACAGCAACGGGCGCGAGATTGGGTACCCCAGGGAGGAGGCGAGGTACCATCGACAAGGTGGTACCGGTTCTGATGTTTATTATCACGGCGAACCGGTTGCTTACGATAAAGGTTATGGTACTAATGAGCGTCGGTTGGATCATGGTACGAACGGAGAAGGTGGTACTTATGATGGTTATGGACGAAATGAAGGCGGTTATGGTAATACTAGACGTGGTTATGATCACCAGCAGGATCACCATAGCGATATTACTCCAAAGTACAATCTTAAACCAGTGGTTTACGAACGACCTGGTACTTATTATGGAAGTAGCGAATTTGATGGTTATGGACAACATTCTAGTAACGAACAACATTCCAGTTATAGCCAACATTCTAGGAATGGTCAACAGGCTTATGGTTATGGTCAACAGTCTGGTTATGGACAACATTCTAGTGATGAACAACATTCTAGTTATGGACAACATTCTAGGAATGAACAACATTCTAGTTATAGCCAACATTCTAGGAATGGTCAACAACAGGCTTATGGTTATGGTCAACAGTCTGGTTATGGACAACATTCTAGTGATGAACAACATTCTAGTTATGGACAACAGTCTAGGAATGAACATCATTCTAGTAATGAACAACATTCTAGTTATGGACAAAATTCTAGGAATGGTCAACAGGCTGGTTATGGTCAACAATCTAGTAATGAACAACATTCTAGTTATGGACACCAATCTGGTTATGGACAACATTCTGGTAACGAACAACATTCTGGTCACGATTTGACAACAGAAAAAATTACTCGTTATCACAAATTAGTGGAAAGTTCTGATGAAAGCGAAGAGAGTCATCATCATAGATCGAAATCTTCTAGTCGTAGTGATGAAATTGGAGGTAGTACTCCTCATAGTAGGAGTACTGTTATTTCTAGTATTTCTGGGATTTCGCCTACTACGATAAATCCAGCAGATGTGCACGATTTTGATTATATATTTACTACTAAGAATTTTGATGATTTGAATGGGAATGGCAATGGAAATGAAGGGAATGTTGGAAAAAGAAACGTTCAAATGGTGAATAATGCACCACAAAAGGGGAAAGATGATGAAGTGTATTTTCTTATTGATAGAAGATTTGGGAATATTCCGGAAAAACAGACTGTGACTGTTTAATTTTAATGTAGATACAGCAAACAATTTTGTTATAGACTTCGTTTTAATAAATTATTATTTTTTGAAATTTAATTGCACTTTTTATTTCAACGAAAATAAATCCTATAAATATAATTATCAAGATTGAAAACTGAAAAATAGATTGTGATAACAACGGCTTATAAATAACATTTTATCAAAGGTACACTTTCATATGTAACGGTCAGTTGGCTGTGATAAAATGGAATTAGGACGTTTGGTAAGAAAACATTTTTTTTTTCATCTGTAAAATGCCCAATTTTCGATAAAATTTTGTTTTTTTTAATTTGCATAAATTTCAAAATTTTTCAAAATTTTTCAAAATTTTTCGATCTGTCCTATTTTTCAAAAATAGTCCAATACTGCCGAAAATTGTCAAAAACTGTCCAAAAATTGTCCAATACTGCCCAAAAAATGTCCAATACTGCCCAAAATTGACCAATATTGCCCAAAAATTGTCCAATACTGCCCAAAAATTGTCCAAAACCGCCCAAAAATTGTCCAAAACAGTCCAAAAATTGTCCAATACTGCCCAAAATTGACCAATAGTGCCCAAAAATTGTCCAATACTGCCCAAAAAATGTCCAATACTGCCCAAAATTGACCAATATTGCCCAAAAATTGTCCAATACTGCCCAAAAATTGTCCAAAACCGCCCAAAAATTGTCCAAAACAGTCCAAAAATTGTCCAATACTGCCCAAAATTGACCAATAGTGCCCAAAAATTGTCCAATACTGCCCAAAAATTGTCCAAAACGGCCCAAAAATTGTCCAAAACTGCCCAAAAATTGTCCAATACTGCCCAAAATTTACCAATACAGCCCAAAAATTGTCCAATACTGCCCAAAAATTGTCCAAAACAGTCCAAAAATTGTCCAAAACAGCCCAAAAATTGTCCAATACTGCCCAAAATTGACCAATACTGCCCAAAAATTGTCCAAAACAGCCCAAAAATTGTCCAAAACTGCCCAAAAATTGTCAAAAACTGCTCAAAAATTGTCCAATACAGTCAAAAATTCTCCAAAACTGCTCAAAAATTGTCCAATACAGTCCAAAATTCTCCGAAACTGTCCAATATAGTCAAAAATTCTCCAAAACTGTCCAAAAATTGTCCAAAACTGCCCAAAAAATTGTCCAAAACTCCCAAATTTTCATAAACCAAAAACATAACTACATCGCACCTCTAACCAACCATCTTCCAGATCCCTTTGCTGCTGTTGATCAGCTTCACTGAAGCTGGTTTGTTGGACATCTTCGGAGGCCACCACGACCAGTACACCCTGCGGGACAACAGGCTCTACGACCAGAGCGGAGGCTGGTGGGATCTGCGTGACAAGAAGTACTACAATCGCCACGGCAGGTACCTCAGTTACAAGGAATGGGACGGTGACATCCTGGCCCATTTGAACACGCCCGACGAATGGCAAGTCTTGAAACCTGCTGAACAGGGGCTTCCCATGAGGTTGTACGATTGGGAAGGGGGCTGGTGGGATTTGAACACCAAGCAGTACTACAATAAATTTGGACAATTGGTAATTTCGAAGGTTTGGGATCCTAGGATTTTGGAGCAATTGAACAACCCAGTAAATAGAATTTATGATCAAGATGGTGGTTGGTGGGACATTACTATCAGACAGTACTATAATAGATTTGGACAATTGGTAATTTCGAAAGTATGGGATCCTAGGATTTTGGAACAATTGAACAAACCAACAGGAAACAGAATTTATGATCATGATGGTGGATGGTGGGACCTTAATACCAAACAGTACTACAACAAATTTGGACAATTGGTGATTTCAAAAGTATGGGATCCTAGGATTTTGGAGCAATTGAACAACCCAGTAAATAGAATTTATGATCAAGATGGTGGTTGGTGGGATATTGCTACCAGACAGTACTACAACAAATTTGGACAATTGGTAATTTCGAAAGTATGGGATCCTAGGATTTTGGAACAATTGAACAAACCAACAGTAAACAGAATTTATGATCATGATGGTGGATGGTGGGACCTCACTACTAAACAGTACTACAACAAATTTGGACAATTGGTAATTTCGAAAATTTGGGATCCTAGGATTTTAGAGCAATTGAACAACCCAGTAAATAGAATTTATGATCAAGATGGTGGTTGGTGGGATATTGCTACCAGACAGTACTACAACAAATTTGGACAATTGGTAATTTCGAAAGTATGGGATCCTAGGATTTTGGAACAATTGAACAAACCAAAAGGAAACAGAATTTATGATCATGATGGTGGATGGTGGGACCTTAGTACCAAACAGTACTACAACAAATTTGGACAATTGGTAATTTCGAAAATTTGGGATCCTAGGATTTTAGAGCAATTGAACAACCCAGTAAATAGAATTTATGATCAAGATGGTGGTTGGTGGGATATTGCTACCAGACAGTACTACAACAAATTTGGACAATTGATAATTTCGAAAGTATGGGATCCTAGGATTTTGGAACAATTGAACAAACCATCTGCAAACAGAATTTATGATCAAGATGGTGGATGGTGGGACCTTAGTACCAAACAGTACTACAACAAATTTGGACAATTGGTGATTTCAAAAGTATGGGATCCTAGGATTTTAGAGCAATTGAACAACCCAGTAAATAGAATTTATGATCAAGATGGTGGTTGGTGGGATATTGCTACCAGACAGTACTACAACAAATTTGGACAATTGATAATTTCGAAAGTATGGGATCCTAGGATTTTGGAACAATTGAACCAACCAACAGTAAACAGAATTTATGATCAAGATGGTGGATGGTGGGACTTGACCACGAAACACTACTACAACAAACTTGGACAATTGGTAATCAACAAAGTTTGGGATCCTAGGATTTTGGAGCAGTTGAACAAACCAACAGAAAATAGGATCTACGATCAAAGCGGCGGTTGGTGGGATTTGAACACCAAGCAGTACTACAATCATTTGGGACAGTTGGTGATCAACAAGGTTTGGGATCCGAGTATTTTGGACAATAATCACAGGCCAACTGTTACGAGAATTTATGACATGACTGGCGGTTGGTGGGATTTGAACACTAAGCAGTACTACAATAATATGGGTATACTAGATGTAACAAGAGTTTGGGATCCGAGGATTTTGGATCAACTTAATCACCAAAGTGGTACTAAAATTTACGATCAAGATGGCGGTTGGTGGGACCTTAGTACCAAACAGTACTACAATAAATTTGGACAATTGGTAATCACAAAAGTTTGGGATCCAAGTATTTTGGAGCAATTGAACAAACCAACAGTAACTAGAATCTACGATCAAGATGGCGGTTGGTGGGACCTCAGTACCAAACAGTACTACAATAGACAAGGAATATTAATTGTATCAAAAGTATGGGATCCTAGGATTTTGGAGCAACTCAATAACAAACCAACAGTGACTAAAATTTATGACCAAGATGGCGGTTGGTGGGACCTCACTACCAAACAGTACTACAATCAATTTGGACAATTGGTAATTTCAAAAGTATGGGATCCTAGGATTTTAGAGCAATTGAACCAACCAACAGTAAATAGAATCTACGACCAAGATGGCGGATGGTGGGACCTTAGTACCAAACAGTACTACAATAAATTTGGACAATTGGTAATCTCAAAGGTTTGGGATCCCTCAATTTTAGGTATCGTTACCAATAAACCAATTCAAACCGTAACTGACAAACCAACAGAAGATCATGATAAGCCAGTAGAAGAAGAAATTCCAGAAAAAGTGGTTGATGTACCTTCTGAAAACGGCCATGTTGAACCATCTGATGAAGATCTCCATCATGACCATGACCAAACAGAAATGGACCAACAGGAAATTGACCAGCATCAAATTGACCAAGAGCAAATGGACCAACCAATTGAGGAAATTGAAGATACACCAGAAGATCAAGACGAAGCTCACCATCAAATAGTAGTAGAAGATGTGGCTGAAAAAATTGTAGATGTACCTTCTGAGCAAATTCACCAACGCCAAACCACCACAACTCCGCAGCCAGAAGAATGGGAAACCCAAATATTCGTAAACCACAAACCAATACCAACCAAACGACCCAAACCAACTGAACTAATCGAAGAAGACACCAACGATGACGAAGACAAAGACACCGAAGTCAAAGATACAGCAAACAAGCCGGCTGTGATGAGAATCTACGACAAAACAGGCGGCTGGTGGAACTTGAACACCAAGCAGTACTTCAACAGGCAAGGCCAGCTGGTACCTTCAAAAGTTTGGGACCCCAGGCTGTTGAAAGTTGTCAAAAAACCTAGCATAACCAAAATCTACGACGAAGAAGGCGGCTGGTGGGAACTCAAAACCAAGCAGTACTACGACAATTTTGGACAACTGGTGGTCACCAAACCATGGGATCCTAAAGTACTGCTGATACTTCGCGGACCATCCACCAGGAAACTCTACGATCAAGACGGCGGCTGGTGGGACTTGAACACCAGGTTGTACTACGACAAACTTGGACACTGGGTGGACACGAAAAAATGGGACTCTTCTATACTGGGACAAGATAATGTTTCAATCACTACAATTTACGATCAAGATGGTGGGTGGTGGGACGTCCCAACCAAAAAGTACTACAACCCACAAGGCCAATGGGTGGTAAGCAAAATATGGGACCCAGAAATATTAGAAAGAGCTACTAGACACCACACTAAACCAATCATAACCGCCAAAATCTACGACCAAGAAGGCGGTTGGTGGGACTTGAACACCAAGCAGTACTACAACCATTTAGGACAATTGGTGGTTGGTAAAGTATGGGATCCCACTATACTGGAAAGAGTCACCAAACCCATAGTAACAAGAAAAATATACGATCTAGAAGGCGGTTGGTGGGACGTCGACGCCCAAAAGTACTACAACAAACAAGGGGAGTACGTCCCAACCAAAATTTGGGACGCCAGTATTCTGGAAAGAATCGGCAAGCCTACTGTAACGTCCAAACTTTACGAACAAGATGGCGGTTGGTGGGACCTCGGGACCAAGCAGTACTACAACAACCAAGGTCAATTGGTAGACTCGAAAGTTTGGGACCCGAGAATTATGGAAAGAGTTGGGACAATTGGACAATTGGACCTCGTCCAACCGAATATTGGGACACTAGAAGGGAGTAACGATAAGGAAACGGAGATGCACCAGCACATTAAAAATTGGATTGAAGCTGAGAAGGGACTTTGGGGTGCTGAGCAAGGAGGTCAAAATGTGGTACAACCTAATCTAGCGGGTCAAAAGTGGGTTGAAGAAGAAAAGAACCTTGTACAACCTAATCTAGCAGGTCAAAAGTGGGTTGAAGAGGAGAAGAATCTTGTACAACCTAATCTAGCAGGTCAAAATTGGGTTGAAGGAGAAAAGGACCTTGTACAACCTGATCCAGCTAAGGAAAAGGAGATGCAACTGCACATACAAAATTGGATGGATGCAGAGAAGGACCTTTGGGATGCTGAGCAAGGAGGTCAAAACCTTGTACAACCTAATCTAGCAGGTCAAAAGTGGGTTGAAGAAGAAAAGAACCTTGTACAGCCTAATCTAGCAGGTCAAAAGTGGGTTGAAGAAGAAAAGAACCTTGTACAGCCTAATCTAGCAGGTCAAAAGTGGGTTGAAGAAGAAAAGAACCTTGTACAGCCTAATCTAGCAGGTCAAAAGTGGGTTGAAGAAGAAAAGAACCTTGTACAGCCTAATCTAGCAGGTCAAAAGTGGGTTGAAGAAGAAAAAAACCTTTGGCAAGGTAACCAAGCAGGTCAAAATTGGGTTAATGAAGAAAGGAATCTTTGGAATGGTAACCTCCAAAATGGCCAAAATCAGCCATAGGGAAATTTGATTTTTGTTCACTAAAATGAATTCAGTAATGTTAAAATGAAATATTAATTGTTAAATAAATAAAATGCAAGAAGTTGTAAAAATAGTTTGATTTAAATAAAATGGATGAGTTCAATATTTTTTTAAATTGTTCAAAAATTCGTAAATGTTGATTTGAAATTATTTTTTGCGTTTTCTTTCTTCCTATATTAAAAAAAATCTTTTTACATAATTTTGAAAATAACAAATGTGATTTTATGATAGGAAAAAAATCATTCAAATTTAGTGAACAAAGAAGTAAAATAAAAATGGAATTCCTTTCCACCATTCACAATTCTGAAATAAAATAAAATAAATATAAAAAAAATTATTCATTTAATTCACATAGTCACCTATTAGAACTTAATAAAATTATATTAGAATATTTTTCAAAATTCTCCAATTTATTTTTACTGTAACCCAAAGATTTTTATCAAAACAAAACGCGCCCTTTATCGCACTAATTTTACAAATTTGATAAAAAAAATCGCGAACAAAATTAGAAATAAATAATCAAAAAAAAAATCAAGTTATCAACCTCAAAGGAAATCCAATATCAATGCACCTAGATTACAAATCGTTACAAACTTTATCTCGAAATAAGCCAAAGATAATACGATAATTTTATTTATAAATTAAACCAAACCCGACCAAACCCCTCAGTTTGTTTTTTAAGACAAAAGAAATGATGTTCAAAACACTGGTAAGTACCACAAATAATTTACTATAATACTCCAATTTTCATCAATAAAATCACAGTTCATTTTCTACGAATCTACTTATTTTTGAATCTATGAGTTGAGTCTATGAGTTGAGTCTATGAGTTGAGTTTATGAGTTGAGTTTATGAGATGAGTCTATGAGTTGAGTTTATTATTTCAGATAATGGTAGGTTCTACGGGTTGAGTTTATGAGTTGAGTCTATGAGTTGAGTCTATAAGTTGAGTCTATTATTTCAGTTTATGATTGAGTCCATGAGTTGAGTCTATTATTTGCGTTTACGAGTTGTGTCCATTATTTGAGTCTATGGTTGAATGAATATAAATTTTCAAATGAACCAGATCAAACAAATATCTTGGTCCAATTAGTCAATTTTTGAGTTTATGGTTGAATCAACATAAATTTTCATATAAACCCAATCAAACAAAGATCATGGTCCACTGGGTCAATTATTGAACCTATGGTTGAGTCAATGGTTGAATCAAAGATCATGGTCCACATGGTCAATTATTGAACCTATGGTTGAGTCAATGGTTGAATCAAAGATCATGGTCCACTTGGTAAATTTTTGAACCTATGGTTGAATCAATGGTCGGACCAATGGTTGAGATTATGGTTAAATCAAAGATCATGGTCCACTTGGTCAATTATTGAACCTATGGTTGAGTCAATGGTTGAATCAAAGATCATGGTCCACATGGTCAATTATTGAACCTATGGTTGAGTCAATGGTTGAATCAAAGATCATGGTCCACTTGGTAAATTTTTGAACCTATGGTTGAATCAATGGTCGGACCAATGGTTGAGATTATGGTTAAATCAAAGATCATGGTCCACTTGGTCAATTATTGAACCTATGGTTGAGTCAATGGTTGAATCAAAGATCATGGTCCACTTGGTAAATTTTTGAACCTATGGTTGAATCAATGGTCGGACCAATGGTTGAGATTATGGTTAAATCAAAGATCATGGTCCACTTGGTCAATTATTTAACCTATGGTTGAGTCAATGGTTGAATCAAAGATCATGGTCCACATGGTCAATTATTGAACCTATGGTTGAGTCAATGGTTGAATCAAAGATCATGGTCCACTTGGTAAATTTTTGAACCTATGGTTGAATCAATGGTCGGACCAATGGTTGAGATTATGGTTAAATCAAAGATCATGGTCCACTTGGTCAATTATTGAACCTATGGTTGAGTCAATGGTTGAATCAAAGATCATGGTCCACTTGGTCAATTATTGAACCTATGGTTGAGTCAATGGTTGAATCAAAGATCATGGTCCACTTGGTAAATTTTTGAACCTATGGTTGAATCAATGGTCGGACCAATGGTTGAGATTATGGTTAAATCAAAGATCATGGTCCACTTGGTCAATTATTGAACCTATGGTTGAGTCAATGGTTGAATCAAAGATCATGGTCCACTTGGTCAATTATTGAACCTATGGTTGAGTCAATAGTTGAATCAAAGATCATGGTCCACTTGGTAAATTTTTGAACCTATGGTTGAATCAATGGTCGGACCAATGGTTGAGATTATGGTTAAATCAAAGATCATGGTCCACTTGGTCAATTATTGAACCTATGGTTGAGTCAATGGTTGAATCAAAGATCATGGTCCACTTGGTAAATTATTGAACCTATGGTTGAGTCAATGGTTGAATCAAAGATCATGGTCCACTTGGTAAATTTTTGAACCTATGGTTGAATCAATGGTCGGACCAATGGTTGAGATTATGGTTAAATCAAAGATCATGGTCCACTTGGTCAATTATTGAACCTATGGTTGAGTCAATAGTTGAATCAAAGATCATGGTCCACTTGGTAAATTTTTGAACCTATGGTTGAATCAATGGTCGGACCAATGGTTGAGATTATGGTTAAATCAAAGATCATGGTCCACTTGGTCAATTATTGAACCTATGGTTGAGTCAATGGTTGAATCAAAGATCATGGTCCACTTGGTAAATTATTGAACCTATGGTTGAGTCAATGGTTGAATCAAAGATCATGGTCCACTTGGTAAATTTTTGAACCTATGGTTGAATCAATGGTCGGACCAATGGTTGAGATTATGGTTAAATCAAAGATCATGGTCCACTTGGTCAATTATTGAACCTATGGTTGAGTCAATGGTTGAATCAAAGATCATGGTCCACATGGTCAATTATTGAACCTATGGTTGAGTCAATGGTTGAATCAAAGATCATGGTCCACTTGGTAAATTTTTGAACCTATGGTTGAATCAATGGTCGGACCAATGGTTGAGATTATGGTTAAATCAAAGATCATGGTCCACTGGGTCAATTTTTGAACCTACGGTTGAATCAATGAGTCAAAATTCACTACATAGAAATCAAACAAGTCGACCTTCCGCAGTCGCTGTTCTGCCTCCTGGCGGCCGCCGCCGACGCCGGCCTGCTCTTCGGCAAGCACAGCATCATCAACACCGCCGGCGAGCTCCTCGGCATCGACAACCTCGTCAACGTCGACGCCAACGCCCGCGTGAACGTCTTGGGCAACAAGGTGGGCGTCGACGGCGCCGTCGGCATCGGCAAGGACACCACCGGCCTGCACCTCGGCGGCGACGCCGACGTCCTGGGCCAGAAGGTGCGCGTCAACGGCAACCTGCTCGACGGCCAGGCCGTGGACGCGCACGCCCGCGAGATCTTCACCGACAAGAACGGCCGCCAGTACTACCTGAAGACCATCTACAACGGCGCCCAGGCCATGAAGCAGCGGGTCTACCTGGACAACGGCGAGATCTACATGAGCGGGAAGGAGAACGACGGGTACTACCAGCACCCGCAGGTGGACCAGAGGAGGATTTACGACGCGCAAGGCGGCTGGTGGGACGCTGTCACCGGGATGCACTACAACCGCTATGGACAGCTGGACAACTCCCCTTTGCTGCAACAACAACACCAACAACAACCTCAGCAGCAGCAGCAGATTGTTAATGGGTCGAGTAGGTTGTATGATGGTACTGGGGGTTGGTGGGATTTGGCCACCAGGAGGTACTACAATTCGATGGGGCAGTGGGTGAGCGAGAGGCAGTGGGATCCGAGGATTTTGCAGAGGGTGCAGGTGGGGCCACAGGTGCAGGTGCAGCAGACGCAGTACGTGAGAAGGCCTGATTCGTATGTGGTGGAGAGTACCCAGCAGGGGCAGCACATACCGCAGTCGTGGTTGAGGTCGTAGATTTTGATGAGGGTTTTTTTTTGGGTTTTTTTCGATTTGCTGTAATGATGAAGGTTAATAAAATAGTATGAAGTTCTGTTCGATTTTTTTTAATCGATTTTTAATCGATTCTAATACATTTTTGTGCTCAATGTAAGATTTATTTGTTCAAATCGGATTTGTTCTATTTGAATTGTTCATTTTTGTGACCACTCTGTATGATTTATTTGTTCGAATCGAAATTGTTCTATTTGATGATGAATTAGTGCAAATTTTGATCGATTTTTTAATCGATTCAGTTCAAATTTTGATGGATTTTTAATCGATTCTAATACATTTTTGTGACCACTCTGTATGATTTATTTGTTCGAATCGAATTTGTTCTATTTGATGATAATTTACCGCAAATTTTGATCGATTTTTTAATCGATTCAGTTCAAATTTTGATGGATTTTTAATCAATTCTAATACATTTTTGAGACCACTCTGTATGATTTATTTGTTCGAAACGAATTTGTTCTATTTGATGATAAATTACTGCAAATTTTGATCGATTTTTTAATCGATTCAGTTCAAATTTTAATCCATTTTTAATCGATTCTAATACATTTTTGTGACCACTCTGTATGATTTATTTGTTCGAATCGAAATTGTTCTATTTGATGATAAATTACTGCAAATTTTGATCGATTTTTTAATCGATTCAGTTCAAATTTTAATCCATTTTTAATCGATTCTAATACATTTTTGTGACCACTCTGTATGATTTATTTGTTCGAATCGAAATTGTTCTATTTGATGATAAATTACTGCAAATTTTGATCGATTTTTTAATCGATTCAGTTCAAATTTTAATCCATTTTTAATCGATTCTAATACATTTTTGTGACCACTCTGTATGATTTATTTGTTCGAATCGAAATTGTTCTATTTGATGATAAATTACTGCAAATTTTGATCGATTTTTTAATCGATTCAGTTCAAATTTTAATCCATTTTTAATCGATTCTAATACATTTTTGTGACCACTCTGTATGATTTATTTGTTCGAATCGAAATTGTTCTATTTGATGATAAATTACTGCAAATTTTGATCGATTTTTTAATCGATTCAGTTCAAATTTTAATCCATTTTTAATCGATTCTAATACATTTTTGTGACCACTCTGTATGATTTATTTGTTCGAATCGAAATTGTTCTATTTGATGATAATTTACCGCAAATTTTGATCGATTTTTTAATCGATTCAGTTCAAATTTTGATGGATTTTTAATCAATTCTTATACATTTTTGTGACGACTCTGTATGATTTATTTGTTCGAAACGAATTTGTTCTATTTGATGATAAATTACTGCAAATTTTGATCGATTTTTTAATCGATTCAGTTCAAATTTTAATCCATTTTTAATCGATTCTAATACATTTTTGTGACCACTCTGTATGATTTATTTGTTCGAATCGAAATTGTTCTATTTGATACTAAATTACTGCAAATTTTGATCGATTTTTTAATCGATTCAGTTCAAATTTTAATCCATTTTTAATCGATTCTAATACATTTTTGTGACCACTCTGTATGATTTATTTGTTCGAATCGAAATTGTTCTATTTGATGATAAATTACTGCAAATTTTGATCGATTTTTTAATCGATTCAGTTCAAATTTTAATCCATTTTTAATCGATTCTAATACATTTTTGTGACCACTCTGTATGATTTATTTGTTCGAATCGAAATTGTTCTATTTGATGATAAATTACTGCAAATTTTGATCGATTTTTTAATCGATTCAGTTCAAATTTTAATCCATTTTTAATCGATTCTAATACATTTTTGTGACCACTCTGTATGATTTATTTGTTCGAATCGAAATTGTTCTATTTGATGATAAATTACTGCAAATTTTGATCGATTTTTTAATCGATTCAGTTCAAATTTTAATCCATTTTTAATCGATTCTAATACATTTTTGTGACCACTCTGTATGATTTATTTGTTCGAATCGAAATTGTTCTATTTGATGATAAATTACTGCAAATTTTGATCGATTTTTTAATCGATTCAGTTCAAATTTTAATCCATTTTTAATCGATTCTAATACATTTTTGTGACCACTCTGTATGATTTATTTGTTCGAATCGAAATTGTTCTATTTGATGATAAATTACTGCAAATTTTGATCGATTTTTTAATCGATTCAGTTCAAATTTTGATCGATTTTTAATCGATTCTAATACATTTTTGTGACCACTCTGTATGATTTATTTGTTCAAATCGAATTTGTTCTATTTGATGATGAATTATTGAAAATTTTATTCGAATTTGTAATCGATTCTAATAATTTTTTGGGGTAAATGCAATTTACCCTGTATTTTTTAACAATTTTGTAAATATTTTTGCACGATTTTTACACGATCCGACACATTATTTTTACCCAGAATCGCAGTTATCGCCTTGACCCATTCGATAATCCCGAAATCACTCGATTATAAAATCGATTATCGCCGAAAAAATTCACGTAATTCTTCAAAGCCAACCAAGATGTTCGTAAGTATTTCATTTTTGTCACTAAAAAATTTTTTCCAAAAACGATTTTTCCAAAACAATTTAGTTTTCCACGAGTTTCCTATTCCTCGCCACCTGCCACCTGGTCCTAGGCGGCTATGGCATACCAGAGAATCACGGTACTAAAACGGCTGGATACGGCAGCCACCAAACTGGATATGGAGGTCACCAAACTGGATACAACGATCATCAATCTGGACATGAAACACACCAAACCGGATACATCCCCATGCCTTACCAATCTGGACACGAAGGTCACCAAACTGGATTAAACCCTCACCAATCTGGACACGAAAGTCACCAAACTGGATATAACGCTCATGAATCTGGACATGAAAGTCACCAAACTGGTTACAATCCTCATGAATCTGGACATGAAACTCACCAAACTGGATACATCCCTATTCATCACGAATCTGGACATGAGAGTCATCAAACTGGATACATACCTATTCATCACGAATCTGGACATGAGAGTCACCAAACTGGATACATCCCTACTGCTCATGAATCTGGACATGAAAGTCACCAAACTGGATACAATTCTCATCAATCTGGACATGAAAGTCACCAAACTGGATACATCCCAACTGCTCATGAATCTGGACACGACAGTCACCAAACTGGATACAATTCTCATCAATCTGGACATGAAAGTCACCAAACTGGATACAATTCTCATCAATCTGGACGGGAAAATCACCAAATTGGATACATCCCAACTGCTCATGATTACGAACAAAGTCAACAAACTGGATACAAGCATCACCAATCTGGACACGGAGGTCACCAAGCCAGTCACGAAAGTGCATTCAACAGTCATGAGATAATTTCTGGGGGTCATTCTCAGCAAGGTCATGGGTGAGTTAAAAAAATTTTTTTGCGCAATTTCGAAATAAAATTTGATGTTTTTTTAGGCTCCCAGTGGTGGAGTTCGCCGGGGTAGAAGACATGGAGGAGGTGCAGCCGGGTCATGGGCATCAAGGTCAAACCAGCCACGTGGGTAGCTACGGACACGGTGGTAAGAATCCAGGAAGCGGCGTTAAGGGACATACTTATTAGATAATAATATAATTAGTGTATAGTAATTATAAATAAAATAGTTCTGAAATGTTTATTTTATGTTTATGCGAAATTGGGGAAAAGTGGGGAATAGTTTTAGGGGTTAAAAGGGGGGCGAGAGCAATCGAACTCGCTTAAAACGTCTCACTTTCGGATAGAAACTCATTAAACAAAATTATAAATAAATGGTTATATGTTATGAAATGTTTATTTTATGTTTATGCGAAATTGGGGAAAAGTGGGGAATAGTTTTAGGGGTTAAAAGGGGGGCGAGAGCAATCGAACTCGCTTAAAACGTCTCACTTTCGGATAGAAACTCATTAAACAAAATTATAAATAAATGGTAATATGTTATGAAATGTTTATTTTATGTTTATGCGAAATTGAGGGAAAGTGGGGAATAGTTTTAGGGGTTAAAAGGGGGGCGAGAGCAATCGAACTCGCTTAAAACGTCTCACTTTCGGATAGAAACTCATTAAACAAAATTATAAATAAATGGTTATATGTTATGAAATGTTTATTTTATGTTTATGCGAAATTGGGGAAAAGTGGGGAATAGTTTTAGGGGTTAAAAGGGGGGCGAGAGCAATCGAACTCGCTTAAAACGTCTCACTTTCGGATAGAAACTCATTAAACAAAATTATAAATAAATGGTAATATGTTATGAAATGTTTATTTTATGTTTATGCGAAATTGAGGGAAAGTGGGGAATAGTTTTAGGGGTTAAAAGGGGGGCGAGAGCAATCGAACTCGCTTAAAACGTCTCACTTTCGGATAGAAACTCATTAAACAAAATTATAAATAAATGGTTATATGTTATGAAATGTTTATTTTATGTTTATGCGAAATTGGGGAAAAGTGGGGAATAGTTTTAGGGGTTAAAAGGGGGGCGAGAGCAATCGAACTCGCTTAAAACGTCTCACTTTCGGATAGAAACTCATTAAACAAAATTATAAATAAATGGTAATATGTTATGAAATGTTTATTTTATGTTTATGCGAAATTGAGGGAAAGTGGGGAATAGTTTTAGGGGTTAAAAGGGGGGCGAGAGCAATCGAACTCGCTTAAAACGTCTCACTTTCGGATAGAAACTCATTAAACAAAATTATAAATAAATGGTTATATGTTATGAAATGTTTATTTTATGTTTATGCGAAATTGGGGAAAAGTGGGGAATAGTTTTAGGGGTTAAAAGGGGGGCGAGAGCAATCGAACTCGCTTAAAACGTCTCACTTTCGGATAGAAACTCATTAAACAAAATTATAAATAAATGGTTATATGTTATGAAATGTTTATTTTATGTTTATGCGAAATTGGGGAAAAGTGGGGAATAGTTTTAGGGGTTAAAAGGGGGGCGAGAGCAATCGAACTCGCTTAAAACGTCTCACTTTCGGATAGAAACTCATTAAACAAAATTATAAATAAATGGTAATATGTTATGAAATGTTTATTTTATGTTTATGCGAAATTGAGGGAAAGTGGGGAATAGTTTTAGGGGTTAAAAGGGGGGCGAGAGCAATCGAACTCGCTTAAAACGTCTCACTTTCGGATAGAAACTCATTAAACAAAATTATAAATAAATGGTTATATGTTATGAAATGTTTATTTTATGTTTATGCGAAATTGGGGAAAAGTGGGGAATAGTTTTAGGGGTTAAAAGGGGGGCGAGAGCAATCGAACTCGCTTAAAACGTCTCACTTTCGGATAGAAACTCATTAAACAAAATTATAAATAAATGGTTATATGTTATGAAATGTTTATTTTATGTTTATGCGAAATTGGGGAAAAGTGGGGAATAGTTTTAGGGGTTAAAAGGGGGGCGAGAGCAATCGAACTCGCTTAAAACGTCTCACTTTCGGATAGAAACTCATTAAACAAAATTATAAATAAATGGTTATATGTTATGAAATGTTTATTTTATGTTTATGCGAAATTGGGGAAAAGTGGGGAATAGTTTTAGGGGTTAAAAGGGGGGCGAGAGCAATCGAACTCGCTTAAAACGTCTCACTTTCGGATAGAAACTCATTAAACAAAATTATAAATAAATGGTTATATGTTATGAAATGTTTATTTTATGTTTATGCGAAATTGGGGAAAAGTGGGGAATAGTTTTAGGGGTTAAAAGGGGGGCGAGAGCAATCGAACTCGCTTAAAACGTCTCACTTTCGGATAGAAACTCATTAAACAAAATTATAAATAAATGGTTATATGTTATGAAATG
Source organism: Phyllotreta cruciferae (assembly GCA_917563865.1). Lineage (NCBI taxonomy): Eukaryota > Metazoa > Arthropoda > Insecta > Coleoptera > Chrysomelidae > Phyllotreta > Phyllotreta cruciferae. Next base: position 3,646,313 of record OU830620.1, on the reverse strand, counting down.
TTTATTTTATGTTTATGCGAAATTGGGGAAAAGTGGGGAATAGTTTTAGGGGTTAAAAGGGGGGCGAGAGCAATCGAACTCGCTTAAAACGTCTCACTTTCGGATAGAAACTCATTAAACAAAATTATAAATAAATGGTTATATGTTATGAAATGTTTATTTTATGTTTATGCGAAATTGGGGGAAAGTGGGGAATAGTTTTAGGGGTTAAAAGGGGGGCGAGAGCAATCGAACTCGCTTAAAACGTCTCACTTTCGGATAGAAACTCATTAAACAAAATTATAAATAAATGGTTATATGTTATGAAATGTTTATTTTATGTTTATGCGAAATTGGGGAAAAGTGGGGAATAGTTTTAGGGGTTAAAAGGGGGGCGAGAGCAATCGAACTCGCTTAAAACGTCTCACTTTCGGATAGAAACTCATTAAACAAAATTATAAATAAATGGTTATATGTTATGAAATGTTTATTTTATGTTTATGCGAAATTGGGGAAAAGTGGGGAATAGTTTTAGGGGTTAAAAGGGGGGCGAGAGCAATCGAACTCGCTTAAAACGTCTCACTTTCGGATAGAAACTCATTAAACAAAATTATAAATAAATGGTTATATGTTATGAAATGTTTATTTTATGTTTATGCGAAATTGGGGAAAAGTGGGGAATAGTTTTAGGGGTTAAAAGGGGGGCGAGAGCAATCGAACTCGCTTAAAACGTCTCACTTTCGGATAGAAACTCATTAAACAAAATTATAAATAAATGGTTATATGTTATGAAATGTTTATTTTATGTTTATGCGAAATTGGGGGAAAGTGGGGAATAGTTTTAGGGGTTAAAAGGGGGGCGAGAGCAATCGAACTCGCTTAAAACGTCTCACTTTCGGATAGAAACTCATTAAACAAAATTATAAATAAATGGTTATATGTTATGAAATGTTTATTTTATGTTTATGCGAAATTGGGGGAAAGTGGGGAATAGTTTTAGGGGTTAAAAGGGGGACGATAGCAATCGAACTCGCTTAAAACGTCTCACTTTCGGGTAGAAACTCATTAAACAAAATTATAAATAAATGGTTTTATGTTATGAAATGTTTATTTTATGTTTATGCGAAATTGGGGGAAAGTGGGGAATAGTTTTAGGGGTTAAAAGGGGGACGATAGCAATCGAACTCGCTTAAAACGTCTCACTTTCGGGTAGAAACTCATTAAACAAAATTATAAATAAATGGTTTTATGTTATGAAATGTTTATTTTATGTTTATGCGAAATTGGGGGAAAGTGGGGAATAGTTTTAGGGGTTAAAAGGGGGACGATAGCAATCGAACTCGCTTAAAACGTCTCACTTTCGGGTAGAAACTCATTAAACAAAATTATAAATAAATGGTTATATGTTATGAAATGTTTATTTTATGTTTATGCGAAATTGGGGGAAAGTGGGGAATAGTTTTAGGGGTTAAAAGGGGGACGAGAGCAATCGAACTCGCTTAAAACGTCTCACTTTCGGGTAGAAACTCATTAAACAAAATTATAAATAAATGGTTATATGTTATGAAATGTTTATTTTATGTTTATGCGAAATTGGGGGAAAGTGGGGAATAGTTTTAGGGGTTAAAAGGGGGACGATAGCAATCGAACTCGCTTAAAACGTCTCACTTTCGGGTAGAAACTCATTAAACAAAATTATAAATAAATGGTTATATGTTATGAAATGTTTATTTTATGTTTATGCGAAATTGGGGGAAAGTGGGGAATAGTTTTAGGGGTTAAAAGGGGGACGATAGCAATCGAACTCGCTTAAAACGTCTCACTTTCGGGTAGAAACTCATTAAACAAAATTATAAATAAATGGTTTTATGTTATGAAATGTTTATTTTATGTTTATGCGAAATTGGGGGAAAGTGGGGAATAGTTTTAGGGGTTAAAAGGGGGACGAGAGCAATCGAACTCGCTTAAAACGTCTCACTTTCGGGTAGAAACTCATTAAACAAAATTATAAATAAATGGTTATATGTTATGAAATGTTTATTTTATGTTTATGCGAAATTGGGGGAAAGTGGGGAATAGTTTTAGGGGTTAAAAGGGGGACGAGAGCAATCGAACTCGCTTAAAACGTCTCACTTTCGGGTAGAAACTCATTAAACAAAATTATAAATAAATGGTTATATGTTATGAAATGTTTATTTTATGTTTATGCGAAATTGGGGGAAAGTGGGGAATAGTTTTAGGGGTTAAAAGGGGGACGAGAGCAATCGAACTCGCTTAAAACGTCTCACTTTCGGGTAGAAACTCATTAAACAAAATTATAAATAAATGGTTATATGTTATGAAATGTTTATTTTATGTTTATGCGAAATTGGGGGAAAGTGGGGAATAGTTTTAGGGGTTAAAAGGGGGACGAGAGCAATCGAACTCGCTTAAAACGTCTCACTTTCGGGTAGAAACTCATTAAACAAAATTATAAATAAATGGTTATATGTTATGAAATGTTTATTTTATGTTTATGCGAAATTGGGGGAAAGTGGGGAATAGTTTTAGGGGTTAAAAGGGGGACGAGAGCAATCGAACTCGCTTAAAACGTCTCACTTTCGGGTAGAAACTCATTAAACAAAATTATAAATAAATGGTTATATGTTATGAAATGTTTATTTTATGTTTATGCGAAATTGGGGGAAAGTGGGGAATAGTTTTAGGGGTTAAAAGGGGGACGATAGCAATCGAACTCGCTTAAAACGTCTCACTTTCGGGTAGAAACTCATTAAACAAAATTATAAATAAATGGTTATATGTTATGAAATGTTTATTTTATGTTTATGCGAAATTGGGGGAAAGTGGGGAATAGTTTTAGGGGTTAAAAGGGGGACGAGAGCAATCGAACTCGCTTAAAACGTCTCACTTTCGGGTAGAAACTCATTAAACAAAATTATAAATAAATGGTTATATGTTATGAAATGTTTATTTTATGTTTATGCGAAATTGGGGGAAAGTGGGGAATAGTTTTAGGGGTTAAAAGGGGGACGAGAGCAATCGAACTCGCTTAAAACGTCTCACTTTCGGGTAGAAACTCATTAAACAAAATTATAAATAAATGGTTATATGTTATGAAATGTTTATTTTATGTTTATGCGAAATTGGGGGAAAGTGGGGAATAGTTTTAGGGGTTAAAAGGGGGACGATAGCAATCGAACTCGCTTAAAACGTCTCACTTTCGGGTAGAAACTCATTAAACAAAATTATAAATAAATGGTTATATGTTATGAAATGTTTATTTTATGTTTATGCGAAATTGGGGGAAAGTGGGGAATAGTTTTAGGGGTTAAAAGGGGGACGAGAGCAATCGAACTCGCTTAAAACGTCTCACTTTCGGGTAGAAACTCATTAAACAAAATTATAAATAAATGGTTTTATGTTATGAAATGTTTATTTTATGTTTATGCGAAATTGGGGGAAAGTGGGGAATAGTTTTAGGGGTTAAAAGGGGGACGATAGCAATCGAACTCGCTTAAAACGTCTCACTTTCGGGTAGAAACTCATTAAACAAAATTATAAATAAATGGTTATATGTTATGAAATGTTTATTTTATGTTTATGCGAAATTGGGGGAAAGTGGGGAATAGTTTTAGGGGTTAAAAGGGGGACGAGAGCAATCGAACTCGCTTAAAACGTCTCACTTTCGGGTAGAAACTCATTAAACAAAATTATAAATAAATGGTTTTATGTTATGAAATGTTTATTTTATGTTTATGCGAAATTGGGGGAAAGTGGGGAATAGTTTTAGGGGTTAAAAGGGGGACGATAGCAATCGAACTCGCTTAAAACGTCTCACTTTCGGGTAGAAACTCATTAAACAAAATTATAAATAAATGGTTATATGTTATGAAATGTTTATTTTATGTTTATGCGAAATTGGGGGAAAGTGGGGAATAGTTTTAGGGGTTAAAAGGGGGACGAGAGCAATCGAACTCGCTTAAAACGTCTCACTTTCGGGTAGAAACTCATTAAACAAAATTATAAATAAATGGTTTTATGTTATGAAATGTTTATTTTATGTTTATGCGAAATTGGGGGAAAGTGGGGAATAGTTTTAGGGGTTAAAAGGGGGACGATAGCAATCGAACTCGCTTAAAACGTCTCACTTTCGGGTAGAAACTCATTAAACAAAATTATAAATAAATGGTTATATGTTATGAAATGTTTATTTTATGTTTATGCGAAATTGGGGGAAAGTGGGGAATAGTTTTAGGGGTTAAAAGGGGGGCGAGAGCAATCGAACTCGCTTAAAACGTCTCACTTTCGGGTAGAAACTCATTAAACAAAATTATAAATAAATGGTTATATGTTATGAAATGTTTATTTTATGTTTATGCGAAATTGGGGGAAAGTGGGGAATAGTTTTAGGGGTTAAAAGGGGGGCGAGAGCAATCGAACTCGCTTAAAACGTCTCACTTTCGGGTAGAAACTCATTAAACAAAATTATAAATAAATGGTTATATGTTATGAAATGTTTATTTTATGTTTATGCGAAATTGGGGGAAAGTGGGGAATAGTTTTAGGGGTTAAAAGGGGGGCGAGAGCAATCGAACTCGCTTAAAACGTCTCACTTTCGGGTAGAAACTCATTAAACAAAATTATAAATAAATGGTTATATGTTATGAAATGTTTATTTTATGTTTATGCGAAATTGGGGGAAAGTGGGGAATAGTTTTAGGGGTTAAAAGGGGGGCGAGAGCAATCGAACTCGCTTAAAACGTCTCACTTTCGGGTAGAAACTCATTAAACAAAATTATAAATAAATGGTTATATGTTATGAAATGTTTATTTTATGTTTATGCGAAATTGAGGGAAAGTGGGGAATAGTTTTAGGGGTTAAAAGGGGGGCGAGAGCAATCGAACTCGCTTAAAACGTCTCACTTTCGGGTAGAAACTCATTAAACAAAATTATAAATAAATGGTTATATGTTATGAAATGTTTATTTTATGTTTATGCGAAATTGAGGGAAAGTGGGGAATAGTTTTAGGGGTTAAAAGGGGGGCGAGAGCAATCGAACTCGCTTAAAACGTCTCACTTTCGGGTAGAAACTCATTAAACAAAATTATAAATAAATGGTTATATGTTATGAAATGTTTATTTTATGTTTATGCGAAATTGGGGGAAAGTGGGGAATAGTTTTAGGGGTTAAAAGGGGGGCGAGAGCAATCGAACTCGCTTAAAACGTCTCACTTTCGGGTAGAAACTCATTAAACAAAATTATAAATAAATGGTTATATGTTATGAAATGTTTATTTTATGTTTATGCGAAATTGGGGGAAAGTGGGGAATAGTTTTAGGGGTTAAAAGGGGGGCGAGAGCAATCGAACTCGCTTAAAACGTCTCACTTTCGGGTAGAAACTCATTAAACAAAATTATAAATAAATGGTTATATGTTATGAAATGTTTATTTTATGTTTATGCGAAATTGAGGGAAAGTGGGGAATAGTTTTAGGGGTTAAAAGGGGGGCGAGAGCAATCGAACTCGCTTAAAACGTCTCACTTTCGGGTAGAAACTCATTAAACAAAATTATAAATAAATGGTTATATGTTATGAAATGTTTATTTTATGTTTATGCGAAATTGGGGGAAAGTGGGGAATAGTTTTAGGGGTTAAAAGGGGGGCGAGAGCAATCGAACTCGCTTAAAACGTCTCACTTTCGGGTAGAAACTCATTAAACAAAATTATAAATAAATGGTTATATGTTATGAAATGTTTATTTTATGTTTATGCGAAATTGAGGGAAAGTGGGGAATAGTTTTAGGGGTTAAAAGGGGGGCGAGAGCAATCGAACTCGCTTAAAACGTCTCACTTTCGGGTCGAAACTCATTAAACAAAAAACTCATTTAAATTCATATCGTGACGAGATTCCCATTCTTATATCTTCGCCGGGGATTTCTTAAAACTTTCCCAAAACGTAATTCGATTTGTATATCTTAGTTTCGCCCGGGAAATACTCATTAGTGACTTAAGAAACTTAATCAATGTATTCTATTATTTTCTTGAACAAGAAACAATGCAATTATAAACATTAATTTCGTAAAATTCTCCTCGCTCGACTCTTTATAAAGAAAGAGGAGGAAGAAGAAGAATTCCACCGGCTCGTACACCTAAACCCCGCGCCCGGCCGCCCCCACCGACCGTCTCCATCGCCGCCTACCGCCCGCCCCCGCCGGCACTTTTCCAACCTGGGAGTAATTTGTCCGACGGGGGTTGCCTGCGATAAAACGCACGCAGAATTGTGATAGATTTAAGAATAAGGGACAGAGACAGATTATAAAACAAGCGAGATGTTTAAGCGAAAGAAGGAGTCAAAAGAGGAAATCCTTTTTAGGGATGAAATTCCACCAAAAATCCAACAGAAAATCACCGCATTAATCTTATAGTAATTTTATTTGCACTCTTCACTACATCAAATTTTTTAGTGTATGGACTGCTTTATTACCCTAATTGCAGTAATTGCGTTGTAGTTAACAATTAATTGGGTTAATTACGCTTCATATATGCATAATTACTAATTAGCCACCGAATTTACACCAAAAAACATTTTTTACCGACGCATTATCACAGCAAATATAGCCGACCATGCACTATATAAATTTTTTTTGGGTCAAAAATGCGAATAATTTTGTTGCGAGTGGATTTTCCGCGGTGGAAAATCGGCGGGCGAGTTCCGCAAGAAAACTACGTTTTAATTCTGATTTCCATTGGGGGTTTAGCCGAATTAAATACGGAATGAGAAAGGCTTTCGGATTTTCCAATTCTTAATACTCGGCATTACGCCGCAATTACAATGAGAGACGTAAAATATTACGTGCAATTATTTCGGCCGATAACTTAGGACGAACCGAAGTTATTGTGTGTATTCGAGGCGACGGCCTACCCCCGGAATCCACCCCCGAAAATGCCGCCCCTTGTTGAATAGTAGGTTTTTCTTATGTGCGTTGTGACAAAAAAAGTTGAAATATCTCGGAAATTTGGGGGTTTTTCGAAATTTTTTATTCTTCAAAACTTGTAGAGAATGGTTTTTTGAACAAATAGGTGAAATTTCTCTTCTTTGTCTCAATTATGTTTCGAAATAATTCAGGTTTTTTGAACGGGTGCACTATAGACATTTCGTTTTTTTTTATTTCAACTGCATTATGATAAAAGAGTCAAAATGTCTCGGAAATTTGGGGATTTTTCGAAATTTTTTATTCTTCGAAACTTGTAGAGAACGGTTTTTTGAATAAGTAGGTGAAATTTCGTTTTGTTATCTCAATTATTTTTCAAAATAAATCAGGTTTTTTGAAAGAGTGCACTAGACATTTGTTTTTTTATTTCATGTGCATTGTGATTAAAGAGTTATAATATCTCGGAAATTAGGGTATTTTTCGAAAAATTTTATTCTTCAAAACTTGTAGGGAATTAGTTTTTTGAAGAAATATATGAAATTTCATTTTTCTATCTTAATTAGTTTTCAAGATAATTAAGGTTTTTCGACCAATATCACTAGAATTTTTTTTCTTGTACATTATGACAAAAAAGTCAAAATATCTCGGTAATTTGCAGTTTTTTCGAAATTTTTAATTCTTCAAATCTTGTAGATAATTATTTTTTGGACTAATTACCGCATTAAAGTAAACTATCAACAATTGATAATGCCTCAAGGATGACCTAGTGACCCTCATTTATCACATTGCAATTAATTAAATACATATTTAAATTTGTACCAAAAACTAAATTTTTATAGTTTATTTCGCCGCCTCCAACAGCTTACAATGCGTTTATATTGCGTAAGTACAATTTTTCATAACCAAAATTACAAATACTGCAACCCTCCAAAGAGGTCCCCACCTGGTGCATATCCACCCACCTAGTGTCTCTACAAATCTCCAATTCCAGACACTCCTCATCGCTCTTCTAATAGACAACTCCAAGGAGTCTCTACTATTCCACAAGAAACCCGACCCCCAGGAGGCGGTAGACCCCAATACCATCGAACCAACAGTGACTAAACAACCGCTGCTCGGGAAAAACGGGAAACTGCACGATAAATTCGAGAAAATCGCCACAGATTTAAAAACCAAACCCCTGGTGGACCAGGAGGTGAATTTGCACGTGAAGGTCCTCCACAGCGAGATAGGGGTGAATGGGGCAATCACCATAGGTGGCCATAAAACCGGTGCGCATTTGTCTTCGCAAGCTAAAGTGCTGGGACAGGAGGCTGGGTTCAACGCCAACTTGCTCAAAGGTGCTGGTCACCCAGTGGGTAAGTTTGGTACTAGTTATATTGAACTTCTGGTGATGAGTAATTGTTTTTTTAGAGCTTGTTGGTGATGGTGATGGAGTAGATCCGCAGAAAGCGAGTGTTGGGGATAAGATTAAGAATTTGTTCCACCACAAGAAGGAGGAGGTTGCACCAGGTGGGGTCGCCTTTGGTGGTGTTGCGCAACCAAGTGTAGATAATTATTACATTCAACCTTAAATATTGGAGTTAATAATGAAGAAGTATGTACAATGGTGTGCAGGCCGATTGCTCGCTCACTTATCACCTTATTTTTCTATCTAAACGAGCTTCAGGGAGTACCAGAAAAGGAACGCTATAAGTTCGAGTGATCAATAAATAAATGATTGGATATATTGTTTTATTTACCCTAGATTTTCTACATGTAAATTACCATTCCTCGCAGGCAACTCGATTTTAGTAACAGCGATCTCGTAACTCCTCTAATTGACTGTTTGTATCTTCATCGGGCCGGAGAATCGTTTAAAAGGCCGTTCACGAAACGCGTAGTGGGTGGTTGCGTTGCATTTACGCTATTTATTGTTGTTATTAATATTTATCGCGGCGGTTTCTAATTAGTCTATGGACGAGTTCGCGTGCAGTCGAGTCTTCACCGGTCAATTAAAAGAGGAAGAAATTGTGGATATAGAATGCGAGTGAAGATTGTTAGGGGCCCTCGGGGAATGGTTTTTCCGTGTGGGAATTGCGATAGAGTTGGGTGAAATATTTTTTTGGTGCAAAAAATTAGGTATTTTTGGATTTTAGTGGAAAAAAAGTTCACCAGTTATGCATCCCTGGTGGGGATCGAACCCACGACCTTTGGATTAGAAGTCCAACGCGCTATCCTCTGCGCTACAGGGACTGACGGAGAAATTGATTTTATTCCCCCATTTGAAGTTACGCTTGATTTTGCAGGGATTTTGCGATTTTTTTGACAGCAAATGTCAAAATTTGTTTCGTTAAAAAATTATTTTGTTTTTTTTTGAATATTTTTTTTTTGAAAAAAAATATTTTTTTGCAAGATAATACCAAAATATTAATTTTTTTGGCAAAAAATGTCAAAATGTTATAAATTTAGCGAATATTTTTTTAAACAAAAAATTAGTTTTTAAATGAATATTTTTTGAAAAATAAATTTTTATCAAACACTAACTTAATAAAAAAAATAAATTACACACACTTTTGGAAAAAATAATACAAGAATATAATTATAAAAAATAATATTGTACAGATAAAAAAATCGATAGGCGCAATAAATCAGCTGTATCCCTACAAAATTGGGCAATTAGAGATAATTTATTATTAGTAAAAAGTCCTAATTATACCATTTATTTAGTCGAAATTCACGGCTCATTTACCATTGGCACATCCACACGCAACGCCATTAAACAACACCTCTTCAGGCAATGAAATGTTATCAGTAAAATTTTTTCACGCCTGATTTACCACCGTAAATAAATAAATAAATATCCCGAGTCCGGACCTGCCTCAAAAAATCATTAAATTAATGAAAAAAAAAATGTGTAGGAAGAAAATTCATTGCTATACATGGCGAAACATTATTTAGAAAAGTAATGCAATTATCCCGCCGTCGAGTAATTAGAAAAGCGGGGCCTTTTATCTTTTTCGAAGGGTACATGTTATTTCGCGAATAATTTTAATGAAAAAGTTTTTCCCGAGCGGGGGAAAGCGATTCGAAAATGTTATTATCGAAAACGACGGTTTATTAATTCGATTATTCTCATCGTATCGATAAACTTTTACCGATCGTGCCGTCGATCATTTTCGCAAAGGGTTCTTTAATTATCCCCGAGGAGGCGCTCCCCGAGGACCGGCCGAATTTAATATAATGTAATAACAATCGAGGAGTCGCTTAGGAGAATTTTATATCTCGGAATTTAGGGTGTTTTTCGAAATTTTTCGTTCTTTAAAAGTTGTAGAGAATTGTTTTTTTAACAAGTCGGTGAAATTTTGTTTTTATATCTCAATTAGTTTTCGAGATAATTTAGGTTTTTTAAAGACTTGCAATAGAAATTTACTTTTTTTTCTAGTGTATTAGGACGAAAAGGTCCAAATATCTCGGAAATTTGTTATTTTTCGAATTTTTTCGTTCTTCAAAACTTGTAGAGATTTGTTTTTATAACAAATCGGTGAAATTTCATTTTTATATCCCAATTAATTTTCGAGATAATTCAGGTAATTCAAAAAATATAGCAATAGAAATTTACTTTTTTTTCTAGTGTATTAGGAAGAAAAGGCCCAAATATCTCCGAAATTTGTTGTTTTTTTTAAATTTTTCGTTCTTCAAAACTTGTAGGGAATTATTTTTTTAACCAATGGGTGAAATTTCATTTTTATATCTCAATTAGCTTTCGAGATATTTCAGGTTTTTTAAAGACTATAGCAATAGAAATTTGCTTTTTTTTCTAGTGCATTAGGACAAAAAGGTCCAAATATCTCGGAAAGTTGTTGTTTTTTCGAAATTTTTCGTTCTTCAAAACTTGTAGGGAATTATTTTTTTAACCAATCGGTGAAATTTCATTTTTATATCTCAATTAGTTTTCGAGGTATTTCAGGTTTTTTAAAGACTATAGCAATAGAAATTTGCTTTTTTTTCTAGTGCATTGGGACGAAAGGGTCCAAATATCTCGGAAAATTGTTGTTTTTTAGAAATTATTCGTTCTTTAAAACTTGTAGAGAATTGTTTTTTAAACAAATCGGTGAAATTTCATTTTTATATCTCAATTAGCTTTCGAGATATTTCAGGTTTTTTAAAGACTATAGCAATAGAAATTTGCTTTTTTTTCTAGTGCATTGGGACGAAAGGGTCCAAATATCTCGGAAAATTGTTGTTTTTTAGAAATTATTCGTTCTTTAAAACTTGTAGAGAATTGTTTTTTAAACAAATCGGTGAAATTTCATTTTTATATCTCAATTAGCTTTCGAGATATTTCAGGTTTTTTAAAGACTATAGCAATAGAAATTTGCTTTTTTTTCTAGTGCATTGGGACGAAAAGGTCCAAATATCTCGGAAATTTGTTCTTTTTAGAAATTATTCGTTCTTTAAAACTTGTAGAGAATTGTTTTTTAAACAAATCGGTGAAATTTCATTTTTATATCTCAATTAGCTTTCGAGATATTTCAGGTTTTTTAAAGACTATAGCAATAGAAATTTACTTTTTTTTCTAGTGTATTAGGACGAAAAGGTCCAAATATCTCGGAAATTTGTTATTTTTCGAATTTTTTCGTTCTTCAAAACTTGTAGAGATTTGTTTTTATAACAAATCGGTGAAATTTCATTTTTATATCCCAATTAATTTTCGAGATAATTCAGGTAATTCAAAAAATATAGCAATAGAAATTTACTTTTTTTTCTAGTGTATTAGGAAGAAAAGGCCCAAATATCTCCGAAATTTGTTGTTTTTTTTTAAATTTTTCGTTCTTCAAAACTTGTAGGGAATTATTTTTTTAACCAATGGGTGAAATTTCATTTTTATATCTCAATTAGCTTTCGAGATATTTCAGGTTTTTTAAAGACTATAGCAATAGAAATTTGCTTTTTTTTCTAGTGCATTAGGACAAAAAGGTCCAAATATCTCGGAAAGTTGTTGTTTTTTCGAAATTTTTCGTTCTTCAAAACTTGTAGGGAATTATTTTTTTAACCAATCGGTGAAATTTCATTTTTATATCTCAATTAGTTTTCGAGGTATTTCAGGTTTTTTAAAGACTATAGCAATAGAAATTTGCTTTTTTTTCTAGTGCATTGGGACGAAAGGGTCCAAATATCTCGGAAAATTGTTGTTTTTTAGAAATTATTCGTTCTTTAAAACTTGTAGAGAATTGTTTTTTAAACAAATCGGTGAAATTTCATTTTTATATCTCAATTAGCTTTCGAGATATTTCAGGTTTTTTAAAGACTATAGCAATAGAAATTTGCTTTTTTTTCTAGTGCATTGGGACGAAAAGGTCCAAATATCTCGGAAATTTGTTCTTTTTAGAAATTATTCGTTCTTTAAAACTTGTAGAGAATTGTTTTTTAAACAAATCGGTGAAATTTCATTTTTATATCTCAATTAGCTTTCGAGATATTTCAGGTTTTTTAAAGACTATAGCAATAGAAATTTACTTTTTTTTCTAGTGTATTAGGACGAAAAGGTCCAAATATCTCGGAAATTTGTTATTTTTCGAATTTTTTCGTTCTTCAAAACTTGTAGAGATTTGTTTTTATAACAAATCGGTGAAATTTCATTTTTATATCCCAATTAATTTTCGAGATAATTCAGGTAATTCAAAAAATATAGCAATAGAAATTTACTTTTTTTTCTAGTGTATTAGGAAGAAAAGGCCCAAATATCTCCGAAATTTGTTGTTTTTTTTAAATTTTTCGTTCTTCAAAACTTGTAGGGAATTATTTTTTTAACCAATGGGTGAAATTTCATTTTTATATCTCAATTAGCTTTCGAGATATTTCAGGTTTTTTAAAGACTATAGCAATAGAAATTTGCTTTTTTTTCTAGTGCATTAGGACAAAAAGGTCCAAATATCTCGGAAAGTTGTTGTTTTTTCGAAATTTTTCGTTCTTCAAAACTTGTAGGGAATTATTTTTTTAACCAATCGGTGAAATTTCATTTTTATATCTCAATTAGTTTTCGAGGTATTTCAGGTTTTTTAAAGACTATAGCAATAGAAATTTGCTTTTTTTTCTAGTGCATTGGGACGAAAGGGTCCAAATATCTCGGAAAATTGTTGTTTTTTAGAAATTATTCGTTCTTTAAAACTTGTAGAGAATTGTTTTTTAAACAAATCGGTGAAATTTCATTTTTATATCTCAATTAGCTTTCGAGATATTTCAGGTTTTTTAAAGACTATAGCAATAGAAATTTGCTTTTTTTTCTAGTGCATTGGGACGAAAAGGTCCAAATATCTCGGAAATTTGTTCTTTTTAGAAATTATTCGTTCTTTAAAACTTGTAGAGAATTGTTTTTTAAACAAATCGGTGAAATTTCATTTTTATATCTCAATTAGCTTTCGAGATATTTCAGGTTTTTTAAAGACTATAGCAATAGAAATTTGCTTTTTTTTCTAGTGCATTGGGACGAAAGGGTCCAAATATCTCGGAAATTTGTTGTTTTTAGAAATTATTCGTTCTTTAAAACTTGTAGAGAATTGTTTTTTAAACAAATCGGTGAAATTTCATTTTTATATCTCAATTAGCTTTCGAGATATTTCAGGTTTTTTAAAGACTATAGCAATAGAAATTTGCTTTTTTTTCTAGTGCATTGGGACGAAAAGGTCCAAATATCTCGGAAATTTGTTCTTTTTAGAAATTATTCGTTCTTTAAAACTTGTAGAGAATTGTTTTTTAAACAAATCGGTGAAATTTCATTTTTATATCTCAATTAGCTTTCGAGATATTTCAGGTTTTTTAAAGACTATAGCAATAGAAATTTACTTTTTTTTCTAGTGTATTAGGACGAAAAGGTCCAAATATCTCGGAAATTTGTTATTTTTCGAATTTTTTCGTTCTTCAAAACTTGTAGAGATTTGTTTTTATAACAAATCGGTGAAATTTCATTTTTATATCCCAATTAATTTTCGAGATAATTCAGGTAATTCAAAAAATATAGCAATAGAAATTTACTTTTTTTTCTAGTGTATTAGGAAGAAAAGGCCCAAATATCTCCGAAATTTGTTGTTTTTTTTAAATTTTTCGTTCTTCAAAACTTGTAGGGAATTATTTTTTTAACCAATGGGTGAAATTTCATTTTTATATCTCAATTAGCTTTCGAGATATTTCAGGTTTTTTAAAGACTATAGCAATAGAAATTTGCTTTTTTTTCTAGTGCATTAGGACAAAAAGGTCCAAATATCTCGGAAAGTTGTTGTTTTTTCGAAATTTTTCGTTCTTCAAAACTTGTAGGGAATTATTTTTTTAACCAATCGGTGAAATTTCATTTTTATATCTCAATTAGTTTTCGAGGTATTTCAGGTTTTTTAAAGACTATAGCAATAGAAATTTGCTTTTTTTTCTAGTGCATTGGGACGAAAGGGTCCAAATATCTCGGAAAATTGTTGTTTTTTAGAAATTATTCGTTCTTTAAAACTTGTAGAGAATTGTTTTTTAAACAAATCGGTGAAATTTCATTTTTATATCTCAATTAGCTTTCGAGATATTTCAGGTTTTTTAAAGACTATAGCAATAGAAATTTGCTTTTTTTTCTAGTGCATTGGGACGAAAAGGTCCAAATATCTCGGAAATTTGTTCTTTTTAGAAATTATTCGTTCTTTAAAACTTGTAGAGAATTGTTTTTTAAACAAATCGGTGAAATTTCATTTTTATATCTCAATTAGCTTTCGAGATATTTCAGGTTTTTTAACGACTATAGCAATAGAAATTTGCTTTTTTTTCTAGTGCATTGGGACGAAAGGGTCCAAATATCTCGGAAATTTGTTGTTTTTAGAAATTATTCGTTCTTTAAAACTTGTAGAGAATTGTTTTTTAAACAAATCGGTGAAATTTCATTTTTATATCTCAATTAGCTTTCGAGATATTTCAGGTTTTTTAAAGACTATAGCAATAGAAATTTGCTTTTTTTTTTCATGTTTAGGACGAAAAAGTCCAAATATCTGAGTTATTAGGGTATTTATCGAAATTTTCTATTCTCCAAAACTTGTAGACAATTGCTTTTTTAACAAAACGCCGCCAATTTCATTTTTTTATCTCAATTAGCTTTCGAGATATTTCAGGTTTTTTAAAGACTATAGCAATAGAAATTTGCTTTTTTTTTCTAGTGCATTGGGACGAAAGGGTCCAAATATCTCGGAAATTTGTTCTTTTTAGAAATTATTCGTTCTTCAAAACTTGTAGGGAATTATTTTTTTAACCAATCGGTGAAATTTCATTTTTATATCTCAATTAGCTTTCGAGATATTTCAGGTTTTTTAAAGACTATAGCAATAGAAATTTGCTTTTTTTTCTAGTGCATTAGGACAAAAAGGTCCAAATATCTCGGAAATTTGTTGTTTTTTCCAGATTTTTCGTTCTTCAAAACTTGTAGGGAATTATTTTTTTAACCAATGGGTGAAATTTCATTTTTATATCTCAATTAGTTTTCGAGATATTTCAGGTTTTTTAAAGACTATAGCAATAGAAATTTGCTTTTTTTTTCATGTTTAGGACGAAAAAGTCCAAATATCTGAGTTATTAGGGTATTTATCGAAATTTTCTATTCTCCAAAACTTGTAGATAATTAACAAAACGTCGCCAATTTCATTTTTTTATCTCAATCACTTTACGAGATAATCGAAGTTTTCTTATAGAACAGTGAGAATGCAACTTTCCCACTCCAACCCACAGTTATTCTAATATAATCTCTGTTCAACTCATCGAATCCACCATATAGAACCTTATAGAACGCGCCCTATACATACTACATACATCTATGTATAGATATATGTGTGGGAATGCGTGTAGATAGATAGAGATTCCCGGCTAAGCGGTCGGGATTGGCATGTTGGGGAAAAAAGGGCCGGGTCTGCGGTAGGGCGATCGTGTGGAAGTCGAGCAAAAAGGAAAATTCCCGACTTTTACGCGCTTCCCGGTTCTCGGACAACATGCATCGACCTTCGGGACAACGCACCTCGTGCACTCCGGCCGCCTAAGCCGCCACCTACGATGCGGAGTCTTCCCTATAGAGATGGAAGTGGCATAACTGGTTGTTCCGTTACACTTCTATCTTATGGAGAAAATTTATGATATCTAATGTTTGGTAAAGAATGTATGAATTTAATTGCAGTGTAATAATGTGCACGAAGTAGAATAGAAGAGTACATTTAGAGTAGATTTGGAGTAGATTTGGAGTAGATTTACAGAAGATTCAGACTTAGAATTTTTTATTGTAAAGGTACAATCTTAATTACCCACATTTTAACGAATGTTTAATACGAAATATCATACAAAAGTCGATTTTGAACTGTTCCAAATTACCCCAAACCGTTTTTGGACTGGTCCAAGTTACTCCGAACTGTTCTGAACTGTTCTAAATTACTCTGAACTACTCCAAATTGCTCCGAAAGGTTTTTGAACTGGGCCAAATTACTCTGAACTGTTTTTGATCTCTTTCAAATTACTCCCAACTGTTCTGACCTGTTCTAAATTACTTTGAACAGTTCGAAACTACTCCGAAGAGATTTTGAACCGTTCTAAATTACTCCAAACTGCTCCAAATTACTCCAAGCCGTTTTTAAAGTGCACCAAATTACTCCCAACTGTTCCAAACTACTCCGAAGCTATTTCGAACTGTTTTAAATTACTCCGAAGCGATTTTGAACTATTCAAATTTACTAAGAACTGCTCCAAATTACCCTAAACGTTTTTTTGGACTGCTCCAAGTTACTCCGAACTATTCTGAATTGTTCTAAATTACTATGAACTGCTCCAAATTACTCCCAACTGTTCTGAACTGTTCTAATTTACTTTGAATTGTTCGAAACTACTCCAAACCGTTTTTGGACTGCTCCAAGTTACTCCGAAATGTTCTGAACTGTTCTAAATTACTCTGAACTGTTCTAAACTACTCCGAACGGATATTGAACTATTCTGAATTAGCCCGAACAGCTCCAAATTACTCCAAACCATTTTAGACCAAATTACTCCGAAATGTTCTGAACTGTTCTAAATTACTCTGAACTGTTCTAAACTACTCCGAACGGATATAGAACTATTCTGAATTAGCCCGAACAACTCCAAATTACTCCAAACCATTTTGGAACGGCACCAAATTACTCTGAACTATTTTTGAACTGCTCCAAATTACTCCCAACTGTTCTGAACTGTTTTAAGCTATTCCGAACTGCTCCAAATTACTCCAAACCGTTTTTGAACTGAGCCACATTACTCCGAAATATTCTGAACTGTTCTAAATTACTCTGAACTGTTCTAAACTACTCCGAACGGATTTTGAACTATTCTCAATTAGTCCGAACAACTCCAAATTACTCCAAACCATTTTGGAACGGCACCAAATTACTCTGAACTCTTTTTGAACTGCTCCAAATTACTCCCAACTGTTCTGAACTGTTTTAAGCTATTCCGAACTGCTCCAAATTACTCCAAACCGTTTTTGAACTGAGCCACATTACTCCGAAATATTCTGAACTGTTCTAAATTACTCTGAACTGTTCTAAACTACTCCGAACGGATTTTGAACTATTCTCAGTTAGTCTGAACAGCCCTAAATTACTCCAAACCATTTTGGAACGGCACCAAATTACTCTGAACTATTTTTGAACTGCTCCAAATTACTCCCAACTGTTCTGAACTGTTTTAAGCTATTCCGAACTGCTCCAAATTACTCCAAACCGTTTTTGAACTGAGCCACATTACTCCGAAATATTCTGAACTGTTCTAAATTACTCTGAACTGTTCTAAACTACTCCGAACGGATTTTGAACTATTCTCAGTTAGTCTGAACAGCCCTAAATTACTCCAAACCATTTTGGAACGGCACCAAATTACTCTGAACCTCTTTTTAAATGCTCCAAATTACTTCCATCTGTTCTGAACTGTTTTAAGCTACTCCGAACTGCTCCAAATTACTCCAAACCGTTTTAGAACTGATCCTAATTACTCCGAAATGTTCTGAACTGATCTAAATTACTCTGAACTGTTCTAAACTACTCCGAACTGCTCAAATTACTCCAAACCGTTTTCGAACTGCACCAAATTACTCCCATCTGTTCTGAACTGTTCTAAATTACTCCGAACAGTCCCTGAATTATTCCAAAGTATTCTTTTCTTAAAATTTTCTCTATTTCTTCGGTATTTATTATTTATTATAGGTATATTTTTATTTGAATTTTCTATTGCTGAACAACCCCGGAGTAACGGTCCCATCTCTAGGAAGCGGTAGGCGCGCCAGCGAGAGGCGGGGTCCCGCCGGCTCCGGAGGCCTCGTGCACCGCTAATTAACACATAACGCACAGGTTGGTGTCAAATCGACTAACGGTCCGGGCCCGGAACAATATATTAACCAACCATTTAATAATAATAATTTATCTACAATCTATACAAATTTTTTTTATTTGATTTTTGTGTTGTTTATGAGATAAAGAAGTATCATATTGGGAATGAAGTTATGTAGATATTATTTATGAATTTATGTTTATCCGGGGAAAGGCTAATTGGGGAAAAGAGCGATTTCAAATTGGTTTACTTTTATCGCTAAAAGCTCTTTTTGCATTAGAGGAAATTATTATACGAATTTATATTTCAATTACGCATTCGAGCAATTACTCCAACTTACCGAAAGTATAAATTATCTAGCTCATGAATTAACGATTCCTTTTGGAAAAATTAATAATTAAAAAAATAGAAAAATAGAAAACAATAAGACATTTTATATTTTAAAGATTAATCTTGTGGATTTCAAAAATCCATACAAAAATACGCATTTTATAGCTCCAAATTACTATAAAACCGTTTTTGAATTGCATCAAATTACTCCGAACTGTTCTAAGTTACTCTGAACTGTTCTCAACTGTCCTAAATTACTCTGAACTGTTCTCAACTGTCCTAAATTACTCTGAAATGCTCCAAATTACTCCGGAAGCTTTTTGAACTGAGCCAAATTCCTCCGAACTGTTCTAAACTGCACCAAATTACTCCCAACTGTTCTAAACCACTTCTAAACAGTATTTGAACTGTTCTAAATTACTCTCGACTGTTCTAAATTACTCTCAACTGTTCTAAATTAATCTGATCTGTTCTGAATTACTCTGACCCTGTTCTAAGTTACTCTGAACTGTTCTCAACTGCTCCAAATTACTTTGAATGCTTTTTGAACTGAGCCAAATTACTCCAAACTGTTCTAAATAACACCAAATTACTCCCAACTGTTCTAACTAATTCTAAACAGTTTTTGAACTGTTCTAAATTACTCTGAACTGTTCTAAGTTACTCTGACCTGTTCCAAGTTACTCTGAACTGTTCTCAACTGTTCTAAATTACTCTGATCTGTTCTAAATTGCTCTGAACTGTTCTAAATTAATCTGATCTGTTCTAAATTACTCTGACCCTGTTCTAAGTTACTCTGAACTGTTCTCAACTGCTCCAAATTACATTGAATGCTTTTTGAACTGAGCCAAATTACTCCAAACTGTTCTAAATAACACCAAATTACTCCCAACTGTTCTAACTAATTCTAAACAGTTTTTGAACTGTTCTAAATTACTCTGAACTGTTCTTAGTTACTCTGAACTATTCTAAATTACTCTGAACTATTCTAAATTACTCTGAACTATTCTAAATTACTCTGAACTGTTCTAAATTACTCTGAACTATTCTAAATTGCTCTGATCTGTTCTAAATTACTCTGACCCTGTTCTAAGTTACTCTGAACTGTTCTCAACTGCTCCAAATTACTTTGAATGCTTTTTGAACTGAGCCAAATTACTCCAAACTGTTCTAAATAACACCAAATTACTCCCAACTGTTCTAACTAATTCTAAACAGTTTTTGAACTGTTCTAAATTACTCTGAACTGTTCCAAGTTACTCTGAACTGTTCCCAACTGTTCTAAATTACTCTGATCTGTTCTAAATTGCTCTGAACTGTTCTAAATTAATCTGATCTGTTCTAAATTACTCTGACCCTGTTCTAAGTTACTCTGAACTGTTCTCAACTGCTCCAAATTACTTTGAATGCTTTTTGAACTGAGCCAAATTACTCCAAACTGTTCTAAATAACACCAAATTACTCCCAACTGTTCTAACTACTTCTAAACAGTTTTTGAACTGTTCTTAGTTACTCTGAACTATTCTAAATTACTCTGAACTGTTCTAAATTACTCTGAACTGTTCTAAGTTACTCTGAACTGTTCTCAACTGTTCTAAATTACTCTGAACTGCTCCAAATTACTCCGAATGCTTTTTAAACTGAGCCAAATTACTCCAAACTGTTCTAAATAACACCAAATTACTCCCAACTGTTCTAACTACTTCTAAACAGTTTTTGAACTGTTCTAAATTACTCTGAACTGTTCTCAACTGTTCTAAATTACTCTGATCTGTTCTAAATTGCTCTGAACTGTTCTAAATTAATCTGATCTGTTCTAAATTACTCTTACCCTGTTCTAAGTTACTCTGAACTGTTCTCAACTACTCCAAATTACTTTGAATGCTTTTTGAACTGAGCCAAATTACTCCAAACTGTTCTAAATAACACCAAATTACTCCCAACTGTTCTAACTAATTCTAAACAGTTTTTGAACTGTTCTAAATTACTCTGAACTGTTCCCAACTGTTCTAAATTACTCTGATCTGTTTTAAATTGCTCTGAACTGTTCTAAATTAATCTGATCTGTTCTAAATTACTCTGACCCTGTTCTAAGTTACTCTGAACTGTTCTCAACTGCTCCAAATTACTTTGAATGCTTTTTGAACTGAGCCAAATTACTCCAAACTGTTCTAAATAACACCAAATTACTCCCAACTGTTCTAACTACTTCTAAACAGTTTTTGAACTGTTCTAAATTACTCTGAACTGTTCTAAGTTACTCTGACCTGTTCCAAGTTACTCTGAACTGTTCTCAACTGTTCTAAATTAATCTGATCTGTTCTAAATTACTCTGACCCTGTTCTAAGTTACTCTGAACTGTTCTCAACTGCTCCAAATTACTTTGAATGCTTTTTGAACTGAGCCAAATTACTCCAAACTGTTCTAAATAACACCAAATTACTCCCAACTGTTCTAACTAATTCTAAACAGTTTTTGAACTGTTCTAAATTACTCTGAACTGTTCTAAGTTACTCTGACCTGTTCCAAGTTACTCTGAACTGTTCTCAACTGTTCTAAATTACTCTGATCTGTTCTAAATTGCTCTGAACTGTTCTAAATTAATCTGATCTGTTCTAAATTACTCTGACCCTGTTCTAAGTTACTCTGAACTGTTCTCAACTGCTCCAAATTACTTTGAATGCTTTTTGAACTGAGCCAAATTACTTCAAACTGTTCTAAATAATTCTAAACAGTTTTTGAACTGTTCTAAATTACTCTGAACTGTTCTTAGTTACTCTGAACTATTCTAAATTACTCTGAACTATTCTAAATTACTCTGAACTATTCTAAATTACTCTGAACTGTTCTAAATTACTCTCGACTGTTCTAAATTAATCTGATCGGTTCTGAATTACTCTGACCCTGTTCTAAGTTACTCTGAACTGTTCTCAACTGCTCCAAATTACTTTGAATGCTTTTTGAACTGAGCCAAATTACTCCAAACTGTTCTAAATAACACCAATTTACTCCCAACTGTTCTAACTAATTCTAAACAGTTTTTGAACTGTTCTTAGTTACTCTGAACTATTCTAAATTACTCTGAACTGTTCTAAATTACTCTGAACTGTTCTCAACTGTTCTAAATTACTCTGATCTGTTTTAAATTGCTCTGAACTGTTCTAAATTACTCTGAACTGTTCTAAATTACTCTGAACTGTTCTAAGTTACTCTGAACTGTTCTCAACTGTTCTAAATTACTCTGAACTGCTCCAAATTACTCCGAATGCTTTTTAAACTGAACCAAATTACTCCAAACTGTTCTAAACTGCACCAAATTACTCCCAACTGTTCTAACTAATTCTAAACAGTTTTTGAACTGTTCTAAATTACTCTGAACTGTTCTTAGTTACTCTGAACTATTCTAAATTACTCTGAACTGTTCTCAACTGTTCTAAATTACTCTGAACTGATCCATTACTCCGAATGCTGTTTGAACTGAACCAAATTACTCCCGAACTGTTCTGAACTACTTCTAAACAGTTTTTGAGCAATTCGAGCAATTACTCCAAACTATCTGAACTCACAAATTACCGATCCCCTTTGGACAATTAATTAAAAAAAAAGTGTAACGCCACTGGGGTTTTTCGTACAAGTAGATATTCCCTTACATAACCCGCAATAACCGTAGGATATAATATAATATTTCCATTCCTTTGGCATTGTTGCAAAGTATACAGATACATCTTTCGAGTGCAGACTGACAAAAACACCTCTTCTAACGTCACCCACAATAATACCATCTCAATCAAGTGAGCCGAACCAAGATATGTTTATTCCTCTTATATTTGTGACGCAGTATTTTATGTAAAACTAACAAAGGCTGTTATGAGGCTCTGTCGCTCTTCTCTTCTCTAATTATGGAGAAGGCTATGCCTATTTAGATATACTCATATTGTAACTATGACGAAAATGAGCCGAGGTGATGGTTTTGTTGTGTTGCATAAAAAGTATAAAAAAAATGTTGTTTATTGCCTTCATCAGTGACTATATTGATCATATTTTAATATTTTGAAATATTAATTTTCAGGGTAGATTCAGAGAAGATTCATAGTAGAGTATAAATTGAGAGTAGATTCTCATATTTGATAAAAATATAAGTTAACTAAAAGTAAAAATTAAAAGTACAAGTTCTGTTCTGTGAACTATAAATAACCCTGAACTGTTCTAAAATTACTCCAAACTGCTTTAAGTTACTCCGAACCGTTTTTAATTTGCACCAAATTACTCCGAACTGTTTTTGAACTGTTCTAAATTACTTCTAAATGTTCTCAACTGTTCTAAATCATTCCGAACTGTTCCGAACTGTTCTAAATTACTCTGGTCTGTTCTAAATTACTCTGGTCTGTTCTAAATTACTCTGAATTGCTCCAATTTACTCCGAACGGTTCTGAACTGTTCTAAATTACTCCGAACTGTTCCGAACTGTTCTAAATTAACTGAACTGTTCTAAATTACTCCGAACTGTTCTAAATTACTCTGAACCTTCTAAATTACTGTTCTAAATTAGTCTGAATTGCTCCAATTTACTCCGAACTGTTCCAAACTGTTCTAAATTAACTGACCTGTTCTAAATTACTCTGAATTGCTCCAATTTACTCCGAACTGTTCTGAACTGTTCTAAATTACTCCGAACTGTTCCAAACTGTTCTAAATTAACTGACCTGTTCTAAATTACTCTGAACCTTCTAAATTACTGTTCTAAATTAGTCTGAATTGCTCCAATTTACTCCGAACGGTTCTAAACTGTTCTAAATTACTCCGAACTGTTCCAAACTGTTCTAAATTAACTGACCTGTTCTAAATTACTCTGAACCTTCTAAATTACTGTTCTAAATTAGTCTGCATTGATCCATATTACTCCAAACCGTTTTTAAACTGCATCAAAAGTTACTCCAAACCGTTTTTAATTTGCTCCAAATTACTCCGAACTGTTCCGAACTGTTCTATATTACTCTGGCCTGTTTTAAATTACTCTGAACCTTCTAAATTACTGTTCTAAATTAGTCTGAATTGCTCCAATTTACTCCGAACTGTTCTGAACTGTTCTAAATTACTCCGAACTGTTCCAAACTGTTCTAAATTAACTGACCTGTTCTAAATTACTCTGAACCTTCTAAATTACTGTTCTAAATTAGTCTGAATTGCTCCAATTTACTCCGAACTGTTCTGAACTGTTCTAAATTACTCCGAACTGTTCCAAACTGTTCTAAATTAACTGACCTGTTCTAAATTACTCTGAACCTTCTAAATTACTGTTCTAAATTAGTCTGAATTGCTCCAATTTACTCCGAACTGTTCTGAACTGTTCTAAATTACTCCGAACTGTTCCAAACTGTTCTAAATTAACTGGCCTGTTCTAAATTACTCTGAACCTTCTAAATTACTGTTCTAAATTAGTCTGAATTGATCCATATTACTCCAAACCGTTTTTAAACTGCATCAAAAGTTACTCCAAACCGTTTTTAATTTGCTCCAAATTACTCCGAACTGTTCCGAACTGTTCTATATTACTCTGGCCTGTTTTAAATTACTCTGAACCTTCTAAATTACTGTTCTAAATTACTTTGAACTGCTTCAAATTACTCCAAACCGTTTTTGAACTGCATCAAGTTACTCCAAACCGTTTTTGAACTGTATCAAGTTACTCCGAACCGTTTATTATTTGCTCCAAATTACTCCGAACTGTTCTGAACTGGTCTAAATTACTCTGAACTGTTCAGTCGTAGATTCAGGGTAGATTTCGACTCCGTATTCTTATTAATCCACGAATTATTTACCTACTTGAAAAAAAAACCATTTACCCCAAAAAAAATTTATCTACTGAAAAAATCAATCGTACAATGCTTACTTATTGATCGAATAATTCAACTAATTCGAGCACGAGAAACGAAGATGCATAAATTATAAAAAAAAAAACCCACCCCAATTTATTTGCATTCGGGCGTACAGATTGTATTGAAAAAGAAACAGGTCGACGAAGGGACGCGTTTTTCCTCAGCCCCCGCGAATTCGACGAGGGGCCGAGGGCGGCAGAAGACCGCCGCTCGGGCGATATTTTCAAGGAATTTCGGAATGCAATCTTTTCATTAAAGCTCAAGGGTTTAAAGCCCTTAAAGAAATTAGTGCGTGCACGGAGAAATAGCGTCACGTCTGCCGGGCGATGGGAAAACAAAACGAAAAAGAGGACCGGCGGGGGCGGCGCGGCGGGGGCGGTTTTATATATTCCTTATGTACTATAAGAAACCGTGGAGCGGTGGGCGAGAGGGGCCCGGGGAAGGGCGGGCGGTAGCCTCGAAAATTATAAAAGGGGTGAGAAAAGTCCCTTTTTGTTTCGCGACGAAAACGCATTATTCTCAGTCGCCGCTGAGGCACAATGGCGTCTTACATACATTATTGTCGTTGGTCGTTTCTGCTGAGGCGATTATCATTAAAAATATTAATGGTTTTACATTCTTCATGCGAGCCTTAATTTATTTCCCGCGAGTTTTCTTACGCCCGATGACTAATCGCTCTCACAGAGCTCTCCCGATTCTCATCGAGGGCTTTATTTCGCCCGGCGTGATTTTTCCCACCCTTTACCGATATTCGAAAAAATTTGGCAACGCCGCTTAAGTACTTAAAAACCCAATTACTCGATAAATTAGTCAACAATGTAATGGAGAAGACCGGAGAAGGTTTTTCAAAACCGTGTGTTCTAAGAAGGCGTGTAATGAAATTTTTATTTTTTTCTGTGGCCAAATAAGGCCGCAATTAATTTTTAAAGTTTGAAAAACGTCACACAATCGTCATACACTCTGCTCCAATCAAAGCGAGAGTTGCAAAGAAAAGTCACATTTAGCAAGTTTGCCACGTTTCCTATTACTCTTCTTTAGTCCGCAAAATGTGCGTTTTTTGTATATTTATTGCAATAAACATTTTCTGATTTATCCATTTCTTCCATTACCTAATGGATAATTCGATATATTAATATAAAAATAACATCTTCATCTGTATAAATTGTAACCGATTTTCGTGTTAAAAACACAAATAATGGTCCTGAAAAATTTATTTGGCAACATTCTTGTCAACGTCAATATTATCAGTAAAGTGTTTTGTGCCAAACTACAATTCGTGTAATTTGTTTTGTGCATTTTTCAGAAAAATCTGACAAATGACAGTTTGCTTTTTGTTCATTTGTGTATTCTTTGTTACTGCGTTCGAAAATTCATACTATTCACTATACAACAAGACGTGAGTGGTTTATGATTGGTTGATAAGGTATGAGTCAAAACCCGAAATTTTTAAATTTCGAAGGGCTATAACTTTTTAATGGAGAAGACCACGATGTGAGATATGCGGATTTCGACAAAATATACTATTAGAAATGATTTATTAGAGCTCAAAACCGTTTTCAGTTGCTCAAAAGGTGTTATAATTAAAAAGATATAGCCCTTCGAAATTTAAATATTTCGGGTTCTGACTCATAAGTCATCAACCAATCATAAACCACTCACGTCTTGTTGTATACTAAATAATATGAATTTTCGAACGCAGTAACAAAGAATACACAAACGAACAAAAATCAAACTGTCACTTGTCAGATTTTTCTGAAAATTGCGCAAAACAAATTACACGAATTGCAGTTCGGCACAAAACACTTTACTGATAATATTGACGTTGACAAGAATGTTGCCAAATAAATTTTCCAGGACCATAATTTCCGTTTTTAACACGAAAATCGGTTACAATTTATACAGATGAAGATATTATTTCTATATTAATATATCGAATTATCCATTAGGTAATGGAAGAAATGGATCAATCAGAAAATGTTTATTGCAATAAATATACAAAAAACGCACATTTTGCGGAGTATAGAAGAGTAATAGGAAACGTGGCAAACTTGCTAAATGTGACTTCTCTTTGCAACTCTCGCTTGGATTGGAGCCGAACGTATGACGATTGTGTGACGTTTTTCAAACTTTAAAAATTAATTGCGGCCTTATTTGGCAACAGAAAAAAATAAAAATTTCATTACGCGCCTTCTTAGAACACACGGTTTTGAAAAAAAAATTAAAAAAAAAGTCGTGGTCTTCTCCATTATAACACATTTTGAGCAACTAAAAATGGTTTTGAGCTCTAATAAATCATTTCTAATCGTATCTTTTGCCGAAACCCTCTTATCTCACTCTATTGCGACGTTGCCGAGTTCTAATTTTTTACTTCAATATGGGGAATTTTCGAATATTTCGAACATGATTTAATAGAACTAAAAAGCGGTAATGACATCATATTGCAACGTTCCCAAGTTTTTTTTTTCGATAAAAAAGTCTTCGCTTGCTGAACCGTTCCAAATAGTCCTGAATTTGTTCCAAATGATTTTATACTGTTCTAAATGGTTCTAAGAGCAACCTCAACTGTTTCAAATGGTTCTATAGGGAACTCTAAAATGGTTCTGGACTGTTCTAAATAATTCCGGAGAGTCCTAAAATGTTCTAAGATTATCCTGAATTGATTCAAATGACCCTAGTCAGTTCTAAAATGGTTCTAGATGATTCAGGACAGTTCTAATGTGTTCTGGGTCGTTTTTCAAATGAAAAGTTCTAAATGGTCATTCTAAAATGGATCTGAATAGTTCTAGTTTATCCTGGACCGTCCCAAATAGTCCTGAATTTGTTCTTAATTATTTTATTCTGTTCTAAATGGTTCTAAGAGCATCATGAACTGTTTCAAATGGGGTTGTGGACTGTTCTAAATGATTCTTGACGGTCCTAAAATGTTCTAAGAATATCCTGAATTGATTCAAATGACCCTAGTCAGTTCTAAAATGGTTCTAGATGATTCAGGACAGTTCTAATGTGTTCTGGGTCGTTTTTCAAATGAAAAGTTCTAAATGGTCATTCTAAAATGGATCTGAATAGTTCTAGTTTATCCTGGACCGTCCCAAATAGTCCTGAATTTGTTCTTAATTATTTTATTCTGTTCTAAATGGTTCTAAGAGCATCATGAACTGTTTCAAATGGGGTTGTGGACTGTTCTAAATGATTCTTGACGGTCCTAAAATGTTCTAAGAATATCCTGAATTGATTCAATTGATCCTGGTCAGTTCTAAAATGGTTCTAGATGATTCAGGACAGTTCTAATGCGTTCTGGAACAGTTAGAACATGTTAGAGCCACCCAAATTCAAAATATTGTGAGTGGCTGTATAGCCTTTATTTTCAAGCCCAGATACCAAGTGTTAAACAGTTAGAAGATCTTGGAGCCACCCGAATTCAAAATTTTTAGATTCTACTCGATGAACTGTTGAAAATTAGTCGAAAAATTACTAATTAATCAAGACAAATATAAAATTAATGCGTTCAAAATAAGGCAATAATAACGTCATTTTGCAACGTTGTCACGTTGTGTATTTTTTCTTCAATATTAGAGATTTTTTTTCAACATGCATATTTTATTTTGCATGTTTTTTATTTGTTTGAACGGTTATTTATGCATTTCCCACGCGTATGGAATCGGATAACACGAATCAAGGTAGAGATCGTGTTTTAACAGTTTCGCGAATCTGATTATTGTTATGTAGATACTTCTAGCGTATGTATAAAGCGAAACGGGCTGTATAATTTACACGTAAGAGACCGTTAGGATATTTCGCGAATAGATTGACGAGTGGTTGGTTCAATTTTTTGCAAAACTTATTAAAAACGCCTAAAAAAACGAAAATCTTTACAACAGCACAAATCCCATTCGCGATCTCGCGAATTATTTAAAAGCGAAGGAATAAAAGGTTTTATAAACACGACTTTTGCGCGTAGTTTTTTTTGTTTATTCTCGCATTTTTCGCCTTCATCTCGTGCTCCTATTTTTTATATTTCTTTATATAGTATTCGTTTTTTATTTTTTCGCGTTAATCTCGGACCATTCCGCATGGCAAAAAGCTTAAATAAAATAGATTGCCGGATTCTTGTTTTTCTTTCGCGAGGAGATTAATTAGTTTAATTCTCGGCTACGTCGAAGTTAACCAAGATATGCAGACGAGGAAACCGAAGAGATGGGGGAGCGGGAGGCGGGCGAAAAGCGGGGGGGCGGCGGCGAAACCGCCGAGAGCCGACTTCATCTAAGAATATCGGATTAGAGAGGCCTCCCCATCATGAATCCCGATATTTTATTTATTTATTTATTTATTTACAAACAATGTGTAACTGTGTCCCGTTTGGGTCGCGACTGGTGGGTATCTCGGTTATTAAGATTTGATTGGACATTGCGGTTTTCGCGAACCTGTACTACTTTTTTGTCAAACTAACAATGGTACAAACAGATTTTTTAAATCTCTTTTCATTTTTGACTTACAGGGCGATAATGAAAATTCTGACTTATTCAGCCACCCTCGTATCTCGTTTGCTATTGAAGATATTTTAAATGTGTAAACTGATTATTATAGATAATTTTACGTAGAATTCAGTGACGTCCTTAGTTTTTTTTATGAGGGTTACAATTTCTGAAATATGACAGCAACTTTTGTATTTTTTTAATGGAACACCCTGTATTTTTATTGGCCATTAAATTTGTAATTTTTTTCTCTTTTTAATGATATGGCACATTGTATATTTTGAATTTTCTTAAAACGCTCAAAAAAGAGAAAAACTATTTTATTATAAAAATGGTTAGGGGGCTATGCGGAAAAACAAAAAAATCGTAGAAATGTTTTATTTAATATTCTCAACAACTATTTTTGTTCTAAAAGTATTTTATTTTGTTTTTTCTGCATATCCCCCTAACCATTTTTCGAATAAAATAGTTTTTCTCTTTTTTGAGTGTTCTAATGAAATTCAAAGTATAGAATGTGCCATATCATTAAAAAGAGAAAAAAATTACAAATTTAATAGGCAATAAAAATACAGGGTGTTCCATTAAAAAAAAAATATAAGTTGGTGTCATATTTCAGAAATGGTAACCCCCATAAAAAAACTAAGGACGTCACTGAATTCTACGTAAAATTATCTATAATAATCAGTTTACATATTTAAAATATCTTCAATAGCAAACGAGATACGGGGGTGGCTGAATAAGTCAGAATTTTCATTATCGCCCTGTAACTCAAAAATGAAAAGTGATTTAAAAAATCTGTTTGTGTCATTGTAAATTTGACAAAAAAGTAGTACAGGTTCGCGAAAACAGCAATGTCCTATCAAGTCTAATAACCGAGATACCCCCCAGTCGCGACCAAAATGGGACACAGTACAAGAATCTATACAGGGTGTTTCCGAACTTGGGGTACAATTTTTAATGATGAAGTGACAACGGGTCATCTTAGCGAATTATGTGATTATTTAGTCAAAACCGCCAAGAAAAATATTTATCAAAAATTAATTAAAAATGTAAAAAAAAATCTAAGAAATACCGTCCTGCATAACAATTGCAGTCGCTCTCGACTCGCGCGGTACGATCGAACTCACCGTAAAATTAGAATCGACAAAATCACAACAAAATAATGATTGATTAATTAATACTTATCTCATTCAAATTTATTTATTAGGACTTTTATTTAATCCATATGGTCTCTGAATTTTTAGAATCATGGATAAATTATAAAATTAACCCGGGTTTTCCAAATAATAAAAGAAAAAACATTCAACTCAAAAGAAATATTAGCTCACCTATTTTGTTGTAGAAAAATGGCTTGAAATTCATAGTAATTATTCAAACTTATCACCGTCTTATTGTAAGTACACACCAACTTGTTAAACTGTGAAGAACACTAAGAACTAAATAAACTGAGAAGAACACGAAGAACAAACTAAACTTAGAAGAACACCTAATAATATCAAATAAATCACTAAAAAAACAGTATAAAAAAATCTATTTGACCGTGAGGTTAACAACCCTACAAGACAATACGCACTAGAAAGCAATAGTCTACGTTTTTCGAAATGAGGCGCGCGGAGGGTGAAATTTGCTCGTCCTAGCATCGGTTTTTGAAACCGATCAGCTGACTATGGCGGCCAGGATTGTATTCGCTCTTTGATTTTTTTTATAATGGCTCTATTTTGTTTATAATACATTTTTTAGAAAAACGAAATCTGCGAATCGGTTTCAAATTATGCGAACTATCACCCCTAGAAAATTGTCTCCCAAGTTCGGAAACACCCTGTATAGGAAAGGTAGAGGAAATAAAAATTATTAAATTTCTGGAAATATACTCAAAATTGAATCAAAACAAGTTGAAAATTATCCACAAAAAAAACAACAACAAATCACAATATTTCTTCGCAATCAAATTAAATCAAAATTTTGATACATTACTTTTTTTTTTTCATCATCATTATTGGCCTCTTACCCCTATAACCAACCAGCCAACAAAACAAAATCAATTTAAAAAAAATATCCAGCGACATTTAGATCGAATTTTCGAGGGGTCGCGCCGCTGAGTTGTCCCCTTTTTCTCGCGGCGAGGCCGTCCCGCCGCCTCCGCCGCCGCCGCCTCGATCAAAACGGAAGCCCCGTTGACCGGATGAAAGTAAAATAAACCTCTGGAGTGTCCTCGGTTGTATTTTTAACCCGCTTGAAATACGGCCGTATTAATCTCGCCGCAACAATAAATGGGAAATCCACTGATGGCGGGAATTTTCTTTATTCGCCGCCGGTTTCGGAAATAATTTGCAATATCGCCGAAAATTTGAATGTATTAGCTCTTTTCTTCCGCATATCCTCCAAGGGGACGGCCCCACTCGCCCACCCTTTCCTTTTTTTAAGGGACCTTGATGTTAATGCATCGGTGTTTGGGGTGTTTTCTGGATGATTTAGGGGTGGATTTTTAATGTACTAATGCAATTTTTGAGTTATTTAATTTAACGGTAATTTATTGCACGTTTTATTGATTACGATTAGTAATGTATGTAAGATAATAATGAACCTAGATCATCCACCAATTTTTTGAATCTCTCGTGGTGGAGTAAATTCACAACATATTATTCAGAGTAGATTATTTGTGGATTGGTACCTGTCAAATTAAAATGTATAATCAGCTTTACGCCCAATTTATCATATAGTACGTTCATTTTAATCCAGCGCTGACGTCACGCGAGCTTCAAACAAATTTCTATATGTACTTTTTTTCCGAATAAGCTTCCTTATTAGCCGCGACGCAGAGACACAAATTTTCCATCAATTAAAATTGCCTCCGAATAGGCGAAGAGGTAAAAGGCCGAAGAAGTCAAAGGGCGGCGGCGGAGGCGGCAGCAGCGACAATTCCACGTAGTGCATCCGCATCCGCGAAGAAATTGGTCGGGAATCTAATTTCCAGTCGCCCCGTCTAATTCCTCATTCTTTTATTTTAACGGCGGAGAGCTCGGGGGCGGCGGGGGGCGGGCGCGGGGGCGGCGGGCCGGCTCGGGTTTTTGCATCAATGTGTGTGTTCTCTCCCTTATTTTAACTAGCTGGCGGAGCACCCCCCCGCCGCCCGCCGGGCTCCATCCTTTTCATTTCCCATCAGCGCGCCTTCTTTCTCCGGGCTCATTAAGTCTTGTATCGATCGAAAAGAGCCGTCTTTCTTCCACATTTCTTACGTCGTGTGAGAAATTTTAATATGCCGCGCACTGGTTACGGCCCGGCCGCTATTCTCATTAATGCCACATCTACGGGGGCCCCACCAAAACTTCCCTCTAAACACTATTCTTCTACCATATCAATTTAATTCTGGTGTGACGTTACGACGTCGAAATATTAAGTAGACTATATGGAAGTAATTCAAAAAGTTCATTATTCTTTTGTACTATATCAATTTAATTTAGTGTGACGTCACGATATCGAAATATTAAATAGACTATATGGAAGTAATTCAAAAAGTTCATTATTCTTTTGTACTATATCAATTTAATTTAGTGTGACGTCACGATATCGAAATATTAAATAGACTATATGGAAGTAATTCAAAAAGTTCATTATTCTTTTGTACTATATCAATTTAATTTAGTGTGACGTCACGATATCGAAATATTAAATAGACTATATGGAAGTAATTCAAAAAGTTCATTATTCTTTTGTACCATATCAATTTAATTTAGTGTGACGTCACGATATCGAAATATTAAATAGACTATATGGAAGTAATTCACAAAGTTCATTATTCTTTTGTACTATATCAATTTAATTTAGTGTGACGTCACGATATCGAAATATTAAATAGACTATATGGAAGTAATTCAAAAAGTTCATTATTCTTTTGTACTATATCAATTTAATTTAGTGTGACGTCAGGATATCGAAATATTAAATAGACTATATGGAAGTAATTCACAAAGTTCATTATTCTTTTGTACTATATCAATTTAATTTAGTGTGACGTCAGGATATCGAAATATTAAATAGACTATATGGAAGTAATTCACAAAGTTCATTATTCTTTTGTACTATATCAATTTAATTTAGTGTGACGTCAGGATATCGAAATATTAAATAGACTATATGGAAGTAATTCACAAAGTTCATTATTCTTTTGTACTATATCAATTTAATTTAGTGTGACGTCACGATATCGAAATATTAAATAGACTATATGGAAGTAATTCACAAAGTTCATTATTCTTTTGTACTATATCAATTTAATTTAGTGTGACGTCACGATATCGAAATATTAAATAGACTATATGGAAGTAATTCACAAAGTTCATTATTCTTTTGTACTATATCAATTTAATTTAGTGTGACGTCACGATATCGAAATATTAAATAGACTATATGGAAGTAATTCACAAAGTTCATTATTCTTTTGTACTATATCAATTTAATTTAGTGTGACGTCACGATATCGAAATATTAAATAGACTATATGGAAGTAATTCACAAAGTTCATTATTCTTTTGTACTATATCAATTTAATTTAGTGTGACGTCACGATATCGAAATATTAAATAGACTATATGGAAGTAATTCACAAAGTTCATTATTCTTTTGTACTATATCAATTTAATTTAGTGTGACGTCACGATATCGAAATATTAAATAGACTATATGGAAGTAATTCACAAAGTTCATTATTCTTTTGTACTATATCAATTTAATTTAGTGTGACGTCACGATATCGAAATATTAAATAGACTATATGGAAGTAATTCACAAAGTTCATTATTCTTTTGTACTATATCAATTTAATTTAGTGTGACGTCAGGATATCGAAATATTAAATAGACTATATGGAAGTAATTCACAAAGTTCATTATTCTTTTGTACTATATCAATTTAATTTAGTGTGACGTCAGGATATCGAAATATTAAATAGACTATATGGAAGTAATTCACAAAGTTCATTATTCTTTTGTACTATATCAATTTAATTTAGTGTGACGTCACGATATCGAAATATTAAATAGACTATATGGAAGTAATTCACAAAGTTCATTATTCTTTTGTACTATATCAATTTAATTTAGTGTGACGTCACGATATCGAAATATTAAATAGACTATATGGAAGTAATTCACAAAGTTCATTATTCTTTTGTACTATATCAATTTAATTTAGTGTGACGTCACGATATCGAAATATTAAATAGACTATATGGAAGTAATTCACAAAGTTCATTATTCTTTTGTACTATATCAATTTAATTTAGTGTGACGTCACGATATCGAAATATTAAATAGACTATATGGAAGTAATTCACAAAGTTCATTATTCTTTTGTACTATATCAATTTAATTTAGTGTGACGTCACGATATCGAAATATTAAATAGACTATATGGAAGTAATTCACAAAGTTCATTATTCTTTTGTACTATATCAATTTAATTCAGTGTGCATGACGTCACAACATCGAATTATTAAATACACTATATGGAAGTAATTCACAAAGATCATTATTCTTGTACTATATCATTTTAATAGAGTGTGACGTCACGATATCGAAATATTAAGTAGACTGTATGGAAGTAATTTACAAAATTCATTAGTAATCATTCTTCTTGTACTATATCAATTTAATTCAGGGTGACGTCACGACATCGAATTATTGAGTAGACTATACGCAAGTAATTTAAAATTTGGTTCGTTTGAGAATTTTGTGATTGGTTCGAACGGTTCTTTTATTTAAGAATCGATTTTGAAATTATATTAATCGATTAATTCGACTTATAAATATTGACGTAAGTACTCTGAATTTACTCTACTCTGCTCTGAATCTATTGAAGTACTCTAACCTGCACTTTTCTTCTCTGAATCTAATCTACTTATCTGGCACTGAATCCTACTCTACTCTGCACTATTCTGTTCTAAATCTACTCCTGTTGTACTCCAAATTACCACCACCGATGGTAAATAATGTCGTGATATACCGAGTGTTTAGTGTGAAGTTCGAGGAATGTCCGAGGGTGTTTGTTTGGTGGAGCGCGACGGGGTCGAAGCTGGCCGTGTGGAATTTCCACTCGGAGCGTTTCGAATCACCTTAACCGGTTTTCTCCGGGGAAAAGTTGCATTTTCCGGTTTTTCGGTATGGCGATTGTTCGAATAAGATTTTCCTCGAGAACCGGCCGAGCGAAAAAAGTTCCGCTGCTCGCCGGCCTCATTAGTAATGAATTTTCCGGAAATAAAAAAATATCTAG
The DNA here is from genome assembly GCA_917563865.1 of Phyllotreta cruciferae. NCBI lineage: Eukaryota > Metazoa > Arthropoda > Insecta > Coleoptera > Chrysomelidae > Phyllotreta > Phyllotreta cruciferae. The sequence continues at coordinate 3,611,118 of OU830620.1, read as the reverse complement.
CGAAACAAAAAGAACGGATAACTCGGAAGGAATCTTTGTTTCGGAGTTCCTTTGATGGGAAATCTTCAAGGAAATACTCCTTTCTATGTGGAATTTTTTTTGTCTGCTCCGTACTGTTTAGTTTCTCATTAACCATGTGATATAATTTGCGGAAGCGACCGCTGTTTTACATTAAAATTTTATTTTGTTTAACCTTTTGTTCGAGTTTCTGTATAGTAAAATAATATGCTTCGGGAGAGCTGTTTTTGAATTTTCTTTGCCGACTTCCTCAGACTACCATTCATTATGCACTAATTAGAAAGTTTTTCCCGTTCGCGGGAGATGTGTTGCTTTGAGGTTTCCATCTTAATAACCGGCTAAATAAAACAAGAATTTTTCTTTATAAATTCGCACGATGATTACCAATATTATGTTGTTCGTTTTGTTGTTGAAACAAATACAAAGGAAACCGATATACAGGTTGAGTAACTGCAAATTTGTACCTATTTGCTGTATGATCAATTTAATGAGTCGAACAAAGAGTATATTAGAATAACAGTGGGTTAGAGTGGGAAAGAAAACATCAATTATCTCGAAAAGTAATTGAGATACAAAAATGATATTATCGCCATTTTATTAAGAAAACAATTGTCAACAAGTTTTGAAGAATAAAAAATTTCGAAAAATACCCTAATTACTGAGATATTTTGCCTGTTTTGTCTTAATTTATATAAAAAAAATTTTCTAGTGCTACTCTTTGAAAAACCTGAATTATCTCGAAAACTAATTGAGATATAAAAATGAAATTTCACCGATTTGTTAAATAAACAATTCTCTACAAGTTTTGAAGAACAAAAAAAATCGAAAAATCTCCAAAATTTCCGAGATATTTTGATTTTTTTATCATAATGTACAAGAATAAAAAGCAATTTTCCAGTGCTATTCTTTGAAAAATCTGTATTTTCTCGAAAATTAATTGAGATAATAAAATGGAATTTTCACCATTTTGTTAAAAAAACAATTCCCTACAAGTTTTAACGAATAAAAAAAATCGAAAAAACCCCAAAATTTTCGAGATATTTTGAATTTTTGATCATAATGTATATGAAAAAATATGCAATTCTTCAGTGCTATTCTTTGAAAAATCTGATTTATCTCGAAAACTAATTGATATAATAAAATGGAATTTTTACCACTTTGTTAAAAAACAATTCTCTACAAGTTTTAACGAATAAAAAAATCGAAAAAACCCCAAAATTTCCGAGATATTTTGAATTTTTGATCATAATGTATATGAAAAAATATGCAATTTTCCATTGCTATTCTTTGAAAAATCTGATTTATCTCGAAAATCAATTGAGATAATAAAATGAAATTTTTACCACTTTGTTAAAAAAACAATTCTCTACAAGTTTTAACAAATAAAAAAAATCGAAAAAACCCCAAAATTTCCGAGATATTTTGAATTTTTGATCATAATGTATATGAAAAAATATGCAATTTTCCAGTGCTATTCTTTGAAAAATCTGATTTATCTCGAAAATCAATTGAGATAATAAAATGAAATTTTTACCACTTTGTTAAAAAAACAATTCTCTACAAGTTTTAACAAATAAAAAAAATCGAAAAAACCCCAAAATTTCCGAGATATTTTGAATTTTTGATCATAATGTATATGAAAAAATATGCAATTTTCCAGTGCTATTCTTTGAAAAATCTGATTTATCTCGAAAATCAATTGAGATAATAAAATGAAATTTTTACCACTTTGTTAAAAAAACAATTCTCTACAAGTTTTAACAAATAAAAAAAATCGAAAAAACCCCAAAATTTCCGAGATATTTTGAATTTTTGATCATAATGTATATGAAAAAATATGCAATTTTCCAGTGCTATTCTTTGAAAAATCTGATTTATCTCGAAAATCAATTGAGATAATAAAATGAAATTTTTACCACTTTGTTAAAAAAACAATTCTCTACAAGTTTTAACGAATAAAAAAAATCGAAAAAACCCCAAAATTTCCGAGATATTTTGAATTTTTGATCATAATGTATATGAAAAAATATGCAATTTTCCAGTGCTACTCTTTGAAAAACCTGAATTATCTCGAAAACAAATTGAGATATAAAAATGAAATTTCGCAGATTTGTTAAATAAACAATTCTCTACAAGTTTTGAAGAACAAAAAAAATCGAAAAATCTCCAAAATTTCCGAGATATTTTGATTTTTTTATCATAATGTACAAGAATAAAAAGCAATTTTCCAGTGCTATTCTTTGAAAAATCTGATTTATCTCGAAAATTAATTGAGATAATAAAATGAAATTTTTACCACTTTGTTAAAAAAACAATTCTCTACAAGTTTTAACGAATAAAAAAAATCGAAAAAACCCCAAAATTTCCGAGATATTTTGAATTTTTGATCATAATGTTTATGAAAAAATAAGCAATTTTCCAGTGCTATTCTTTGAAAAATCTGATTTATCTCGAAAACTAATTTGAGACAATAAAATGGAATTTCACCGATTTGTTAAATAAACAATTCTCTACAAGTTTTGAAGAACAAAAAAATTCGAAAAATCCCCAAAATTTCCGAGATATTTTGAATTTTTTATCATAATGTATGTGAAAAAAAAGCAATTTTCCAGTGCTATTCTTTGGAAAATCTGAATTATCTCGAAAAATAATTGAGATAATAAAATGAAATTTTTACCACTTTGTTAAAAAACAATTCTCTACAAGTTTTAAAGAATAAAAAATATCGAAAAATTCTCTAATTTCCGAAATTTAAGCGGAACTTGTTAAGTGGGAGTTAAATCGCCTTAGTCAAATCGTCAAGGATCAAGGATTAAGAATCGAAGATCAAGGAATATTTATTAAAAATTAAAAACTAAGAATCAGTGATCAATTATCAATTAAAAATACTTAATAATCAACGATAAAGGATTAAAAATCAAGGATAAAAAATAGCCCATATTAGAAATACTATATTGAATAATACTTTGAAAACTTGTGTACAAATTCTATAATGGTGAGACACACTGTATATAGATAAATTGTAGGTGTTTTATAATGAAAATCCAGAATATATACCCCTCCGGAATAATTGTCGAAATTCTTAACCTCTCTCGCCCAAAAATAAATCCTTCTTTCATTCGATATATTCACGTCTTATTCCTCAGAGCCCGCTGCCGGTCCTTCCACTTTTCGGCGTCCCCTTTTTCTTTAATTAATATCTTACCCATGGCAACACCCCTAGCAACGAATGTAGGAACAGTAACACAATACAGTTTTTAAACTTTTCTCTCGCGCTCCTCGCCTAATGTCTCCGATGGCTGACATTAATTAAAAAATCTCGTTACGCATGCAAGGGTTCCGCGGGCGGCGAGAGGCGCCCGGGGGCGGCCGGAGGAGGGGGCCGCCGCCCCGCCGCGACCCACTTACTTTTACCCGCCGTCCCGAAGACGTCCGGAGAAATCTCCCGGAGAAAGCCATATGCTAAATATCCAGCCCGGATTAATTTATGCGTTACGGATTTTTTTTATTTATATGTAATTTTTTTTACTAATTTAATTATAAGTGGTTCAAACTATGATTGGTTAATCGATGACTAATTAGGTAGTGTACCTAAATGAATTGTTAATTAATATTATTGATTCGAATTGATAATTGGATTTTTTTAGGTTAATTAGTCGTATTTGTGGATTAATTAATAGGTTATTATTAAGGTTATTAATAGGTTAATAATGGAAATTTAATTCTGTATGTACCCAATGAAATTTAAAAAAAATGGTGGAAGATCTGGGTTATGAGTTTAAATTAAATATGAATGTTAATTTAATTATTTATTAAAAAATTCATCTGTGGGTTAATTAAATTATTGATTGATTGTTGATCAATAACTAATTAGGTAGTGTTATTGATTAATTAGAGTATTTAATATTCATTTAAATTGATTATTGCATTTTTTTGGTTAATTAGTCGTATTTGTGGATTAATTAATAGGTTATTAATAGGTTAATTAATAATGGAAATTTAATTCTGTATGTACCCAATTAAATTTAAAAAAATGGTGGAAGATCTGGGTTATGAATTTAACTTAAATTTGAGTGTTAATTTAAATATTTATTAAAAAATTAATCTGTGGGTTAATTAATTTATTCATTAATTGTTGATTAATAACTAATTAGGTAGTGTGATTGATTAATTAGAGTATTTATTGTTCATTCAAATTGATTATTGGATTTATTTAGGTTAATTAGTCGTATTTGTGGATTAATTAATAGGTTATTAATAGGTTAATTAATAATGGAAATTTAATTCTGTATGTACCCAATGAAATTTAAAAAAATGGTGGAAGATCTGGGTTATGAGTTTAAATTAAATAATTTGAGTGTTAATTTAATTATTTATTAAAAAATTAATCTGTGAGTTAATTAATTTATTGATTGATTGTTAATTAATAACTAATTAGGTTGTGTGATTGTTTAATTAGAGTATTTATTATTTTTTTAGGTTAATTAATATTAATTAATCATATTTTCTCGATTAATTAATGAAATTAAGTGGTTATGAATAGGTTAATTAGAGCTATTAATAATGTAATTTAACCAATTTATTCATAAAATATTTTAGGAAATGGTGGAAGATCTGAAAAATTGCATTAAATTAAGTTTGTGCGTTATAATTAAGTCACTAATTAAAAATTCGTATGTGGGTTAATTAATTTATTGATTGAATCAATAACTAATTAAGTAGGTTCATTAATTAATTAGTGTATTTATTTTATTGTTTAATTATTCATCTTTTTTCCATTAATTTAATGATATTAAGTAGTTATGAATAAATTGTCAATCATACATAAAAAATGGTGGAAGATCTGAAAAATTGCATTAAATTAAGTTTGTGCGATATAATTAAGTAATTAATTAAAAATTAAATCGCATAGGGGTTAATTAAGTTACTAACTATTATCTAGATTGGTTAAAAACTATAATTGCAGGTCACCAATTAAATGATTTAATTATTGTTGAAAAAATGGTGGAGGAACAGGGTTAGTGCTAAATTGAATTAATTTAAATTAGAACACTTATTTTAATAACCAATTAAAAAATACTAAATAACCATCAATTTCCAAAATACTTGTAAATATGTATTTAAAAAAACCGCGCAAGAATCCGGTATAAATCCGGTTGAAAAACCCCACATACAGTGCGGAAAAACATTTAAGGAAAAGCAGTGAAAACAACGGTAAAACCGGCTTTCCGAGCGGCGCAAAAGAAAATCGCAGAAGAAAACTCGACGGGCGAGCGTAAAGCGAAAAAGAAAAGGGGTGAAAACGGGGCGACTTCCCTTCGCCCATCGGGCACATGCACGAGAAGCGAGAAACCGGAGAAAGAGTTGCCCCGGCTTAATTAAAATTCGAGCGGGCGGGAAAAAAAGGGGCCACACGTACGCTCCCGGAAAACGACCGAATTTTCTTCCCCTTTTCTTCATCATCTGCGTGATGCAAAGGAGGCGGCCATAACACATCCCTTTTGTACCATTTTAATTAAGAAATTTTGATACAACAATCCAATATATGCTATAATAATATACATACAGGGTGATTCATTAACAATGGGAAATCCGAAAACTGGAGATACTACACGTCAAATGGTGACTATTGGCACCAACATGCTTTATCCGAATGTTTATAATTTCGGAAATACAGGGTGTTGAAAGTTAAAATTTTAAATCGTTTTTTTTGCCATTACTCTGAAATTATCTAAGATAGGAACTTGAAAATTTGTGTAGTTATTGTTTTTTAGGTGACGAATAAGATGCGTATTATATTTTGAGCGTTGCTCATAGAGGGCGCCATTTACACCCGTTTCACCGACATTTACAGTTAATAAATCTTTATCCTGTATGTCTGATATGAAATTTGATCCAAAAACTTATTATTTTTACATTAATTATGTATTCTTGTTTCATTTTGATATTTCTATCCGTTTTCGAGTAAATTCGATTGAACGATCACTATGTTTTGATAATACACGAAAAATTAAAAGCGAAACAAATCAAATAGGCTCTGTCTTTTAAAAGAAAATAGTCTTCTTCGCCATAGCAACCGGTAAATATGTCAAATGAATAATTATTTTGTTTAGTTTTACTTGTATTGACAATTATCCAATCGTTATTAACAATTTTTTTTATGATAAAATTTTGAAAATGCCGCTTCACAAGGAGTTTTCAAATAATGAAATAAGAGATCTGGTTATATTTTTGTACAAGAAAATTTTAATGGCATTGAATTTGTTTCGCTTTTAATTTTTCGTTTATCAAAACATAGTGATCGTTCAAACGATTTATCTCGAAAATGGATAAAATATCAAAATGAAACAAGAATACATAATTAATGTAAAAATAATTGATCTTTCAGTTTTTGGATCAAATTTAATGCCAGACATACAGGATAAATATTTATTAACTGTAAAAGTCGGTGAAACGGGTGTAAATGGCGCCCTCTATGAGCAACGCTCAAAATATAATACGCATCTTATTCGTCACCTAAAAAACAATAACTACACAAATTTTCAAGTTCCTATCTTAGATAATTTCAGAGTAATGGCAAAAAAACGATTTAAAATTTTAACTTTCAACACCCTGTATTTCCGAAAGTATAAACAGATAAAGCATGTTGGTGCCAATCACCCTGTATGTATAATATATATGCCACAAACGTCTTAATTTTTGAGATACAGGGTGGTCAAATTTTAAGAAAAAAAAATCGATTTTTTATTGTAATTTACATACCACTTTAGTGTACCGCTTTTATGCATATTAAAGTGCAATTTTTGACCTAAAAAAAACATTTTTAGTTCCACAAGTGGCGTACGTACTTAACCATGACTAAGATTTTTCTGAAGGAAAAAAGCGACACGCCCAAAGACATTAGAATAAAGAGACCAAATGTTACAATGATAAATCTCATAAAATTGCGGACTATTATTGTTTTAAAATTGTTAGTGAGTGGGAGAGAGAAAGACATATCTCTTAGGACTCGCTGGCAACGCTGTAACGGAGTGTCAATGAAATGTCATTATGATCGCCAGTGGGTTAGTTTTAAAGTTAACAGCATTGTTACCGAAGACCATACAAATAACAGACCAAATTGCTTACATTTTCATGTGGCAAATCATTAATTCCCACCCGATATTATCGCAGATGGAATTTGATATAAACTACCCATTATAACTACAATTTTATATTATATAAATAAAACAACATGTTCTGGGATAGTACGAAGCATGGGAAGACCAAGGAAATGATGGAGCGATATTACCATTGATGGAGATTAGTCATGGAGACGAAGATGGAACAGGCATTGATTGTACATGTATAGCAAGGAAGAAGAAGAAAAAGAAGAATAAGTTGATGATATTTAAAAGAATATCCGGTACCCTACTCCACTGATTCAAATGAAAGCAATATAACTTAACCTAAAAGTACTTACCGATAAAAGGACAAATTTGGATTGAAATGATACACTTTTTGGCACACTACACACGCATGCACCATTATTGTTTATAGTTTTGAAAAAATTTAAATAAAAAGACTAGATTTCTCATGAAAATGTACATAAACACAAAATAGTTGTTAGAACTTACTGGCAACGCTGTGGTAATTTTTTGTTGCCGTATTTACGTAGATGTTTACAATCTTAATATTTCTTTAATTGAATATTGATTTAGTATTTTTAAATTTTTACCTTGTATTCAAAATTTTAAGGAATAATTCGATCAAAAACATATTGTTTTATTTATATAATATAAAATTGTAGTTATAGGATATATCAAATTCCATTTTTTTAAAGAATTTTTTCAAATAATTATTATGGGCAGATAAAATCGACAACGACGCAAAAACCAGAACATGCGATAATATCGGGTGGAAATGAATGATTTGCCACATAAAAATGTAAACAATTCGGTCTCTTAATTCTAATTTCCACTGATTTCTTTTAAAACCACAATGGAGAAGACCACGATGTGAGATATGCGGATTTCGACAAAATATACTATTAGAAATGATTTATTAGATCTCAAAACCGTTTTCAGTTGCTCAAAAGGTGTTATAATTAAAAAGATATAGCCCTTCGAAATTTAAAAATTTCGGGTTCTGACTCATAAGTCATCAACCAATCATAAACCACTCACGTCTTGTTGTATACTAAATAATATGAATTTTCGAACGCAGTAACAAAGAATACACAAACTAACAAAAATCAAACTGTCATTTGTCAAAATTTTTCCGAAAAATGCACAAAACAAATTACACGAATTGCAAATCGGCACAAAACACTTTACTGATAATATTGAAGTTGACAAGAATGTTGCCAAATAAATGTTTCAGAACCATTATTTGTGTTTTTAACACGAAAATCGGTTACAATTTATACAGATGAAGATATTATTTCTATATTAATATATCGAATTATCCATTAGGTAATGGAAGAAATGGATCAATCAGAAAATGTTTATTGCAATAAATATACAAAAAACGCACATTTTGCGGAGTATAGAAGAGTAATAGGAAACGTGGCAAACTTGCTAAATGTGACTTCTCTTTGCAACTCTCGCTTTGATTGGAGCAGAGTGTATGACGATTGTGTGACGTTTTTCAAACTTTAAAAATTAATTGCGGCCTTATTTGGCAACAGAAAAAAATAAAAATTTCATTACGCGCCTTCTTAGAACACACGGTTTTGAAAAAAAAATTAAAAAAAAAATGGTGGTCTTCTCCATTATTTTTGGAATCCCCCTTCAATTTAGAACGAATTTGATTTCATCCTCTTAAAAAATAACACGTTATTAAGATACACCCTGTATATTAGATACATCTAGTAAGCGGTTCAAATAAATTTCGGGGGTTACAATACTTTACAATATTTCCAAAAAAAAAAAAATGTAAAACATTGTAAAAGTGATTTGTGTCGACGTAATGGTTTTTCCGAGTACAATAAAAGAAAACAATCAGCACATCAATGAAATCCGAGCCGAAAGAGCACGATGAGTGTATATATATACATAAGAAAAAAGGGGTGGGATGATGGGGGGCGAGAAGCGTAGCGGCGAGGAAAAGAAACCCCCGCAACCCGGCCGCATCCACCGGAGCCCCGGAGTTAAGTGCGGAGTCCTCGGCCAGGATTTCATACGCTCTCCCGAGAAAGACATAAGTGAAACAGAAAGAATGCAAATGAGCTAAAGAGCGAGTCTTTGCTTAATTCGCGCCCGAACTTTTCCGTTTCTTTCCCACCCCCGTCTCTCGCTCGCGCCTCCTCGCAGTCCCTTTAATTTCTTTTTTTTTTTTTTCGTCTTCTTACTCTTCGCCTCCACACGTACCCCCCGGAATGAGGAGCCCCCGCCGCGCCCCGCTCGCCCCCGGTGGAGTTTTTGCCGCGGACTCACATGCGCAAATGAAATCGATTAAAATGCGAGTTTGTGCTTTGAAGAAGAAGTATTAATGGCAGGGGGCCGGCTGGGGGGCGGCGGTGGAGGGGCGGCCGCGGCGGCGGAAGGGGGGCGGTCGGACGGATGGGGTTAGGACAAGAAGGATCGTAAGAAAAGGAGGCGAAAAGAATGCCATGCTATGCTATGCTCTCGCCGGGCTGCATTCGTCTTGAATATATTAGCGCCCCGTGAAAGTTTTCGATGAGTTAGTATAGGGATACATATGAATTTATTTTTTTTTGTATTTTTTATTAAATTAATTATTGCAAATATTAATTAATAATAAAGAATGCAATAGTGTAGCAAAAAACACTACAATTTTGCATTAATTACAATAATTAACATAAATTAATTGATCTACAATTCGACAAAACCTACATTAATAAATTAATCATTGACACACCCTCTCATATAGTTTATGCAAAACAAAGTTAGATGCGCGTCACCATAAACTTGCTATACGTCACAAACAGACAGTGTTGCCGAACTTTTATAAAGTTTACAAAATCGGGGAATTTTCTAAAATTGTCAAGAATGATTTCTACAGAGATGAAGTACATTTGAAGATAATAATTCTAGTACTCTACTCTAATCTACACTGTTCTGAATCTACTCTACTCTGTTCAGAAACTACTCCAATCTTCTACGAATTTACTCTAACTAACTGTCTTATTACTCAGAATAGAGTACATTCAGAGCAGAGTAGAGTAGAGTGGAGTAGATTCAGAAGATAGTAGAGTAAATTTAGAGAAGATTGGAATATTTTCTACTCTGAATTTACTCTACTCTGTTCAGAAACTACTCCAATCTACTCTAATCTTCTCTGTATTTACTCCATTCTCTTCTGAATCTACTCCAATCTACTCGAATCTGCTCTGAATCTACTCTACTCTGTTCAGAAACTATTCCAATCTTCTACGAATTTACTCTACTGTTTTATTACTCAGAGTAGAGTAAATTTAGAGCAGAATAGAGTAGAGTGGAGTAGATTCAGAAGATAGTAGAGTAAATTCAGAGAAGATTGGAATATTTTCTACTCTGAATTTACTCTACTCTGTTCAGAAACTACTCCAATCTACTCTAATCTTCTCTGTATTTACTCCATTCTCTTCTGAATCTACTCCAATCTACTCGAATCTGCTCTGAATCTACTCTACTCTGTTCAGAAACTATTCCAATCTTCTACGAATTTACTCTACTGTTTTATTACTCAGAGTAGAGTAAATTTAGAGCAGAATAGAGTAGAGTGGAGTAGATTCAGAAGATAGTAGAGTAAATTCAGAGAAGATTGGAATATTTTCTACTCTGAATTTACTCTACTCTGTTCAGAAACTACTCCAATCTACTCTAATCTTCTCTGAATTTACTCCATACTCTTCTGAATCTACTCCAATCTACTCGAATCTACTCTGAATCTACTCTACTCTGTTCAGAAACTACTCCAATCTTCTACGAATTTACTCTAACTAACTGTCTTATTACTCAGAATAGAGTACATTCAGAGCAGAATAGAGTAGAGTGGAGTAGATTCAGAAGATAGTAGAGTAAATTCAGAGAAGATTGGAATATTTTCTACTCTGAATTTACTCTACTCTGTTCAGAAACTACTCCAATCTACTCTAATCTTCTCTGAATTTACTCCATACTCTTCTGAATCTACTCCAATCTACTCGAATCTACTCTGAATCTACTCTACTCTGTTCAGAAACTACTCCAATCTTCTACGAATTTACTCTAACTAACTGTCTTATTACTCAGAATAGAGTACATTCAGAGCAGAATAGAGTAGAGTGGAGTAGATTCAGAAGATATTAGTAGAGTAAATTTAGAGAAGATTGGAATATTTTCTGCTCTGAATTTACTCTACTCTGTTCAGAAACTACTCCAATCTACTCTAATCTTCTCTGTATTTACTCCATTCTCTTCTGAATCTACTCCAATCTACTCGAATCTGCTCTGAATCTACTCTACTCTGTTCAGAAACTACTCCAATCTTCTACGAATTTACTCTACTGTTTTATTACTCAGAGTAGAGTGGAGTAGATTCAGAAAAGATTGGAATATTTTCTGCTCTGAATTTACTCTACTCTGTTCAGAAACTACTCCAATCTACTCTAATCTTCTCTGAATTTACTCCATACTCTTCTAAATCTACTCCAATCTACTCGAATCTACTCTGAATCTACTCTACTCTGTTCAGAAACTACTCCAATCTTCTACGAATTTACTCTAACTAACTGTCTTATTACTCAGAATAGAGTACATTCAGAGCAGAATAGAGTAGAGTGGAGTAGATTCAGAAGATAGTAGAGTAAATTCAGAGAAGATTGGAATATTTTCTACTCTGAATTTACTCTACTCTGTTCAGAAACTACTCCAATCTACTCTAATCTTCTCTGTATTTACTCCATTCTCTTCTGAATCTACTCCAATCTACTCGAATCTGCTCTGAATCTACTCTACTCTGTTCAGAAACTACTCCAATCTTCTACGAATTTACTCTAACTAACTGTCTTATTACTCAGAATAGAGTACATTCAGAGCAGAATAGAGTAGAGTGGAGTAGATTCAGAAGATAGTAGAGTAAATTCAGAGAAGATTGGAATATTTTCTACTCTGAATTTACTCTACTCTGTTCAGAAACTACTCCAATCTACTCTAATCTTCTCTGTATTTACTCCATTCTCTTCTGAATCTACTCCAATCTACTCGAATCTGCTCTGAATCTACTCTACTCTGTTCAGAAACTACTCCAATCTTCTACGAATTTACTCTACTGTTTTATTACTCAGAGTAGAGTGGAGTAGATTCAGAAAAGATTGGAATATTTTCTGCTCTGAATTTACTCTACTCTGTTCAGAAACTACTCCAATCTACTCTAATCTTCTCTGAATTTACTCCATTCTCTTCTGAATCTACTCCAATCAACTCGAATCTGCTCTGAATCTAATCTAGTCAAATATGACGACATTAGTGACGTGCATCGAAGTTTGTTTTGCGCATCCTATATGTAGGTACATTTTGATAAATTAATCGATTATTAATCGGATACGCTACTGATTTAACGAGCGTTATAATCGTTCCAGTCCGGTACGTTTCTCCATTACGCTCGTTTAGGAAAATATAAAAATCGAATTGTTATGCGAATATTAATAATGCATGAAGGGTGTGGCCGAGGACCAGTGGGTTGCACTCTCCGGTTGCATATTAGTCACGATTCCGAGTGCATAGAGATACATATACACACAGAAAAAATGGAAAAAAAAATAAAACGAACAAAACCAATCGACTCGCCATTATTATCGATCTAATCGACACGTTTACACTTGTGTACTAGTGGTAAAAAAATTAATTGCGAATTTTAGCATATGCGCTGTTCAATTTAAACGAACCCTGACGTCACTAGACGCCAATATTAAACGAACTATATGTATAATACATACTTTAATAGAGGGTACTTAATTTTCGCATAATCTAGCAGCGACTAGAATTAATGGATAGTAGTGACATCACGAAGCGAATAAATTGAATGAACTATATGCTAATGTATAAAACGAATCTATTGGGTCACGTTACGACACGCGAATATTGAACAAACTATATGTACCTACTTTAATATGCAATAAGTATAAATCTAGTAAATGACAGTAGTGACATCATGGAGCGAATAAATGAAATGAACTATATGCTATATTTATAAAGCAAATCTACTATAGTGACGTCACGGCGAGGTAATTCTGTATAAACTATATGGGAAATGGAATAAAATCTATAACAATTTAATCAACTGTGGTGGTGACGTCATGGTCTTGTTAGAGTGACCGAGCTATATACGTGTCGCTGTGTAAATCTAGTCAGGTTATATTTTATATGGCTCTAATTTCGTTCGTTCTCGCGGCGGCGATTTGAAATATCACGGTCGAGAATTGTTGCGATTTACTTTCGAGAGCGGGTGGGAACACTGGGAGTCGCCGCGCCGTTTCCTGGGTGTAGCAGGTTCTTTAAAAACCGGTTTCGAATATCAGCTGATCGGTTTATATACAGGAAGATGCGATTGTATTGCGTTAATTAGAGTCTCGATTAGGTTGGAGATGCGTAATTGAACTGTGGCTCAGCGTTGAACCGAGTTTAAATGAGAATTTGTATTTTAAGTACGTCGGGAACTGTTGATCTGTGGTTTAGAGGGAAATTTACTTGAACGGTGCTTGAAGAGCGTTCAAAGGGGGTTCAAGAAGGTTTTGACGTTTGATAAAGTGAGGTTGAATGCCTGATAGACAATTAGTTATTCAAAATGAACGTATTATTGAAAGACGATGAAGATTTTTACAAATTTTGAATGGTTTTTTACATTCTAGAAGAGACCCAATCATTTTGAAATATGGTCCGATATTGAATTTAAGTGTAGATTTCGTATTATTAATTACCTTATTATTATTAACTATTATTATTATTAACAATTATTATTATTAATAATTATTAATTAATTAATTACCTAGATATTAATTATCAAGAACTTCTCAAATGTAGATAATTCCAGTCGAAATAATTCAAAAGAGACATCAAAATAGAATCAACGTTCAAGTATAAATTATAAATTTTGGCATGTGACATAATATTTCTGGTGAAAAAAGCCCGTTCAAAGTGACCTGAACGGCGTTCACCAAACTGACGATGATCTTGCACTATATACAACAAAAACCAACATAAACTCGGTTTTAAGTTGACTCCCAGTTTAGTTGAACTAAGGTTCACCTGTGACATCTATACAATTACTAATGGTAACGGTAATTACATATGCGACATGCTTAGAACAGTTAGAGCATAAATTTAATAATTTTGCATTGTTTTAAATCGATTAAAAAAAAGTAGTTATTGTCTAATAAATTTTCATAGGAAGTTCGATGAAATTAAAATTTACATATACAGTAAATTATTTATTTTAAATTAATTAATTACATTAACTTTGTCACATAAATATAACAAGTAGGCGTTTTTTATAACACTCGAGAAGTGTATGTACGTTCATGAGTGTTCCGTTTCCCCGTTTCGTGCACTTGCACCAGTTACCTACTGCCTATACACGCAAATACGTGTACCAATTAATCAGTAATGGTCAAGGTTACATGCGAGCAGTACTTCCTTCGGTACTCGCGACACACAACTCGTTCTCCATTAGATAAAAACGGTACTATTCAGATGATTTACGAGAAGCAGTCGAGACGTCATGCATGAATTATATTGAACGCATTATATGCTAATGTATGTTAGTTAAAATGGTACTATTCAGATGATTTATGAAAAGAAGTCCTGACGTCATACATGAATTATATTGAACGCACTATATGCTAATTTATCTTATTGTTAGTTAAAATGGTACTATTCAGATGATTTATGAAAAGAAGTCCTGACGTCATACATGAATTATATTGAACGCACTATATGATAATGTATGTTAGTTAAAATGGTACTATTCAGATGATTTATGAAAAGAAGTCCTGACGTCATACATGAATTATATTGAACGCACTATATGCTAATTTATCTTATTGTTAGTTAAAATGGTACTATTCAGATGATTTATGAAAAGAAGTCCTGACGTCATACATGAATTATATTGAACGCACTATATGCTAATTTATCTTATTGTTAGTTAAAATGGTACTATTCAGATGATTTATGAAAAGAAGTCCTGACGTCATACATGAATTACATTGAACGCACTATATGCTAATTTATCTTATTGTTAGTTAAAATGGTACTATTCAGATGATTTATGAAAAGAAGTCCTGACGTCATACATGAATTACATTGAACGCACTATATGCTAATTTATCTTATTGTTAGTTAAAATGGTACTATTCAGATGATTTATGAAAAGAAGTCCTGACGTCATACATGAATTACATTGAACGCACTATATGCTAATTTATCTTATTGTTAGTTAAAATGGTACTATTCAGATGATTTATGAAAAGAAGTCCTGACGTCATACATGAATTATATTGAACGCACTATATACGAAATTGAATGCACTATATGCATATTTATGAGTTATAAATAAGCGTATATGAAGAAATAAATATAAATAAATATTTTTTTGGGTGGTTGTTTTTTTTATTTCTTGTAAGTTCCGCGCTCCGGGTCCTTTAATAACGTTAGAGTCGCCGTTTCCCTTAGATCTTTCGTTGATTGAGATTCCACTTTATAATTACTTTAATTAAGAAAAAGCACTCGCCGATGAAAATTGCGATGTACTTCGCGCGAAAGATGGAACACATTTGAATTTTAAAATCCACTTCTTGTAATTATTTACCGGGGCGCTCCGGCGCGCTCCGCTCCTCACCCGCCGAGGGAATGTTTACGGACACTTTCGAATTTTCCCAATTTCCCCAATTTGTTTTCCGATAATTGCGCCAGAGCTCAACTCTTTTTAATCGGGTTTTTTTTACGCTACGGATTTCCAGTTTTAATAACTATACAGTTTGTGCAAAACAAAGTCGCCTTATATTTACTATTACGTCACACATAGTGACGTACATCTAACTTTGTTTTGCACAGACTATACTCGAGTTGTATTATTGCGCAAAAAAAATTTTTTTTATTGGAATGCGGAAAACGAATTGAATTGTGTGTATACGCCCGAAGAAAAATATCTAATTACTTTGTAATTACCAATCGATTTTTATGATATAATATATTCAGGTAAATGGTGTCCTTGTATCATTTTTTTGCGATAAAATTGACAACACCCCGCCTAATTTAACTACTAAATAATATAAAAAATGCTCCTATTAACATACGCCTATATTTTAATTTAACGTTATTCTTAATTATTTATTATGCAAATAAATAGATAAGTAGCTATTGAATTTCTGTGTGTGTAAAAAAACCTTGATTTTATTTATAATTTAGCCATTTTTTTATAAAGAGAAAGCGCTCGTTAAAATTCTTTTAATGCGGATGTAAATTTAATTTTTTCGAAAATCTCTCCGACAATTAATTCGCGTAATTTATTGTAAATTCAAATCGAAATTAAATCACTTATTCTTTTATTAGTTTGAAAATATTCCATTTGTTACAATTATTTAATAGGCCACACCTGAATTGAACAAATTAAATATACGAGTAACATACATAAAATAGTAGATTATATATGAATTAATTAACCTTTAGTTCTAAATTTGTTATAAATCATATAAATGGTCAATAAAAATACAGTTTTATTAGAAAAAAAATGTTTCTAAAATTGCCCCAGTTACCCCTATTTTATACAAAATTTTATTGCCACCTATATTTCGAATATTTATCCACCCCAAAAAATATTAATTTTATTAAAAAAATGTTTTTAAAAAAAAAAATAGTAAAAAATGCCCCAATTACCCTAATTTTATACAAATTTCATTACCCCATCCATTTAATTATTCCTTTAATTCCACATAATTATTCATGTAGCCTATACATGGTGATTCAGAACTTATGTAAAAAAATGTAGCTTATAAAGGGCCTATAAAAATACATTTTTATTTAAAATATTTCCAAAATTTACCCCAATTACCCCCACTTTTATACAAATTTTATTTTTTATTTTAATTTAATTTTAATTTTATTTTATATGTCACCTATAAGTGCCTAAAAAAGTACATTTTTATTAAAAAAATATAACCAAAATTTACCCCAATTACCCCCACTTTCATACAAATTTTATTTTTTATTTTAGTTTAATTTTTATTTTATTTTATGTCACCTATAAGTGCCTACAAAAATACATTTTTATTAAAAAAATATGACCAAAATTTACCCCAATTACCCCCACTTTTATACAAATTTAATTTTTTATTTTAATTTAATTTTTATTTTATTTTATATGTCACCTATAAGTGCCTATAAAAATACATTTTTATTAAAAAAATATGTCCAAAAATTACCCCACTTACCCCTATTTTATCCAATTTTTCTCCTATCTTGACCATCCTATCTTGACCCCAGCCCATGTAGACATTACTTTTCGCCCAACATAATTATTTATGTAGCCTATCACGATTCGTGAACCTTTAGAAAAAAAGTCCCCCCGGTAAATGGTGCATCGCAACTAGTACCAGCCACGCCGGTACTTACCAGCGGTACCGATTTTCATATTCTGAAGGTCAGAATGCCGGTCGAGATTCATTATATAAACGAGGGGTAAAAGGGTAACCGGCATCAGTTCGACACTGTCCAATCAACCAGCTCTAACATGAACGCTTTGGTAAGAAAAAATGATTTTTTATATACCCCTCGTATAGTAGATGTAGATACCAGTTTTTTGCATGTCTCTATAGCAGATTTTATTCTGTTTTTCACCAATTTCCCGGGTAAATCTTTCTGGTAGTACTCTTCAAATACCTACTAGTATAGAAGATTTGTTATGCCCCTCGTATGTACATTATCTACCAATTTTTCTTCATTTCTCTACAGTACTTTTTATTCACTTTTCCACAAATTTTGCATCAATTTGTGGGAAGATATACAATTTTTCACTGGAAGATTTGTTACGCCTCTCGTATAGTACCAATTTTTTTCATTTCACTACAGCACATTTTATTCATTTTTCCATCAATTTTTCACCAATTTTTCACCTTCTCCAGCTAAATTTTCTAGATATTACTCGCCATCTTGACCCTAGCCGCCTCCACCTCCAATCTCAGAAAAAAAACTACTTATTTTTTACTAGAAGATTTGCTATGCCCCTCGTAAAGTTACAATTTTTTCTCGCCTCTCTACAGAGCATTTTATTCACTTTTCCACAAGTTTTTCACTAATTTCCTCAAATATTTTTTACACCATCAACTCGCCACCTTCCCCAACTTTTGGAAAGATTGTACCCGCCATATTGGCCATAGCCGCCTCCAACTCGCGCTCCCAACTCAACAGAAAAATCATTTTTCACTAGATTTGCTATACCCCTCGTATAGTACCAACTCCCTACCTTCTCCAACAAACTTCTGGCCTTAGCCGCCTCCGCCTCCCACCATCGAAGAAAAACCATTTTCTACTAGAAGATTTGTTATGTCCCTCGTACGTTATCGCCCTAAAAACTTTTTTCAAAATTCTTTAAAATTGTTCAAAATTCAAACAAAATCAAAATTCCTCCTTCAAATTCTTCCAAACTCTTCCAAATGCTTCCAAATTCGTCAAAATTCGTCAAAATTTTTCTAAATTCTACAAAATTCTTCAAAATTCTTCAAAATTCTTCAAAATTCTTCAAAATTCTTCAAAATCCTTCAAAAGTCCTCAAAATTCTTCAAAATTCTTCAAAATTCTTCCAAATGCTTCCAAATTCTTCCAATCTCTTCAAAATTCTTCAAAATTCTTCAAATCCTCCAAATTCCTCCAAATTCCTCCAAATTCCTCAAAATCCTTCAAAAGTCCTCAAAATTCTTCAAAATTCTTCAAATTTCTTCCAAATGCTTCCAAATTCTTCCAATCTCTTCCAAATTCTTCAAAATTCTTCAAATCCTCCAAATTCCTCCAAATTCCTCCAAATTCCTCCAAATTTCTTCAAATTCCTCCAAATTCCTCCAAATTCCTCCAAATTCTCCAAATTCTCCATATTCCTCCAAATTCCTCCAAATTCCTCCAAATTCCACCAGATTCCTCCAAATTCTTACAAATTTCACAATTTTTACTAAATTTTCCAGGTAGTACTCGCCCTCATGGCCTTCGCCGCCACCACCTCCGCCTCCCACCTCGGCCTCGGAGGCCTTGGCGGCCTCGGCGGCCACGGCTGGGGCCACTGGGGCTCCCACGGCCCCTCCGGCGTGGTGACCGGCGCCGGCGCATCCGGCCCGTCCGGCGTAGTGACCGGAGCCGGTGCCGCCGGCCCCGCTGGCGTCGTCAACGGCCATGGCGCCGTCGGCCCGACCGGACCTAACGGACACGGCGCTGTTTGGGGAGCGCCCGCTTTGGGACTGGGACTCGGCTTGGGACACGGCGCATGGGGCGGCTGGGGTCTCGGCGCCGGCGCTTTGGGACTGGGACACGGCGGCTGGGGACTCGGTGCCGGACATTGGGGACTCCATCATTGAGTTAGCCCAGTCGATGTCGATCGGGAATTTTGTTGATGATGATGATTGTTTATTTGTATATTGACGAATTAATTAATTGATTAATTAATGAGTTAATTGATGAATTATTTTGTGAACTGATGTTTTATGATTTGTAATAAACGTTGTACATACATATAAATGAATTTGTATTATTATTATTTTTTTGGGAATTCTTCCAAATTCTTTCAAATTCTTTCAAGTTCTTTAAAATCCTTCAAAATTGTTCCCAAATGCTTCCAAATTCTTCTAAATTCTTCCAAATTCTTCCAAATTCTTCCAAATTCTTCCAAATTCTTCCAAATTCTTCCCAAATGCTTCCAAAGTCTTCTAAATTCTTCCAAATTCTTCTCAAATGCTTCCAAAGTCTTCTAAATTCTTCCAAATTCTTCCAAAATTCTTCAAAAGTCTTCAAAAGTCATCAAAATTCTTCCAAATTCTTCCAAAAGTCTTCAAAAGTCTTCAAAATTCTTCCAAATTCTTCTAAATTCTTCCAAAATTCTTCAAAAGTCTTCAAAAGTCTTCAAAATTCTTCCAAATTCTTCCAAAAGTCTTCAAAATTCTTCCAAATTCTTCCAAATTCTTCCAAATTCTTCCAAATTCTTCCAAATTCTTCCAAATTCTTCCCAAATGCTTCCAAAGTCTTCTAAATTCTTCCAAATTCTTCTCAAATGCTTCCAAAGTCTTCTAAATTCTTCCAAATTCTTCCAAAATTCTTCAAAAGTCTTCAAAAGTCATCAAAATTCTTCCAAATTCTTCCAAAAGTCTTCAAAAGTCTTCAAAATTCTTCCAAATTCTTCTAAATTCTTCCAAAATTCTTCAAAAGTCTTCAAAAGTCTTCAAAATTCTTCCAAATTCTTCCAAAAGTCTTCAAAATTCTTCCAAATTCTTCCAAATTCTTCCAAATTCTTCCAAATTCTTCCCAAATGCTTCCAAAGTCTTCTAAATTCTTCCAAATTCTTCTCAAATGCTTCCAAAGTCTTCTAAATTCTTCCAAATTCTTCCAAAATTCTTCAAAAGTCTTCAAAAGTCATCAAAATTCTTCCAAATTCTTCCAAAAGTCTTCAAAAGTCTTCAAAATTCTTCCAAATTCTTCCAAATTCTTCCAAATTCTTCCAAATTCTTCCCAAATGCTTCCAAAGTCTTCTAAATTCTTCCAAATTCTTCTCAAATGCTTCCAAAGTCTTCTAAATTATTCCAAATTCTTCCAAAATTCTTCAAAAGTCTTCAAAAGTCATCAAAATTCTTCCAAATTCTTCCAAAAGTCTTCAAAAGTCTTCAAAAGTCTTCAAAAGTCTTCAAAATTCTTCCAAATTCTTCCAAATTCTTCCAAATTCTTCCAAAATTCTTCAAAAGTCTTCAAAAGTCTTCAAAATTCTTCTAAATTCTTCCCAATGCATCTAAATTCTTTCAAATGTTTCCAAATTCTTCAAAATTCTTCCAAATTCATCCAAATTCTTCTAAATTCTTCCCAATGCATCTAAATTCTTCCCAAATGCTTCCAAATTCTTCTAAATTCTTCCAAATTCTTTCAAATTCTTCCAAATTCTTCCAAATTCTTCCAAATTCTTCCAAATTCTTCCAAATTCTTCTTATTTCTTCTAATTTCCTCTAAATTCTTCCAAATTCTTTCAAATTCTTCCAAATTCTTCCAAATTCTTCCAAATGCTTCAAAATTCTTCTAAATTCTTCAGAATTCATCCGAATGCTTCAAAATTCTTCAAAATTCTTCCAAATTCATCCAAATTCTTCTAAATTCTTCCCAATGCATCTAAATTCTTCCCAAATGCTTCCAAATTCTTCAGAATTCATCCAAATGTTTCCAAATTCATCAAAATTCTTCCAAATGCTTCAAAATTCTTCTAAATTCTTCCAAATTCTTCAGAATTCATCCGAATGCTTCAAAATTCTTCAAAATTCTTCCAAATTCATCCAAATTCTTCTAAATTCTTCCAAATTCTTTCAAATTCTTCCAAATTCTTCCAAATGCTTCAAAATTCTTCTAAATTCTTCCCAAATTCTTCCAAATTCTTCCAAATTCTTCCAAATTCTTCTAATTTCTTCTAATTTCCTCTAAATTCTTCCAAATTCTTCCAAATGCTTCAAAATTCTTCTAAATTCTTCAGAATTCATCCGAATGCTTCAAAATTCTTCAAAATTCTTCCAAATTCATCCAAATTCTTCTAAATTCTTCCCAATGCATCTAAATTCTTCCCAAATGCTTCCAAATTCTTCAGAATTCATCCAAATGTTTCCAAATTCATCAAAATTCTTCCAAATGCTTCAAAATTCTTCTAAATTCTTCCAAATTCTTCAGAATTCATCCGAATGCTTCAAAATTCTTCAAAATTCTTCCAAATTCATCCAAATTCTTCTAAATTCTTCCAAATTCTTTCAAATTCTTCCAAATTCTTCCAAATGCTTCAAAATTCTTCTAAATTCTTCCCAAATTCTTCCAAATTCTTCCAAATTCTTCCAAATTCTTCTAATTTCTTCTAATTTCCTCTAAATTCTTCCAAATTCTTTCAAATTCTTCCAAATTCTTCCAAATGCTTCAAAATTCTTCTAAATTCTTCCCAAATTCTTCCAAATTCTTTCAAATTCTTCCAAATTCTTCCAAATTCTTCTAATTTCTTCTAATTTCTTCTAAATTCTTCCAAATTCTTTTAAATTCTTCCAAATTCATCCAAATTCTTCCAAATTCTTCAGAATTCATCCGAATGCTTCAAAATTCTTCAAAATTCTTCCCAATACTTCCCAACATACGCGATTTTTTCAAGGAAATTTCATTAAAACCCCCTCTGAAACGACCTCAATTAGGTTACAAAAATCGCAATAAATTCCATATTGTCAACTCCTACAGTCAAAACAATAAATCTAGCGGGCATTTTTGCGACAAATCTAGCGTAAAAGCGAAAAATTATCCAGATATTTCAGCTCATACGGACCGCAACGAGTCGCAAAAGTCCCGCTCGCGCCGGTGCCCGCTCAAGCGGCACCGAAGGCGTTCCACGCCGATCGATATCGATACAATTATTTTTCGAAACGAGGTGTGTACAATTATTATCGATACGATATCGAATTCAGTTTGTTTTTCTCCTTATTATAACCCGTGTCAACGTAGAATGCGATTTTTCTACCTACATTTATGTTTGGTTACTTTGGAATGTCACCTGTCAAAAATCAGTTGCACCAACACACCATCTGACGTCATCCCACAGCCCTCTTGTCTTTATTGTTAATCGAAAGTTTACACGTTAAATGTCATGACCTGTCAAAAAACAATTCTGCCACCACACTATCTGATGTCATCGCTCATCGCACAGCCTTCTTGGCATAGTGCATATGATAAAATACACTACCATTTTTCTACCTAAATTCGCTATTAATGTCTGTCACCTGTCAAAAATCAGTTCTACCACCACACCAACTGACGTCACCACACAGCCTTCTTTTCATCATCTAAATACTCTTCTTTTCTCATGAATATTGCATAAATAATGCAACCAAATACAGCGACATAAAATCTCGGCTAATAATCGATATGCAAATCGAATTACGCCTAATTACACGTTATTATGGAGCGCGCAGCCTCGACCGTTTTGCGAATCGATACCTATTCGATTGTGGCGGGAAAAAATCGAAAAAAAAAATCGATTCGGCATCCGCATAAGGAGGACTCCATTGGAGTTTCGGTGGGCAGCAAATAACATTGTTAAATGCATCGTTTCGCATAGATATACACACACCTCGAATAGTTCGAATAATGCACCTAATTATGAGGAATTCAAAGCCTTCTAGATTAGTACATATTACCATCCTAAACTCTTCTTTATTACATATTTTTCGCTTTATAATGGAGGGAAATTAGATTTGGGTGTCCTCATAGGCGACAAACTGGCAGGATGATGAAAGAATGAAGGAAGAATGATGCAAGAACTCGGTGCTCGTACGTGTGGCGCATTACTGTTTCCAATATATTTTTTTGCTCGGGTTGCTTTGATTGAAGAAGGTCGTTTGTGTTACGCCTTTGCGACTATATAAGCCATTGGAGGTATTGCCGTTTCGTCAGTCGAGATTTCCTGCTTCTACAGATAGCACAACCACAACTATATCACCAAAATGAAATTCATGGTAAGTTAGAATTTTTCTTCAATTTTTACTCTTCCATTTAGTTACTAAGTAAAAAATGTTTTTATCTACTATTTCAAGTGCTCTTAGGCACCAATACTTTATAGATCTTCATTAATTCAATCGTATCTTCCAATTATTATTGCTCTTTTTTGGAGAGTACTAACTAATTTCCAAATGTTATTTTCTCCATTATTTCCTATGTCTTCACCAATACTTTCTATATCTTCAACAGCGCTTGATATAACTTCTTTTACATTACATTCCACACTTTCATTTTCTACCATCTTTACTCCAATACTTCTTCATATTATGTAGATCATCATCAATTTTTTCAATATCTTTACCAATACTTTCTGTAGTGTTATTCAATTCAATTGTATGTTCCAATTATTATTGCCCATTTCACCAAAATATTACTTCCTGATCTTATTCTTACAATATTACGCATTTCCTATATCTTCATTCTAAAACTACTCTATACCTACTCGGAATCTGCTCTGAAGCTACACTGAAATTTCCTCTTCAAGCGGTACTTTCCATACTTTCATCTTCTATATTATCTTTACTACAATATTTCATACGAAAATCATTATTAATTCCTTCAATATCTTCACCAATATACTTCCTGTAAATACTACCTAATCCTACTTGATTTCAATTGTATATCTTCCAATTATTATTGCTCTTTTTTGGAAACTACTAACTAATTTCCTGATGTTATTATCTCCATTATTTCCTATGTCTTCACCAATACTTTCTATATCTTCGACAACGCTTCATGTATCTTCTTTCACATTACATTTCATCTTCAATCGGAAGTTTCCAAACTTTCATCTTCTACCAGCTTTACTCCAATACTTCATATTATGTAGATCATCATCAATTTTTTCAATATATTCACCAATACTTTCTGTATATTGTTATTCAATTCAATTGTATGTTCCAATTATTATTGCCCATTTCACCAAAATAATACTTCCTGATCTTATTCTCACAATTGCACAGTTCCTATATCTTAATTCTGAAACTACTCCATACCTACTCTGAATCAGCTCTGAAACTACACCAAATCTACTATTCTGAATCTACACTGAAATTTCCTCTTCAAGCGGTACTTTCCATACTTCCATCTTCTATACCATCTTTACTACAATATTTCATACGAAAATCATCATCAATTCTTTCAATATCTTCACTAATACTTCCTGTAAATACTACCTAATCCTACTTGATTTCAATTGTATATCTTCCAATTATTATTGCTCTTTTTTGGAAACTACTAACTAATTTCCTGATGTTATTATCTCCATTATTTCCTATGTCTTCACCAATACTTTCTATATCTTCAACAACGCTTGATATAACTTCTTTTACATTACATTTCATCTTCAACCAGAACATTCCACACTTTCATCTTCTACCATCTTTACTCCAATACTTCATATTATGTAGATCATCATCAATACCTACTGTGAATCAGCTCTGAAACTACACCAAATCTATTCTGAATCTACACTTAAATTTCATCTACAAGCGGTATTTTCCATACTTTCATCTTCTACCATCTTTACTCCAATATTTCATACAAAAATCATCAATTCTTTCAATATCTTCACCAATACTTTCACCTACTCCTTTTTATTTCAATTATTATTGCCCATTTCTCCAAACTTATATTTCCTGATCTTATTTTCTCCTGTATCTTCACCAATTTTCCCCTAATCTTCACCAATATCTTCTGCATCATTAACAACATTTAAAATTTCCTTAATTCCCATAATTTCCAATTCTACTCCAAATCTACCCTGCCCTACTCTGAATCTGCTCTGACCCAATTTCCTCTTAATTCCAGATCGCTCTAACCATTCTGGCTGTAGCCTGCCAAGCCCACGGCTCCGCCATCGGCCTCGGCCTGGGACTCATCAACCCCCTGGCGCTGAGCCCCATTGGACCCTCTGGAATCGTGACGGGAGCGGGCGCAGCCGGACCATCCGGCGTAGTGACCGGCGCAGGTGCCGCCGGACCGGCTGGCATTGTGACCGGCGCAGGCGCCGTGGGCCCCACCGGACCCAACGGAATCGGGATCATCGGCGCCCCATTGGGACTGGGATTGGGGGTGGCTCCGTTGGGCGTGGGTAAATTGGGATTGGGTTTGGGATTGGGACCCATCGGGTTGGGGTTGGGACCCGTCGGGTTGGGTTTGGGACGTTTGGGACTCCACTGATGGGATACGTGTAACGGATTTAGGATTTTTTTTAATGTTGATGTGTAATAATTAATTATTAATGTGGAATGAATAAATTTTTTTTTCTTGTAGAAAAATCGATTTTTAATTCGTGTGTGTACGATTGTTGTTATTATACAGGGTGTTTCCGAACTTGGGGTACAATTTTTAATGATGAAGTGACAACGGGTCATCTTAGCGAATTATGTGATTATTTAATCAAAACCGTCAAGAAAAATATTTATCAAAAAATAATTAAAAATGTAAAAAAAATCTAAGAAATACCGTCCTGCATAACAATTGCAGTCGCTCTCGACTCGCGCGGTACGATCGAACTCACCGTAAAATTAGAATTGACAAAATCACAACAAAATAATGATTGATTAATTAATATCTCATTCAAATTTATTTATTAGGACCTTTATTTAATCCATATGGTCTCTGAATTTTTAGAATCATGGATAAATTATAAAATTAACCCGGGTTTTCCAAATAATAAAAGAAAAAACATTCAACTCAAAAGAAATATTAGCTCACCTATTTTGTTGTAGAAAAATGGCTTGAAATTCATAGTAATTATTCAAACTTATCACCGTCTTATTGTAAGTACACACCAACTTGTTAAACTGTGAAGAACACTAAGAACTAAATAAACTGAGAAGAACACGAAGAACAAACTAAACTTAGAAGAACACCTAATAATATCAAATAAATCACTAAAAAACAGTATAAAAAAATCTATTTGACCGTGAGGTTAACAACCCTACAAGACAATACGCACTAGAAAGCAATAGGCTACGTTTTTCGAAATGAGGCGCGCGGAGGGTGAAATTTGCTCGTCCTAGCATCTGTTTTTGAAACCGATCAGCTGACTATCGCGGCCAGGGTTATATTCGCTCTTTGATTTTTTTTATAATGGCTCTATTTTGTTTATAATACATTTTTTAGAAAAACGAAATCTGCGAATCGGTTTCAAATTATGCGAACTATCACCCCTAGAAAATTGTCTCCCAAGTTCGGAAACGCCCTGTAGAGTGGTAACGATATAAATTGTTTGTTAGATGGTGAAAAAAATTGATTTATGGGCGTAGTAGGTCTCGAGTTTGTGTGCAATTTTCATTGCATTCCTCGTAAGTCACCGGCGGTCGAGAAAAAATAATCGATTGCATGATTATTGCACCGCAATACTATCGATTCGCCTATGCAAAATCGATTTTTTGCATTCTCAGATTTACCCTTAGATCATATATAAATGGATGCATCGATGAAGTAAAAACTCGGTTACAACATATCAGCGACGTACTTTAATTACCCATCCTTGTTTAACAAGTTGTGTTTCTTAACGCTCCATCTTTGTCTTGGTCAACTGACATCTTATGATACATTTGACATACAGAATTAGCGCCAAATTTAAACATTCATACTTTGAATTTTATTTGTGTAACCATATTCAATAATTCAAATATAAAAAAATAAGAAATAACAATCAAAACAAACACGTGACGTGTTGAGGTTAGCAAAAGTTAGGTTAGATTAGGATTAGGTTAGGAATTATAAAGTAGCAACGTTGCCAAATTCCTAAAAGCTATTTTGTTTTCTCTTTTTATCTTGTACCAAAAATAAATAATGGATTAACTATTTTTATCCTACTAACTATACAACTGAAACCGAAAGAATCCATTCATTCATTCACTGACTCATTGGCGTGTTTTTTTTTTTACGGCCAAACGCGAAGGAAAATCGTCGCGGAAAAAACGCTATCCGACGTAACTCGACGAGATCTATCGGAAAATCGATATTTCGAAACCCGGAAAAGTTTCCTTCCGGGTGAAAAACCGGATTTTTGGGGTATTTTTGAGGTTTTTCGGGATTTTCTCCGAAAATCTTCCGACGATTTTCTTTAAAATTTTCCAAAATATTCTTTAATATATTACCAATCACCTGACGCAAACCGCATATCGGGGAAAATCCATTTACCGGAGTTATAGGAAAAACAAATTGTCGTTTTCGCAATTTCGGCAAAAAAATTGAAATATCTCGAAAAAAGATGCGATTTCGAAAAAAAATTTATTCTTCGAAAATTGTAGAGAACGCTTTTCTCTATAATAGGACATATAAGGGGTTATTCTATTTTGAACCGTTTTTGAGTTATAACGATAAAAAACAAACATTCCTTCGCGAACGAAAAATTTATATTTTACAATTACTCAAAAACTAGCCGTTTTTTGAAAATTTCTCAAGAATCGAAATTTGTAAAGAATAGTATTTTGTATAATATATGTGGATGGGGTGATTCGATTTTGAGCGGTTTCCGATTTATAGCGCGATATCGATTTTTTAAAATAAACGCGATTGACAAAAAGTCGAAATAACTCGAAAAAAGATGCGATTTCGAAAAAAAATTTATTCTTTGAAAATTGTAGAGGATGTTTTTTTACATAATAAAAATTTTACGGGGTGGTTCCAACTTTAACGGTTGTTGAGTTACGACGAAAAACCTGCGATATTACTGGGTAAAACCGAGCTGATTGGCGCGTTTTTTTCTTACGGCCGTACGCGAAGGAAAATCGTCGCGGGAAAAACGTCATCTTTACGAATTTTGACGAGATCTATCGGAAAATCGACATTTCGAAACCCGGAAAAGTTTCCTTCCGGGTGAAAAATTCCGGATTTTTAGGGTTTTTTGCGATTTTATCGGAAACGATCGATTTTTCTCAATCTCTCCTAAAATATTCGTCAAATTAATATCGATTATCTCACGCAAACCGCGGGAAAATCAAATTTTCTTTCGTGGAGTTATGGCAAAAATAATTTAATTATAATTAAATTCATTATTATTTACACGCTCAAATCTCGAAAACTATTAGGTGTACGATAATTTTACAAGAATACAAATTTGTTAAGCGTAGTTTTTTCCAACTAACAAAACAAATTGCATATGTTTATCTTGAACAGTTCAAAAGTTATAGGGGTAAATCTAAGTCGTGAACATGAGACTCGAGCGACTGATTTATGGTTCAAATTCGCGCAGCAAAGGGATTCCCGAAACCGTTCTCTCCGTAGAGAACAGGGACGGATCGAGAAGGAATTACTTTATGAATAAATACATTAATATCTCCGAAACGGAAGGTTTACGAAAATATTACAAAAATACAAATTTGTTAAGCGTAGTTTTTTCTAACTAACAAAACAAACCGCATATTTTTAAATTGAACTGTGCGAGGGTATTTTACTTTGAAAAGTTAGCTTGTAGCGGTCGAGAGAGGGGTGTGCAATGTGCATTAATATTTTGGCATTTTGGATTTTGGCCGAGCGACTATTAGCATTAGCATATGTTAGAAATGGGGACGGCACTGCGATGGATATTTATTTAAACCGAAAGAATTGTATCGAAAATGTATGATTCACGGAGGGACTAGTTTTTAGGTTGATAAGGTGGAATCGGATGATGTATTACTTTACTTTGTTATTTTGTTATTGGGTGTTAATAAAGAAAGACTTACAATTATTTATTTTTCGGGGTGCGCTTATAAACCTTATTTGATTTCAAGCGAACAAATTTTTGGATTTGGACGCTATTATCAAAGTTTTATTAACAATTACGGCTAATAAACTTTTGAGCTTACAATTAGTGATTTATGATAATGAAGCAGTAGTGTATGGTTGTATAGTAGAGTGTATAATAGTGGTAGTGATTGCCTGACTAACTGACAAGACCACCAAAAGATTTAATTGCAACAATTGACGACCTGGCAACGGGTAAGTGTCCCAAGAAAGGGCGAAATCGAAATAACTCGAAAAAAGATGCGATTTCGAAAAAAAAATTATTCTTTGAAAATTGTAGAGGATGTTTTTTTACATAATAAAAAGTTTACGGGGTGGTTCCAACTTTAACGGTTGTTGAGTTACGACGAAAAACCTGCGATATTGCTGGGTAAAACCGAGCTGATTGGCGTGTTTTTTTCTTACGGCCGTACGCGAAGGAAAATCGTCGCGGGAAAAACGCCATCTTTACGAATTTTGACGAGATCTATCGGAAAATCGACATTTCGAAACCCGGAAAAGTTTCCTTCCGGGTGAAAAATTCCGGATTTTTAGAGTATTTTTAGGGTTTTTTGCGATTTATCGGAAACGAAGAGATCGATTTTTCTCAATCTCTCCTAAAATATTCGTCAAATTAATATCGATTATCTCACGCAAACCGCGGGAAAATCAAAATTTCCTTCGCGGAGTTATGGCAAAAATAATTTAATTATAATTAAATTCTTTATTATTTACACGCTCAAATCTCGAAAACTATTAGGTTTACGATAATTTTACAAGAATACAAATTTGTTAAGCGTAGTTTTTTCCAACTAACAAAACAAACTGCATATGTTTATCTTGAACAGTTCAAAAGTTTTAGGGGTAAATCTAAGTCGCGAACATGAGACTCGAGCGACGGATTAATGGTTCAAATTCGCGCAGCAAAGGGATTCCCGAAACCGGTCTCTCCGTAGAGTACAGGGACGGATCGAGAAGGAATTACTTTATGAATAAATACATTAATATCTTCGAAACGGAAGGTTTACGAAAATTTTACAAGATACAGAAATTGTTTAGAAATGATTTTTCTATCGAACGGTATATTTTCCGAACCTCGCGAACAAGCCGTAACAAAAATCGTTTTTCCGGAAAATTCAAAATCAAATATCTCCTAAGCCGTTAGATTTACGAAATTTTTTCAAACTAGGTGATTTGTAGGGATTATTTTTTTACATCGAATAGTAATTTACAAATTTTTATTCGACAATTAGTTTTTGAGTTATTAGAAAAGGTTTAATTTTAATTAGTCATAATTAAAATTATCACGCTCAAATATCGAAAACTATTAGGTTTACGAAAATATTACAAAATACAAATTTGTTAAGCGTAGTTTTTTCAAACTAACAAAACAAACCGCATATTTTTAACTTGAACCGTGAGAGGGCATTTTACTTTGAAACGTTAACTTGAAGCGGTCGAGAGTGGGGTGTGCAATGTGCATTAATATTTTGGCATTTTGGATTTTGGCCGAGCGATTATTAGCATTAGCATATGTTAGAAATGGGGACGGCACTGCGATGGATATTTATTTAAAACGAAAGAATTGTATCGAAAATGTATGATTCACGGAGGGACTAGTTTTTATGTTGATAAGGTGGAATCGGATGATGTATTACTTTACTTTGTTATTTTGTTCTTGGGTGTTAATAAAGAAAGACTTACAATTATTTATTTTTTGGGGTGCGTTTATA
Organism: Phyllotreta cruciferae; assembly: GCA_917563865.1. Lineage (NCBI taxonomy): Eukaryota > Metazoa > Arthropoda > Insecta > Coleoptera > Chrysomelidae > Phyllotreta > Phyllotreta cruciferae. The sequence goes on along the minus strand of OU830620.1, from coordinate 3,579,926 downwards.
AACCTTATTTCATTTGAAGCGAACAAATTTTTGGATTTGGACGCTATTATCAAAGTTTTATTAACAATTACGGCTAATAAACTTTTGAGCTTACAATTAGTGATTTGTGATAATGAAGCAGTAGTGTATAGTTGTATGGTAGAGTGTATAATAGTGGTAGTAATTGCCTGACTAAGTGACAAGACCACCAAAAGATTTAATTGCAACAATTGACGACCTGGCAACGGGTCAGTGTCCCAAGAAAGGGCGCGTTAGCGCCCTTTCCAACCATTCTGCGAGTTAATAATTATAAAGTTCAAATATCTATACATCAAAATTTCATATACAAACTTAAACATTATAATTTTTGATAGAGAATATACATAGATATGATTCAAAAGTGTTAAAATATTTGAATTAATAAAAAATCTAGATAAATCTGACAACAAGATATATTTAAACAGTTATCTAATTCATACGTTCAAGTTTTCAATGCGCATGCTCCATTATCTGACCAAAACAAAGATAAAGCTATTAGAAATTCTATAAAGCAGAAGGAGATAATGTGAAAAATAAGGCATGTTGGAAATGTTGAAACCGGGACGTACATTCAGTTCTTATGGTATTGAGGCATCCATTTATGTATGATCTAAGGCTTTACCAATATGCCGGATATCCAAAAATGACAAGAATCCAAAATGGCTGAAATCCAATATGGCCGAAATCCAACAAAATGACGGAAATCCAAAATGGCGGAAATCCAAAATGACGGAAATCCAAAATGGCGGAAATCCAAAATCGCTACATTTTCACAACATTAACAATAAAATAGGTAAACTTTTTATCTTCGCAATAATCTTTTAGATTGCAGTTTAATTTCTCGGTATTTCGTTTCTCTATCGCTTAGTAACGTTTTCTTCTAAAAGCGGGGAAAAAATATCGGTAGTAGAAAAATGGCGGGAAAAAAATCGCAAGGTAATCTGGTTTGTTTTATCGCAGCGTGCAGCAGGATATGATTGTTAAATTGTTATATTTATTATTAATGTAGGTATATCGACCACAATACGTTCACCTTTGTCCTTTGATTTAACGCAATACAATACTAATTCAAGACCAAAACTAAGTTAAATTATCTATTTGTTAATAGTTATTAGAATTAAATCGGGTAGGTATAATAATCCATTATACTCACCCCCGCAATTTTGTACCTACTTACGAATATTCTAAAGAAATAGAAAAATTAATACAGGGTGGCGCAGCCCACACGCGTCGGTCTCTATGGGAAAAACGGCTTGACTTTTAAAAGTTTTTTTTGATTCTATAATATACAGAACCTTTGGGGCTACAATATAAAATTATTTAGACATATACAGGTTGTCCCAATTTTGAGAAAATATACAAAGTTTTGTTTTTTTAAATAGAACACCCTGTATATTATTACATTTTTGGATTCTTCTCGATGAGCTGATTCCAAAAAGAGGTCACACTTGATATTTTGGTATCATAATAAAGGATTCAAAAATCACAAAATTTTGAATTTAGGTGGCTCTGACAGCCAAACAGTTGAAAATCGAGAAAAACGGCTTACATGGTCCTATCCTAACTTTTCAAGTACTATCTAATGACATGATATAAAATGTATACTAATAAAATTTCAAATTTTTTTATCAGATTTTTTTTTTTTTGTACCCCAACTGTTTGGTTTTCAGAGCCGCCTAAATTCAAAATTTTGTGATTTTTGAATCCTTTATTATGATACCAAAATATCAAGTGTGACCCCTTTTTGGAATCAGCTCATCGAGTAGAATCCAAAAATGTAATAATATACAGGGTGTTCCATTTAAAAAAACAACTTTGTATATTTTCTCAAAATCGGGACAACCTGTATATGTCTAAATAATTTTATATTGTAGCCCCAAAGGTTCTTTATATAATAGAATCAAAAAAACTTTTAAAAGTCAAGCCGTTTTTCCCATAGAGACCGACGCGTGTGGGCTGCGCCACCCTGTATATTAAGATAATTAAAATCTACTCTTATTCTGCTTTAAATCTTCTTTGAATTTACACTGAATATACTCTAAATCTACTCCTCTTTCCTCGGAATCTACCTAACTCTGTTCTGAATTTACTCTACTCTGTTCTGAATTTACTCCAATCTACTCTAATCCGCTCTGAACCTGCTTTACTCTATTTTAAATCTACTCTCATTTGAACGGCGCTGGAGGTAGATAAGATATTTAATTTTTCTTCGAGAATCGAATTTTCCATTAGGCTCTAAACGAGTTCCAATTTCTCGGCGTTTTCCAGAAAAACGGGAAGGGTTTTGGAATTAAATCGCGCACTTGCTCGTAAGTATTAACGAGTGAAAATGTAGTTTTCGCAGAGGAAGAGACTCCGCGGACTAATTAGTAGGCCGGCCTCGGGCGAGACGCCAGTCAGCCACCATTAGAAATTGAAGTTAAACGAAAATCCGCGCTAGATAAATATGTATATAAATATATACCTATATAAGATTTTGCACGTTAATTACTCGAAACGCGAACGACTCCCTTTGGGTACGTGTGTCCCGGAATAAAGAAGGCGCAACTCCGGGCGCGAGCCGGAGTTTTCGCTTCGACGCCTTCTAGATGCTACTCGCTATATACCCAAAACGGTTAATGAGTTATCGGGATTTTCCTGATAAACTTCCCTTAAATACGTTTTATTTAATCGCCGCGGGACGCGCCTCTTAGAAATAACTATTCGCAAAATTTAATTTACCGGGCCGCATTTATTGTGAAATCGCAAAATTTTTACAAAATAATGTATCTACGTAGATTCTGGAGATTCAGAGCAAAAGTATTATGGAAAAGTTACAGTGCTCAACAATTGATAAGGATCACAGTTAGAAATAGCCAGAGTTTCTAGCAACAGATTATTATAGATAATATTATGATATTATAATAGATATATTATGATAGATTATTTTTCTAGCAACAACCAAAAATAAAAAGCTGTATCATCAATTTAAATTAAAAATAGTCAAAAAATAATTGTGATCCTTATCAATGGAGAAGACCATGACTTTTTTTTTAATTTTTTTTTTTTTCAAAACTGTGTGTTTTAAGAAGGCGCGTAATGAAATTTTTATTTTTTTCTGTGGCCAAATAAGGCCTTAATTAAGTTTTAAAGTTTGAAAAACGTCACACAATCGTCATACACTCTGCTCCAATCAAAGCGAGAGTTTGCAAAGAGACGTCACATTTAGCAAGTTTGCCACGTTTCCTATTACTCTTCTTTACTCCGCAAAAGTGCGTTTTTTGTATATTTATTGCAATAAACATTTTCTGATTTATCCATTTCTTCCATTACCTAATGGATAATTCGATATATTAATATAGAAATAACATCTTCATCTGTATAAATTGTAACCGATTTTCGTGTTAAAAACACAAATAATGGTCCTGAAAAATTTATTTGCCAACATTCTTGTCAACGTCAATATTATCAGTAAAGTGTTTTGTGCCAAACTGCAATTCGTGTAATTTGTTTTGTGCATTTTTCAGAAAAATCTGACAAATGACAGTTTGATTTTTGTTCGTTTGTGTATTCTTTGTTACTGCGTTTGAAAATTCATACTATTTACTGTACAACAAGACGTAAGTGGTTTATGATTGGTTGATAAGGTATGAGTCAAAACCCGAAATTTTTAAATTTCGAAGGGCTATAACTTTTTAATTATAACACATTTTGAGCAACTGAAAACGGTTTTGAGCTCTAATAAATCATTTCTAATCGTATTTTTTGCCGAAATCCGCTTATCACATCGTGGTCTTCTCCATTGTTTAGTAGTATATTTAAAAACATAAAAAAAATTTTGAGAAATGCGGTCCTGCACAGCAATGGCAATCCCTCAACTCGATAGAATTCATTGAAAAGTTAGAATCGACAAAATAATTGATTAATTAAGGAAGATATATATCTCATTCAAATTTATTTATTTCATACTTCGTACTTACGTACTTTATTTATTCCATATGATCCCTAAATGTTTAGAATCATGGATAAATTGAGAAATCAACTAATGATAGGGTACCAATTACGTACAATAAAGAATTGTAATAATACAGTGCATAATGGAGATGTGAGATATGCGGATTTCGGCAAAAGAAACGATTAGAAATGATTTATTAGAGCTCAAAACCGTTTTCAGTTGCTCAAAATGTGTTATAATTAAAAAGTTATAGTCCTTCGAAATTTAAAAATTTCGGGTTTTGACTCATACCTTATCAACCAATCATAAACCACTCACGTTTTGTTGTATAGTAAATAGTATGAATTTTCGAACGCAGTAACAAAGAATACACAAACGAACAAAAATCAAACTGTCATTTGTCAGATTTTTCTGAAAAATGCACAAAACAAATTACACGAATTGTAGTTTGGCACAAAAACACTTTACTGATAATATTGACGTTGACAGGAATGTTGCCAAATAAATTTTCCAGGACCATAATTTCCGTTTTTAACACGAAAATCGGTTACAATTTATACAGATGAAGATGTTATTTCTATATTAATATATCGAATTATCCGTTAGGTAATGGAAGAAATGGATAAATCAGAAAATATTTATTGCAATAAATATACAAAAAACGCACATTTCGCAGGAGTAAAGAAGAGTAATAGGAAACGTGGCAAACTTGATGAGTGTGACTTCTCTTTGCAACTCTCGCTTTGATTGGAGCAGAGTGTATGACGATTGTGTGACGTTTTTCGAACTTTAAAAATTAATTGCGGCCTTATTTGGCCACAGAAAAAAATAAAAATTTCATTACGCGCCTTCTTAGAACACACGGTCTTGAAAAAAAAATTAAAAAGGAAGTCGTGGTCTTCTCCATTACATAGCTATTATGAACATCAAACGTTTCGGTCACGGTAAATTTATTATAAACAACATCTTCAGCGCGCGCTCGCAAAGCCTCGCCAACGTCCAGCATTAATTAACAAGTTTGTTTCCTCAAGATAGATACAAATAGAGTCCGGTAATGGGGGCGAGCGGAGCCCCCGCAATGGCACCGGCCCCTACCCGAAATATATCAAATATCCGATCGGCCATCGGACGGGAAGTGGTCGAAACTCGGGCAAGTATTCACTCGAAAACATGCTGTACATAGTTACTTAGCCATTTGGCAGATTGCCGCAGACCCGAAAGCAATCCAACTTCACTACCGCCGGCGGGGCGGCCCTAATGAAACGTAAATGTAATGAAATAGCCGGTGCTCGGAAAGGGGGCGGCGCCCCCCCCCCCGAGAGCCACCCGGAGCAATTACAGGTAACTAATACCGGTTGATGCGTGTTTAAAGTTGGTGCATTGTTTACGATGCGACCGCAGACCCAAGAATAATGGCGCAGTCGAAGCCGTGACGGATGGCATTCGCAGTCCGGGTTAATACCGCCGCTCCGGGGGAAGTTCGGCGAATTCCTGCGAAACTTTCGACGACTGTCCACTCGATACAAATCTCTCTCTCTACCCCTTCGAGTTGACCTTTTGCGGACGGTTCGCGAGGAATTTCATAATCGCCGCGGACTTTGGGCAAGATCCATTCGGACGTATTGATATTACTTTGAAGATTTATTGGATACAGGAGGCTCTCCAATTACGCTACGGGAGACGCGGTGTATATTTCGCCGGTGACCCCCAACAGCAACAGGAATTTCCCGGGGGAATTTACGTCCGGTACTCTGTCAAGTTCGGCGGTGAATTGTCGTTGCGATTTATAATGTTAATCTGTATGATTACTTTCGACTTATACTATATATAGTCTAGGCAATACAAAGTTTGATGCACGTCACCATAAATTTACTATACGTCACAAATATAGACAGTGTTGCTGAACTTTTATAAAGTTAGCCATATATTAAGAATTTTCTAAAGTTGTCAAGAAAGATTCTTCTACAGATTAATGCTAAATTAGTCGATTTTTCAAATGAAAAGTTGTAAATAGTCATTCCAAATTGGTTCTGGATAGTTCTAGTTTATCCTGGACCGTTCCAAATAGTCCTGAATTTGTTCTAAATGATTCTAAGAGTATCCTGAACTGTTTCAAATAGTTCTAGTGAACTATAAAGCGGTTCTAAATTGTTCTGGACTGTTCTAAATGATTCTTGAAGGTCCTAAAATGTTCTGAGATTATCCTGAATTGATTCAAATGATCCTAGTTAGTTATAAAATGGTTCTAGATTATTCAGGACAGTTCTAATGCGTTATGGATCGATTTTTCAAATGAGAAGTTCTAAATAGTCAATCTAAAATGATTCTGGATAGTTCTAGTTTATCCTGGACCGTTCCAAATAGTCCTGAATTTGTTCTAAATGATTCTAAGAGTATCCTGAACTGTTTCGAATAGTTCTAGTGAACTATAAAGCGGTTCTAAATTGTTCTGGACTGTTCTAAATGATTCTTGAAGGTCCTAAAATGTTCTGAGATTATCCTGAATTGATTCAAATGATCCTAGTTAGTTCTAAAATGGTTCTAAATTATTCAGGACAGTTCTAATGCGTTATGGATCGATTTTTCAAATGAGAAGTTCTAAATAGTCAATCTAAAATGATTCTGGATAGTTCTAGTTTATCCTGGACCGTTCCAAATAGTCCTGAATTTGTTCTAAATGAATTTACACTGTTCAAAATGGTTCTAAGAGCATCCTGAATTGTTTCAAATGGTTCTAGTGAACTCCAAAACTGTTCTAAATAGTTCTGGACTGTTCTAAATGATTCTTGATGGTCCTAAAATGTTCTGAGATTATCCTGAATTGATTCAAATGATCCTAGTTAGTTATAAAATGGTTCTAAATTATTCAGGACAGTTCTAATGCGTTCTGGAACCCAAATTCAAAATTTTGCGAAAAGTTGACCGTAACTCTCTTATTTTAAATGAGACACCCTATATATTTTTGCATTTTTGATGTATTGTACTCGATGAGCTGATTACAAAAAGGTCACACTTGGTATATTGGTCTCATAATAAAGGCTATACAGCCACTTAAAAATCTCAGAAAAATACGAAAATTCGAATTTTTAACATGGCCGATAGGAAGTAGTATAGTGACTTTTGACATTTTCGCCAACTTTTTAAAAATAAAAGCGATTTATTTATTCTGATTTTATGCGATAATAAAGCAATTAAACTAATTAGAAATTCTTTCTCGGCTATTTCTTTTCTGGTTGTTCTTTTAAAAAATGAAAATCCGCTATATCGACGAATCCAATCTCTTTCTTACCTTCTAAACGTAACGAAAAACAGTTATTAGGTAGGTACATACGTATTATACGTATATACTAGTTGATTGATAAACGCGATTTCCTAATTATTTGCCAAGGAAGGTCGTTCCATTACCTATATAAACTGGGGTAAAAGCACCGGTTTTATTGTAGTCTGCTCCAGTGACTGAGAAACACTACACATTTTCAACTCAACATGAACTGCTTAGTAAGTATACCTATTATAAATTTTTAAACACCATTAATTACTCTATTTACTTATTTATTTATTTTCTTATACAATTATTTTATAAAAATTCTTAAAAAATCACCGCAATTCTTCTTCCACACATCCATTCGGTCTTTGTCACAGAGGCAATTCAGCCAAATTTCAACTACACATTTTTTGCCTATAGGCTATTTAGCCAAGTTTCAAAAATTCGTTTTTCTTTCAGTTGCATTATTTATTTTTTCATCATTCTTATTACACAATTTTTATTACAAAAATTCCCAAAAATCACGGCAATTCTTCTGCCACGCGGCCTCCTCTACTGAGGCTATTTGGCCTCTGTCACAAGGAATATTCAGCCAAAATTCAACTATACATTTTTTGCTTATTGGCTATTCAGCCAAGTTTCAAAAATTCATTTTTCTTTCAGTTCCATTATTTATTTTTTCATCATTCTAATAACACAATTTTTATTACAAAAATTCCCAAAAATCACCGCAATTCTTCTGCCACGCGGCCTCCTCTACTGAGGCTATTTGGCCTCTGTTACAAAGGAATATTCTGCCAAAATTCAACTATACATTTTTTGCTTATTGGCTATTCAGCCAAGTTTCAAAAATTCATTTTTCTTTCAGTTCCATTATTTATTTTTTCATCATTCTAATAACACAATTTTTATTACAAAAATTCCCAAAAATCACGGCAATTCTTCTGCCACGCGGCCTCCTCTACTGAGGCTATTTGGCCTCTGTCACAAGGAATATTCAGCCAAATTTCAACTATACATCTTTTGCTTATTGGCTATTTAGCCAAGTTTCAAAAATTCGTTTTTCTTTCAGTTGCATTATTTATTTTTTCATCATTCTAATAACACAATTTTTATTACAAAAATTCCCAAAAAATGACCGCAATTCTTCTGCCACGCGGCCTCCTCTACTGAGGCTATTTGGCCTCTGTTACAAAGGAATATTCAGCCAAAATTCAACTACACATTTTTTGCCTATAGGCTATTTAGCCAAGTTTCAAAAATTCGTTTTTCTTTCAGTTGCATTATTTATTTTTTCATCATTCTAATAACACAATTTTTATTACAAAAATTCCCAAAAAATCACCGCAATTCTTCTGCCACGCGGCCTCCTCTACTGAGGCTATTTGGCCTCTGTTACAAAGGAATATTCAGCCAAAATTCAAATATACATTTTTTGCTTATTGGCTATTTAGCCAAGTTTCAAAAATTCGTTTTTCTTTCAGTTGCATTATTTATTTTTTCATCATTCTAATAACACAATTTTTATTACAAAAATTCACAAAAATCACCGCTATTCTTCTCCCAAACGGCCTCCTCTACTGAGGCTATTTGGCCTCTGTCACAAGGAATATTCAGCCAAATTTCAACTACACATTTTTTGCCTATAGGCTATTTAGCCAAGTTTCAAAAATTCGTTTTTCTTTCAGTTGCATTATTTATTTTTTCATCATTCTAATAACACAATTTTTATTACAAAAATTCCCAAAAAATCACCGCAATTCTTCTGCCACGCGGCCTCCTCTACTGAGGCTATTTGGCCTCTGTTACAAAGGAATATTCAGCCAAATTTCAACTACACATTTTTTGCCTATAGGCTATTTAGCCAAGTTTCAAAAATTCGTTTTTCTTTCAGTTGCATTATTTATTTTTTCATCATTCTAATAACACAATTTTTATTACAAAAATTCACAAAAATCACCGCTATTCTTCTCCCAAACGGCCTCCTCTACTGAGGCTATTTGGCCTCTGTCACAAGGAATATTCAGCCAAATTTCAACTACACATTTTTTGCCTATAGGCTATTTAGCCAAGTTTCAAAAATTCGTTTTTCTTTCAGTTGCATTATTTATTTTTTCATCATTCTAATAACACAATTTTTATTACAAAAATTCCCAAAAAATCACCGCTATTCTTCTCCCAAACGGCCTCCTCTACTGAGGCTATTTGGCCTCTGTTACAAAGGAATATTCAGCCAAAATTCAACTATACATTTTTTGCTTATTGGCTATTTAGTGAACTCCAAAACTGTTCTAAATTGTTCTGGACTGTTCTAAATGATTCTTGAAGGTCCTAAAATGTTCTGAGATTATCCTGAATTGATTCAAATGATCCTAGTTAGTTATAAAATGGTTCTAAATTATTCAGGACAGTTCTAATGCGTTATGGATCGATTCCATTATTTATTTTTTCATCATTCTAATAACACAATTTTTATTACAAAAATTCACAAAAATCACCGCTATTCTTCTGCCACGCGGCCTCCTCTACTGAGGCTATTTGGCCTCTGTCACAAAGGAATATTCAGCCAAATTTCAACTATACATTTTTTGCTTATTGGCTATTTAGCCAAGTTTCAAAAATTCATTTTTCTTTCAGTTCCATTATTTATTTTTTCATCATTCTAATAACACAATTTTTATTACAAAAATTCACAAAAATCACCGCTATTCTTCTCCCAAACGGCCTCCTCTACTGAGGCTATTTGGCCTCTGTCACAAGGAATATTCAGCCAAATTTCAACTATACATTTTTTGCAATTATGAAATTTTTTTATAAAAAATCCCAAAAATCACTACACAACTCTTCTACCAAACGGCCTCCTCTACCTCGCCAATTCGGCCTCTTCCACAACGACCATTCAGCCAATATTTAAAAACTCGTTTTCTTCTTTCAGTTCGTCGCTCTTTTCGCCGCCCTCGCCGTCGCCACCCAAGCCAGCGGCGTAGGCTTGGGCTGGGGCGGTCTAGGTCTGGCCGGCGGCCACGGTCTGGGTCTGGGATGGGCCGGTAACGGCTTAGGTTTGGGCCTGGGCGGTCACGGTTTGGGCTTGGGCCTGGGCGGCCACGGCGTCGCCATCGCCGCCGTCCCCGTCGTCAACCCCTGGGCGCACGGCGGAGTCGGCCCCTCCGGAGTGACCAGCGGCCTGGGGGCCGCCGGACCTTCCGGAGTCGTCACTGGAGCCGGAGCTGCCGGACCTTCTGGTGAGTTTTACTGAGTAAAATGGTGGCGATTTTGGGTGATAATTCTGGTTTTTAGGAGTCGTAAACGGACATGGAGCTGTTGGGCCTACTGGACCTAACGGTAGAGGAGTGGTAGTGGCCGCCGCCCCCGCTCTGATCGCCGGGCACGGCGCCTGGGGCGGTCTTGGCTTGGGACTTGGCAAAGGACATGGATGGTAGGACCTTGCGCTAGTGATATTGAAATTGTAATTACGCTCCGACGATTTTTGTGTTTGTCTTATTTATTATGTGTGCAATAAAAAAGATTTTAACTTTTTAAAATATGGCGTTTTGGTTTTTTTTTTTGTTTAAGGGGGGAAGTGGGGTAAACCACAAAAATGCTATTTTTTTGTTGGATAAATCGTTATTCGAGAATATGCTGTGGAAATTTCAAAGTGAAATTCGCATTAGTTTGGATTTTATGAGGGTAGAACTGAGTACTTATCAGGTGCAGGCCACAGGCGATTTATTTCACATTTGAGTGCAGTTTTACTCAGAAAATGATGAGCTGATTATTATGAAAATTGGTAGTATGATTCTTTATAAAATTAGGATTTATATGAACTAACTTGTGAGATAATATTGTGATTTTAAGGGTGTTTTTTTTCGCATAATTAGAGAAAAAAAAATCGTGGACATCGAAGACACCCTCAAAAATTTTAATTTTCATTATTTTCACCTGCATTGTGGTTCATATTCTTAGAAAATATGTGAAATCAAAACTTTTTTGACTTCAAATGATAATCGAAATGGCAACACTGCATTAAATTGGTGAACCAAATTTACAAAGCTCAATGGAGAAGACCACGACTTTTTTTTTATTTTTTTTTTCAAACCGTGTGTTCTAAGAAGGCTCGTAATGAAATTTTTATTTTTTTCTGTGACCAAATAAGGCCGCAATTAATTTTTAAAGTTTGAAAAACGTCACACAATCATCATACACTCTGCTCCAATCAAAGCGAGAGTTGTAAAGAGAAGTCACATTTAGCAAGTTGGCCACGTTTCCTATTACTCTTCTTTACTTCGCAAAATGTGCGTTTTTTGTATATTTATTGCAATCAACATTTTCTCATTTATCCATTTCTTCCATTACCTAATGGATAATTCGATATATTAATATAGAAATAACATCTTCATCTGTATAAATTGTAACCGATTTTCGTGTTAAAAACACAAATAATGGTCCTGAAAAATTTATTTGGCAACATTCTTGTCAACGTCAATATTATCAGTAAAGTGTTTTGTGCCAAACTGCAATTCGTGTAATTTGTTTTGCGCAATTTTCAGAAAAATCTGACAAGTGACAGTTTGATTTTTGTTCGTTTGTCTATTCTTTGTTATTGCGTTCGAAAATTCATACTATTTACTTTATACAACAAGACGTGAGTGGTTTATGATTGGTAGATAAGGTATGATTCAAAACCGAAATTTTTAAATTTAAATTAAATTAAAATTTAAATTTCGAAGGGCTATAACTTTTTAATTATAACACATTTTGAGCAACTGAAAATGGTTTTGAGCTCTAATAAATCATATCTAATCGTATCTTTTGCCGAAATCCGCGTATCTCACATCGTGGTCTTCTCCATTAACATCACAGCGTAACTTTGTTATTTTTGGCTGAAATTGCTCAAAAAAATTCACAAAAATTGTTCAAAATATGAACAAAATTATGTCAAATTTTGATTGAATTCCAATCAAAGACATTAGAATAAATTAACCTAAAATTACTTACCGATAAAAGGGTAAATTTGGATTGAAATGATCCACTTTCTGGCACACTACACACGCATGCACCATTATTGTTTATAGTTTTGAAAAAATTTAAATAAAAAGACTAATATTACTCACGAAAATGTACATAAACACAAAATAGTCTTTTTGACTTACTGGCAACACTGTGGTAATTTTTTGTTGCCGTATTTACGTAGAAGTTTACAATCTTAATATTTCTTTAATTGAATATTGATTTATTTTTAAATTTTTACCTTGTATTAAAAATTTTAAGGAATAATTTGATTGAAAACATATTGTTTTATTTATATAATATAAAATTGTAGTTATAGGATATATCAAATTCCATTTTTTTAAAGAATTTTTTCAAATAATTATTATGGGCAGATCAAATCGACAACGACGCAAAAACCAGAACATGCGATAATATCGGGTGGAAATTAATTATTTGCCACATAAAAATGTAAACAATTCGGTCTCTTAATTCTAATGGCCCTTATTCATGCAGCGCCCCATTTTAACGTTAGAGTCATGTTTAGCGAGCGACTTTAACGTAAACAATGTCCTTAGTTACTCCATAACAACAATATAAAACTGTCAAGCTAAACATGACTTTAACTGTAAAATGGGGCGCTGAATACGGGCCATTGCCTTCGATTCCAATTAATTTTTCCCACCTAAAAAAAATCCTGAAAATGAGGTTCAAAACAACCTCCTATCCTAATGTGTTTTTTCCCCGAGATATGGAGATGAAATGAATTGTAAAAGAAAAAATTCGAAAAAACTATTATTTTTTAATATCCATCACTTTCTCTTGTCACAAAACTAAAATTTACATACATGGTGTGGTGGTGGAGAATATAATTGGGTTAAACAGGCGTTATTTTTATTTAAAAAAAAACTAATCACAGTGCTGTACAAAAAAGTGAAACGTGTTAATAATAATAAAAAAACAACTAATCTAATTCTATAGCATGTTTTAAACTTTTCAACTTACTACGAGTTCCTTCAAAAAAATAAATAAATAAGTTCATAACAAACAATAAAACAAAAAGTAACCACGTTACCCTCAAAAAGGAAACACATTAATTAAGGACACAAGATTAAATTCTCTCCTATTATTCACAAAACTGTACAAAATATTTTCTCGACGTTTTTATAGGTACAAGAACTTCATTTATAATATATTTATATTATCATATAATAAAAACTATCCGTTTAGTGTTCCAATTTGCCAAACAAATCAATAAAAACAAACCCTCACCCGTCCCAATCTCTCAAAAAGTCGAAAAATTGAAACAACCTTCTATAGTTTGTGCAAAACAAAGTTGGATAGCAACTTTATTTTTCACAAGCTATATGCGATCATAAAACAACTAAAAATCAACTATTTAGGATCAGGGAACAATTTTGCAAGAATCTAACAACACTCGTGCTCTTGGTGATTTTTTCTTTATTCTGTTGGTACCTCAATTGGCAACACTTTCCTTTCGAAAATGAGGTGAAGGCGCCCCTAAATGTGGACTTTGATATCGAAAAACACAAACAAAACTATAGTCAATATTAAAAAAGCCAGCACAGCCCTATAAATATTTTTTTTAGAATATAACAAACGTAATATTAATGTAAGGCAATGTTTCATCGTCGCTTCTAAACGCCAAAGTTCCTTTTTAGACTTAAAAATTAGAGTATTCCAAATAGACAAAGCACTTCACATCAGTGCATAATACTTATACAAACCGAAAACAAAACCAACATATAGTCACTGGGGGTGAGAAGGGGTTAAATTATAAGCAATAACTAACGCCTCATTGTACTATTCAACGGCTGCATGATCCCGTAGGTCCTGTACATGGCCGGCTGCGCCCGCTGCAACGCCGCCGGGTCCTGGTACTGCGTCTGCGCCATGTTCATCATCTGCATGGGTATCTGGTTATTTATAAACCCCGTATTGGTTATGTAACTGGTGACCGCCCCCGGCGTCTGTTGGGCGGCCATCGGCGGGTAACTGTTCATATTATAAGTCTGCATGTGCTGCATGGCCGCCACGTTAGTAGAATTCCTGCCCGACCTGCCCAGATTCTGCCCGATCGGCGGCGTCACGGCGCCGCCCAATTGGTTCACGTTCATGTTAGTCTGATAATACTTGTGATAACCCAACACTTGTTGCTGTAAATTCGCCGGTATCGCGGAAGGCGGCGTTAGATTTCGAGCCGCTTGGTTTTGCACCATCTGGTGCGTCGGCGGCGGCGTGGCGTGCAAATGCGTCGGCGGCGGCGTCAGCGTCATAGTGGCCGGAGGCGGCGTCATAATCTGGCAAGACGGCGCCGGCGTCATCTCCAAACCGTTCGTCAATTGCTGCAATTTAGCTATGCTAGAACTAGCATTACCGCCGCCCCCGGCCGGCTGTACAGCGTTGCCGCCTCTCTGCGACGGCGATGGAGTCGACGAGTGCGAGTGAGGATTCGCTTGTATGTAAAAATTACTACCTGCAACATTTCAGAACGATATTATACAAACTAGTAGATAAAATTAATTATAATAAGTACCTGTTGTTACGGCGCAGCTGGCGCCCGCCGCCAGTTTCTGGTTGGCGCCGCCTCCGACGCTATTCAACGGGCTGGCGGCGTTTTGTTGGGAGGTAATGCCGTGCTGGATGACGGTGGTCATGGGCGGTATGTTGACGCAAGCGCCGCCCCCGGACGGGAAGGCTTGCGTGGTCACGGCCAACGGGATGTAGTTGGCCTGGCTGATGACGGCGTGGGGGTGGACGTGTTGGTGGACCGCCGACGGGCCCAGCTGGTACTGGTAGCCCTGGTGGACCACTTGGTGGTGCAAATGGGGCTGCAACTGAACGGATATTCGTTATTGATATTGACACTTAAATAGCAGCAACTTTGATATTTTTAATGGGACGCCCTGTATATTTTAGCGTTTTTGGATTCTACTCGATGAGCTGATTACAACGAGGTGTCACACTTGGTATCTTGGTCTCGTAATAAAGTCTATACAGCCACTCAAAAATCACAAAATATTAAATTTGTTGGATGTTGAATTTGTGGCTGTGCAGCCTTTATTATAAGACCAAAATATCAAGTATGACCCATTTTTAGATTCTACTCGATGAGCTGATTACAAAAATGGGTCATATTTGATATCTTAGTCTCGTAATAACGGCTATAAAGCCACTCAAAAATCACAAAATTAAATTTGTAGGATGTTGAATTTGTGGCTGTATAGCCTTTATTATAAGACCAAAATATCAAGTATGACCCATTTTTAGATTCTACTCGATGAGCTGATTACAAAAATGGGTCATATTTGATATCTTGGTCTCGTAGTAAGTCTATACAGCCACTCAAAAATCACAAAATATTAAATTTGTAGGATGTTGAATTTGTGGCTGTATAGCCTTTATTATAAGACCAAAATATCAAGTATGACCCATTTTTAGATTCTACTCGATGAGCTGATTACAAAAATGGTTCATATTTGATATCTTGGTCTCGTAATAGAGTCTATACAGCCATTCAAAAATCACAAAATATTAAATATGTAGGATGTTGAATTTGAATTTGTGGCTGTATAGCCTTTATTATAAGACCAAGATATCAAGTATGACCCATTTTTAGATTCTACTCGATGAGCTGATTACAAAAATGGTTCATATTTGATATCTTGGTCTCGTAGTAAGTCTATACAGCCACTCAAAAATCACAAAATATTAAATATGTAGGATGTTGAATTTGAATTTGTGGCTGTATAGCCTTTATTATAAGACCAAGATATCAAGTATGACCCATTTTTAGATTCTACTCGATGAGCTGATTACAAAAATGGTTCATATTTGATATCTTGGTCTCGTAGTAAGTCTATACAGCCACTCAAAAATCACAAAATATTAAATTTGTAGGATGTTGAATTTGTGGCTGTATAGCCTTTATTATAAGACCAAAATATCAAGTATGACCCATTTTTAGATTCTACTCGATGAGCTGATTACAAAAATGGTTCATATTTGATATCTTGGTCTCGTAATAACGGCTATACAGCCACTCAAAAATCACAAAATATTAAATTTGTAGGATGTTGAATTTGTGGCTGTGCAGCCTTTATTATAAGACCAAGATATCAAGTGTGGCCCATTTTTAGATTCTACTCGATGAGCTGATTACAAAAATGGTTCATATTTGATATCTTGGTCTCGTAATAACGGCTATACAGCCACTCAAAAATCACAAAATATTAAATTTGTAGGATGTTGAATTTGTGGCTGTGCAGCCTTTATTATAAGACCAAGATATCAAGTGTGGCCCATTTTTAGATTCTACTCGATGAGCTGATTACAAAAATGGTTCATATTTGATATCTTGGTCTCGTAATAACGGCTATACAGCCACTCAAAAATCACAAAATATTAAATTTGTAGGATGTTGAATTTGTGGCTGTGCAGCCTTTATTATAAGACCAAGATATCAAGTGTGGCCCATTTTTAGATTCTACTCGATGAGCTGATTACAAAAATGGTTCATATTTGATATCTTGGTCTCGTAGTAAGTCTATACAGCCACTCAAAAATCACAAAATATTAAATTTGTAGGATGTTGAATTTGTGGCTGTATAGCCTTTATTATAAGACCAAAATATCAAGTATGACCCATTTTTAGATTCTACTCGATGAGCTGATTACAAAAATGGTTCATATTTGATATCTTGGTCTCGTAATAACGGCTATACAGCCACTCAAAAATCACAAAATATTAAATTTGTAGGATGTTGAATTTGTGGCTGTGCAGCCTTTATTATAAGACCAAGATATCAAGTGTGGCCCATTTTTAGATTCTACTCGATGAGCTGATTACAAAAATGGTTCATATTTGATA
This sequence comes from Phyllotreta cruciferae, assembly GCA_917563865.1. NCBI lineage: Eukaryota > Metazoa > Arthropoda > Insecta > Coleoptera > Chrysomelidae > Phyllotreta > Phyllotreta cruciferae. The sequence goes on along the minus strand of OU830620.1, from coordinate 3,562,832 downwards.
TCTTGGTCTCGCAGTAAGTCTATACAGCCACTCAAAAATCACAAAATATTAAATTTGTAGGATGTTGAATTTGTGGCTGTGCAGCCTTTATTATAAGACCAAGATATCAAGTGTGGCCCATTTTTAGATTCTACTCGATGAGCTGATTACAAAAATGGTTCATATTTGATATCTTGGTCTCGCAGTAAGTCTATACAGCCACTCAAAAATCACAAAATATTAAATTTGTAGGATGTTGAATTTGTGGCTGTATAGCCTTTATTATAAGACCAAAATATCAAGTATGACCCATTTTTAGATTCTACTCGATGAGCTGATTACAAAAATGGTTCATATTTGATATCTTGGTCTCGTAATAACGGCTATACAGCCACTCAAAAATCACAAAATATTAAATTTGTAGGATGTTGAATTTGTGGCTGTATAGCCTTTATTATAAGACCAAAATATCAAGTATGACCCATTTTTAGATTCTACTCGACGAGCTGATTACAACGAGGTGTCACACTTGGTATCTCGGTCTCATAATAACGGCTATGCAGCCACTCAAAAATCATCTACAAACCTGTTGGGCGCCGTGATGCTGGTGTTGCATCGTCGAATGCTGCGCCGTAGGGCTCGCCTGCATCTGTTGCAGCTGCTGGGGATTGCAAGGCGGCGTCGCCCGCTGCCTGGCCTGCTGCGATTGCTGCGCGGCGCCGCTCCCGCCGCCGCCGGGCGGCGTCGATCTGCTCACGCCGTGCTGCTTGGTCGACGACGGCGTGTTCGAGCGGTTGCGTTGCTGTTGCACCTGGCGCTTGCTCGGGGTGTTCTGGTGCAACTGTGGCTGCGGTACCGCCTGCGAGGCCAGTTGGTTGATCGTCGGGCTACATACAACAAACGGATTAGATAACAAACTCGATAAAAAAACTACTGTATGAGGCTACCTTGTGGCGGCGATGGCGGTGTTCTGTTGCATGTTCTGTTGCAGATTGTGTTGCACCGAGCAATCGTAATTGGTCTGGGGCGGCGCGTTGGCCACTACAGCTGAAGGCGGTCGTACAATTTCCACTGAATTAACATCACCGGCTATGGAGGCGGGGGATTCCAAATTCAAATGCGCCACATCCATATCGCAGTGACCGTAGTGCAAACTATGTACTGAATTAGTGGTAGAATCGGGCGTGTAGACGCCCAACGAGGGCGGCACGTCGCCCACCGGAGGCGGCGCTTTAACGGGCTGCAGCTCCTCCAGTTTGTTGTGGTCTTTGCGCTCTTTGGACTTCTCCGTACGTTCGGCGGGGGCGGGTTTGGGGGAGTTCTGGGGGTAGGAGCAGCTGGAGGATTTCAACGGATCGTTTAGTACCGCCTTCGCGCAGCCGTCTTGATCGTGCTTCGATTTTTTATCGTCCTTTTTCGGCGAACAGTGCTTGTCTTTGATCTTGCCGCTCGAGCTGCTACTGCTGCTCTGACTCGACGAGTACCTAAAACAAATATACTTCGTTATTTTAAATGGGACACCCTGTATATCTTTGCATTTTTAGATTCTACTCGTCGAGCCGATTACAACGAGGTGTCACACTCGGTATCTTGGTCTCGTAATAAAGTCTATACAGCCACTCATAAATCACAAAATTAAATTTGTAGGATGTTGAAATTTGTGGCTTTATTATAAGACCAAAATATCAAGTATGACCCATTTTTAGATTCTACTCGATGAGCTGATTACAAAAAGGTGTTATACTTGATATCTTGGTCTCGTAATAAAGTCTATGCAGCCACTCAAAAATCACAAAATATTAAATTTGTAGGATGTTGAATTTGTGGCTGTATAGCCTTTATTATAAGACCAAGATATCAAGTATGACCCATTTTTAGATTCTACTCGATGAACTGATTACAAAAATGGGTTATACTTGATATCTTGGTCTCGTAATAAAGTCTATGCAGCCACTCAAAAATCACAAAATATTAAATTTGTAGGATGTTGAATTTGTGGCTGTATAGCCTTTATTATAAGACCAAGATATCAAGTATGACCCATTTTTAGATTCTACTCGATGAGCTGATTACAAAAAGGGGTTATACTTGATATCTTGGTCTCGTAATAAAGTCTATACAGCCACTCAAAATTCTCAAAACATTAAATTTGTAGGATGTTGAATTTGTGGCTGTATACTCTTTATTACGAGATCAAGATATCAAGTATGATCCATTTTTAGATTCTACTCGATGAGCTGATTACAAAAAGTGGTCACACTTGGTATCTTGGTCTCGTAATAAAGGCTACACAGCCACTCAAAAATCGCAAAATTTCGAATTTAGTACCACACCTAGAAAACTAATTTTGCAATCTTAATACCTGTGAGACTTGGAAGGAAGTTTCTCCTTCTCGCAGGCCTGGGGCTGCTTGGGCAGCATCTCCAGCGGCGCGAACTGGTGCAGCATCGGATGCGGATACCCTTGGAAATCCCGCTTGTTGTCGTAGTACCGGTTGCCCCACAGCCGCTCCCACTGCCAGTGGTACTGCGCCTGCGTCATGTAATTCTCCGTGGCCATCGTGTTGGCCAGAAACGTTTCGTCCACGTGCATTTTGGGCTGGGCTTCGTACAACGCGGCCTTCTCCTCGTGCAGCTTCTGGTGGTAGCGCTGCTGCTGCTTCTCCTCGTGCTGCTTGCTCGGCTTGTAAGCCTCCTGTTTGGGCGAAGCCTTCGGCTTCATCTCCTGGTGATCGTAGACTTTTAACTCTTTCGAGGTGTCTTTGGAGGGTACGTGCACCGGTTGTAATACAGGGTGTTTATATTCTAATCTTTCTAAATTTGGTGGAGGTGGGGGTTGTTGTAGTGGCACTACTGGCGGTTTTTCTATTAGAGGTTTCTGGATTTTTTGTTGATCTTGCTCGATTGTGGGTTTCCTATCGGATGGTGGACGAACCTAAAATTAATACAATTAGTAAATGTGGCTGAATAGTTTATTAGTAAAAGATCACCTGTTTCTGAATGACAGATTCGCTGTGCTTCCTCGGATTAACATCTTCATAGGGCTTCTGCATTTGGACTTCAGGGAATTTCTGGATGTAAACATCATTCATTTTATCTCCAGGTCTATGGATGGGCTGTTTATCCACAGATTTCTGGATAAATTCGTTGGTAACAAAAGCCTTCTGCTCCTTGCGATCCAGCTTCTGGTCAATTTGAACCACTTCCTGGACTTCGGAGAATCTGTTCACCGCCTGGGAATCTCCTACGGGGAATTTGGGCGCCAGTGTATCAGGAAATTTCTGTGCCGGAGGGATATCTGGAAATTTCTGCACCAAAGGGATCTCAGGAAATTTCTGTATCGGAGGTATATCAGGAAATTTCTGTACGGGAGGGATCTCAGGGAATTTCTGTACTGGGACATCTGGAAATTTCTGTACAGGAGGTATATCAGGAAATTTCTGAGCAGGAGTGATTTGGTTTTGAACAGGCTGGGGCTCGGGTTGTTTCTGAACTGGAGGCTCTTCAGGAAACTTAGCAGCTGGTGGATCTTCTGGGATTTTCTGAACTGGCGTGTCTGTGGGGAGTTTCTGAGCTGGTGCTTCAGATAGAATTGGTGGAGCATCCTCGATTTTTTTAGCAGCAGTTGCATCAGATTCTGCGCTTCTTCTTGAAGCTTCTTGGACCTCTGGAACTGGAGCAGTTTCTGGATTAATCTGCATAGGAGAGGGATCAACAGGATCCAATTTCGCTTCAAAAGCGCCGGGAATCGGCTCATTGGTAACTTCTTGCATCTGCCCATCGTTATTGCATTTAGGTTTCTGTATGACCGTGTCCTGGTTGGTTTTCTGCACCTCCTCGTCCAAACATTGTATAACCGTAGGTTGCGCTGGTACTATTATGTTAGTTTTTAAAGATTCCTCGAACTTCTCCAGCTCCATATCGGTGGATTTTCTACCAGACTCGCTCGCTTCCAACGAATCTTCTTTAGCGCACTCTTCCACCTTCTCCTTGGCATCCTCTTTATCCTCTTTATTGGCTGGAGCAGCTGGTTCAGTTTGCTCGAAAACATCCCTTCGAGATATAGTTTTGATCTTCTGCCCATCGATTTCCAGCTCAGATTCAGACGTGGTAGTATAAGATGGCGAATGAGCGAACTTAACATCCCCTTTATCGTCCTTTTTATCCTTCGTAGGAGTAGTTTTTGCATACTTAAATTTACTCGAAGGGGATATCTCCTTCTGCACCGGCAGCTCGTCATTCTCCATTTCATCATCAGCTTCAGCACTCGAATCTTCTTCAGTGGATATCCTCGAAGCTCGCTTCACCTTCTCCTCCTTCCTGGATTTGGCCTTCTCCTTTTCGGGAGTTACAGGAGCGGTAACAGTAGCTTTAGAAGTTTCTTCGTCCGATTTTTCAGACACCAACGACTCGCTTTCGCTGTCTTTGTGCAGCTTTTTCTTCATCAATTCGGGTAAAGTGATTTGTTTGGTGGCCGATTTGCCACGAGTTTTGCCTTTGGTCCAACCGCGTTGTTTCTTCTTCTTTTTCGATTTGTTCAGCGACGTTTCTTCGTTGATTTTCGATTCTTCGGCTAGTTGTGGCGCTTCTTCGATCGCCACTGGTTCGTCTTCGGTGGCTGTGGTAGTCGTGGTGGTGGCCTCTTGCTGTTTGGCTTTGTTGTTTTCTTTTTCCTTCAATTCGAGTTGCTTCTTTACTCGCCTCTGCGACCAACGTTCGCCTAATACTCGCTCTTTGTTGGCCGGCGTCTTTGCCTTCGAAGGGTCTTCGGTTACAGTTTTGGCTATTATTCGACTGCTGCCTCGTACTGATGCTTTTGTATTAGCAACTTCCTCGCTTACCTCAATTTTCGCTTTTTTCTTCGGGCTAGCCTTCTCTAGCAACTTCCTCTTATTATTAGGAGTATCTGTAGGTTTCGGTTTAGGCTCGAACGTAGTCTCATTGAATTTACTCGGCCTGGTTCTCTTCCTACCCGATGAAGTTATCTCGATTTCCACATTATTAACCTCAACGGACATATTAGGTAATTTACTCTTCTGTACCCTAGGGGGAGTGGTAGATATCTTCCTCTTCTTCCCTCGCTTCAACTTCACACCGGCCGGTGTCTCGATGATTATCTTCTCGGGCATCGGTACGATTATGTTGGCTGTTTCCTTCGGCGAGCCGTCCTCGTCGGACTTTTGCTCGGTGAGCTGCGCAGCCGTTTGGGTGACCAGCGGCGTCCAACGCAAACACTCGTAATCGATCGGTATTCGATTCTTCGATTTCTTCACTTTCGCCATGTGCTCGTCGACTTTCTTCCAATCCACCGATACCACCGGCCTCACACCATCATCGGTGGAAACCAGTTTAACGAAACCCAGTAGCTCGAAAGCTAGAGATACGTCCTGGCAATACATTCCAGTGTCTTTACTGATGTCTGTGAGTTTCAATTTATCGACGCGATGGGAGTAGAGGTACTCTAATACCACGGATTTCCAGTAGGCGTAGTAAGAGACTCGTCCGAGATCTGATAGAGGTTTTTCCGGAGTGCCCGGTTGGCCTTCTTCTTTCGATAGCAAAAAACCTACAAAAACAACACGAAATCAATAATCTAATGGTAATTTTACGCAATTTATACTCACTGAAATCGATCAAAAACCTTCCGAAACCCTGCCTCTGGTACTGCGGCATGGTCATAATACAAGATACATTGTACTTCTGTACGCAGTGCTTCTCCTTCGAAAAGTACCCCACCAAATGGCACCCCTTTTTATCATTCTTAGTCAACACATAAAACAAAAACGGCTCCACATCGTAATACAAAGTCTTGTGATCCAAAAACAGTTTGGCCAACAAACACAAATTCTGGCAATAAATCTTGTTCACATTCCCATCAACTTCGAACACCGATATATCATCGCATCGATAGATCTCGGTGGCGGGCGGATGCCGCCACGTGCACTTGTCCTGGTGCCGCTCCAGCACGGCCTTGCTCTTGGTGTACTTCAGGCAGAACTCGCAGAGGAAGAGCTTGGGCAGCCTGGCGTACTCCTGCGGAAAGGGACTCGAGTACCACGTTTGTATCTCGTATTTACCAAACTCGATGGCTGAAGGACAACGAGGTTCAGCCCCCGGCGGGGCCGGTATGGAGGCCATTTCCTGGACGGGTAGCAGAGCGGCGGTGGAGGCGGCGGCTTTCTCGCGGGTGTCTCTGAATAGCTCCACGTCTTTTTGGGTGACCCCCGGGGCTAGGTGGATGTTCTTGATGTCTACTGTTAAATATAAAAATTAGATTTATAAATTAGTTATCGAGTAGTTTGCTTACTTATAGGAGGATTGCTTTGGTATGGCATCAACGCAGGTGAGTTAATTGATAAATTGTTGTTTTTACGTTTAACAATGCTCTTCGATTCCCCTTCGGTTTTCATCGGAGTAGCACCAACGCTATCCGATTGATCCTCGGATTTGATCAATTTCCTCTTCTCGTGCTGCTTGGAGTTCACGGCGGTTTTCACCAAATTCGATGGAGTCATCGACGTGGGGCTGTCCACCTTCACAGGCGATTGTGGAGGCGGTGCTACTGCGGGTTTCGGAGAAGCTACTTCCACTTGTTGCGGAGATTCCGAACGATCATTCGACAACTTCTTCTCATCCAAGTCCTTCGGTTTGTCCATTGAATCGTGGCTGTTCTGGTTCTCGTCCTCGCGATCTTTAAGCTTCCTTCTGGTGGGGTTGTAGTTAGGGGTGGACCGGCTGGCTCGGCTCTCCGAAGGGGCCGCGAAGAGGTGGGAGAGCCCATCGAAGAGGCCTTTTAATTGGCCGAAACCCGGGGCTTTTTGCGATTTGTCCGAGACGGAGGAGTCCTCGCTTTTGGCCGGAGAAGCCACATTCTCGTTCAAGAATCCTTCCTCTTTTAATACGGTTATGAAGAGGTTTTCACCGGCTTTGCTGGGCTCTTTCTGCTTAGCTTCGGCAGCTGCAGCGGCGAATCCCCAGGGTTTGTCTTCGTCTGATGTTATCCCTCCAAAGGTGCTGGTTTTCTCCGGTTTGGAGTTAAATGTAGACATTTTGGAGTTCCTCAGATTCACTTTCGTATCGGATTTGTCTACAGAAGAATCTGATTCTGAGCCGGAACACGATGAAGATGACTCCGTAGACGAATTATCTTCGCTATCTTCTTCGCTAGATTCCTCGGATTCTTCTTTTTTAGCGTTTTTCTTTACACTATTCACTTTGGTATTCCTCTTACTCTTCGCTTCGGCTTTGTTGGTTTTATCACACTTCTCCGCTTTAGCATTTTTGCCTCTCGTGTTCTTCTTCTCCGCATTAAACGCAGAACTCCTGAAGAACTTCTGCTTCTCCTTCGACATCTTATCACCAGTATCATCGGATTCCTGCGACTCGGGCTCCTCTTTAATCTTCTTCAAAGCATTATCCACGTCGCTCTTGTCGCTTTCATCAATCGGAGGCACCCTGCTCTTCCTGCTCGAAGCCTTGTTATTCGCAACCTGCGATGGCACCTCCTTCAATCTACTTAAACAAAAACGAGTCTTTTACTGGCATCTAATACAGCCAACGTGATACTCACTTTAGATTTTTCTCTTTGATCTTCTCGCGGACTTTGTCGAGTTTCTTGCGAACGCCGGCGCCGGGTTTGCTCATCTTCTTGGCGACGTTGTCGTGATGACCCAAGCAGTGATGGCATCGCCACGGGCACTTGGGTTTCTTCTCGGCGGGGGGGTCCAAGCAACCCATGTGGTACTTTCTCTCGCAGCTGCAGCAGCACAACAGGCACATCGACACGCCTATGTTACCTGCACAATAGATAGAGCTTATAGTGGCCTTTTACTATTGTAATTTACAGCTACTTTTATGAATTATTGATGGGGTAACTTACCGCATCCGTCGCAGGTTTTGCAATCTTCGCAGAACCATTTGCCGCCTTTTAATAGTAGAGCGATCTGTTCGGGTTCCTTCGATGTGCAGGATAAGTGCACCATCGAACCGCACTCGGAGCAGGCGCTCAATTTCTCGAACACTCCTTTGCGGTTCTTCGCTTCTGTTCCCAGGCATTCGGAACATATGGGTAAAGGCGTCGGAGCCTATAAACATATCAAGAGCTCGTTTTAGGACATTCTGTGTATATAAAACTGCTGTATAGTAGGAAGTAGGCTAAAAAGTTGGTTGAATAGTGTATATAGCAAGAGTCATAGGTAATACACATATGCTATCTTGTAGGCTAATGTAAGACGTTATCTGGATAGTGTATATAGCAAGAGTCGTAGTGTGCACTCTTTTTTGGACATTCTGTATATACAAGTTATTCGAAAGGTGATAAAAGGTGATATTTTATTTATACTATCTAGTAGGCAAAAAGTTAGTTGAATAATTATACAGCAAGAGTCACAGCTGGACTTATTTTTTGACATTTTGTTTATACAAAACTTATTCGGAAGATAATACGTATACTATCTAGTAGGCTAAAGAGTTAGTTGAATAATTATACAGCAAGAGTCACAGCTGGACTCATTTTTTGGACATTCTGTATGTACAAAAGTTATTCGAAAGGTGATAAAAGGTGATAGTTTAGGTATGTATACTATCTAGTAGGCAAAAAGTTAGTTGAATAATTATACAACAAGAGTCATATGTGAACTAATTTTTTGACATTTTGTTTATACAAAACTTATTCGGAAGAAAATCTAGTAGGCTAAAGAGTTGGTTGAATAGTGTATATAGCAAAAGTCGTAGTGTGAAGTCTTTTTTGAACATTCTGTATATCCAAAGTTATTTGAAAGGTGATAAAAAGGTGATATTTTATTTATACTATTTAGTAGGCAAAAAGTTAGTTGAATAATTAATAATTATACAACAAGAGTCATATGTGAACTAATTTTTTGACATTTTGTTTATACAAAACTTATTCGGAAGAAAATCTAGTAGGCTAAAGAGTTGGTTGAATAGTGTATATAGCAAAAGTCGTAGTGTGAAGTCTTTTTTGAACATTCTGTATATCCAAAGTTATTTGAAAGGTGATAAAAAGGTGATATTTTATTTATACTATTTAGTAGGCAAAAAGTCAGTTGAATAATTATACAGCAAGAGTCATATGTGAACTAATTTTTTGACATTTTGTTTATACAAAAACTTATTCGGAAGATAATCTAGTAGGCTAAAGAGTTAGTTGAATAGTGTATACAGCAAGAGTCGTAGTGTGAAGTCTTTTTTGGATCTTCTGTATATACAAAACTTATTCGAAAGGTGATAAAAAGGTGATATTTTATTTATACTATGTAGTAGGCAAAAAGTTGGTTAAATAATTATACAGCAAGAGTCATATGTGAACTATTTTTTTGACATTTTGTTTATACAAAAACTTATTGGGAAGATAATCTAGTAGGCTAAAGAGTTAGTTGAATAAGAGTTATAGAGTTACCTTAGGTGGTGAGGGTTCCTCCAGAGGCACCGCGGACTTCCTGGAGCCATCATGTTTCCTCTTAACCCCGACATTCTGGTAATTATAATTATATTTATAGTTTTTACCCTGTTCGAGGATGATATTCTTAGCTAAAGCCCTCTGCACAGCCACCTGCACGGCCGCCTTCAAATCATGCTCGGCCTTCTCTTCGACCGAATGCGACTTCCTGATGTGCCGCTCGATCGACTTCGCCGACGAGCCGTCGCGCTCCCCCAGTTCCCGCACCGCCTTCGCCACCACCTTGGTGATGTCCACCCCGGGCTCGATCCGGAGCGCGCGGTTGGGCAGATCGCCGGGGTCCTTGTAGGAGCTCTGGCCCTTGTTGAACACCTTGAGCACGGTGCCCAGCTGCACGGCCGCCTCCAGGTGCTCGCCGATCACGTCCTCGTGGTAGTTGTGGTGCTGGCGGATGGCGTGGCAGATGCGCTCGACGCTGGGCCGCTGCTTCTGGGCGCGGATCTTGCGGATGGCCTCCAGGATCCACTCGGACCACTCGCGCTGCGAGGCCTCCGCCGGCTCGCACATCTTCCGACGGGCGGCGGAGATCTAGTTGGGTATCCGGCGGGCGGCGACGGGCGCGAAAAAGCGCATTTCGGCGCGCCGGGGCGCTCGCGGAAGGTCCTCGGGGCTTTTGGGGCGATCTTTAGTCGCCGCTGGTCGGGATGAAACGCGCTTTAGCGGAATTTTCGGGCCGCGAACTGGGATAATTCGGCGTTGGCGCGTCGCTGGCAGGCCGAACGGATTCCGACGGCAGCCATCTTATGTTGGGCGATTCGCGATTCAACAATATACGGCGGTTTCGGCGGGGCAACAAACGATTTTTAACAATCACCGGGGCGCGATTAAACTGTTATATAACGCGAGGGTGATTAGAGGCAACGGGATGGTGGTGGATGGCGCGATTTTGGAACTACTTTTGTTTGCATTCGGTGACATGTAGAATTGACAGGTCACTCGTTACTCTTCCGGCGGCAACAACAACTAAGCGGCGTTGCCGGTTCGAGAAAAATATCGCTGTTTTTATGTACTTATCGATACAAACGTACGTATACGAATTGTTCGTAGGGATTGTTTTGAGTGCGTTATCGGCAACGCTGGTTGTAGCGTGTAAATATAAAACAAATTACCATTTTTCTGCGGAGAAAAAGGTTGTTGGGTTTAGTCATATTTCAATGTTCGGATAATTTGATTTTTAATTCGTTTGTTGGTGCAAACGTAGATTAACAATTACGCGCCATTTAATGAAATGTTTATTACATGTCATTTATGTAAATGTTTCTGCTGTACACTCGCGCACTGACAATCTAGTCACCTGTTTACGTTTACAAACTGATTATTAATTAATTTAATACCTGTTTGGATCGCTGACGACACTAAAAGTAATAGTCTTCTTTTTTGTTTACGTCAAATAAATCAAGACGCGAGAAATAAAATATAAACAAATTCGATTTAATGTTCGCTATACATAAAAAAATTAACAATATCTACAATTTACTTTTGGGATAATCTTCACTCGCCATTCGAAATTCCTTCTCCCAATCACAGATGTCCTTTTGGGTCAAATGATAAGTCTTCCCATGCCTCCCTAGACCCGTTATAAACTTCTTAGCACCTTCTATTATATCCTTAATGGACACATTTTTCGAATTACTCCGCTCCTCTTTGATCAAATCGTCGAAAATTTTATTATAAGCCGCATTGTACGTCGACCGCCTGTCGATATTTAAGCAATTCTGGGGAAATTTAACTAGCGACGTTGCCAGATTCACAGCTTGTCCTAAAGCTACAAAAACAATCATTTATTTGGTATTAAAAGTGTGTATTAAGTATTAACCTACCAGTTCCGCACGCTACGATTCTATTCGCTAAACCCCATTCGAACGCTTCGTTAGCATTCAACGATCTACCGGTTACAATCAAATCTAGAGCTCTGGATAGTCCTATCATGGCTTGTAGTCTGACAGTGGCTCCATCTGATATTGGTATGCCTACAAATGATAATTACAAGTTAATTGGCTAATTATTATCGATCGAAAGTACCGAATCTTCGTTCGTATAATCCCAACACAGCGGTATCTTCGACAACTCTCAAATCGCATAACAAAGCTAGTTCTAAGCCTCCTGCGACTGCGTAGCCATTGATAGCTGCTACCATTGGTTTTTTTACGTAATTCGGTAAACCCTACAGTAAAGTGATTAGTTATAAATAATATTAGTAATGTAGGATATGTACTAATAATCCGGTTTGTGGAGAATTGTATGAACTAGGATCTTTTTCTAAGTTGGCTAGTTCGTTTAAATCGAAACCTGAACAGAAGTTGCCACCCGTTCCGTGTATAACTGCTGCGTACGCGTTGTCATCTCGTTCGAAGGATTCTATGGCGTTTTTTAAGGATTTAGCTGTGTGGAAATCGATGCAGTTTCGTTTATCCGGCCTGTTTATTCCTATCGTGGTAACATGGTTGATTTTTTCTGTTATTATCACTGCAATAAAAGACATTTGTTTGGTTGGTTTGTTAAGATGATTTGGTTTTACCGTTATTTGTAGTGTGCATCATTCGTTTGAGGGATTGTAGTTTAATTAGTTTATTCATATCAAATGATTATACATGCTTATTTATGCGTTGGATTATTTGCGAATTCAAATATTCGCAAAAATTGAGGTTATGTGTCAACTGTCAATTCTTCTTTTTATGGCGGATATCTGTCAGTCGGTGGTCTTTGATGTGTGGGTTATGGTGTTAGTTGGCAAAGTTGTTAAAATGGTTGCCTATCTACCTGTAATTTTTACGCTCGACAAGTTGGTGTCTTTCGTAGTTATCTTTTTATGTTGGTATAGAATGTGTCAATCTAGCGGGGATTTTGAACATTTTGTAAATAATCGATAATGCAACTAAACAATTAAGTATATTAAAAAACAGCCACCAAATTCGACGGCTTTCTAAATTGAATTCAGCGGCGAAGAGCCTCGCAGTAGGCCGTGCCATAGTCCATCGATCGCCCGCTGAATTCCGATTCTGAAACGGTGTTGTGTGGCGTTTTTTTCAGCCGCCGGTGCCAGTATTTCACTCGTTTCACTATTTTTAGACTCCGTAGTACTCGCTCGTTTGCCGCCCGACTCGGTCCTTCGAGCCGCCCGTTTCCGAACACGCGTAAAACCGATGATCAGTTGACGAAAAGAACCGCACGCGGATCGCGTTTTGATGCCTCCTCGCACCGTTATCGCCGCTTTAGCTTTATCGATAGGAGTTCCAGTTGAAACGAACATGCGTGAGATATACGTCCGTTGTAAACAATATAAGTAAACAAAAGGTCTGTTGTGAGCGCTCGATATGGACGGACCGGACGCGGGGACTCCCCCCGACGGGGGATGGGGCTGGATGGTCGTCTTCGGCGCCTGCTTGATTAACGTAAGTTGGATTTTCTATGCAAAACGTTTGGGCTAATTTTGTTTTTTGGCAACACAATGGGTTTATTAATAAAAGTTGGATAAATTGGAATACATACTACAGGGTGATATATCCTTGTTAACGACATGGCTAGATGTTTAAAGGGGTGATTCTTGAATCGTGAAATTGAAAAAAAGCTCCAAAAAATGATTCGTTTCTTACAATTTGAACAGCCTGTATCTCAAAATACATTTTGGACATTGATTCATATGAAGCTTTTTCCTTAAAATGGTTCCAAAATAAATATTAACATGTCATTAAAGGAACACCCTGTATAATAAATTTAGACATAATTGGTTGAACTGGATTAATTAAGTCAAAGAGTACAAGTTTATGTTAATAGGTAATTAAGGGTAGTTTATATACACAAATTAATACAATAGTAGCATAAAAATATTAAAATATGTACTTATATTAAATGTTCCTGTTAGTTATTCGAAAGTTACCAGTCACTTGTAAAAACAATTATACAGTCGGTGCAACACAAAAATGAACGCACGTCACTATAAATTTACTACGTCACAAAGAGACAGTGTTGACGAACTTATATAAAGTTTACAAAATCTAAGAATTCTCTAAAATTGTCATATGTCAAAATGACAAAAACAAATTCAAAATTATCGGTTCCTGCTTCACGTTCCTAAACTACCGATGTGTTCAGGTGCTCATTACAATTATCATCAAATTTCTTTATCATCTGAAATACATTTAATAGGTCGAGTGAAAAATTTTGTGTATAATTTTGTCGTTTATAAGTGTACATCGTGAAATTTCAGAGAAAACTTTCGTAAAATATGAAATATTTAGTGCTGAAATTGTGTCATTTATAACATGTGAAAAAGATAACTACACAAGAAAATTCTTATTTCTTCATCATTCGGCCGAATAGTCATTAGTAGTGAAGGCTAATAAACTAGAAAGAAGAAATGAAAAAATGAAAAATTAAAATTACTGATCGGATGACAACGGCAACTATGCGACTTGACAGTCAGTGCCTATCAACATACAACAATAAAAAATTATTTATTCTATATAAATACGTTGAATTTTTGTAATATTAATTTTTCTTACATGATTTAATTCCGTTTTTAAACATTTTCTATCATCCCTTGTTAATATTAAATTAAATTCAGCAGGTATTAAACTTAATCTGTTTTATGTATTTATTTTTAAAAGTTGGCCACAATGCTTGGCAAATGACGTCACATTAGTGACGTGCGTTCATTTTTGTGTTGCACGAACTGTAGATAATGTATAAAAGCCTAATTTAGACGGGGTACTCGAAATAATCGAGTACATTTAAAATTCCTACTGAAAAAAAAAGCGCGATTCGCATACATTTCACATCGGCTCACGTTCTATTTACATAATGTGTTGTGACGATTACAAACAGATAATCACGATTGATAAGTCTTATCCGTTATACAAGAAAAATGATAAAATTAACGTGATTTAAGAAAGTCGCTGCTAGTTGTGAGGGGTCCTGATCCTGATCGAGTTCGGTGTATTAATCGATATATACAATTAAACATAAATTATACACCAGAAAAATAATGGGGGAGACTGAACGAAAGGGCCCCGATGGGGGTTGGGGCTGGATGGTTGTCTTCGGTTCTGCTTTGATAAACGTAAGTCCTTCGAAATATCGGTTATAATATTTCTAAATTTGTTGCACAATTAATTTACAATCGTTATCAAACTATAAAATTCGCGTTTTTACTGGTGTAGAAACAATTAAAAGTGTTATTTGTTTTAACAATTAACAAGGTCAACAAAACAACCAGTACATATCAATAAAATGTATCAGTTGGCGGCGTTTTATGTCCGAAATGTGTCGACATTTTTGTTTTCTGTGACGAAAATTCCGAAAAATTTATCACAACCGGCCAGCAATCGATTAATCACTCGCTCCGTTTTTATTTTACTCGCCAAACGAACGGATTTTTCTATAAGTAGGTAACCGAGTTATAGTCCCAGTGGGCTATTTAAATCCTTCCCCAAAACAAAAGTTCAACGCACTTCGACACAAACTTTCCATTACTTAACCGATACACTTGCATACATATACATGGTGTCGTTATAATTAATTTTAATTCTAAAATAACACAACAATGTTAACCTCTATTAAGCTCTTCGTGCGTTGTTTGCGCAAACTTCACCAATACAATCCAACAGAAATTGTAGCAAAACAATTCCCAATCACCCTGTATATTAATAAGTACGTTTTCAATACGCAATATATATTGTTTTAATTGTTCTATTGTTAATTTTTCCTCTATATTTGTCTAGCGAGAAGCACCTAGATAAATCGATAAAAAATCTACTCATCCGATTAGAATGGGTCAATTAGTGTATTTAATTAGCAAACAAGTCAATTAAAAATTAAATAAATTAAAACACATGCGGCCCCGGAATTTTTCCACAACTCGGAAATCGCCCAATTTCTCGGAAGGCGATTCGAAATCTCTCGCAATAATTTTACAAAACCTACATTTCGAGTCGATATAAAAAAAAATCGATATACCGGGTGAGCCAAGTTACTCAACATATTTCGATGCAGCTTGGGACACCCTGGTACAAGGCGGAATCGGATTCTAATTAGTTTACATTTCGCCTATTAATAGATCGATAAAAAATCGATTAATTATTTATCTACCGGAGTCTCCGGACTTTGGTCTTATCGATGGACGTGTCAAGGTGTCTCTATACCGGTTTCTTGAACTTTTTAGTCCGGTGGATTGGATTGCTTTCACTAATTTAGTGATAGTGGAATTTAGAAGAATCGAAAACAAATCGCTTTTGTCCCCCCGATTATTCAAATTAACGATCAGGTGTGAAATTAATGTTCGACACGTGTTAGAATTTAGATTACCTATAGTTTGTTCAAAACAAAGTTAGATGCACGTCACTAATGTACGTCAACACCGTCTATTTGTGACGTAGTAAATTTATGGTGACGTCCATGTGACTTTGTTTTGCGCAAACTATACTCGTTTTTAATTGGAATAATAAGTTAATACTGGCGCAAATATTTCTATATAGACAAGTGCAGAAAAAACAACGTTGTTTTCCAGTATAATTACACTCGCTTGTGTGGTATTTGGCATTTCAATCGGGGTGTTACGTAAAATGCTTGGCTCATAAATAAATTATGTGTAAATTGCAAATCAAAACCTGCACAAAACCGTTTTATTGTTTCTACAAAACGAATAAATTCGATAAGATTTAACGATAAAATAAAAAAAAAAATCGCAGAATTAATCGCTAAAAATTATTTAAACGTTCGTTAAACAAATTTATTATTGCAAAGCTTTGAAGTATATTTGCCTATTCGTCAAAATCATTAACACAATATTTGCCAGTTAACGAGTTAATAATAAAAAAAATATTTTTTTAAGAATTTGTTTCGCTCTTCCGTCTAATCCTCGCTTCCAATAACATTTATTTTAGCCATTCGGTAAATTAGCAAGCGGATTTTAATTTTTTAACAAGGTTACCACTGAATTATTAATAGCCAGTTTAAAAAGATTAATCTGGTGTAAAATTAAATTAAAATATTTTATCTTTATCCATCTCGTATATCTCACATAATCGTTTTACTTTATTTAGTATGATTTATATAGCAGGCTACTGCTGTCATTGGCATGTCAAATTATTTATTTGACGTAAAACGTCAAACTAATTTTATTCGAATAAAAATTTATATTCGAATAAAATGAGTTCAGGTGAGTAATTTTCAAAATAAAAATAATCTACCTACTTAACCGAAATCGGTATTGTTCTAAAAAACCGAATCATTATATATTTATCGTTAAACGAGGAAGTGAGTACATTACAAAAAGGCGCCTTATCGCAAGTGAAACCTATAGAATTGTTTAAAATATTTCTTGTTTGTAAACAAAAATTTAATATTTACGTTGTGAGAAATATACTATTTCAAAAATTGATTATTTTGAAAAAAATGCCACCTGTCAAATTACTACTCAAGCGAAAAGTTTTGCTTTAAAAACTAATTAAATAGAGAAAAGCAAAATAATCGAATCGTATCAAAGTTCTTTTTTATCAAATTTACTAGTGAAAGTGTCAACTATCAATTTCCTATATTTATTGCACCTTCACTCCAAACACAAGCGTAATGTGTGTTGCCTACCTTCAGGAGCAACACAAAAATGAACGCACGTCACTAATGTGACGTCATTTTCCAAGCATTGTGGCCAACTTTTAAAAATAAATACATGAAACAGATTAAGTTTAATACCTGCTGAATTTAATTTAATATTAACAAGAGATGATAGAAAATGTTTAAAAACGGAATTAAATCATCTAAGAAAAAATAATATTACAAAAATTCAACGTATTTATATAAAATAAATAATTTTTTCTTGTTGTATGTTGATACGCAATGACTGTCAAGTCGCATAGTTGCCGTTGTCATCCGATCAGTAATTTCATTTTTCATTTCTTCTTCTTTCTAGTTTATTAGCCTCCACTACTAATGACTATTGGGCCGAATGATGAAGAAATAAGAATTTTCTTGCGTAGTTATCTTTTTCACATGTTATAAATGACACAATTTCAGCACTAAATATTTCATATTTTACGAAAGTTTTCTCTGAAATTCCACGATGTAAACTTATAAACGACAAAATTATAAACAAAATTTTTCACTCGACCTATTAAATGTATTTCAGATGATAAAGGAATTTGATGATAATTTTAGTGAGTACCTGAACACATCGGTAGTTTAGGAACGTGAAGCAGAAACCGCTAATTTTGAATTTGTTTTTGTCATTTTGACATATGACAATTTTATGAGAATTCCTAGATTTTGTAAACTTTATATAAGTTCGGCAACACTGTCTCTTTATGACGTAGTAAATTTATAGTGACGTGCGTTCATTTTTGTGTTGCACCCACTGTACACACATATATTCCAGCCACCTCGATGTTTTGGCATTTACTAACACGATTTTTATTGTTATTAGATGGTGAACCAATCCCTCTTCGCCAACTACGGCCTGATATTCGGCGAGTACGTGAAATCCATATCGGATGGCAGCGCCACCGGCCTCACCCTGGTGATGGCCATCAACGTGGTGTCCACCAACGTGGCGGGGCTCATAGTGGGGCCGCTTTTGAAAGTTTTAGACATCAGGACATTCACGTTTTTCGGCATCGGTTGCGTCGGCACCGGCATGATCATATCCAGCTTCGGCACCGCCATCTGGCACATCATCATCGGCTACGGGTGCTTCACTGGTACTACTTATTCGCAGCTTTAGGAACTTTTTTTCATTATAATTGGCTTGTTTGTAGGATTTGGTTTAGGATTGCTGGCGTCAGGAACGTTTCTGATCATAAACGATTACTTCACGACGAAAAAAAGCACAGCCGTGGGGATTTCGATGGCTGGGACAGCCATAGGGCAAATGACTATGCCTATTGTTATTGGATTCTTGTTGAAAAAGTACCAATATTCCGGCACTACTTTGATATTGGGATTCGTCAGTTTTACTGGCGTTTTAGGAGCTATATTCTTCAAAGTAACTACGCCATAGCATCAAATATAACCCCATATAACAGAGCTTTCATTCATTTTTTAGCCCATTATGTGCTGCAAAAAATACGCCCCCAAAGAGGAATTCCCGGAGCCCATAAAACCGCCAAAAGAAGAAAACACTTCGACCCCAAAAATCGAAGCTGAGAAGCTTCTATCACCCGAAGCCCGAGTGAGCAACAACAGCTCGAGAAAAGTCAGCGTCTCCAAGCAAATCCTACAGAACCACATCGAATCAAACTACAAAGATTCCGCCATCGAAATGGCAAACAGTAAGCACCACACCCCGTCGCTCAAACCCCCACTCACCTCCAGCACTTCCAGGCCAATTCCAGCTCAAATTCGAAGAGAAGAAACACTCTATGTTGCGCAAAACAGGCAAAGCGTTGGGCCTGAACCTGCTCAAAGACCCCATTTACGTGCACATCGTAGTCGGCCTGGGGCTCGTCTACGTCTCCAACGTGTCCTTCGGCGCCATGTTCCCCATCTTCCTGCAGGACGAGGCCGGCCTGCCCATGTTCGAGACCACCACCACCATGACCACCTTGTCCTCGGCGGACGTGCTGGGCCGCGTCACCGCCTCCGAGATCTTCAGACGGTTGAACTTCGGCAACAGGACCACCTTCATGATCGGGGCCTCCTTGCTGGCCCTCACCAGATCGGGTAATTGGCCATTCTAATCGTAGACCAAGCTATAGGGATTGAAAATAACGCTCTTGTGACAAAAATAGTAGTAGCAAACCGATTGTGCGATGATATTAAAGATAATAAGCGGATTAATAGGTATGTGTTTTTCACTCGAGTTTCCGGACATTTTGTTAGTTATTAACAATTTATTGCAAAAAAGAAGAGATTTTTTTCTTTTTTTTGCTTGTAACTTTGAAACTAATGGAGCAATTGTAATGCCTCAATGGAATGATTTGTAGAGAATTAAAATATCTACAAAATGAAAGGTTGAATGTGTCAATCGGATAATTAGGTCCTGGAAAATTTAGGAAAAATCGGAAAATTAGGCGAAAATTCATAGCTCCGTAATTTTTTGAGCTGGAGCGCTAAAATTTTGAGACAAAGTAGGGATTATAATGTCCTTGATATGTGCCAAAGGTGGGAGCTGTCGGATTATTAGTTTTCGCGAAATCGCTATTGAAAGTTTGCAGTGCGCTTTTTTTCCAGAAGGCCTCTATGCGTTACCGTAAGTCTGATAAAAATTTCAAAAAAAGTTTTGACAAGTTGACATCGTGCACTACAAAACGTATATTTCAGTTTTTCGATCAGATGCCTGGAAGTATGCTGAAAACATTCGTAAAGTTCGTGAAAAACGGCCGAAATTCGTGAATACGTCATTATTTTTATAGGTTGCCATAGCAACCTCGGCGACCGGGCCAAGAAACCCGATTTTCGGCCGTTTTTCACGAACTTTACGAGGTTTTTTTAGTATGCTTCCAGGCATCTGATCGAAAAACTGAAATATACGTTTTGTAGAGCACGATGTCCACTTTTCAAAACTTTTTTTGAAATTTTTATCAGACTTACGGTAACGCATAGAGGCCTTCTGGAAAAAAAGCGCACTGCAAACTTTCAATAGCGATTTCGCGAAAACTAATAATCCGACAGCTCCCACCTTTGGCACATATCAAGGACATTATAATCCCTACTTTGTCTCAAAATTTTAGCGCTCCAGCTCAAAAAATGACGGAGCTATGAATTTTCGCCTAATTTTCCGATTTTTCCTAAATTTTCCAGGACCTAATTATCCGATTGACACATTCAACCTCTCATTTTGTAGATATTTTAATTCTCTACAAATCATTCCATTGAGGCATTACAATTGCTCCATTAGTTTCAAAGTTACAAGCAAAAAAAAGAAAAAAATCTCTTCTTTTTTCCAATAAATTGTTAATAACTAACAAAATGACCGGAAACTCGATTGAAAAACACATACCTATTAATCCGCTTATTATCTTTAATATCATCGCACAATCGGTTTGCTACTACTATTTTTATCATGCAAAAATGGTAGATAGCTTGGTCTATCGGGTGTTAACTACTCAATTATTGTTGCTTTTGCAGTGGAAATGCTCATGCCGAGTTACCTGTATCTGGCGATTGTTGGTTTCATCGTGGGTTACTTCAGAGCCATAGCCATGATTAACCAGAATTTGGTGATATCTGAGTACATCTCGAAGGATCAGCTACCGTCAGCTGTGGGTCTCAATATGGTGATGAAAGCTATAATCACGCTAATTGTAGGACAACCGTTAGGTAAAATTATTATTCTTATTGTAACAAGTTATGGTGTATTAACGTTTGTTTTCGTTTGGTGTAGGTTATATGAAGGATTTGTGGAGTTATAGGGTGTGTATACACGCTCTCAATGGGCTGACATTGCTCGTGATATTGTCTTGGTCTACAGAAATAATTATAAGGAGAAGCGGAGCGTCGAGGAAAACTGGAGAAGTTCAGCATGTTATATAAATCGGTGCGCTTGAGTCGAGGCTATAAGGACTAATGAGTTAGATTTCCGCTCAAAAAATAGGTTTTTAAGTGTATAAATGTAGCGATTAAGCGAAGAAAACTGTCGATGCTCGATGACGAATCGACGGTTATTATTATGCAGGACTTTTTACAAGTAATACTCAATAAACGAAATGATAAGTGATAAAACAATATATTTTATTGACCTACCATAAGTGACCCTGGAATGAATAAATACCTACGGATTCGTAACACAATAAAAACCGATCATTTCGAACGCGTTTACGTAAGGTGAAGGTCTCGACTCGAAATCGGTAAGCTTATTGTGTTATTTTCAATACAAATAGTGTAGATAATGTATGTAAACAAAACTAATTTACTGCCACGTATAAATAACAACATACTACATATTTACAATATTATGTAGGCAAGTAATTTACCATCTGTACTGAACAGTAATTTAAGGTAGGTGTAATTTACATATTCTACCTACTAATAACATCATATGCAATGTTGCCACATTAGAAAAGTTTCATATACCTACCTAAAACTCTCATCAAATACAACACCAAGGATTGCTCAATCAGAATCGTCACCCGTGACGTCACCATACACGAAATTGATCCATCCTCTCTACTTTCTGCTCCTTGTATACTTGTAATGTCAAATGAATTACTCACCGCAGGGAACATGGAGAGCATCCACACGACTGGCATCGCGGAAATCCACGACGTGCCGATGTCCGTAATAACGAGGCCGCTGCCGCCGGTGCTGGACGAGAGCAAGGTGAATTCGCTGATGAGGGCGCTGTCGGATGCCGAAACTAGGGAGGCGGTGCCGCCGGTGGACGTGCTGTGGATAAAGGGCAGAGAGGGTGGTAATTATTACTATAGTTTCGGGGGTTGCCATAGATTTGCGGCACATCAGAGGCTGGGCTGTGCGACTATTAGGGCGAAGATCTTCGAGTCTAATGTGGAGGATTTGAAGGTGTATTTGGGAGCTAGTACTCCTGATTTAAAATGAACTGAAATGTAATTGTAATTAATAAATTTGTTGTTGTTAAAAATGTGTTTTGATACCCACTTGAATGAAATGGACTAAAAGGATATTAAGACATGTTGGGGTCCAATGTTAGGACATATATGCGAGAATTCTTTATATTTTTATTTACAAATTATCATTATTGTATAGTATTATAAACAATTCTGTCATTATTGTTAACATTTGGTATAGTAAATAATTTAGATACAAACTCAGTCACTGAAATGCCCATACATGTTATGGTTATCAGTAGAATAAAATAAATTTAGCGCATTCAAAATGTTTGGCGGTTCAAATATTTTGAACGCTCTGTAGAGTATATAGAAGGAATGCAGTCGTTTATCATTTCGAAGTTCTTGAAGACAAAAATTTGGAATGCTATCGTAAAATTTGTTCTCGACAATGCATTTTGGATTTATATCGTTTATCACAAAATAATGTATGAAAACATGGAAACTTACGAGTATAAAAAAATTGGTTAGTAAATTAAAAATAGTTCAAAACTTATAATAAAGCAGGGTTAAACAGTTTTAAGTTCGATGCATACCTATACACAAATTGTTATTCTAACGTATACAGTATGATGAAAATGAACCGAACAAACTAACGAAGGAATGTCCGTACGGTATAAATTTATTATTGCTCGCACAAAACAAGGGTCTTTCCAAATTTTTAGTCTCAGAACACCCAGTTTTATTACATTGGAAATATTGCTCTTATTAATTGAAAAAAAAAACCATGAGTATTTTTCACATCAGCCGGACCATCCCAGATTCTTATTCACATAGGGACTCGCCATGCGTATACAGCCATTTTGGAATTATTCAATTATTACAACGAAAATTAAAAAATTTCAACAACAACAATACTAAGTAGTCAGTTTGAATAATTGGCACGAGAAAATTATCTATAATGTTGCGTTTTTTTTTAATAAATTATTTATAAAGATCACGATTGATTGCCAACTGTTCGATACAGTTTTGTTGCATTTCTTCATCGATAATAATTATTATTACTACAAAAAATAGAGAAATTTGATATAACAAACAATACGAATGCACTGTATCAGAAATAATTTTGATTATAGATTACATATAAATAAGTAATGAGTAATGTAATACAACTATCAGTACATCTTAAAATCTGTATTAGACAAATGGCGTTGAATTAGTAAAATCACATTACTAATTACCTATGAATTTCCATGATATATTTATACAGAAAGTCTTAGAAATACAACCAGTATTACTAAAAACGAATTTTCATTAACATCAGACTTGAAGAAAAACATCCATCATAAAATAGCTTAAAATAGAACATTTTTTATATACAATATTAGATGAAAGTTACAATATGGGTAAAAAAATACCTTTTTGAATTACAAGAGCGTTTCAAACAATACGAAATTTCAGATATGATTGCAATATTTAATATTCTTTGAACCAACGGCAACAGTAAATATCCAAACGAAATTTTATAACAATACGCGAGAGATTTCCTTAAACTTTGTTCCTTATAAATTAGTCAATATGTCGAATTACATTTCTATAATTGAAATATACAAGTAATGGCTCGCGCACATCCAATTTTCATAATCTATCAACAGTAAAAATCTTATTACCCTGCCTATGTAATTACAATTAATGATTTTTATTTTGACATCACAAGTAATTTATGCAAGAGGCGCACTATACATCTTATGTCATGGATTAATTAGTTTATTGTTAAATACAAAAAAATAATACTAAAACGAATCCGAGAGTATTTCTAGGTCAACTAAGAAATAGTTGAAATGTTTGTGCTTTATATGTAATTTCACCTCTTGCGAAATTTAATGAAACGAAAGATATTCTCCTATTAGGAAAAAATTAAAGTACAATAATCCAAAATAACCTATATTCTCAGATGCGATATCACATAATAGGTGTGATTAAAACTTTCTCCGGACGTTCGGCCGATAAACAAAGTTCATATTAATAATAAATAAATAAAATGCAACGTCTATCAGTCATCCAAGCGTAGTATCGATAATATTAAATAAAAATTAACCGGCAAACATGTCAACGATTTTTCTTTCTAACTTAAATTACTAGTCAATTCCCCATCCACTTACTAACTAACCCTGCTTTAGTAACAAATCGATTTTTAGAGTCAAATATTACCATAATGTCAGAATTGTCCAAACTGAAAGCAATTATTATTAATTGTAAATCTAAAGAATCTGTAAAAAAATTAAAAAATACAGTGCGCTCCAAATTACAGCGAATTAATATACATAAGTATTTGTTAAATATAAAAAAATCCGAACTAACAACTATCACTTTTATTTGGAAACGAGCACGGTATTGCGAGAAATAAAAAAAAGTATAAAAATCACTACAACATACGAACTCTGTTTATCGCTCCCATCCTCTAATATAACAATAATTTAAAATATTCTCAATCGATTTCAACGTGTCCCTTGTTAAGTATTTCACATTTTCATATATACACAACAACAAACAAACAAATAAAAAAATATTTAAACAATCATACACTCCCAAATTGCGGTACCAAATCTCTTCACACCATAATGGGATCCTCCCCGCAATCCTCCGAGCACTTCGACTCAGCCGACAAGTGCCTACGCAAATTCGACACCGGCCCCCCCGTAGAAATCGACCTCACTATAGGCCTTTGACTATTGTGATTGTGCCTCTTCTCCGCCAAACAAGTCAGATCATCGAGACTCCCATCCCCGTCAGTTGACAGCATATCGTCATCGGACGTCGCATGCGTCAGTATCGGAAGCGTCGAAGTCAGATGCTCCTACAAAACAAAACAGTTAGTACTACGTTATGGCCTCTTACGTGGCAGGTTTCAGCTTACCAACAAAACTAGCAACAGTACCTTCTCTTTTTGTATCTCCTGTATATGATCCTCGAGCAAATGCTCTTCATCATCAGTAGGCTGCTGGTTCGACGGTTGATTAGCAGGCATCAGCTCATCAGGCGTAAACACTTTACTACTGCGCAAGCTACTCAAACGATTCGTAGCGGCCTGGCAAGCCGTATCCAACGTATCGATATCATCCAGAGTGTTGCGTATCTTCCGCAGCTGCACCCTGATGATGGTCTCGATGCACTGCGTCTGGCTGCTGATGTCGATCAGGCTCTCCTGCGCCGGCACTAGCTTGTTAGTCCGCAACACGCACGGCGCGAACACGATGGCCAGCGAGGCGGCCGACATGCGATTGGTTTCCTCGTGCAGAGCCACGCGGGCCAGGTGGAACATCAGCCGCTCCATCAGGTCGTAGTTGGCCGGCGGGAGTTTCTTCAGTATGTCGTAGAGGGTGGCCACGCGATCGGTCTCCACGTCCAGATTGGCGGCGGTGATGAAGTTCTCGTAGCACTCGAACGTGAGCAGCGGCTCGGGCATCTCGCGCAGGAAGCTCTTCAGCACCGAAGCCAATACATGAACCTACAAAAGCTCATAAATTCAATTATTTGTACAGGAATTAAGCGCTAGATATCATTACCTGGTATCTTTCGAACTCGACCTCATCAGGATTCTCGTCCATCCTATTCTTCAGCTCCTTAATCTTCGAACTAACGCCGCTCTTCCTGTAAATCCCCTCGGCGTACAATCCATGCAACTCGATCGTACTCAACAACCGCTCGATCACCAATGGTATTTTACTATCCTCGGTGACCAACGTCACCAAAGGCACCCCAAATACCTTCTTCGTCTCGCCCTGCATGCCGGCCTCCTTCGAGCATTGATTAGCGTTCAAGTAGCACTTCTTATGACACGTCATCTTGCAACTCTGGCACACTAAACCCCGTTCGATGGGCCACATGAAGAACGAGCTGCATATCTCGCACGCCGTCGGTATGTTGATGATGGTTAATAGGAAAGTGTGGCCGTTGTGCTTCACGGTTTCCAGCTTGCGCTTCTTCTCCTTTTTCCTCTTCGACTTGTTCGGCTTCTCCTCGGCCCGCGTCGACATGAACTCGTCCATGAAGCCGCGAAACGCGTTCACGCCCATCGTCACGGGAAAGTCTTTGGCGTCGTTCAGCTTCAACTCGCGCTGGCACACCGTCTCCATCGCCTAACAATTAAACAAACAGTAAGTATACAACAGCATCTAACATTTAGTCAATTTAACCTGATTAAAAACCAATATGAGATCCTTGTATTTGATATTGCACGTCTCCAAGCTGTTGTGTTTGTTCGCGTTGCTATAAATCTGCACCAAATTATCTTTGAATTCTCGCAGGGCCTGCTTGAACGTCTTGTCCACGTCGCTGTTTTTGCCGCCCACGGATTCCATCTTCATGATCTTGTCGGTGATGAATTGCTGCATCAGCGTCAGCTCCTCGGCGCCGGTGATGATCTGATCGGTGCGATCGGTGAACTCCGACGTGCCGGTGAGGCTGAACTTGCTCTCGTCGGCCTTGCGCAGATCGTAGGGGGTGCGCGAGTGCTTGCGGTGCTTCCGGCGGCCCGACCGCACCTCCGCCGTGGGCCGTTGTTCGCACGGCATCTCGAATACCTGCGCAAAAAAGGTGTAATAAACTAGCTGATTAACAGCATTGGTCGAGGCCAAATCTCCTCTAACACGCACCTTATTTTGTATGCATTTCGTGTGGAATTGCTTCTTGCAGTTGGTGCACTTGTAACCCGGAGTGTAAAAGGCGTCCAATTCGGTGCTGCAAAAGGCGCACAAATCGTCCTTCGATATCCTCGGTATCTTCCTGAAGGAGTGCCCGGCGATTGATAGGGCGTTAACGTCGTACTTGTAATCGTTGGTTTTTATCGAAGGACTCGATTCCAAGCCCGATGGATGATCGGATATGACGGCCTTCGTAGCTGGATCGCTGTTCCTTCGACGCAGGTCCAGCTGGGGCAGGTTCTGGCGCTGTCTTTTAGGCGTTAGACTCTGCTTATTCGCCCCTGCTTCGCTCCCTTTCCTGCAAAACAACGCCAATAAACACCACAATTCTATTCGCATTCGATCCAACAACTCGCCTTTCTTGTATGATGTATTCGGGATGCGCTTTAAACTCCTCGATGGTACCCAAAAAGACTCCCTTGTCCAAGCTCGAGCTATCGGTGACCTCCTCGCCCAAGCTCTTCACGTGACCTCGCTTCGATTTGCGCGTATTCCTGATGGGCGCCTCCGGCCTACCCAGAATCTGATCCACTTTGCTCGGCGTCTGATCGTAGGGATAAACATCCGTGCGACATTCAGCGAAGTACTTCTCGCGCTGCAGCCGCCTCACCGGCTGGTAACTCCTCAAATGATTGTTATCCGAATGCCTACAACGCATAATTACAATAATTGCTACAGTAATTACAATCGAATTTTTTACCTAGCATCTTTAGCGTGCGGGGCGGGTACGCAATTGTTAACGGCCTCGGTTCGCGAGAGGGGTTGTTTCATGTAGCACTCGCGAGCCACCGGTTTCTTGTGCCAAAAGGACCGGTCTCGGGCGACGATAGGCGGCGCCGATTGCGTGGCCCCCGAGCACTCGGAGAACGTCTCGCTGGTGGTGCTCGTCGACGACCATTGCTTGTCCAAAGACGGCGACGGTTCTTGTTTGTGCAATTCTCGCACCTAAAACACAACGAAAACGATGTAAGCGATTCACCGCTATGGTAGAGGCCGGTAGAAAAAAGGTGGCTGTTTGTCGGCGACGGTAGAGGCCGGTAGAAGATTATTTACCGTTACGCTGGAGTGGGAATCGGAACTTTGCTGCGATTCGAGGCTCCTTTGCGATCCCAACGAATCGCCGCTGCCTTTTCGTTGCGGGGTGTAATCCAAATCGGAGAAATCGATCGTTTGGTGGGACTTGGGAGCTCGTTTCTTGATGGAATCCAATGTGATTTTCTCGGGTTTCACATCGTCGAATCTACAATAAAATAAGTACTTATTACATCACGTCGTTAGTATAAATTATTATAATGTACCTGTAATTTCCCAGGTAATAATAACCGGCGGATTGTTGCGTTGACACGCTCGGTAATGAAACGGTCGACCTTAGGCTCAATTTAGCGTGAGAAGTAGTATCAATGTCGTCCTCCGGTATACCGCTACTTCTACAATATTCGTGCAAATTATTAATACACAAAATCCACATGTACACTGTGTCCCATTTTGATCCCGAATGAGGGGTATCTCGGTTATTAGACTTGATAGGACATTGCGGTTTTCACGAAACTTTTTTGTCAAACTTACAATGGCACAAACAGATTTTTTAAGTCTCTCTTCATTTTTGAGTTACAGGGCGATAATGAAAATTCTGACTTATTCAGCCACCCCCGTATCTCGTTTGCTATTGAAGATATTTTAAATGTGTAAACTGATTATTATAGATAATTTTACGTAGAATTCAGTGACGTCCTTAGTTTTTTTATGTGGGGTTACCATTTCTGAAATATGACACCAACTTGTAATTTTTTTAATGGAACACCCTGTATTTTTGGCCATTAAATTTGTAATTTTTTTCTCTTTTTAATGATATGGCGCATTCTATATTTTGAATTTCATTAAAACGCTCAAAAAAGAGAATAACTATTTTATTCGAAAAATGGTTAGGGGGCTATGCAGAAAACCCAAAATAAAATACTTTTAGAACAAAAATAGTTGTTGAGAGTATTAAATAAAACATTTCTACGATTTTTTTTGTTTTTCCGCATAGCCCCCTAACCATTTTTATAATAAAATAATTTTTCTCTTTTTTGAGCGTTTTAAGAAAATTCAAAATATAGAATGTGCCATATCATTAAAAAGAGAAAAAATTACAAATTTAATAGGCAATAAAAATATAGGGTGTCCCATTAAAAAAATACAAGTTGTTGTCATATTTCAGAAATGGTAACCCCCATAAAAAAACTAAGGACGTCACTGAATTCTACGTAAAATCATCTATAATAATCAGTTTACACATTTAAAATATCTTCAATAGCAAACGAGATACGGGGGTGGCTGAATAAGTCAGAATTTTCATTATCGCCCTGTAACTCAAAAATGAAAGAGATTTAAAAAATCTGTTTGTGCCATTGTAAGTTTAAAAAAAGTAGTAGAGGTTCCCGAAAACCGCAATGTCCTATCAAGTCTAATAACCGAGATACCCCACAATCGCGACCAAAATGGGACACAGCGCACTTCAAATTTAAACAGAATTATAGGTGGTTATTTAGGGCATTACGAAGCAACATATTTGAACTGTTCTCGTTTACTTACTCGTCAGAGTCCAATATTTTCCTTTCGATGGCATCGGCTCGCACTTCCTCAAGACTAGATTCTTTACTGACAAAGGCCTCATCGGAACTTCCGTGTTTTACTTGGAGATGAGCGGGAAGTGCACTGGCGATCTGAAAACGCGCGTACAAATTAATAACAAATCTTCGTTAGGAGCGAGTTTATATCATCATACCGTCGGTTGTTGTAACAAGTAGAACTTGATAACGCAAAAAGACATTTAATATCAAAACAAACGGAAAGATCTACGTGCGTAGCAGCCTCGCCGCGATCTAAAGAGTTATTGTTCGAATTGTGAGAACTTCTCGTTATTCGAATTATTTACAAACAACACGAACGGTATTCACAAAAAAAAAACGTGACGGGAGAAATATAAACATTCTAGCGTATAAACGTACATGCATCCTTCTGTGTTGCACATCTCCTTTTACTTTGATATATCGAATCGTTTTCCTCACTTTGTACCCCCTGCAATGAGCCTGGAACAACACCAAGCTGGTCTTCAATTTCTTCATCCAACTGCGGCTCTTGTAGCCGCGCCAATGCTTCTGGATCTTCAATGCCGCTTGCATCCTCCTCACGTACTTTTGCACCAAATACATCCTACAATAAACAACAATATAACAAAACATTCAACAATAAATTTAATATACAGTGCATTTCTTTAATGTCCCCCCCCCCTCTTTTATTTTTTGAACGGGTCAACTTCAAAAATTGAAACTTGGGATAATGAAATTGATGCATGAGTACTATATTTTGGAGTAAAATTGACAGATGAAAATTTCAAGATGGCGACTGGGCGCCATTTGAGGAAAAAAATTAAGAAATTAAGGAAAGGGGGGTCTTGTGACACATCCTTATGAAGCACCTGACAAATACTACACAACCCTAAAATAAAAAGTCAATATCTTCACTTATTACAAAATGGCGGAACATTAAAAATTACCTGAATATATCGACGTTCAACGTCATAATTTGCTTCATATTTTCAGGAAATAAGCTATTTGAAAAACGGTTAAGATTTGACATAGTTTTTACGAATACTCTGATGCATCGTATTTGAAAATGGGTTAAGATTTGACAATGTTTTTAAATAAAATCGAAAATTTGACAAGCAACCTTAACAATGCCATTAACAAAAATTTTATAACTATGTCAAATCTTAACCGATTTTCAAATACGAAACGCCAAAATATTCGCAAAGAAAAGGGCTTTCAAATGATGTATTGGAAGTTGGGTAGTTCCATTTGAAATCCAAAAGTAAGGATGGCTGGGGTTTAGGGGGATGAACATATCAAGTTGGCTTGACTGTCAAAAATGCTCCCCCTAAAAACAAAATTCGACGGGTCTCAGCGAATCTTGAAAAAATTTTCGGTTCTCTATTTACAGGGGGGTCAAATTTTCGTTGGAAGACCCTGTATTTGTAGAAATATCAAATTTTTAAATGTTCCGCCATTTTGTTATAAGTGAAGATATTGACTTTTTATTCTAGGGTTGTGACACAAGACCCCCCTTTCCATTTAATTTTTTTTCCCCAAATGGCGCCCAGTCGCCATCTTGAAATTTTCATCTGTCAATTTTACTCCAAAATATAGTAACCATGCATCAATGTCATCATCCCAAGTTTCAATTTTTGAAGTTTACCCGTTCAAAAAATAAAAGGGGGGGCATTAAAGAAATGCACTGTATGAAGCATACCTGCAGTACGATTGCAGCGTAACCACGGCGTCTCTGACTCGCAGGAACCTCCTCCGCTCCAAGCACGATCTGAACCATCTCTGCAACGTTACGATGCTCGCCATGATCTGCTGGTGGAGTTTACAGTCTAATTTGTACTTTTCGCTTTCTCTCATAAACACCTACGAAGTAAATTCGAATTAATTACAACAACAACCAGCTCGTTTCTACAACTTACCTTCGTACCACCCAGCTGGTAATTATCCCTATTCAAATTGAGCGTGGCCAAAAAATCCCTAACGTCGATCTGCGAACTGAGCAGCCCTTTGGGCAACAGGATCCTGTACAATTGGATGAATTCATCATACGTTAACCGCACGTTGAAGCCAGCTTGTCGTATTCTAACTGTTTCTAGCATACCAGTGTACCTCAATTGCCTTTGTACGGTACCTTCATCGAACGTATTCGGTATCTTATTACCTACAAAACGAGTTATTACATGTCTACCTATTTGTATTAATAACTCACCGTTGGATTTGATGCATCTGATAAAAAAGGGATTCGCTTGATTCAGCGTGTCCATGAGCGAGTGCAGGCTTTGTTGGAATTGAGCGGTGACGGTCATCGGTTGCTTCCTGCCCTTGCCCAATTGCCCCTGCGGTTGGGCGGCGATCCCCGTTCGGCCCACCAACGTTTTGACCGTTTGGAGGTTCTTCAGGCCCTTTTTGCTGCGCTCCCTCGGCCTGAACGACTTGTTTTTCCTACAGCGTACGCAAACATTCATTAATACTTTTATAAACTAGTGTCGTTTACCTTTAATATCCTCGCGATTAGTTTGCGGTAAGAGGAAGTTGATGCAACGCGAGGATATTACGGTATTTGTGTTGTGTTCCTTTCGATAATGCTTCAGTTAAGCCGCTAAATGAGCTGGAATTGGCTCGTTATGAAAAGGAACACGTCCAGTAGCAAACATGCTTTCATACATGCAAATAGATACACAGTAATTCTACAAAAATTTATAAATATGTTAATATAGAGTTGGAAATATGTAACCACCACCGTCGCAACCATCGCCGGGTTAATTCCCGCCCTTATACCGAGTGATTCAAATTCAACACGTACATAACGATCTGATTGGCCCTTTGTATGGCCCTGGCTTCGTCGGGTGCCAAGCGATCGAGGCCAACCGAGGCATTGGGACTACCGGTCAGGGAATTGTCCTTTCTCCTGCGGTCGTCTTCGGAATTTTTGCTACTGTTGGGCGAGTTGTTGTGGCGATTTCGTTGGTAGAGTTGCGGCCAGGACAATCGATTGTTAGATTGTTCGTTGTCTAAGTTTCGACCCGGTCGATTAAAGGAGACGGTGTTTCGTTGTTTACTGATCGAAAGTATTTTCAAAATGTACATACAATTTTACATTAGGGCATGCGAGTATGTAAAACATTAATGTAATGCATAAAACGTACATGCAAATATGCTGTGTAGCCATTTCTCAATAAAATACCCAATTCTCCAAACTAATAAATGCGCTTTATGAAATGGAGAAGACCACGATGTGAGATACGCGGATTTCGGCAAAAGATACGATTAGAAATGATTTATTAGAGCTCAAAACCGTTTTCAGTTGCTCAAAATGTGTTGTAATTAAAAATATATAGCCCTTCGAAATTTAAAAATTTCGGGTTTTGACTCATACCTTATCAACCAATCATAAACCACTCACGTTTTGTTGTATAGTAAATAGTATGAATTTCCGAACGCAGTAACAAAGAATACACAAACGAACAAAAATCAAACTGTCATTTGTCAAATTTTTCTGAAAATTGCACAAAACAAATTACACGAATTGCAATTGGGCACAAAACACTTTACTGATAATATTGAAGTTGACAAGAATGTTGCCAAATAAATTTTTCAGGACAATTATTTGTGTTTTTAACACGAAAATCGGTTACAATTTATACAGATGAAGATGTTATTTTTATATTAATATATCGAATTATCCATTAGGTAATGGAAGAAATGGATAAATCAGAAAATGTTTATTGCAATAAATATACAAAAAACGCACATTTTGCAGGAGTAAAGAAGAGTAATAGGAAACGTGGCAAACTTGCTAAATGTAACTTGCTCCTCTTTGCAACTTTCGCTTTGATTGGAGCAGAGTGTATGACGATTGTGTGACGTTTTTCAAACTTTAAAAATTAATTGCGGCCTTATTTGGCCACAGAAAAAAATAAAAATTTCATTAAGCGCCTTCTTAGAACACACGGTTTTGAAAAAAAAATTAAAAAAAAGTCGTGGTCTTCTCCATTGCTAGTTAAAATTTCTCTTTAGAAGTTTGGAGGATTTCGAAACAAATTTTTGACGAATACGAATAGTACAAAAGGGGAAATAAATAACAATAAGTACATAGACGCATCCACAATCGAATCCAAAACCATCTTAATTAATACAAAACAGTTTTTATTGTAATAATTTTGGATACGACAATGGTTATAAATTCAATCGAAACGTCAAAATAACAGTCTAAACTTACGCAATTCTGTTTATTGTGAGATTCACAGCCGAAACTGTCACTAGATGGCTACAGAACGATCACATATACTTTTATGAGTTTCGTCTATTTAATATAATAAAATAATAAAAATTTAACTCGAATATTATTAGTAACGCGAATGAGTAAACCAAATATCAAGCTGAAGCTAAAAAAATATAGCGCAACTTCGCAACAATTAACCTCTTTTAATCTATCATTAGAAATCGTTTTTTGGTAACAAATAACGCAAAATAATAGGTTAATTGAATCAACAAACTAAATACAATAAACCTCGATCCAATGTATTTAATTTTGTTTCGAAACCAATAAAAAAAAACTCGATAAAAACCCACCTGATTAAATTTTCGTTCGGCGTATGATTCCTCGAATACCTCTGCTGCACGTTATTCTTATTCCCATCGACTCTGCCCTGCCGTTGCTTCCTGCCCGCCTCGTGGAACGCGAAGTAGGCCCTGAAAAACGCCCTGACGATGGCCCATCGAAACACCGCCACCGGATCGGCGCCCACCAGCTCACGCACGAAGGCCATCGAGCTGTTCTTCAGCACGCCCACGATGTCCTGCCTCATCAAATCCAAGTTCTTCTCCCGCATATCGGTCACTTGGTATTTGACTTTACCGGCGTAGTGGACTATAATAAAAGCGCCCTCCTTCTTCTGCGGCTTCTGGTAGAACTTGTTGTCTTTGTGCACCGAGTTGAATTTCTGCAGGAGAGTTTCGTTCGTTGCACCGGGAAAACTGTAAATAATTAAAATTAGTAATCTATACAGTATAGTATAGAAGAGTTGGGGAGATTTCCTGAGCTACTCACTTGCACTGATCGTCTAATAAGAATATTAAACCGTTCGGTTTGCCTTCGATCAATTGCAGACAACCCGTGTTATCCATAAATTCTATATTAGTCCATCTAAAAAACACAACTATATAGTAACAAAATTATCTTTAGTACCCTATGTCCCATTTTGGTCGCGACTGGGGGGTATTTCTGTTATTAGACTTGATAGGACATTGCGATTTTAGCGAACCTCTACTATTTTTTTTGTCAAACTTACAATGGCACAAACAGATTTTTTAAATCTCTTTTCATTTTTGAGTTACAGGCCGATAATGAAAATTCTGACTTATTCAGCCACCCTCGTATCTCGTTTGCTATTGAAGGTATTTTAAATGTGTAAACTGATTATTATAGATAATTTTATGTAGAATTCAGTGACGTCCTTAGTTTTTTTATGGGGGTTTCCATTTCTGAAATATGACATCAACTTGTAATTTTTTTAATGGGACACTCTATATTTTTATTGTCTATTAAATTTGTAATTTTTTTCTCTTTTTAATGATATGGCACATTCTATATTTTGAATTTTCTTAAAACGCTCAAAAAAGAGAAAAACAATTTTATTATAAAAATGGTTAGGGGGCTATGCGGCAAAACAAAAATATCTTAGAAATGTTTTATTTAATATTTTCAAAAACTATTTTTCTTCTAAAAGTATTTTATTTTGATTTTTCTGCATAGCCCCCTAACCATTTTTCGAATAAAATAGTGATTCTCTTTTTTGAGCGTTCTAATGAAATTCAAAATATAGAATGTGCCGTATCATTAAAAAGAGAAAAAAATTACAAATTTAATAGACAATAAAAATATAGAGTGTCCCATTAAAAAAATTACAAGTTGGTGTCATATTTCAGAAATGGTAACCCCCATAAAAAAACTAAGGACGTCACTGAATTCTACGTAAAATTATCTATAATAATCAGTTTACACATTTAAAATATCTTCAATAGCAAACGAGATACGGGGGTGGCTGAATAAGTCAGAATTTTCATTATCGCCCTGTAACTGAAAAATGAAAAGAGATTTAAAAAATCTGTTTATGCCATTGTAAGTTTGACAAAAAAGTAGTACAGGTTCGTGAAAACCGCAATGTCCTATCAAGTCTAATAACCGAGATACCCCTCATTCGGGACCAAAATGGGACACAGTGTACAATAAATCCCTTTACCTAATTCCTTCCTTCCTGTACTCCTCTTGTTCGTATTTGAACACGTGCTGGTTGAAATAATATTGCAGATGCTCGTTGGCGTAATTGATACATAACTGTTCGAAACTATTATTCAAACCGAAGTCTTCGAAACCAAAAATATCCAACACACCGATCGAATTACCTTGGTGTTCTCTTAGCGTATCCTTCTTAGCTAACAGTGCATGATTCACCTAAAATCCACACGATCCATAGAGTCAATAATAGAGAAGCGACATTTAATAGAAATACTACTCACTTGTAGTACAATCCAATCGAACAGAGCCCCGTAGAGGCATTTAGCCATAGCGTCCCGACTGGCTATAGCTTCCGGCAGGCGATAATTAATCACTAGAGTTTCTCCGGAAGCTCTGGCTCGCTTCGCTGTCAGAGCTTGCATTAGAGTTTCCTAAAAAAAAAACAACTCATTAACAACCAATTCTATCACCTAGTGGTGTTAAAAATCACCTGTTTAACTCTAAGCAGCTCGGAGATGAGCATCACCACGTCGGGGTTCTTCACTCCCACAGCCTCGTCGTGATGATAGGCGCTCTTCCTCGGCTGGAATTCCACGTTGCCGAGCAACAGAACGGCTGATAATACGGAGAATAGGCGCCGTTGTTTCTCGGTGGTGAACCCCACCATCTCCATCGATTGCTTCAACCTGGAGAACTCGTAACTTTCATCGGTGTTGTCCAGGGCTCCGCACGATTTGTTCAAGTAGCAATACTGATCGGGGCGCTTGAGGTGCAGCTGGAGCTTCTCCTGTTCGTTGGCGCCTGATTAAAACAAATGAAATAGTTAGTTAGTAAAATAAATTATTATTGTTGTGTACCTTCGAGTAGATAATAAAACACGTGGTAGTTCCTTTCGTGCCTTCCCTGCGAGCATATCCGCGATTTTTCGAGCAGGTATTTTTGAACTACGGCGCCGTGCACCATGCCGTTTTCCTTGTAGTTCACTTGTATGAATTTGCCGAAGCGACTAAAATAGATAAATCGTACGATTAAAAATTGTTTCGGGTACGCCACTGCACGGTGACGATTTCGTTTAGCGATGACGTCGCCGAGTAGTCATCGCTGCGGTGCAGAAAATGAGAGATCTATTCTGATAATTGCAATGTAATTTTCGTTCGAACGCAGCGAATTATTTTACAATTATTATTAGAGTAACGACTTTCGAGTTTATTATGATTCAATCGATTCTAAGAAAGGTTTATTATACGTTCGCTTTGTAATTAGCGTAACTTTCGATTCAATTAAAACGGCCTTTTACATTTCTTTTTTTCGATGCTAAAAATGCGTAAAACAAATTCGGTTTCCTTATCATCGAGTGACTCACATTATTGCGATAAAACTACAACAAATTTATTTCCTCTTTCCTATCGTTTCCTAACAAGTATCCTGAACGAAATTCAACCGATACACGTTATATTATAACACAAACAAACCGCTCGCTTAGCTTATTTTAATTGAATCGATTATCTGTTCAGTACCGATATTAGTAGCTGAATAACCTCTTATACTAGCCCACTTTGTACCTCGAATTGTTGTTGTGGGCAGTCTTGGCGTTCCCAAAGGCCTCCAAAACGGGCCCGGCGCTGAGTATAGTCTGCTCCACGCCGCTCCCGTGCGACCCCTTCTGGCTCAAAGCAGTCAAGTGATGCAGCAAAAAGTTCGTGCTCTCCGTCTTCCCGGAGCCACTCTCACCACTGATAACAATACACTGATTTTTCCTGTCTTTGAGCATGCAATGGTAGGCCACGTCGGCCACGGCGAATATGTGCGGCGGCAAATTGGGGCCCAGCCGTCGATTCTGGTACAACTTCACGTACTTGGGGTTGTATATCGGGTAGAATTTGAACGGGTTTAAAGCTATGAGGATCGATCCGACGTAGGTGTAAATGTGGCCGGCCACGAACCTGGCCCGCAAATTATCCAGCAAGGTTTGCTCGTTTAGGTCCGGCAGTTGGCACAAATCCGGGTACTCCCTGTCTTTCGGCTGGTACAGGAACCTGTGGAAATAGTCTTTGATCAACTGGGGATCCATCACGAATTGATCCCTCCATATGTAATCGTTGATTTTCTCTCTGAGATAGAACCGGTACGAGGAGTGGTCGGGCCGGTGTTTCGGCCACAGCATCATCAATTGCACGGGGCTTTCGTACGCGTTTAGACTCCTCTCCTTGCATTCTTGCCCGAAATCGTCTCCGATCACTTCGGCCAGTTCGTAGGAGGTGCTATCGCTCAAGCTCAATCGCTCGACTATGCACGAGACTATCTCTTCCGAAGTCGTTTGCTTGCTGGCTTCCACGGACAAGGCCTCGTAGAGGGCCGATAGGGCTCCTACGTACACCTGCACTATGAACCGATTATTCTCTGCGCTGTGCATCATGATCGAATCTATCGCATTATCCTTTTAGTTGCCGATCGACCATCGTTCGTACGTGAGACCATCGCCTGGAAAAAGTTATTGCGTTATTAATTCGGTATGTTTTTTTTTATAGTAAATTAGTTCGTTAGTCAACTTAGAAATATTTCATTAATTCTACGTAAACATGGAATCGTAGACACTCCCAGTATTCGCAGGGGTGCGATGCGAGCTATACGAATGAATGAAATAGATGACAAAGAGGTTATATGTTCTATATTTAGATTGAATGCTGAATGAAAAGTATTGTCTAATTAGAGCTTAATTTTGGAATGGTTCGTAGGCTATTAATACGAATTAAAAACATGGTTTCGAATGAAAAACAAATCGCTTAAACCATCAAGCAATCGTGTAGGATAAATACACAAGCACAAACGATTATTAAATGGGATTAAAACATGCGAATCTGGAACAAACCTGTGCGCTTTTCCAAACTTTTCCGGCTCCCGTGCAGCATTTTCCTTATCTGGATAGCGCTAATAAACGCAATTGATCGATAGAGGGGCCCTTTATCACTAGATAAATCGGTTATTTCTGCTAAACAATCGCCCGACGGGGGTTGATAAATGCACAAATGTCAAACAGGGTCACATGTTGCATCTCCTAGCAGGCCGGGACACTGGCTGGACGACTTCCTGGGGATTTCGCTGGGGAGCGAACGATCGGCATTAACTGGTTGATCGAATCGGGATTGTATTAACTGATTGGATTGCGCGCAACGGCGACATAATAAACAACCCGAACGGTCCGAATTATCTGGTGGAATTCCGCCCAGTCGAGAGTGTTCGCGTGGTATTTGAGCGCTGGTCGGGCGGATTATGCCGCGAATGGACACTGCGTATTTAGGGGATCACTCGAAACTCGAATCACAACCGCGAGGATTTTCGTTTTCATTTTTATTAACAATTTAGCCTACGTAGAGAACTATAACCGCCATTTTTATTTGTCTGAAGGCGAGTTTGCAAAGCAGAAGATACCGCGTTGCCAACTCGCGAATCGAAAAATCGCTAATAAATTTTTAAACCATTTTTTTTATTAACCGTAATAATTAAGGGAATTTACGTGCGCAGAAATATTGTAAGGCATTATTTATTATAACGCAAATTATATTATGTACGTATGAAGTATGGATAAGCTGTTGTAATAGATAAAAAGTATTTTTTATCTCAGGTCTCAAGATTATTTTTAATCGTGGCAACGCTGCAAAGGAATTTCTTAGTTACCCATTCACCTACAGAGGACAGGTCACGTGACCGCCTAGCGCGCGAATTTTGAATTTATACCTAATTTTCCAAGTTTATAAACGTAAATTGATTATTACACCACAATTAATACATAATCATAAAAAAGACAGTTTTTAATAACTTCTAACACCTCAAATAACAAGTTTTATTCATATTTGATTGATAACCAATACGTCAATGTCACATTTTTCTATACTAACAAAAAAGAAGAAGAAATTAACATAGCTGTCAGCTGTCACGATTTGTCATT
Organism: Phyllotreta cruciferae; assembly: GCA_917563865.1. NCBI lineage: Eukaryota > Metazoa > Arthropoda > Insecta > Coleoptera > Chrysomelidae > Phyllotreta > Phyllotreta cruciferae. Next base: position 3,523,446 of record OU830620.1, on the reverse strand, counting down.
ACGTGGATTTTTGTGTTTTTTAGTGAATAGTAGTGTTATTAAACAAGAAATTCATTCATGTTACAGTGTAAATCAACTAAAATTAGGTAAATCTATATCCGATTACCTAACAATTGCATCCACAGTGCATACTTCGATTTTGCAGGTAACAATATGTGGGGCGAACCCGATCCAGACCCTGGCGAAGGGCCCCCGGGGCCAGAATCATCCAAGGATTCCACCGAGCCGAAGGAGCAGCCCCTGCTCCTTGATCAGTTGAAGGATGTGTTGAAAAAGGAGCAAAGCACGGTGCCCCAAGAGAAAGTCGAAGAGTACATCAACACCCTAACTAAAGCCAAAGCCAAGAAATCCAGGTTGAAGAAGGACGAAACCGGCAGTATTGAAAGAAGCAGCGGACATGAGAAACTTAATTTAATGAAGCAACAGTTAGAAGAAAACAAGTACGTAATTAATCGTAAGTTGACTGTACGTTAATGGTGTCTTTTATTTTAGGGCTAAACTGGCTCAAAGAGGCATGAGGCAAAAGGATATCGAAGATATGGTAACTGTTTTGAAGGCTCAGTTAAACGATTCCTCGCAGCAATTGATTAACACGAGTACTGCTAATTTAGAGAAGAACGTAGATTACAATAAGAGTACGAGTCCCGAAGAGTTGTATAACATACTGCTCGTGAAAGAAAAAAGAATCGCTGATTTGGTGGAAAAAGTCCACAAACAAGAAGGAAATATTTTGGATTTGCAAGAGAATTTGAAAGAAAAAGATTCCGTTATCGATGCTCGAACGAAAGCCATAACTTTAATGACAGAAAATTTGAGCAAAAAAGGGAAAGATACTTTAGACACGTTAGACGAAACGAAAGAGCAGATGAGGCGCATGCAAGAGAATTTTATATTGCTCGAAAGCCAAATGAAAGACAGGCAAATGATCTTGTTGAATGATCTAAAAAGTAAAAATATGGAAATTTCTAACCTTCAAGAACATAACGAGAGTTTACTACAAGAAATCGAGCGATTCAAAAGCATGGATACGAGTATTAAACCAGAGATAGAGAACCATGAGTTGCTAATAAAAGATTTAAATTCTAAGCTAGACGCTAGCAAAGCTGTAATAGAAGAGAATAAATTAAGTATGGAAGAACATACGAATAAAATCAACGAACTTACAGCTAAATTAGAATCTACGGATGGTGGTAAACAACAAAAAGAGATCGATAAACTGAAGAAATTGTTAGAAGAAAGCAACAAGAATATGATTAAAATCAAAGCGCAAAACAAGAGCAAAGTGAAGGATTTGAATAAAAAATTGGACGGTTTTAAAAAAATGAGCGACTCCAACGCCATGATTATTCAGCTACAAAACGACATCACCAAATTGAACGAAAAAATCGCTGAATTAGAGGAAGAAAAGGGCAACATGCAGTTGAAAATGGTCGAATCGATCGAATCGGTTAAAGGTATTGAGATTTATAAATAATAAGTAATAAAGGGTTAATTGGTTAATTTTTAGGTTCTATTCATTCGGAAGATTTGAAGGAATTGGAAGATAAATTGGATAGGAATAAAGAAGAATTGGAGGAGAAGGATAAAGTTATAAATCTCTTGGAATTGGGTAAATTATAATATTAGTTTTTTTTATGGGGATTGTTGTTAAAATTGTGATATTTTTAGATATACTGTCAATGAAAAACGAGATAGCGACCCTAAATGAAAAAGTCACCGGCTTCTCTCAACTCAAAACCGAGCGAGTCTCATCGGAAATGCAATCGATTCAAATCGAAGAACAACTAGAACTCCTCCAAACCGCCAATAAAGAATTACAATCGGAAATCGATTCGCTGCGAAAGGAAAAAGAAGAATTATGCGCGAAAATCGAAGATTTCGCCAAAGAAAAGGCCGAACTGGCCTCCAAATTAGACAACTACGTCCAAGAAAACATGGAGCTGATAGACAAACTGGAGAAACTCAGCGCCGAGAAGGTATCGTCAGCCGAAAGCATCGAAATAGTCGAAGGCCTCACCCAACAGGAGAAATTAGAACTGGCTGCATACCAGAAGAGCGTAGAAGACCCATCGAAGCACCAGGAAGAAGAGCAGCAAGTAGAGCTCAACGAAAGCGTACTGCAACTCACCGAAGAAACGGCAGAATTGCTCAAGAAAATCGAAATGTTCACCATGGAACGGAAGGAGGTGATGGTGAAATTGGACTCACTAAAAGAAGAGAACACTCGATTGTCTTTGAAGGTTAACGAAATTGAAAACAATAGAGACATTTTAGCTGAAACTTACGAGCAAGTGCAAACCGAAAAGGACGAATTAGTCAAAGAAAACGAGAACCTTTTGAGCAAGATCAAAGAATTCGAGGAGCTCGATCGATTGCGAAACCGATACGAAGAGATAATCGAAGAAAACGAGCAGCATAAGAAACGCATGAAAGATTTAGACTCTATTATACACGAAAAAGACAATTTGGAATCCGAACTGGCCGAATCCAAGCAAAAGATCCACGAATTGGACACCAAACTAGCGCAAAGCGTGGAAGAAATCGACAACTATCGATCGATCATCGAAGACAACAAAACGGAATTCATCAATTCCTCCGAGTGCATCAACAAGCTCCAAGCGCAATTGAGCGAGCGCGAAAATGAAGTCAGAGAATTGAACGAGCTGCTGGAGGATTTGAATCGAGTTGTGAGCGATTTGCAGCGAGCTAACGAGAAGCTAAACGATTTTGAGTACCTCGAAAGGCAAGTGGATGAATTGAAAACCAATTTAGAGGAGATAGAGCTGGCCAAAAGGGAGGAGATCGAAGAGAAGAATAAAGAAATTGGCGAATTGGTGAGGGAAATACAGCAATTAAGAGATAGGGATGGTGTTGTTAGTGGTAATATCGAAGAAATGAAGCAGAAGTATTTGGACCTTCAAACGCAATTGGACAACAACAGCGATGCTCTGCAGAAGCAGGTGCAGGAATTGAGCCACAAAAACAAAGAGCAACTGGAGAAGATGAAGAAAATCGCGGCCAATCTCAAGAAGAAAACCCAAGCCTACCAAGACCTCGAGCAGAAGTACAACGAAGAAAAAGAGAAACGGGAAACCGAAGCCAGCGATAAACAATCCGAGCAGCTTGCCAGAGAAATCGATTCGTTGAAATCGGAGCTACAATCGAAATCATCGATTCTCGAGCAATCTAACTGCAAAATCGAACAGCTGCAAAACATCATCAGCGCTTTGGAATCTCAGAACATCGAGCTATCCGAGTTTACTCGCAGACAGGAGAAGATAACAGAGGTGAGCTTGAAGCAGGAGTTGTCCACCAGTCTTCACGAAGAGTTCGGAAACCCCCGCGGCAGCGAGGAAAGCATCCACGAGGATAAAATCAAAGAGTTGCAGCTGATAATCGAGACCAACGAAGCTGAACTGCAGCACTACAAGGAGAGGTCCCAGATGCTCGAAGAAGATTTGTCCATATTGGTCGAAGAAAAGGAGCGATTGGTGGTGAAATGCAGCAAATTGGAAGAGAAAATTGGAGAATTGGGGAAGGTTGAGGAAGAGAAACGTTTGTTGGAGGAAGAAATGGATGTTAAGATGCGAGATTATAACAATTTGGTAAAGAGAGTTGATGAATTGAGCGTGGAAAACGGAGAATTAACGGGGAAGCTTAAAGAGCAGGAAGATTTGGTGGCGAAATTGAAAGTCAAGATCAAGAAAGCGCAGGAGAAGATGGCCCAAAATAAGCTGCTGCAATCGGAATTGGAGGCACACGAGCAATTAATTGGCGATTTAAGGAAACAAATAGCCCAATTGGAAACGGCCCAAAGGCACATCCAGCAGGAGTACGAGGAGAGCCGCAGGCACAACCAAATCGATTACGAGCGAATCGAAATCGATTACCAATCGCGATTGGAATCGCTGGAGAAGTCCAAAAACGAATTGACGTTCGAATGCGAGAAGATGGAAGATGTTATTAAGCAATCGAAGGAAAGGGAAAGCGAATTGGCGCAAGAAATCAACGAAAACCAACAGAAAATCGGCGAATTAACCGAGAATTTGCACCGCAAAACCATCGAAATCCAGAACGCTTTGCAGCAAATCGAATCGCTACAAACTGAGCTGGAAAACGCCAAAAATCCAGCCAATTTCTTCGCCTATCCAGAAGAATCTACCAACGAAAAAGCCACCAATTTCTTCGCCATTCCAGAGGAATCGGCCAATAAAACAGCAACCAATTTATTCGCTTTTCCAGAGGAATCAACCAATGAAACAGCAACCAATTTATTCGCTTTTCCAGAGGAATCAACAGGCGATTTCTTCTCTGCGATAGATTCTGGCCACCAACGCGACGAGAAGAACACCCAAACCGAAACCCACGTGACGAAGGAAGATCTGGAAAGCAAGATCAAAGCCCTGGAGATCCTCCTCTACAACGTCGACCAAGAGAAGGAGCAAGTCATCCAGGAATGCTCCGAAATGCTGAACGAACTCACCCGCTTGGTCTACGAGAAGATCAATATATCCAATTTAACCGCGCAAATCGTATCCCAAGAGGACATAGACGCTTTGAGCGACCCTCAGAGGCTCCAGAAACTGGAATTCGAACCCGTACAAACCGATTCTGGACCGCAAGAATTGCCGGTAGAAGAGCAAATTCCTCCGCCTACTACAGCTTATATAACTTATCCAGAATTGGAGCAAACTCGTCCGGTTGACAGAGCGGCCTTGTACCAAGTAGGCGAGAACGACGACGGCTGGGGCTGGGGACCCGAAGAGGCGAGGCTCGAGGAGGAGCACCAGTACAAAACCGAAAACCACCCCCAAGTGCAAGCCTTAAGGGGCGAGATAGAGTTACTCAGAACGGAGCGGGATCACTACGAGCAAGAAGCTAAGCAACTGCAAGTAAAAACCAGTAAATTGATCAAAAAATGCAAGGAATTGAAAGCCAAAAACGAGCAACTTTCAATAAATTCGATCGATCTCGACGAGACCATACAAGAGGAGTTGAGAACCAGAGTAGAGCAGCTGGAAAGCAAGATAAAAGAAGCCACAATGGAATTGGATAAAGAGAAGCAAGACAAAGCCAACTTGCAGAAGAAAATCGAAGCTCTCAACGCCTCCAACGCCAAAATCTCGGAGAACAAAGCGATCCAGGAATCCGAAATCTACAGATGGAAGCGCATGTACGAAGAAGTGCGCGAGCAATTGGAGCATCTGGACTGGGGTAGCGACGAAAGCAAATCCCCCAAGCGGCGAATTCAAGCGCCGGAAGGCGCCGCGGAGGACCTGGAGGAGCTCAGGAAGCTCGTCCACGATCTAACTGTGGACAACGAAGAATTACAAGCTGTTCTGAATGATCAGAAGCAGCAAAGGGTGCAGCTGGAGCGCAGCAAAAGCTCCAGCAACGAGGAAAGGGTGAAGAATCTGGAAGAGGATTTGGCCGGTAGGAATGGAGCTGTTGAGAAGCTACAAGAGCAATTACAAGAAGCTTTTAAAGAGCTTGAAGTGAGAGATAGCAGAATAGGTAGCTTAGAAGGAGCTTTGGAAGAGTTGAAGCAATCGCTAGAGAATTGTTCGAGGCAAGAGGAGTTAGTAGCTTTAAAAGAGCAATTACAACAATCTTTCAACGAGCTTCAAGCGAAGAATACCGCTATAAATACCCTAGAAGAAGCGTTAGAAAGATTGAAAGTGGAGCTACAAAGTAAAGAAAACGAATTCAAACAAGAAAAATTCGACACTAATCTTCTACAGGAGCAATTGAAACGATCGCTCGAAGAAATCGAAGCGAAGAATAGAGCCATAAGCGACTTGGAGAGAGCTCTGGAAGACTCTAAAAGCCACGAAAACGATCCGCAACTCCAACATTTGCTGTCCCAGCAAACGGCAATTGCAGAGCAATTCAGATTATCCAACGATTCTTTGAGCATGGAGATATCCCGTTTGAGGGACGAACTGGATATGGCGAAGATCCTCCAAGCAGACGCTTCCAGAATCATAGAGGACCTCCAAAGCCAGCTCAAACGCGAAGGCGAGATCAACCAATCCATACAGCAACTCACAAACTCCAAAGCTAATAATGTAGAAGAGTTAATAAGTTTGTTCAACGAGGAAATCAAGAGAGCTAAGAGTCTGGAGGATGATTTGAACGAGCAAAAGCAAATCAACGATCAATTACGCGTGGAAAACGTTGAGAAATTAGGACTAGCAGTAGACCAGGAAAGCGACGTAAAGAAGCTTAAAGACGAGTTGAATGAAATGAATCAAACTATACAACAGCTAACAGACTTTAAAGCAAAAGATGTGCTGCAATTCATCCAGTTGTTCAAAGAGGAGGCTTCCAGAATGAAGAGTTTGGAAGAGGAATTGGTGGCGAAGCAGCTACAACTCGATGAATCCGATGAGAAATGGTCCCAGAGGGTTGATGAACGCGGGGATGCTGTTGCAGAGAGCTGGAAGTACCACCTGGAGGTGGTGGAATCCGATTTTGCAGCTCTGAGGGACAAGCTCAAAGGCGAGATAGACGAGCTGGAGGAGAAGTGCAATGCACTTGTTAACGAGAACAACGAGCTGAGGAAGAATGTGGATGCAGAGATTAAAAACGAAGTGGACAGGATATCAGCGTTACAGCAGCAAATCAACGACAGGCAGAGGATTGTTAACGATTTGAAGCAGATGTTGGCCGGCGAACAAGCGGAGAAGGCCGCTTTGGCGCAACGCGTCTCCGACTTGGAGGGTGCGCAGCAACTGTTGGCTGATAAGGAAGTGGAGTTGGCGAGCTTGAGGACTTTGGCTGAGACTACTAGGAAGCAGTTCGATGAGAAGAGGGAGCTGGTGGAAGAGATCGTTTGGATTTTGGAAAGCAAAACTTCCTATCCTCTGTCGTGCGAGGGCAGGGATATACTGGACGAGTTGCAGCGGCAATTGGGGTTGAATAGGGAAGATGTGGATAAGTTGAATGGGGATTTGGGGGATTTGAATGCGAAATTGCAGCAGGAGATGATGATAAATCGCGAGAAGGATGAGCGAATTGGAGATTTGAGCGCGCAATTGCAACAATGTGGTGTCGTTTTGAAGGAAAACGAGACTGAAATTGGTAAATTGAACACGCAATTGCAGAATTACAGCATCATCATTCACGAGAATCAAAGCAAGCTCGAAGAAAACGAGAAGATGGTGCTACAAAACGAGGAATTGAGGCAGCAATTGAGGAATTTCAGCGATAATGCAGAGGTGATAAGTAAATTACAAGCCGATTTGCGGGAAAAAGAAGAGCAATATACCGCCAATTTGAGCCAACACGAAAGCGAAATTGAGACATTAAACATCATCATTCAAGAGAACCAAACCAAACTCGACGAAACCTCCAACTTGATCAACAACCTGGAGCAAAACCTAGCCAACAAAGACCACCAAATGCAAGAATTACTACACCAAATGGGCGACAACAAACTAGAAACCGAACTATCGCAAATCAAACAATCCCTCAGCGAATCCCAGCAGCAACTGCTCCAATTGAACCAAGATTTATCGTCCAAAACCAACCACTGCGAGCAGCTCTCCCAGCAGCTGGCCTACAGCCAACAAAACGGCGATCTCCTGCAACGCGACATCGACCAGCTGCACCACGCCCTGCGCCAAAAGGACCTGGAGCTCGAGAACCTTCGCAACGCGCGCTACGTGGAGCTGGAGAGCCGCTACGAGGAGGCCCTGGCCGGCAAAGACCTCGAGCTGCACGCTCTGGAGGCGCAATCGAGCCAGGACCGAGCCAAACTGGTCGAATTGGAAGGGCAGTTGAGCGAGGCCCAAGGGAAAATGGCCGAATTGGAAGGGCAATTGAGCGAGGACCAAGGGAAAATGGTCCAGCTGGAGGAGCAATTGAGCGACGCCCAAGGGAAAACGGCGCTAATGGAGGAGGATGAGAAGCAGCTGAACGAGACCAGGAGCATCATCGCCGAGCAGGTGCTGGCCATCGAAGAGCTCAAGCAGAAGTTGTTCGAGAAGAGCAACGACTACGATAGTTTGATAGCCGAAATGGACATCAGCAGGAAGGCTATTACCCAACAACCCACCTCTTCTACAGTGAGTACTCTTTATATTCTTTAGCTCTTTGATTTATGTGGTGATTTATTTGAAGGTGGATTCGCCGGAGAGCCGAAGAGTGGAGGACGATTTGAGCGAGCCGGCGAACAGGGCGGAGCTGGATTTAGCTTTGTACATGCTCCACCAGAGGGATGTCAGATGCGAGGAGCTCACCATGGAATTGACTCATCTATTAGAGGAACGGGATACGTTGCAGTTGAAGTTATCGAACGCCATTAGGGAGAGGGAGCAGTTGCTGAGGAGCGCGAAGACTTCGGTGGGAGATGGTGGGTTTTATGGGGGGATGCGAGGGTTGTTTGTTAATTAAATTGTGTGCAGGTGGTAGTGAAGCTTCGGGGATGTTGCCGGATACCCCGAAAACCAGCAAGTCTTCGGAGATCTTCCTCGCCGCTTCGGGCATCGAATTGGCTAGCGAACCCACCGAGCAATTGGTCGTCCAGCAGGATCTGGCTACTAAGTAAGTAAAAGGCCGTTTTTTAGATGTCTGAGGCGTCAGTTTCTATGATCATTCAGGCTCAACTTCTATCACTATTTGGCCTCAAATTCTACGGCTGTTCGGGTTCAGTTTATATAGTTATTAGGCCTCAGCTTCTGTGGCTATTCGGTCTCCTTTTTAAGATTATCTTGTATCTATTTGCCACTCGTTTTAGGCTATCGGAATTGAAGTCAGTGGGCTATAGGAGGGACAAAACGTTCGTGGACGAACAGGAGCAGCGTAGAATGCAGCAAATTTCGATCATGCAGCAGCACATAAAGGAAGCCTCCAGGCTGCCGCCGGAAGCCGCTGCTAAGTTGGTCGATGCTAGTTACACGTTGTGTAAGTGAAGCTTTTTATACAGCGTGTCCTTTGGTTGAACGTATTTTTTGTTACAGCTCGGGACGTCCAGAGTCCGTCCAAAGTGCTTCTGAATTGGCTGTGGGGTAGGAGTACGCCCAAAGTGAACGATACATAGCGTTTGCCTTGCATGAAACTGAACTTTTAGACTAGATTGACGTGCCTGATTTAACGCCCTAATTAGTTAATTAACGTCTAGTCTTTAGGTAGGAAGTTGGGTACGAGTTGGAATTGGATTTTCGATTGGGTTCAGTATGATTTTGTATATCGAAATTTGTACATGTATATTCTACGATTTGATTTTTTTGTATAGCGTGATATACGGTTACAATAAGTATAAATTTGTACAGAATTATGAATGAAAGTGCATTTATCGTTGTTGTTCTTGTGAATACATTGATTTTTAATATTTCACAATTATTTTAATCCGAAATTCGACTACTTAACCGCCTTTGAAAAATGAGAAATATTCATGTGCTTTTCCTCGATTTCGAGCGATGTTTCTTCGGCGATTTCTGCCGAATTTTCGCAGACTTTTTAGTTTTCGACCTGGATCTTTTGTTGATCTTCCGTTTGACCGCAACCCCCGATGACGAGGCCACCGGTTTCTCCGCACTCGTCAGAGATTCGGGTATCCTCGCGAACGAATCGTATCCGTATTTACAGCAAGTTCTACCTACAAATCCACCTCTACAATATTTTATTTAATCGCTAATTATCTAGCAAACCTGCGCAGAAATCCTCCCCGCAGCTGCTGCAGGAAACCACCCGCATTTCCACCACCCCCGACTTGTTTTTGGTCTTCCTTATCATCGGGTCGCTTCGTTTCTCTTGCATTCTGCTCTTAATCTGCATTTTACCCAAATCTATCATCCTGCAAAAGCGAGAACGTCGTAAATATACAGTGTATGAGATGTATACAGGGGTGTATTAAGTGATTTTATAGTACAAGGTGTCCCAGCGAAAGGTAGCCCATTTAATCAGCTTGTAACTTTTAAACGCCTAATTATAAAAACATGCGGTTTTCGCAGATACGTTTTATTTTGCTATAAGTTTTGTTTCAGTGACACAGAAATTTTGTATTAGCTGTACAGAGTGTTTTATCAGAATCCCCTCTTTTCAATTGACATTAATCAAATTTTATCACATTGAACACCCTGTATAAATTGACGTCATCTGAAAGATACACTCTTCTACTTTTCAAAAATGTATAACTTGAACATGTTATTTTGCAAAACAAATAAGATATTTAACTTTGAATAACGTAATGCAAAACGCCTTAATTAAAATAAAATTACAATAAATCTTAAATTTTTCATTTTAAGGGAAACTTCTTCAATGATTTTTCATTAGGAAACACATTAACATATTCTTTTTCAATTAAACATATTTTATATGTTTCACAAATGTAGTCAGTGTGCAGATTTACATGCAACAGACAGCTGATTAAATGGGCTACCTTTCGCTGGGACACCCTGTATTTCACCTAGAATACAAAGCCTCCTCAACTTTGCTCTTGGGTCTCAAATTGGTCAACATCTTCCAATCAATGGGCACCGAAATCAAGTCCTCCATTTTCAGATTTCTCATTTCATTGGGCACCGGATCCATAAACGAGTATTTCTCCTTCTTCCGCTTCGACGCCGCCCTCGATTTAAACGTGAACTTCTTCTCTTTGATTTTAACAGCCTCCGGCGGCACTTTCTCCGGCTTGATCTTGAAATCGGGCACCTTCTCCAACAGCCTCCTAAATTCCTCCTTCGAATTCGCCACGGTTTTCGAAAGATCTAGTATGGGAGTGGCCTCTTTTTTCTTAGCCAAAAAGTCGTCCATGTTTCAAACTGAATCGTGAATCTACAAACGAATTTATCATCATCTAATCGTATAGAGTAATACATTTTGTTCAGAAATTACACGTGAATCTAATTACCTTTTTACTAGCAAAACTAAAACGAATCTATCACTACCAACAGCAGCTTACTCCGAGCACTTGTGCCTGCCGCACCTGCAAATACAAGAATAATCCCCCCTTTTATAATACAACCAATCCTTCTCGTAGCCCAACGGCACCACCTCGGCGTGATACAACTTATCCTGCTTGCACCTCCAATCGATCCGCGAGAACCTCTTCCCGGTCCTGCCCTTCTTCCTGTACAACATCGGGGAAACCCCGCGGCTCTCGTCGCTGGAGCCCTTCTCATGCTCGGTGAGAGTGTGGCGCAGCTTCCTGCGCTGATACAACAAATCCTTATCGCTTTGTTTTACGTAGCGAGTGGGGGGCCGGTTGACGCCCCACTTGGGCCGCTCCTCCAGGCTCTCGCTGCGGCTGCGCCGCTCCTTCGGCGGGCTTTTGGACTCGCAGGAGGCCGAGTCCGATTTGGCTCGATGAAAGGAGGATTCTTCGGTTTGGGTGCTGCTGTGGCAGAGGATTTTGGTGGTTGTGGTGGGTATGAGCAAGGCGTATTGGAGGTGGGGTATGTTTGGGTGGTCTAGAGATGGTAATGGTAGGGTGAGGGGGAGTTGGGGAGTGATGAGGTTGGGGCAGGAGGTGGAGGTTGGTAGGTTTAGTTCGCTGGAGGTTTCGCTATCTGTTTTAGGTATCTCGAGGTTGTTGTTTAGGTCGTTTGTTATGTTTTCGATTAGCTGCGATTGAGTGTCTTCTATTTCTACGCTAGGTTTGTTATCTTCCGATTGCTTTTGGAGATTGTTGATGTAGTAGTTGTGTTTGTTTTTGGTGGACTTGGCCAGTTGGGCTTCCTTTTGGGCGATTTGCATGGCCTCTTCGACGGCCTCTTTGCGCTTCCTCTCTTTCTCCATCTTATCCCTCAGCGATTTCATCTCTTGCTCTTTCCTGGTGCGCTCCAGTTCCTGTTCCCGCTCGATACGCTTCTCCTCCTCGTACTCCTCCTTGATCCTGCGCTCCTTCTCATCCTGGCGGCGCTTCTCTCTTTCGTTGAGCTGCTGCAAGATGGCGTACTGATGAGCGAGAGCTAGTTGTCTCTTTCGCTCGCGTTCGGCCAGTTCCGTGGGGTCCATGTGGATGTGCTGACCTCGCAGGTAATTGCTATATTAGTAACATAAATAATTCAGTAAGTTAATATTGGTCACCCTGTTTATACAGGGTGGCGCAGCCCATACGCGTCGGTCTCTATAGAAAAACGGCTTGACTTTTAAAAGTTTTTTTGATTCTATTATATAAAGAACCTTTGGGGCTACAATATAAAATTATTTAGACATATACAGGTTGTCCCAATTTTGAGAAAATATACAAAGTTATGTTTTTTTAAATAGAACACACCGTATATGATTACATTTTTGGATTCTACTCGATGAGCTGATTCCAAAAAGGGGTCACACTTGATATTTTGGTCTTATAATAAAGGATTCAAAAATCACAAAATTTTGAATTTAGGCGGCTCTGAAAGCCAAACAGTTGAAAATCGAGAAAAACGGCTTACATGGTCCTATCCTAACTTTTCAAGTACTATCTAGTGACATGATATAAAGTGTATACAGGGTGATCAAAAATTTCAAATTTTTTTATCAGATTTTTTTTTGTACCATTAGATAGTACTTGAAAAGTTAGGATAAGGACCATGTAAGCCGTTTTTCTCGATTTTCAACTGTTTGGCTTTGGGAGCCGCCCAAATTCAAAAATTTGTGATTTTTGAATCCTTTATTATGATTCCAAAATATCAAGTGTGACCCCTTTTTGGAATCAGCTCATCGAGTAGAATCCAAAAATGTAATCATATACGGTGTGTTCTATTTAAAAAAACAACTTTGTATATTTTCTCAAAATTGGGACAACCTGTATGTCTAAATAATTTTATATTGTAGCCCCAAAGGTTCTGTATATTATAGAATCAAAAAAACTTTTAAAAGTCAAGCCGTTTTTCTATAGAGACCGACGCGTATGGGCTGCGCCACCCTGTATAATCTTACTGGTTGTGGGAGTGACTCGATCCAGTGTGCGGCCGGTCATCTTCGTACAGCTGCTCGGGGGATTCCGCCGGTGACGTGTTATTAACGATAATCTCGCCGTTCTTGAGGCCCCTTTTCACCCAATTGGGGGGCTCGTTGTTGGCGTCGGTCGATTCGTCTTTGGGGGGCCAGAATTTGGCCAGGTCGGAGGTCTTGGCGGTGCCCCATTTGGGCCTGTCGTCCCTGCTGGAGGAGGATTCGTAGCCGGTTTGGTGCCACGTTTGAGCCGCGTGCTCGGGCGTTTGGGTGGGATTGTCGCTACCGTAGCCGGACGTTTCGCCCCCGATCTCGCGATCCTTGTCGTAGGAGTTGAACTGGTTTTTGTAGAGGGGCGGCAGGCTGGACCGTCTGAATTGTCTCGCGTTCCTTAAAAATGAGTATTTAAAACGAAAAAACGGTTTGAAATTATTCAAATTTTTAATTTAAATGTCATATGTCAAATTAAGTCTTCTTTTCACAATTTTGTGTGGCCTCGTCCTTAAATTGTGCGGTGGCCTCGTCAGCGGGATCGTGCAGTTACTGGTATGCAAAATATTTTTTTATCAAGCTTACCTGTCGAAATTGGTGTAATTTTCCTCGCTGGCCGTCCAAGGGACTTTCAATTCGGCCATTTCTTCTGAAAATTCGTTTGGATTAAAACTCGCGAAATTTTTACTTAATTTCGGGTGATTTTGATGAATTTTTTACCTTTTTCTTTCGCCCATTGCAGTTTTTTCCTTTCGATTAGGGAAAGAGCGGAATGGGAGTGCATTCGTATCAACTTATTAGAGCTTATCGCAATATTTAACATAAAATATCTGAAAGCTAAAAATATATAACAATACATACACATGTAGATTATATCTCACAAAATCAATTCATATATTTTATTCGCATATCGATTTTGTTGTATGTATAGGTAATTTGATAATACACCCGCATTTTTTACATTATTCAACTCCTAGTAATGTATTGGCAACACTGCATTTCATCTCACTTTTTAGTTTACAGTATACCTACTTGATTTTTACGAAAATACCGCACGTACAATTTCTGAACAAGTCATTAAGCATCTAATTAACAAACGAACTTACCTATAATTAAACAGAAGAATTCGTCGAAGGGAATTTTCAATTTCAACCGTCCATTTCGAGATCGAAAGTAAAACTGTCGCGTTCGCAGTTTTCCACATGCGGGCAGATTGCGCTGGATATTTGTATTTGATCAATCTAGTCGCCACAGCGACCGCAATCGCAACAATAGAGCGGGTGAACAACCCTTTTCCTCAAAACTTTCCCGGAAGATTTCGTGACGCGATAAATTTATTAGTTTTTCCTCCGGTGGATTTTTCTGTACTGGGCTCCGAATCGCGGTGGGCTGTGCGTCGGAAGGTTGCGCAAAAATTCTCATTTTCTTTAATAAAGCGGTAGAAAACGTGGATAATTAACTTTAATATAATCATTCTTATTAATTATTCGGTAGTTTCTACGTTTGTATTTCATAAATTGTTGCTAAAATTATGAATTTTTATTAATGACAACCCTGCAAAAAATTCTCCATAGCCTACTATGATGTAGGATTTTGTTTCTAACGTGTCGAATTGCAGTGAGGGAAAACAGTTTACAAATTGACCCAGATTGTTAATTTTAATCGATTGTTTTCACTATTCATACTTGAATTAATGCAAATTACTGCTGGAAATACGGGCACATTAATGGCGGTATTATTTTGCATAATTTAAATTTAGTTTCTTTTGTTTGGTAACGAATTTGTGTTGGTACGACGTCGGTTACAAATCGAAAAAGCTAATCTGTCAAAGTTGTCACCGGTTGCGAAACCGGTGCTTCGACGAATCGAAAGCGCCCGTTCTCATGGCTAAACGTCAAAATTTTTGTCATCGACATTCTGTCTGTATTTTGGGGTAATCAAACAACAGTTTTTTAAATGTTAGCCGTTCGATTAGAGTTTAAGTGATCCAAGTTAATATTAAGTGCTAATAAGATAACAAATGTAAATTTTCCCAAGGGCTACGCGTGATTATAAACGAAAACAAAGGTGAGCGATCGTCCCATTTGTTTACAATGTTTCATGCCCCGCAGGGCCGTTCTCTTTCACCTAACATTTTTCGCTCTAAACTAGGTCAGAAACGACGATGAAAAACAACGCGATCGGAAACGTTGACGAGGAAGTTGACGTTTTCAAATTAATACTGAAACTGAGACACGAAAAGCTGCTCATCGGCAGCGAAAAACAGGACATACAAGAGCTGAATAACCTAATAGTAGAGAAAACCCACGGCATCATCAAGGAGTCCTGGTTGACTACTAAACAACGTTTGTTCCTCTACCAACGAGAAACCTCTTCGAGAAACTACCAAAAATTAGACCAACTGCTCAAATCCGAATTCATCGATGCTAAACAAATACTCGGTTTCCAGGTCAGTTAACCGCACGTCTACTAATCATCCCATCTAAACTACTCCGTTTTAGAATACAATCAAATTGGGTAATCTACTGCAAGTGCTCAGAACCCAGCCGGTGCAGCTGGCCAAATGGCTCATAGCCGGAGAACAACTAATCGAAGACCACCAGAGCTACTCTTCTTTCTTGGAAAACATCGTAGTAGGCCTGTTCGGCTGTCTGATGTTCGCCGACGACATCAAATACATGCTGGCCTTGCTCTACGAGCTGGCCAAGTTGCAGCTACTCGACTGCGATGATCCCAGGAGGTGAGCGAACGATCTCTCGCATTAATTTATCTCGAAATTGGATAAAAAAAACATATTACTTTGTAATTGGATTAGAGGAGGTGATGATGATAGCGTAATGTGTTTTTTTTTATTCGAATTAATGTGACCTTCGTTTTTATTATAAACAGATTTGTGGTATTTCGTATGTGCTAAAAAATTCGATTATCTAATGTTATTGTTACATCACGTATTGTTTGTGAAATATTTCAATCGAGCAGATATATTAGAAGTATTATCGACAGTTATAGCGCACTTGATACCAATTTTAACATTAAAAATTAGACAGCTAGCTTCTATGACATGTTATCTATTTCAGGATCATCAAACAAAGGACTTGTTCGTTCAAGCACTTGTATTTTCTGTTCCACGAAGTATTACAATCGGCTAAATTCTTTTTGAGCGCAGCTATGGAGATACCGATCGTTCACATGATGTCTTGCACGGATTACTATCTAGATTTAGATCCGGAGAAAACCGTAATGAGATTCAAGCACGATGAAAACGAAATAACGAATATATTCAGAAATTTCGAAGAGTATAGAAGGGAAGTCGTAGCGAAATTAGTCGAATTTAGCAATATTATAATATCTTCATTATTGGAAAACGTGTACAGTTTCCCTAAATCTATAGCTTGGATTGTATCCCGCATAGCTAAAATCATAGAGAAATCGTTCAACTCCAAACAGGTACATTTCTAACACATTTACATCTTTTTTTTTACTCATTTCTAACTATTCCAGGCTAACGCAATCATCACCGAACTAATATTCAATTTATACATTTGCCCTGTGATAATCGATCCGGAGCAGTACGGCATCTGTACCACCCAAGTCAACGACATAGCCAGACACAATCTGATCCAGGTGTGCCAGATTTTGCAGTCCTTGGCCCTTCGTAAATACGAACCGATCGATCCGAGATACTCCGATCTATTCGATTCGCTCGATAAGAACCTCGTATGCAACTTCATCGAGCTGCTTTTCTTCGAAATGGACTGCGAAGAGCCCCCCATAGACTCCTCCCCTGCCCTCGTCAGAGACATCATGCTGTTCACCGAAGGCGAGCTGAATAACATCGTAAGAGTTCGATTAGTGTGCTTACATATTCGATTAATAGCGCGTTGTTATTGTAGGTGTCTATATTGCAAAAAATCCAATTGAAACTCCGAACTGGCGAGAATTTCATTAAAGACGTCACGATAGAAGAGCAGTTGTCTTCGTTGAGTATCTCCGTTGATAGTTCGCCGAAATCCAATCGAGCTACGAGCGCTGATGATGGCGCGTCGAAACTCTCGAATTTCTTCGCTTTGGGTTCGAATTCGAAGAACCACTGCATGCAGGATTCGCAGGGTAAATCGCAGTGGGCCGTGTTGGTGTTGCCCATCGAGCAGGCCCACTGCGATCCGGTGGGGCTCGTACCCGAAGAGAAGGTACTCCGGACTCGATCGGTGCCTTTAAAAAACGGCGAAGGAGACAAGGCGCCTGTTATGCAGGAGCAGCCTTCGCAAAACGGGGATTTGAAGCAAGGTTTCGCTTTCCCCGATGAAGGCTCGATCGGTAACACCTCGGATAATTTAGAGGCCATATCGGAAGCAGCCAGTAATCATTCGGTTGATAGTAGTATAGAGTTGGAGAACGAGGATCAAAACGATAATCTGTCTGATATGGTATCAGCTAATGTATCAGGTATTTATAGTGTAGGGATATTTAATGAGTGTAAGGTGGTAATATGTGAATCGTAGGTCGTGGTACTCCGAACATATCCGGTCGAGACACCCCCAGCTCTCAAGTATGCGAAAACGACGATCGTGCGATGATGGGCGAGCAACGACAAGCCGAAGTGGCCCAACCGCAATCGAACATGAATCTGAATCGCCAAATTCGCTCGGAAATCGACGACAAATTCTGCAAATTCGAGATCAAGAAGCTGCTCGAAGGCGACGAAACCATTTCGATCATCTCGGAGACGTGGAGCACCGACGTACTAGCTTCGGATAACGAGGCTGTAGACGCCGGAGAAACCAGGCCGCCGCTACAGCTCGCCGAAGCCATACAAGAGGTGCCCGGCATCTTGGATATATCGGAGACCCAGAGCGAGAGCGCTTGGTCCACCGATGTCATGACTTCGGACACCGAAAGGTATCGGCGTTACATTTAAAGCCTGACGCGTAGCGTAATGCTTGTTATATTTGTAGGTTAACGGAGGTGGATAATGACGATTCGGTGAGCGTGGCCCAATCGGACGAGACCAGATCGGAGACGGACGATAACGCATGCGCGAGTCGCAGGTTGTCCACTTGTTCGAATTCGTTTGTACCCATATCGAACAATCAGAATTACGTGTCGAGCGTTACGGTGCAAAATATGAGTTTCCTACCAAGTAATGGGCCTACTTCGGTGGTTAGTACGAAGAATAAGTACCTCATAACGTCTTATACGACGGTAATTTGTGGTTTTCGATGCGAAATAAGTTTGTAATACGAGTGGTTTTGTAGGAGTACAAGAGCGATAGAACTAACAGGAAATCGTACCAAGCCGAACAAACCGACAACAACGCTAATCGAGTGTTCAAGTCGCTGACGATCGAACAAACCGAATCTCTAAGCGAAGAAAACGATTCTAAAACCTCCATATACAAATCTACTGTAGTAAAAAACGGCTTAATCGCTAAAGATTCCGAATTGAACAACCTAGCCGGTGCGTATTCGACCAATTAACTTACCGTTCATACTCGAACGAATCGTTTTTTAGGCCCCAGCGGTATCACCGAAGCGGATAAACAACACCGCAATCGCCCCAACGAAATACTATTGAGCAACTGCAGCTTGAACTCGAGCTCTAGCGGCTCGAGCAGCCACAGCTTCGAGAACAAGAACGCCTCCGAGCAGGAGCAATGGGAGAACAAACAGTGGCTGAATAGCTCCGGTAGCAGCTTGAACGCCACCTCAACGCCTTCGGAGAGCACCAGCGAGTTGTCAGTGTTGAGCATTGGCAAGAAAACGCCAGGTAATACAGCCAATACAAGTACAATGGATAATATACATATGTGATGTGGTTTAAGGTCGTGGTTTGAAGCCTTCGGTGTCTACGGGGGCGATTCCGAAGAGCATCAGTTTCGATATGAGCGCCGATAAAGGAATGGACGAGGAGGGGCGTTCGAAGCGCGGGGGGTTCTTCGGGAAATTGCGGATGGGGTTCAAGAATAGGCGGGGGAAGAGCCTGCGCAATCAGGAGGAGTTTAGGCTTGGCGTAGAGAGCGACGATTTCGTTAATAAGGCGGCGAAAATTGGCAACAGCGCTGGTAAAATGGTGGTGATGTGTAGGTTAATTGGTGTTGATTAATCGGTTGGTTTGTTGTAGAAGTGTCCGATGATATATTGGCGAAGTATCGAACAAAGCCGTTCGTCGAAAACGAGACTTTAAAAGATAACTGTGATTTGAGCAAATCTCTGAAAATGAAAGACGCTTATCGAAGCAATAGCGAAGAATTGAATAGCTTTAATGATATTAAAAACAAATTGCGTTTAGTTTTAAGTAATACTTGGGAAATTCCGCATTACGTTAAGGTACGTATTTAGAATGAGCTGTACAGCTCGCCAAGTAACACGCCGCTATCGTAATAATCGCGTCTGTCAATTTTGACATCCATGGCCAACGATATTTTAGTTCGCCAATACGATTTCTTTACAAGATGGCCGCCGTAATTTCTCGTAAAATTTAATCTTTGTTTTTCTTTGAATTGTAGAATAATCCCTTTAGCGTTAAGAACAAAATCGAGACGATATTACGTTTGGAATTGGGCAAGGCGAGGAGGATGCGCGAATGGTCGGACGTAGCGAGAATATCAGAGGCGATACGATGCGTGAATCTATTAAACGACGACAGTTGTCTCAAATTGCTGCGTTCGATGCGAGAGGATATTACGCTGCGATCGGCTTACGTTAAATATTTGGTCGTTTCCAAGCAGGAATTGCTCTTCTCCGATAGTTATTTGAACAGGTGCGTTCGATTAGCTCGATTCGATTGTAACTGTCAAGTGTCAATTTCGAATCGATTAAAATCGATTTCGAAACCGACCAATCGAAAGCGAGAGATTCGTTAGGTCTCGTTCGTTGCGGACATACGGCTAAATAAAACGTTTGTTGTAGTTTACAAGAACAAATTAGCAACGATAAGTACCAGTGCGAGAAATACTTGGCGGCCATTTGCGTTAAAGAATTCCTCTCCGAACAGGAATCGATGATAATCGACTTTTGCAAGGAGTTTAAATTGCTGAATTTGGCCGACGAAAAGTACGATATCCTGCAAACTTTCTATTCGAAATTGTTCCTGATGATGAAGAACAGCGCCTCTTGGAAAGGTCCGTTTTGAACCGGTAGATAATTAGCAGCCAATTTATATGGATTGTTCCAGGTATCATAAGGAGTAACGAGAATACATTGAAAACTACTCTAGAGCGATTCATCATGAGCAAAACATACAAAAATTCGATTTATCCGAACGGTGACGGCGATAGGGATAGAGATCGGTGAGTATCAGTTGAAATTTCTACAGATTAATTCTAAATTAGTCGATTTTTCAATTGAACAGTCATTCTTGAATAGTTCTAGTTTCTCCTGGACCGTTCCAAATCGTCCTGAATTCGTTCTAAATGAATTTACACTGATCTAAATGGTTCTAAGAGCATCCTGAACTGTTTTAAATGGTTCTAGTGAACTACAAAACGGTTCTAAATAATTCTGGACTGTTCTAAATGATTCTGGGCAGTCCTACAATGTTCTAAGATAATCCTGAATTGATTCAAATGATCCTAGTTGGTTCTAAAATGTTTCTAGATTATTCAGGATAGTTCTGATGCGTTCTGGGTCGATTTTTCAAATGAAAAGTTCTAAATAGTCATTCTAAAATGGTTCTAGACAGTTCTAGTTTATCCTGGACTGTTCCAAATAGTCCTGAATTCGTTCTAAATGAATTTACACTGTTCTAAATGGTTCTAAGAGCATACTGAACTGTTTCAAATGGTTCTAGTGAACTATAAAACGGTTTTGGGCTGTTCTAAATGATTATAGACAATCCTAAAACGTTCTAAAATTATCCTGAATTGTTTCCAATGATCCTAGTCAGTTCTAAAGCGGTTCTAGGTGATTCAGAACCGTCCTAATGCGTTCTGGACAGTTCTAGTTTATCCGGGACCGTTCCAAATAATCCTGAATACGTTCTAAATGAATTTACACTGTTTCAAATGGTTCTAGTAAACTCTAAAACGGTTCTAAACGATTCTAGACTGTTATAAGTGATTCTGGACAGTCCTAAAAGGTTCTAATATTATCCTGAATTGATTCCAATGATCCTATTCAGTTCTAAAGTGATTCTAGATGATTCAGGATTAATTTTAAATTAGTCTATTATTCAAAAGAAGAGATCTAAATTAGTCATTCTAAAATGGTTCTGGATAGTTCTACTTTATCCTGGACCGTTCCAAATAGTGCTGAATTTGTTCTAAATGATTTTATACTGTTCTAAACGGTTCTAAGAGCATCCTGAACTGTTTCAAATGGTTCTAGTGAACTCTAAAGCGGTTATAAATGGTTCTGGACTGTTCTAAATGATTATGGACAATCCTAAAACGTTCTAAGATTATCCTGAATTGTTTTCAATGATCCTAGTCAGTTCTAAAGAGGTTCTAGGTGATTCAGAACCGTTCTAAAGCGTTCTGGACAGTTCTAGTTTATCCTGGACCGTTCCAAATAGTCCTGAATTCGTTCTTAATGAATTTATACTGTTCTAAGAGCAACCTGACCTGTTTCAAATGGTTCTAGTGGACTCTTCAACGGATCTAAATGATTCCGGGCTGTTCTAAATGATTCTGGACAGTCCTAAAATGTTCCAAGATTATCCTGACTCGATTCAAATGACCCTAGTCAGTTCTAAAACGATACTAGACGATTCAGGACAGTTCTAGAACATGTTAGAGCCATCCAAATTCCCAAAATTTTGTAATCTCTATTGCAGCGTGTTGAACACCCACATCGAAAAGCTATCGAAAATCATCACGCCCCACCACAAGGACCTTTTGATCGACAAAATGTACCTGCGGGAGTGTCCCTGGCTGCCCGCCCAGGACGCCTTGAGGGCCCTCAACGTGTACAAGACGCCCAGGGATAAAGTAAAGTGCGTCGTCCATTGCGCCAAGTGCATCATGGATCTTTTATCGTTGTCCCACAGCCGATCATCGGCTACGGCTGACGATTTCATGCCCGTTTTGGTTTATGTGATAATTAAGGTATGAATAGGCAATTACGGGCCTTAATGTATGTGTTTGTGTGCTCCTGAAGATAGGCAATACACATGACATCAGGAATGAATTTGTGGGGTGTTTTGTATTTATGTGATGTTTATTTTAGGTTAATCCTGAGGCTTTGTTGTCGACTGTACAGTACGTGAACAGTTTTTTCCACAATCAGTTGTTTGGCGAAGAGGAGTATTGGTGGACTCAGTTTTGCGCAGCCATCGAATACATCAAGACAATGGATTATTCCTATTGATGTCAGTTGTGTAATATTGTTTTCGAAAGTGTACCTATTACCGTAAATGAAATTTTATTTATGATTTTTATTAATCTGTTAGGTTATAGAGCCTTTATATTTTGAATAAAAATATTTATATTTTGAGTTTTTGCGTTTTATTGCGGGAATATAATCTATATACAGTCGGTGCAACACAAGAATGAACGCACGTTACCATAAATTTACTACGTCACAAAAAGACAGTGTTGCCGAACTTATACAAAGTTTACAAAATCTAAGAATTCTCTAAAATTGTCATATGTCCAAATGACAAAAACAAATTGAAAATTAGCGGTTCCTGCTGCACGTTCCTAAACTACCGATGTGTTCAGGTGCTCACTACAATTATCATCAAATTTCTTTATCATCTGAAATACATTTAATAGGTCGAGTGAAAAATTTTGTGTATAATTTTGTCGTTCATAAGTGCACATCGTGAAATTTCAGAGAAAACTTTCGTAAAATATGAAATATTTAGTGCTGAAATTGTGTCATTTATAACTTTTGAAAAAGATAACTACGCAAGAAATTCTTATTTCTTCATCATTCGGCCGAATAGTCATTAGTAGTGGAGGCTAATAAACTAGAAAGAAGAAGAAGAAATGAAAAATTAAAAGACAATCGGATGACAACGGCAACTATACGACTTGACAGTCAGTGCCTATCAACATACAACAAGAAAAAATTATTTATTTTATTTAAATACGTTGAATTTTTGTAATATTAATTTTTCTTAGATGATTTAATTCCGTTTTTAAACATTTTCTATCATCCCTTGTTAATATTAAATTAAATTCAGCAGGTATTAAACTTAATCTGTTTTATGTATTTATTTTTGAAAGTTGGTCACAATGCTTGGCAAATGACGTCACTTTAGTGACGTGTGTTCATTTTTGTGTTGCACGAACTGTAGTTGGTTTTTTGATATGCTACGGCTAAAAAAGTTAATTACATCTTGCCGGTTCGACCGATTGCTACCTAAAAAACAAAAAAAATAAGCAAATAGTAGGACTAAAGTGCAATTAGCTAAGTGTAAAAATTCCTCAATTGACTAAAGTCTACTCGAATAAAGGGAGAATTTTCCCCCTTAATACCACACTCACCAAGTCCACGTTAGAGTACCGATCGTCCTCCTCATGCTTCTCTTTGGAGGACATCCTCCTGGCCAATTTCCTCAAACTCGACCTCTTATTACTAAAAGATGGCCTCAAGCAAATCATTTCAATGACTGTATCCTGCCTCTTTAACTTTCTCATAGACTCATTAGTGGCCTCTTCGAGCGTGGCTGTAGACATCGAGTCCGAAGTCACCGAGGCCTCCTCCCTGTTGAGCGCAGCTTCCATCTTTACCTCCGATTCCTGCATTCCTGTTGTCCATACCTACCAATTTTTGAGCTTCAAATTGTAGCTGAATAACGTGTAAGTACTATACCTTTTGTACGTTAGTCTTTTTCTTGCTGGTTTTGCAGCACAACTTCCTCAATTCCGTTTTGAATTTCGGATGGGAGAGAGCGTAAACGTAGGAATTAACGCAGCTGGCCGTTTTACAGAATATCGCAGGTATCATAGACACCAAAGGAGTGATCAATTCCTTCCTCCCACTCACCCCCAGCAAAGCCACAATGGCGTAAGGCGTCCACGAAACAAACCACAAAATAATAGTACTAAATACTATTAGGGCCAGCTTAATTTCCTGCTTCTTATCATCCTCTCTTTTAACATTCCTGAACGAATCCCTATGTGGCGCCGTTCTATTCACCACCACTTTAATAATGTTGATGTAGCTGAACGATATCAAAGCCAGAGGCACCACCCAAGCGGCTACGAAGAACGCCACGATAAACTTCTTAACCGTCGCGTCATCGGTTAAATAATCGAAGCTGCAGCTGGTCAAGTACCCTTCGTAAGTGTACTTCCCTAACCCTACGTCAAGCACTGGAATCGAGGCGAATATAGCCCCGTATACCCACGTCACAGCCAGGCAAATCCTCACCCGAGCGTCGGAGAAGCTCCTGTTCAAGGGGTACTTGATCACGAAGTACCGGTCGAAGGAGATCAGGCTGAGGGTTATTATGGAGATGGTGCCGGTGAGGCCGCCTAGGAAGCCGTACAAACGACACGCTGCAAAAAACAATACAGTAAAAGGCCGCTGGGGGAGCAAATGTTCGGGAAGTACCTT
This sequence comes from Phyllotreta cruciferae, assembly GCA_917563865.1. NCBI lineage: Eukaryota > Metazoa > Arthropoda > Insecta > Coleoptera > Chrysomelidae > Phyllotreta > Phyllotreta cruciferae. The sequence continues at coordinate 3,499,066 of OU830620.1, read as the reverse complement.
TATCACCCAGTGCTGGGCCTCTCATGAAGGCGTTGTAGATGAAAATGGGCGCCTTCATCGTCATCAAACCATCGCTAAGCGCTAGATTGATCACCAGAGTATTGGCTGAAGTCCTCAACGATTTACACCTGCAATAAAACCTCTATAATTTAGTAAATATACACCATAGGCGCTTACTTGATGAACAAAAACACCACCAGCGAGTTGCCCGACACCCCCAGCAGCATGATCAGCACGTAGATCAACCCCATGGAGTAATAACTGGCGTTGTTGGGGGGCTGGAACCCCATCCAGTGCTCGTTGATGCTGTCCAGATAGTCCTCGGAGAAGAACCCGTAGCGTTTCCAGTCCCCCACCGGCCAGCTGGCCTCGAACTTGGCGAGTACTCCGGTGAGGTTCTCGCTTGATTTAGCCGGGGAAGCCCACGGGAGGTTGATGATGCAAACGATCCAGGGAATCATAGTGTGCTGCTCCAGGCATCTAGTGATCTACTAATGGCGCGTTAGCGTTTGGTAATTTTATTATCCCATCAGTAGATGGGTGGTTATGCAAAACTCGCTGGGGAATCGGGGCGTCTTCGGGGCGGTTGTGTTCTCGCAGCGGCGTCCTCGAGGACCGGATTTGGACTGGGATTTTACGGATGAAACGGTAAAATATCCTGTCGAATCTTTAAAACATTATTGCCGAGGGAGATGGGGGAGATGTGGCGTCGCGGCGCTCATACGAATGGATGGAAACAATATATTTAGAGTAGAAATCGATGGGAATATGTTATATTTATTTTGTTGGTAAAATGTGATTTATATCTGGAGTATAATGGGAGATTTTCTGTGTATTTTTTTTTTTCAAAAACTGTGTGTTCTAAGAAGGCGCTTAATGAAATTTTTATTTTTTTCTGTGGCCAAATAAGGCCGCAATTAATTTTTAAAGTTTGAAAAACGTCACCAAATCGTCATACACTCTGCTTCAATCAAAGCGAGAGTTGCAAAGAGAAGTCACATTTATCAAGTTTGCCACGTTTCCTATTACTCTTCTTTACTCCTGCAAAATGTGCGTTTTTTGTATATTTATTGCAATAAACATTTCCTGATTTATCCATTTCTTCCATTACCTAATGGATAATTCGATATATTAATATAGAAATAACATCTTCATCTGTATAAATTGTAACCGATTTTCGTGTTAAAAACACAAATAATGGTCCTGAAAAATTTATTTGGCAACATTCTTGTCAACTTCAATATTATTAGTAAAGTGTTTTGTGCCGAACTGCAATTTGTGTAATTTGTTTTGTGCATTTTTTAGAAAAATCTGACAAATGACAGTTTGATTTTTGTTCGTTTGTGTATTCTTTGTTACTGCGTCCGAAAATTCATACTATTTACTATACAACAAGACGTGAGTGGTTTATGATTGGTTGATAAGGTATGAGTCAAAACCCGAAATTTTTAAATTTCAAAGGGCTATATCTTTTTAATTATAACACATTTTGAGCAACTGAAAACGGTTTTGAGCTCTAATAAATCATTTCTAATGGCATCTTTTGCCGAAATCCGCATATCTCACAGCGTGGTCTTCTCCATTATTCAAAAAAAATGTGATGTTGTGACGTCATTCGTATCTCTGTTTGATCCAACCTATTAATTTAATGGGACCTTGCAGTCGGTTAGCTGTCAGTTTTGACATCCAAGGTTGATTATATTTTTAAAACGAAAATATTATTATAATTTCCTTTTAAATCTAGTAAACTGTTGGTTACGCGACTGGAGCCAATATCATGTCAAAGGGAATTTTTTTTGCGGTTGTATCAGGTCAGGTATCCCATTTCTTAATGAAATCCCGGTAGAAAAATACGTAATAAACTTATGGCCATGTCGTGACTATTCGCGAAAATTATTTTGATACGAATTTCATAAAAAATCGAAAGTAATTTTTTACTTCTCTCCTAATTTGTCTATCTCAACTTCTTCGACATTATAACGCCGTGGCCTCTACTCACAGGCTCATCCAGCTCACTTCATCATATCGATTCTATCGCCATTTAATCGATTTATAAATCGATTTATTCAGCATAAAGATTTAATTTTACGTAAACCAGGCTCCTGTGATGCCCCCATCGAGCTACAATATATCGCGCTACTTCCACTACGACTTCCCAGCATGCGCACCGGCTGCTTTCGAATACTCCGAATTCTCGTTATTACCGATTCATAAAGTTCGAACGATTAAAATACAACAAAAAAATTACACGCCCGATATCGAATTTCCTCGATTCTAATTACGCTTACGTAATTACCTGTTAGTTTCCTAACCGAATAACAGCACCATTCGAGAAGTAAAATAAAAATTATAAAAAAAGAAGAATAATTGTGTATATGTTGAACTTTTTAATCTAGTACTGACGTCACGATGTATATAGTGCATCTAATATAGTGCACGTGGTGACGTCATGCGGTGCTAAATTTGAGAGAGAGTGTCCGTTAGGAAAAAAAAACGGATTTAAAACGTTAAACGTGACCTTTTCAATGGCCGCTTAACGTCTCGGTAAACTTGACTATTATAACACACCGCATCGTAGAAAGTTAAAAGGCTAAAAGTGCAAGCGGTTGCGTTACGTAAATAAAACCGATAAAACGGAGAGTAAAAATTTATACATCTACTTAGTAGAGGTGACCATCAGCATTGTGAATATTGAGCTACCCTCGTAAAATGAAAAAGTAGATACCCGAAACGTATTGAACTTCCCTTGTATGCGGATTGCATCCAAAATAAAGGGAGGACAGTTTTGTAAAATATATTAAACTACCCTCGTAAAATGAAAAAAGTGCACGAAATATATTGAACTACCCTTGTAAATGAAATATATCAAAAAGAAAGTGAGGACAGTTCAGTTAGTTTCAAAATATATTGAACTACCCTCATAAAAGGAAAAAGTGCAGGAAACTTAATGAACTACCCCCGTAAACGAAAAAAGTACACGAAACATATTGAACTACCCTTGTAAATTAAATATATCAAAAATAAAGGGAGAACAGTTTCCTAAAATATATTAAACTACCCTCGTACAATGAAAAAAGTACACGAAACATATTGAACTACCCTTGTAAATGAAATATATCAAAAAGAAAGTGAGGACAGTTCAGTTAGTTTCAAAATATATTGAACTACCCTCATAAAAGGAAAAAGTGCAGGAAACTTAATGAGCTACCCCCGTAAACGAAAAAAGTACACGAAACATATTGAACTACCCTTGTAAATTAAATATATCAAAAATAAAGGGAGAACAGTTAGGTTAGTTTCAAAATATATTGAACTACCCTCGTACAATGAAAAAAGTACACGAAACATATTGAACTACCCTTGTAAATGAAATATATCAAAAATAAAGTGAGGACAGTTAGGTTAGTTTCAAAATATATTGAACTACCCTCGTAAAAGGAAAAAGTGCAGGAAACTTAATGAGCTACCCTCGTAAACGAAAAAAGTACACGAAACATATTGAACTACCCTTGTAAATTAAATATATCAAAAATAAAGGGAGAACAGTTTCCTAAAACATATTAAACTACCCTCGTACAATGAAAAAAGTACACGAAACATATTGAAGTACCCTTGTAAATGAAATATATCAAAAATAAAGTGAGGACAGTTAGGTTAGTTTCAAAATATATTGAACTACCCTCGTAAAAGGAAAAAGTGCAGGAAACTTAATGAGCTACCCTCGTAAACGAAAAAAGTACACGAAACATATTGAACTATACCCTTGTAAATGAAATAATCAAAAATAAAGGGAGGACAGTTTCCTAAAACATATTAAGCTACCCTCGTACAATGAAAAAAGTACACGAAACATATTGAACTACCCTTGTAAAAGAAAAAAAGTGCTGGAAACTTAATGAGCTACCCTCGTAAACGAAAAAAGTACACGAAACATATTGAACTACCCTTGTAAATGAAATATATCAAAAATAAAGTGAGGACAGTTAGGTTAGTTTCAAAACATATTGAACTACCCTTGTAAAAGGAAAAAAAGTGTTGGAAACTTAATGAGCTACCCTCGTACAATGAAAAAAGTACACGAAACATATTGAACTACCCTTGTAAATGAAATATATCAAAAATAAAGTGAGGACAGTTAGGTTAGTTTCAAAACATATTGAACTACCCTTGTAAAAGGAAAAAAAGTGTTGGAAACTTAATGAGCTACCCTCGTACAATGAAAAAAGTACACGAAACATATTGAAGTACCCTTGTAAATGAAATATATCAAAAATAAAGTGAGGACAGTTCAGTTAGTTTCAAAATATATTGAACTACCCTCATAAAAGGAAAAAGTGCAGGAAACCTAATGAGCTACCCTCGTAAACGAAAAAAGTACACGAAACATATTGAACTATACCCTTGTAAATGAAATAATCAAAAATAAAGGGAGGACAGTTTCCTAAAACATATTAAGCTACCCTCGTACAATGAAAAAAGTGCACGAAACATATTGAACTACCCTTGTAAATGAAATAATCAAAAATAAAGGGAGGACAGTTTCCTAAAACATATTAAGCTACCCTCGTACAATGAAAAAAGTGCACGAAACATATTGAACTACCCTTGTAAATGAAATAATCAAAAATAAAGGGAGGACAGTTTCCTAAAACATATTAAGCTACCCTCGTACAATGAAAAAAGTGCACGAAACATATTGAACTACCCTTGTAAATGAAATAATCAAAAATAAAGGGAGGACAGTTTCCTAAAACATATTAAGCTACCCTCGTACAATGAAAAAAGTGCACGAAACATATTGAACTACCCTTGTAAATGAAATAATCAAAAATAAAGGGAGGACAGTTTCCTAAAACATATTAAGCTACCCTCGTACAATGAAAAAAGTGCACGAAACATATTGAACTACCCTTGTAAATGAAATATATCAAAAATAAAGGGAGGACAGTTTCCTAAAACATATTAAACTACCCTCGTACAATGAAAAAAGTGCACGAAATATATTGAACTACCCTTGTAAATGAAATATATCAAAAATAAAGTGAGGACAGTTTAATTAGTTTCAAAATATATTGAACTACCCTCGTAAAAGGAAAAAGTACAGGAAACTTAATGAGCTACCCTCGTAAACGAAAAAAGTACACGAAACATATTGAACTACCCTTGTAAAAGAAAAAAAGTGCTGGAAACTTAATGAGCTACCCTCGTAAACGAAAAAAGTACACGAAACATATTGAACTACCCTTGTAAATGAAATATATCAAAAATAAAGTGAGGACAGTTAGGTTAGTTTCAAAACATATTGAACTACCCTTGTAAAAGGAAAAAAAGTGTTGGAAACTTAATGAGCTACCCTCGTACAATGAAAAAAGTACACGAAACATATTGAACTACCCTTGTAAATGAAATATATCAAAAATAAAGTGAGGACAGTTTAGTTAGTTTCAAAATATAATGAACTACCCTCGTAAAAGGAAAAAAAGTGCAGGAAACTTAATGAGCTACCCTCGTAAACGATATTTTTAACAATATTTATTAGCCTGGTTCGCAAACATATCGTACAACCCTCGTAATGGCTTACTCTTTTCAAATCTACCTAGCCTTGTAAAAATTCGGGAATAAATTTTGATTCATCGTAGTATGCGTGTATGTATGTATGTATGCGTACGTGAGTGGGGGAAACAGGGGCAAGATCCAGGGGGTTATAGCACGTCATGTAGTAGATTACGTAGTAGGAAATCGGGCCGTTTTCTTCCAGCACACAGCCCCGTCACACGGCACACGGCAGCGCGAAGCAGGAAACAAAACGCAGAGACCACGCGCGGCGAAAACCTTCCCCCCGTCGCGCCCCCCCGGGCCGCCCCACCGCTGCCGCCGATGTCGTAAGCTACAGGTCATTCACCTCGCTGGGTGCCCGGCGAACGGAGAGAGAGAAGGCCAGCCGCGCTGGTGTCCCGTCCGAATGGTGTCCGCTCTGTCCGCCGAAAACCGCCGGATTTTTCGCGTATTTCGCCGCGATAATCGTCCGGGAAGAGGTCCAGTGCCCGGGGGCCCGAACGACGCCTCCACCGAGCGAGACGCCGCGGCGCTATCGGCCGTCGAACGCCCGCGATTTCGGTTCGAATTGCTCGATTGAAATTTAACCTAGATTTCGATCGCGGCAGGCCTTGCGAGGAAGATAGTGAAAATGTGCTGAACGAACCTCTCTGAAGAAGATTCTGCTATATACATACATTATTCGAAACGTTTTATCAACTGTGCTGTTTGTTTGTTTGTTTGTTTATACTCGGATTTTTTATTTCCATATTATATTCGTTTAGAAGTGCCCTTATTAAATGGGAATAATTCTGTTTGGAAGTTCATACGATAAGCAAAAAATGTAAGTACACAATTCTCTTATTACGTGGAAATTTGGGATTTCTCCGAGTCGGGGATTTTCGCGGTGATATAGGCAACGTCGCAGCGAAGGCGCATTCTGTGTAGTGAAGCGTTCGCGAAGTTCGTCGACCCCGCTCTTAATGTAGGTCAGTAATGGTGGGCGTCGACTTGCGCAGTTTTCCTACGAAATGTCATTACAATCGTTAGGAGAAAAAAAAATTGGTATTGTTAGTCAAGGTATTCGTCCTAAATTGGCCTGGAATAAATTCGATTATCATCCTCTCGTTGTTTTGGAAGTTACAGGATTGCTGATTTATTTGTCAAGTAACCTGTGGATTTTTGACAGTTTTCTGTTAAAGAAAATTTGCATCTAAGTGTGCTATGAAAGTGACAGTTTAATGACATATTGGGTTTTGCTTTTTTACAATTTATTATTGACGTAAATACAATCTATCTAGTTGATCTAAATCTACTCTGAATCTACTCTAAACCTACTCTCAATGTACTCTCAATTTACATCCCGTAAACACACATTGATATTGTAGTAAATCTAAGTATGCTTTAAAAGTGACATTAGCCCACTTGATAATTAGCGAACGGTTTTTTTTATTCGTACATTTCGAAAAATTACCGTTACACGAACAATTTTTTTACAGTTTTTTTTTATCAAAAATTGTAATTATTTGCTTTAAAAACGAAATTTAAATAATTATTCGATACCGAAACTTGATTAAATTAGACATTGTTTCACCTAATAAAATATCATTTTTCGGGCGCGCGTCAACCGCGCCTAATCATAGATAAGCTAGAGGGATCATATCGCGCACTTAACCTCGTTTTTTTTTCGATGGTTTTTGATATTGAACCGAGGAAAATGTTTTTGAACTTTGAGACGAAATTTTCACGCATCTAGGTCTAGTGGTTGGCGACCTTGAGGCCGTTGGACCGCTGTCAAAAACGCGAAAATTCGGCAACGCCGCAAAATGGGAGAAAAAATAATCGGCCACTCGACGAGGTCGTTTACCTGTCATTATCCCAATCTCACTATCTAATTCCAAATTAATAAAAACAACAATAACGGGTCGATTAATTAGGTTTAAAAAAGTTTCTTTTCATTAACCAGTCGAATAACCGACCGTCCGCGTTATGTTTTTTTTACGTAACCTTTCACGTAACAGTCATAGCCGCTCTCGAATAAACTTGGGAAAACTTTCACTCGTTTCACTCGCAGAGTGAACTAGACGCAAGACATCGTAACGGCCTTCTATGAACACTCTGTATATTGCCAATCGAAGAATTCGATGGTGTTCTGCTCCTCCATCAGGTGAGGCTGGTGTGCAATTTTGTCAAAAAAAAAAATTGGGGCAATTGACCGATGGTCTTAAAATTGTGCCGATTTAAAGAGGGCCATGCACGTTTTTTTATTTTCGGTTTTTTTTTTGTGCAAATTGTATGAATATAAGGGAGTACATGCACTATTTTGTATAAATTTGTATAAATGTTTTCTTTAAAATTGTGGTGTATAAAGGCGACCATGCACGATTTTTCTCCAATTATGTGCAGGGGTGATAATAAAATTGGTGCAATTGACTTTTTGCTGCAAATTGTGAGTGTTCTAAAGATCACCATACACTATTTTCTTCATTTTTTCAATACATATTCATTCTGACATGCATTAGAAACAAAATGACAATTGACGTAATTGACACATTTCTTCAATACATTTTTAAATTTGGTGCAATTGACGTTTTCGTGGAACTAAAGGTGTCCATACGCTATTATTTTTATTCGTAATTTATTCCAAACCGTACGAGCACTCTAGATAAATATCGCTCGTACGAAATTTTCCATCGTGAACTTTAAAGTTCACGTCGGCTCGACCGCAATTTAGGTTAGATCTGATTATTCGATTTCGAAATTTCATGTGGAATTATCATTTTTAACAGTTTTTTTTTATTTCGTCGACGATACATTAAAGGCCGTACAATTTTAGTTAGATATCTTATCGCCACGGCGTTATCGGCTAAAAATAATCCTCTCTTGGCCTAGTTTCGCTATAGTTTTATTTTTTGTGCGTTAGAAAAGACCGAAAACACTGGCGCAATTGTGACAAACATGTACTTGAACAAAGCGCTATTGACCAATCAAGGCCTCATCGATAAAATCGGACGCAATGTACGCAAGATGGCCGGACGCACTCTTGATTTTTTTAGAGTAGTTTCAGAATAGGGTAGATTTAAAGTAGATTAGTTTCAGAGTAGACTTAGGGTCGGTTCAGAGTTGATTTAGAGTGGAGTAGGTTCAGAGTAGATTTGAAATACCGAAAACAATGGCCCAATTACAAGTAATGTGTCAATTTCCAACTGTCTATTTTTCCCAACTGTCAATTTGCAAACTGTCTATTTTTTCCAACTGTCAATTTCCAAACTGTCTATTTTTCCAACTGTCAATTTCCAAACTGTCTATTTTTTTCAACTGTCAATTTCCAAACAGTCTATTTTTTTCAACTGTCAATTTTCAAACTGTCTATTTTTTCCAAACTGTCAAATTCCCTACTGTCAATTTCCAAAATGTCAAATTCCCTACTGTCAATTTGCAAACTGTCTATTTTTTCCAACTGTCAATTTCCAAACTGTCTATTTTTCCCAACTGTCAATTTGCAAACTGTCTATTTTTTCCAACTGTCAATTTCCAAAGTGTCTATTTTTTCCAACTGTCAATTTCCAAACTGTCTATTTTTCCAACTGTCAATTTCCAAACTGTCTATTTTCTTCAACTGTAAATTTCCAAACTGTCTATTTTTCCCAACTGTCAATTTCCAAACTGTCTATTTTTCCCAACTGTCAATTTCCAAACTGTCTATTTTTTCCAACTGTCAATTTCCAAACTGTCTATTTTCTTCAACTGTCAATTTCCAAACTGTCTATTTTTCCCAACTGTCAATTTCCAAACTGTCTATTTTTTCCAAACTGTCAAATTCCCTACTGTCAATTTCCAAACTGTCAAATTCCCTACTATCAATTTTCAAACTGTCTATTTTTCCCAACTGTCAATTTCCAAATTGTCTATTTTTTCCAACTGTCAATTTCCAAACTGTCTATTTTTCCAACTGTCAATTTCCCAACTGTCTATTTTTTTAACTGTCAATTTCCAAACTGTCAAATTCCCTACTGTCAATTTCCAAACTGTCAAATTCCCTACTGTCAATTTCCAAACTGTCAAATTCCCTACTGTCAATTTTTTTCAACTGTCAATTTCCAAACTGTCTATTTTTTCCAAACTGTTAAATTCCCTACTGTCAATTTCCAAACTGTCAAATTCCCTACTGTCAATTTCCAAACTGTCTATTTTTTCCAAACTGTTAAATTCCCTACCGTCAATTTCCAAACTATCAATTTCCAAACTGTCAAATTCCCTACTGTCAATTTCCAAACTGTCTATTTTTCCAAACTGTCAATTTTCGAACTGTCATATACTTGAACCAATCAACGCCCAAGGGCGCACTCTTGATTATTTTTTTGTAATCAAATTTGTAATAGAAATTTTCGCGATTTTTTTTCTCCAGTTCAAGCAAGTACTATTATGCTCAGGTCGTTTACCTTTCACGCTCTTCCGATAAGATATACACGTCGAAATGCGATCGAATTTCAGCGAACAATCGATAAGCGCGGCAATAATCGATACCGAATCTCGATTATTTATTAGAAGAGCCAACGTGCGAATTTTCTCGATTCGTTTTGTTTGTTTATTATCTATCGCCTGTGGCGAATTTTTCTAATCGAAGTGTTGCAATCGCTCGGGTGCCGGGGAGATTTTTCGAATTTTCCAATTACTCATTGTTTTTGCTAAAACATATGCACAGGTGAGGTGTTTTGGATTTTTTTGTGGTGTCGAGAAAAATATTTGTTTGTTGTGTATAAAAGTATTTATACTGATTCGATTAGTTGGTGAAAAAATTGTGATTTTGGTGAGCTCTAATTTTGTTCTCCTTTTCTTTCAATGTTTTAATGATGGCCTCAACTCCCAGTAATATTCAGCCAATTTCTACAAATCTATTAGAATCGATTTTATTTCTACTACAATCGATGAAAAAATTTCCCCTACTACTCCGGGTCAGGGTTGATAATAATTAGTGTAATTGATATTTTCCTACAAACTGTAAGAATATAAAGAAGGCCATACACTATTTTTTCTACTTTTTATATAAGTTTTCATTTTAATTAGGGATTTTTGCAATGACTTGGTGCAATTGACATTTTCTTTAAAATTGTGGCGATATAAAGACGACCATGCACTATTTTTCTTCAATTTATTAGATTATTTTGAGGTGTAGGGGTGATAATAATTGGTGCAATTGACATTTTCCTACAAAATCTAAGAATATAAAGAAGGCCATACACTATTTTTTCTACTTTTTATATAAGTTTTCATTTTAATTAGGGATTTTTGCAATGACTTGGTGCAATTGACATTTTCTTTAAAATTGTGGCGATATAAAGACGACCATGCACTATTTTTCTTCAATTTATTAGATTATTTTGAGGTGTAGGGGTGATAATAATTGGTGCAATTGACATTTTCCTACAAAATCTAAGAATATAAAGAAGGCCATACACTAATTTCTCCACTTTTTTTAAGTTTTCATTTTAATTAGAATTTTTGCAATAAATTGGTGCAATTAACGTTTCCTTTAAAATTGTGGCGATATAAAGACGACCATGCACTATTTTTCTTCAATTTATTAGATTATTTTGAAGTGTAGGAGTGAAAATAATTGGTGCAATTGACATTTTCCTAAAAAAATTGAGAATATAAAGAAGGCCATACACTAATTTCTCCACTTTTTTTAAGTTTTCATTTTAATTAGAATTTTTGCAATAAATTGGTGCAATTAACGTTTCCTTTAAAATTGTGGCGATATAAAGACGACCATGCACTATTTTTCTTCAATTTATTAGATTATTTTGAAGTGTAGGAGTGAAAATAATTGGTGCAATTGACATTTTCCTAAAAAAATTGAGAATATAAAGAAGGCCATACACTAATTTCTCCACTTTTTTTAAGTTTTCATTTTAATTAGAATTTTTGCAATAAATTGGTGCAATTAACGTTTCCTTTAAAATTGTGGCGATATAAAGACGACCATGCACTATTTTTCTTCAATTTATTAGATTATTTTGAGGTGTAGGGGTGATAATAATTGGTGCAATTGACATTTTCCTAAAAAAATTGAGAATATAAAGAAGGCCATACACTAATTTCTCCACTTTTTTTAAGTTTTCATTTTAATTAGAATTTTTGCAATAAATTGGTGCAATTAACGTTTCCTTTAAAATTGTGGCGATATAAAGACGACCATGCACTATTTTTCTTCAATTTATTAGATTATTTTGAGGTGTAGGGGTGATAATAATTGGTGCAATTGACATTTTCCTACAAATTCTAAGAATATAAAGAAGGCCATACACTAATTTCTCCACTTTTTGTATAAGTTTTCATTTTAATTGGGGATTTTTGCAATGACTTGGTGCAATTAACGTTTTCTTTAAAATTGTGGCGATATAAAGACGACCATGCACTATTTTTCTTCAATTTATTAGATTATTTTGAGATGTAGGGGTGATAATAATTGGTGCAATTGACATTTTCCTACAAATTTTAAGAATATAAAGAAGGCCATACACTAATTTCTCCACTTTTTGTGCACGTTTTCATTTTAATTGGGGATTTTTGCAATGACTTGGTGCAATTAACGTTTTCTTTAAAATTGTGGCGATATAAAGACGACCATGCACTATTTTTCTTCAATTTATTAGATTATTTTGAGGTGTAGGGGTGATAATAATTGGTGCAATTGACATTTTCCTACAAATTCTAAGAATATAAAGAAGGCCATACACTAATTTCTCCACTTTTTTTTATAAGTTTTCATTTTAATTAGGAATTTTTGCAATGACTTGGTGCAATTAACGTTTCCTTTAAAATTGTGGCGATATAAAGACGACCATACATGATATTTTTTCAACTTTTGAGGATCCTAAAGATGACCATACACTATTTTCTTAATTTTTTCAATACATATTCTAATTATTCTACTCATCTAGAATCGATTCTATTTTTGATGTACAATCGATACCGCAACAAAAAATTCGTCAATTTGAACTTCCCCTAGCCCACTCCGACGAATTCGTCAAATAAAATCCGTTGCGTGTGCCTCCGATATATTTCTGTTCGCCGGAGTTTTTTGACCTCCAAAAATATAAAAATCTATTTTCGTTAATTGTTCGATCGCTCGAGCAACGCGCCCGAGTAAATAACGTAATCTCCCGGCCGCCCGTTATAAGTGCGTAAACACGCACGGAAAAGGTGCGAAAATTGCAAGGTCAACGCACTTTTCGGCGGGAATCCCCGCCGAATAATTTCCCCCGGTAATTGCCCTTTAAATTCCTCGGCCTAATTGTAATTGTCGTTACGTAAAAGGCCCGAAATTTGTAATTTATCATCAACGCCCAAGGTCAATGACACGTAATTCGATAGGACGCCCAAGAGGTCGTCGTTCATTCATTTAATTGTAATTAGTTTTGTTATTTTTTGTGCTTTTTTTTGTTAACCGAAAGTTTACTGTTGTTCGTTATCTCGCCAACGGTACGTTATTAAATTTTCATGACGTTCGGAAAAAGTAAACAAAACGGATCGGAATTTCCGGGTGTTATAATCTAGTTACCGGCGATTTGCCGTTGACAGTTTGTGTTTGATGACAGTGACATACGCTGTCAAATTGTAGGTAGTTGCAATTTTGTTCTAGTAGGAGTGTTTTATTGAATGCAGCATCGAAATTTGATTTAATTTAGTTAATTTAGTTGGTGTATTGTTGAAATAGTTTTATTTGTGTTTGGTTTGTGTCAAAGTTTTATTGAAAATTGTGTCGAATTTGTCAAACTTCCAGCCAACGATGGTGGATGACTAGATTAGACGTGGGTTTGTAATTTTAATGGGAATAATAAGTTTCGTTTAAATAAATTTAAAGTATAGAGTAGGTTCAGAGTATACTCAGAGTAGATTTAGAGTAGATTCAAAACACCGAAAACACTGGCGCAATGACAAGTAAACTGTTAATTCCCAAATGTCAATCTTCAAAATGCCAATTCCCAAACTGTCTATTTGCAAACTGTCAATTTCCAAACTGCCAATTTCCAAACTGAAAATTTCCAAACTGTCAAATTCCTAAACTGTCAAATTCCCAAACTGTCAAATTCCCAAACTGTCAAATTCCCAAACTGTTTATTTGCAAACTGCCAATTTCCAAACTGTCAAATTCCTAAATTGTCAAATTCTCAAACTGTCAAATTCCCAAACTGTCAAATTCCCAAACTGTTTATTTGCAAACTGCCAATTTCCAAACTGACAATTTCCAAACTGTCAAATTCCAAAACTGTTTATTTGCAAACTGTCAATTTCCAAACTGTCAATTTCCAAACTGACAATTTCCAATCTGTCAAATTCCCAAACTGTCAAATTCCCAAACTGCCAAATTCCCAAACTGCCAAATTCCCACACTGCCAAATTCCCAAACTGCCTAATTCCCAAACTGTCAAATTCCCAAACTGTCAAATTACCAAACTGCCAAATTCCCAAACTGCCAAATTCCCAAACTGCCAAATTCCCAAACTGCCAAATTCCCAAACTGTCAATTCCCCAACTGTCAATTTCCAACATCCCTATCCTTTTTATAATAAACCCCATCACATAAAACACTCCTTGTACAATATGTGCTCAATTAAACAAATCTATAGTGGCTAGCGTACCACCAGATCGAGTCAGTTAAATCTCTCAAACAAAAAAAGAAGAAAAACCGGTATAAAAACCTCCCCGGAATCGAGTACGTTAGTTTATTTTTTTTACGTAAAAGGGGCTGCCGTGAAGGCAACGCAAAGGCAACGCGATCGCGGTGCAGAATCTCGGGGTCAACGTTCGTCCTCAAAAAACATTGCCGTGCCGATGCCGTTCCGTTCGGTCGTTTGCCGGCGCTGATGCCAGATGGCTCGCCCAGCGCCTTCTGCTCGATGCTGAGCAGAATTTCCCGCCTATTTCCCGGATCAACAACTTCTCTTTGGGGCTTCGCATTCGGTGGGATTAGGGGGGGAATTTCTGGATTTATTTGGGGGAGTTTCACTATTAAATTATGTGGAAATGGAGTTAAATTAGTGTTAGTGATGATGACAAAGAATTTTGGCATGTTAAAATCAAGTTGACTGACACAGAAACTATTTTTTTTTATTTTTAACAGCCATCTTGACGAGCGTAAAAAAATTCCTACATTGTTATTATTTATACCTTTTTATTTAGGAAAAATAATAAACCTAACAAAATTAAATTTCGGTAGAATATTTTTATTTTTTAAATTTTCTCAAAAAAAAAAAAAAATATTAACAAAATTAAATTTTGGTATGCTATTCTTTTAAAATTTTCCCCAAAAATTGATAAAATTAAATTTCTATAGAATATTTTTATTTTTCATATCTTCCTCCAAAAAAATTAAATTAAATTTCGGTAGGATATTAATTCATTTTTGAAAAATCAATTTGAAAATTGATAAAATTAAATTTCTATAGAATTTATTACAAATTTTATTAAGTTATTTTTTTTTCAAATTTCCTCCAAATTAAAATTCACTATATGTTTTCCAGGTTATGGGAGAAGCACAAATTTCAGGTGAGTGAATCCCACATTTTTTCTACAAAAAAAACCGCCTACTACATATACATATTTTCATAACAATTTTACATTTCTATCGTCACTGTATAAAACAAACATCAAAGGCCATGATCTAATTCCGGGAACAAAACAAATGCGTTTTTGTGATAGGAATGCGCGTCGACATTGGTGCAAATAGACAAAAAAATATCTAGACAAAAAATTCTATTTTGATAACGCCACCCGTTCTAATACTCAAATTGAGATAAGGTCGTAAATACATATACATAAAAAAATGGCGGCCACAAAATGTCACAAATTTAATCTAATTTATGACATGAAAAACACAAAATAGAAGTCAATAATAGGCAAATTAATCTACTAGGTGTTAATTATTTAAAACAATATTTTAATATAGTTTTTGTGTAAAATAAAAATGGCTGGATGCGGTCCTGATTCAACGTCTAGTATGCCAGTGGTTACCTCACATGTAGACATTGTAGATAAGAATAATTCGAAAAGTAGGTCGCGGATAATTGTCATAAATTGAAGAAAATAGTCGTAGAGGGCTTTGAAATTGCCATTTTTCCAACTACACGCGCTATATAAATAAACCCAAAGCCAACTTAAAAACTAACACCAAAATTTTTTGTGTACGTGCGTGTGACGTCATCGCGGGGTTAATGCGAGCACACTATACAGGGTGTCAATTTCTGTCAACTGTCAATTTCTGTCAATTGTCAATTTCCCAATTTTGGGACACCCTGTATACGTATATGGAGAAAAACGAGGAAAATGCAAATGGCGAAATGTAAAATTAAATATCGGCTGGTAATTAATTACGCAACCCGTTCGAAAGCAACAGTCGAAGAAAAAGAGAGATTTCCTTTCTAACGTAACCGTAACCGTAACCGTAATCACGTTCGATTATGCCAATACGGGAGCGCATATAGCCTGTGCAATGCAACTCGCGCGGTTACGTCACACCCCGCCTGCTTGCGATGCGTTAGAATTAAATTAGAATATTGTTTATACGTGTGGTTTTTTTAATGATTATAGTTAATTTGTTTTTAACTGCCGCGACCTTCTTTTGTGATGAGAATTTTCGCATCGTGCAAGCCGTAGAATTTTTTCGTCACTTCTAAAATTTTTTTTCGCAATTCGCAATTATTTTTTTTCACTCTTCTTCATTCTTATTTATTACTTTCACTCCACACTTTTTAAATTTAAAGTGCCCGTGTCATCGGTCGATTAGCCACTGCCTGTGCATACAGGGTGAGTCTCTCATAATAATTTATGATTTTTATTAATAATTGGTAAAAAATGTAAATAATTTTAAAACTTGAAGAGTTAGGTATAGGACACGCTTATACAATTTGAAAGAGAAATAAATTTTGTATATGATAGAGTAAAAATATAGGTTGTCCCATTTAAAATAAGCACGTTATTGCACTTTAAATGTGCTAATAAAAGAAGCGAATATAAGGAACAACCTGTAAATAATTTTGCAATAGTAAATTCGTGAATAAGTAGAAGGAATAATCTATTATTTAGGTTCAAGAGGAAATTAATACCGGATGTTTAGTTTTGGAGATATTTAATTTTTCCCAAAGTCTTCCATTTTCTGAAAAATCAAAATAAATCAGGACACACTGTAGACTTAGGTATGGGGAATTTTTATGAAAGTATAGCTCATTTTTCAAGAACAATTAAAAATTTTTGTCAAATATACAGTGTGTCCCATTTAAAAAAAGCGCGTTTATTACATTTGGAATGTGCTAATAAAAGAACCGACTATATTGAACACCCTGTAAATAATTTTGCAATAGTAAATTCGTGAATAAGTAGAAGACATAGTCTATTATTTAGCTTCAAGAGGAAATTAATACCGGATGTTTAGTTTTGGAGATATTTAATTTTTCCCAAAGTCTTCCATTTTCTGAAAAATCAAAATAAATCAGGACACACTGTAGACTTAGGTATGGGGAATTTTTATGAAAGTATAGCTCATTTTTCAAGAACAATTAAAAAATTTGTCAAATATACAGTGTGTCCCATTTAAAAAAAACACGTTTTTTACATTTTGAATATGCTAATAAAAGAACCGACTATATTGAACACCCTGTAAATAATTTTGCAATAGTAAACTCATGAATAAGTAGAGGAAATAGTTTATTATCTAAGTTCAAAAGTAAATTAATACCGGATGTTTAGTTTTGGAGATATTTAATTTTTCCCAAAGTCTTACACATTTTCAAAAAAAATCCAAATAAATCAGTACGCACTGTATATTGAAGTCTACAGGGAAATAAATCAGAACACGCTGTATATTTAGGTAGGTATAGGGAACCTTTATGAAAGTACCTATATCTCATTTTATAAGGACAATACATAAATTTCAGCGAATACAGGATGTCCCATAAGAAAAAATACAATATTGACAAACCGCGCTTTTCCGGTCCACCCTGTATACGAGTGAATCGGGCAAAAGTAACGACCTTATACATATTTCGGTGTTGAGCATTAAAATCGTATTCGCGGTTGCTCTCGCATAGCAATGACCCGCATCTAGGACAAATGTTGCAATACGAACTAGCGTCGAATCGACTCTAAAAACCATCAACTAACATTATGTATTTATACGTATTTTATATGCAGAGCGTCCCCAGAAAATTACCAGTTCCACACTAAACTTTTTCCACGACTATATCATGAAAACGGTATTGTATAAACGGGTACAAACAAGATGAGATGTTATGAAATTTTACAAATTCTCCTTGGATTTTATTAGAACAACAAAATGTTGAAAATAACAAATTTTGTATAGTAGTATAGAAACAAAACGCAGCAGGCGTTGGTAATTAATAATCTCGGTATAGAAACTAAAAGTATCATCGTAAGTAACCTAAAGTCCTTCGCGTTGTGGGCTTTTAATAGAGATGGGATTCGTCGGTCTTTCGGCGCGGTAAATCGATCAATTAATTGCGCAATGAGCGATAAATTAAAGTTTTTCGCAACTTGGCTACCCCAACGTGGAAATTATTTATGGTCGCTTTGTATGCGAAGCTTCTAATAATACGTTAATAGATATTTTAGTGCAACCTTCTGCTAGATGTTTTCTAGTTTAAACTCACTTGACCTATGCTTTGTCAATGCTACCAACACGACATGGCGCTGGGTTTGAAAAAACCATAAATTAGTCCGGGCGCTCGAGCATAATCACATTGTACTTACAACCAAAAATTATATGATAATTTTTTTTCAGTAAATTACATAATTTCTTGTGAAAAATCTTGAATTAATTTCAATCTACAGTACGTTACTTTATAACCGGTTATTTTGTCACAGTGACAGTAGAGGGAAATTAGGGAGATTTGCGAGCGAAGCGCCCTTACTATATTTGCAGTATTGAATTAAAACCCAAGTAACAATTTTAGTTTTATCATAGTTCTCAGGGTATCTATAAAACTATTCTAATAAAACAGCGTTATCCTAAGGACGCATACATTGCTTCTTTAAAACTCTTTTAAGATCAAAATGGAGAACTTTATAATTGCATTTAATGCTACTTTAAATGCTGTTATAAAACTTATATTAAGCATATATTTATGCCATCATAAGATCACTATAGGAGTGGAATTGAGCCTATAAATATGTCATTTTAAAACAGCTATAAAACCACCTCTGCTCTAACGACCTTGAACAAACAAGAGGTTTTATAATTGTCGAAAATATTTGCTCTAATAAAATAAATTGGCATAATTTAAGCTTTATGCTGACTTTAAAAACTAATATAATACTTTACAATTCTATAACACAAAATTTCAGTAGTTAGAATCGGTATAAAAGTCTTAATAAACCAGATATAAAACTGTAAATAATAAACGAACTTCACATTACTGTTAAATATTAGTAAAATAGATTCAAATAATTAATGCGCCCACTATTTGTAGAAGATTTAAACGAAAAATTATCCAGTTTATAAGTAATATTGGAAGTGACTATTCAACCACGTTTTCAATTAACTTTTGTATACATATCTATAGTATGTGTACTATATATCAATATTTATTATATTATTAATGATGAAAAACCTTTTACAATTTCTTCGAAATATATTTGATTTAACACTGTTCGCTATATTAATTTAAGTTTTTCTTTTAAAATTTTACAAAAAAGTTCCGGAAAATTTAATGCTGTAATTTAAATAATTTTAATAGTATAAATAATTATACATTTTTCCCTCAAATTAAATATAAACCGTGTATTTAGGTTATTTTTTAACACCATTAGTTAACTTAGTCACTATTTTAAAATTAGTCCAGGCGCTCGAAGACAATCGAATTACCTATACAGCGAATTTTCTATCTCAAATTGCTTACAAAACGTTCCTTTATAACCGGTTATTTAGTCACAGTGACGCTTGATGAGAGATATATTTTTGTGGGAGAAGCGCCCGGACTAAAATAGCGCGGCCATATTGCAGTATTGAATTGAAAAAAGCGTAAATCGGTTGGTGTGTTGCGACATTGGCTGATGCAAGGCTAGATAAATGTCGTTAAATTATACGATTTTATATTTCAAATATTTATTACGCCAACAATTTTCTCGTTGTGAATAGGAGAAGCCTGGGTATGTGTGTATACACATTTCGGTAAATAGGTATTTAATTTAATTTGACGAGCATCAAGGTGATCTCTATAAGCGCATATAATCTATATTTGTTTGTATTTTAATTTTAATAAAACCTACACATTATAAAAATACTTGGCTGTTTGGTGATAATGTAAAAGGCCATTTCGATATACATACTTCCTAGTTGTAATATGTTGTGTTTTTGTAAGTAGAAAAGCGTAATTCTATATTAGATACTGTCAAATTTAAATGTCAACTGTCAAAGTCAATTCTAAATCAAATTTAAATGTCTCCTGTCAAAGTCAATTCTAAATCAAATTTAAATGCCTAATGTCAAATTCCTGTCAACTGTCAAAGTCAATTCTTAAGACTAATTTAAAAGCCTCCTGTCAACTGTCAAACCCAAGGTGCTTCCTTTTTATTTGTATATGTTAACGACTGTTTGGTGATAAAGTAAAAGGCCACATCGATATACACGCTTCCTAGTTGCAATAGATTATTATTTCTAATTTGTATAGAAAAGCGAGTTTAAAATAAAATAATAA
Organism: Phyllotreta cruciferae; assembly: GCA_917563865.1. NCBI lineage: Eukaryota > Metazoa > Arthropoda > Insecta > Coleoptera > Chrysomelidae > Phyllotreta > Phyllotreta cruciferae. The sequence goes on along the minus strand of OU830620.1, from coordinate 3,478,814 downwards.
GAGGTGTATATAACATTGAAAAGATTGGGTAATAAATCGAGCCAACGACCCGAATTGAACTTCTAATAATTCGCAAAAGTATTTTTAGCGATGCGAACAGAAAAAAAAAGAAGAATTCTTTTCCTTTCGCGGGGGGGCCGTCATCGGACAGAGAGCGCGAATCGCCGGAGCGCGGCGCGCGCTCGATTATTACGTTATAAAAGAAGAGAAAGTAGGAAACGGTTAATTTTTCGAAAGTGAAATTTCGTCTGGTCGTACCGTTATGTTCTCTGCTCTGCGACGCGTAAAACCCGATCGAGAGATGGTGGTAATATAACTTTCACTCTAACGTTTCGTTTCGACTTCCTCGTCCGCTCTGACTCTGCTGGAATTCCTCGATTCATCGACCACCGGCCTTTGTTCAAACGTTTATTCGCTCTTTTCTATAACAGGTTATTGCACTTTAATCTGCTTGGGACAATCTGTTTTTGGGGCTGTATTATAATACCCTAATCAGAACATGGCCAGGTTTCAATAGAAACTGTCAAATTTAGAAAGCTTCTGTCATCTGTCAATGTCAATTGTATGTCAAATATAAAGGCCTCCTGTCAACTGTCAAACCCAATTCGGCCACCGGCTTTTGTTCAAACGTTATTTATTCGCTCTTTTCTATAACAGGTTATTACACTTTATTCTGCTCGGGACAATCTGTATAGTGTATACCGACTGGTTTCTTGTTTGGGGCTGTGTTATACCCTAATCAAAACAAGGCCAGGTTTCAATATAGAAATTGTCAAATTTAGAAACCTTCTGTCACCTGTCAATGCCAATTGTATGTCAAATATCAAGGCCTTCTGTCAACTGTCAAACCCAATTCGACCACCGACCTTTGTTCAAACGTTTATTCGCTCTTTTCTATAACAGGTTGTTACACTTTAATCTGCTTGGGACAATCTGTATAGTGTATACTGATTGGTTTTTGGGGCTGTATTATAATACCCTAATCAGAACAAGGCCAGGTTTCAATAGAAACTGTCAAATTTAGAAACCTTCTGTCATCTGTCAATGTCAATTGTATGTCAAATATAAAGGCCTCCTGTCAACTGTCAAACCCAATTCGGCCACCGGCTTTTGTTCAAACGTTATTTATTCGCTCTTTTCTATAACAGGTTATTACACTTTAATCTGCTCGGGACAATCTGTATAGTGTATACCGACTGGTTTCTTGTTTGGGGCTGTGTTATACCCTAATCAGAACAAGGCCAGGTTTCAATATAGAAATTGTCAAATTTAGAAACCTTCTGTCACCAGTCAATGCTAATTGTATGTCAAATATCAAGGCCTTCTGTCAACTGTCAAACCCAATTCGACCACCGACCTTTGTTCAAACGTTTATTCGCTCTTTTCTATAACAGGTTGTTACACTTTAATCTGCTTGGGACAATCTGTATAGTGTATACTGATTGGTTTTTGGGGCTGTATTATAATACCCTAATCAGAACAAGGCCAGGTTTCAATAGAAACTGTCAAATTTAGAAACCTTCTGTCAGCTGTCAATGACAATTGTATGTCAAATATAAAGGCCTCCTGTCAACTGTCAAACCCAATTCGACCACCGACCTTTGTTCAAATGTTTATTCGCTCTTTTCTATAACAGGTTAATTATTACACTTTAATCTGCTTGGGACAATCTGTATTTGAAATGAACAGTCTTGTTTGGGGCTATATTATACCCTAATCAGAACAAGACCAGGATTCAATAGAAACTGTTAAATTTAGAAACCTTCTGTCATCTGTCAATGCCAATGATATGTCAAATATCAAGGCCTATCCTGTCAACTGTCAAAACCAATTCAATAGAAACAGGGAAATTTAAGGATCACCTGCCATCTGTCACCTGTCAAAGTAAATTTTGAGTCATATTTAAAATCCTCCTGTCACATATCAAAGTCAATTTTTAATGCCTCCTATAATCTAGGCTAGTTTAACACAATCTCCAGTTGGTATGCAGAATTGCCGAAAAAGTACAAGGCCAATTAATAAAAAAGTAGAAGATTAATTTTTTTTTATATTCGAGATTGGTCAATTTGTAATACCTCAGATAATAATCTTATGAGAATACAGTGTATTTCGAGAAGAAATCGTGCACCTCCTATTGCCAATCTAATTTTCATAACCTTTGTCAAAGCGGGGCTTATAACTTTCACTAGTTACTTTCGTTCTTTTCATAACGTATTAAAGACATATTGTTTCGGGTTTTTTTTTAGACGCATTGTTTCGCTTCCCGAACGGTCGTTTACCTTTCCACGTAATTGCGCTCTATTCGCTAAACTAATCCAATCATAAAGAAATTGTCACATTTTACAATCTCCTCTGACATCTGTCAATGCCAATTCTAAGTCAAATTTGAAAACGGCCTGTCATGTGTGAATGCCAATTCCAAGTCAAAATATAAAATCTAGCTCTTGTCACCTGTCAAAGTCAAATTTAAAAGCCTTTTTGTGAACTGTCAATTCCAAATTTTTTAATCAAATTCAATGTGAAAACTGTTAAATTTAAAAACTTCCTGTCCATCTGTCACTGACAATTCTAAGTCAAAATTAAAAACATCCTGTCAGCTGTCAACGCCAATTCTAAGTCAAATTTGAAAACCGCCTGTCATGTGTCAATGCCAATTCCAAGTCAAAATATAAAATCTAGCTCTTGTCACCTGTCAAAGTCAAATTTAAAAGCCTTTTGTGAACTGTCAATTCCAAATTTAATGTGAAAACTGTTAAATTTAAAAACTTCCTGTCCATTTGTCACTGACAATTCTAAGTCAAATTTAAAAACCTCGAATCCTGTCACCAGTCAATGCCAATTCTAAGTCGAAATTAAAAACATCCTGTCAGCTGTCATTGCCAATTCTAAGTCAAATTTGAAAACCGCCTGTCATGTCAATGCCAATTCCAAGTCAAAAGTCAAAAGTCAAAAGTCAAAAGTCAAAAGTCAAAAGTCAAAAGTCAAAAGTCAAAATATAAAATCTAGCTCTTGTCACCTGCCAAAGTCAAATTTAAAAGCCTTTTGTGAACTGTCAATTCCAAATTTAATCGAATTCAATATAGAAAGTGTCAAATTTGGAAACCACATGTCACCTGTCAAAGTCAATATATTTGACTCGAGCATATTAGAGATGGAGGAGCTGTCAAGTATACGTAGAGATTGGTGACGTTTTCGAGGGGAGATGTCGAAATCGCGGTGGTTCCCACGGAGATGTCGAGACCTTGCCGGGGTTTCCATGCGGCATGGGAACCTTCCGTGCGAACGCGAAACGCCATCGAAGAGCTCGCTGGTTATACCTGCGCGGCCGGTCGAGGAAGGCCGCGATCGGCGACGCGGCGGTCGTGGTTACGCAACCGCCCCAACGGAAGGTTTTTGACCCCGCTCGAGCGCGCGGCGTGTGCGAAACGAAACGAAATACGAACAGAAGAAAAAAAAAATTGTACACGCCGTTCCCGCAATGGCGGTTTCACTTCTCTCTGTCCAAGAGAGAAAGTTGACCCACATCGCGTTGGCCGGGCACATTATTATAACCAAACGTTCGATTCTCGATTCGATTTTGTATATACTTACTTACCTATACCGATCAATGTTAGTTTTATATATAACCATGCAAAGGTGTTATGTCATATGTCATATGTCATCAGGGCCGTAATAAACAGATAACAATACGAAATAATAGAATTGGGTTTGACAGGTGACAGGAGGCTTTTAAATTTGAAGCCAAATTTACATCCAGTCGTATATATGCAGCAACGGGAATATTCTATTGACATGTTGAAATATGTCAATTGACACATGACAGTTTTTACATGACTTGTCATATGACAGTTGAAGCATGACAGTCGACGCATGACAGTTGACACATGACAGTTGATGCATGACAGTTGACGTATGACAGTTAACATAAATGAATGCCCAAAATGGCAGTTTTTTAAATATGTTTTATGAATTGCCAAATCTGCGTCCAATTTACATCCCTTCCTCCCTTACTAATACAAATATAAGCAACGGTAACCTTCTATTGACAGATGACATATGACAGATGACATTAAAAACCAATCAAAATGGCCGATTTTTCAAAAATTCATTTTAAGAGTATGTGGGTTTCTGTCTTGATCTATCGTTGAAATTCCCGTGTTCTACATATAAGTACGTGGCTAAAATGCGATATTAAATTCGTTTAAATTTCAGTAAGTACACATGACATTAACATCGAGCGATAAGGCTTGGCAGTGTTGCATTTTTGTACTGATAAAGGCTTCGTATCGATACGAAACGTTAAAGTTCAAGTTTTCGGCGTATTTATTTCGAATTTCGCCGCTGCAATATCTGTCATATACATTTTATCGAAATTAGGTTAAAAACTATTTAATCAGCTTGTTTGCTCCGATAAAACGACGCGTTATACATAAATACACAACGTTTCGAATACGTAGAGAATTTCTATTAAATTTTTTTTATATGTTTATATAAAAATGTGATGCGAATTTCATTGGCGAAAAATTTGCGCTGGTGAAAAAAAATCGTTTTTGGGAAATAGTTTTTGGTGAAATCGAATCGAGCCAGCGCCGCCTTGATCTTGGCGAAAACAAGTTCAGGGTTACACGCGCGGTGGATCCAGGAAGAGGTGAAAATATTTACGCCGAAATTCAGATTACGAATCGACATAGCCATGATAAAATCATTGTTAAAGCGCATATAGGAGAAAAACAATTCGAATTTCTAGCGCTGTTTGAATCCTATGGAAAGGTTTTCGGACTGTCAAAATCGAATCTAATGACAGCTGTCATATAGGTGCGTTGTATTTCAAAACTTAGTAGATGTAGAAAATTATTTATTCACCAAACAAAACTGTTAAAATCAATTCTAATGAAATATAATAGAAACTGTCAAATTTAATATATAAACTTCTGTCACCTGTCAAAGTCAATTCTAACCAAATTCAATAGAAACTGTCAAATTTAAAAGCCACCTATCAACTGTCAAATCAATTTTAAAACCGCAATTCAACAGAAACAGAGAAATTTAAAAACCACCTGTCACCTGCCGAAGTAAATTCTAATAGCGTTTTCCATTGGTAAAATAGTGCGCACTGAAAGTGCACTCAGTGCAAAATTTTTAGAAAAATCATGAGAATTCTTGATTATAAATTAGTAGAAAATGTGTTCCATTTGGTGCACTATTTCTTGGTATATATGGTATGGTTATATTGTATTTCTTTGCACTGGTGCACGGTATCATAAAACTGAGTGCAAACTCAGTGCATACCAATGGAAAACGCTATAAGTCAAATTTAAAAGCCTCCTGTCGACTGTCCAACCCATAATTCTAATCCATAATTCAATATAGACACAAATGTCTCCTGTCAACTGTCAATCCCAATTCTAATACAATTGAATAGAAATTATTGTCAAATTTAAAAGCCTCTAATGAGAGCAATCTAATGACAGCTGTCATATTATCCTAAAACTCAGTAGGTGCAAAAGTATAACAAGAAAATATTCGTCACAAATTTTCCCAATTATTTATCATCCTCCAGGAAGTAACCTATTCAATTACTCCTTTTTACCCACAAAGCCGACCAGATAATTAGAAATGAAAAAAAAAAACCCAACGCATCTACCCCCACCGCCACCCTTTCGTCCCGATTCCCCCCGTCTCTGTCGCTCCCGCAGCGCCGGCGGCTCGCTCCGTCTCCCTCCGCCCCGCGAAACGCGAAAACTACCGTTTGATCTCGGCAGGCCGTCGAGAGCCTGCATAGTCGTCGGCCTACTTTTTACCTGTAACAATAATAATGCCGAGCAGCGCCTAGCTAGGCTGTCGTACTGTTTCTGTAGTACAACTCTTACCGTTAGCAAGTGAAGCTCGCCGTGGATCGGCGTCTCGGCCGGCCGTGGAGATCTCGCCGCCTCCTCGATATGTGCGCGTTTTCTAGCGCTCGGGCTGCTCACGTGTCGCGAATGTGACTGCGTATGCACAGCACACTAGAGCTTGTACTGTATAGGGATTTTTGAGTTTTAAGTTGGTAACTCCGGTTTTTTTGGTATTTTTTTTTTGTGTTTTGTGAATGGATAGCTGTGATCAATGGAAAAGGATGTTTTCTTTAGGTGAGAGACGATGCATTTTTAACAGGAGGCTAGATTGAAAGTACGCAATTTGTTTTTATTTTAATTAAAATGCGGCGCATTTTTTTTTGTTGATAGGAAATTCCATTTATTTTTGAATATACAAGAAATGGATTTTATATCAAAATAATAATCGAGTATGTTGATATTATTATAAAAATTTCGTAACAGTTTATTAATTTGGTTTTAAATAAAAACATCAATTTATTTATGATATTAAGACGCCATAGCTCACTTGAAAAATAAAAAAAAAATAATGCAATATACCAATTCCTGCTCTTTTATAATCGAAGTTAAATTGCAACAAGTCCTGCAACCATTTTCCTGCAATCCTGCTACAATTTTTCCTTTATGAAAGTCCTGCAACAACAAATTTTTCCTGCAATTTTTATGCAATAAATTTCTTGTAGTCCTGCAACAAATTTTCTAAATGTCAGTACCGCAAAAAAATTTCCTAATGACAGCACTGCAATAAATTTTCCTGTATGACAGATGACAGTTAGGACTGCAACAATTTTCCCTGCGTCAGAGCCCTACAACAACTTTTCTAAATGACAGCAGTGCAACAAATTATCCTACATAACAGTCCTGCAATAAATTTTCATGTATGACAGATGACAGTAAGTACTGCAACAATTTTCCCTGATGCATCACAGTCATGCAACAACTTTTCTAAATGACAGCACTGCAACAAATTATCCTACATGATAGTCTTGCAATAAATTTTCATGTATGACAGATGACAGTAAGTACTGCAACAATTTTCCCTGATGCATCACAGTCATGCAACAACTTTTCTAAATGACAGCACTGCAACAAATTATCCTACATGACAGTCCTGCAATAAATTTTTATGTATGACAGATGACAGTAAGAACTGCAACAATTTTCCCTGCTTGAAAGTCCTGCAACAAATTATATCCCACAGGACCCACCCGTGCAACAAATTTCCCTGCAATATCTACTCTCCTGCAACAATTATACTCTTCATATCGAGAGACCTGGTTTCTCGCTCGCTAAAAAAACGAACAAACAACAAAGTAGGCGGGTAGTTCCGAAATTGTACAACGTCACCAATCGCCTCCTGACCTCCTGCGATTCGAACAGCAATTTTCAGGAAAAACGGCTCGCTAGAGGAGCTTCTCTTTGTTGCGACCCGGAGTGAACGTACTCCGACCGAGGCCGGGGCGATCGAGGCTTTAAAACGACCTCAACCGAACTTTGACACAAATATTAACCGCCGCCCGACCGCCCCCCCGACGATCGATCTGCACCCGTTCCCCCTACTCAACCCCATATATAGGAAGAGTTATCCTACTCGTTAATTACATACACATATCGTTACCTATTGTCAATGATTGACGTCTGACAGATCGTTGACATTTGACAGATCGTTGACATTTAACAGATCGTTGACATTTGACTGATGATTAATGAACATCGTGTATTTGTTTATAAATACTTGTAAATAGTCGAAATATCTCGGAAATGTGTGGTTTTTTCGAATTTTTTCATTCTACAACACTTGTAGAGAATTGTTTTTTTAACTAAATGGTGAAAACTGCGGTTTTTTATCTCAATTAGTTTTCGAGATATTTCAGGTTTTTCAAAGAAAAGCACTAAGAAATTTACTTTTTTTCATGTACATTATGACAAAAAAGTCGAAATATCTCGGAAACTTGTGGTTTTTTCGAATTTTTTCATTCTTGAAAATTTGTAGATAATGGTTTTTTTTAATAAAATGGCTCAATTATATCTCAATTAATTTTCGAGATAATTCAGGTTTTTAAAGAACAGCACTGGAAATGTATATTATGACAAAAAAGTCAAACAATCTCGGGAATTTGAAATTTTTTCGAAATTTTTCATTCTTCAAAACTTGTAGACAACTGTTTTCTTAACATACTGTCAACGATTGACAACTGACAGTTCGTTGACATTTGACGCATCATGCATGATTTTTTTCAATCCTCTTCCTGGTTAACATCACCTCGCGTATCTACGTACAGAGAGATAAAGTCATAGCGCATGACTCACGAGTTATTGCAATTAATGCAGTTTATTGGTAAACAAGTGAACGTCGTAACCGATACGGATCTACCATAAAAAGGAATTATAATAGAGGAGGAGGAGGAGGCAAAAAAAAAGAAAAAAAGAAGAGAAAGAATGCAAATTCTTTCGTATATGACGTAGATAGTAGGTAGAGCATTGTTTGTTGCTATAGCAACAAGTAGGCCGTTGACAGTTGACACACCGAAACAATTGGCTGTCATCAGTCAAGTGTCAAATAAATTAGTGAACGTTTTTGCGCGTTATATCGAACGTCATTCGAAATTTCTATATACATCAACAACAAAAACGAAACAGCTTTCACTTTTTGCCGCTTGCGTTTCGTAACAATGAGATCACTTTTGGCAATATCAAGGTTATGCCTGAACATTGACTTTGCCGATTTCGAAATCGACGCCCATTGAGCAACGGTGTGCACAGCCATCGCGATGAATACAGATTTATATACAGAAGATCGAGTGGGCTGGATGGGAGAATGACGGACGGCCATTTTTATTTTCGTTTTTTTTTTTCGAAGGATTCGTTTTGTGTTGGTATTTGCTATTTAATAAATGTTTGTAGATGAGTTTGGTTTGTGTTGGTAATCCTGGAAATGGAGGGTTTTCTTTTAAATGAAATAGCGATAAGGCGAACAATTAATGGAGAAAATTACGTAATTAATGCATTGTAATTGCCGGTTTAATTGTTGTTGCGTCCTTTCGGTAAACTCTCAAGGCATTTTCCGATTCGCAAGGACTTCTTATTTTAAAGTTTATTCAATACTGAGGAAATTATACGAATAATTGGCATTTAATAAAAATATATATATTATATTTAAGATATTTATTATTTAATATTATATATTTAATAAAGTCGAAATAATTTTTAAGAGAAAAAAATTATAGCTCCCTCTGAACAGTGGTCTCAACTGCCAAGGGATTTGGCATTCGAGTATATAGTGCTATTCTTTAAAAAACCAGAATTATCTCGAAAATTAACTGAGATATATAAATGAAGTTTTCATCATTTTATTAAAAAAACAATTGTCTACAAGTTTTGAAGAATGAAAAATTTCGAAAAAACCACTAATTTGCGAGATATTTTGACTTTTTTGTCATAATGAACATGAACAGAAAATCTAACTTCTAGAACTATTCTTTAAAAAACCTGAATTATCTCGAAAATTAACTGAGATATAAAAATGAAGTTTTCACCATTTTGTTAAAAAAACAATTGTCTACAAGTTTTGAAGAATGAAAAATTTCGAAAAAACCACTAATTTGCGAGATATTTTGACTTTTTTGTCATAATGAACATGAACAGAAAATCTAACTTCTAGAACTATTCTTTAAAAAACCTGAATTATCTCGAAAATTAACTGAGATATATAAATGAAGTTTTCACCATTTTATTAAAAAAAAACAATTGTCTACAAGTTTTGAAGAATGAAAAATTTAGAAAAAACCACTAATTTGCGAGATATTTTGACCTTTTTGTCATAATGAACATGAACAAAAAATCGAACTTCTAGTGCTATTCTTAAAAAAATCTTGATTGTCTCGAGAACTAAGTAAGATAGAAACACAAAATTTCCACCGTGCTGTTAAAAAATTAATTCTCTACAAGTTTTGAAGAATGAAAAATTTCGAAAAAACCACTAATTTGCGAGATATTTTGACTTTTTTGTCATAATGAACATGAACAGAAAATCTAACTTCTAGAACTATTCTTTAAAAAACCTGAATTATCTCGAAAATTAACTGAGATATATAAATGAAGTTTTCACCATTTTATTAAAAAAAAACAATTGTCTACAAGTTTTGAAGAATGAAAAATTTAGAAAAAACCACTAATTTGCGAGATATTTTGACCTTTTTGTCATAATGAACATGAACAAAAAATCGAACTTCTAGTGCTATTCTTAAAAAAATCTTGATTGTCTCGAGAACTAAGTAAGATAGAAACACAAAATTTCCACCGTGCTGTTAAAAAATTAATTCTCTACAAGTTTTGAAGAATGAAAAATTTCGAAAAAACCACTAATTTGCGAGATATTTTGACTTTTTTGTCATAATGAACATGAACAGAAAATCTAACTTCTAGAACTATTCTTTAAAAAACCTGAATTATCTCGAAAATTAACTGAGATATATAAATGAAGTTTTCACCATTTTATTAAAAAAAACAATTGTCTACAAGTTTTGAAGAATGAAAAATTTCGAAAAAACCACTAATTTTCGAGATATTTTGACTTTTTTGTCATAATGAACATGAACAGAAAATCTAACTTCTAGAACTATTCTTTAAAAAACCTGAATTATCTCGAAAATTAACTGAGATATAAAAATGAAGTTTTCACCATTTTGTTAAAAAAACAATTGTCTACAAGTTTTGAAGAATGAAAAATTTCGAAAAAACCACTAATTTGCGAGATATTTTGACTTTTTTGTCATAATGAACATGAACAAAAAATCGAACTTCCAGTGCTATTCTTTAAAAAACTGGATTATCTCGAAAACTAAGTAAGATAGAAACACAAAATTCCACCGTGCTGTTAAAAAATTAATTCTCTACAAGTTTTGAAGAATAAAAAATTTCGAAAAAACCACAAATTCCCCAGATATAGTGCCACTTTCTTACTCTAAAATCACCCTTGCCGACGTCACCACCCCGTTAACTAGAACGCACTATACATACGCTCTTTAGCCCTTTTTAGCGCTTCTCCCTATTCATTCATCGACATGACGACATGACCCAATTACAGGGCAGGCGACTGCGATTTTTCCAACGGTAATTATTCGGAAAATTCGCCTACTGCTCGAATCTCTATACGCTCTATTAGCGGGGACTCATTCGAATCGACCCCGTTCGAACTTTGACACAGATTCTCATAGGGAGGGGTGCAACGTGCACCGTGCACCGTGCACGGCACACGCATTATTTATTTACGACTTCGGTGCATATAGATACTGTTTTTCGTGAAAAGCGCATTAACCTAGATACTAAAAAAGAACCGTTTGAAATAATAAGTAATGCTTATGGGTGATAAGGAAAACTTCTGCATGCTTTGACGAATACAAGTTGGCCGTGGATGTCATATGTCATAAATTAAGTTGGTAACACTAATTTGTACTTTGGTGTCAAAGTTGGTAACAATGATTTGTTTGCTTTTGGACAGCCTGTATACAAGGTGGCTTAAAATAATCAAATATTGTGCAAAAATAAATGAATAATGGTCGTGTGAACGTAAATGGGGAAATTAAAAATACTTCTAGTATAAGTAGTATAAGAGAAAAAGAAAGTACATTCGTGCGGTAATGATTTTCTATTACCTATTTATTACATAAGACAAGCGGAGTGTTCGTTTCCTAGTAGCATAAATTGACGTCGACGTTGAGTAGTGAAAGTTGAATTATTAAAGAGGATTAAAAAATCTACGGAGTGCAACAAACATTAATTGCATTATAATAGAAACCTTCCGCTATGCGATAAACCGAAAATGAAGTTTGTATCTTGATTATTTTAGTTGTTACATGTGAAAATAAAACACTCAAAAAAATGTTCGAAACTTCGAAATATCTCGGAAATTTGTGGTTTTTTCGAAATTTTTTATTCTTGAAAACTTGTAGAGAATTGATTTTTTAACAGCACGGTGAAAACTTTGTTTTTCTATCTCAATTAGTTTTCGAGATAATACAGGTTTTTTAAAGAACAGCACTGGAAGTGCGCTTTTTTATTCATGTTCATTATGACAAAAAAGTCAAAATATCGCGCGAATTTGTTGTTTTTTCGAAATTTTTCATTCTTCAAAAGTTGTAGACAATTATTTTTTTAACAAGTTGCTGAAAACTCATTTTTATTTCTCAATTAATTTTCGAGATAATTCAGGTTTTTCAAACAACAACACTAAAAATTCGCTTTTTTTCATATACACTATATAAAAAAAAACTCAAAATATCTCGCAAATTAGTGGTTTTTTCGAAATGTTCCATTCTCCAAAACTTGTAGACAATTGTTTTTTTAACAAAACGGTCAAAACCTTCATTTTTCTATCTCACTTAGCTTTCGAGATAATTCAGGTTTTTCAAAGAATAGCAACTAAAAGTTCGTTTTTTTTTCATCTACATCATGATAAAAAATTCTAATTATTTCGCTAATTCGTTGTTTTTTCGAAATTTTTTATTCTTCAAAACTTGTAGAGAATTATTATTTTAACAAGATGGTGAAAACTCATTTTCATATCTCAATTAATTTTCGAGATAATTCAGGTTTTTCAAACAACAACACTAAAAAATCGCTTTTTTTCATATACACTATATAAAAAAAAACTCAAAATATCTCGCAAATTAGTGGTTTTTTCGAAATGTTCCATTCTCCAAAACTTGTAGACAATTGTTTTTTTAACAAAACGGTGAAACCTTAATTTTTCTATCTCACTTAGCTTTCGAGATAATTCAGGTTTTTCAAAGAATAGCAACTAAAAGTTCGTTTTTTTTTTTCATCTACATCATGATAAAAAATTCTAATTATTTCGCTAATTCGTTGTTTTTTCGAAATTTTTTATTCTTCAAAACTTGTAGAGAATTATTATTTTAACAAGATGGTGAAAACTCATTTTCATATCTCAATTAATTTTCGAGATAATTCAGGTTTTTCAAACAACAACACTAAAAATTCGCTTTTTTTCATATACACTATGACAAAAAACTCAAAATATCTCGCAAATTAATGGTTTTTCCGAAATTTTTCATTCTCCAAAAGTTGTAGACAATAATTTTTTTAACCCAATAACGAAAACTCCATATTTCTCTCTTCTCAATTAAACCTTCTTTTCCAGGAATTATGACCCTAACGCGCACCCCGTGTGAGCTCGACAAGATGAGCCTCTTTCAAGATTTGAAGCTGAAACGAAGGAAAGTGGACTCGCGGTGCAGCAGCGACGGTAAGCAATCAATCAACTCATCAATAAACTAATCAGTTAATTCCCCAATTAATTTCAACAACAAAAAATCGTAGTAAAACGTTCATTTCTAATACATTCCGCGTCCTCGCGATAACGAATTTTAAATGACCTTACTCATTAGATTCGACGTTGTCCTGATAACGACGCCAGTCGAGCGCAATGTTTGCATTTTTTTCCAAAAATGTATTTCTAGGACGCTAAAATCGCGATAATGCACAATAGTTATTTATGTAATACCAGTGTTTACTCGTTTCCTACAAATTAGTGCTTCAAATTCACACCGAATTAGCTATCTAGATACTGTAAGTTTTCTCGAATCAATCAAGAACTCGTGTAGGTACATTAGATGACAGGTGACAGGCTGACAAGTGACAGGCTACAGGGTGAAATAATCGCACAAATAAAACGGTTTTATTGCTCGGCGTCCGTGAATGAGTTTTATAAACGTGCATGCATTTTTTGTTAAGTGCATATATTTCCCAGGATGCATTTAATTTACAACTGCGATACGTCGAGTGCGCGTATTATTAAGCGAAGTTGAAGTAAAACGAGTAAGGTTATTTATTTCTAGACGGGCAGGGATACAAGGTAATCGTAGATGTGAGGGTCGACAGTATTTAAACAATTTTCGCATTGCAACAAACAAACTCGACTCGTATCGATTCCTAATGCATTGCATAAAACGTTCTGGCTTGTATACCGGGTGGATTGATTTATACGTTGGGTTTTTTATAAAATTTTTATATCAAAAGAAACTTGATGAGTTGCTCTATAAGGGGGAAAAAGAATTGTAATGATATCTGTAACAGTTTCGGTTTTATTAACGTTTGAAAAAAGTGAGTTTCTCTGCCGCACCCTGTAGTATGATTGATTATCATATTAAAAAAAATCGATTGTCAACAAAATCGATACCACAAATATCGAATTAACAAAACTAATGATTCGATTTTAAAAGCTCGATTATCTACAACACATCAATAAAAAAAAATCGATGAAAAATCGATTAAAAAAATCGGTTGAGAAAAAAAATCGATAGTAGAAAAAAAATTGAAGAGTTGCTCTATAAGAGGAAAAAAGATTTTTACCGATATCTGCAATAGTTTAGGTTTTATTAACCTTAAAAAAAAGTAAATTTCTCTGCCGCATCCTGTAGTTTGATTAACATATTAAAAAAAATCGATATAAAATCGATTGTCAACAAAATCGATACCACAAATATCGAATTAACAAAATCAATGATTCGATTTTAATAGTTCGATTATCTACAATACATCAATAAAAAAATCGATTAAAAAAACCGATTGAGAAAAAATCGATAGTAGAAAAAAAAAAATTGATGAGTTGCTCTATATAAGCGGAAAAAAGATTTTTGCCGATATCTGCAATAATTTAAGTTTTATTAACCTTAAAAAAAAGTAAATTTCTCTGCCGCATCCTGTAGTTTGATTAACATATTAAAAAAAAAATCGATATAAAATCGATTGTCAACAAAATCGATACCACAAATATCGAATTAACAAAATCAATGATTCGATTTTAATAGTTCGATTATCTACAATACATCAATAAAAAAATCGATCAAAAAAACCGTTTGAGAAAAAAATCGATAGTAGAAAAAAAAATTGATGAGTTTCTCTATAAGAGGAAAAAAGATTTTTACCGATATCTGCAATAATTTAGGTTTTATTAACCTTAAAAAAAAGTAAATTTCTCTGCCGCATCCTGTAGTTTGATTAACATATTAAAAAAAATCGATATGAAATCGATTGTCAACAAAATCGATACCACAAATATCGAATTAACAAAATCAATGATTCGATTTTATTAGTTCGATTATCTACAATACATCAATAAAAAAATCGATCAAAAAAACCGTTTGAGAAAAAAATCGATAGTAGAAAAAAAAATTGATGAGTTTCTCTATAAGAGGAAAAAAGATTTTTACCGATATCTGCAATAATTTAGGTTTTATTAACCTTAAAAAAAAGTAAATTTCTCTGCCGCATCCTGTAGTTTGATTAACATATTAAAAAAAATCGATATAAAATCGATTGTCAACAAAATCGATACCACAAATATCGAATTAACAAAATCAATGATTCGATTTTATTAGTTCGATTATCTACAATACATCAATAAAAAAATCGATTAAAAAAACCGATTGAGAAAAAATCGATAGTAGAAAAAAAAATTGATGAGTTGCTCTATATAAGCGGAAAAAAGATTTTTACCGATATCTGCAATAGTTTAGGTTTTATTAAAATTTCAAAAAAGTAAATTTCTCTGCCGCATCCTGTAGTTTGATTAACATATTAAAAAAAATCGATATAAAATCGATTGTCAACAAAATCGATACCACAAATATCGAATTAACAAAATCAATGATTCGATTTTAATAGTTCGATTATCTACAATACATCAATAAAAAAATCGATTAAAAAAACCGATTGAGAAAAAAATCGATAGTAGAAAAAAAATTGATGAGTTGCTCTATATAAGCGGAAAAAAGATTTTTGCCGATATCTGCAATAATTTAAGTTTTATTAACCTTAAAAAAAAGTAAATTTCTCTGCCGCATCCTGTAGTTTGATTAACATATTAAAAAAAATCGATATAAAATCGATTGTCAACAAAATCGATACCACAAATATCGAATTAACAAAATCAATGATTCCATTTTATTAGTTCGATTATCTACAATACATCAATAAAAAAATCGATTAAAAAAACCGTTTGTGAAAAAAATCGATAGTAGAAAAAAAAATTGATGAGTTGCTCTATATAAGCGGAAAAAAGATTTTTACCGATATCTGCAATAGTTTAGGTTTTATTAAAATTTCAAAAAAGTAAATTTCTCTGCCGCATCCTGTAGTTTGATTAACATATTAAAAAAAAATCGATATAAAATCGATTGTCAACAAAATCGATACCACAAATATCGAATTAACAAAATCAATGATTCGATTTTAATAGTTCGATTATCTACAATACATCAATAAAAAAATACAACAAAAAAACCTACTTTTCTAAGCCTAGGCATCAGCGCAATTTGCTTTTAGGTAATGTCTCTATCCGCTTCTAGGCGAATCAGTCGCCGACACGAGCACCTCCTCGCCCGATCTCCTGTCGCCCTCGTCGCCCAAGATGGCGGACGCCGCCTCCTGTCCGTGCCCGCCCAGCCCGGACTCGACGCCCGGCCTCGGGCCACTCCACCACCAACCCGAACCCACCCACGACAAGATGCCCAGCCGGCTGGAGGAATCCGGCGTCTTCGACGGAGGCGGCGGCGGCACCGCCAGCGTCATCAGGTAACCACCATTTTCATTTATCTACAGCAAATTTGTGATAGCTTTCTGCGCAGATCCCTGCCGGTGATAAGGTCCCAGAGCCCCCCGACGCGGCCGGCGCCGCCCTTCAGCCCGTCGCAGCCCCCCCGCCCCCACAGCTCGCCGGGCCGGCCCGCCAACGCCAGTCCCGTCATCAGGCACGCGCCGCTCCTTCTGCAGCCCGCATCTAGTCCGGCGCCCAAGACGACGCCGCCGCCCCCCGCCAAGCAGGAGCCCACCTCGTCGGTGCCGCCGCCGCCGCTCTCGCCCAACCAATCCCGCGTGGTCATCATCAACCAACAGTCCAACCTCAACCTCAACCAGCCCCAGTCCTGGCTGAAGAACTCGAGAATAAACGGGGTGAAACCCGAGTTAATAGGGGGTAATTTCGCCGAGATAAAACCGCCCTGTAGCCCGCTGAGCAGGACCCCAACTCGGCAAGCGCCTACTGTTATAATGGGGGAAGCCGGGGGGGTTCGGACGATGATCTGGTCGCAGCCCACCGCCGCCGCCGGCGACCCGCAGCTGCACCCCACCACCTCCAGCTGGCCGCCGGTGAGCCTGGCCGGGCCCGACGAGAGCGCCGCGCAGCTGCTGCTCAACCTGGGGCAGGACAGGCTGAGGAGTGGGGCGGCGCGGCCCGCCGCCGCGCCCTCGCCCGCCTCGCAGTACGCCGGCGCGCCGCTCAACATGGAGCGGCTGTGGGCGGGCGACACCCGCCAGCTGCCCGCCGCCAATCAAACGCAGGCGCTCAACCTGAGCTACCCGCCGCCCGCGGCGGCGGCCGGCTCGCTCGCGTACGAAGCGAAGTTGCAGCAGGGGGGCGAGTTGCAGGGCGAGGGGGTGCACGAGGTGCAAGAGGAGGAGGACCAGCCGATGATTTGCATGATTTGCGAGGACAAAGCGACGGGGTTGCATTACGGGATTATCACGTGTGAGGGTTGCAAGGGGTTTTTTAAGAGGACAGTGCAGAATAGGAGGGTGTACACGTGCGTGGCGGACGGGAATTGCGAGATTACCAAAGCGCAGCGGAACAGGTGCCAGTACTGCAGGTTCAAGAAGTGCATCGAGCAGGGTATGGTGTTGCAAGGTATGCCATTACAGCCTTAGTAGACGAGCCTTAATGTACAGGGTGTGAAGTGCACGGCAACTTTCTTATTTTGAATGGGACGCACTGTATATTTTTGCATTTTTAGATTCTGCTCGATGAGCCGATTGAAACGAGGGATCACACTTGGTATCTTGGACTCATAATAAAGGCTGTACAGCCACTTAAAAATCACAAAATTTTGAATTTGTCAATGTTCAAAAAACATTAAAACTGTCCTGAATCATCTAGAACCAGTTTAGAACTGATTAGGATCATTTGAATTAATTCAGGGTAATCTTAGAACAATTTGGAAATATCCAGAATCATTTAAAGCAGTCTAGAACCATTTAGAACCGTTTTAGAGTTCACTAGAACCATTTGAAACAGTTCAGGATGCTCTTAGACCGTTTAGAACAGTATAAAATCATTTAGAACAAATTCAGCACTATTTGGAACGGTCCAGGATAAAGTAGAACTATCCAGAACCATTTTAGAATGACTAATTTAGATCTCTTCTTTTGAATAATAGACTAATTTAAAATTAATCCTGAATCATCTAGAATCACTTTAGAACTGAATAGGATCATTGGAATCAATTCAGGATAATATTAGAACCTTTTAGGACTGTCCAGAATCACTTATAACAGTCTAGAATCGTTTAGAACCGTTTTAGAGTTTACTAGAACCATTTGAAACAGTGTAAATTCATTTAGAACGTATTCAGGATTATTTGGAACGGTCCCGGATAAACTAGAACTGTCCAGAACGCATTAGAACTGTTCTGAATCACCTAGAACCGTTTTAGAACTGACTAGGATCATTGGAAACAATTCAGGATAATTTTAGAACGTTTTAGGATTGTCTATAATCATTTAGAACAGCCCAAAACCGTTTTATAGTTCACTAGAACCATTTGAAACAGTTCAGTATGCTCTTAGAACCATTTAGAACAGTGTAAATTCATTTAGAACGAATTCAGGACTATTTGGAACAGTCCAGGATAAACTAGAACTGTCTCGAACCATTTTAGAATGACTATTTAGAACTTTTCATTTGAAAAATCGACCCAGAACGCATCAGAACTATCCTGAATAATCTAGAAACATTTTAGAACCAACTAGGATCATTTGAATCAATTCAGGATTATCTTAGAACATTGTAGGACTGCCCAGAATCATTTAGAACAGTCCAGAATTATTTAGAACCGTTTTGTAGTTCACTAGAACCATTTAAAACAGTTCAGTATGCTCTTAGAACCATTTAGATCAGTGTAAATTCATTTAGAACGAATTCAGGACTATTTGGAACAGTCCAGGATAAACTAGAACTGTCTAGAACCATTTTAGAATGATTATTTAGAACTTTTCATTTGAAAAATCGACCCAGAACGCATCAGAACTATCCTGAATAATCTAGAAACATTTTAGAACCAACTAGGATCATTTGAATCAATTCAGGATTATCTTAGAACATTGTAGGACTGCCCAGAATCATTTAGAACAGTCCAGAACTATTTAGAACAGTTTTAGAGTTCACTAGAACCATTTGAAACAGTTCAGGATGCTCTTAGAACCATTTAGAACAGTGTAAATTCATTTAGAACTGAATAGGATCATTGGAATCAATTCAGGATAATATTAGAACCTTTTAGGACTGTCCAGAATCACTTATAACAGTCTAGAATCGTTTAGAACCGTTTTAGAGTTTACTAGAACCATTTGAAACAGTGTAAATTCATTTAGAACGTATTCAGGATTATTTGGAACGGTCCCGGATAAACTAGAACTGTCCAGAACGCATTAGAACTGTTCTGAATCACCTAGAACCGTTTTAGAACTGACTAGGATCATTGGAAACAATTCAGGATAATCTTAGAACGCTTTAGGACTGTCCAGAATCATTTAGAACAGCCCAAAAACGTTTAATAGTTCACTAGAACCATTTGAAACAGTTCAGGATGCTCTTAGAACCGTTTAGAACAGTATAAAATCATTTAGAACAAATTCAGGACTATTTGGAACGGTCCAGGATAAAGTAGAACTATCCAGAACCATTTTAGAATGACTATTTAGAACTTTTTATTTCAAAAATCGACTAATTTAGAATTAATCTGTATAGCCTTTATTATGAGACCTAGATACCAAGTGTGACCCCTCGTTGTAATCAGCCCATCGAGTAGAATCCAAAAATGCAAAAATATACAGTATGTCCCATTTAAAATAAGAAAGTTGCTATCCATTTCCGGTACAACCGGAAGTGCTACGACTGTCCAAATATTTTCGAAAGACTCACCTTATTGACTAATACATTCATACCAAATTTTATTAAAATCAGATAATTAGTGTCCAATATACAGATAGTTTTCAGACACCCTGTAGCATTAAAAACTTTAGAAAAGTATCTAAGTATTATTTTATTATTTGTAATGTATTCAATTTTTAATAGCCGTAAGGGAGGATAGGATGCCCGGCGGCAGGAACAGCGGCGCCGTCTACAACCTCTACAAAGTCAAATACAAGAAACACAAAAAGGCCTCGACCAAGCAGCAACAAACCAAGCCTTTGAACAGCCAACAATTCAAACAAGGGCAGCAATTCAAGCAGGAGCAACAATTCAAGCAAGAACCACCGCACAGTATTCCCTCCAACCTAGTCAACGGGACCATCCTCAAGACGGCCTTGACCAACCCCAGCGAGGTCATCCGCCTGCGCCAGAGGTCAGACCATTCATGACGTAATAACCCTATCATCACCACGTCATCTTCTCCTGTATCTTACAGGTTAGACAGCGCGGTGAGCAGCTCGAGGGACAGGAACTTCTCCGTGGAGTACTCCCTGTCGATGATCAAGACCCTCATAGACTGCGACGAGTTCCAGGACATCGCCACCTTGCAGAACCTCGACGAATTGCTCGACCACAACACCGATCTGAGCGAGAAGCTGTGCAACATCGGCGACTCGATCGTCTACAAGCTGGTGCAGTGGACCAAGCGGCTGCCCTTCTACCTGGAGCTGCCCGTCGAGGTACACACCAGGCTGCTCACGCACAAGTGGCACGAGCTCCTGGTGCTCACCACCTCCGCCTACCAGGCCATACACAAGGCTTCGGAGCAGATGACCACCTTGCTGGAGACCGATTTCACGCAAGAGGTTAGTATTCGTTGTACTAATGGCTTAGTTGACGTTTGACATATGACATTTGGCACGTTTCACATTTGACATTTGACATTTGACATTTGACATTTGACATTTGACATTTGACATTTGACATTTGACATTTGACATTTGACATTTGACATTTGACATTTGACATTTGACATTTGACATTTGACATTTGACATTTGACATTTGACATTTGACATTTGACATTTGACATTTGACATTTGACATTTGACATTTGACATTTGACATTTGACATTTGACATTTGACATTTGACATTTGACATTTGACATTTGACATTTGACATTTGACATTTGACATTTGACATTTGACATTTGACATTTGACATTTGACATTTGACCTTTGACATTTGACATTTGACATTTGATATTTGACACTTGACAGATTTGACGCATTTGCAAGAATATTTAAAGTGCTGTGAACTCTTTTTCTACAGTTAGAGATCTATTTTTGATATCGGCGAGTTGCGATGTGTTTACATGATGAATCGCTCGACCTTCGTCGATGCATTTCCCGTCCAAAAAAACAACACCTTGAAGCCTATTTATTCGATTGCAAAACAGCCTAATTCAAGTTTACAGTCCAAAAATACTTCTCACACTAATCATTCACCAATATTGAGTCTTCTTCTTCTTCGTATGGTTCACAATACATTCCCTGCTATGTCTGGCTCCTTCTCCAGCTCTCCAGCTCCTTATCCAGCTAATTCTCCAGGTCCTTCTCCAGTTCCTTCTCCAGTTCCTTCTCCAGTTCCTTCTCCAGTTCCTTCTCCAGTTCCTTCTCCAGTTCCTTCTCCAGTTCCTTCTCCAGTTCCTTCTCCAGTTCCTTCTCCAGTTCCTTCTCCAGTTCCTTCTCCAGTTCCTTCTCCAGTTCCTTCTCCTGCTGCTTCTCCAGCTCTTTCTTCATCTCCTTCTCCAGCTCCATCTTCAGTTCCTTCACCATCTCCTTCACCATCTCCTTCACCATCTCCTTCGCCATCTCCTTCTCCAGCTCCATCTCCAGCTCCATCTTCAGCTCCTTCACCATCTCCTTCTCCAGCTCTTTCGCCACCTTCTGCTCTACCTCCAGCTCCAGTTCCTTCTCCTATAGACTAGCTAATTGGATGAAATATTTGCGCAGGTGGAGACGAACCTGTGCACCCTGCAAAACTGCCTCATCTCGATGATGGGCAGGGAGATCACGATCGAGCAGCTGCGCCAGGACGTGGGCCTGATGATCGAACGCATCACGCATGTTACGTTGATGTTCAGGCAGATCAAATTGACGATGGAAGAGTACGTGTGCCTTAAAGTTATCACTATGTTAAATCAAGGTAAAGATGACATTTGCAGGATTTGCAAATAAATTGACGAATGTGTGGTTATGTTATTTTTTTTATTAGCGAAACCTGCCAGTAGCTCGGGGCCCAGCGATTTGGAGACCATCCACGAGAGGTACATGACGTGCTTGCGCGTCTACACGCAGCACATGTACCCCCAGCAGACGACTAGATTCCAGGACTTGCTGGTTAGGCTACCGGAGGTAAGTACTCGTCGAATTCACCCTTAATATACTATAGCGTCCACCTTGATTGCCCAGTTGAGAAATTCCGTAAATAGGACTGTGAAATCAAGGTGGACACCATTGTACATAACATCAATACACGTTTTAGAGAGAACGAAGTGTAGGATTGTTGTGAAAATTTGGTTATTTAGGTAATTGGTCCTGCTCTAGCGATTTAAAATGTTGCCAAAGCTGCGACGTTGCCGCTTCTATCGAAAAGTAGCAGCAAGTTAGATATTTTAAATGGGACACACTGTATATTTTTGCATTTTTGGATTCTACTCGACGAGCTGATTTCAAAGAGGGGTCACACTTGGTATCTTGGTCTCATAATAAAGGCCATACAGCCAGTTAAAATTAGCTTTTTTTATGAGATCAAGATACCAAGTATGACCCCTCGTTGAAATCAGCTCGTCGAGAAGAATCCAAAAATGCAAAAATATATAGTGTGTCCCATTTAAAATATCTAAGTTACTTCTACTTTTCGGTAGTAGCGGCAACGTCGCAGCGTTGAAAATCTACTCCAATTTTTGATTGTTGTTCCAGATTCAATCGGCGGCGTCGCTGTTGCTCGAAAGCAAAATGTTCTACGTTCCTTTCCTGCTGAACTCGGCGATTCAGAGGTAGTACCGGACCGGCGCGCCCCCTAGATGAATTTGTCCCCCCTTCGCCGCGAGAAACGAATCGATTGTCGATCGATTGTGATCGATTCGGTTCGTCGGCGGATCGATGATGTACTGTAAGTTAGTGTCCGAAACGTTTGCGCGTCGATTTACGCTCAGAGAATCACAGACTGATTTTTTTTGTCGTTGGTCCGTTGTCGAAAAATCGCTTTCGCTGAGCCTAAATCCCCAATCGAGAGCGTATATGGAAAAATATTTAGAAAATTTTATACAGGGTGAGTCATGCTCAAATTGGATGGATTATTGTAGGATATTTTTTAAAATTCCTTCAGTTTGAATGTGTATATGAATGGCGGGTTTTTGAAATTAATTTCGTTTATACAGGTTGTCCCAAATTTTGAGATAAAAAATTAAAGTTGTGGAATTTTTAATGGAACACACTGTATTTCGTTGCATTTTTTAAATCTACGTCAAATTTTGCATAACAATTTTTTTTCAAAAGTTTAAATTTTTGAGTTAATAATTTTTTTATGACCAATTTTACCCTTAAAGATTTGGAATAAATTTTTATAGGGTGTCCACTAAATCTGTGTAGAAAAACTTTTTGTAGTATACAGGGTGTGCGCAAAAAATTAGCGTTAAAAAATAAGAGAAGTTCACATTTGCTTATTTTTTCCACCCTGTATTTGCGGTTTCCACCTTATTAAATCGAAATGCAATTCAATTAGAATAAAACACATTCAAGGCTGTTTCCTGTTTGTTGCCTAACCGGAGGTTTTTATTAATAAATGACGCGTTGACCTAGGCTGCAACAATTCGTTTAAACCGCTAAATATCTTTCGATTTACGCTCGATTTACAACTGAAATACAAATAAAGATGTACATGTTATACAGTAAACAAAAAAAATAAGAAATATTGTGTACGGAGATGCCGCTACATAAGTCTGAATCAGTTGCCTTCTAATTGTGGTAAAGAGCGAATTTGGCTCGATTTTCGATCGATCGTTCATCAATAATTCGTTTTTAAACTCGTTTTTATTCCTTTTTATAAACGTTTACACCGTTTTTTCTACGTTTTACATCACGCCTACACTTTAGCACGTAAGATATACTTTTAACTGCCATTTTTTTAGTAGCTCGAAAAGACTTTTTTTTAATTAAATGTTCGAGTTAGGGGAATTTTATATTCGATTTTTTTTTAATTGATGTTATGTATTTTTTCGAAACAGGAGTACTTATAATTTGCGCAAAACAAAGTTAGGTGCACGTCACTAATATCGTCATTTTTGATGATATACAATCAGCAACTTTGATATTTTAAATGGGACGCACTGTATATTTTTGCTTTTTTGGATTCTACTCGACGAGCTGATTTCAACGAGGGGTCACACTTGGTATCTTGGAGTTATAATAAAGGCTGTACAGCCACTTAAAAATTACAAAAATTAATCTGTAGTTTTTATTATGAAAACAAGGTACCACTTGTGCCCCCTACTCGTTGTAATCAGTTCATCGAGTAGAATCCAAAAATGCAAAAATATACAGGGTGTCTCATTAAAAAAAATATCAAAGTTTTTGGTAAAATTTGCGACGGTGCAGCGTTGAAAATATTCTCACATTTCGTAAACATTACAAAAATTCGGCAACAATGTCTATTTATGGTGACGTACATCGAACTTTGTTTTGCACATACTATATCTAATTCTTCTATCTTCCAACTTTCTATCTTCTCTTGACTACTTCTATTCTTCTACTATTTACCACTTTTTTACATTCTACATTTTGTAATTAAATTTTAAAATACTCCTGTTTTAATAATAATTAATTATAATAAAAAAAAACACTTAACCAGCTGTACACTGCCAAGAGTACTATCGACCTAGTTTTAAATTATAAACATATTGTACTATTCGTGTCAATTTAGGATTAAATCGACTACTTATCGATTAATTAATTGAGTAATTATCTGCCCAAAGACTCTAAATTTACGCGTAATTGTGATTGTTTTTTCGTTCGTTAGAAGAGTAATTTTATGTACCACTTAACATGTAAATACCTCGATGAGAAAACTGCCCTGTATAATTTTTATTTGAATTATTGATAATCGCATGGCGATTGATCGAAAATGGCCGCTTCGCTCGGATTACTTCACGAAAAATATCTTATATATTTACATTAGATATTATATGAAATAAATGTATCTATGAGATAAAAAAAAACGTAAGAGCACTGTTATAGGGACACTGTTTTTGTTAATATTGTATTTGCGAAGTGTGTGGAGTTACCAACTGTTTTTATACGTCAAAACAGAAATTTCTATTTAAATCTAGTTATCGTGCACTTTGACAGTTTGTTGTAATCAATAAACTTGACATTTGACACTTGACACTTAGTTCATATGTCACTAGATTTTCGCAGTGTCCTTGTAATGGCGCCGAGAAAATTATGTAATGACTGCCAATTTTGTACGTAAGTTACCAGTGCAACCAAGTATGTGTACAAATTCGTCGTTCCTTTTTTATTTTGAGACTATTACTCTTTTTCATGTGTACATTACGAAAGATATACAATTTGTTTATATTTATTTTGAGTAACAGTATATGTTTTTGTACAAAAAAAAATTTTATAGTTGTACTTACTAGTTTTGCGCGCCGGCTAGATCCGTTATTATTATTATTATTATTATTATTATTAAATCGTTCGTTTTTTTTTTCGAAGGAGATTCGCATTTGACAGGTCCCGATACGTCACGCCTAATCTGACACGAAACTGTTTCGACAGCGATGTCATTAAAAATCCTTTTTAAAAAATTGTATATAATATAGTAGGTATGTAGGTAATTGAATTTTGTGTTGGATTATAATTGTGTTAAGTTAAACTTCCGGATTCTATTTTTGTGCATCTCAAGAGTATTCGGACCGTAAAAATGGCCTTTAAGTGATATATACATATATACACGACGGATCTAGTCGCCCGCGTAAATTTATATAGAGAAAAGAAATCTATGATTACCTGATGTATCGTACATCGCCTTGAGTTACCGTTATTTCTGTTAATTAACATAAGGTTATCTGAGCTTGTTTATTAGAAAATAAAACAAATTATTATTATAATTCAGCGTTTTATTTACACTTTTTGAATAAATCTAATGCCAACTGTCAAAGTCAAATAATTTATTTTAGATAAATCCAGGCAATGCGATTGACATGTATGTGTGTTTGATGTTGCCTAACTATTAGTAAAAGTAAATATACGAAAAAAAGTAGTGATTAAATTAATAAAAAAGTGTTCACAATCATTAACCTTCTCATCATTGCTGTATACTGTATATCGAGAAGGCCATAATAGTAACTGTCAAATCGAAAATGTAGGATAAATATAGGCAACTCAATTGACATGTACGTGTGATTGGTGTTGCCTAACTATTAGTGAATATATGAAAAAAACAACGAGTTGTATTGGAAATCGGAAGATAATTTATTATTAATTTGGTCATTGAATGTTGATGTAGTGAATAAATAAGCATACAATGTAGGTGTATTTTTATTTGTATAGCAACACGTGTGCGAGTCATGTTTTGACTGAGAAAAATGGGTATTTTTAGCTCGAAAATGGTAGATTTGTCTTCACCTAAAGCGCAAGAAATATACGCCCTCATCAAGGAGAATAAAATAGTTATATTCTCCAAATCGACCTGTCCATATTGCGATCTAGCGAAAGAGGTTAGTTTCAATTTTAATTAAAAATTTATCTTGTTTATCGACTAATTTTTCGCAGTGCTTCGATAAGATCGGTGTACCATATTTAGCCGTTGAATTGAACAAAAGAGGCGATGGTGGCGAAATGCAGAGCATTCTAGGTCAAATGACAGGAGCCCGAACGGTAAGTTTGTTCACGCTTGCTAGATTCGCAAATTTATTTACATAACAATCGAACGTTTTATCAAAGGTGCCTAGAGTGTTCGTTAAAGAAAAATGTATCGGAGGAGGCACTGACGTGGAGTCCCTCCTACGTTCAGGGGAACTAGCCAGAATCGTCGCTTAACATGACAATTTAGCAGTAAGAAATAGTAAATACAAATTATTTATTTTAGATGTTAATTATTGCGCTAATTGTCGTCATTTAACACTATCTTATAATGAGTCGCGAAGTAGCGATAATATTTAATTGCTTTTATTAAACACATTGTTCGTCGAAATAAACTAATGTTGCCGAATAACATACATTCGAAAATTCCATTCCCTTTTTAACCGTCAATAAAAACTAACCACGTACTCCGTACTTTGCATTAGAGTTAGAGTTGGCTGTTTGTCAAACTAGTCATAACCTCAAATCACCTTTACGAAAATAGTACAAAGGTAACTGCGATAGAGCGAAAGTGTGATAGTGTTGGTGTGGAAAAAATGGATATTCCTTACGGGAAAGTGCTCGTGTACGTTCTGACGTTCATGGGGTACATCTACAGCGGCTACGGCTCCGGGTTTTTAAATAATCTCCGGGACGCCGTGCTAACAGCTGAAAGTGTCTTCGGGGATGTTTTCCATAATTTCGTGAATGTGGCAAAGAAATTTCGCACCATGTCTGATGTATTTGATGCAGCCGTCGAGGAGGAATGCATTTTTAAATGCCCCAATAGTACGTATAAATAAATATAAATAATTATAAAGTTAGAAGTGACGTTATGGCGGTGGCTGGACGAGCCTATGCGTTAGAGGCCATCGAAATTGGAATTATATTTTATCGCGGTCGATTGTAAATGTTTATTTGTTTAATTCGTTTTAAAGCGTTTATCAGTTATTTATAGTTTTTAAAAGGTAATTGTTTAATTGGAATATTTAGTATGAATTTGACAGTTTGACATTTAACATTCTTCTTTTTTGTAAATGTCTGTGACATAACTGTAGCTCCACAAATTGGAAGATTGTTTATACAAAAAAGAAGAAAAACTAGTAATAAGCTGAGTGTAACTTGACGTTTCCCGTTTCGCACAAATTCTAATTTTTATTAAGTAATCACCAATGTTATAACAAACAGCGATTTTTATCAACAATCTTAGCGTAATTGACTAATATTTATAGTTTTTAAAAGGTAATTGTTTAATTGGAATATTTAGTATGAATTTGACAGTTTGACATTTAACATTCTTCTTTTTTGTAAACTCACCGTCTGTGACATAACCTTAACATATTGACAGTTAATTTATACAAAAAAAGAAGAAAAACTAGTAATCAGCTGAGTGTAACTTGACGTTTCCCGTTTCGCACAAATTCTAATTTTTATTAAGTAATCACCAATGTTATAACAAACAGCGATTTTTATCAACAATCTTAGCGTAATTGACTAATATTTATAGTTTTTAAAAGGTAATTGTTTAATTGGAATATTTAGTATGAATTTGACAGTTTGACATTTAACATTCTTTTTTTTTGTAAACTCACCGTCTGTGACATAACCTTAACATATTGACAGTTAATTTATACAAAAAAAAGAAGAAAAACTAGTAATCAGCTGAGTGTCACTTGACGTTTCCCGTTTCGCACAAATTCTAATTTTTATTAAGTAATCACCAATGTTATAACAAACAGCGATTTTTATCAACAATCTTAGCGTAATTGACTAATAACCTTGCGTAATTACAACGTGCTGCGGTACTCGCGTCATGACAAGTAACAGTTCGCAGTGAAATTCATCCACTAAAACAACATGATATCAAGCAGGCCCATTGCGAGAGGGCTCGCCAAGAAATTGAGGAACTCCCCGTGCTTGAGGACCTACTTCAGCGCCACCAGCTTGCGCAAGGAACCCGCCCGGAAGACCGCCTTTAGTTTCGATAACTACGATTGCATAGGCTTCGATCTGGACAACACCCTGGCACGATACAAAATAGGCAACATGCTGGAAATGGAGTACAAAATAGTGGCCAATTATCTAATAAGACAGAAGAACTACCCGGATGAACTACTATCGAAATCGATCGATCCCAATTTCTTTATCAAAGGTTTAATTGTAGACGATGAGAACGGTAACTTGATACGAATAGCCTCCGATGGTACTATATTACAAGCTATGCACGGTACTAAATTATTATCGGATAAAGAACTACTAGATTATTATCCGAATAGGCACTGGGAAGCCACCGATTTGTTCATCGCAGATCCTCTGCAAACGTGGAACGGTCCGGTTTCCGACGTAATGCGAACCCTACTCGATTACTTCGATATCGTAGTGAGCTTAGCCTTCGCTAGAGCCGTTGACACAGTAGACAAATACCAGGGGAGTAAAAAAGCCTACGACATTTGGCCCACTCTGTTCGATGCTCTGATGTACATGTTCAATCGCGAGCATTTCGAGGAGAACATGGGCGAGTACTTCCCCGAAATGAAGCGCAACCCGCAGCGGTACTACTACAAATGCAGCGACAACGTCCAGAACTGGCTGCGCGAGCTTAAGGGTAGAAATAAGAGGCTGTTTTTGATCACGGGGGCTCACGCTGATTTCGCGAATCATACAGCCACTCATACGATCGGAGAGAACTGGAGGGAGTTTTTCGATATCGTGGTGTCCTATGCGAAGAAACCCGGGTTTTTTACGCAACAACGCGACTTTATAGGCCTTGATGGGCGGTTTAAAGAGCTCACGGCTGTCTCTACAGAGGATTTGCGACAAGGTGGGATGTATACGTATGGGAATTGGAAGGGTTTGAGGCAATTTCTGGCGAAATTGAGCGACAAATCCAGCCCTAAGTTCCTCTACGTAGGCGATAATTTGATACAAGATATCTACGTGCCTCATGTACACACCGAATGCGATACCGTTAATGTTTGCGAAGAGATCGAAGCCGAGAGTACGATGGGATTCGCCGATCATTCGCATCCTGATAAACAGTTTTTGTCTTCTACCATTTGGGGATCGTATTTCCAATGTAAGGTGTCGAACAAGACCAGCGTGTGGTATGATTTGATGAAGAGGCATTCGCTGATGTGCGTTCCGAGCGTCGAGTATGTGGCTAAACATCCCGTGGATTATCGATTTGAGTCCTTAGGTTAATTGCGTGTATGTTTTAATTGTCTGTGATTTAGTCTATTAAGTGAATATTTGTGTAGACTAGATTGTATAAAGATGTATAAGGGTAGCTCGCGAATTTTATTCGTATACCTACTATAATTGAATAAGTTGTTAAATGTACTTATTCTGTAGGTTTTTTTGTAGATTATAAGTAAGCTAATTTGCGTCCTTTAATTCGTGTTCTTTTGTTAGTTTTTAATTCGTTGATTTAAAAGATTTGTTTGTTAACACTGTGTTGTTCAATTGGAATTTTTTTAAGAGGATTTTTTTAATAATTTGCTAGCAAATTAAAGCTATTTGTGTTCTAAATAGTATTATGTGTGTTCCAAAGATCAAATGTTACCAATATTGTTTCTCGTACAGTAATAAAATTGTAGTAAACTAACGCATTTTCGGAATTACGTAGATTTCCGTGTAAATATACTCGTCATTAGTTAATTCGTTTTTTATTTATTTAAATCACAAAAAATTTCATTAATTAATTCAAAATAAAGTGCATTATGAGAAAACAGTGTAATTAGTGTTGCATGCGCAAAACTACTAGTTTTGGTTCGATAGAATGTCACTATAATAAAGTTGGCAACGTGTGCGTGCGAATTTGACACTTGGTTTTTTTTGTGTTCAAAATGGTTATTTTACGAAATTCAAATTTATATTAAAGCTATTTGTATTGTGTTCTAAATAGTATTATGTATTTTAAAGCATGGTATTGTGTGTTTTAAAGCGCATCCAAAGATTACCAATATTGTTTTTGGTAAGTAATATCTTGCACTTTTTGGGAACTACATAGATTTCCGTGTAAATGTACCCGTCATCAGTTAATTGATTAGTTTTTATTTGAAACTTGAAACATCGAGGTACTTTCTTTAGTTCTTCCACATAATTTGTGAGTACAATAAAAAAGTGGTGTATTATATGTTGCATAACTACCAGGTTTGCCTCGATTACAATGAAGTTGGCCACAATTCACAGATTCACACAGAATTTGACATATTTGACAGTTGACTTTTTGTGTTTCAAAATGGCGATTCAAAAATTCAAATTAGAGAAATAAATTTCGCTATTAAAAGCGTAATTATCCTACCAAATCAACAACGGTACAACTTTAGGCTATTTAATAACAATTTTTACTAATTATTATCTCTTAGATGAAGAACCCAGACCGAACAGGAACCACATCCCGACGGCCGACGGTTGCGGCTCCCTGGGGGTGAAAATCGACTCGAACTACCTCCCGGTGGGCCAGATGACGAAATGCTGCGACGAGCACGACATTTGCTACGACACGTGCAAGAAAAACAAGGAAATCTGCGACGTGGAATTCAAGCGGTGCCTGTACAAGTACTGCGAGGGTTACGGGGGCCCCGTCGCCCCCGGCACCGTCATCAAAGGTACTATCTACTTTTCGATTATTTTCGAGTTTTTTGAATGCATTTTTGTGGATTTCAGCTTGTAAAGGGGCCGCGAAGATGTTGTTTACTGGAACTCTAACGCTCGGTTGCAAGGCCTACTTGGACGCTCAATCGCAGGCCTGCTACTGTCCTTCGACTAATAAGAAAAATGCCAGGAAAAAAAAATTCACGCAAGGAGACGAATTATAATTTATTTACTATTAATTATTATTAAGGTACATTGTGTTGATTTTTTTTATTTGTTATTAATACCAACGAAACGGGTGATTTGAAAAAAAAGTCTCGTTTAATTTACCGTCCTGTATAATCTATTTATTAATGCTATTTTAATTAACGCATGCTCTTTTGGATGCATTATCGTCTATTTTAAGTATCTTGAAGTACTCGAAATGAATGCACACACAATAGCTCTACGTTATAATTAAAAGCTACTCGGTAAGTACGCAATTGAATAAATATAGATTCTGCAAATACATTTTTTAATTGTAGATTATCCAGTAGAAACATGTCGGAGGAAGTTGGGGCTTGCGAAGTGTGCCAGATTCAATCGAAGAGGAAATGCTCGTCTTGTAAATTGGTGTTCTATTGCAGCGAGGAGCACCAGAAAGGGGATTGGAAGGAGCACAAATCCTTATGCAAACCGTTTGTGGTATATACTATATTAATAATTTATATGAATTGCATGTACACTGTGTCCCATTTTGGTCGCGACTGGGGAGTATCTCGGTTATTAGACTTGATAGGACATTGCGGTTTTCGCGAACCTCTACTACTTTTTTGTCAAACTTACAATGGCATAAACAGATTTTTTAAATCTCTTTTCATTTTTCAGTTACAGGGCGATAATGAAAATTCTGACTTATTCAGCCACCCCCGTATCTCGTTTGCTATTGAAGATATTTTAAATGTGTAAACTGATTATTATGGATAATTTTACGTTGAATTCAGTGACGTCCTTAGTTTTTTTATGGGGGTTACCATTTCTGAAATATGACAACAACTTGTAATTTTTTTAATGGAACACCCTGTATTTTTATTGGCCATTAAATTTGTAATTTTTTTCTCTTTTTAATGATATGGCGCATTCTATATTTTCAATTTCATTAGAACGCTCAAAAATGAGAATAACTATTTTATTCGAAAAATGGTTAGGGAGATATGCAGAAAAAACAAAATAAAATACTTTTAGAACAAAAATAGTTGTTGAGAATATTAAATAAAACATTTCTACAATTTTTTTGTTTTTCCGCATAGCCCCCTAACCATTTTTATAATAAAATAGTTTTTCTCTTTTTGAGCGTTTTAAGAAAGTTCAAAATATAGAATGTGCCATATCATTAAAAAGGGGAAAAGTACAAATTTAATAGACAATAAAAATATAGGTAGTCCTATTAAAAAAATACAAGTTGGTTTCATATTTCAGAAATGGTAACCCCCATAAAAAATCTAAGGACGTCACTGAATTCTACGTAAAATTATCTATAATAATCAGTTTACACATTTAAAATATCTTCAATAGCAAACGAGATACGAGGGTGGCTGAATAAGTCAGAATTTTCATTATCGGCCTGTAACTCAAAAATGAAAAGAGATTTAAAAAATCTGTTTGTGCCATTGTAAGTTTGACAAAAAAGTAGTACAGGTTCGAGAAAATCGCAATGTCCTATCAAGTCTAATAACCGATATACCCTCCAGTCGCGACCAAAATGGGACACACTGTACATAATAGATAATTTTTTTTAGGAGGATTATGCGAAAGACCTCGGTAGATATCTCAAAGCGACTAGAGATTTGAAACCAGGCGATGTGATCTTCTCCGAAGCTCCATTGGTGTTCGGCCCGAAGCCTCATCGAATAGAAGACGGGGCTTTCCCCTGTGTAGGATGTTGCAGGTAGTGTTTTTTTAATAATCTTGCTAATTATTTAATTAATTGTTGGAATTTTAGGTTGCTTAATGACCAATCGTGCGAACGATGCCCCGGCTGTTTATGGCCAGTATGCAACGCCAAATGCTCCGGATTAACCACGCCGAATCGTCATGGATTCGAATGCCAGATTTTACGTTTGAGACCTTCCACCGAATTGACTTCGTTTTATAACTTTTATAGGCATAATATATAACTACAGTGCTCAACAATTGATAAGGATCACAGTCAGAAATAGCCAGAGTTTCTAGCAACAGATTATTATAGATATTATGATGATATTATATTATAATAGATATTATGATAGATTATTTTTCTAGCAACAACCAAAAATAAAAAGCTGTATCATCAATTTAAATTAAAAATAGTCAAAAAATAATTGTGATCTTTATCAACTGTTGAGCAGTGTATTTATACCATTAATTACATATATATTGTTACTAGATTCGACGTGTTGATAGTTTTACGAGCTATGTACCTGCAGAAAGCTAACCCGAAGAAATGGGATGTTGTTAGCAAGCTGGAAGACCATTGCGAAAGCAGAGGACCCGGTAGCGCGGTTTATAAGTAAACCAACTAAACTAATTACACTACAAAATACTTATTTATTTGTTATTTAGGGACATTGAAGAAAAAATTGCCCTTTTAGATTACAACTACCTGAAGCCTTTGAGAGATTTCGAAAGGAACACCGATCGATCGATCATACTCGACTCTTCACCGGCCACCATACATAAAATTTACGGTATTTTGGACGTAAACGCCACAGAACTCACCGAAGACATCGACGCCATGTTGCTCTATCCCACCGCCTCTTTAATGGAGCACAATTGCACCCCGAACGTGCTCCAGCTCATCGACGAAACCCAACACTTCACCATAACGGTTAGAGCGGCCTTGCCCATAGAGAAAGGTAGCTACTAGCTACAATTATCGCAAACTTGCGTTCACAACTGCACGTTTGTGTTTAGGTGATCACATAGCTTCGATTTACACGCACATACTGTGGGGCACGGCGGCGAGGAGGGACCACTTGCTGCGCACGAAGTACTTCAGATGCGGCTGCGAGAGGTGCCGGGACCCGACGGAGTTTGGGACTTATTTGAGCGGTTTGAGGTGCATCGGGGGCGCCGAAGGGGACCTGTGCGGCGGGGTGCAGTTGCCGCTGAAGCCCGCGTTGGAGGAGGGAGCTTGGATGTGCGATAAATGCGCCATTAAGTTGCCGGAAAAGGTAGTAATACAGTGAGCTTATAATGTATGTGGCTGTGTAATATTGTTGCGTTTTAGGATGTGATGAAGTTTGTGAACCATCTCGGAGAGCAGGTGGATAAGGTGATGTCGAAGACTCCTCGTTTGAGGGATTTGGAGGATGTGTTGAGTAAACTGTCGCATTTCCTGCATCCCAATCACTACTTGATTTACAACGTGAAGCACTCATTGGTGCAGTTGTTGGGTACCGAAGAGAACGTGGAGTATTCGGTGGACGATTGGTTGAAGAAGATGAATTTGTGCGAGGAGTTGATTGCGATTACGAAGACTTTAGATCCTGGGAACGCTAGGTAATAATTTACACGTGTACCTTTCTATTTCTACTATTTTGATGTGATGCGATTTTTTAGGTTGAGTTTGTACCTTGGAGTGTTGTTGAACGAGCTGTTTATAGCACAGTTTAAGGTGCTTACGCGCACGTGGGAGAATCCGACGCAGAATTTGTACACGGAGAAGTTGAAAGGATGTATTAAGGACACAATCGAAGAAAATAAGAAAGTTCTTGAATACGAACGGCGAACTGTATCCGGTAATAAATTGTATGATATTGTTGTTAAAAATGATCAAATTTACAGGAATTGGTGCGAATTGAATTCGCAGTAGAATTAATAGAAATTGTAATAGAAAATGTACTAACATTTAGATGTTAATATATAAATATTTTCAAAATATTAGTCGTTTTCTGTAAATACCTGATGGTTGCCTACCTATTAGTGTTTTAATTGGTTTGTAAATGGTGGTAAAATTATTCTGCAAATCGGTATAGTTTCCTGCAAGTGCTTCAGAATTAGTTCTTTATCATATTCTTAGATGGCGCCACCGATTTTGTAAAGTTTATAAATAGACAGGTTAACCCCAGGAGCGATCAGTAACTCCTCTGCCACGGTGGGGGTATGTCGCTCGTCTTCATGATCAAATCAACACGATAATAATTAATGTAGTAGACTCCCTGTTGTAATCTTCTCAACTAAATAAATGTAACAATTCTTGATATTACTGGACCCATCCGCCATCCCCGACCACCTACCCTACCACCTATCTTACTTATATACTTTTCTTATACGATACTGTGCGCGACATGCATGCATTCCTTTATGGCGCTATCTAGTGTTAATTTTTAAGGCACTCGGTAAACATGACTTTAAAATGGAACCCTGAATACGGGCCAGTGACTATAAAGATGAAACAGACATAATCGAGCGGGGCTTTCTCTAAGGCGCGGAGCCGCGGAGGCTTCATTTACCTTATGAATAAATTTATTTTATTTCCAATTATAAAGTAAAACAATTTTAAATAATGAACAAAATATAATTTATTGATAAAGATACAAAGATGCATTAATAGCTAAATACATAAATAATATACAAGTATTGCGCGTACTCCCGACCAGTCAGCTCAACACAATGCGTTCCGACTGAACATTTTTTGAGAACGCTGGTCTACATATTGCATAATATAAATAATAAGTTACATATAAATTATAATAATAAAATAACTACATAACATATAAAGGTCTTGCTTGAGAAAAAAAAAAACACACAAATTAAATAATTATTAAATAACAAAAAAAACTCCATTCTTGCATCGGTCAAAAAATAGGCACACGATTTAAGGAAGAAAAACAATGAAAAAAGCGGTAATAAAAATAATAAATAAATTAGCACGGAATGTACTGCTGTGACCGATGACGCGAAAAAAATGTATATATACCTAACCTAAAGAGTTTTCAGCACAACATTCGTATAAAACACACCTTTTATAAAGTTAATTTATTAGAAAAAAATCACACAATATCAAAATCACTCCGCCTACTATCAAGGCGTGATATTATTTGTAATATAAATACGACATTGCAATTTAAATCAAGTCTGAGTTGGAGTCGAGAAATTCGGAATATATGGATCTTTGAAAAAAAAAACATCTATCAAAACAAATAAAAAAAAATCATTTTCAATACGAACTGAACAATAAACCCCCTTATATTTGAGTTTAGTCGGTAATCTTTCGGAATAAATACTGCGTACAAAATGAAAAATAGAAACGTTTTCAAAAACTATACCAATCGCTTTGGCGGTTTATTGCGTTAAAAAAGATCCAAATAACCAATTTTCAAACCACGTAAACGAACAAAAAAAAAAAAAAAATAATAATAAACGCACTACAACATCAAATCGCTGAACGCCATGATTTGCCTTTCGAGCAGCTTATTGAACACGGGCAGCCTCTGATCGTCGACGCCGGGCGAATGCAGCTCCGGCTCGCTGAAGAACGACCCCATCGACGACGTGGGACTTTGGCTCAAACTGCACGGCGGACTGGGACTGTCCAGCGACAAACTCGGACTCAAAGCGGCCGGCCTACCCTGCCCCCTCACCGCCGTCGCCGACGCCGACCTGTTCCCCTTGGGCTGCTGCTGCTGCTGCTGCGCCGCCGCCGCCGCGGCCGCCTCCTCCTGGTTGTGCACGAAGTGGCAGCGCGGCCCGTACGGGCAGAACCCCACCGTGTGGTAGGTGCGGCACAGCTCCGTCTTGTACTTGGGATGCCTGGCCAGGCTGCGCAGCTCGCCGATGCCGTGGGCGAACTGGCACTTGTCGCCGTACTTGCAGACGCCGAACTCCTCGAACGGCCGGCAGAGCTCCGTCTTGTAGCGCGACGTGTTGACGGTGGTGGTGGCGGTGCAGGCGGCGGCCGCCGGCGCCGAGACGGGCGGCGCCGGCGCCGATTGCGTGCGCTCCAAGCGCCGGTGGTGCTGCTGCGTCAGGTTGCCCAGCAGCATGGCGGCCAGCTGGTTGGAGCTGGCTTGGCCCACCATCGGGCTGGACGCCATCCGCGAGAGGGTGAAGCGCATCTGGGACGCACCCAGGGGAAGGTGGCTGGATTGGCCGTGATCTGGTGATAAACCGTTCTGAAATCAACAAAAACGAACCTTTAATTCTAATTATTCTTTAGAGTAATTAGTTAATTATAGAGGGTGTCCCAAAATTTGTGAACGAAACTTCACCAGGTTGAAGTTGTAATTTTGGGACACCCTGTATAACAAAAAATAGAGTAGTAATAGAGTGGAATAGATGAGGGCATAGTCTATTACACTTCATTTTGTGTTCTGTGTCACAACTGCCAAATATGACAGTTTAATGAAATAAATTATTTTGCAACTATTTTAAGTAAATCTAAGAAATTGTGAATCAAATGTGTGTAACATTCGCAATTTAATTTCCTATATTAATCGCTCGTTTGAATAATAAATTATTATAACTTTGATGTCTATTTCACAACTGCCGAATATGACAGTTTAGTGTAATAGAATAGGGCCTACTCTATTACACTAAAGTAGGAAATCATTTCGACTTTTTGCGTTCTGTGTCACGACTGCCAAATATGACAGTTTAATGTAATAAATTATTTTGCAACTATTTTAAGTAAATCTAAGAAATTGTGAATCAAATGTGTGTAACATTCGCAATTTAATTTCCTATATTAATCGCTCGTTTGAATAATAAATTATTATAACTTTGATGTCTATTTCACAACTGCCGAATATGACAGTTTAGTGTAATAGAATAGGGCCTACTCTATTACACTAAAGTAGGAAATCATTTCGACTTTTTGCGTTCTGTGTCACGACTGCCAAATATGACAGTTTAATGTAATAAATTATTTTGCAACTATTTTAAGTAAATCTAAGAAATTGTGAATCAAATGTGTGTAACATTCGCAATTTAATTTCCTATATTAATCGCTCGTTTGAATAATAATAAATTATTAACTTCACAACTGCCGAGTATGACAGTTTAATGTAATAGAATAGGGCCTACTCTATTACACTAAAGTAAGGAATTATTTCGACTTGGTGTTCTGTGTCACAACAGCCAAATATGACAGTTTAGTGTAATAGAGTTGGGAATCAATTTTTAAGCATAGAGATGTAGTAACAAACGTTACAAAATAACAGTTATTTTGTAACTATTATTAATCTATGAATTCAGTAAATAGTATGAGCTTTAACGTTCGAAACGAAGAGGCTTTATAACAAAATTCGCATTAGTTAATTATACAGTGTGTCCCAAAATTATAGTGAACGAAACTTCAACCATGTTGTAGTTGTAATTTTGGGACACCCTGTATAACAAAAAATAGTCTGTTTCTGGCGCCGCTATTATCCACGATTTATCGGGTGAAAGTGGTCTCGAAAGGTAGATGACTCAGTTACGCGTCGCGGAATACCTACTAGAGAATATACGCGGAGGAAAAAAAATGGAAGACAACAACGAAAACGAACGTTGTTTTGATCGAGCCATCTACAATTATGTTATGACAAAGAGAAAGAGAAACGGGGACTGTTCTATTCTAGCGAGTATACTATAGTAGGCGAAAAATACGCCGCAGGTACGTCATAGCCCACAGGAGAAAATTAGTTGGAATTACGCATTAAAATAGTAGAAATCTGGGCTGTAATCGTTATGTTATATGACACAAAATTTTGTAGTAATATTCTCGAGTATAGTTTGTGCAAAATAAAGTTAGATGCACGTCACTAATGTCGTCATATTTGACAAGCATTGTGGCCAACTTATATAAATAAATAAAATGAAATAAATGACGTGCATGTAACTTTGTTTTGCATAAAATTGCATGAAACGTAAAAGGCGATTTAAAACAATATGGCGAGAGAGTCCGGTTCTGTAATCTTATGCTGCTTTCTCGGCAATTGACTCCGAGCTTTTGTCGCTAGCAAAAATTAAAAGTAAGCAGTATAGAAAGTATATAATGCAGACTTTTACTACTAAATGCATACGATGCGACTACGTTGTGATTTTATTTTATATCTCGCTTAAATATCCAATAACGCTCTAATACAGCTCCAGTACTTTTCGTACAATGACAGTTATGACATAAAACAAAAATTCTTATGTTTTGTGTCACAACTGTCATTTTTGACAATTGCGAGTAGAATAGAGTTGGGAATCATTTTTTATATATAGAGATGTGGTAAAAATAACAGTTATTTCGCACTAATAATTTTAAATGTAAATCTGGGGTTGAATGAATGGGTTTTTTACATTAAAATTCGAACAACTGCGGTATTACTCAGTAAAAAAAAATATTCATAATCTTATCAATTTTATGCAGATTAGCGTGGTGCAAAGACATTGTTTTCAAAATATCTAACCATTAATAATTAATCGAATTAATAGAAATTTATAAACGTAAAGTCCACAATTTGAGTCACGTCTAAATTTAGTCGCGCCGAGCCGGCATAAATTATTCAAATTCGTTTCTAAAAAAACCAAAATATACGCTCGTATTTTCCTTTTATTACGTTTTTCTTCAGCAGATAAGTATAATATATTTTTCGCTCGTTCTGACGTCAATAATGGACGAGCGCTAATTTAAGCAATAAACAATATTTTATCAACGGATGTTGTATACGAAAATAATTATCAAAAACACACTAAAAACACGCGTAGGTCGAATTCGAATACAAAAAAATTACTCATCAATTTCTGACGAGCTGTAATCAGAAGCAGTAAAAGGCCGAATTAGAAAAATTTTATATCCACCGTAATTGCAAAAAAAAGTAAAAGTTAAACATTTACATAACACCGGCAAGAGAAGACAATCAGTGAAGCGACGTTGCCACGTCGTCGCGATTTTCCCCAACACTTGGGAATTGTGTGTTCGTGACAAATTGGAAATTAGCGCGAAATTCGTGCCCGGCTTGCAAATGCGATGTTATTCGCGAATGCAAGGCGAAAAAATTTCGACGGGCTACGATAATCACGATTTTATCGTGTTTACCAGATTGTAAAATTGTTACGGTGCATTATTTTTTTTTTATTCTCGTCATTCTCGCTGAAATACGTGGAAATAATCGAATCGAAAAGTGCGAAATTCGTTTAGTTTAGTCCATTTTTACATAAATTGCAAAAATTGTATCGCAATCCCCCAGACTATTTCACGCGAAATTTAGTTTCATAGTAAGGGCGATTCGGTTAAAAAAAAAACGACTTTTACACTATTTATACAGTTGATATATAAAATAAAATTCGAATTGTACAACAATCTCTAAAATTAATTCGGACGGTTCACAAATGAAAAGTCCAAAGGACAAGTGGCCGCGTCTTCGCCGGAGCGATGGAAGACGAGCTTAAACGGTCCCGAGAATGAATTGGGTGTAATTTAAAAATCGGTCCCCGCTCATTGGCCGGGAAATTAAGATATTATTTTTCGTAGCGATACAGTTACGTCATTCAATTTATCAAACGCTCGAAATTAGCCGCGTTATGGTCGCTAATTGTGATAAATTACGCGACTCGCCCTGTACTTAATGCTCCAAACGGGTAATTAAGTGTAAATGTAAATATCCAAAGCCGCCTTTCTCTTCTAACGCCACAGTTGCGCTGGGAGTAAATAATTAAAGATTGTTAAACTGGTGCAGTTTGGGAGTGTTTTTTTTGGGACGCCCTGTATACTTCACGGTGTTTGAACGAACAATCACGACTAATTCAAGCCGATTTCATAACGAAATCCGGAAGCATGCTTTCACTTTTTTTTCAGTAATATTTTTCCTATTCGATCAATGCGCAAACTTACACACACGCAAACCGGTTGCGTAGCCACAACCGTAAATTCGCTTTTGTTATTTTTGTTATTCGAAAATCTAAAATATCCTCGTTGTGCATTTCCTCATTCCGCGGGTCAAAAAACCCGAATTAATAAATAAATAAAGCGCACTGTGACATTATTTTTACGCACGATTTTATCGAATTTTCGAGTACACGCGAAAATTATTTTCCACTCGGCGAAATTATCGCTATTTCGACGCCGCTTCCCCCCACGAAAAGAGATATAAAGCGACGTTGCCGGTTATCGCTTTACGCACGCCAAACCAGCCGTTTCTTATCTGATTCAGCCGGTTCCAAAGAATAAAATTTCCATGAAATGTGTGCAATTTAATTT
Source organism: Phyllotreta cruciferae (assembly GCA_917563865.1). Lineage (NCBI taxonomy): Eukaryota > Metazoa > Arthropoda > Insecta > Coleoptera > Chrysomelidae > Phyllotreta > Phyllotreta cruciferae. The sequence goes on along the minus strand of OU830620.1, from coordinate 3,437,263 downwards.
CCTATATTAATCGCAAAACAATTAACACGCAACTGTTAAATATAACAATTTAGTGTAATAGAGTAGTAATAGATGAGGGCATAGTCTATTGCACTTCATTTTGTGTTCTGTGTCACAACTGTCAAATATGACAGTTTAATGAAATAAATTATTTTGCAAGTAAATTAAGAAATTTCAATCAAATGTGTATAACATTCGCAATTTAATTTCCTATTTTAATCGCTCGTTTGAATAATTATAAATTATTAACTTCACAACTGCCGAACATGACAGTTTAATGTAATAGAATAGGGCCTACTCTATTACACTAAAGTAAGGATTAATTTCGACTTTTTGTGTTCTGTGTCGCAACTGCCAAATATGACAGTTTAATGTAATAAATTATTTTGCAAGTAAATGAAGAAATTTCAATCAAATGTGTATAACATTCGCAATTTAATTTCCTATATTAATCGCTCGTTTGAATAATAATAAATTATTAACTTCACAACTGCCGAATATGACAGTTTAATGTAATAGAATAGGGCCTACTCTATTACACTAAAGTAAGGATTAATTTCGACTTTTTGTGTTCTGTGTCGCAACTGCCAAATATGACAGTTTAATGTAATAAATTATTTTGCAAGTAAATTAAGAAATTTTAATCAAATGTGTGTAACATTCGCAATTTAATTTCCTATATTAATCGCTCGTTTGAATAATAATAAATTATTAACTTCACAACTGCCGAATATGACAGTTTAATGTAATAGAATAGGGCATACTCTATTACACTAAAGTAAGGAATCATTTCGACTTTTTGTGTTCTGTGTCACAATTACCAAATATGACAGTTTAGTGTAATAGAGTTGGGAATCATTTTTTAGCATAGAGATGTAGTAACAAACGTTACAAAATAACAGTTATTTTGCAACTAGTATTAATCTATGAATTCAGTAAATAGTATGAGCTTTAACGTTCGAAACGAAGAGGCTTTTAAAACGAAAAGAGTGCTTGGAGAGCAGAAAAAAAATAAACACATATATATTTTTTTACCCCGACCGGTCGTTTTATTATATTTTTTTTTCGCTTTCGGATAATTGATGCGAGAGGATAAAACCGGGTTTAAACTACCTGCCATATTTCAAACCAAATAAACAGGTATGGCTACAGCAGGTTTTCAGAGTGCGCCGTGCGTTGTGTACTTTGTATTCAAGGATCCATCTCTCATGCTGAAAAACCGGCTTCACGTCATTTTTGTAGGTAGGTAGGTAGGTAGGTAAGGTAGGATTATAAAAGGTACGAGTTACCTGTCCCCGAGGGTCGGTAGGTGGAAGATAAGAAGAAGAAAAAGGGCACCCCCGACTATAAACCGAAAATGAGGATTTGGGGAATTTCCACTATTTTCATTTTAATTTTGTAAGAATAATCTATGCTATAATGTTAATAGTTCTTCGAATTTGCTCGCTTTAATCCTTATTCGAAAAAGGACTCGTTGTTGTATAAATTTTATTGTATACAGGAAGAATAAAACTCATCAAAATGGTCTAGTAGGCAATGTAATTAATGGACAATTAAGTATCAATTTGATGATAAATTTGGCTAATATTGTAATTCGTTTTATACAGAGTGAGTAGAACAAATTAATAAGCAATTCTAATTTAAAATATTCATTTTGTTGAGTATATTATAGCAATTTTCAAAAAACAATTCTACTCAATTAAGTGCGAAAAAAATCGCTTAATTAACCATTAATTCGCTCGTAAAAGGAACGATTAATCGCAGAAATCTGGAATGAGATTCAAATCGAATTCAATGCAACGTTTTTTTTTCGCATCTACACGAAATTTCCGGAAAATAATGGCGCCTAATTAATTCAACGAGGTTGGTAGTTTTATTTCATGGATAAATAAATAATTTCCTCTTAAAATCAACAAGATCTAACCGAAACAAGGTTGTTTTATTCAAATGAATAAAATATCAAACGCTCGGTATACCTACAACAATTTTAATTAACCCGCAAAGAATTTGTATAAGTTTTTGAATAATTTCCGATGCGTTCGAGTAATTTCAACCCTTTTAGGAATCGTTAGCGTAAAATTAAATTGGTATATACAGGCACACAAAACAAATTACAATGATAATTAGAATAATTGGAAGAAAACAATTTAAAAGGTGCAAAGTTTGAGTGTGTATGTATGTAGTTATTAAAATTAATTGCGGGAAATTTTCGTACAAACTAATCGCTTAAAAACCTGAAATCGAGTTTCTTCTTTTTACCACCGGTTTTTTTACCATACACTTTATAAATAATCCCCGATATTTCATTATAATTTCGCTTCAAATAGTTTGTAATTAAAATATTGAACTTGCACCGAGAGCGGCATAAGAAATTATTGGGTCAACTCGCTAATTATACACCTCTAAAGAATGCTCTATTAATAGAGCGAGGTGTAAATTCGTAAAATGCTCAAACGCCGCGAATTTTAATGCAATTATAGTCTATTCATAAACGAGGCGCTTGTAATATTGCCCAAAATCCAGCCTACTAGATGGGTATGCTCGTTTATGAGCAGATTATAATTTGAATATGTTAAGGAAAAGTTTCGAGTACAAAACACGTGATAAGAGCGAACATAGAAACAGGCACTGACGTGTCGGCGAATGTTCGCAACACATTCGAGGAATTCATTTTAGTAGAATTGTAAATAATTAACTCACCTTTATCAAACTCTCCCCGAACTCGTACATGGTGTTCTGTTGCATTATAGCTGTAGACATTTTAAAATATTCCAATAGCGACAATCACTCACAACAAAAATTCGAAAAAAAATATATATAATAAAACACTCTTCACACCGATTCTGCCTCGTTTTAGGGGGAAGACTCGCTTTCTCGTCGAAACTAAAAATCAACTCGTCGGGCGATATTTGACGATGTTTTCTTGCAAAACGAAAAAGTGCGCTGTTCCACGTAAACGCAGCGAGACCGCGTGTGTGCTGTGTGTGGCCTGTTGTGTGGCGTATCGACGCTTTCGCTCTACCTCTACGACTGAGCGGTGTGGAACTGGTTGAAAATTTTTGTATTTTTCTACCGAGTCGCCTGTTGCTTCGCCCGATCGCCTCCCACCACCGCGCCGATGCGATAAAGCCGGCTCCACCGGTGGGGGAATTGTAAACTTTTAACTCAGCACAACTCGGCTGTGTTGCCAAACGCTCCAAAAGATCACCCAAAATTCGGATTTATTAGTCGAATGTCTTCTAAACAAGAGGCTCGAGTTGATTGTCGAGATGGCTGGTTGTGTTACTTTGCAAGAGGCCACGGGAATCAACCCTAGCTGAATGCCTTCTAAACAAGAGGCTCGACTCGAATGTTAGGATGAAAGGAACGCGAATTTGCTGTGAGGTGATGATTTGCAAGAGGCCAAGTAATTCGAAAAATAAGAAGAATTGTTCTCGAATGCTGCGCGAGCTTGGCTGCGAAATATCACCTACACTCAGGATTAATTTAGTAACATTAGCTGAATACGTTCTAAACAAGAGGCTCGAGTTGATTGTTGAGATAAACGCAAATTTGTTTTCAGATGGCTGGCTGTGGTGCTTTGTAAGAGGCCACGAGAATCAACCCTAGCTGAATGCCTTCTAAACAAGAAGCTCGACTCGAATGTTAGGATGAAAGGAACGCGAATTTGCTGTGTGGTGATGATTTGCAAGAGGCCAAGTAATTCGAAAAATAAGAAGAATTGTTCTCGAATGCTGCGCGAGCTTGGCTGCGAAATATCACCTACACTCAGGATTAATTTAGTAACATTAGCTGAATACGTTCTAAACAAGAGGCTCGAGTTGATTGTTGAGATAAACGCAAATTTGTTTTCAGATGGCTGGCTGTGGTGCTTTGTAAGAGGCCACGAGAATCAACCCTAGCTGAATGCCTTCTAAACAAGAGGCTCGACTCGAATGTTAGGATGAAAGGAACGCGAATTTGCTGTGTGGTGATGATTTGCAAGAGGCCAAGTAATTCGAAAAATAAGAAGAATTGTTCTCGAATGCTGCGCGAGCTTGGCTGCGAAATATCACCTACACTCAGGATTAATTTAGTAACATTAGCTGAATACGTTCTAAACAAGAGGCTCGAGTTGATTGTTGAGATAAACGCAAATTTGTTTTCAGATGGCTGGCTGTGGTGCTTTGTAAGAGGCCACGAGAATCAACCCTAGCTGAATGCCTTCTAAACAAGAGGCTCGACTCGAATGTTAGGATGAAAGGAACGCGAATTTGCTGTGTGGTGATGATTTGCAAGAGGCCAAGTAATTCGAAAAATAAGAAGAATTGTTCTCGAATGCTGCGCGAGCTTGGCTGCGAAATATCACCTACACTCAGGATTAATTTAGTAACATTAGCTGAATACGTTCTAAACAAGAGGCTCGAGTTGATTGTTGAGATAAACGCAAATTTGTTTTCAGATGGCTGGCTGTGGTGCTTTGTAAGAGGCCACGAGAATCAACCCTAGCTGAATGCCTTCTAAACAAGAGGCTCGACTCGAATGTTAGGAAGAGAGGAACGCGAATTTGCTGTGTGGTGATGATTTGCAAGAGGCCAAGTAATTCGAAAAATAAGAAGAATTGTTCTCGAATGCTGCGCGAGCTTGGCTGCGAAATATCACCTACACTCAGGATTAATTTAGTAACATTAGCTGAATACGTTCTAAACAAGAGGCTCGAGTTGATTGTTGAGATAAACGCAAATTTGTTTTCAGATGGCTGGCTGTGGTGCTTTGTAAGAGGCCACGAGAATCAACCCTAGCTGAATGCCTTCTAAACAAGAAGCTCGACTCGAATGTTAGGATGAAAGGAACGCGAATTTGCTGTGTGGTGATGATTTGCAAGAGGCCAAGTAATTCGAAAAATAAGAAGAATTGTTCTCGAATGCTGCGCGAGCTTGGCTGCGAAATATCACCTACACTCAGGATTAATTTAGTAACATTAGCTGAATACGTTCTAAACAAGAGGCTCGAGTTGATTGTTGAGATAAACGCAAATTTGTTTTCAGATGGCTGGCTGTGGTGCTTTGTAAGAGGCCACGAGAATCAACCCTAGCTGAATGCCTTCTAAACAAGAAGCTCGACTCGAATGTTAGGATGAAAGGAACGCGAATTTGCTGTGTGGTGATGATTTGCAAGAGGCCAAGTAATTCGAAAAATAAGAAGAATTGTTCTCGAATGCTGCGCGAGCTTGGCTGCGAAATATCACCTACACTCAGGATTAATTTAGTAACATTAGCTGAATACGTTCTAAACAAGAGGCTCGAGTTGATTGTTGAGATAAACGCAAATTTGTTTTCAGATGGCTGGCTGTGGTGCTTTGTAAGAGGCCACGAGAATCAACCCTAGCTGAATGCCTTCTAAACAAGAAGCTCGACTCGAATGTTAGGATGAAAGGAACGCGAATTTGCTGTGTGGTGATGATTTGCAAGAGGCCAAGTAATTCGAAAAATAAGAAGAATTGTTCTCGAATGCTGCGCGAGCTTGGCTGCGAAATATCACCTACACTCAGGATTAATTTAGTAACATTAGCTGAATACGTTCTAAACAAGAGGCTCGAGTTGATTGTTGAGATAAACGCAAATTTGTTTTCAGATGGCTGGCTGTGGTGCTTTGTAAGAGGCCACGAGAATCAACCCTAGCTGAATGCCTTCTAAACAAGAGGCTCGACTCGAATGTTAGGATGAAAGGAACGCGAATTTGCTGTGTGGTGATGATTTGCAAGAGGCCAAGTAATTCGAAAAATAAGAAGAATTGTTCTCGAATGCTGCGCGAGCTTGGCTGCGAAATATCACCTACACTCAGGATTAATTTAGTAACATTAGCTGAATACGTTCTAAACAAGAGGCTCGAGTTGATTGTTGAGATAAACGCAAATTTGTTTTCAGATGGCTGGCTGTGGTGCTTTGTAAGAGGCCACGAGAATCAACCCTAGCTGAATGCCTTCTAAACAAGAGGCTCGACTCGAATGTTAGGATGAAAGGAACGCGAATTTGCTGTGTGGTGATGATTTGCAAGAGGCCAAGTAATTCGAAAAATAAGAAGAATTGTTCTCGAATGCTGCGCGAGCTTGGCTGCGAAATATCACCTACACTCAGGATTAATTTAGTAACATTAGCTGAATACGTTCTAAACAAGAGGCTCGAGTTGATTGTTGAGATAAACGCAAATTTGTTTTCAGATGGCTGGCTGTGGTGCTTTGTAAGAGGCCACGAGAATCAACCCTAGCTGAATGCCTTCTAAACAAGAGGCTCGACTCGAATGTTAGGAAGAGAGGAACGCGAATTTGCTGTGTGGTGATGATTTGCAAGAGGCCAAGTAATTCGAAAAATAAGAAGAATTGTTCTCGAATGCTGCGCGAGCTTGGCTGCGAAATATCACCTACACTCAGGATTAATTTAGTAACATTAGCTGAATACGTTCTAAACAAGAGGCTCGAGTTGATTGTTGAGATAAACGCAAATTTGTTTTCAGATGGCTGGCTGTGGTGCTTTGTAAGAGGCCACGAGAATCAACCCTAGCTGAATGCCTTCTAAACAAGAGGCTCGACTCGAATGTTAGGATGAAAGGAACGCGAATTTGCTGTGTGGTGATGATTTGCAAGAGGCCAAGTAATTCGAAAAATAAGAAGAATTGTTCTCGAATGCTGCGCGAGCTTGGCTGCGAAATATCACCTACACTCAGGATTAATTTAGTAACATTAGCTGAATACGTTCTAAACAAGAGGCTCGAGTTGATTGTTGAGATAAACGCCAATTTGTTGTCAGATGGCTGGCTGTGGTGCTTTGTAAGAGGCCACGATGATCAACCCTAGCTGAATGCCTTCTAAAAAAGAGACTCGACTCGAATGTTAGGAAGAGAGGAACGCGAATTTGCTGTGTGGTGATGATTTGCAAGAGGCCAAGTAATTCGAAAAATAAGAAGAATTGTTCTCGAATGCTGCGCGAGCTTGGCTGCGAAATATCGCCTACACTCACAGGATTAATTAGTAACCATAGCTGAATGCGTTCTAAACAAAAGGCTCGAGTTGATTGTTGAGATAAACGCAAATTTGTTGTCAGATGGCTGGCTGTGGTGCTTTGTAGGAGGCCACGAGAATCAACCCTAGCTGAATACGTTCTAAACAAGATGCAAATTTTTGTGAGATGGCTGTGAGGTGAACATTGCAAGAGGCCAATAAATGCAAAAAATAAGAAGAATTTTCCTCGATTTCTGCACGAGCTCCATTTTCGATTGATCACTCTTTACTCAGAATATTACAATACAAAAATACTACACAAATTGTAATATCATTCACCCTTGCGTTAATAGTAGATATAGATAGTATTTCCCAGGACATATTAATTCCGAAAAAAGTTGACCTGACCTTTACAATTTAATACTCGTTAAAAAACCACATACGCCATTATATTCAAATTAACTAGTATGTGTCAGTATGAATAAAAATACAAAATTGTTGTTATTGTTTCCATCGGCTAATGCTGTTCGTTTAATGAATGGGATAATTACAGCACACATTTTATAATAGCATGTTCCAGCTTCTCCATATCCCGACCAGCACCAATCTTGCTCAATTAGAGGATTGGTTTATTTTATTAATTTTAATTACTAATTAGCCAAGACGTCCATACACAAATAAGTTCAATTGCAAAATGGTTTTACAACTCCCTATCTTGGTGAAATTGAGTTGATGATGAAGAGCAGGAGATTGGAGATTTGGTATTAAAATTTCGGTATTTTTAAGTAGGTTATCAAAATACTTATCGAATCCTATTTTAAACATGTTCCATCGTTATCTCGAAGTGGCGAGATAAATTCCCGTGTACAACTTCGAGTAGTTCATTTACCTTGATAAATTTTCGAGTTAAACGTCGAGAGAAAATCCCATTATTTTTATTCATCGATTCCCCAATAACGTCAACAAATTAATTATTTATTAATCGGGCATTTTAATCTACATTCATTGTAATTAATTAATATTATCTTCCGAGAATAAGTAGTATAATACTCGATGAATGCGAGCATAAAATTACTAGCTCGACTCGTTATCTTATCGAAAAAGGCGAAAATAGACTGCTGGGTAAATATTGTCTTTCCTCATCTCGTGATTATATTTTATAATTTTATACACCGTTTTCTCACGTATTCGATGTACTCGACAATTCGAGTGCGGCGCTTGACGTGTTAAAAACAATCAATTTACATATACAGCGTGTCCCAACATTAGTCTCCCAAAACGGTCTCTCCTTTTTCTTCCCCTTTAAAGAGGCTTTAATTTTGGTACACCCTGTATATTCACATATTTATTTATTCCGCTTTAGTTGTTATTTTTCGCATCAACGACAATTTTCCTGTATAGCATTAACTCGACCAGCGAAATGACAAAAATCCAAGGCCGCGCATCGAAAAAAATATAATAGCCGCGAATTTATTAACAAATACTTTTGTCGAGCGTTTGAATTTTTCGAGTTATTATAATATACAGTCGCCCTGGGGGGGGCATCGTTTTGCGCAAATTACGCACGTATGGAGTGGAAGAAAAATATTGGAAAATAAATAAAAATAAACGACTCGGCGAGTCACGAACGTTCGAAAACGCGAATGAAATAACAAATTGCTCGAAAAATCCCGATCGGTGTTTTTTTGTTTGGGTAATTTTCATTTTTAATGTCGTTTCTCAGCGAAAAAATCGTTAGAATTGTGTCGTAAAACGATTCATTAATAGTCAACTTGTGCAAAAAATGCAAAGTGGAGTAGAATGGAGAAGACCACGACTTTTTTTTTAATTTTTTTTTCAAAACCGTGTGTTCTAGGAAGGCGCGTAATGAAATTTTTATTTTTTTCTGTGGCCAAATAAGGCCGCAATTAATTTTTAAATTTTGAAAAACGTCATACAATCGTCATACACTCTGCTCCAATCAAAGCGAGAGTTTCAAAGAGAAGTCACATTTAGCAAGTTTGCCACGTTTCCTATTACTCTTCTTTACTCCACAAAATGTGCGTTTTTTGTATATTTATTGCAATAAACATTTTCTGATTTATCCATTTCTTCCATTACCTAATGGATAATTCGATATATTAATACAGAAATAACATCTTAATCTGTATAAATTGTAACCGATTTTCGTGTTAAAAACACAAATAATGGTACTGAAAAATTTATTTGACAACATTCTTGTCAAGTTCAATATTATCAGTAAAGTGTTTTGTGCCGAACTGATGCAATTCCTGTAATTTGTTTTGTGCATTTTTCAGAAAAATCTGACAAATGACAGTTTGATTTTTGTTCGTTTGTCTATTCTTTGTTACTGCGTTTGAAAATTCATACTATTTACTATACAACAAGACGTAAGTGGTTTATGATTGGTTGATAAGGTATGAGTCAAAACCCGAAATTTTTAAATTTCGAAGGGCTATATCTTTTTAATTATAACACATTTTGAGCAACTGAAAACGGTTTTGAGCTCTAATAAATCATTTCTAATCGTATCTTTTGCCGAAATCCGAATATCTCACATCGTGGTCTTCTCCATTAGAGTAGAGTAAATCGCTGAGAATAGTAGATTAGATTGGAACAGAGTAGAGTATATTCAGAATAGATTTATTTTAGTGTTGATCTAGAGTAGATTTAGTGTAATTTAGTGTACAGTAGAGCAGATTTAGAGTTGAATCAGATAAGATTTAGTATAGATTTAATTTATTATCGATCCAGAATAGATTTTAGTGTAATATAATGTCCAGTAGAGTAGATTTAGTGTAGATTTAGTTTAGAGTTGATCCAGAGTATGTTTAATTTAGAGTAGATTTAAAGTTGATTATTCAGAGTAGATTTATAGAGTAGAGATTTATTTATAGAGTCTAGCAAATTCGACAGGTATCTTACATACTACGACTAGACTAAATTAATAATTTTCTAATCTTCTTCCCTGAAAGTTGCGTTAATAATGTAACATTTTTGTCGCAGTTATCCAACGTTTCTCACATAAGCTCGAGCAAAAGAAATTTAACACGTTGTATATACGTGTGTAAGTATAGAAATAAATAATAAAAAAAAACGAGATCTTCATCGCCATCGGTGAGACCGAAAGTGAAAGTTTTTAACCATTTCGACCGTTCGACGACGAAGAAACATTTCTGAATTATGTTATACCCGCCATTACGCAACATGCAGGAAATCAAAAGTCCACTTCTACAACACACCGGTACCATTTTCAGGAGATTGTAAATTATTTTTTAATGCGTATTTTAAAACGAAACGTCTCGTTGCGCGTTGTTTGCTTTCTCGCATCAAGAAAACGTTTCTCCATTTCGCTATAATACTCGCTTATTCGATACCACCGCGGTCATTTATTTTTTTCCATTCACAAGCTAAAAATTTAATGACAATTGACATATGACAAGTGACAGTTGACATATGACAAGTGACAGTTGACATATGACGTGTGACAGTTGGCATATGACAGCTGACATATGACGTGTGACAGTTGAAGTGTCTGGTCGTCCGCCTACTGGGACGAAACGCGTTCGTAATTATTATTAATTATTTCGAGCGACTGATGATGGTTTTTTTTTGTTTGTTTTGGCGTTGTTAAGTTGGAAGATGATTCGTTTTAAAACGTCTGCAGGCTAATAAATGGACTCTTTTATTTGTTTCGAAGGAAAAGAAAGGCTCTCTCGGATGTTTTTTAGTTCTCGCAAGGGATCGTCGAGCGCTAAATATGCTGCGGTGTATAGTCGGTGGGGTGAGATAATGTTCGTTGGTAAATTTGTTCATTATTTAATGAATATTTCGATTGATTTGCACTAATTTTTCTTACTATATAAATCGATTTTTATGGAACAATTATCATTAATTTAGGCTCAAAATAGCGACATATGAATGCAAAATCTTACTCCCTACTTTAATTTCAAACACCTCGCCCATGTACTATAAAAACGAACATGTTTGTTGTAAATGTAAAATGAGCAAGTGTAAATATCTCGTTCGTTTCATTAACCACATGTTCAGCAGTGCCTTCGTAAACAGTCGCTCATACAAAACTCTGTTAAAAAAAATAAAAAGAGAATTTCTGTGGATCTTTTCTAAAAGGGACGGGTTAATTGGTTTAAATATGTCGCGACCAATTCGAACTCAATTAACCAATTAGCCTTCTTATAGTTTGCGCAAAATAAAGTTACCACTGACGTAAGTACACGCACGTCTAACTTTGTTTTGCATAAACTATATTATAATTTGCATTAAATAGTTCACACAGCTGTACGCAAAAGTTTTATATTTATTTATCAACAAAACAGGAAGCTCGAGCGAGCTTGTAGAAACAATAAAATAAAAAATACTGCGGTCTCGTATCCACGCATTTTATTACATATTATTTTTTTTTGTGTGTGCTCGACGAACGGACGATTGCGCTATCAGTCGAAAAGTATGTTATCGAAAAATTATGCATTACTTAAATCGAAATGTACAGATAGTTTTAGGTATAGCGTTGTTAAATGTACTGTACACAACATACTAGAAATATGCTGCGATATTACTAAAAAAAATATATATATACAGGGTGTGTGTACCAACACCCTGTATATATGAGTATACATCCCCTAAACACATTCGTTTTTCTACTGATTGGGGGCCTCAGCTTCTGCGGCTATTCGGCCCACTGGTTCACTAATAAAAAATTGATTGGCCTTTACTGTTACATTACCGAAGCTACAATAAGATTAAACGGTGTACCAGGATTGATTAGGTGCAATTCGCCTTTGCCTTAACCGATACGCAATTATGTATTTTATGCGTCCCGGTGTAACGCGTGCAGTCGAGTTCGACCTCGATTTAAGCAACAAGCCAACGACCATTCTCAATGTTAACAAAGACGAAAAACCAATGTAGAATTTGTATATGTATAGGCGAGTTTCTACGTCAATTTCGGCCTTACAATTTCGCCTGGGCGAAACTCCCCCGGCGGTGGACGTGTTAAATTCAACAAATAGAAATAGGTTGAGTAGACACTACTAAATAGGTTTAGATTGACTAGACACTTCCAGTTGGTAAGTAGAGATTTGATATGGTGCATTTTGCGCATCATTTGATACAGGGTGGTCGAAATTTGTACACTGTGTTCCATTTTGGTCGCGACTGGGGGGTATCTCGGTTATTAGACTTGATAGGACATTGCGGTTTTCGCGAACCTTTACTACTTTTTTTGTCAAACTTACAATGGCACAAATAGATTTTTTAAATCTCTTTTCATTTTTCAGTTACAGGGAGATAATGAAAATTCTGACTTATTCAGCCACCACCGTATCTCTTGTGCTATTGAAGATATTTTAAATGTGTAAACTGATTATTATAGATAATTTTACGTAGAATTCAGTGACGTACTTAGTTTTTTTATGAGGGTTACCATTTCTGAAATATGACACCAACTTGTAATTTTTTTAATTGGACACCCTGTATTTTTATTGGCCATTAAATTTGTAATTTTTTTCTCTTTTTAATGATATGGCGCATTCTATATTTTGAATTTCATTAGAACACTCAAAAAAGAGAATAACTTTTATTCGAAAAATGATTAGGGGGCTATGCAGAAAACCCAAAATAAGACACTTTTAGAACAAAAATAGTTGTTGAGAATATTAAATAAAACATTTCTACGATTTTTTTTGTTTTTCCGCATAGCCCCCTAACCATTTTTATAATAAAATAGTTTCTCTCTTTTTTGAGCGTTTTAAAAAAATTCAAAATATAGAATGTGTCATATCATTAAAAAGAGAAAAAAATTACAAGTTGGTGTCATATTTCAGAAATGGTAACCCTCATAAAAAAACTAAGTACGTCACTGAATTCTACGTAAAATTATCTATAATAATCAGTTTACACATTTAAAATATCTTCAATAGCAAATGAGATACGGGGGTGGCTGAATAAGTCAGAATTTTCATTATCGCCCTGTAACTCAAAAATGAAAAGAGATTTAAAAAATCTGTTTGTGCCATTGTAAGTTTGACAAAAAAGTAGTAGAGGTTCGCGAAAACCGCAATGTCCTATCAAGTCTAATAACCGAGATACCCCCCAGTCGGGACCAAAATGGGACACAGTGTACATATTAACTAGTATATAGGATGTCCCATATTTTGCGAGACAATGTTAAAAGAAAATGAACCCTTTTCTTTCGTATATATGCATAAAGTTCGGTGATCTCATATTGAACAAACACATGTCTTCTCATTATCAGTTTTCATAGTTAAACACAGCTGCCGTATATCAAGTAAACGTTGATTCATTTGCGTGTATTTAATACACGTACACACAAGACTCGCGGCCAAGAAGTCGTGAATATAATGCCTTCCATTATAATCCCGTACGAGCGTATCCTTAATATTTTTTTTAACTCGATATACACCGAGTGTAAAGAGAAGTTAAACCCCGAGCAAATAGAAGAAACGCGTTATCTCGTTCGCCTCGAGAGAGATTGCGCATATTGTCGCACAAACTAGATTGTAATTATTGCAATGGAGAAGACCACGATGTGAGATATGCGGATTTCGGCAAAAGATACGATTAGAAATGATTTATTAGAGCTCAAAACCGTTTTCAGTTGCTCAAAATGTGTTATAATTAAAAAGTTATAGCCCTTCGAAATTTAAAAATTTCGGGTTTTGACTCATACCTTATCAACCAATCATAAACCACTCACGTTTTGTTGTATAGTAAATAGTATGAATTTTCGAACGCAGTAACAAAGAATAGACAAACGAACAAAAATCAAACTGTCATTTGTCAGATTTTTCTGAAAAATGCACAAAACAAATTACACGAATTGCAGTTAGGCACAAAACACTTTACTGATAATATTGACGTTGACAAGAATGTTGCCAAATAAATTTTTCAGGGCCATTATTGGTGTTTTTAACACGAAAATCGGTTACAATTTATACAGATGAAGATGTTATTTCTATATTAATATATCGAATTATCCATTAGATAATGAAAGAAATGGATAAATCAGAAAATGTTTATTGCAATAAATATACAAAAAACGCACATTTTGCAGGACTAAAGAAGAGTAATAGAAAACGTGGCAAACTTGCTAAATGTGACTTCTCTTTGCAACTCTCGCTTTGATTGGAGCAGAGTGTATGACGATTGTATGACGTTTTTCAAACTTTAAAAATTAATTGCGGCCTTATTTGGCCACAGAAAAAAATAAAAATTTCATTACGCGCCTTCTTAGAACACACGGTTTTGAAAAAAAAAATAAAAAAAAAAGTCGTGGTCTTCTCCATTATAGCGCGAAAACACTATCAAAACATCGCCTGATTATTAATGATTGATTGGCGATAATGTCGAGTTTTGTTGTTAGTTTTTTTAAACGATTAAATAGAGGAAAAATCGATTTTAAACGAGAACGAACAAGCGCTGTGGCGAGTCGAAACGAAATCGTCAACGTACGATAACCCAAAGCGCCCATAACCGGGCCCGATAAGATAAAAAGGAGCACATAGGGAAATTTTTCGAAAAACAAGCCAATTAAAAATCGTGAATTACTCGATAAAAATCGATGTCATTGTACTTTGAATTCAACACGTCCACCGCCGCAGCATCCCATTATGATATCATCCCATATACTTAAGAAAATCGCCCTGTATCTAATGTTGTATCAAAATTTCTATTTGTTGGTAGTGTCTACTCGACCCATTCTGGCGTCAACATACTGGCCCGGTAAACTATAGTGAATCGAAGAGGAAGAAGCGAGTGTATTCGCGAATGAAAACAACAGAACGAAAATACAAAATAATAAAAAAAAAACAAAACAACGCCGACTACGATCGCTTGTTTTCCAAGGCTAACACGACCGTACGAACGCGATTATAGGAAGTGAATAGTTTGTAATTTTCAATTCGAAGGTTGTTCAGCGTTGGACCCGGAACCCATATAGTATATTGTGTGTACTGTATAGTAATGTGGGATGGGTGAGATGGGTCGAATTTTACAAACGATATTCAAGGTTTTTTTGAATCTAGAACCCTTCGAGAGGCTACCGGCGATCGGAGCGTATAATAATATTAATTTATAATTTATAGTAAATGAATTCGAAAGAATATAACCCGAGATAAGGCCGGGGCGTCGATACCCCGTTATCAGTATATACATGTATACACGCCGGGCTTATCAATTTTAAAACAATGTAATATAATTTATATCGATATAATCCTAATTAAACGAAACCGGAGGAAAATAACAGAAACGCTTTTGTTTTTCAATTTCTAATTTTAAACCTTATCTTTATGTTATTTTATTTCGATATTTCATCTATAATGTTGTACGGAATCGAAATTGGAATTATTACAAAGCCATAATGTAATAAATAAGTAGTTTATTGTAAAAATATACATATATATGCAAGTAAAAGGAAAAATAAGACAATTTAATTCCAACATAACCAGTTTGGCCTTAAATCTCGGTTATTTGGGTATTTTTCGAAATTTTTTATTCTTCAAAACTTGTAGAAAATTGTTTTTTTAACAAAATGGTGAAAATTTCATTTTTTTGCCTCAATTAGTTTTAGATATAATTTAGATTTTTCAAAGGATAGCAATAAATTCGCTTTTTTTTCATGTAGGTCAAAAGGGTCAAGGTATCTCGAAAATTTGTGGTTTTTCAAAATTTTCCATTCTTCAAAACTTGTAGAAAATTGTTTTTTTAACAAAATGGTGAAAATTTAATTTTTTTGTCTCAATTAGTTTTAGATATAATTTAGGTGTTTCAAAGGATAGCAATAAATTCGCTTTTTTTTCATGTAGGTCAAAAGGGTCAAGGTATCTCGAAAATTTGTGGTTTTTCAAAATTTTCCATTCTTCAAAACTTGTAGAAAATTGTTTTTTTAACAAAATGGTGAAAATTTAATTTTTTTGCCTCAATTAGTTTTAGATATAATTTAGGTTTTTCAAAGGATAGCAATAAATTCGCTTTTTTTTTCATGTAGGTCAAAAGGGTCAAGGTATCTCGAAAATTTGTGGTTTTTCAAAATTTTCCATTCTTCAAAACTTGCAGAGAATTGTTTTCTTAACAAAATGGTGAAAATTTTATTTTTTTGCCTCAATTAGTTTTAGATATAATTTAGGTTTTTCAAAGGATAGTAATAAATTCGCTTTTTTTTCATGTAGGACAAAAGAGTCAAGGTATATCGAAAATTTGTGATTTTTTCAAAATTTTTCATTCTTCAAAACTTGTAGACAATTGTTTTTTTAACAAAATGGTGAAGATTTAATTTTTTTGTCTCAATTAGTTTCAGAGATAATTCAGGATTTTCAAAGAATAGCAATAAATTCGCTTTTTTGCCATGTAGGTACATTATGACAAAAGAGCAAAGATATCTCGAAAATTTGCGTTTTTTCAAAATTTTTCATTCTTCAAAACTTGTAGACAATTGTTTTTTTGACAAAATTATGAACATTTTAGTTTTTTTCATCTCACTCTAACCCACTGTAATTTTAATGTTCAACTCATAGAATTATTGACCATATTGCAAACTTTGCACTTGCCAGTTATGCTTAGTAATGTCAATGATTCTACACATTTTACTGTATTTCCCTTATATAGAAACCTTTCTATACACCTACAGTTGAAAAGAACACCCCCGGCAACACAATAAAACCCCAACCGGATTTCTACAAACCATTTTTTCCTTCTCTCCTACTAGACGTTTATTGTAATTTACAATGTCCCTAACGAAAAAAAAAACAGTCCCTTTTTATTTATCAACATTAATGGGGGGTTGTCTTGCACACGAAAGTGACCTTTCTTGACAGATGTTTAGCAAATGCTCCATACACCAAAAGTCCATTTCTATTTACACACAAATAAATCAATAAATAAATAAAAATGGCGTTTCCCAATCGCCCAGGCGTTGAATTACCCCGGCATCTAGATGCACGTATACATAATGCATAAAGTGCAATGAAACGTTTATTAATCATGTAATTGAATATTTTTCGTTGCGGCGTAATGTGCAGAAATTTAATGCCCGATAAAAACACCGAATACGCGCAATGTTTCATCAAAATTATTCGCTATACAGAGCGATTTATTTATCTAACGCCAAACTGATACCAAAAATAGCGAATAAATTCATTTTTTTACCATGCAATAATAACCCTTATATACAGAGCATTTAAAAAATGATATATCATCTTAACAACCGAATCTAGCAGGCTCAGTTAATAGCCTACTAGTACTGATAAGGAGTGCAAATTACGAAAGTTTGCGAGAAATCGAAAATAGAATTCAGTTGGCTCATCGAATTTTCCCGCACATATTTTAAAAATACGATGACCGGCTGGAAGACAAAGAAGATAAATTTATCCGCGAAATCTAATTCTACGTATGCGTATACGAGCGCGTGTTATACCTTCACTTTTGCTAACTTCAATGCTACAAAGAGAATATAAAATTAGCAGGCCGCGAGTGAGTCAGGGCCCTCTTCGATGAGCCGAGCGACTCGGTAAATGCAAAAGGTCCTCGAGGTGAGCCCGGGCGTAATGGCGTTATTATCATTATTTTTTTATTATCGTTGCGATTGTTCGATGGAAATGACGCGTAATTGAAAGTTACTGTTGAGTTAGTAACATTGGTATTAATAAAATAGTATATTAGTTGAATGATGGGACATCCTATATGCTATGTAAATACAAATGGAGAAGACCACGATGTGAGATATTCGGATTTCGGCAAAAGATACGATTAGAAATGATTTATTAGAGCTCAAAACCGTTTTCAGTTGCTCAAAATGTGTTATAATTAAAAAGTTATAGCCCTTTGAAATTTAAAAATTTTGGGTTTTGACTCATACCTTATCAACCAATCATAAACCACTTACGTTTTGTTGTATAGTAAGTAGTATGAATTTTCGAACGCAGTAACAAAGAATAGACAAACGAACAAAAATCAAACTGTCATTTGTCAGATTTTTCTGAAAATTGCACAAAACAAATTAGACGAATTGCAGTTTGGCACAAAACACTTTATTGATAATATTGACGTTGACAAGAATGTTGCCAAATAAATTTTCCAGGACCATTATTCGCATTTTTAACACGAAAATCGGTTACAATTTATACAGATGAAGATGTTATTTCTATATTAATATATCGAATTATCAATTAGGTAGTGGAAGAAATGGATAAATCAGAAAATGTTTATTGCAATAAATATACAAAAAACGCACATTTTGCAGGAGTAAAGAAGAGTAATAGGAAACGTGGCAAACTTGCATAATGTGACTTCTCTTTGCAACTCTCGCTTTGATTGGAGCAGAGTGTATGACGATTGTGTGACGTTTTTCAAACTTTAAAAATTAATTGCGGCCTTATTTGGCCACAGAACAAAATAAAAATTTCATTAAACGCCTTCTTAGAACACACAGTTTTGAAAAAAAAATTAAAAAAAAGTCGTGGTCTTCTCCATTTCGATCTCAAGCATGTCAAATCTCTATTTGCTGGAAGTGTCTAGTCAACCTAAATCCGTTTTAGTAGTGTCTACTCAACCTATTTTTGGGTGAAATTATTCAAAAAAATCCACAAAAATTGTTCGAAATATAAACAAAATTTGATCGATTTCAAATTAATCCTTCCCATCCAAAAAAAAACCTGAAAATGAGGCTCAAAACAGCCTCCTATCCATTTTAAGAAACCTGGTTTAAATCTGAATTAAAGTTGGATCTGGATCAAAAAATTAGCTAATGAAACGAGTGAACTTTGAACCATCCAGTGAATCAAAAATAATACCAATTGAGTACCTAAATTCACGAAAATTAAGCCGAAAACCGCCTCGCATTATGGAAAAAACAACTAAGCAAGTATAATATTTGTTATTTGTCCCATCTGACTCATTCGATTTTATTTATTTATAAAACAGTTACGATTAATCGAGACAGGAAGAGGTAGACCGATTATTATTATAAACAAATCGACTAAGCATATTTGCGCTGTAAATTACATGTTTTAATAACGAAAGTCGATAAGCAGAGCGATTTTATCGCGAATTAAAAAAGAAATAATAAAATGTAATGATTTTTTTTTGTTCCACAGCAAGACTTTCGCTGCCACTTTTATGTACAAATTTATTAACATTGGCAGCACTGATTATTCCAAGTTGACAACCCTTTGTCAAATAAAATAATTGGCCTTCTACGTCGAACGCATTCAGCGCGTAATCTCGATTTTTTATCGATAAAAGCGCAATTTCCAAAGAAAATGCCGATAACAATTTTATTTAAACTAAATAAAAAAAACAACCGGAATACACTCGGAGAATGAATAACATCCAAACCACCAACGTGACTATAAAAACCGGCAATTATAAACACAAAGCATTACGGCGAGTTGGAAAAAAAAAATACCATAATTACCGATTCTGTTTGATTACTGGATGAATCATTCTGAATAAATAAACGTCGATTTAATTAATTAAATTGCAATGCAGGCGCCGTAACAGGAGATTTTCACCAGAATTGAATTTCAAGAGAATTCCAATCAACAATCGTGGAAAAAGTAATGTAATCTACACGTTATTATACAGGGTGACCCACTGGTGAATAATATTCGTCCTGCTCTATCGATTTAATATATTTTCAACGCTGCGGCGTTGTCACTTCTACCGAAAAGTAGCAACAACTTTTGAGCAATATCCTAATACAAATTTAATATTTTGTGATTTTTGAGTGGCTGTATAGCCTTTATTACGAGACCAAGATACCAAGTGTGACCCCTCGTTGTAATCAGCTCATCGAGTAGAATCTAAAAATGGGTTATACTTGATATGTTGGTCTCGTAATAAAGAGTATACAGCCACAAATTCAACATCCTACAAATTCATTATTTTGTGACTTTTGAGTGGCTGTATAGCCTTTATTACGAGACCAAGATATCAAGTGTGACACCTCGTTGTAATCAGCTCATCGAGTAGAATCTAAAAATGGGCCTTACTTGATATCTTGGTCTTATAATAAAGGCTATACAGCCACAAATTCAATATTTTGCTCAAACTTCTAACCTGTCATCCACCGTGGGCCACCCTGTATTATACATGTCTCAGTGTAAAAAACAAATCTTCAACGCGACAATCGGTATACAAGCACAACCGATCGATCGTAAAATTTCGTTGTAAATAGTTACAGTCGCTTTTAGTCGTAAAATTCGCGAAATAAACCATTGTTTCGGCCGGCCATTTTTCCTCGTCCGCAGCCTTTATTAAATCGAGTTATGGGTTTTATAACGGGACAAATGCTTCCAGAGGGCACTGTATATAGAAATCGACGCCGCCATTAAATCATACACGCATTAAAATCTATACTATTCTTTTCGAAATTGCTTCATTCAATGTGCAGTCGTAAATTACCCAAAACAACGTCCATCTAAGAGTGCCGTGAGATAGATAAACAAGAAACGTTTTCCCGTCTTTGTCGCTCTTCCCCCACCAACTTCTCCAGTACGCTGCGTTGCCGGTTTGGTTGAAAAATACAACAATTTAACTACATTGTATGAGTGTTGACTACAATGTAGTTTTAATTTCGAAAATAACGCACTCCCCGTAAAATACGAGCCGTAAACAAACATAAATACTCTCGTGTTTACAATTTTTCGTTGAGACACCGAAATGTCGTATAACAGCGTCCGGTTACCGTGTGTACACAATTCCAAATCCAGAACCGTATTCACTCAAATCCCTATCTTTACATTAATTAAATTTATTGACAATATTCCGGGTATAGTAGCCGTGATTCCCCGAAGCTTAAACTTTAGGTAGTTATACAGGGTGTCCCAAAATTAGTAGACGAAACTTCTCTAAGTTGTAAACGAAAATTAGTTTCGTTCACAACTTTTGGGACACCCTGTACGTATTTAGTAGAGTCCGGTCCTGGTCCGGACGCCATTTTAACCGTGGCCTTGGCCTTCAAAAAGTATAGCGTGCTTTTTTCGCGAATAATATCCCCCCTCGAGCGTCGAGTAACCAAATAAAAGTTTCTACGTTTTTACGGAGCCCGTCTTCCCGGAATTCTACCATCACAGCAACGAAATCCGAACGAGTTTTCGCTTACTAATATATTAGATAAGCTTTTCTGGCTATATTATACGTTTTATCATTTATCAGTGAGACGTGTTTACGCCACTCTATGAGTTTTAGCGCGAAAATACCAAACCGTGTATAAATTATAGTCCGTTCGCTATCAGGCGAGAGAGTTATAGAACCTTCTTCAAGCTGTACACTGTGTCCCATTTTGGTCGCGACTGGAGGGTATCTCGGTTATTAGACTTGATAGGACATTGCGGTTTTCGCGAACCTTTACTACTTTTTTGTCAAACTTACAATGGCACAAACAGATTTTTTAAATCTCTTTTCATTTTTGAGTTATAGGGCGAATGAAAATGAAAATTCTGACTTATTCAGCCACCCCCGTATCTCGTTTGCTATTGAAGATATTTTAAATGTGTAAACTGATTATTATAGATAATTTTACGTAGAATTCAGTGACGTTCTTAGTTTTTTTATGGGGGTTACCATCTCTGAAATATGATTAACTTGTAATTTTTTTAATGGGACTACCTATATTTTTGTTGCCTATTAAATTTGTAATTTTTTTCTCTTTTTATTGATATGTCACATTCTATATTTTGAATTTTCTTAAAACGCTCAAAAAAGAGGAAAACTATTTTATTATAAAAATGGTTAGGGGGCTATGCGGAAAAACAAGAAAAATCGTAGAAATGTTTTATTTAATATTCTCAAGAAATATTTTTGTTCTAAAAGTATTTTATTTGGGGTTTTCTGCATAGCCCCCTAATCATTTTTCGAATAAAATAGTTATTCTCTTTTTTGAGCGTTCTAATGAAATTCAAAATATAGAATGTGCCATATCATTAAAAAGAGAAAAAAATTACAAATTTAATGGCCAATAAAAATACAGGGTGTCCAATTAAAAAAATTACAAGTTTTTGTCATATTTCAGAAATGGTAACCCCCATAAAAAAACTAAGGACGCCACTGAATTCTACGTAAAATTATCTATAATAATCAGTTTACACATTTAAAATATCTTCAATAGCAAACGAGATACGGGGGTGGCTGAATAAGTCAGAATTTTCATTATCGCCCTGTAACTCAAAAATGAAAAGAGATTTAAAAAATCTGTTTGTGCCATTGTAAGTTGGACAAAAAAGTAGTACAAGTTCGCGAAAACCGCAATGTCCTATCAAGTCTAATAACCGAGATACCCCCCAGTTGCGACCAAAATGGGCCACAGTGAATCAGAACTACTATCTATCTCTTGATAGCGAACGGAGTATAAAAGCACCAACATCAGCACACACTTGTCGGAGGGTTTCATTTTTCATTTCACCCTCCTTCGCCATCTTTAGGCCTCTTTCTTTTCGACGTATACAGCTACATATACAAGGCGCAGAAAACACATGTCTGGGTAGGAGTCGTGGGAACCTGCGACATGTGCATCGCAATAGGCCGTCCCAAAAAATCGTTTTCACTGCAACAGAATGGCGAACAGATGTCGGGAATAATAGGAAAGCGGCGTAAATTTAAATTGGGACACAACTTGTACCGTATTCGACGCGTTGGGGGTACAAAAAAAATGTGTACGTAAAAAAATTGGGGTAAGGGAGGGTTCGGAATTTTAAATCAGGTGCACGGGATTTGTGGTAGAGGATTTTTTGGTTATGCAGGGTGGCACAATTAACTAAATCCTGGTATAATAGATAACATTTCAACATTAACAATAGCTTCGCAAACAGAATTTATATCATAAAACCATTCCACACAAAAACTTAGATAATTCCGTATAATTTAGCTCGTAACATAAATTAATTTTTATGCGAAGTAAACAAGTTGTATTTGTGTATGCATACGCTTTTACAATCGGCTGAATTCGTTATTAAATCGACAAACAAAAACCATATTATTCAAACATTTGGCTCGCCCTGTATAAGTTTTCCTTTACGGTTTTGTTATCGCGGGGCACCATGGAATCGTACCAGGCAAAAAGGGCCACCGAGAAAAGGATCGAATTCACCCTCGTAAAAAAAAGATCTGTCCAAGATAAATAAATCTACCTCTTGTCAAAATCAAAACAAAACTCCACAAGTGTGCGGTTGAAAAAAATATACCAGGCGTATC
This sequence comes from Phyllotreta cruciferae, assembly GCA_917563865.1. Lineage (NCBI taxonomy): Eukaryota > Metazoa > Arthropoda > Insecta > Coleoptera > Chrysomelidae > Phyllotreta > Phyllotreta cruciferae. The sequence continues at coordinate 3,414,063 of OU830620.1, read as the reverse complement.
CGATAAATCCCCTTCGACTTTACGCCTAACAAATTTCATAATCGAGTAAGTTCTGAACCCCAAAAAAACACCAGCTAGTCGTTAAATATTATACGAGGAGCATCAAATAAATGCCTGTAAACTATTGTTAAATATACGAGGAGCATCGAATAAATTCTTGTCAACTATTGTTAAATATACGAGGAGTATCCAATATGTTCTTGTTGAAATAGCGTTCGAGAATTTTTCGTAATTATCGCGTTAAAGAGAAGTCGTCGAAGACGCGTTTTGTAAACAATGTCGTAATTTTGTTCATTAGTTTTTATGGTGACAGAACGAATAGGTGACCTTGATCTCTTATAAAACGGACCCACTTTAAAAATGTTGTAAGTCAATAGTCACATCCATTCATTAGACGAGTGATTTTTTCCCAACAGCTGACGCGTATCGGTTATGTAAAGATTTTTCTTCCTGGAAATTTCCATCCATCGAAGATAGAAATATCACGAATACAAAAACAGTGGATATAGTTTGTGCAAAATAAAGTTAGACGCACGTCATCACAAATTTACTACGTCAGAAATAGACAGAGTTTTAACTTTTATAAAGTTGCCCATGCACGACGCTGTGACGCAGTGACGTGCCTCAAACTTTGTTTTGCACAAACTATATATGAGCAAAATGGTTCTAAATAGTTCCGAACAGTTCTACTATTATTCTGGACAATTCTAAACGGTTCTAAGATTGTCCTGAACTCTTTCAAATGAACCCTGATCAGTTCTATTCTTATTCTGGACAGTTTTAAATGACTGTTGTTAATCAAATTCAAGAATAGTGCCTCAAACTTTGTTTTGCACAAACTATATATGAGCAAAATGGTTCTAAATGGTTTTGAACAGTTCTAAATGACTTTGGACAATTCTAAACGGTTCTAAGATTGTCCTGAACTATTTCAAATGAACTCTGATCAGTTCTACTATTATTCTGGACAGTTTTAAATGACTGATTTTAATAACATTCAAGAATAGTGCCTCCAACTTTGTTTTGCACAAACTATATATGAGCAAAATGGTTCTAAATGGTTTTGAACAGTTCTAAATAGTTCCGAACAGTTCTAAATGACTTTGGACAATTCTAAACGGTTCTAAGATTGTCCTGAACTCTTTCAAATGAACCCTGATCAGTTCTATTATTATTCTGGACAGTTTTAAATGACTGATGTTAATAACATTCAAGAATGGTGCCTCCAACTTTGTTTTGCACAAACTATATATGAGCAAAATGGTTCTAAATGGTTTTGAACAGTTCTAAATAGTTCCGAACAGTTCTAAATGACTTTGGACAATTCTAAACGGTTCTAAGATTGTCCTGAACTCTTTCAAATGAACCCTGATCAGTTCTATTATTATTCTGGACAGTTTTAAATGACTGTTGTTAATAACATTCAAGAATAGTGCCTCAAACTTTGTTTTGCACAAACTATATATGAGCAAAATGGTTCTAAATGGGTTTGAACAGTTCTAAATGACTTTGGACAATTCTAAACGGTTCTAAGATTGTCCTGAACTCTTTCAAATGAACCCTGATCTGTTCTATTATTATTCTGGACAGTTTTAAATGACTGATTTTAATAACATTCAAGAATAGTGCCTCCAACTTTGTTTTGCACAAACTATATATGAGCAAAATGGTTCTAAATGGTTTTGAACAGTTCTAAACAGTTCCGAACAGTTCTAAATGACTTTGGACAATTCTAAACGGTTCTAAGATTGTCCTGAACTATTTCAAATGGACTTGATTAGTTCTAATATTATTCTGGACAGTTTTAAATGACTGTTGTTAATAACACTCAAGAATAGTGCCTCCAGCTTTGTTTTGCACAAACTATATATGAGCAAAATGGTTCTAAATGGTTTTGACAGTTCTAAACAGTTCCGAACAGTTCTAAATGACTTTGGACAATTCTAAACGGTTCTAAGATTGTCCTGAACTCTTTCAAATGAACCCTGATCAGTTCTATTATTATTCTGGACAGTTTTAAATGACTGATTTTAATAACATTCAAGAATAGTGCCTCCAACTTTGTTTTGCACAAACTATATATGAGCAAAATGGTTCTAAATGGTTTTGACAGTTCTAAACAGTTCCGAACAGTTATAAATGACTTTGGACAATTCTAAACGGTTCTAAGATTGTCCTGAACTCTTTCAAATGAACCCTGATCAGTTCTATTATTATTCTGGACAGTTTTAAATGACTGCTGTTAATAACATTCAAGAATGGTTGTTTGTGAATCGAAAACCGACTATTTAGCATTCACGAAACAACAGTCAACTTCCAGACGTCGTGCGTACGGCGTTTTCTTATCGAAAAAGACCACGAGAACCATCAAAACTAAGTTCCATGTAAACTCGGAGAATCTACAAGTGTTCACGATCGACCAGTTCGTTCTACCATCTACCAGCATTCATTTCTAGATGCTTTTGTAACAGGTCCGCTGGCCTCGCAACAAGTGGCAACCGAGCGCGGCGAAAACGAAACCTTTTGCGACGTTGCCGGATGAGCTAGCGATTATTTCTCTCTACCATTTTGCTTTATTTTTTTTTCGCCTATAAATTGCACTTTAGCTTGTTAAGTCGTTGTGTGTTTTTGTCAGGCGCTTTTCGAATATTCGATAAGGATTTATCTGCGTTGACGAAAAGTGTATATGTTTTTTTTTTTCATTTCTGTTTATCTCGGCGAGATGAAATTTAATGAGAAAAATGATTAATAACGTTGTAAAACGAGACACTGGCGCGATTTTGTGTACAACAAATTGCGCAATTTTTTCCAACGCGATTTGAATTTCAAACGTATTTTTTTTCGTGTAAATTAAAGAGCGATTTAAAGCAGGTAAAAAGCGATTAAAGATTATGGAAATACCCGTATTCTTTCATCATATCTAATTCCTAACGCCAGACGAGAAATCTATCAATAAGAATAATTAATAATAATGTATTCAATAATTATAATTAAATTGTAGTAGTGTTATATTTAGTTGTTATACTGACGTAGTTGTTGTTATTGTTAATCGACTTTTTCAGTAAATTTTATTCAAAACAAATTGTTTACTGCTCCTAGCCTCAAGAAAATAAAGTAAAAGTATTTGTTTTTCACGTAAAAAATAATATTTTCTTTTAATACAACGTACTTTTCTTAAATATGCATATATTCAATCAAAGGAACGATTTTAAAAACCGACATGAATAAACCGAGGAAAAAAACAACAAAGGAATTAACATAAATTTGGTATTCACCTCATTTAACACGTCGAAATTGATATATTTTTTAAAGTAAATAACACGAATAAATATTTTTTAAATACAGGGTGTCACTCAAAAATCGCCACAATTCAAAGTGTTGTGTATAAAAAGTTGACCGATAACTTCCTTATTTTAAATGGGACATTAGTCGATTTTTCAAATGAAAAGCTCTAAATAGTCATTCTAAAATGGTCCTGGATAGTTCTAGTTTATCCTGGACCGTTCCAAATAGTTCTGTATTTGTTCTAAATGGTTCTAAGAGCATCCTGAACTGTTTCAAATGGTTCTAGTGAACTCTAAAACGGTTCTAAATGATTCTGTGCTGTTCTAAATGATTCTGGACAGTCCTAAAATGTTTTAAGATTACCCTGAATTGTTTCCAATAATCCTAGTCAGTTCTAAAACGGTTCTAGGTGATTCAGAACAGTTCTAATGCGTTCTGGACAGTTCTGGTTTATCCTGGACCGTTCCAAATTGTCCTGAATTCGTAAAAAATCTTATAGTGTTCTAAATGGTTCTAAGAGCATCCTGAACTGTTTCAAATGGTTCTAGTGAACTCTAAAACGGTTCTAAATGATTCTGTACAGTCCTAAAATGTTTTAAGATTACCCTGAATTGTTTCCAATGATCCTAGTCAGTTCTAAAACGGTTTTAGGTGATTCAGAACAGTTCTAATGCGTTCTGGACAGTTCTAGTTTATCCTGGACCGTTCCAAATAGTCCTAGATGATTCAGTTCTAATGCGTTCTGGAACAGTTAGAACATGCTAGAGCCACCCAAATTTGTAATATTTAAGTGGCTGTATAGCTTTTATTATGAGACCAAGATACCAAGTGTGACCCCTCATTGTAATCAGCTCGTCGAGTAGACTCCAAATATACAGGACGTCCCATTTAAAATATCAAAGTTGTTGCTACTTTTCGGCAGAATTGACAACGCCGCAGCGTTGAAAATACCCTGTAAATATACCACGTTGTATTCTTTAATGAAAACTCAATTACACGTAACATTAACAAGTAACAAACCTTTATTCGATACCTATTTACGTTTACGACCTATCGTAATAAAAAAATAACTGCCAACTATTTAACAAGCAGTAAACAAATTGCGCAATGTAGGAAATTACTTTTGCACCTACGGTAAACAATTACAAGTTCACTCTCACTTTTGACAATAAAATCGAAGGATTCCGATGGTTAGGAAACCTTTAAAATTGACCAGAAAATTCCCTTGGTGATCTCTATAAATAATAAATGCACCAGATAAAATATATTCCACATACAAAACAAACCAATTGTCAATGTTTAAACAGTTTACTTATCTGTTTCCTCTATTGATTGCGCGGCTGTTAATTACGAAATCTAACGAAAAAATAACAACACAACATATGTAAACTTCAAGTAAATAATGTAATTCCTTATTGTCGTTGGATAATAATCAATGCGGTTATTAAGAACTTGTCAATTGATCGCTATAAAGTCAATAAAAAAGTCTATTTTCGTACTATCGATATATGTAGGTATAAATATTTGCTCAAGGATTACGTGATGTGCAGTTTCGATTGAAAAATAAATCGATTTTTTAATCGTCGATTTTTTTTCGATTCGTGGTAATTTTCAAAGAAATTTTTCAGATAAATACAAATACGTCAATGCCTTCTAGACTAACCCCTGATAACATTTGACCCACTAAAGACGTTTCTTCATAATATTTTTCTCGCTTTATCGACGATCCTAATGTAATTAATTACGAGTCTCTGACGAACCATTTTTCTTCGACAATATTATTTTTTCCACTACATTAATGCGATAACGATTAATTATCGTTTCGGACTTATTTAAAAGTTACAGGGTTGCTTTTATAATTTCCACAAAAATTACATATACGAGGAACGCTCGATATATTTCGTTTGACACAAATTGTATACGAGGGTAGGATTGTTTGTTGATAAAAAGTACATATACGAGGCTGGCTCAATATATTTCTTCACAAAAATTCTATATGAGGCTCGCTCAATATATGTTTATGCTCAATATGTGTTTCAATCCGAATTTGCACCCCAAATGTTTGTTCAAATTTTGAAAAAATAATGCCAAACTAGTCAAGTTTAGAAATTTGACACATTTATTGTTACACCCTGTATATTTGGTTCGACACAAATTCTACGAGGGTTATTCGTAGATTAAAAAAATACGTTATACGAGGAACGCTCGATATATTTCGTTTGACACAAAATTGTATACGAGGGTAGATTTGTTTGTTGATAAAAAGTACATATACGAGGCTGGCTCAATATATTTCTTCACAAAAATTCTATATGAGGCTCGCTCAATATATGTTCATGCTCAATATGTGTTCCAATCAGAATTTGCACCCCAAATGTTTGTTCAAATTTTGAAAAAATAATGCCAAACTAGTCAAGTTTAGAAATTTGACACATTTATTGTTACACCCTGTATATTTGGTTCGACACAAATTCTACGAGGGTTATTCGTAGATTAAAAAAATACGTTATACGAGGAGCGCTCGATATATTTCGTTTGACACAAAATTGTATACGAGGGTAGATTTGTTTGTTGATAAAAAGTACATATACGAGGCTGGCTCAATATATTTCTTCACAAAAATTCTATATGAGGCTCGCTCAATATATGTTTATGCTCAATATGTGTTTCAATCAGAATTTGCACCCCAAATGTTTGTTCAAATTTTGAAAAAATAATGCCAAACTAGTCAAGTTTAGAAATTTGACACATTTATTGTTACACCCTGTATATTTGGTTCGACACAAATTCTACGAGGGTTATTCGTAGATTAAAAAAATACGTTATACGAGGAACGCTCGATATATTTCGTTTGACACAAAATTGTATACGAGGGTAGGATTGTTTGTTGATAAAAAGTACATATACGAGGCTGGCTCAATATATTTCTTCACAAAAATTCTATATGAGGCTCGCTCAATATATGTTTATGCTCAATATGTGTTTCAATCAGAATTTGCACCCCAAATGTTTGTTCAAATTTTGAAAAAATAATGCCAAACTAGTCAAGTTTAGAAATTTGACACATTTATTGTTACACCCTGTATATTTGGTTCGACGCAAATTCTACGAGGGTTATTCGTAGATTAAAAAAATACGTTATACGAGGAACGCTCGATATATTTCGTTTGACACAAAATTGTATACGAGGGTAGGATTGTTTGTTGATAAAAAGTACATATACGAGGCTGGCTCAATATATTTCTTCACAAAAATTCTATATGAGGTTCGCTCAATATATGTTTATGCTCAATATGTGTTTCAATCAAAATTTGCACCCCAAATGTTTGTTCAAATTTTGAAAAAATAATGCCAAACTAGTCAAGTTTAGAAATTTGACACATTTATTGTTACACCCTGTATATTTGGTTCGACACAAATTCTACGAGGGTTATTCGTAGATTAAAAAAATACGTTATACGAGGAACGCTCGATATATTTCGTTTGACACAAAATTGTATACGAGGGTAGGATTGTTTGTTGATAAAAAGTACATATACGAGGCTGGCTCAATATATTTCTTCACAAAAATTCTATATGAGGTTCGCTCAATATATGTTCATGCTCAATATGTGTTCCAATCAGAATTTGCACCCCATATATTTGTTCAAATTTTGAAAAAAAATGCCAAACTGGTCAAGTTTAGAAATTTGACACATTTGTTGTTACACCCTGTATATTTGGTTCGACACAAATTCTACGAGGGTTGTTCGTATATTAAAAAAATACGAGGATCGCTCAATATATTTCGTTCGACACAAATTCATATATGTATATACGAGGATCGCTCAATAATATTTCGTTCCAGACGAATTCTACGAGGGTTGTTCGTATATGGAAAAAACCTTTCGAGTGCTCCGGGTATGTCGTGAATTTTTATTTAAGAGCGTACGTCGTTACCCATTACATCAACGAGCCTGCATGGCGGTTTCCTCGAAACTCGATCCAAGGCGAGCAACGTTTTTTTTTTATTTGTCTTAAGTTTCTTCCTCTTGTTATTTTTCTTCCTTCCAAGTATCTCTTCTCTTCGCGAGCGCATCCAATCACTCATTCATATTTTTCGAAAACGACAGAATTATAGTGAATTAATCCGAGTTGTGTTGGTAAAAAAAGAAGCAAAATTATGCAAAATGTCGATAAAGCGTCTTAAAATAGACGGTGAAATAAAAATTGCTCTAATATAATATTTTGTTTTATTTATTGTTTATTGCCCAACACGAATAATTGCATCGCAAAAGTTGATATTAACATTTTAAAAAGAAACAAATATTTTTAATAATAACGAAATTAAAACAACCACAACTCGATTCTGATAGTAACATGGCAATTAATAGAGATGGACACCGCCTTATTATTATTAAATTACGCGAATAACACGAATTTTCAAGTTACATAATTAGAAAGTATTATGTAGTTTTTAACCCATATAAATATAATAAATTTTTCGCGCCATATCCTTCTATTTTTCGTCGCTTTTAATCTTATCGAAATTCATATTTTCGACACCGGAGAGTGTGTGAAGATGTCGCTAAATATTTATACACACACACACACACACGAAAGTCAGGGTCATCGAGGTTTCGCAAACAAACATCGGAGGAACTGGTTTCTGGTTAGGACGTGTTTTCTAGTCAATCGAAGCAACAGAAATACGAAAAAAAAAAACCATCAAAAGCACACACACGACAGACTCGAATTTACTTAATAACAAAATCAACACGAAAAAAACCCGGCTCTTTTACATCATCGCCCAGGCGATGGAAAATTTCGGAACGTGTAACTGTTACTTTTTTACGTCCCATCTCTATACACACAAAAATTTAGAGTTACGTGTAACTGTTACTTCTTTTATGTCCCATCTCTATATCTCTAAAAATAAATAATTAAGAGATGAGAGTATGACTGTTACTTTTTGTTGGTTCCATCTCTATTCTTCGAATTTCTACACTAAAAAAACGCGATTAAGAGATGGAAAAATGTTTTATTCATCATCATATGGCGCGTTTTTTGTGCGATTTCCTCGTCTATGCGGATGATTTTTTTATATGGAAACGAACAGCCATTCGAAACAAGGTTAGCGCATAAAAAACGGTATAATTACGAATATGATTGCTTCACACATGGAATATAATTTTTTTCTAATTTTCGCCACTCAAGGATAATGGCCGACGATTTTTTTTTCAAATTCGATTATGGAAATCTTTATTAATCGCCCAAGAAAGGAAAATAATTCGAATTGTTTATCGAGCTATAGGTTGCGCAAAACAAAGCTAGATGCACGTCACTGATGTCGTCATAGCATTGTTGCCAACTTTTTAAAATAAACGCATGAAACAGATCGAGTTAATATCTATTTAAAATTACAAGGGATGATAGAAACTGTGAAAATATTAGAAAAACAACGTTTGTATAGAAAATAATAAAGTAGGTTGGTAAGCACTGACTGTCAATTCGCAGAGTTGTCAGTTGTCAATAACTTTCAATTTGTTTCCCTAGGAATCTTTCCTGACAGCTGGGCAACAGTGCCTACTTGTGATGTAGTAAATTTATGATGACGTACTTCTAACTTTCTGTTGCACAAACTATATCGGTTATAGGACGCATCCGCGCTTATAGGTACACATTAAAATATTAAAAATAAATACATTTTAATGCGATAAGAGGTTGCGACATATTCTAACTAACAACGTTTCATAACTAACGTTATGCGAGTATAGTATAAGGCAGGTTAAGGTTGTCAATTTTGTAATGTTTAAAACTCTAAGGACGTCACCCAGCCATGACTGTTTTCCTACCTACACATTACATACACAAAGCATTTTATTGCTAATTATATACGAGTGTCGTTCGATATCTAACGACTTTTTATTTATCAACCTTTAAACCGCTTACTTACAAAAATATCCTCTCGCTTATTCGAGACATAATCAAACGAAAACCCCTATCGCAACGCCAACTCGAATATATATATATTTTTTATTTATTAACCACTCGACTGTAAGCTATTGCTGGTAGATTAGATAGTGCAGGAAAATGCGGTCGATAATACGAATTTGAACGTACTATTTCTCACGGCTTGCTCAGATTAGGCGAATAAAAGCGACGCCGGCTCGCCATTGGCCAGCGCGTCGCGACGCCGACGCCTCGCCTAAACCAAAAGAAGGCGTCGCGACGCGTATTGGATGCCGAGCGGAGCCAATGGGATTTCGTAATCGTTTGGTTTACGTAGAACTAATATTGGTATACCAATTAGCGAATGTTATGTAAGGTTTTTTTTCTTCGAATATTAATTTGTGTGTTTGAACATAATTGGCGATTTCTATATACACGAAACGTTAGATAAATCTAATGGGAAAAATAAGACGAATTATTTGCTATTCATGAGGCGGGAAGAACTCGATGCAAGTACGCCCATGCACCGCACTACTTTCAATGCGAAGAAAGTTGATCAGGGAAAGTGATCAATTCGCTCGACGCACGCTCGATTTGTTTACGTTTTTTGACACATAGGACCATTAAAAAATTCGCCATTATCCAAACGTCAAACGCCCCAGCGGTATACCAACTGTCTAATTTATTTGACGGTTGGTATCAACACCAACAGCTGGATTTTTTTGACAATTGACAGTTGGTATCAAAGAAAAGATATCGACAACAGTCGAAACGTCAAACGCGCCAGCAGTACCAACTGTCTAATTTATTTGACAGTTGGTATCAACACCAACAGCTGGATTTTTTTGACAATTGACAGTTGGTATCAAAGAAAAGATATCGGCAATAGTCGAAACGTCAAACGCTCCAGCGGTACCAACTGTCTAATTTATTTGACAGTTGGTATCAACACCAACAGCTGGATTTTTTTGACAATTGACAGTTGGTATCAAAGAAAAGATATCGGCAATAGTCGAAACGTCAAACGCGCCAGCGGTACCAACTGTCTAATTTATTTGACGGTTGGTATCAACACCAACAGCTGCAGTTTTTTGACAATTGACAGTTGGTATCAAAGAAAAGATATCGACAACAGTCGAAACGTCAAACGCGCCAGCAGTACCAACTGTCTAATTTATTTGACAGTTGGTATCAACACCAACAGCTGGATTTTTTTGACAATTGACAGTTGGTATCAAAGAAAAGATATCGGCAATAGTCGAAACGTCAAACGCGCCAGCGGTACCAACTGTCTAATTTATTTGACGGTTGGTATCAACACCAACAGCTGCAGTTTTTTGACAATTGACAGTTGGTATCAAAGAAAAGATATCGGCAATAGTTGAAACGTCAAACGCGCCAGCGGTACCAACTGTCTAATTTATTTGACAGTTGGTATCAACACCAACAGCTGGATTTTTTTGACAATTGACAGTTGGTATCAAAGAAAAGATATCGGCAATAGTCGAAACGTCAAACGCTCCAGCGGTACCAACTGTCTAATTTATTTGACAGTTGGTATCAACACCAACAGCTGGATTTTTTTGACAATTGACAGTTGGTATCAAAGAAAAGATATCGGCAATAGTCGAAACGTCAAACGCTCCAGCGGTACCAACTGTCTAATTTATTTGACAGTTGGTATCAACACCAACAGCTGGATTTTTTTGACAATTGACAGTTGGTATCAAAGAAAAGATATCGACAACAGTCGAAACGTCAAACGCGCCAGCAGTACCAACTGTCTAATTTATTTGACAGTTGGTATCAACACCAACAGCTGGATTTTTTTGACAATTGACAGTTGGTATCAAAGAAAAGATATCGGCAATAGTTGAAACGTCAAACGCGCCAGCGGTACCAACTGTCTAATTTATTTGACAGTTGGTATCAACACCAACAGCTGGATTTTTTTGACAATTGACAGTTGGTATCAAAGAAAAGATATCGGCAATAGTCGAAACGTCAAACGCTCCAGCGGTACCAACTGTCTAATTTATTTGACAGTTGGTATCAACACCAACAGCTGGATTTTTTTGACAATTGACAGTTGGTATCAAAGAAAAGATATCGGCAATAGTCGAAACGTCAAACGCGCCAGCGGTACCAACTGTCTAATTTATTTGACGGTTGGTATCAACACCAACAGCTGCAGTTTTTTGACAATTGACAGTTGGTATCAAAGAAAAGATATCGGCAATAGTTGAAACGTCAAACGCGCCAGCGGTACCAACTGTCTAATTTATTTGACAGTTGGTATCAACACCAACAGCTGGATTTTTTTGACAATTGACAGTTGGTATCAAAGAAAAGATATCGGCAATAGTCGAAACGTCAAACGCTCCAGCGGTACCAACTGTCTAATTTATTTGACAGTTGGTATCAACACCAACAGCTGGATTTTTTTGACAATTGACAGTTGGTATCAAAGAAAAGATATCGGCAATAGTCGAAACGTCAAACGCTCCAGCGGTACCAACTGTCTAATTTATTTGACAGTTGGTATCAACACCAACAGCTGCAGTTTTTTGACAATTGACAGTTGGTATCAAGAAAAGATATCGACAACAGTCGAAACGTCAAACGCGCCAGCGGTATACCAACTGTCTAATTTATTTGACAGTTTGTATCAACACCAACAGCTGGATTTTTTTGACAATTGACAGTTGGTATCAAAGAAAAAGATATCGGTCGAAACATCAAACGCGTCAGTGGTACCAACTGTCTAATTTATTTGACAGTTGGTATCAACACCAACATCTGGATTTTTTTGACAGTTGACAGTCAGTGGTGCTTGTGTACTTTCCTTGGTAAATGGGTACAAAAAAAAATGGCAAATTTTCCTGCTTCCCAAGCACAAAACGTTATTAAACGAACCGTTCGTATGCCGTGTAATTGAACGTTGTGTCGAGGAAAAAAAATTGTCATGCCACGCACCGTACACACCTCTTTTATTATTCAAATTAGTGTCACGTTGACTTGGAATACTCCATTGTTGTTTCGACAACAATGGATGAGTTTATTTTTCATTTTCTATGTGTGTGTACGTATGTATGTATATATACCGAGCGTTCGTTTGATTTGGTCACTCTCCGATGTTTATATAATTTTCCCTTTTAGCATCGCAAATTGTGTTTTTTTGCGAGAAAATTCGTTATACCGGGAGCGATCGATATGTTCGGTAAAAGTTGTATGGACTTCCTGTATAGTGAATGTTAGAGATGGTTATCGTTACTTAGGATACGAGCGAGCTATTATCTGTTTATTTTGTCCCTGAATGTTTGATTTATAGATTTTGGGCTTGTTTGTACTTAAAACATGATTTTGCTAAATATTTCTGGATGTTTATAGAACGATAAACGTTCGACTATAAGAGAGAGTTTATTTTTCAAATTCAATATTTGTTTTATTGTACGAACAAAATTATTTTCGTTACACTTTCCTTATATTTACCTACCTACTAAAATAAAAATAAAAATACACCGTTCCATCTAAACGGGAGGCAATTATTATTTTTAATATGCCCATCAGCTATTTTTAGTATCTGCTACGTTTGGGGCAATCAACACTCACTCTATTTTCATCATACTACACCTTTAAAAACGAATCGTTTCGATACCAACTGTCAAAAAATAACAGTTGGTACCACTGACGTATTGTAACCAACTGTCAAAAAAATCCTACCAACGAATTCCCCCAGAATTGGTACAGCGAAATCAGAAGTGGGATAACTCCAAAAATAAAAACAAATAATTAATTTCGCATAATAAAAACAGCGTGTTTACTACGTACGGAACGTGGCAATTACAATTACAATTACATACAAATCGATTAATTATAAAATTTTTAAATATAGCAAACCGTATTTGTCCCCCCTCCCCACTTCCCTCCGCTTCCTTATCGAAACTATCCGTTCACTTTTCGCAGAGCGAAAGAATTCCAAACGGACTTTCTAAGAAGGCCGAGCCCACGGTGCAGTTTTCATCGCTTTTTTCCCCCATATATCGAAAAACCCGTTTCGTTTTGAAAATCCGCATTTTTCCAGTCGACGCCTATTAAATTTCACGTCCGTAATTGTCCGGCGATTTTGTAAGAAACGCCGATATAACTAGGAAATTCCAATCGATTGCTTATTTACTGTATATATAATCAATCGATTAGTCGTAGAAAAAGTAGCGTATTCGACTATAGTGCACAACGTCATTTTTATAAATGTGTCTAGTTGTCTTATTTTATTTATTACGTAAAAAATTGTTGTTTGAAAGTCGATATTTGATGTAGTTTGTAGAGAATTTTCGCTTTATCTCCCAAGGCCCAAAGATTATCACTAAATATACATCGGCTGTTTTTCCACCAGAGCTAACGGCACGACCGGAGATAAGCTCTTGTGGAATTGGATTTTATATAAATAAAATGGTTGTTTGTTTTCGAAATAATATGTAAGTAATGTATCTCATCTACAGGGTGTTTTGATGAATACGTTAAGGAACTTTTGAAATAGATTTTTTGGGTCGCATTATATGTGGTCTCTGATGGAGATTTTCAGAATATTGTACAGCCTGTCCTAGGAGGAACTTTTGAAAGAGATTTTTTGGGACGCACTGTATGTGGTCTCTGGAGATTTTGAGATTATACAGCATGTCCTAGAGGGAACTTTTGAAATGGATTTTTTTGGGACGCACTGTAGGAGGTCTCTGCTGTGGAGATTTTGGGAATAATATACAGCGTGTCCTCGAAGGAACTTTTGAAATATTAAATTTTTTTGGGACGTACTGTATGTGGTCTCTGATGGAGATTTTGAGAATATTGTACAGCGTGTCCTAGGAGGAACTTTTGAAATAGATTTTTTTGGGACGCACTGTAGGAGGTCTCTGCTCTGGAGATTTTGGGAATAATATACAGCGTGTCCTAGAAGGAACTTTTGAAATAGATTTTTTGGGACGTACTATATGTGGTTTCTGGATATTTTGAGATTATACAGCGTGTCCTAGAGATAACTTTTGAAAATAATTTTTTTGGGACGCACTGTATGTGGTCTATGGAGATTTTGGGAATAATATACAGCGTGTCCTAGAAGGAACTTTAAATAGATTTTTTGAGACGCCCTGTATGTGGTCTCTGGAGATTTTGAGATTATACAGAGTGTCCTAGAGGGAACTTTTGAAATTGATTTTTTTGGGGCGCACTGTATGTGGTCTCTTGGAGATTTTGGCTTGATTTTCTTGTGGTTTCGACGTTTAAACAATACTAATGAGTATGTACTTTAAAAACGCTTTGATTTTGGTAGTATTTGGAGTATTTTGTGGGTAAAATGTTCGATTCTAATTACGACTAAAATGTGTATAATCTTCTAAAACGTGTATTACATATTATTTTCCTAGGCTTCCTAAGAAAGCATAAACTGTGAAGGCCGTTTAAAATTATTCTCTCAAATCTAATCTCAACACTAATTACCTATTTCTAGAATGCAATTAAGGTGGTTATTTTTTTTGTTGTAGTGGGTACTCGTATAATTGAATAATGTTTGATTAAATTAAAATGTATCCTGTTTTAATATTAATCGTTCTAAATCGAATTAAAAGTCCCACCGCAAAAATTACATTTGTGTATGAGTGCAATTATTTACTTAAGTAATTCGCTAAGTACACAAAAATCACACTAGTCAAATAGAACAGTAAAAGTCAACGAATGAAAATATATATACAGAGTGTCCTGGAATCTGTCGGATCCAGATAGAATATGAAAAAATCAGGGATGTACTGTACAGGGAAGGAAAAACTTTTCCAGGACACCCTGTATATTATTTATAACGATTTTACGGCGCCTAAACAACGACAATTATTCCAACTTTCGGCCGGGAAAATTAAGTAACAACCGATTTAATCATTCGTTATAATCGGTCACGCTTCGGCGACCCAAAACGGCACGTAAATTCTCGAATCGAATCGAAAATAGTTTATCAAAACGTTTAACCTTCGATAAAATGTGAGTTATATATACGGTTTTCCATCAAACGGAATGGTTTTCAATAAATTTCGTTAATTCTTTCGTAAATTTCTCGTTAATTAAATTTTTATATTTTGAAAATAAACTATTATAGGATATAACGTCGTTTTTTTGTAATTGATTTTTGCATATATTTTTGAGTTTAGTTTATTTTTTTCAATTAATTTTCTTTACTATTTTGTTTTCTCTATAGCGATTTTCTATTTACTTGGTTTATTTGCCAACTATTTAGCTTTCTACATCGATTTTCTTTACTTTTCCATTCACCTCGCTAATTTAATATTCTCTATTAAATTTGTTTTATTTTGCAAATGAATTTTCCATGAATTTTCCTATTGGAATTTTCTACTGACAAACTTTATTATTATTAGACATTATTTTGTTGATTAGAAACATCTCGAATGATCTCGCAATAGAAATGTGTATACATAATACGAAAATAAACACATTTAGGGAAAGTAAAAGCAAAAGCGTCAGTTCGAGCGAGAGAAAAAAATAAAATAAAATAAAATGCTCGTTGGCGAGTTCGATAACCTTTTGTCGCTCTCTCGCTTTGTAACAAAACATAAATAAATTTCGCCGCGTTGTGTTTTATGCGTTATGTTTCGTTAATAATGCATCGCAGCCTATGCACACGCTCGATGACCAATACGAATTCCTCAATCGATCTTAAAACGCTTCAACACCCGTACATTTACAACTCTTCAGTTGAAAATAAAAAGACATTTGACAGTTGATAAGGTTGACATTTGACAGTTGATTAATTTGACATTTGACAGTTGATAATTTTGAAAATTGATAGTTGCAAAGTTGACATTTGACAGTTGATAAAATTGGCATTTGATAGTTGATAAAATTGGGCATTTGACAGTTGAGAGTTGATAAATTTGGCATTTGACAGTTGAGAGTTGATGAAATTGGCGATAAATTTGGAATTTGACAGTTGATAATTTTGGAAATTGATAGTTGCAAAGTTGACATTTCGCAGTTGATAAAATTGGCATTTGATACTTGATAATTTTGGAAGTTACAGTCGATAAATTTGACAGTTGATAAAATTGGCATTTGACAGTTGAGAGTTGATAAAATTGGCGATAAATTTGGAATTTGACAGTTGATAATTTTGGAAATTGATAGTTGCAAAGTTGACATTTCACAGTTGATAAAATTGGCATTTGATAGTTGATAATTTTGGAAGTTACAGTCGATAAATTTGACAGTTGATAGAATTGGCATTTGACAGTTGAGAATTGATAAATTTGGCATTTGACAGTTGAGAGTTGATGAAATTGGCGATAAATTTGGAATTTGACAGTTGATAATTTTGGAAATTGATAGTTGCAAAGTTGACATTTCACAGTAGATAAAATTGGCATTTGATAGTTGATAATTTTGGAAGTTACAGTCGATAAATTTGACAGTTGATAGAATTGGCATTTGACAGTTGAGAATTGATAAATTTGGCATTTGACAGTTGAGAGTTGATGAAATTGGCGATAAATTTTGAATTTGACAGTTGATAATTTTGGAAATTGATAGTTGCAAAGTTGACATTTCACAGTTGATAAAATTGGCATTTGACAGTTGAGAGTTGATAAAATTGGCGATAAATTTGGAATTTGACAGTTGATAATTTTGGAAACTGATAGTTGCAAAGTTGACATTTCACAGTTGATAAAATTGGCATTTGATAGTTGATAATTTTGGAAATTGGTAGTTGCAAAGTTGACATTTCACAGTAGATAAAATTGGCATTTGATAGTTGGTAATTTTGGAAGTTACAGTCGATTAATTTGGCATTTGACAGTTGATAATTTTGAAAATTGATAGTTGCAAAGTTGACATTTCACAGTTGATAAAATTGGCATTTGATAGTTGATAAATTTGGCATTTCACAGTTGATAATTTTGGAAGTTACAGTCGATAAATTTGACAGTTGATAGTTGATAAAATTGGCATTTGACAGTTGAGAGTTGATAAATTTGGCATTTGACAGTTGAGAGTTGATAAAATTGGAATTTGACGACAGGTACATGATTTTATGATTCTATGACTCTATGATTCTCACGTAGATTCATGAATCTACTCAATCAACTATCAAGTGTAAACTGTCAACTGTCAATTTTTAACGATAAATTCCTCACGCCTCTAAACTATTATAGAGTCACCCACATATCGAGTATCCTGAGGTCGATTTACGGCTGTATGCCGAAGGTATAGTGACAATTAAAATTGCGTTATAGTTACATTTTTGTGCGTAATTTATTTATTGGAGCAGACTAATATTTGAAATTTAAATCGCGCGCATCGAATTAGATTAGACATTCAATGGCACCCTTTTTAACGCGAAACGCGCCTAAACATGCAAATTAATTTATAGTTGGGATTTCGAAAATAGACGTTTCGTTTTCCACGTCCATTTCGAGATCTCGCGAACAGAAATGCGATCTTTTACGTAACGCCGAAATTAAAAAGTATAATAAATCGTTCGGGATCTCAAGGTAGATTTCTAATCGAGTCGATTATCGAATCCGAATCGATTTTTCGTCGATTTTATAACGAATTCAAATCGGACGATTAATTAAATGTATTAGCGAAATGGCGACCTTGCGCGAAACCCTGAAATTAACATCTTTATTAAACGTATTTAACGCTAAATTACGATTTACTATTATTTTTTAATAAACATCCTCGTTTACCTGCAACATTGTATCTATTTTACTCCAATACAAATCCAATCACAATAAATTACCGTACTTCTTTCTTTCAAACGTTGGCCTCAACTACCAGGGCTATTCGGCTACGATGAATTTATTTGCGCAAATCCGCCGGAGCCGGCCCTGGGCGATCTTTCCTTTATTTAACCGTGAATTTAAAATGCAATCTTCTAGATGGGCCGAGTGGAAAAAAACGAAGATGAGTTTAAAAGCGGTTTTCAAGGTCCGACAAGGATTATACACAGCTTGAAATTATTTTTTTCAAGGGTTCGGTATACTCCAACTTATTTTTCGTATATATAATATACGATACAAGGCGGCGTTGAAATGTTATTATTAAAAAAATCGTAGAAAAAGTAGAGTGCACTTGTGGCGAGTGTTATATTGATTGTTAGTAGAGAATTGGTTTCGAGAAGGGAACAAACAGGAAGCGGTCGATACGGTTAAAAAGTGACCGGAAGAGGGATTTTATCGGTTGTAATTGCGCGCTTCTGGCTCTCTCCTACGCGTTCTTAAAACAGCAATGATTTTGGTTAGTAGACCATGATGGATTTCGCTTTATTGCTTCGTTCCATTGGCGTCATACAAACAAAAATCTAAAACAAAAAAAAACCTGCGATTTCGTAACCCTATACTTCCACCTCTATTAAATTTGTAATTGTTACTTTTCTCAATTGCAATCTAGCCTATGTCGAATGAAGTAGTGATTGTGTAACGTCTTCTTCCACCTCTATTAAATTTTTATTCATGGTGCTAAATAAATTACCCTATTTCGGAAGAAATAGTGATTTTGTAACGAATTCTTCCGCCTCTATTATGTTTGCAATTCTTATTTTTTTGAATTGCAATCTAGCCTATGTCGAATGAAGTAGTGATTTTTGTACGTCTTCTTCCACCTTTATTAAATTGCAATTCTTATGCTTATTCTTAGTGCTAATTAAAACTGCCCTCTATTTAGAATAAAGTAGTCATTTTGTAACGAATTCTTCCACTTCTATTAAATTTGTAATTGTTACTTTTGTCAATTGCAATCTAGCATATGTCGAATGATGTAGTGATTTTGTAACATCTTCTTCCACCTCTATTAAATTGCAATTCTTATTCTTAGTGCTAATTAAAACTACCCTCTATTTAAATTTAAGGTAGTGATTTTGTAACGAATTCTTCCACCTATATTACATTTGTAATTGTTACTTTTTTGAATGGAGAATTTTTTGATGTCAATGGAGAAGACCACGACTTTTTTTTTAATTTTTTTTTTCAAAACCGTGTGTTCTAAGAAGGCGCGTAATGAAATTTTTATTTTTTTCTGTGGCCAAATAAGGCCGCAATTAATTTTTAAAGTTTGAAAAACGTCACACAATCGTCATACACTCTGCTCAAATCAAAGCGAGAGTTTCAAAGAGAAGTCACATTTAGCAAGTTTGCCACGTTTCCTGTTACTCTTCTTTACTCCTGCAAAATGTGCGTTTTTTGTATATTTATTGCAATCAACATTTTCTGATTTATCCATTTCTTCCATTACCTAATGGATAATTCGATATATTAATATAGAAATAACATCTTCATCTGTATAAATTGTAACCGATTTTCGTGTTAAAAACACAAATAATGGTCCTGAAAAATTTATTTGGCAACATTCTTGTCAACTTCAATATTATCAGTAAAGTGTTTTGTGCCGAACTGATGCAATTCGTGTAATTTATTTTGTGCAATTTTCAGAAAAATCTGACAAATGACAGTTTGATTTTTGTTCGTTTGTCTATTCTTTGTTACTGCGTTCGAAAATTCATACTATTTACTATACAACAAGACGTGAGTGGTTTATGATTGGTTGATAAGGTATGAGTCAAAACCCGAAATTTCTAAATTTCAAAGGGCTATAACTTTTTAATTATAACACATTTTGAGCAACTGAAAACGGTTTTGAGCTCTAATAAATCATTTCTAATAGTATATTTTGCCTAAATCCGCGTATCTCACATCGTGGTCTTCTCCATTGCAATCTAACCTATGTTGAATGAAAGTTGTGAATTTGTAACGTTTTCCTCCAACTCTATTAAATTTATATTCTTAGTGCTAACCCTCTATTTGGAATAAAGTAGCGATTTTATAACAGTTCCTTCCACCTCTATTTTTTGCAAATCACTCTCTACTCTACCGTGCAAGATAACTAGATTACGCAGGAGTTTATATACCTACCCAAAAAAAATGACTTAATTACATCTTAAGGAATAAGGGATAGTTCGCAATTTGTACACACACACAGATAGAGCGCTTAGATCGCAATGATGGTAATTATTCGTTTAGTAACGCCGCTGCGCAATTTTCAATTCCTACCAACAAATCGCATAGGTAACATATACAGGTTTAAACGTGTAGTTAGCGAAATTACAATGTTCGGGCGCCCAGTAACGTTACTTAACGACGTGTTCCGGTTTCGTGTATGGTCGGCTTTTTTTATCGAAATTATCATAAGCCCCATTCAGGTATTACAGCGAAATTCCATTACAGATTCTAATGAAATCGATCGTTTTCCCTACTCGCACTTACTCGATCATAATGCAGTTTTAAAACTGTACAGTTAATTGAATTTACAGGGTGTTTCTAATAAGTATTATGCTGCTCAGCTCGATTCCACAAGAAACGACTGATGGGGAATAGAGGTGGACGCCATTGTATTTGCAATGCTAATTATTCTCATTCAACGCCATCTAGATGGGTAATAAGAATAATTAGTAAAAAATTGATGCAAATTTCCCCCTGATTTTTCTAATATTTTTTTGATCCCATCTACAAACAATTAGATATCGAATTTCATCGCTTAACAGGGATTTCGTGTTTTCGTTGCGAGGGGTAATTAAAAGGGAACCGGGGAAAAAATTATCGCCCTCGTAAAACTAAAATCTACACGTCGCCCCGTCGGGTAAAGTATTTTTTTTATTCGTTACCCTTAAAGGGGGTTGTTTATTCGATAATTGATGGGGGTCGGAGTTGAATTGCTCTTTCGAGAGGGTGCGGGTAATTTTATACTGTATACCTACAGTGGCGGGTTATACATTATTTACAATAAAAAGCGGGTAATTATTGAGTATATTACCCGCCTATGGGGTGGTTTTGAATCGACCCCAACTAAACAACGTCGGGACGGTTTATGACACAAACCGGAAGGAAATTAACCCCGTTTTGCTAATCTATAGACTTTTTAACGTCGTTTATTCGTTCATTCGTTTACCCCCCAAGCGTCGGGATGCCGGCATTTAACCCGCATAACGCGAGTGACGCCGCTTAAGGGTGGTACAAAAGCACGTGACCCGTATACCGACACATATGCTCGCCGAAGGGGTGGTTTAAATAAACGCACACTCGATGTATGCGCGTTGAAATTTATCTAAAAAGTCGGTTTTTTTATAAGTTGTGTCGTAGAAAAAATTATGTAAATTACTCTTGTTACAAAGGGAGGTTTTTATATAAGCTTGTCTGTTACAAACTCTTAGGGTATGGAAAAATTGGCCAAAAATTTGTAATAAAAATGTGCCCTTAGATGAGTTAAAGTTTCTTCTAGGACACGCTGTATAACAATCTCAAAATTTCCAGAGACTACATACAGGGAGTCCCAAAAAGTTTCAAGATGATTATTCTTTGCCTTCAAAATGTACCTGTATGGTAAAAAATTCTTTCTGATGGGACACGCTGTATAATAATCTCAAAATCTCGAGAGACTACATACAGGGACTCCCAAAAAGTTTCAAAATTAGTATTCTTTGCCTCCAAAATATGGTAAAAATTCTTTCTTATGGGACATGCTGTATAATAATCTCAAAATCTCCAGAGACTACATACAGGAAGTCCCAAAAAGTTTCAAGATGAGTATTCTTTGCCTCCAAAATATGGTAAAAATTCTTTCTTATGGGACACGCTGTATAATAATCTCAAAATCTCGAGAGACTACATACAGGGAGTCCCAAAAAGTTTCAAAATTAGTATTTTTTGCCTCCAAAATATGGTAAAAATTCTTTCTTATGGGACACGCTGTATAATAATCTCAAAATCTCGAGAGACTACATACAGGAAGTCCCAAAAAGTTTCAAAATTAGTATTCTTTGCCTCCAAAATATAGTATAAATTTTTTCTTATGGGACACGCTGTATATATAATAATCTCAAAATCTCCAGAGACTGCATACAGGAAGTCCCAAAAAGTTTCAAGTTTAGTATTTTTTGGCTCCAAAATGTACCTATATATGGTAAAAATTCGTTCTGATGGGACACGCTGTATAATATTTACTTGTCGATGAAAAAAACGCACATATACACACACAACATTTATTACATAATACAAGACGTACTGGCGATTATCGTGGCATCATCGCCGAAAGCGATAGCACTAAAAATACACACGGACAACTTTCGATTTTAATCGATCGCTTTTCATTAAGACCACTATTACTAATATAATTAATCGATTTTTGTTTAATAACTTCATTATCGATAATCCTGGGATATTATGTAATAATCTCATCGGATGTAAATGGAGAAAATTTCAAAATTTCCACCAGCCAAGCTGTATTGATAGTACAAGAGAAAATCGATTTTAGAATCGATTAGAATCGATAAAAAGTGAAGGATTCAAAACGTACAAATTGTTTTATACATTTTTGATGATAATTTGGGATTTTTTCAAGTTGTGAACGGATCCTCTTAAGAGCGCAATACGAAGAGAATGGCATTTCTCTTGGATAAGACAGCTCGGTGAAAGTGCTTGGAAATAATTATGAAAACGAGTGAAACCGAATTCGAGACCGTGACCCGGCGTGCATTCTTGCAAATGTCTCTCTTTCAATCCGTTCGGGTTCGTTTTTCCCAATAATAACAGTCGACTTGATAAATAAATACACACACACATCCCCGGGGAGTTTCGAAATCGCTTTTAAATTACACCACGCGGTGTGGTTATATAATTAAAAACGTATTGGTAACAAATCGAAAATAAATAGATTTCGAACTACCGGAAAACGAGGCGAGAAAATACTTCAAGATTACATTTAACACGTATAGTTTGGGCAAAACAAAGTTAGATGTACGTCACTAATGTCGCCATGGCATTGCGACCAACTTTTAAAAATGAACGCATAAAAGAACTGTCCTGAATCATCTAAAACTATTTCAGAACTGACTAGGATCATTTAAAAGAATTCAGGATAATCTTAGAACATTTTAGGACTGTCCAGAATCATTTAGAACAGTCCAGAACCATTTAGAACCGTTTTAGAGTTCACTAGAACCATTTGAAACAGTTCAGGGTGCTTTTAGAACCATTTAGAACAGTATAAAAATCATTTAGAACAAATTCAGGACTATTTGGGAAGGTCCAGGATAAACTAGAACTGTCCAGAACGCATTAGAACTGTTCTGAATCACCTAGAACCGTTTTAGAACTGACTAGGATTATTGGAAACAATTCAGGATAATCTTAGAACATTTTAGGACTGTCCAGAATCATTTAGAACAGTCCAGAACCATTTAGAACCGTTTTAGAGTTCACTAGAACCATTTGAAACAGTCAGGATGCTCTTAGAACCATTTAGAACACTATAAGATTTTTTACGAATTCAGGACAATTTGGAACGGTCCAGGATAAACTAGAACTGTCCAGAACGCACTAAAACTGTTCTGAATCACCTAGAACCGTTTTAGAACTGACAAGGATCATTGGAAACAATTCAGGATAATCTTAGAACGCTTTAGGACTGTCCATAATCATTTAGAACAGCCCAAAACCGTTTTAAAGTTTACTAGAACCATTTGAAACAGTTCAGGATGCTCTTAGAACAGTATAAAATCATTTAGAACAAATTCAGGACTATTTGGAACAGTCCAGGATAAACTAGAACTATCCAGGACCATTTTAGAACGACTATTTAGAACTTTTCATTTGAAAAATCGACTAATTTAGAATTAGTTTGTACAGCCTTGATTATGAGACCAAGATACCAAGTGTGACACCCCTTTTTATAATCAGCTCATCGAGTAGAATCTAAAAATGCAAAAATATACAGTATGTCCCATCTAACAGATACCATCGTATCCACCACGATTGCACACCCAATTAGACTGCGAAATCAAGTTGGACGCCATGATACGATTTTCACCAACAGTGTTGCCAACGCGTACGTAAACTATAGGTAAAAATTTAGGAACTTTTTCCCCCGCATAATCTCCCCCAAGCGGCAATAAGTGGTTATCACACCCTGACCGACGTTCGAATCAACTCAACCATAAGGTTTTATATTGTTGGAAGTGCGGGTTGGGCTCATGGGAATCATTACAGTATTAACTGTTGGGAATAATAATTAAACCACTCAACTAGCATATTGTCGAGATATACCGCATGTTATATTATATACGGGTAGGCGAAGCGTTTTAGTAGGGTGGGTAATCAGTGAGGTATGATTTTACCAAACGGATATATATCGGAATTGCTCCGGTTTGTTTACCGAAGGAGGCGCAATAAACCAATAAAATAATAATAATCGAATGGATAAATACGATTTGAATTCTAACAATAATTATTAATGGCATAAACGGTCACGTTTTCATTCGCCGTAAATGCTTCGAGAGCATTAATTGGTATAAACAATGGGAATAATGGCATCCGTGATGAGTGTAATTTCGTATAAAAAAAATATATAAAGACGATTCTGGCTCATCTGGGTCAATGAAAATAAAACGCCGAAAAAAAAATGATAATAAAGAAATAAGAACTGTATGAAAGCTCTCATTGTTAATTGTTTTAAAAAATGAAATAAAAGTAAAAGCGTACGAGTTTTCGTTTTGCATAATAATAAAATAAAAACCTTCTCTTTTATTCCTATTACTCAAGTACTACAAATTATTTACCTCGAGTTAAAGCAGGAAAAATTAAGAAATTTTCCAGCAAATTTGAAAAAAAAAACACTTTTTAGGAAGATTAGAAAGTTCACATCTCTTCAATTCTATTAAAAATAGGACACGCTGTATAATAATATCAAAATCTGGAGAAATACATACAGTGCGTCCCAAAAATAATTAATTTCAAAAGTTCCAAGAGTACCTATTCTCCAAAATATCTACATTAAAAGTTCATTCTGGGACATGTTGTATAATATTCTCAAAATCTTCGAAGATCACATACAGGGCGTCCCAAAAATTTAAATTTACTATATAGATGCCTATAGAGCCGAGGCAAGAAAAATACAGGAAATTTTCCAGCAAATTTGAAAAAAAAACACTTTTTATAGGAAGATTAGAAATTTCACATCTCTTCAATTCAATTACAAAAATAGGACATGCTGCATAATACTCTCAAAATCTAGAGAAATACATACAGTGCGTCCCAAAAAGAATTAATTTCAAAAGTTCAAAGAGTACCTATTCTCCAAAATATCTACATTAAAAGTTCCTTCTGGGACATGCTGTATAATATTCTCAAAATCTCAGAAGATCACATACAGGGCGTTCCAAAAATTTAAATTTACTATTTACCTCGAGCTGAGATAGGAAAAATACAGTAAATTTTCCAGCAAAAAAACACTTTTTAGGAAGATTAGAAAGTTCACATCTCTTCAATTGAATCGAAATTAAACAATAATAAACACCATTACGCCTTGTATTATAAATATAATCGAACAAGTACCAAGTACTCGCATGTAAGATATGATTCACCTTCATAGTGAAAGGCCATTAAGCAATTAAAATTCTTCTAATTACAACTATTCATATACAATTACGTATCTCTTTATGTGTTATTATTTTTTTCGCGAATAACGCGGTTTATTTATAAGCACGTTTTCCACATAAAGCGCAATTAATCGAAACCAAATCGCAATGGAAAATGGAAAAAACGGGTCGCATTCAATTTATTGGAGATTTTTATCTGCGTTATTTCCCTTTGTTTTTTCGCGAAGGCGAACAACTCGGCGCGAGTTGAACGAAACGTTCTATAAATAGCGACATTAACGTTAATTAATTTTATTGTTAATGGAAGGAAGGGTCCCGCGTTCGACTAACAATATTATTTTCTCGGTATTTTTATGCAAATTGGTTGAACAAATCGCTTAACAAAAAATAAACTATCTATAGAGTTTTGAACTTTTGAGTAAAGGTACTAAATACCTCACTAGAATGCTACGGTGATAATTGCTTTTATTTACATGTAAGTGCAACAAATTGTACTTTCTTGAAATTTTTCTAATTCAATTTTTTTGGGACGCACTGTATGTAGTCTTGATATTCCCAAAATTCGTAAATACAGTCGGTGCAACACAAAAATGAACGCACGTCACCATAAATTTACTACGTCACAAAGAGACAGGGTTGCCGAACTTATATAAAGTTTCCAAAATCTAAGAATTCTCTAAGATTGTCATATGTCAAAATGACAAAAACAAATTGAAAATTAGCGGTTCCTGCTTCACGTTTCTAAACTACCGATGTGTTCAGGTGCTCACTACAATTATCATCAAATTCCTTTATCATCTGAAATACATTTAATAGGTCGAGTGAAAAATTTTGTGTATAATTTTGTCGTTTATAAATGTACATCGTGAAATTTCAGAGAAAACTTTCGTAAAATATGAAATATTTAGTGCTGAAATTGTGTCATTTATAACTTGTGAAAAAGATAACTACGCAAGAAATTCTTATTTCTTCATCATTCGACCGAATAGTCATTAGTAGTGGAGGCTAATAAACTAGAAAGAAGAAGAAATGAAAAATTAAAAGTACTGATCGGATGACAACGGCAACTATGCGACTTGACAGTCAGTGCCTGTCAACATACAACAAGAAAAAATTATTTATTTTATATAAATACGTTGAATATTTGTAATATTAATTTTTCTTATATGATTTAATTCCGTTTTTAAACATTTTCTATCATCCCTTGTTAATATTAAATTAAATTCAGCAGGTATTAAACTTAATCCGTTTTATGTATTTATTTTTAAAAGTTGGACACAATGCTTGGCAAATGACGTCACATTAGTGACGTGCGTTCATTTTTGTATTGCACGAACTGTACCTAGCAGCAATCAGACAAATTTAAAACGTTTTCGAAAAGTTGGCCGCGACTGTCAAAACCGAATTTGACACTAAACAGCAAAGGATTGCTCAACACGCCTCAGCATGACGTCACGCAAAATACTCTCTCACGGGTTTTCCCCGTTTTCTCAGAACAAACGCCATTTACATAAACGTTTCGCTATTCTCCAACTCATCTTCCGTCTGTCTATTAGTATTCTCGCAAAGTCGAAGATTTTTTTCCTACTCTA
Organism: Phyllotreta cruciferae; assembly: GCA_917563865.1. NCBI lineage: Eukaryota > Metazoa > Arthropoda > Insecta > Coleoptera > Chrysomelidae > Phyllotreta > Phyllotreta cruciferae. The sequence continues at coordinate 3,386,775 of OU830620.1, read as the reverse complement.
CCGGCAAATAACGAATTAGTATGGCCGGCGGCCTTTCGCATTGTTCACGAGTTATCGAACGCTCGGCACACATACAACTCTTTATAACTCCCAATGCATTTTTTCCAACAGTTTTCACTTTCTTGCGTATGTACACAACAACACGCCGATCGTAAGGTAATCGACGTTGACGTAACCATTTAGAATTACAGACGATTGCTTATTATATTTCGCAAATAAAAAAGTATCCAGTAGAAGAGAATGAAATAATTTAAAAATAAACGCATGAGGAAATGCGCTGGTCAATAATTTAGACGCGTAGTTCAACTGCGGTTCTGTGTTGAACCGAGTTTAATTGCAAATTCTTGTTGTAAGTCACTATTGATCTGTGGTTCAGAGAGAAGTTTACTTGAACTGCCCTGTAAGAGCGTGCAAAGGCGGTTCAAGATGATTTCTATTATACAATTTTGTCGAGATAATATGGTGCTTTTCGTACAAAAACTAGTAAATTAGGAAAGCTTACCTGGTTAAAAAAAATCCACAGCAGGCGTTGGGAACCCCCTCAATTCCCCCACGGTAGCGGCCAACCTCCTGGCATGCTCCAGCACCACCGGAGCAGTCACCAACCCCAAATGCAAACAATACACCTCGTAGCATTTGATCTTCGATGGGGTAGTTTTCGGGAAACACGTCTTCCTCAATTTCCTATACAACAAATACAATTTACAAACTTATTAACTACACTTTACTGTATTATTTACAAGTAAAAGTCCTCGCACAGCACACCTGGCCAACCAGTTAATTCCTTAGGCATCACAGTTGGCTTGAGTCCTTGCCCGTTGGAGTCCTCGAACCACAGGAAATAAGAGTAGCTGAAACTGGCGTCCTTCCATATGAATTGGGTGAGTCCTTTTTGCAGTTTGTCCTTCGCCACGTCGATCATGTGAAATATCTAACGATACAAAACACCAATTATAGTCATTCTAAAATGGTTCTGGATAGTTGTAGTTTATCCTGGACCATTCAAAATAGTCCTAAATTTATTCTAAACGATTCTGCGCAGTCCTAAAATGTTCTAAGACTGTCCTGAATTGATTCAAATGATCCTAGTCATTTTCTAAAACGGTTCTAGATGATTCAGGACAGTTCTAAAGCGTTCTGGAACAGTTAGAACATTTTAGAGCCACCCAAATTCAAAATTTTATGATTTTTACACTTACTTTATTCTTGTTAAACAACCCTTCCTGCGTATCCAGGTCTAGAGTAGGGGTAGTTATCCTGTTGATGTTTCTATCCACGTAAATGAAGTGTATCAAGCCGGGAAACTCCTCCAAATATTTATTTATGGTTAGGGAATCTCTAGTACACCGCCATTAAGGACAAAGTGAGATGATAATGGTGCGTGAACAGTAATTAGAAATGAATTTGTTGTTTTAAAAGGATATGATCCCAGCGAGAAGTTCTTGATGCTTTTGGCTTTGAAGAAGTCCTCGTAGATTTCCAGTTTGTTTTTCACATCTGCTGCCGCTTCTAAAGCGAATTTAGAGCTGACGCTTAATACACTGTTGTCAACTGATGTTAAATTTAACAACTCCTTGAGGTTTTCTAGAAATCCCAAGCTGAGGGTTTCGGCTCGAAGTATGGCTTCTTCGGAGGAGTTTTTTAAATACTCTAGGTACTTCTTTTTGATGATATCCCATTTTTTAACCAACTGTTTGTGGCAATTTTCGATCGAATTAATCTTCGATTTCTTCAAACTTTCGTGCAATTTCCTATTAGCCAAATCCAGATTCTCATAAGCCAACTGCAACGTCTTCTTATCCCTTTGAATTTGTATCTAAAATCAATCTAAATAAACTACTCGATTGATTAAAATGTTGCACTAAAATCACCTGTTGCATCGTATGCAAATGGCAGAAACATTCGTACAAGCTGGCTGCTATTGCAGGGTTGCCAATTTCTATCAAGTAAACCACATAAATACCATTAGAAAGTGGTATAATGTGTACGGCATGTGGTAGACATTTAGGGGAATCCTCCGAACCGGATAACAAAACTTGGTAACTCGTTATCTCCTTCGATGATGCTCGAGTGCAACTTTCGCATAAAATAGTAGCGAATAATATATCGGAAGGTGACAGTTCTTTGGCTGTTTGACTGCAACAGTAGAGTACATAAAAAATTCGGTATTAACCCATTTCAAATTGTTACCTAGAATATAACGATAGGATTTTATTTTGCACTAAAATCAGCGAATGTATTTTTTTGCATTCCATATGCGAAAGAATTTTATTCACCGATTCTCTCAGTACTCGAAGGGCAGTTGTACCCAATTCTTGGTTAATGAATAACTGCTCGACAACCTCCACATACATCGATTGATCGTATGCAATTAGCTTCGACCAACTGTCTATTAAATTGTTCGTTAGAAGGGATTTTTCCTCGCAAGCTTTTAATCTGTAAGTTAAAGTTAATTAAGCACTAAACGATTAGTGAGCTGTAGGACTTACTGGTAAACGTCCGGTCCGCATAAATACCTAACGATGGTTACGCAAATGTTTGTGAACCATTTGAGGAATTGCTCTTTTTCTTTCGATATGGCCACGAATAAATAACCCATGTACTGTAATTGTAAATAACGTTAAATTTCCACTGAAAAACAATATTCAAAAGACGCCATTTTTACTTACATGTCAATATTGACATGCCAGGCTAACTGGATGTGTAACTTATATTTTCACTGAACTCAAGATTCAAAAGATGATGTCAATATTGACATGCCAGGCTAACTAGATTTTTTTAATAAATGGTGTATGGAAAGATTTGATTCTCAGTTAGCCGTGTAAAATTATTACTTACTTCTTCGAAATACATCACCAAATTATCTTCGCATTTAATGGAGGTGTAAGAATTCCCGAATTGGCAACTCATGATCCTGTGGGACGTTACTATAGGGGAAAATGTTTGCACTATTACGTTGGGGTCGATGTTTTTCCCATTGTATTCCTAAAATTTCCGCTAATTATTTACGCAAAATAAATTATTTCGAACTTACTTTTGGCAACAGTTCTTGTTCGATGGCGAAATTGTTCATGTGGGCGGCGAAAGCATCGTTGTATTTCGTGTGAATTATGTCGTTTAAATGGTCGAATATTAGCAAACAATTCATGTTTTTTTCAAAAAAGTGTCATCGATTTTTGAAAACAACTAGTAGGTTATGAAGGACCTTTAAGCAGTCGTACCAATAGACCCTAGATTATTAGTAATTTTTTGAAGTTAAGTTGGCCATTCTAAGTCTTATTCGAAAATGTCTACAGATGGCGCAGTTGTAATGGATATTTTCAAATAATAATATTAAAAAAAGTGGTGCATAAATATTAATAATAACAGAGGGTATGTTTTTATTTTCGTCCAATTATAACTATAAATTTCAACATGGTATTTCCTACTAACATTAACAATAAAATTGACAATATACGATTCGACACATACAAACATTTTCGCCTACACGAAAAACATAATAAAATAATTTTCCACATAATTACGTCAGTCTCATACAATTTTAATACTTAAACAACTATAAGTTTGGTCAAGTGTGCGTAAATCCTTTCACCGCCAATCACAATTCGTCAGACATCTGCCTCACCAGCGCCAACTTCGGCACGAACACCGGATCGTAAATCCTCCTAATAATCCACTCCACGCTGAACGAATCGCTATACTCCACATGCTTCGTCAAATACCCCAACACCGTATCGCACAAATACGTCCTAAAATCCCCCACGAAATTCCCGTTGACCTCCACTCTCTCCAAAAACTTCACGCTCGACTTCAACACGCATATCACAGATTCTTTAGTTTTGTACAGCATCATCGGGGAATTATTTTTCAGCAGGGCATCTAGCAAGCGAGTGGTCACCAACAGCGTATGCTCTTCGATGAAAATCGACTTATCATCATAGCTCAAATCATCTTCCAGAGTCCACAGCAACCTGTACAGCAATTTATTGCAATGGCATCTGAATGATACATTTTCTGCGTAGAGATTCAATTCCCCGCTTTCGAACACCTACAATGTAATGTATTTTAATAATAAAACGAATTATTGTAGTTTTATTTGACCACCCTGTATGTGGGTGGTCTTGTATGTAGTGTGTAAACGTTACTCACTTCGGATGAATCGTTGTTCGATGAGTCCGGAAAGTGCCTGCAACACCAGGAAAACAGGAAACAAATCGCTTTATCTTTAGGTAGAATAATTGAAGCCAACGTAAGCAAATCCTCTCGAGCTTTCTCCGGTATAATCAACCATCTTTGACCGGTACTAAAACATACATTAATAATTTACAGTACTCCCTGTTTTCGTATCACTTACATCGGCTGTTTCGAATTATTCCCGATAGTAATCCTCACGTTCAACACAGCAGCGAACTCGCTCATGCTATTCCTCACCGTAATATCATCATCTTCTAACAGCACCATCATGATATGCAGCACCTTTTGCAAATCGTTATCTACAAACAAAACTCATAACGCACAATTTACTCCATCGATTACCACCAACCGTTCAAAATCCTATCCTCATTGCAATACAGCACGTAATTCTTAGTCAGCAATTCGCATACAGCCAACCTCCTGGCCTCGCTCGCTGCGGGAGAAGAGCTCTCGGTCAACACCCGAATGAGCTTATCGTAGTTTAATACTCGATAGTCGACTTGTAAGAGAAACACGGTAGCGCAGCTGATCACCGAACACACCAGCTCCTCATCGCGGTCATCGCACGAAGCTATTAGAGCCTCTAAAGTGTCTTGTTTGTTGGGGTTGAGGCGCTTCGTAACACACGGGTAGTATATTAACAACACGTAGAGGACTGCGCGGTCTTCGCGCCTCACGTACAAGGCCGCTTTCAGCTCTTCGGCGAGGTATCGCTTGATGGCCTCGTGCGAGCTGGTCAGTAGCTTAATTATGGTCGATTTCGATAGAGCGTCTACTAGTAGCTTCACGTCGATGGGGGTTTGTAGCTCTTCGGTTTTGTATAGGGGGTGTTTGAGGCCGCAGTGGCGTTCGTTGAGGTAGATTAGGAAGTTCAAACAGTATTGTTTCGTGTAGACGTCGCCGTGGTGCAATTGGTGGATTAATTGGTCTGTTACTGTGCGGTACGTTAGCTCGGTTTCCTCGAATTTGTTTAGTATTATGAATAATGTTAGCGACATTCTCACAGGGGAGAATCTCGATGAAGATGTTGTGGGTGTTTCGTAGGATGTTAGTTGTTTCGATAGAATCCTCATGATGGTTTTGAGTACTTCTAGGTCTTCGTATTTGGGGTAACTAAAAAATAAGCGAAATTAGAGAGGTTTTTAGAAGCTATTTGATCAAATTTTACGCTTGTAACAATGCCAATAGAACTTCCATATACAAAGTCATCGTCATGTGGCTAAATCTGTTATTAACGCTTTTCAATATATGAATACTCTTCTCGATAAAACCAGTAACATCTAATCCTTGCACTGTATTCACTTTTAAAACGTACATAACCTGCAACAATACAAATTAACACAAACTGTAACCAACATGTTAAGTTATTCAGCCACCTACTTGTAACAAACACCCGTGAGCTTGGTTATCATTAATTTCCTCATTCGATAAAACCTGGAATAGCCCATCCAAATATCCCAGCACCTGCTCACTCCTCACAAAGGACACGCAAGCTCTAGCAGCCAATTCTCTAGTCCTGAACGCAGGATTCGACAGACATGTAGTCAAAAACGGTATGTAATCATCCATCTACAAACACAATATAATTTACATCATAATTTACCGCAATAAACCACCACCTACATGCTTGTTATACTCCTCAAAATGCGACGGATACAGCCTAGCCAGTATCATCAAAACGGGATGCAAGATCAAGCTCGTTCGGTCGCCGCAATCCTCCCGTAACTTCTCCAACAGGAATCGAAACAACTCGGGAAATCGCACGAAGAACACCCGAACAGTCAGCCGGTTCTTCATGCACAAATCCTCCGAGTCCTGCGTCCTTTGCACCCCGAACATCCTCGTCATCAGCGCCGCGTATAACAGCGTGGCGCTATTGCGAACCTACAACACAAATCGCATTTTTAAAGCATGTTTAAAGGTCTTTAGAGACTGTTTAAAGGTCTTTAGAGACTGTTTGAAGGTCTTTAGAGGATCTTAGGGGATGTTTAAAGGTTTACTTACGCCCCAAGCGTCGCTCTTGAACCCCGTCACAGCTATGATGACAGCCTGGGCTATATACGAAGCGACGAATTCACCTAATCTACTATGCCTGAACATCGCTCTTAACACGTTCATGCAATGCATTCTGCATTCGTTGTTGCTGGATTCCAGATTTTCGCAGGCCTTTAACAACGTGGTTATGGCGTTATGGAAGCGACGTTTGTCGAATACCGGCTCGGAGCTCAGTATGCCCTGTACATATTAATGTTAATTAATTGGTTTTTTATTCAAACAGATACGTACTAATATCAGGAAAGGTAGTCCAGCGCTTCGTCTCGTAGGACACAATTTATCCGAACGTTTCTCCCCTATGCACAATCGTAGACCGTCCTCTAACCATACTTCTGGTAAACGATTCAATTTAGTATTCGATGAGCTGTAAAACATATACGCATTAGTCCACTGCGCGACATTTAACGCAATCAACGTACACCCAAAACGATCTACAAATCACCGAAAAGGCCACATAAGCCTGCTCGAACACCCCTCGATGCTTCGAAGCTACAAATATCTCTACGAAAAACTCCCCAATCTCTATTAATGACTTCTCGGGGGTCATTCGTACGGTGCTCTCCAATTTAACCGTCTGCCTCGCGATCTCCCCCAGCAATTGCGTCATCTCTTTCATCGTACGCCAGGCGTGCACGACAATCAACTGAGCCTTGGCCGACACGTCACAATCGCAATACGCCTCCTCCGATTCCGGCAGGAATCCTTCGGGGGAGGGGTTACACACGATGGGCATGATACGCTCCTTCAGATTCAAACAAATGGTGACCAGATGCTCGAACAATCCAGACCAAGCTTCGTTGTTAACGCTACAACAAACAATGCGAATGAGCAATAGAAATTAGTTTGTAACGTTTTAATTAACTTTATGTCTCTGCCTTGTAGAAGGTATCGAATGCTCTGTAGTAGCCCGAAGTTGGCTACATTGGGGTTGTAAACTTCGACGGTCTGGTTCGTTTGGGACACCAGTTTACCTACTAGTATAACGAGCATGTTTAAGGTGTGGTCTTTTACGCGGTCAACCTTCGAACACTCCTCGTTTTGGCCGTACACGGACATTTCGTAGAAGTAGGGGGAATTGGCGCATACTCGTAGTACATACGCAGCCGATAGGGTTTTGCTGGGTTTCACAGACATGGCTATGTTGAGGCATTGTTGCATATACTTGAAGGTAAACTCGATATTCTACAACAAATATCAATAAGATTAAATATTAAATAAGTTTTGAGCTTACGTTGAATCCTATAGCACTGGTCGGTAGATGATCGAGCAGAGCAGCGGCCATTTTCTTGTTGTCTTCGTAGCCATCGAAGAGGATGCTGTGGCAATTCTTGACGTCATTTTCAGTCCATAGCCCCAGCCAATCGTCTACCGCATCGCATTCGCGCACGATCAACAGCAACTCCAGGCTAACGAAGCGCCTGTAGTGGTTCGAATCGAACGTCAAATTCGATATGAGAAACTCCGCAAAACGTTTCACGAAGCTCTTGTAAGCGCTCTCGATTTCTTTGTAGATTAAATACACGTTGGTCGGTTCGTTGTTGTGCAATTCTTTCTCGGAAACCGCCAGGTGTCGCTGTATCGCTCTGAACCCCGCGTTGAACCTGCACAAAGAAGCATGTATAGCCGAATAGCCTTAGTCGCCGAGGCCATAATACAGAGGAATTGTGTGATAATCACCTAGCCAGAGCTTTGGAATAGTATCCAGACATCTGCATGCGATAACAAGGCGATTGCGAGGCGATGTTGTAGCGTAGATATTTCAATAAAAAATTCAACTCCCAATTCAGGAACAATTCCGTAGACTTCTGGCATTCGGCTATTACAGCCAGTACGGTTATTCTCACTACATCGTCCTGATAAAACATGAAATTCTCCAACTTCCCCTTGTCTATCAATCCTCTCCAATAGGAATTCGATCTCTCGCTGTCGTCTACTGATAATTCTGTGCTGTTCGTTCGAGCATATTGAAGGCACTTCAACAACACCCTGCATTCGTGTACACTGCCAGTACATTCGCTGGAAAAACTACTCAAATCATTAATTGATTAGTGAAGCTATAAAAATATGCTTACATTTTTCTAAGCACAGCCGGATAGATCCGGAAGGCTCTGGTGATAATCTCCTGGCACACGGTGGCGCTGCGAGCGCATTTCGCCAGCAATCTAGTCACCGGCGTTATCCAGACATTCAGCCAGATTTCTTTATCGACGGTCTGTTGGTGTTTCTCCATCAAAGCCATGTAGCATTTACAAGCCTTTAATAACCACAATTACTGATAATATTTACGAATTAATGCTGTACTAGTACCTCTTCGGACACCCCTGGAACGGATACCACTTTCAGCAAATCCTCTGGAAGGCCTTTGACACGCTCCAACAGATACGAACAGCCAATATGTTCCGATATGTACTCGAGAGCCAGCAGTTTCGATTTGTGTCTACAGCTCAACATCTCGATTTTCCCCAATACAATCTCGCATAGCGAATTTTGACCTACAATAAATCAATAATAAAGCCTTAAAGAGCCATCGATTGACACAGCAATCGTAGATTTATCCTCCGGAGAAGCTTTATGCGTAACAATCGATTTACCGTTGGCCTTGTGATGCGCGGCTATGATGATTAACTCGATGAAAAACAGCTTCGTGTAATTTCTAACGGTATCGATGAAATGCTCGATGTGGGACCAAACGAACGAAATCCCTCTCACGAATAAAATCTCCATCGAATCCAACGGTACGTCTTTCATCTGCTTGCAGAGGATGTTCAACGTCCTGCAGATCTCTACGATGACATTTGCAACGCTCGTCATCCTGAAATCGAAGCAGTTCGAACGAATTTGTCGGGTTATCTGAATAATTCAATACTTCTCAGCCAACTCCATCAGGCCGGCGTAGAGGATACACAGCAAGTTTTCGAAGCCTACTCGTATACAGCACAGCTTCTCTTTAGGCACTACGTTTAATATCGAAGCGTATACGATTACTATTTCTTCGGGTTCGGTGAAAGGGTCTAATTGGAAGTCTCTTATGCCGAAGTTGCCTCCGTTGTATTCTTCGATTAGCTCCAACGAAGGGCAATCTTTGAATTTCTACGAATATTTCATGTTATTAAAGGTTATATGAGGAGTAGATTGTTGCTTACGAAGTAGTGGACTACGTCCTCGGGGATTACAGCGAAGGAATGCGTCAAAACTAGACCGGCCTTCGTCTTGGCATCGAACCCGATCAATTCATTTTGTATCACCCCGTAACACAGTAAAATTAGATTTAAACTGTATTCTTCGGTTATTGTAGTAATATAAGGTATATCTTTCACGAAAACAGTTAACATCTGTTTTAAAACAACATCTAATAAACCGAATAATTCCTCCGTAACGGTCGCAAGTTGTTCGAAATTCTCTCTGAAACATACTTGATAGTTTACACTATTTTTACACAATTAAAACACTAATTTACCGTGAATGAGATACAATTCCTCGCAATATAATGTAATATAAAGGAAACAGATGCCGTACGAGCGATTCGTAATCGAATTTCGATGAATTCTGCGTGTACGCAACGAAATTCAGCAAATCAAGGGCTGCTTTGATGTTGACCGTTGCATTGTCGCTGGCCTCGTCCAGAAGTTCCCTAGCCCTGGTTTCTACGAGCGTATTGATCAAGTCGTTCCTGGCGACGAGGTCGAGCAGATGTTTCCTCAGCACTCTCTTCGAACCGAACCTGGTGAAGAATTCTAGTAGGCTGTGCCTCGCCTCGACATTTTCACGATTTTTCAAATAAATGTCCACCTTAAATAAACGAGCATTAATTCCCAGTGGAGTTATGGGAGCAATTGGTAACTCACCGTGTCTTTTATGAGTTGTTTCTGTTCGGTTTCTTTGGTGGTTTCTCCTAATTCTGTCTGGATCTTTTTCAAATTCGAGCCTACTGGGATTTGTAGCGGCTGGCTCACGAACGCCAACTCGACCCCGAACAGATCTTCTTCGCCTGGCATCGACATTTTTCACTGGCAATTTTCACGTCGCGAATTCGGAGACCTACAAACCATTTCCACGCGGTCTCATGCTGTTGCACCGATATAAAACTCGTAAAAAAAGAAGCGGTGCACGTCAAATATTTGAAGGTTAATGTTTGGTGCAACTACCGCTCGAACGAACTACTTTGTGTATTAAGTAGGCTGGTTGTACCGAATTGGAATGGCGTTAGTCGCAGCTGCCGGGGCTATTCGGGCATTCTAATTAATAGAGAAGGATGGTGGTTGTTTATAGATAAAATATAATTTAATAAATAAACTGAAACCGCGTTTACGTGAAGGTATCAGGAATTGACTCGAGATTGACTCGAGATATCTATTTCTTCGTCGTGTCAACTCGATCCGGTATCTTTTTTCTTCGTCATAACTCGATCCGTGTTTACACAGAGAGTCGAACTTGTCTTCAAGCCGACTTGAAGTCGGCTTGGATCCCTCATGTAAACAGAGCTATAGAAAAAGATGGTGGTTGTTTATAGACAAAATATAATTATTATAAATAAACTGAGATAAATATGTGCAAATGTAAATAGAACTTTCTTTCTCTATGGTTATCTACAAAATAGTACTGGTTGGTATGCGTGATTTATTGACATATGTTTTCTGTTTTGGTCGGTTGGCAGCTCTGAATTTTGACAATTAAAAATCAAAATTACACTGACGAAGCTATAAAAATATACATGGATAATATTTCATAATGTCGAAAAACAAAGCTATAGTAAGTCCATTTACACTAACTCACTTAAAAATAAGTCCCCCTAAACACAACCACGAATCGATCCTATCACCAACGCACATAACCTCAAACTAATATTACCCCTTTCACGAAATTCCAGTTGTTGAGGGTACAATCTCCGGAAGGCACCAAGCGCGTGGAGCTCACGCCCTCCTCCACCACCTGCCAGTTGTTCGAAGCTGTCCACGACACCTTCAACCTAAACAGCTTCGCGTTCGCTCTATACAAAGAAAAAAACAAGAAAGATGAGATACCCAGCAGCAAATCGAAGAGCGTGCTCGCCGCCGGCCTCCGCCACGGCGACATGATCTACCTGGCCCCCGTCAACGGAGCGGCCCTATTCGTAAGTACAGTCGTGCTCGAGTCACTCTCAGTAGTTCATACGATCTCTCGTAGAGCAACAACTCGCCGGCCGGAGAGCCTGCGGACGAATGCGTACCTTCTACTAGCACCAACAGCGCTTCCAGGCCGGCTAGTAAGCCTAGCACCAGCACCAGCTCCGGCAACAAAGAAGACGAAGTCGATGTACAGCTGATGAAAATCGATGGGAAAGTCGAGCGACAAAGGGACGATAAACTGTACGTTATTATCAATCGATTAGCAATCGTGTAGTTGTGTAATTGGGGTTCTTTTAGTTGCCGCCACAACAGCAACTCGAGATGCGTGCATTGCTCGTCGTTGGAGCCCTACGATGAGGCCTATCTGAAAGAGCACAACATCAAGCACTTGTCGTTTCATTCGTACTTGCGTAAGATGATGTCCGGCGTCGATCGCGGTAAATTCTTAGCTCTCGAGGATATTTCTTGTCGTATAAAAGAGGGCTGTAAAGACCATCCGCCGTGGCCTAAGGGCATTTGCTCCAAGTGCCAACCGAATGCCATTACGCTCAACATGCAAGTGAGTATTCGATTTATGTAGTGTATTAATTTGTTGTGTAAACGAATTGTTTTGTAGGCTTACAGGCATGTTGATAATGTGACATTCGAGAACACGAATTTAGTCGAACGGTTCCTAAATTACTGGAGAGTGACAGGCCACCAGAGAATCGGGTTCTTGTACGGTACTTACGAAATACATCCAGACGTACCGTTAGGTAAACACCCTTAAAATCTACGCCTAAAACAGTTCCTAACGACCCGTTTTTGTAGGTATAAAAGCCAACGTGGTGGCCATATACGAGCCGCCGCAGGAAAGCTCCCAGAACACCGTTCGTTTGGGGCCGGATCCCCGCGAAGAAGTGGTCGAGTACATCGCGAATTCGTTGGGTTTGCGAAGAGTGGGCTGGATATTCACCGATCTACTGGCCGAAGACGTGCAAAAGGGCACCGTTAAATACGTGAGGAACATCGACAGCCATTTGCTGTCCGCGCAGGAGTGCATAATGGCGGGGCACTTCCAGAATCTGTACCCCAATTACAGCCGGTACGCTTCGAAGGGGATCTTCGGATCGAAATTCGTCACTGTATGCGTCACAGGTGTGTATAGTTTGTGCAAAAATAACGACGTGCTAGTAGCTTTGTTTTGCGTAAACTATACAGATTGCTGCAAATTTACTCGTGCATGGTCAATTCAATGAGTTGAACAAGGATTATTAAAATAACAGTGGGTTAGAGTGAGCAAGTTGCAAACTGGACAGCCTACATTTACCTCCCCTACCCCGCAAATAGTTCTAATTGGATGTGACGTTTAATGTCACATTAGACAGACCAATCAAAATTCGCTAAGGGGAAACTGAGGAGTGGGAGTTAAATTATAAGTCTTTCTTTTTCCTTTATATGACACTAATGGCATTTGTCTTTGTCGCACTCATGGACCATGCTCCGAGTAAACTTGCGGGGATCTGTAGATTTGTTATGGTTGGATTGTGATTGGTTTTGTTTTGTTCCACAAAGGTGATAAATCGAATCAAGTGCACATGGAGGGCTACCAGGTGTCCAATCAATGCATGGCTCTGGTTAGAGATAATTGTCTGTTGCCTACGAAGGATTGTTCGGAGTTGGGGTACGTGAGAGAGTCAACCGATAAGCAGTACGTTCCTGACGTCTATTATAAGGTGAGTCGATTTTTTTTTGTTAATATTCGGTTTTCGGGTTGGCGAAATGATCGCGATGGTAGAGGCCATTAAACCGAGAATGTTTGATTATTATTAACATTCGCGTGTGGCTGGCTAAATGACCGCAAGGGTAAAGGCAAGCAAATAGGGAAAATTAAATAAATAAATAAATAAATAGAGAATGTAGTAGATGCGGAAAGTTTTTATTTTTGAAATCTAACGTGAGGTGGTAGGTACTCAGTTATCACAAATATTGTATCGGGTAACAAGGCACAAAACACTGGCTGCTACATTGAGTTTCGCAATAAAGGGGTTTTGTTTATATTATATATTTTTTAAACCAGTTATGACCACACTATTTTTTTTTTTTTTCGAAAATCTACCGTGGTCATTTCTGTTCACATAAAGCGATTAATAGAGACGTACAGATACCGTGGAGATTAGCAAAATTTCCCGGACGGCGAGAAATTAAATTTACTTTTTCATCGGTTATTCAGCTACCTTTGAGAAAATTTCGCTCGACATTAATGTGTTGAATATACAGGGTGTTAGGGTGACTTAAATGTACACTGTGTCCCATTTTGGTCGCGACTGGAGGGTATCTCGGTTATTAGACTTGATAGGACATTGCGGTTTTCGCGAACCTGTACTACTTTTTTGTCAAACTTACAATGGCACAAACAGATTTTTTAAATCTCTTTTCATTTTTGAGTTACAGGGCGATAATGAAAATTCTGACTTATTCAGCCACCCCCGTATCTCGTTTGCTATTGAAGATATTTTAAATTTGTAAACTGATTATTATAGATAATTTTACGTAGAATTCAGTGACGTACTTAGTTTTTTTTTATGGGGGTTACCATTTCTGAAATATGACACCAACTTGTAATTTTTTTAATGGGACACCCTATAATTTTATTGCCTATTAAATTTGTAATTTTTTTCTCTTTTTAATGATATGGCACATTCTATATTTTGAATTTTCTTAAAACGATCAAAAAAGAGAAAATCTATTTTGTTATAAAAATGGTTAGCGGGCTATGCGGAAAAAACAAAAAAATCGTAGAAATGTGTTATTTAATATTCTCAACCACTATTTTTGTTCTAAAAGTAATTTATTTTGGTTTTTCTGCATAGCCCCCTAACCATTTTTCGAATAAAATAGTTATTCTCTTTTTTGAGCGTTCTAATGAAATTCAAAATATAGAATGCGCCATATCATTAAAAAGAGAAAAAAATTACAAATTTAAATAGGCAATAAAAATACAGGGTGTTCCATTAAAAAAAATACGAGTTGGTGTCATATTTCAGAAATGGTAACACCTTTAAAAAAACTATGGACATCACTGAATTCTACGTAAAATTATCTATAATAATCAGTTTACACATTTAAAATATCTTCAATGGCAAACGAGATACGAGGGTGGCTGAATAAGTCAGAATTTTCATTATCGCCCTGTAACTCAAAAATGAAAAGAGATTTAAAAAATCTGTTTGTGCCATTGTAAGTTTGACAAAAAAGTAGTAAAGGTTCGCGAAAACCGCAATGTCCTATCAAAATGGGTGTCATGTGAACAGGGTACATTTTAGAGCACCTCTATCGCCCTGTAGTTCACTCCAAAGTACTCGTTATCTCGGTTGAAATAAACATTAAAAAGATCTTAACACACGTAACTAGATTACTAACGATATACACAAGTTTACAACGATATTTTTTTTAAATCTAAACTCTACGATTTGTCTGCACAATTATTTATAGACAATGAGACAATTTCTATGTTTACGAACGCGCTGACAAGACTTTATTGGTGGATGTTAAATAATATGTGAATTTTTTTGTTGTATTAATTATTATAAAATAGGCCGAAATTCACACGTTATTTATCGGTAAAAAAAAATAAAATTTATTCTATTTTGTCTGTTTTTTCAAATTATTGTCGACTTTGAATAAGCTGTACAAAATATACTCGGTTATTTTGATTCTAAAGTCTGTCAGGACGAGAAATGAAAACGAATTTTTCAATTCGTTTGGAGTTATATTTTTTTTTCGAAGAGATTTATTTTATCTTAAATACATCCATTGACAAATATTCGTTTATTTCGATAAAATACGTACAAGCTTTTTCCGAAATTCAGGTCGTGTTTGTGCTCGAAACTATTTAAACCCTGAGACATTTAACTTAATTTCTTTCGTTTCGAAAACAGAAACTCGCTATTTTTATTTTATCAAAATACCAACGTGTATATGGTTTGTGCAAAACAAAGGTAGAAGCACGTCATCACAAATTTACTACGTCACAAATAGACAGTGTTACCGGGCTTACAAAATGTAGGGAAAAAAATAATTATTTTATACGTAAATTTTTCTTGTACGATTCTTCTTTTTAATATTATCTATCATCCTCTGTCAATATCAAATTAAATCCTGCAGGTATTAAATTTAATCTGTTTATAGTGAGTTTATTTTTAAAAGTTGGCCACAATGCTATGACGACATTAGTGACGTACATCTAGCTTAGTTTTGCATACACTATAAGTGAAAAATAAGGAAAAAAATGGTCCTTCGTCAATCGACAAGCTACATTTACAAACAAAATTCTCGATACAAATCAAACAGAGGTAAACGTCCGATAGAAGTCAACATCAAAAATAAATTTTTATCACGATTCGACAAAGATATAGAATATATTCGTTTATATATAATATGTAAACTTTAACACATTATTATTACATCGATTTTACATTCAACTTACGAAGAATTTCGCTTTAGGCTGACATTTAGGCTAGATTAAATATTTGTTTCAACTTATGTACATAAAATTTCGGGTCGATTTTCAACGTTCGTCGTATCAAAATAGTTCTTTTTTATTGGAAGCCTTTCACATGCAAAAAATATTTTTCTAACGTAATCATTCCTTCGTCGTTCCTACTTTTTTTTATTGTTAATTTCTATGGGGGATCAAAGAAGTAGGAAGTGTAGAGGAGTGATCGATTTGTATGAATTAATATTGGAAGATTAGTTTTTTTTACATATGAAAGATTCGCTGGCTTAAATTAATACAATTAAAGTGTGGGGAAAAAATACACAATTTGGACAAATTTTTTACATTTGAATAATAGTAAGGCACAAACAAATAATTCAACCGGAAATTTAAAATGATATGCTCGTTATTTATGCGGTAAATTCGCTTCTACCGAGTGTTAATCCGCCCGAAAGACAGTTAGTAAAAAGTAAATATGAAACCGTTAAAAATAAAACTTTTATTTCTTTTTTTCGCTAACATTTATAAATGCTATTATGTATAATTCTTTGTGTGTGTGTTGTGTGTGTTTTTCTTTTTTCTCGCGTCAATTCAAAGGTATATCTAACCCGATCGACAAATTACAAAACTCACGAACTTTTTTAATAAAGTTTAACAATCAACCGCACTTATAAACTAAAAATTAAACGTATCAAATCCTCCGAGGATTCAAATCATTCCACATTAAACCAAATCATTATTGATCGATTAATAATTACAAATATTAATCGATGCAAAAATACGCTTTATTTACAAATTGTTTGTAACAAATTAAAAACATAGCGATTCGTTTTTGGCTGGAATGACACGATATACAGGGTGTTTATTAATCGAGTGGCGATGCTTAAGGGTGTGATTTTAACCCTTAAGTATAGGCACTGAATTCATAAACACCCTGTATATTTATATAAAAAAAAAACTTTGGTTACAATTTCTTACAACAGAAGCAAAACATTGCATTTTACACACTAAAATTCGATTCTGTTTACGCGTTATTTCTGCACTATTAAATATACATAAATTTTTTGCTTCGAGTGTAAGATTCGATTAGAAAATGCCTGCATTTTCCCGCGATATATTCGTTCGTATTCCCGGTGCAATTGACGCTCTTGCACGATAAATAAGGTACGATTTAAATACGAATTGAACGGAAATTGTACGTATAAAAGAAAAGGAAATTCGAAAAAAATTGATAAAAACGAAACTAATAATATAATCGAAGCGACAATTGATGGTCAAATTTTGATTTTTAAACTCTATTAATCTTTAACATTTTCTTAACACTCTTCCCAAACAAACATAACAAATTACACTTACAAGCTAATTTTTCCATAAGCTAGAAATCGACAACAATAAAAAATATCTACTCTAATTTGCTTTTTACGATATTTACGAAAATATAGTTCATTTCGGAATTCGATAGTACTTTTTTTTAAGCTATGACGGTATATTTCTTCTTCTCACAATATAAATTTCCTATGCAGTTTGACTGAAGCTACACATTTAAAAAACATCTATTAAAATTACCTCTCAGATTTGGGATTTTTTTACATAAATACCTCCATTTTGTACAATATATCATATCATTTTTGCAATATACTCGTTCAACTTCGAAAGAAACCAGAGATATGTCGTGTTTTATACGCAAAAATTAGGAACCGAATCATTTCAAATTAATAATTCATAAAAAAAAACGCGCATCAATTAAAATTCGATACGTTACTAGAAAAATAATACTAAAGTCACCAGATAGATTTATCGGTCCGCCATCTTGCACATTTCTGATTTTTTTGGTGTATTATTTTAGCAAAATAAAATGTAAATTCACGATACAAATTATAGCGAAATTTGTTCGATTTAAAACGCAAAATTAATTCCAATCAGAAATGAACAATTTTCTTGTACCCAAAAGAAGCTTATATACTTGACAATCCATCGCCATTTCGTTTTTGACATTTCGAGTAATCAAAGTAGGCGGCCGGAAACTTTTCGCACCCAATGACATTTACGTCAATCAAGCAAGCAACATTCAAGCGTCGCGGCCTCTTCACCTGCAACCTATCCGGCGACTCTAGCGCGAAAAACGAAAAAAAAAAAACGTAAACGTTATATTACAATTTACCGCATTTAGCGATCGAAATATTCTTCGTCGGCTTGCCGGCCGTGTCCCCGTACGTGCTGATCTTCTCCACCAGCTCCAGCCCTTCGATAACGTGCCCGAAGATCCCCGTGAACCCCCGCATCTCCTGCAGAATGATGCGAAACTGCGACCCCACCATCCCCAAATTATCGTGACGTTTCTGCGTCCTGCGCATCCCCACCGTGCCCCGCACCGCCATCAATTTCGTATCGTCCGGCAGGAAATACGATTCCTCGAAGATCGACCTGCCGCCTCTGCCGTTATTCAATTCGAAGTCTCCGGTTATAACGCTCTCGCCTTCCCAGCACTGGAAGATCTGGCAACCTTTGTAGCCCATGCCGGCGTCCCCTGTGGTCAGCATTCCGAAGTTCTTGGCCATTTTCGGGGCCACGTCAGCTCGCACTTCGATCACTATTCGACCCAATTGCGTGCCGTTCACTTCGATGTTGAAGTAGTACAAGGGGCACATATTGGCTGGGTTGCGCATTTGCGGCGATGGTATCATGATGTTGTTCTCCTGGTAGATGTTCTTCGGCGTGGCTATAACGAGATGTTGTTGGTGTTGTTGCGGAAGATAGTTGATTTGCGGTATCGAGTTGTGGTTTTGGTAGTCCAGCGAACCGTTTACTGTTTGTTTGGACAACATATGGCGAGAGTAGAGCTGGGACATGCAGTAATTGGCGAGGAATAGTATGGGGTTTTGTTGCGATGATGGTACTATACGTGAGTTACCGGCCGGGTAGACGGTTTCGCCGTTGTGGATGTTGCCGAGAGCTTGCTTGAGCAGATGGAAGTCGAAGACCACGCTCGAATTACGTATTAAATCGTCCAACTGGCATTGCAGGTACATCTCCTGGTAGCGCATTTGCAACCTCTGCTTCTCCACGTTCACGCTGGAACAAAGATTGTGCACGTCCGATAAGCTTTCGGCCATCGATAGATTCAATCGGAGCTTCGTTAGAGCGTCTCGAGTGTCGGTCAGCTCGAAATGCGAAGCGTTGTTGGTGAGCTCGGCCTCCACGTAGGTCTTGAGAGTGACGCAGGCCTCGAGGATCTTCAGCAGGAATTCGCGCTGCTGCGCCACCAGTCGTTGGATCTCAGACAGCATTTTATTCATCGAGGCCAGGTCGATTTGCAGCTCGGCCACCAGCTGGTCTTTGGCCTCGGTTTGGGATTTGACTTGGTGCTGGAGGTGGTCGCTGGTGGTGGCGCAGGCGCGGCACACCGGCATGCCGCAGGTGTGGCACCACAGCGCCAGCGGCATGGCGTGCGTGTGGCAATTCTCCGATATCACCTTGGCCGGGGGCGGCTTGTCGGGCGGCTTGCCGCCCAGCTTCAGCTGGGAGAAGTTCTTGGCGAGGCACAGCACGGGGTGGTAGGTGGGCAGGGAGTCGGGGCCCATGTCGCCCACGTCCGTTTTCTTCCAGCAGTAGACGCAGTAGAGTTCGGGGCCTTTGGAGAGGTTGGTGCGCATGCACTGCAGGCAGAAGTAGTGCTTGCAGGAGAGCAGCTTGGGGCTTTGGTCGGTTTCGTTGAATTTTTGCTTGCAGTATCCGCATAACATTAGTTCTTCGAATTCTGGTACTACGGATTCCATTTTTCTAAAAAAAAAAAACATACAAATGTTACCTACGAATAGTTCGTGTAATACAAGAAATTGGTTATAAGAAGGCTTCTTGATTGTTCTATAAGCAATAATAAGCGGTAGTGGTTCATCAAGTAGCTGTAGAAATTATTTTCTTTCGATAGCAATTTCAACATATCAAGAAGTAGATTGACTGGGATCGAATGAATGATTGAATGGACCATATATAATTGATTTTAAGAAGGTTTTTGTTAGTTTGATGCAAAAATTAATACTAGTAGTTGTTTGAAATTGACACATGACATCCCAATACAAATAGATTACTCGAATGGTAATAATAAATTTGTGGTATCGAAGAGATGTAATATTGCTTTTAATTCGAATCGAATAAAGCTTCGTGTAATACAAGAAATGCATTATAAGAAGGATTTTTTGTTATTTATACGAACAATCTATAAGATACAAAAATTAATGCTTATTACATTCGAGTAGTTGCTGGAAATTTACACATGACATCCCAATACAACTAGATTACTCGAATGATAATAATAAATTTGTAGTATCGAAGAAATGTATTGTTGCTTTTAATTCGATTCGAATAATGCTTCGTGTAATACAAGAAATGCATTATAAGAAGGATTTTTTGTTATTTATACGAACAATCTATTAGATACAAAAATTAATGCTTATTACATTCGAGTAGTTGCTGGAAATTGACACATGACACCCCCAATTCAACATGTCCCCCTTACAACTAGATTACTAGAATGTTAATACATAATAAATTTGCGGCATTCGAATTGCTTTTAATTCGAATTAATTGCTTATAAAAAAAAAGGATACGATACAACAACAATAATATGGCAAAATAAATCGTTGGCGCCAAGTTGTTTGTTTACAAAAATTAGACAATCGACAAGTGGGTACCCCGTGAGCATGAGAATACATTTCCTCCATTTCCCCCTGCGTAATTTAAACGAAACTGAAACATTGTCATAATCCTTACCGTGTCGTTTGTTTCGTTTTTTCGTATTTATACGATGTGTTACACAGCCTTTAAGTAAATCCGATTAAAACGATACGTGTTTGGTCGTTAAAAACGTCGAGCGTTTCGGCAAACGGGTTTTCGCGGTATTTGTACTAAATTCAGCGTATCTACGGGTACGTCAGACGATTATCTACCATTCGATTGATTATTACATAATTGTTTCGCGCCGATTCGGATCGGCACAATTGCGAGATGGCAACCAAATAAAAAAAAAGGCTTAAAAATTATAGTGGCCGTTTTGCGATGTGCCACATCATGTTGACGACTGACATGACATTCCCGTTAAGTTCGCTGTGATGGCGACGGTGCGCACGGGCCTCGACCTTGGTAGGCTCCACTGCGCAGCTTTGTTCTTGTTATCGTCCGACGCGCGAAATTCGAACGTACGATCGATACGCTTGTCAGAAAAGGACGGCGACTTTCGGTGCGTCGCTATTGGTCGACAACTGTCGGAAAAGGACGAAGATACACGTTGAAAAGTGTCGACCAATAGGAAACGGTTGACGATTTTTGTTGTTCTGGCGTTTCGTATGTTTTGCGTTCTTTGGTAAAAACTTGACGGTTTCTTTGATTCTGACGTTTCGTGTTCGTGGCGAATTGCCCGGGAAATTTGAAATACTACAAAATAAAACTTTAAAAGGACGTAGCTCCCTTAGGAGTCGTTTGCCGATATATGTTTATATGAAAAAATTAGCTTATTTTTAACCAATAAATGCAGTATTGAAATTGAAATTTTTATTTTTATTTTTTATAGGAAAAAGACTCTTATGGTAACGAAGTATCCCGCCTAGCTCGTCCACTGCCAGTCGAATACCTTCTGGTCGACGTCCCGGCGTCGACGCCCGTCGCCCCCCAATACACCTTCAACACGGATCAATCTAAGCAATCGTTTCCGGTGGAGAACCGATTCGTCGAAGGCCACATACAGGACTTCAACGCCTTGTCCACCTATCTCTCGCAGTTCGCCTTCAACGAATTCAACGTGGCCATCAACGATTTCCATCTGTTGATCTACATATCCACCATGGACATGCTGCCCATGAGGGAGTTTATCGATCCTTTGCTGAAGGCTTTGAGGACCAAGGACAGGGAGGCGGCCGAGGAGTGGTCCAGGTCAGAGCATTGGGCTACTCTGGAGCAATTGATTGCCGCCAGTTCGCCGCCACCTTCCAGGTAATTTTATTTGTTACGTAAATTGGTGGTTAATGGGGGAAACCTTGTTTTTTTTGAGGATTTTTTTGGGTGGGAAGGATTCATTGGGTTTCGATCAAATTTTGATATCATTTTGTTTATATTTCGAACTATTTTTGTGAATTTTTTTGAGTAATTTCGGCCAAAAATAACACCTCAACACCAACACGTTTTGCTGTATTCTGTATTGCCTATACATATACTTATTGTACTGTGGGTTGCATACTATACTATGTTGTTTTTAGGCCTGGTAGTGTGGCATCGGGTTCGATAACGTCATCTCCGGGGGTTTCCAGCGGACCAAAATGGACTTGCCCTTACTGTACTTTTCTGAACAACCACGACGTCCAGAATTGCGAAATGTGCAATTTGCCGAGGTCGAATCGGCCGCATTGAGGTGGGATTGTTATCGATTAATAATCGATTTTTTTAATTAGTAATTGGTTTTTTGAAGGTTCGCGCGAGAACGGGCCTGGAACGTATGCGATTGCAGCGAATACTTAACGCGTTTTTGTGAACATTGCTTCGGATTTGCATTAACATCGGAGTAAAAATGGATTGATGGTATTAGTTTAAATGTTTTTAAATAATAAATATGGATATTTTTCTAAATTGGAATCGTCGAGTTTTGTGTTAGGTTGATGAATTTGAATTTCATATCGTCCTTGTACATAATAATAGCTTTTGGATTTTAATTAAGTTTTTTTTTCGTAGATTTAAGTTCTGTTTATTTAACCTATATAATTGGTGAATTGAATTGAGTAGAAATAAAAGCGAAGTCTCGGTTATTTTTGTGCCCATTTCTCACATACAAAACGACTCGGTGTTCTTACGTACAATTTATTTAATAGAAATAACTTACCAAAAACTTTTTTTTATTCTAATTTGAGTACAATTAAGAAATATACCTTATATTAATTATATACATAGCACACCGTGCATAAAAAATGTACATACATCCTAAAATATCTATTCTCCGTTGGAAACTTGAATAAATTTACAATAAAATTAATCAAGCCTGTTAATTAAATAAACGAAAAAAAAAATAAAATAAAATTATAAGCTTTCGAAATTCGCTTAATCGCAATTCGAAAGTCTCTTTTTATAACA
Source organism: Phyllotreta cruciferae (assembly GCA_917563865.1). NCBI lineage: Eukaryota > Metazoa > Arthropoda > Insecta > Coleoptera > Chrysomelidae > Phyllotreta > Phyllotreta cruciferae. The sequence continues at coordinate 3,363,831 of OU830620.1, read as the reverse complement.
CACATCACCGCGTCCAGCAAGAATCGAAGTGACTAGTTTTTTTTGCATTTTTACCAACCCGATGTATCGAAATCAGATCTCGTTTTTCTACTAATTAAAAACTAATTACCTACTAATGGAGTCTGATAATTCATAAAATGTTGTCCTTACTGAGTAGCCGATGATGCACGAACGATTTTTTATATTTTTTTTGTTTTCGAAAACGACTCGTCTCCGAAGCATATCACATATTTTTGTTCATAAAAAAGCAACATTATAGACAAATATATAGCATTGACCTTATGTACAGCGAAAGCTACATACACAGATATGATATAGCCCAATGTAATATAATATTTTTCGCTAAAGTTTCAACTTTATCAGCCTTTTTTTATATATTAAAACGTATAAATAATTTAAAAAAATAACACTTAATCATTTTGCCGTGACAATCTGTTTTCATGATTACTAACAAACACTATTCTATTCGCCTTGATATATTATAAATCCACATTTAATTACATACTGATATGGTTTTTTTCAAATTTTACTCGTTTTTTTTTTATTTTCTATATTACTTAAAATTAAAACGTAATTTCTGCATTAAAAAAAAATGAAATAAAATTAAATTAAATTCGAAAAGCTACTATAGCATATACATCGAATTATCCACACCCTAAAACAAGTCCAGTGCAACCCCTAACACTTCTCAATGGCACTTTCAACGCAAACAAATCGATCTAGTTACATTGAAATGTTACTTTTTTTGGATTTGTTAGAGGATAATTTATTTTTTGACATACTGTTAAATTTTACTTTGAGGGGTTGATCTATTTTCGTTAATAACTCGATTATTTCCAATCCTACGACCAAAAGTTACTAAACCAAACTTGTAGAGTATTCAATTCGCAACAAAAAGTGTCCCTACAAAATTTCCAGTACGACAAGTACTTCACCAGATACAACGAAAAAACCATCAACACCCCCTTTTTACCAAGATATCCTCCACTGGACAAATTTGGCAACCCCGCAAACTTTACACCAACCCCCTCTTAACATCAAACTAAAAATTAATCCTCTAATAAACCGAAAAAAAGAACAATTTCAACGTACCAATTGAACCGAATCAGCTATATAAAAAACTCGATTGTATACAGTATAATATCTTCTACGAGACAAACGACAAGGTGAATTAATAGAATCGAAACGCACGTTAATTGCAACCTCTCTTTGTACGTCAACTCCGGCTGATCTTGGGGGGCTTTGGGCCTTCCTCAGTCGGAGTTTTGAGTCAGCGGCGGGTACTCTTGATCGTCGGTGAACTGGAAGGCCCCCTTGGGGGGCGACTCCGTCGCCGCCGCCATCTCCCTGAACTTGTCCGAGTCTTTACAAACAAACAAAAAAAATACCATTCATATTTAATACAACTGCTCGATTAAATTGCTTCTTATATTATTTATTTATTTATTACGACAAAGCGGGTTGTTGTTGTTGTTGTTAATTAAATAAATATGTAAACTACTAGGAGAGGGTGTGGTGTTGACACACAAAAGCTTTGCCCGATTAAAAAGTATCTTACCTGGTGTATAATGTAAACGAGTATAATCTTAACTAACGATTAATTTAATTAATATGTGGAAGAAATTATACAGGGCGTTTCACTATAACTGTTCATTAGAAGTATTTTCGTGAATGGTTGTGTGTAAAATTATGAAATTTTGTGTACAAGGGTTTTTGGATATAAGGAATCCATATAAAATATTTTCGGAAAATTGATCGTTACTTCGTTATTTTAAATGGGACACCCTGTATTTTTATGCATTTTTAGATTCTACTCGACGAGCTGTTTACAACGAGGGGTCACACTTGGTACTTTGGTCTCGTAATAAAGGCTATATAGCCACTCAAAAATCGCAATTAGGTGGCTCTGAAAGCCAAACTGTTCAAAATTTTGAAAATGGGCTTCCATTTTCCAATATTTTTCTTTTTAATATGACACTCTACATTTCCAGAGCCAACTTTTTTTCACATTTTTAACACCCTTTAAAATATTTCCGTCTATTTCTCGAACACCCTGTATATGCGGACCAAAATTTATTAAAATCCAGTAGGTGATTAATTTTCTCCAACTTACTGATAAACGATGTTGTTGCGAATAAACTAGAAAATGAAGAAAGAAGAAGAGGAAGCTGGAAGAAGAATGAAAAAAAATATATTTTTTGAAGACTTCTTTTTGAATTCTGCTAATGATGTTAAAGTTACAAAGTGTGACCCCTCGTTGTAATCGCTAAGGATAGTCTTAGCACATTTTAGGACTGTCCAGAATCATTTAGAACAGTCCAGAACCATTTAGAACAGTTTTAGAATTCACTAGAACCTTTTGAAACAGTTCAGGATGCTCTTAGAACCATTTAGAACAGTATAAAATCATTTAGAACAAATTCAGGACTATTTGGAACGGTCCAGGATAAACTAGAACTGTCCTGAATCATCTAGAACTATTTTAGAACTGACTAGGATCATTTAAAAGAATTTAGGATAATCTTGGAACATTTTAGGACTGTCTCGAATCATTTAGAACAGTCCAGAACCATTTAGAACCGTTTTAGAATTCACTAAAACCTTTTGAAACAGTTCAGGATGCTCTTAGAACCATTTAGAACAGTATAAAATCATTTAGAACAAATTCAGGACTATTTGGAACGGTCCAGGATAAACTAGAACTGTCCTGAATCATCTAGAACTATTTTAGAACTGACTAGGATCATTTAAAAGAATTTAGGATAATCTTGGAACATTTTAGGACTGTCCAGAATCATTTAGAACAGTCCAGAACCATTTAGAACCGTTTTAGAATTCACTAAAACCTTTTGAAACAGTTCAGGGTGCTCTTAGAACCATTTAGAACAGTATAAAATCATTTAGAACAAATTCAGGACTATTTGGAACGGTCCAGGATAAACTAGAACTGTCCTGAATCATCTAGAACTATTTTAGAACTGACTAGGATCATTTAAAAGAATTTAGGATAATCTTGGACATTTTAGGACTGTCCAGAATCATTTAGAACAGTCCAGAACCATTTAGAACCGTTTTAGAATTCACTAGAACCTTTTGAAACAGTTCAGGATGCTCTTAGAACCATTTAGAACAGTATAAAATCATGTAGAACAAATTCAGGACTATTTGGCACGGTCCAGGATAAACTAGAACTGTCCTGAATCATCTAGAACTATTTTAGAACTGACTAGGATCATTTAAAAGAATTTAGGATAATCTTGGAACATTTTAGGACTGTCTCGAATCATTTAGAACAGTCCAGAACCATTTAGAACCGTTTTAGAATTCACTAAAACCTTTTGAAACAGTTCAGGATGCTCTTAGAACCATTTAGAACAGTATAAAATCATTTAGAACAAATTCAGGACTATTTGGAACGGTCCAGGATAAACTAGAACTGTCCTGAATCATCTAGAACTATTTTAGAACTGACTAGGATCATTTAAAAGAATTTAGGATAATCTTGGAACATTTTAGGACTGTCTCGAATCATTTAGAACAGTCCAGAACCATTTAGAACCGTTTTAGAATTCACTAAAACCTTTTGAAACAGTTCAGGATGCTCTTAGAACCATTTAGAACAGTATAAAATCATTTAGAACAAATTCAGGACTATTTGGAACGGTCCAGGATAAACTAGAACTGTCATGAATCATCTAGAACTATTTTAGAACTGACTAGGATCATTTAAAAGAATTTAGGATAATCTTGGAACATTTTAGGACTGTCCAGAATCATTTAGAACAGTCCAGAACCATTTAGAACCGTTTTAGAATTCACTAAAACCTTTTGAAACAGTTCAGGATGCTCTTAGAACCATTTATAACAGTATAAAATCATTTAGAACAAATTCAGGACTATTTGGAACGGTTCAGGATAAACTAGAACCATTTTAGATTGACTATTTAGAACTTTTCATTTGAAAAATCGAATAATTTAGAATTAATCTGTATAATCTTTATTACGAGGCCAAAATACCAAGTGTGACCCCTCGTTGAAATCAGCTCATCGAGTAGAATCCAAAAACGTAAAAATATACAGGGTGTCTCATTTAAAATAACGAAATTACGATTAACTTCCGATACAAACGACGCGAAAATGTTTCATACGAATACCTTATATCCCAAAAAAACCATTGGATACAGTATTTCACAATTTTACAAACAACCATTCACGAAATGTGTACTTCTAATGAACAATCAGAGCGAAACGTCCTGTATATTATAATTATCTAAAGAGAGGTTTTGTTAACAAAAAAGGTATTAGTTTTATTTTATACTGACCAGTACCTGACATTTGGCCCGATGGATTGCCTTTGACGATGCCAGCGTAGCTACCTAGTATGCCTTGCACAGAACAAAGAAAATCATAATGAAGGATTTGGGTTACTGCTTTTACTGTAGGAGAGTACTCTTCGGGATCGTTACAAAAAAATTATTATTAGTAGCAAATGGGTATCGAAAATACAATTACAATTTTTTACAGGAGCAAGTGTGTGTGTATGTATACAAAAATAATCGTACGAATTTTCGCTTCGCAAAAATTCGCACAAGGGGATAGGAAGCGCTACATGCGATTAAATTCAAAATAAAAACAAAAACAGGTGTGTTGGGTTAATCAAAACTCAAAAATTACTGGGATTAAAATTAAAACATAGTGTGCGGCGAACGATCGAAAATGCGACAAGTGATATAGCTCGCATTCGGCCCGATCGCAACGCCATCTATTATGTAGCAAGACTCTCTTTAAACGGCAAACCGTCGACGATTCGTTTCAACAAAATATTCGTTTATTTACACGAAATTTAACTTACCAGAATCGATGTTTTGCGGCGATGAACTTTTACCCCTATCGGGCTTGTCAATAGATTTTCCCACGTTTTCCGGTGCACCGTCTAACCGATGGTCTTTGTACAATACCAAATCGCCACCTTCGTTAGAATCGATGTTATATACGTACAATACGCCATCTTCTGTAGCTACCAGAAGCCTCAATTGCTGCTGGATACTAAAAAAAACACCAATTTAAATTGTTAACATGCTACTGATAGGTCGAGTAGACACCACCGATTGTGTCAAATAAATTGACAGCTTAGAACATAAAGTAGTACAGTTCGTGCAACACAAAAATGAACGCACGTCACTAATGTGACGTCATTTGCCAAGCATTGTGGCCAACTTTTAAAAATAAATACGTAAAACAGATGGAAGATGAGCTGGAGAATAGCGAAATGTTTATGTAAATGGCGTTTGTTCTGAGAAAACGGGGAAAACCCATGAGAGAGGATTTTGCGTGACGTCATGTTGAGCAATCCTTTGCTGTTTAGTACGCTTGGTTGTCAAATTCGGTTTTGACAGTCGCGGCCAACTTTTCGAAAACGTTTTAAATTTATCTGATTGCTGCTAGGTACAGTTCGTGCAATACAAAAATGAAAGCACGTCACTAATGTGACGTCATTTGCCAAGCATTGTGGCCAACTTTTAAAAATAAATACATAAAACAGTTTAAGTTTAATACCTGCTGAATTTAATTTGATATTAACAAGGGGTGATAGAAAATGTTTAAAAACGGAATTAAATCGTCTAAGAAAAATTAATATTACAAAAATTCAACGTATTTATATCAAATAAATAATTTTTTCTTGTTGTATGTTGATAGGCACTGACTGTCAAGTCGCATAGTTGCCATTGTCATATGATCAGTACTTTTAATTTTTTATTTCTTCTTCTTTCTAGTTTATTAGCCTCCACTACTAATGACTATTCGGTCGAATGATGAAGAAATAAGAATTTCTTGCGTAGTTATCTTTTTCACATGTTATAAATGACACAATTTCAGCACTAAATATTTCATATTTTACGAAAGTTTTCTCTGAAATTTCACGATGTACACTTATAAACGACAAAATTATACACAAAATTTTTCACTCGACCTATTAAATGTATTTCAGATGATAAAAGAATTTGATGATAATTGTAGTGAGCACCTGAACACATCAGTAGTTCAGGAACGTGAAGCAGCAACCGCTAATTTTCAATTTGTTTTTGTCATTTTGACATATGACAATTTTAGAGAATTCTTAGATTTTGTAAACTTTATACAAATTCGGCAACACTGTCTCTTTGTGACGTAGTAAATTTATGGTGACGTGCGTTCATTTTTGTGTTGCACCGACTGTACTAGTAGTAGTTTATGTTCTAAGATTGACAGTGTGACAGTTACGAAATGACAACTTACGTAGCTATCGAAATGACGTTCCTCAGCCCGTATATGGGCAAATGGGCGGTGGCAAACGCCCGACCTTGCGTAAAGACATCTGTCACTTGCGTGGGAAGATATGTCGACAGATAACCCATCCAACTGCTCTCCTCTACGCTCCTTCTGGGACTAAAAAAAACAAAACGCCATTTTATGCATTTACAGCGCCATTTTGTCATATCTATGACACTCGCATAATTACCTATCCTTGGGCTCCTCCAGCTTGAAAACGTGCACAGTTTCAGTATTGCTGCTGCAACTTAAGAACTGGCCGCACAAACTAAACGCCAAACAGGACATGGCCACGTACCGCTTCACCCCTCTCCTGAACTCGTACAGCTTCGAAGCATCAGTAACCGAAAACACCCTGATCACGGTACCCTTCTCGGAAGCCGTAGCTATCCGAGTACCATTCGGGCTGAACGCCAGCGCAGCCAGAGGACTATCGTGGGCGTGTATCATCGTTTTAGCGTGCTACAATCGATTAATATTAGCGATTAATTAGTGGAAAAATCGATTGGTGTACTCACTAGATTTATAGCGTCGAATATTTGCACTTCTCCGATGGTAGAAGAGCCCGGGTAGGCCACGTAGCAATTGTCGCTGTTGATGCTCAAGGCGCACAAACCCAACGGATTCGGCGGGGTGTCCCTAATAGTATGCAACACTTTCATGTCTCTGATGTTATGGATGTACAAGCTCTCTTCCAGGCACACCACCAATCGAGCCCTACAAAAACAACAAATCGTACGATTAAATCGAATTAAATAAGGAAGTAGTGGACTGTTACCTGTTGAGTTTCACAGCCAATATGGTGTTCGAGTAGGAGTAGTTGCATATCTCGGTGCCTTTTTTGAAGTGGCACACTTTGAGTTTGCGGGGGGCGGCGAGCGACACGACGGCCACCAGGCTGCTGCTGAATAACCGCTCGACGAGGCAGGTGTCCTCCGTGCCATTGCTGTAGATCTGGTCTAAGGCGTCGACGCTGCTCAGCGAGTACAAGCGGTAACCGGTCCTGCTGCCTACAGCCAATGATCTACGAATGATGTGTTATTCGGTTAATGAGTGTACGATTAATCGGTGAATTAAATATTTGATCGTGAGGTGGAAAAGTAAGTTGGTAATCGAATTGTTCGGTAGATATGGAGTTGAAATAATAACTTGCACAATATTTGACAATGATTAGATTGTGTTGTAAACAAACGATCGTGCGGGTTTCGTTCGAGTAGGGTAAATTGTGATAACAATAATCAGATAAAGCACGAAATCAAGTTCACAAGTTACTTTTATTTTTGCTCCAGCTTGCGTTAGTGATATATATATGCTAATAAATAACACACCGTCGAAATAAAGCGATTACACAATTTTACGAGTAATTCGCATAAATAATAAAACAACTGCAAAAACGATACATCAATTAAATAATTAAATAACACAAAAAACCTTCAAGTTAGTAAGTGTACGGTTTAATTCGTATAAATAAAGAATTCCATTCGAGCATCAGGGTCATACGTACTAGATCGGTTCCCAAAATTTCCAAATATTTCGTGCGTATACGAGTTGGCTGGTAAAGGTCACACAATCGCCTTAGCCATGAGAAAAAAATAACGCTAGGAAATTGGAAATGACGCACCTTTTTTTTTCGAAAACGCGCAAATCAGCCGAACTTGATATATGTAAATATACAAAACGTAGCGCGTAAATTATTTATTATTTGTATACACTTACGTGCTGTCCTGATTGAAGTTTACGAAATAGTTCTTGGATCCATTCGAGTCTGAGGAACCCGTGCTATTCATGAGTCCGACGAAGGGGAAACTAGCAATTTGTATTAATTCGATCGTAGTTTGCACATAAATTTGCGCGTAACAAACTTATGCGTGTTCTCGACAACAACTTTATAATTCGCACAAAGACTGACCTTGCAGTTACTAAACACAAACAACTACCATACTGTTGTATTGAACAGCTGATGTAACAATAACTTTGCGCATGTCACAACATATTAGATGTCTAGCAGGGGTTATTAGTAATTTATTTGTGGTGTTTAATTGCACGCGATCGATTGTTGTCGAATTGCACTCGAAATTTAATTAGTTAGCACTTCTTTGCACGTAATAAATTCAATAGCGCAGTAAATAAATAAACACTTGGCTCGATTACGTCAAAAATTGACAGATTGGGTGACGTAAATGTCATTTTCTTCTTTTTTGTTACGGAATAAAATGTAACAAGATAAGTGTAATGAAGGTCAATTTTTTGTAACAATTAATCTTTAGGCTGTTCGGTTAAATAAAATAGAAAATTAAATAAACAATTTTAATGTCAAACGCCAAAATGAATAAATAGTACTCCAAAATAAATGCGTCTCGTCTTGTCATCTGTCAAGTCTTCTCTTTTTCTTATTAATTATTTTTTCATTACAATTAATTATGATACTGCAATTATTATTAATAGTAATTAAGGGTGCTATATATAAAAAACAATTATTTTATAAATGAAACAAGTATTAATTTAAAATTCTTTTTATTTCATTCATTAATTCATCTTCTTCTCTTTCAGTAGGTGGCCACAGCTGTCAAGGTTATTCAGCCATTTCCTGAATTCTCATATAATTCGTAGACAAATCTATAAAACAATTTGAGCAAACAAATAATTTACATTTACTCTTTATTTAAACATAAATAACGCAACAGTAGTACACATTATTCGGAAAAAAACATTACTTTTTTGTCTACTAAACACTAGAATTTGTAACCCGTCTACTCCACATCTAAACAGGGATATCTAAAACAAAATAATACATATTATTAATATTAATATTACCCCCAATTTCTCCATAAATCACAAATGTAACCAAAAAAATCTACTCACTGTTCCTAACTTTACATTGCTGAATAGCCTCGTTGAATCCTTGACACAGCGACAAATCCGATTGGCTCGAAGCACACTGCAAAAACTGCTGTATCTCCCATCCGCACGGCCCGTTCTCGCTCCCAGCTTGCCCGTACTGCTGCTGTGGGGCTCCAGCGGGCTGCTGGGGCGCCTGTTGAACGGGGGCTTCCCCCGCACCGCCTCCGCTGAACAAGCCTGTCATGGCGTGTCCGATGGTGTGGCCTACGGCTGAACCGATGGCGACTCCTCCGGCTGTGGCCGCCATTTGTCCCATCAATCCGGGGCCCTGCGATGCCGGCGGGGCGGCGTGCACGGGCGCGGGGGGCGCCGGGGCTGGGGCCCTCGCTGGGAGGTTAGTGGACCTGCGAGTAGATTGTTTTTAGTAGTAGAATTATTAGATGTTTGTCGAAGTAGGCCTACCTGCGGGTTGGCGATGGAGATGCTCGTCCTCTTCTAGGCATGTTTGTTGGTTGATTGGCTAAGGTATTTCGCAATATTACAAAAATGTGTTATGTAAAACACTGAAAAACTCGATTATTGCTTGGCGAGTGCTTATTCGATTTGACAACTTCGTAATTTAACTGGGGTTTCCTGTAAATATGTCATGTGTCATTTACGTCGTTTGATGACGTTTGTTCCGTCACGTGATTCTAGATTTTTCAGGTGGTGGCTAAAGTGACGGTAACGGGTAGGTATTATTTAATCTGGTTGCTTCTTTTTATGTAAAATGATTATTGTTGGTATCTAATAAATGATTTTTAAAGTAGAAATTGTTAAATTCTTTTAGATTCGTGTTGGATAACTAGTTAAAAGTATTGGGAAACGTTGCGAAATTTTAATAAAACGGGATGGATTTGTAGACATAATTTTTCGAGATTTTTCTGATTGTGGCTATAAGAACGGTAACGGTAAATTAATATATTTAAATTAGATTGTTTTATACAGGGCGATTCAGAAAAAAATGAAGGGAATATATTCTGTAGAGCATAAAATTCTAAACCTATATCGCGAAAAAAATTGTAATAAATTCCCTTTAGTTACGCCGGAAAAATTAATGGGAAGCGCGCTTAGATCATATATAGAAAATCGGTACCGCTGGTAAGTACCGGCGTGGCTGGTACTACTTGCGATGCACCATTTACCGAGGGGACTTTTTTTTCTAAAGGTTCACGAATCGTGATAGGCTACAGAAATAATTATGTTGGGCGAAAAGTAATATCTACATGGGTTGGGGTCAAGATAGGAGAAAAATTGGATAAAATAGGGGTAAGTGGGGTAATTATTGGTCATATTTTTTTAATAAAAATATATTTTTATATGCACTTATAGGTGACATATAAAATAAAATAAAAATTAAATTAAAATAAAAAATAATAAAGTTTCAGAGTGAATTAATTTCGTGAAATTTTGGTAATTTCGGTAATTTTATTTTAAGGATTAAATAAAAGTCTCACTAGTTCTATGAGCTAAAAAAGTAAAATAAATTATCAACTAACCCTATAAATTAGTATAAATGTGGACCATGTATATTAAGAATATACCAGCAATATGATGAAATCTTAAGGGACTACTATTTTTCTTGTCGACTGCGGTATTTTTGCGAGTCGTATTCGATAACTGATAAGAAATGATTTATGTTCATTAGCGTAGTGAATAAAATATTTAATATTTATACATTTGCAAAATATATTATATTTTCAGAGAAAACAAAACCGATTTTTTTTGGAAAAACACATCAGTTACGTTCCCCATATGGGAAATGTTTAAAACATATTCATAGATATTAATTGCCTAGAGAAATTTTTGTTTTCTCATCCATTTATGTAGATTAAAGTCGCACGCCACTGGAACTTGTTTTGTTTTGATTAGCATGTCTATGAAATCATCTTATACAAAATATTATTTTCTATTGTAGTAGGTTATAAGAGCAGCAATCAATTAGGTGTGATTAGTGAATTTTTGTGGAAACAATGTTTACAAACATTAAATTAATGGATAATTATGGTGTTAGTGTAAGGTGAGGAGGGACAAAATGGACTAGTAAGAAAACTGGATTAGGAGAGCCCAAGTGAGTCCTATTTTATGGTCTAATTTTTTCATTTTTATTAACAAGTTTTCTAGTTTTCAAAGGCGTGCTAGGGGTATTTTTAAATTAGTTTTCACTTCGGCATTTTTCATCAAAAATCGCATTACTTACTGGGTTTCTATATGATGCTATAGGTATATTACATCTCGTTTAATTTTTTCGGATAAGTTCTGAATCACCCTGTATGTAATAATATATTTAGATTTTTATTGAGCGAATTTCTATGAGAAAATAATTAATTACATTACGTTTCTATCGAACAGTTTTAGAAAATGAGCAAAATAAGTGGAAATTTTAAAGTTACGGTATCGGTTTTACAGCCATTGTTTTTCTAGATTTTTTCTAAATTAAGCGCAATTTTTTTTGGAACGTTTCGACTTTAATTCCCCGTACAAAATACCACGTGAATATTTTTATTTTCTATAAATACACGCAAACGTATATTAATTTAACGTCACATAAAAATTTATACCAAATAAAACAACGCCGAATATTATAAATAAACTTTAATTCATCAAGTACAAATAGTAATAGAATCACAGACACAACCCCTCCCGCATCAGCGTCTCACCAACCCCAAAGCCCCCGCCGCCCGCCTGCACTTGTACGCCACCTCCTCCTGCACCAAACTGAAGCACATCGCCACCACCACCAACCCCGCAAACACATACACGCACCCCACCAACACCTGCATCTCCCCCTGCAGCCCCACCACCCCCGCCTCAACATCCCCCAGCCCTATGGTAGCCACCGCCACGAAACACACGTACACCGCGTCCAGGAACCCGCCCCCGCCAGCCGAAGCCAGCGCCAGGGCTCCCCCGCACACGTAACTCGCGAATATCGCGAGCACCAGGAGTCCGGGCACCGACGGCGACGGCGGCGCCGGGGGCGCCCTCTCGTGCTCCGGCGTGCGCCATATCAAAGGCACGCGAGACGGGGTATCGTGCGAGCACCTGGAAATCGTAAATCGTGAGCTAGTGGAGCAAAATGGGTGGTATACGTACGTTATTTGGTCGCTTTCGTCGGGTTCTTCGGTCTCCTCCAGGTCCGAGGTGACCGCTATACCCACTATGGAGGAGTTGACGGTTCGCATGGGGATGGGATGAGCTGGGCATACCGTCAGAGGTTCCGTAAGGGTTTGTCTTACGCCAGCCTGCCGGCATCTTCCTCTGGAGTGGCTGGATCTTACAGTAGCTAGCAGAGACCTCTTGGGGAACTCGCCTTGCTCCACGTATTGCCCGTGGTGGTGGTGGTTCTGGCGGTGGTGATTAGGAGTGTTATGGATGGAGGATGTTTGTATGGACGCGGAGTCTGGAACAAACTCGAATATAAACACCTGGGGGAGATGATTAGGTGAGTTAGATACCTTCGTGGTTTCTGCAGTATAGCTTGCTGGGGCTGGTCGGGGCTTTGTGATAGCCCACCGAGGGGCTCTTGACGATCGAGCTGGTGGTCTGGCAGCATAATCTGGAGTAGCTCTTCTTGGCGCCGCTGGCCAGGAGGCTGCCGAGGGATGATAGCAGTACCAGCATCAGTGGTACTCCGATGATGGAGTAGGTGATGGTGGCTACCTTGCCGAGGGCTGTTTTCGGGGAGAGTTTGCCGTAACCTGCGGTATAGAGGGAGTTGAATGTATGCTGGGGAAGTTTTATTGTGACGATGGGAAAAGTTTTCCATCTGGAAAAGGATTAGGAAGTTTGCTGTTCTGGATAGGAATTGAGGGATTTTGAGTTTCTCGTTGCACGTGGGAGTAGCGCTAAACGGTTTCCATAACTTCTATTCTCGCCTAAATTGATATATTTATTCCTGATTCTTGGAGCATGGAAAATGTTGGTTATGCCGAAGGGATGGAATTTGCGAAATATTTTCTTGTTTGTATTGAAGAAGATATTCGCGTGTACTTTGGGATGTATTTATGAGAAAAATTTAAAATTTCCAACACACAAACAATTTATTGAAGTTGGTAGAATGGTGTACAGACAATGGTATATCCCAATTTCGTATTGTGGTAAATGTATGTAAAATTGGTTGCCTAATTTCGAGGTGTAGGTACAATGTGATTTTTTGTTGAAAATATCTCGGAAATTTGGGGTTTTTTTGGAAATTTTTGATTCTTTGAAAGTTATAGAGAATTGTTTTTTCTATAAAATGGTATAAAGTTCGATTTTTTATCTCGATTAGTTTTCGAGATAATTGGAGTTTTCTAATGAGTTGCACTAAAAAATAGTTTTTTTCTCTTGTATAACAAAAAAGTCAAAATATCTCGGGAATTTGGGGGTTTCTTGGAAATTTTTGATTCTTTGAAAGTTGTAGAGCATTATTTCTTATATAAAATGGTGTTAAGTTGGATTTTTTATCTGGATTAGTTTTCGAGATAATTGGAGTTTTATAAAGAGTTGCACTAAAAAATTTGTTTTTTCTCTTGTATAACAAAAAAGTCAAAATATCTTGAGAATTTGGGGTTTTTTGGAAATTTTTGATTCTTTGAGAGTTGTAGAGAATTGTTTTTTCTACGAAATGGTGAAACATTCGCTTTTTATCTCAATTAGTTTTCGAGATAATTGAAGTTTTTTAAAGAAGTGCATGAAAATTTTTTTCATGCATTTACAAACAAAAAACTCAAAATATCTCTGAAATTTGGACGTTTTCGAAAAATTTTTACTCTCCAAAAATTGTAGAGAATTGTTTTTTCCATAAAAAAACGCAATCGAATTAACGAATAACTTACCCACAGTGGTTAACAAAGCAATAGAGTACAGCAAAGCTTCAGCGAAACTCCATTGAGCAGTAACCGATCCACCATCCAAACTCTCCATCCTCTTCGCCTCCACCACGGCCCTCTCGAACCTTCTTAATTGCTCCGTCACCAATTTCGTCCAGTTCTTCTCGTACAGCACGTTCAGCCGTTCTGGAACAAACGAAAAAAAAGCGTGATTTTTTTTGGGTTTTATCGATCTTTGGTAATAAGTAGTTTCCAGGCGTCAAATCGGGAACCTTCCCGATAAATCCCGCTTAGGATAAACGGCCTCGAACGTCCGGGATAACCAGCCCGGACTAATAACGGGCTCGTCGGGGGTGAGAAAACGTAAAACGTTTCGATAATAGAGCATCACGTGCCGGGGGTAGGTATATCGAGATCGAGACAATCAAGTATAACGAGAACTCCTATCAGCAACTCTCTAGTCGGCTGTGTATCTGGTAGAGCAGATTTTTTTTAGGGGTTTTTAGGGGTGGTTTTTGTCGCTTTTTACCCCTATCTGGAGTGCGCGAGTACGTAAACAAAGTGGCATAAAGATGTCGCAAAGTGGAGACTCGCCGGCGCGGATTTTAGCATAAACTAGGGAGGAAAACGGTTCGTTAACTATGCGGAAAATCGACTTTAGCGTTTTGTTTCGGATACTTTTCGTTTTCCTGTCCGGTTTATTTTCTTTGTAAATTTTAAAAGTCCCATTTGTTGCGAAGGTTTAGTTTTTATTCGAATTATGTTGGTGCAAATTTACGCAATGTTGTTAAAAAACAGCAATTATCTCAAAAATCAATCGAGATAAAAAAATGTAATTTTCAACATCTTATAGCAAAAATAATTCTCTACAACTTTCAAAGAATCGAAAATCTTCAAAAATTCTCAAATTTCCGAAATATTTCAACTATTTTATACATAAAAAAAGAACTAATTTTTAATGCATTTCTTTAAAAAAACTTCAATTATCTGCAAAACTAATCGATGCAAGAAAACAAACTTTTCGTCATTATATAGAAAAAACAATTCTCTATAACTTTTAAAGAATCGAAAATCTTCAAAAATTCCCAAATTTCCGAAATATTTCAACTTTTTTATACATGAAAAAGGAAAATTTTTAATGCATTTCTTTAAAAAAACTTCAATTATCTGCAAAACTAATCGATGCAAGAAAACAAACTTTTCGTCATTATATAGAAAAAACAATTCTCTACAACTTTTGAAGAATCGAAAATCTTCAAAAATTCCCAAATTTCCGAGATATTTCAACTTTTTTATACATAAAAAAAGAACTAATTTTTAATGCATTTCTTTAAAAAAACTTCAATTATCTGCAAAACTAATCGATGCAAGAAAACAAACTTTTCGTCATTATATAGAAAAAACAATTCTCTATAACTTTTAAAGAATCGAAAATCTTCAAAAATTCCCAAATTTCCGAAATATTTCAACTTTTTTATACATGAAAAAGGAAAATTTTTAATGCATTTCTTTAAAAAAACTTCAATTATCTGCAAAACTAATCGATGCAAGAAAACAAACTTTTCGTCATTATATAGAAAAAACAATTCTCTACAACTTTTGAAGAATCGAAAATCTTCAAAAATTCCCAAATTTCCGAGATATTTCAACTTTTTTATACATAAAAAAAGAACTAATTTTTAATGCATTCCTTTAAAAAAACTTCAATTATCTGCAAAACTAATCGATGCAAGAAAACAAACTTTTCGTCATTATATAGAAAAAACAATTCTCTACAACTTTTGAACGAAAATCTTCAAAAATTCCCAAATTTCCGAGATATTTCAACTTTTTTATACATAAAAAAAGAACTAATTTTTAATGCATTTCTTTAAAAAAACTTTAATTATCTCCAAAACTAACCGAGGCAAAAAAAGAAACTTTTCGTCATTATGTAGAAAAAACAATTCTCTACAACTTTTGAAGAATCGAAAATCTTCAAAAATTCCCAAATTTCCGAGATATTTCACATTTTTTATACATAAAAAAAGAACTAATTTTTATTGCATTTCTTTAAAAAATCTTCAATTATCTCCAAAACTAATCGAGATAAAAAAACAAACTTTTCATCATTATATAGAAAAAACAATTCTCTACAACTTTCAAAGAACCAAAAAATTTAAAAAACCCCCAAATTTCCGAGATATTTCGACTAATTTGCTACCAAATTACCATCAGCAAACTAACCAGATCCTACCAAACCTAAACATCTCTTTAATATTCCACGTGCGAGCGGGAAAATTTAATCTCGAGTCGACATCGAGTTTTCCCACACACACTCGATTCAATAATTCGACGTTACAATTATTTCCAGCGGGAAAATTCATTGTCTTAACGATCGAAACGCGATAGAGTTATTACAGTTAACAGGCTGGCGAAAATCGATTTTCATTCACTACGAAATAGATTATCGAATGTTGTGTATACCAGTACAATACAGTACTTTATGCACGACATGAACGACCACCTCCCAAGGCCTACTAATACAAATACTACCCATGGCCTACTAATATGGATTGGGTGCTATAAATGTGTGTTAGAGGGTGGTAGTTTTTTCTTGGGGTTGTGCAAAGGCGAGTAAATATGGTAGAAGGAAAAATTTCGGGTCTTGAGATCGATAAGCGACCGGAGGAGAGATAAATCGCGCCCGGAGAATAATCATGATTGATAATGCTGTGTGCCGCGTTAAATACCGATGGGGTAGGGGCTGGAGTTGCGAACTTCTCGGAAGTAATTATTTAAAATTGTCTGTGTGTTGGAGTACAATCGATTGTTCGAATTGTGTTGGTATTGTAATGGTGTAGAACATCAATTTGTCTGTTATTATCGGAATATGTGCATGTTGTGAGGGTCGTATTTAGGTGAAGAGGAGGCCTTGGGATATATTCTACTTGTGAGGCTCTATTTTTGAGGACTTATGGGGAAAAAGTTGGAATATCTTGGAAATTTGGGAATTTTTGAAGATTTTTGATTCTTCATAAGTTGTAGAGAATTGTTTTTTCTATATAATGACGAAAAGTTTGTTTTCTTGCCTCGATTAGTTTTGGAGATAATTGAAGTTTTTTTAAAGAAATGCATTGAAAATTAGTTCCTTTTCCATATATAAAAAAGTTGAAATATCTCGTAAATTTGGGAATTTTTGAAGATTTTTAATTCTTTAAAAGTTGTAGAGAATTGTTTTTTCTATATAATGACGAAAAGTTTGTTTTCTTGCCTCGATTAGTTTTGGAGATAATTGAAGTTTTTTTAAAGAAATGCATTGAAAATTAGTTCCTTTTCCATATATAAAAAAGTTGAAATATCTCGTAAATTTGGGAATTTTTGAAGATTTTTAATTCTTTAAAAGTTGTAGAGAATTGTTTTTTCTATATAATGACGAAAAGTTTGTTTTCTTGCCTCGATTAGTTTTGGAGATAATTGAAGCTATTTAAAGAGTTGTACTAAAAGTTGTTTTTTTTCATGTATAATTAAAAAGTCCAAATATCTCGGAAATTTTGTATTTTTTGGAAATTTTTGATTCTTTAACATTTGTAGAGAATTGGTTTTTATATATAATGATAAAAATTCGTTCTTTTGTCTCGATTGGTTTTTGAGATAATTGAAGTTTTCTGAAAAATTGCTTTATGCTTTAAAAATTATATGTTTTCATTTAAAACTAAAAAGTCCAAATATCTCGAAAATTTGAGGGTTTTTGAACATTTTTGATTCTTCAAAATTTGTATAGAATTGATTTTTCTAAAATATGATCAAAATTTCGTTTTTTTATCTTGACTAATTTTCGAGATAATTGAGGTTTTCTACAAATTTTCACCTTCATATCACTACCTAAATTTCTTATCTCGTATCTACCGAATATTTCAAAAAACCTAGTATGTTTTACCAATTTGCGAAGCTCCTATATTCAATTTAAGTTTCTTACAGAAACAGCGAGAAACTCTAAATATTTTTTCCATAGTTCGAGCCCCGTCGAGCTGAAACTCACCGCATCCCTCGCGTTCGCAAATTCCCCATGAATGCTCGACTAAATTGGCAGGTAACGCATAGAAAATCGAATCGAATCCAAAAGAAAAACTTCAAATTTTCCACCCATTAACTTGCAAAAATTTCCAACCCACAAATAACAATTTATTGAAGTAGGTACATTGGTGTCCAGACAATGGTATATCCCAATTTCGTATTGTTGTAAATGTATGTAAAATTGGTTGCCTAATTTGTGATTTTTTGCATGTGATTTTTTGTTGAAAATATCTCGGAAATTTGGGGTTTTTTTGGAAATTTTTGATTCTTTGAAAGTTGTAGAGAATTGTTTTTCCAATAAAATGGTGTAAAGTTCGATTTTTTATCTCGATTAGTTTTCGAGATAATTGGAGTTTTCTAATGAGTTGCACTAAAAAATAGTTTTTTCTCTTGTATAACAAAAACGTCAAAATATCTCGGGAATTTGGGGTTTTTTGGAAATTTTTGATTCTTCCAAAGTTGTAGAGAATTGTTTCTTCTATAAAATGGTGTAAAGTTGGATTTTTTATCTGGATTAGTTTTCGAGATAATTGGAGTTTTCTAAACAGTTTCACTAAAAAATTTGTTTTTTCTCTTGTATAACAAAAAAGTCAAAATATCTTGAGAATTTGGGGTTGTTTGGAAATTTTTGATTCTTTGAAAGTTGTAGAGAATTGTTTTTTCAATAAAATGGTGTAAAGTTCGATTTTTAATCTCTATTAGTTTTCGAGGTAATTGAGGTTTTTATAGAGTCGCACTAAAAAATAATTTTTTTTCTTGAATAACCAAAAAGTCAAAATATCTCGGAAATTTGGGGTTTTTTGGAAATTTTTGATTCTTTGAAAGTTGTAGAGAATTATTTTTTCTATAAAATGGGGAAACTGTCGTTATTTTATATCGATTGCTTTCCGAGATAATTGAAGATTTTTAAAGTGTGTGTCGTATACGTTTTTCGAGCACACACTGATGCTACTTTATACAGAAAAAGAAGGCATATAGCAATTATATGAAGCATTTTCTTCGTATATAAAGCGGAGGAGAACATCTGAAATAACCGATGAGTTAAATTTTCTTTTATACACACTCCCCGTTCTTCCAGAAAATTGAATTCCCTTCCTCGATATAGCCCAGCTCGCGCAGTTCCAATTTAACGCATGCAAAAATAAAGGCGATATTAAAAAGTGGATGGGGTACCTACCCTTTTAGTAAAAAAGCCCCGGTGAAAATTTCTAATGAAATTGTTGCGCTTCGTCGCCCCCTCGACCTCTTTATTCTGATTCATGTCCGCATTCAAATTGTTTTATCGTGTTAACTGTATTAAAACGGTTTATTATTCGGTCGTTTGAGAACATTTAGGGGTGGCGGTGGTGGGAAATTCATCCCCTTTCGCGTGTGTGTTATGTAGATTAATTTCGGGGGTGTACCGCTGCTGCTATAAGGGTTTTATATTTTTTTATTTTAGTAATTTTCGTTTTTTTGCTCCCCCTAAAAACCGTTTCATTTCGAAAATAAGCTCCAAATTGACGGCTTATGAGATTCTAAATGAAATAAATAACTCCTCTCGAGAGGATAAGGCCCCTCGTATACATTTCCTTTCTAAGGCGCTGGGGGTGTTTATTTTTAATTTCGAATTAGAAACGAATTTGTATAGGGGAGGTTTTAATCTGAAATTCGAAATGAATTTTTTTATACGTTTTCGTGGCTAAATTCGAACTATTCGCGAGGCAAAAGGGTAAATATATAATACATTTCGGAGTCGAAATCTCCGAAGTTTCATAAATCATCCCCCTGGCTTTCGAAGCGATGTAAATTCGTTTAGAGAATTCAACAAGTGATCCCCCGAAAAAAAGGGTAGTTCGCCATTTTTACGGTCACCGGGCGATTTTCCATACAAACGTAACGCAAGGATAAAGTAAAAAAAAAACGATAAGCGTATTGTATATCCCAATTTCGTATTGTAAATACATGTAAAATGGGTTGCCTATTTTCGAGGAGTAGATGTAATGTGATTTTTTGTTGAGAATATCTCGGAAATTTGGCGTTTTTTGGAAATTTTTGATTCTTCGAAAGTTGTGGAGAATTGTTTCTTCTATAAAATGGTGTAAAGTTCGATTTTTTATCTCGATTAGTTTTCGGGATAATTGAGGGAGTTTTTAAAGAGTTGCACTAAAAAATTGCTTTTTTTCTTGTATTACAAAAAAGTCAAAATATTTCGGGAATTTGGGGTTTTTTGGAAATTTTTGATTCTTTGAGAGTTGTAGAGAATTATTTCTTCTATGAAATGGTGGGAAGTTCAATTCTTTATTTCGATTAGTTTTCGAGATAATTGAGGTTTTTTAAAGAGTTGCACTAAAAAATTGCTTTTTTTCTTGTATTACAAAAAAGTCAAAATATCTCGGGAATTTGGGGTTTTTGGGAAATTTTTGATTCTTTGAAAGTTGTAAAGAATTGTTTCTTCTATAAAATGGTGTAAAGTTCGTGTTTTTATCTCGAGTAGTTTTCGAGAAAATTGGAGTTCTCTAAAGTGTTGCACTAAAAAATCTGTTTTTCTCTTGTATAACAAAAGAGTCAAAATATTTTGGGAATTTGGGGTTTTTTGGAAATTTTTGATTCTTTGAAAGTTGTAAAGAATTGTTTGTTCTATAAAATGGTGTAAAGTTCGTGTTTTTATCTCGAGTAGTTTTCGAGAAAATTGGAGTTCTCTAAAGTGTTGCACTAAAAAATCTGTTTTTCTCTTGTATAACAAAAAAGTCAAAATATTTTGGGAATTTGGGGTTTTTTGGAAATTTTTGATTCTTTGAAAGTTGTAAAGAATTGTTTCTTCTATAAAATGGTGTAAAGTTCGATTTTTTATCTCTATTAGTTTTCGAGATAATTGAGGTTTTTATAGAGTCGCACTAATAAATAGTTTTTTTTCTTGTATAAGAAAAAAGTCAAAAATATCTCGGGAATTTTGGGCATTTTGGAAATTTCGATTCTTTGAAAGTTGTAGAGAATTGTTTTTTCTATAATATGATGAAAAGTTAGTTTTTTAATCTGTATTAGTTTGCGAGATAATTGGAGTTGCACTAAAAAATAGTTTTTTTTCTTTGACAAAAAGTCAAAATATCTCGGAAATTTGGGGTTTTTTGGAAATTTTCGATTCTTTAAAAGTTGTAGAGAATTGTTTTTTCTATAAAATGGCGAAACTTCCGCTATTTTATCTCGATTACTTTTCGAGATAAAAACAGTTTTTTTGCTGTATAAAGTATTGCCTACATATCTCTCCACATCCTCAAATATATGCAGATTGAACATTCGAAAAAACAAATCGAATCATCTCCACAGCTCGTGAAATATTCTAATATCACAAACCGAACCTCGAGTTTTATACGCTCACATAAATCAAGCAAGCCTTCAATAATTAAGCATTACACATGCATATCTTTTACGACACCCCCGCAAGGACGGCCATTTCGCCTCGCTGCCGGTTATCTTCCGATGATAAAAATTCATAAAAACCACTTGACCGAAAGCCCGTAAATGCATGTAAGGGACAAAAAGGAAATCGTCGAGATAAGCACCGTCGTCGACGAGGACTTTTACCCTTTTATGCCCCCTTATACGCCCCCGTTTCGAGTCTTTTGCGACGTATAATAAAACCTAAAAGGGCTTTTCGAACGAAAAAAGGAGCCATGTTAGCGTTGTATCTACGACGCACATCTACAAGCAATATTCCCCAAAAGTACCACAAATAATCTTGGCAACGCTGTACCTACTACAAAATTTCATGATACCGAATAGTTCAAAGGGTTGAGGCCTCTTTTAAGAAGAATATTACAGATGCAAATTTGCGTGTGTACTAATTATACGTTGGCAAGACTGTTTTGTTTAATTCCTAATGTAGTGCAAACGGCATCAGTTTTATTTTGAACAAACAATGCCGTAGCAGCTAAGAATTTTAGAGGCGCTTAGGGCTCTAAAAAACAACTATATATACCGTACTGGTGAATTCCGGGCGAAACGAGTGGTTTGTCGTTTTTGAAATTTCCCTTTGTAGAGAAATTCGTTCGCTGGAAATTATTTTAAACTCGCAAAGTCGCCAACTTGTTGCGAAATAACGCTATGCGAATATTTTGACGCAAAAGTGTCAAAATTGAGTCAAAATGGAGTCAAAATTGACTCAAGATTGAGTCAAAATCGAGTCAAAATCGAGTCAAAATCGAGTCAAAATCGAGTCAAAATCGAGTCAAAATCGAGTCAAAATCGAGTGAAAATTGAGTTAAAATTGAGTGAAAATTGAGTGAAAATTGAGTGAAAATTGAGTGAAAATTGAGTGAAAATTGAGTGAAAATTGAGTGAAAATTGAGTGAAAATTGAGTGAAAATTGAGTGAAAATTGAGTGAAAATTGAGTGAAAATTGAGTGAAAATTGAGTGAAAATTGAGTGAAAATTGAGTGAAAATTGAGTGAAAATTGAGTGAAAATTGAGTGAAAATTGAGTGAAAATTGAGTGAAAATTGAGTGAAAATTGAGTGAAAATTGAGTGAAAATTGAGTGAAAATTGAGTGAAAATTGAGTGAAAATTGAGTGAAAATTGAGTGAAAATTGAGTGAAAATCGAGTAAAAATCGAGTAAAAATCGAGTAAAAATCGAGTAAAAATCGAGTAAAAATCGAGTCAAAATCGAGTCAAAATCGAGTCAAAATCGAGTCAAAATCGAGTCAAAATCGAGTCAAAATCGAGTCAAAATCGAGCAAAAATCGAGTCAAAATCGAGTAAAAATAGATTAAAAATCGAGTCAAAATCGAGCAAAAATCGAGCAAAAATCGAGTAAAAATCGAGTAAAAATCGAATCAAAATCGAGTCAAAATCGAATCAAAATTGAGTCAAACTGAGTCAAAACTGAGTCAAAACTGAGTCAAATCTGTAAAAACTGTCAAAAATGAGTACACCCAACTGTAAAATATCAGAACAGCCAACTTGACGTAACCGAACAACATCCTGTAAACAACGAGTAGGCGGTGATTACATCTTTTCTAATTCGTACGTAGGTATTTTATTTTGTTCGTTTTCGGAATGCATTCGACGTGATGCATCTCGTCTCGTTTTTAATTGGATTATTTCGAAGGATTTTTTTTTCTTCCGTGAAATCCGGTTGTTCGTTTCGAAAGAGGAAAAAAGCGCGGGAGACCGACTGAAAAAAAAGAAGAAGAGCTTTCGGTGAGTAATTACGCGAAAATGAGCGAGAAGTAATTTCGCGACCGAGTTGCCGAATTAGAAGAGGCCACGGTTAATTTGACTAAAGAGGTTCGCCGGAATTAATGTTTTATTATTTTTTTAATGCAGGTTTATTTACTACTTCATAACAGATACGTACAAGGCCAGTATATAAAAAAAACCGGGAAATTTTGAGTATATGTATCTAGTTAGTTGGAATATTCGATAAGGATGTCCAATATGGTAAAAGGTTTGTTAACAATTTTAGGGTGTTAATTCGATTTTAAGGGTAACTATTAGGGGACGTATTTCGCATTGTTGCCGCATTGGAAATCGAATCGGCCCAGCGGTTACCCGAAATTCCACACCAACCCCCGTTATAAATTACGCCCTACATTGCTCAGATTTAGGGCAATTTTTTATTACATTTATTTAGAATCCAACCCCTACTGGCCAATTAATTTTTTATTTGTGTGGTTCACATGAAAAATTCTTCTTTTTTTAATACTTTGCTTCTAGAGTGAGTTAAGATTGAGTCGAAATTGAGTCAAAATTGAGTCAAAATTGAGTCAAAATTGAGTCAAAATTGAGTCAAAATTGAGTCAAAATTGAGTCAAAATTGAGTCAAAATTGAGTCAAAATTGAGTCAAAATTGAGTCCAAATGGAGTCAAAATGGAGTCAAAATGGAGCCAAAATTAAGTCAAAATTGAGTCGAAATTGAGTTGAAATTGAGTCGAAATTGAGTCAAAGTCGAGTCAAAATTGAGTCAAAATTGAGTCAAAATTGAGTTCAAAATCGAGCCAAAATTGAGTCAAAATTGAGTCAAAATTGAGTCAAAATCGAGTCAAAATTAAGTCAAAATTGAGTAAAAATTGAGTAAAAATTGAGCAAAAATTGAGTAAAAATTGAGTCTAAATTGAGTTAAAATTGAGTCAAAACTGTGTCAAAATTGAGGCAAAACTGAGTCAAAACCGAGTCAAAACTGACTCAAAACCGAGTCAAAACCGAGTCAAAACTTTACTCCAATACCTCCCTTATATCCCATCTTTCTACAAAAATTCCAAATTTTCTCAAAACCTAACAATATAAATGATACATTCCGGCCATCGATCGATCAACTCTGGCCTCGCCTTCCCGCTATCTCTAGCCGTAATTACAGGAAACTTCCGCTTGTCAGAATCCGGTGCATCTAATTTCAGCCAAACCGGCTGACTTACACGTTAAAATCTCCTCTATAAGTCTCCGTTCTCTCGCGATCCGCAGCCTTTAAAGATTAGAGCCTCCCGCTCTAGACTCTAGACTCTAGACGGCGAAAGAACATCCGCTTTGATAAATTCCCCGACGTGTGGCCTCCGCAAAGCCGTCACATCAGCCACACGTTCTGCCGAAAATCGCTTCGCTAGCTCCAAGTAAGAGGCCAGAGTTGAGTCAAGAAAACGAAGAATAGGCTTATGTAGTGTGTAATTATGGCAACAAACAAAGCAAGTGTTGGGTCTAGTTACTAAAAAATAAGTTGGTAGCCATGAAAATTGCTGGGAATTCACAACAAAATGGCGGAATGTAATGAAAATATGCCGGCATTCCGTTTGTAATTAACCGGCCGGACCGCAATGGCGGGGTAAGTTTCAAAGGTTGCTGTGATAACGTCTAATTATTTGGCGTCTCGTTCGAATTACAACCGCCGGCCCTTTAGTTTACCTGGCCCTCCCGGAATGGGATCGTAAAAGCGAGGCCCCGGATCTTCTTTGTTCCGCAACCCTTTCTAATTCGCCATGTGTATAAAGTTTTAGTTACATATGTTGCTCGTGTATACTCTGAAAAGTTTGATTAGACGAAGCTGTAGGACAACGTTGGTAAAGGCCGCGCGGATCGGGTTAATCTTAGTACAAGAAGAATTGATTGACATGTGACAATGTGACAATTGACGTGTGTGATTTTAGGGGATTTTGGTTTAGTCGCTACATCTTGCAGAAAGAAGATTTGACGCATGTCACAATTTTAATGAGTCATACTTTTAATTTTTTTAATAGGAAAAAGAAGATTTGTTACAATTTTAAATGGTTTAGGGATTTTAGTTTTGTCACTAGATAAGATATTGTTGGTAATATGCAGAATTGACATGTGTCAATGTGTCAATTGTCAAATGCTTAGGGATTTTGTTTCTGTCACTATAATCTTGCATAAAGAATAATTGACATGTGTCATAATTTTATGTTATTTGGGGATTTTAGTTTTGTCACTAGATAAGATATTTTTGGTAATATGCAGAATTGACATGTATCAATGTGTCAGTTGTCATATGCTTAGGGATTTTGTTTCTGTCACTAAAATCTTGCATAAAGAATAATTGACATATGTCAAAATTTATGTTATTTGGGGATTTTAGTTTTGTCACTAGATAAGATATTGTTGGTAATATGCAGAATTGACATGTGTCAATGTGTCAATTGTCATATGCTTAGGGATTTTGTTTCTGTCACTAAAATCTTGCATAAAGAATAATTGACATATGTCAAAATTTATGTTATTTGGGGATTTTAGTTTTGTCACTAGATAAGATATTGTTGGTAATATGCAGAATTGACATGTGTCAATGTGTCAATTGTCATATGCTTAGGGATTTTGTTTCTGTCACTAAAATCTTGCATAAAGAATAATTGACATATGTCAAAATTTATGTTATTTGGGGATTTTAGTTTTGTCACTAGATAAGATATTGTTGGTAATATGCAGAATTGACATGTGTCAATGTGTCAATTGTCATATGCTTAGGGATTTTGTTTCTGTCACTAAAATCTTGCATAAAGAATAATTGACATGTGTCATAATTTTATGTTATTTGGGGATTTTAGTTTTGTCACTAGATAAGATATTGTTGGTAATATGCAGGATTGACATGCGTCAATGTGTCAATTGTCATATGCTTAGGGATTTTGTTTCTGTCACTAAAATCTTACATAAAGAATAATTGACATGTGTCATACTTTTAAGTTGTTTATAGGGAAAAATAGGAATTGACATGTGCCAAAATTTTATGTTATTTGGGGATTTTAGTTTTGTCACTAGATAAGATATTGTTGGTAATATGCAGAATTGACATGTGTCAATGTGTCAATTGTCATATGCTTTGGGTTTTGTTTCTGTCACTAAGATCTTGCATAAAGAACAATTGACATGTGTCATACTTTTAAGTTGTTTACAGGGAAAAATAGGAATTGACATGTGTCAAAATTTTATGATATTTGGGGATTTTAGTTTTGTCACTAGATAAGATATTGTTGGTAATATGCAGAATTGACATGTATCAATGTGTCAATTGTCATATACTTAGGGATTTTGTTTCTGTCACTCAAATCTTGCATAAGGTACAATTGACATGTGTCATGTGTCAAAATGTTGGGGATTTTAGTTTTGTCACTAGATATTGCGGGTAATAGAAAATCGATGGAATAATTATCAGTGAAAATGGGTCTTGTGGAACAATCAACAATAATAAATATTTGTAGTGCGTTTGGGACCGTTTGGGATAGATTCTATAACGGCAAATCCCAAGTAAACAAATTTCCCATTCGCTTTCTGAATTTTCGCATTTCGTATTCCGTTTGCCGGCTAATAAATCAGACATTTGGGCGACATTTGTCGGGCCCCGGCACGAACAAAAAATAGTACAGAGTAAATACGAGGGGCATAAAATATTTATTGTGTTTTTTTAACGCTTCCCAGGGAACCAATTTCCTGCTAAACGCTCACTAAAAACAACCCTTTGGTCGAAAATTTAATTCAAATACTGCGCCATTTTTTTTTTCGGAATAAAAACTCGAAATTTTCGCAAATTTTCAATCATTAAAGCGAAATTGGATATTATTAGCCGGCAATATGGGGGCTTCCCCGGGCGAAATGCAAATGAAAAACGGACAATTCGCGAACTTTTCCCTCCGCAATTACCCTCGGGGTAAAGGGTTAATTGAATTAATCGCCCGAACCGGGTTAATTAATTAATTTTCTTCTTTTTTTTATACTCTTAGCCTACTAATTTTTTGCTCGATTTTCCCCCCATTTTTCGTCAATAAAGCGACACGTCCGGTATAAGAAACCGGTGAGAACCCAAACCGAATAAAAACTCCGGGTTGTTTGTTCCGGGCGCCTTTCAAACGGAATTTCGTTAACTCCGGGCGAAGAGTTCATCTCTCGACGAAACTTCCCTCGATTTCGATTGGAAAAATCACCGATTCACCGGCGCATTGTCGCAGGAAAATCGGAAAATTTCCCATTTTCCCCGAATAGAATCCCCGACTGTTTACTTAATCGCATATCGATGTAAATTTCCGCGCCATTTTCCATTTTATTATCACAAATGATCACCGATACCTTAATTAACAACACAAACCCCAATTAAAACTCCCCCTTAATAATAATCAACCGATAAAACATCGTAATCTAGGCGGCGGTGGAAACTTCACTTTTTCATGGCCCTCGCGGCCTCCTAACTCATAATAAAATCTCGAAACAATTTACCAAGTTTTAATAACTTTCACATCGCGTTTTTCGAACTTTCCCATCTCAGATGGCAGATATCGCGAGTTTGGCAATTAAACCGACGAGCAAAAGGCCATTTCCGAAGTTATTCTTCCCCCAAACACCGAGTCACTTGATTATTGCGAAGTTGATTTGACAGCTGGCTGGATAGACGCAAAAAACGAGGCCTTTTTTGTTTAAAAAAGAAGCCTGATATGGGGGATTATCAAAACGGGTATAATTAGTATTATACAAGGGAGATTTAGGTACCTGTAGTTGACTCGAATTTCCTATCTCGGGGCGATTTTTCTCGCATTGTTCCCCCAGGAAAAGCCACCAGCGAGCCCTTTGTTCCCCGCCAAAAGAAAATGGTCTTTCTATTCGGTTAATGGACGGGATAGGTTGCGAATTAGCGGGGAAAAATGCCGGGGAAAAACCCAGAATACACAAAACGTGTCATCGATATCGAGCAGGCGGGTCTCTTACAACGTTTGTATACAGCTAGCGTTGAAAGTTGGGCGATAAAACGTGTTAAAATCGCGGTGTTATTTGACAACGAGGTTTTATTAGAGGGTTTTTTATGGCTGCAGGAACGTGCGGATTTCCAGAGTATGAATTTCATTAGTTTGCGCGATTTTTAATGCCCAGATTATCGATACTCGATCGGTGATTTGTATGCTAAACACGTCACGGATTTAATTAGAGTAGATGAGGCCGAATAGCTCGTTGAGTTGAAGACCTTAACAGTAAAAGGCCAAATGGACAGTTGTAAAAAAGAAGAATTTGTCATGGGATTCACATAGGTAAAAATTGGTCAATTAAAGTTGATGATACAGTTGTAGACCTTAATGGTAAAAGTCAGAAGAAAAAAAGGAGAATTTCTCATGTGAATCACAGAGATAAAAATGGGTATTGGTGGAAAATTTTTATGGAAAAATTAGCAAAGAGGGTAGGGTAAATATTTTTTGTAAATTTAATAAAAATAGCAAAAAATTAGATTGAAAAAATTTGATATTTTAGTTTTTAGTATTTTATTTTAGTTTTTGATATTTTAGGTAAGCTCCACAAAAAAGTTGGTTGTCAAATCCCAGCGCAAGTCATCTGGCCTCTTACTTAGGTAAACAACCACCAAACTTAATTACGTCGGAAAATGACACTTTATTACCCAACTAAATTACAGTTTCCTGTAATCTCCACGAAAACGTTAGTTGTCAAAATCTAGTAAAACGAGTTGGCCGGCCTCTTACTTATGTAAACAATCAACTAACTCATAGTCTTTATGAAACATTTTACCCATTTTAACCCTTACTACACCTCCCCAAACCCATCCTTACCTAATACACAGCACACTTAAACAATTTTTCCTTCCTCCAACCCCCCAAAGACTAATATATCGCCCCGTTTCCCACCGAACGGGACACCTTGCACCGAACTGTCTGTCACGTCTCCTTCCCCATTTCGAACCCATAAACTCCCATCCGGGATTACAAAACGGTTAATTTGTATCTTTCGCACATCGCCCGACCTTCGTCTTCCTCGTTAGAGCGATAGAGAATTGATGGAGCACCCCGCCGCCTCCTCCCAGAGCATTAGTTATTACTCGCAGGGGGCCGTGGAAGAGGACGTTTTCCAGTAGAAAAACTTTGCTGTTCGGAGTCCTCTGGCCGAAGGAGCGTTTATTTATTAAAGTTTGGATGGGCGAAATTTAATTTGAAATTTCCCCGTTTAGCCGATAATGCGAGGCTAGATCGATACATGTTGTAATTTGGAGCTGAATAGCCGCGTCAGTGAAGACCTGGAGTGTTTAAATATACACGAAATTCAGCAATAATAGACATTCATTTGACATATATGGCATATGACAGTTGACAAATGACAGTATTATGCACTTAGATCATATATAAATGGATGCATCGATGAAGTAAAAACTCGGTTTCAACATATCAGTGACGTACTTTAATTACCCATCCTTGTTTATCACGTTGTGTTTCTTAACGCTCCATCTTTGTCTTGGTCAACTGACATCTTATGGTACATTTGACATACAGAATTAGTGCCAAATTTAAACATTCATACTTTGAATTTTATTTGTGTAACCATATTCAATAATTCAAATATAAAAAATAAGAAATAACAATCAAAACAAACACGTGACGTTTTGAGGTTAGCAAAAGTTAGGTTAGATTAGGATTAGGTTAGGAATTAGAAAGTAGTAACGTTGCCAAATTTCTAAAAGCTATTTCCTTTCTCTTTTTATCTTGTACCAAAAATAAATAATGAATTAACTATTTTTATTAATAATTATAAAGTTAAAATATCTATACATCAAAATTTCATTTACGAACTTAAACATTATAATTTTTGATAAAGAATATACATAGATATAATTCAAAAGTGTTAAAATATTTGAATTAATAATAAATCTATATAAATCTGGCAACAAGATATATTTAAACAGTTATTTAATTCATACGTTCAAGTTTTCAATGCGCATGCTCCATTATCTGACCAAAACAAAGATAAAGCTATTAGAAATTCTATAAAGCAGAAGGAGATAATGTGAAAAAGGCATTTTGGAAATGTTGGAACCGGGACGTACATTCAGTTTTTATGGTATTGAGGCATCCATTTATATATGATCTAAGTTAAATATACACGAAATCAGCAATAATAGACATTCATTTGACATATATGACATATGACAGTTGACAAATGACATTATTATAGAGAGTGGCTCATGTTAAATGGTCTTTTACATGGAAGATATTCAGCCTAATTCAATTACCACATAATCAAAACATGTCTTTATTTTATGAAAGCATTTAGATGTGATTTTCCATCACAATTAGCCGGGGCTACTATCAATTTCCCGTTGCGTTTCGGCGACGCTAAAGGAAGGCGTCGCGACGCCCGGCGCTAGCGAAAGACGTCTCGATTTTCATATTGCTAATATATAAACGCATTTGCATATCTCCGGGCGCCGCCGGAATCGGAACGCCGGATTTAATTGGAGCCCTTCGCGGCGCCGCGAATGCTTAATTGTTTGATTTACGAGGTAATTTCGTAACGGGGTTGAGGAATAATCCGGGGGCGCCGTTTTGCTCTACCATTATTGCTTAGATAATGGGGATTCTATTAAAAATTACTCGCCCCCTTTAGCCCCCTTTTATTTATCGTTTTGCATTACCTTCTGTGGTTCAAAATAACACTACTTAAGTTGGTTGGTTGTTTGCATAAGTAAGAGGCCAGCCAACTCGATTTGTGTTTGTGGACATTACAGGAACCTGTAATCTAGTTGGCCAAAAGGGAATTTTGGGGGAATAACCGATTATTTTTGCGCGCTAAGCCAGCTGGGCGAATCGCCTTTTGTTGACAGTATGTCGAAGGGATAAAAAAAGGTCACCATCAAATATTAACGGGGCAATTTAATCGTTGTTTATTTAGCGATCAAAGCTATATTATCGATGAATTTTTGATGAAACAGAATTCGTGAGAAGGCTTTGAATAAATCATAGCTTCCCTCGAAAACTCCAGCTCGTTATACTAATTTCGTTGTTAAAATCAAATTCTTCTATGCCATAGGTGGAATTGTCAAGCTCCCATAAACACGTATGCGATTTATTCGAACTCTAATTTAATTGGATAGGTGATAGGTGAGAATTTTTTACAGGTGCAACTCCATGGCCCACTCGTCGACTACTAATTAACAATTTCTGGATTACACCTGGTAGAAATTTAACAAGCGCTGCTAATCAAAACTTTGCTACCAGCAACCCAAAACGATTTAATTGATAATTAACCGAAACTAAATCCAAACTACTATACTGGCATATGTAGGAAAATCGTACTTATTATTAATTCATTATTACCCGACTAAATTACAGGTTCCTGTAATTACCACAGAAACAGTAGTTGTCAAAACTAGTTAAATCGAGTTGGCTGGGGGATAGCCGAATAGCCCTAGCACCTGAGGCCAATATACATCGAGAAAAGAAGAATAAGAAGTTGGTTGGCTAATAATTCTAAAATGGATAGTTCTGGATAGTTCTGGATATTTCTGGATAGTTCTGGATAGCTCTGGATATTTCTGGATAGTTCTGGATAGTTATAGTTTATCCTGGATCGTTCCAAATAGTTCTGAATTTGTTCTAAATGATTTTATACTGTCCTAAATGGTTCTAATGAGCATTCTGAACTGTTTCAAATGGTTCTAAATCGGTTCTAAATGGTTCTGAACTGTTCTAAATGATTCTGGACAGTCCTAAAATGTTCTAAGATTATCATGAATTGGTCCAAATAATCCTAGTCAGTTCTAAAATGGTTCTAGATGATTCAGGGCAGTTCTAAAGCGTTATGTTTTTTGTGATATTTAAGTGGCTGTATAGCCGTTGTTACGAGACCAAGATACCAAGTGTGACCCCTCGTTGAAATCAGCTCATCGAGTAGAATCCAAAAATGCAAAAATATACAGTGCGTCCCATTTAAAATAACAAAGTTACGGCCAATTTCCGATATAAGCGGAAGTCGACCATTTTCGAAAATACTTTAGATGAATTCCTTACATCCAAAAACCCTTGTATACGAAATTTCGTAATTTTATTCACAGCCATTCACGAGATACTTCTAACGAACGGTTATTGTGAAAACCTTCGTATATAGTACAGTCATACTAATTCACGCGTGACGTCACGACCTGATTAAACTCCTCCTTATCAAATTACGGGGGTTCTAATGCGGGATAACAGTTTTTTAAGTCGATTCCAGCGCCTGCTCGGAAATTGTATAGCGTACGTAAGTTTCTCTTCGGATGATCGTTAATTCGCGCGAAAATAACAGTTCTTAGCGGCCCCGGGGGAGCGCCCGCTCCCGTCTCTTGCGAAAGGGATGAAATTAAACGACCGGAGTAACGGCCACAGTTCATCTCGGCCCGATGACAGCCGGAGAAAATGAAATCGCGCTCTTCCAGAATATTAAACCGACGAATTTTCCATCCAGAAAGGAAAGCTCGAATAAGTTTCCGATCGCCCCTCGTAGGCGTCGCATGTCGACTCGCTTTTATCGCGGCGCCCCATCGATTTTACCTGCCCCCTTTGGCTAGAATTTTTCCTTCGTTTAGGTATTAATATCCACCTGGAAAACCTATTTCTATTTCACCTCTAAATACCTACCTCTACCACATGAAAATTATTACATATTAGAATTTTTTTCACGTATATAATACATCCAAGTTAATTCACCGGTGACGTCACGACAGCGTATATTTATGCGGCCATTTGCAAGCGTTCGTGTAATGCATATGTATCTTAAAGGGATGATTTTAAACGTTTTTAAAGATTCCCGAGGGTAGAGCAAGCGATCCCGAGGCGGCTCAGGAGCTGTCTAAAAGGCAGGACGTAATTCGGGCGTTCAACAGGTCCTTGTAAATATTTATGCGCGGCCGCCACCGACCGGCTTGCTGCATGCAAATTAAATTTCCTCTACGCCAACTACGTGTAGCATTTAATGTTGTTGACTAAAAAATAACTGTTATTTTGTAACGTTAGTAACGACACCTCTACACCGAAAAATCGATTCCCAACTCTATTAAGCTTGCGTCGAACGATCTGTCACAAGTGTCACTTTTGACAAGTACTATAATCGATGCGTTGTTGCCAGATGTTGCGATTTGTATTAATTTCTTGTGTGTAAAAAAACCAATCAATTTTTCGCGTTTGATTGATACATGCGCCGCGAAATCGATGATGGGGTTGTTTTTTTTTTCTTTTTTTGACTCGATCAAGTAGCCCGATGTTTGTGACAACTCGCCCGGAAGTTGCCCCTTCGAAACCGCAACAGCCACGCAAAAGGGAGGAAATTACTATGTATAGTCCGTTCGCTATCAGGCGATGTAATTATAGTCCGTTCGCTATCGAGAGATTTCTTGGTAAATTTGATAAGCATTGTGTATGCTAATAAAAAATTATGAAATTATACAATTTTAATTATGCTTTGACAGCTGGGTAAATAAATAAAACCGTAAAAATTATCAGATTTATAACAAACACGCAAACTCAACTCGTATATAATCTTACTAAAAAAACATATTGTAATTTAAAATATACAGGGAGGTATCAATAAATAAAAATCATCTTGTATATTATAGGAAAATGGTTTCTTTTATTTAGAATTTTCAGGGAAATTGAATATCATCCTCAGTGGATAAATCAAAACGGTTAATCGCCCGTTTACGCCTCATAAATTAGCCGACTAAACGACGACAGGGAAGTTTTCTTCGATAAAATTCGCGTTTCGGAGTACATAAAATACTTCGCGAGGCGCTCGCCTAAAAATTCCATCCCTAATCAGGTAAAATATATCTAAATATCCCCCGCTAAACTTACAACGTTTTAATACAGGAAACTTTTCGTTTCGTCGGCCAAAAACCGCCCATTTAGCCATTCTACCAGGCCGTTTCCATAATTAATCCACTCTTAATACTTACGATGTTCGTTCAATAATTAATCGACTTTCATATGCAAGAAGAATTAAAAGTCGATTATTTATCGAATGAACTTCGTAAGAATTAAAAGTCGAGCCAAATGCTTAAGAGGTTCTTTCAATAATTAATCCACATTTAGTTCTTACGAGGTTCGTTCAATAATTAATCTACCTGTGATACTTACGAGGTTCGTTTGATAATTTTGGTGCATTTGAAGCAATCTTGTGACGTACAAGAAGAAGAATTAAAAGTTGATTATTTATCGAATGAACCTCGTAAGAATTAAAAGTCGAGCAAAATGCTTACGAGGTTCTTTCGATAATTAATCCACATTTAGTTCTTACGAGGTTCGTTCAATAATTAATCTACTTGTAATACTTACGAGGTTCGTTTGATAATTTTGGTGCATTTGAAGCAATCTTGTGACGTACAAGAAGAAGAATTAAAAGTTGATTATTTATCGAATGAACCTCGTAAGAATTAAAAGTCGAGCAAAATGCTTACGAGGTTCTTTCGATAATTAATCCACATTTAGTTCTTACGAGGTTCGTTCAATAATTAATCTACTTGTAATACTTACGAGGTTCGTTTGATAATTTTGGTGCATTTGAAGCAATCTTGTGACGTACAAGAAGAAGAATTAAAAGTTGATTATTTATCGAATGAACCTCGTAAGAATTAAAAGTCGAGCAAAATGCTTACGAGGTTCTTTCGATAATTAATCCACATTTAGTTCTTACGAGGTTCGTTCAATAATTAATCTACTTGTAATACTTACGAGGTTCGTTTGATAATTTTGGTGCATTTGAAGCAATCTTGTGACGTACAAGAAGAAGAATTAAAAGTTGATTATTTATCGAATGAACCTCGTAAGAATTAAAAGTCGAGCAAAATGCTTACGAGGTTCTTTCGATAATTAATCCACATTTAGTTCTTACGAGGTTCGTTTAATAATTAATCTACTTGTAATACTTACGAGGTTCGTTTGATAATTTTGGTGCATTTGAAGCAATCTTGTGAAGTACAAGAAGAAGAATTAAAAGTCGATTATTTATCGAATGAACCTCGTAAGAATTAAAAGTCGAGCAAAATGCTTACGAGGTTCTTTCGATAATTAATCCACATTTAGTTCTTACGAGGTTCGTTTAATAATTAATCTACTTGTAATACTTACGAGGTTCGTTTGATAATTTTGATGCATTTGAAGCAATCTTGTGACGTACAAGAAGAAGAATTAAAAGTCGATTATTTATCGAATGAACTTCGTAAGAATTAAAAGTCGAGCCAAATGCTTAAGAGGTTCTTTCAATAATTAATCCACATTTAGTTCTTACGAGGTTCGTTCAATAATTAATCTACCTGTGATACTTACGAGGTTCGTTTGATAATTAATCTACTTGTAATACTTACGAGGTTCGTTTGATAATTTTGATGCATTTGAAGCAATCTTGTGACGTACAAGAAGAAGAATTAAAAGTCGATTATTTATCGAATGAACTTCGTAAGAATTAAAAGTCGAGCCAAATGCTTACGAGGTTCTTTCGATAATTAATCCACATTTAGTTCTTACGAGGTTCGTTCAATAATTAATCTACTTGTAATACTTACGAGGTTCGTTTGATAATTTTGGTGCATTTGAAGCAATCTTGTGACGTACAAGAAGAAGAATTAAAAGTTGATTATTTATCGAATGAACCTCGTAAGAATTAAAAGTCGAGCAAAATGCTTACGAGGTTCTTTCGATAATTAATCCACATTTAGTTCTTACGAGGTTCGTTTAATAATTAATCTACTTGTAATACTTACGAGGTTCGTTTGATAATTTTGATGCATTTGAAGCAATCTTGTGACGTACAAGAAGAAGAATTAAAAGTCGATTATTTATCGAATGAACCTCGTAAGAATTAAAAGTCGAGCAAAATGCTTACGAGGTTCTTTCAATAATTAATCCACATTTAGTTCTTACGAGGTTCGTTTAATAATTAATCTACTTGTAATACTTACGAGGTTCGTTTGATAATTTTGATGCATTTGAAGCAATCTTGTGACGTACAAGAAGAAGAATTAAAAGTCGATTATTTATCGAATGAACTTCGTAAGAATTAAAAGTCGAGCCAAATGCTTAAGAGGTTCTTTCAATAATTAATCCACATTTAGTTCTTACGAGGTTCGTTCAATAATTAATCTACCTGTGATACTTACGAGGTTCGTTTGATAATTTTGGTGCATTTGAAGCAATCTTGTGACGTACAAGAAGAAGAATTAAAAGTTGATTATTTATCGAATGAACCTCGTAAGAATTAAAAGTCGAGCAAAATGCTTACGAGGTTCTTTCGATAATTAATCCACATTTAGTTCTTACGAGGTTCGTTTAATAATTAATCTACTTGTAATACTTACGAGGTTCGTTTGATAATTTTGGTGCATTTGAAGCAATCTTGTGAAGTACAAGAAGAAGAATTAAAAGTCGATTATTTATCGAATGAACCTCGTAAGAATTAAAAGTCGAGCAAAATGCTTACGAGGTTCTTTCGATAATTAATCCACATTTAGTTCTTACGAGGTTCGTTTAATAATTAATCTACTTGTAATACTTACGAGGTTCGTTTGATAATTTTGATGCATTTGAAGCAATCTTGTGACGTACAAGAAGAAGAATTAAAAGTCGATTATTTATCGAATGAACTTCGTAAGAATTAAAAGTCGAGCCAAATGCTTACGAGGTTCTTTCAATAATTAATCCACATTTAGTTCTTACGAGGTTCGTTCAATAATTAATCTACCTGTGATACTTACGAGGTTCGTTTGATAATTTTGGTGCATTTGAAGCAATCTTGTGACGTACAAGAAGAAGAATTAAAAGTTGATTATTTATCGAATGAACCTCGTAAGAATTAAAAGTCGAGCAAAATGCTTACGAGGTTCTTTCAATAATTAATCCACATTTAGTTCTTACGAGGTTCGTTCAATAATTAATCTACCTGTGATACTTACGAGGTTCGTTTGATAATTTTGGTGCATTTGAAGCAATCTTGTGACGTACAAGAAGAAGAATTAAAAGTTGATTATTTATCGAATGAACCTCGTAAGAATTAAAAGTCGAGCAAAATGCTTACGAGGTTCTTTCGATAATTAATCCACATTTAGTTCTTACGAGGTTCGTTCAATAATTAATCTACTTGTAATACTTACGAGGTTCGTTTGATAATTTTGGTGCATTTGAAGTAATCTCGTATGAATTACAAGTCGATTAATTATAGAACAACCCTGTGACGTCAGGGATGACAAAAACCTGCATATAGTGGCGATAAAATAAGCGAGTCGTGACGTCGCCGGGCGTTTTACAAAGTTGTAAACTCGTAGAAAAGTGTATTAGCTCGTTAAGCACCTACATCAAGCGTGACAAAAGGCTTTTTCCATCGGGTCGTCCGGGCCAACAAACACAAAAGCCTCTGTGACGAATTAACCTTTCACAATGGCGGCCAAAGCGCCATATATTTACCCCCCACCGGAGGAATTTGTTCGAAAAAAAAATATGTGTTCGATGTTTAAAGTTATCCGCGTCAACGTCAAAGGTTCATTTCGGCGGCCTTTTACGTCGGTATCGTCGGGCCAATTTGCGGACTCCGTTCGCGCGGTTATTCAGGTAGGTTTGTTGCCGTTGCCCAGCGTCAAAGTGAATTCATAACGAAACTTCGGAAGTTATAATAAGAGTTATAAAGCTAATTGGAGCTGTTAGGGAGTTTACGAGCGTTTCCGTTTTGACCGTGAAACGAACTATAACATGGAGCAGGGAAGCCGAGAGGGGGCGAGCTTTAGAGCTTTGCCGGGATTCATAAAGCTCCCGGAACGGAAATTAACGCGGTTTTGTGTACCTAGTTTGTTTCTGGTTCGAACTTGTTACATGTTTTTTTTAACGTGTTGTGCAGTAACCTGCAATGTTCTTTATTAAAAGGGTGGTTATTTGGGGTATTTTTCGTTACGATAAACTATGTGGAGTTGCGTGGAAAAAGTTTGTTTGTTAATTCGAATGTTGGAAATGAAAAATGTATTTTTCAATCCGGTAATTGAATGGGAAATTCGCGATGCGGAAATCGCCCACAAAGAGCGAAATTTAATTCATCCTGTTGTCGATAACAATAAGAAAAATGAACAATTCATTTTTCGATACGTTTATAAAATTTGTCTGTATATGTTCATTGTTTGTGACAAACAAATGAATATACTGTACAGTATGCTAATTAAAATCGAAAGCTCCAATCGTCACATAATGGAGTATTCAGTTACCAACCTAAAATTCAATCTATTACCAACATTATATTACGAAATTCACTAAAATCAGTAAATCTTTATGCAGCAACAAATATAAAACAAACTCACTCATGAATCGAATTGACATATTTTTCCCATTCCAGAAAGCAACTAATTTCCGTTTCGCCAGACAATTTATGCGGCAGCGCTTTAAAATTCTTGTTTTTCAAAATTATAACCGATAAATCACCAATAACCAATTCCGCAATCCAATATAAATATTAATAAATTACACCGTTTCGCAAAAACGTCACAAGAACGCTTCAAATGCGCCAAAATTATCGAACCCACCTCGTATAAACATTTTGCACGACTTTTAATTCATACGAGGTTCTTTCTATAATTAATTCACATTTAGTTCTTACGAGGTTCATTCGATAAATAATTGACTCTTAATTTATACGAGGTTCTTTCGATAAATAATGGAATTTAAATCATAAGAGGTTCATTCGATAAATAATTGACTTTTAATTTATACGGGGTTCTTTCGATAAATAATGGACTTTTAATTCATAAGAGGTTCATTCAATAAATAATTGACTTTTAATTTATAGGAGGTTCTTTGGATAATTAATCCACATTTAGTTCTTACGAGGTTCATTCGATAAATAATTGACTTTTAATTTATACGAGGTTCTTTCGATAAATAATGGACTTTTAATTCATAAGAGGTTCATTCATAAATAATTGACTTTAATTCATACGAGGTTCTTTCGATAAATAATTGACTTTAATTTATACGAGGTTCTTTCGATAAATAATGGACTTTTAATTCATAAGAGGTTCATTCAATAAATAATTGACTTTAATTTATACGAGGTTCTTTCGATAAATAATGGACTTTTAATTCATAAGAGGTTCATTCAATAAATAATTGACTTTAATTTATACGAGGTTCTTTCGATAAATAATGGACTTTTAATTCATAAGAGGTTCATTCAATAAATAATTGACTTTTAATTTATAGAAGGTTCTTTCGATAATTAATCCACATTTAGTTCTTACGAGGTTCATTCGATAAATAATTGACTTTTAATTTATACGAGGTTCTTTCGATAAATAGTGGACTTTTAATTCATAAGAGGTTCATTCAATAAATAATTGACTTTAATTTATAGGAGGTTCTTTCGATAATTAATCCACATTTAGTTCTTACGAGGTTCATTCGATAAATAATTGACTTTTAATTTATACGAGGTTCTTTCGATAAATAGTGGACTTTTAATTCATAAGAGGTTCATTCAATAAATAATTGACTTTAATTTATAGGAGGTTCTTTCGATAATTAATCCACATTTAGTTCTTACGAGGTTCATTCGATAAATAATTGACTTTTAATTTATACGAGGTTCTTTCGATAAATAATGGACTTTTAATTCATAAGAGGTTCATTCAATAAATAATTGACTTTTAATTTATAGGAGGTTCTTTCGATAATTAATCCACATTTAGTTCTTACGAGGTTCATTCGATAAATAATGGACTTTTAATTAATAAGAAGTTCATTCAATAAATAATTGTCTTTTAATTTATAACGAGGTTCTTTCGATAATTAATCCACATTTAGTTCTTACGAGGTTCAGTGGATAAATAATCGACTTGTAATTCTTACGAGGTGCGTTCGATAATTAATTTGTTGCGTGGTGTAAATACGAGGTGCTTTTTTTGGGTTGGTGTGTGGTTGAATGTGGTTGTATTTATTTGTTGTATATATTTGTATAGGTAAGGTAAACGGGGGAATATTAATCAAAGACGTTATTAAAACGGGTCCGGGGACGGCGGTCTTTTCAAGGCTCTCCCCATGGCGGAAATGCCGATGAAGAGGATTCTTTGTTCAGTTTTCGGTTCGATTTCGGCGAATTTAATTTAACTCCGGCCTCGACTAGTCGACGGACGTTCAGAGCTCGCTGGGATGTACCTTCTTTACCAGAAAAGCGCCATTTCGCATTAATATAATTCGCGTGAATGTTAATTAAACGAACGAATGTATATGGGAGGAGAGGAATTATTAATTTTAAACGAAAACGTTTTGATGTTGCCTTTATATTTACGTTTCTACGACGTTTCTGAAGAATATTTCCCACTCGAATTAACGAGGAATTTTCTCTACTAATATTTGCTTAAAATTAGCTCAGCCAAATTAATTTATTTTACTCGCAAATCCAGTACAAATCCAAACACTCATTTCACTATTAAAATTCTACAACAAAATTGATTGACACACACTCCACCAATAACAAGCCTATTTAACTAATGACATCACTAAACCTAACAAATCACAGAGTACTAGATTGTCAATAATATAAGTTCAATGACAACTCTCTCTAATGCCTGAATCTAGAGTGCTAGATTGTCACTAGTTCAATCAGAGTTGACTAATCTATGGAATCGCATGGAGTGCTTGATTGTCATCAGTATAGTTCAATAAGAGCTCTATGGTTGAGTATGGTGACGTCGGTGTGGCAAAAATTACTGCTGAAGGGCATAATGGCGAAATTGCGGGCATAAATCGGCAATGAAGTCGATTAGAATCGATAGAGGGCGTAAATGTCGGGCCGGAATAGTAGCCCGGTATAAACGCGACCTCATTCGATATGCATAGTCCGCGATTGAATTCGCGATAAAATGTATTTACCGAGAAGAAAAATGTTCGCCCGGAAGGGCAAAAAACTCTTTCGTCGAAACGACAATCCGTCCCCGGATAAAAATCATAATGCTCCCGTTGGCCTTAGGGGAGTTTTCCTCGCCTATAAGCAAGACCTACTCTGATGTATTTATTGCACTAGTACGCTACTCTATTACACCCGTAATTGTCAAAAATGACAGATAACATTATGACATTTTTGTTTTATGTCAACTGTCACTGTCAAAGTCATAAATAATTGTTTGTGAGTGCGTTTCAGTTGTGAAACGGCCATTAAATAAAAATAAATAACATTAAGCTCGAGGAGGAAGATAAATAAAAAATGGCGGGATTTTTTCATAGCCCGCTGCGAAAAAAGCCCGGAAAAAAGGAAACATAAAGTATTCCCGGCGAGGAGAAGTCGTAAATTGTTTCCACGGTCTTGTGGACAGATATATTTCGGATACTATATCAAAACGAACGTGATGCATTTTATTTATGTAAAAGGGTAAACCGACGCACAAAAAAACAGTCCCCCATCTGTCATTAGTGTCAAGCAAGCGCTACCAACTGCTTTTAAATTAAGTGGCGATTACCAATAGACTAAAGAAAAACTCCCCATCTGTCATTAGTGTCAGCTAAGCGCTACCAACTGCTTTTAAATTAAGTGGCGATTACCAATAGACTAAAGAAAAACTCCCCATCTGTCATTAGTGCCAGCTAAGCGCTACCAACTGGTTTTAAATTGAGTGTCGATCGTCGACTGTTGGTAGCACTGGGAC
This sequence comes from Phyllotreta cruciferae, assembly GCA_917563865.1. Lineage (NCBI taxonomy): Eukaryota > Metazoa > Arthropoda > Insecta > Coleoptera > Chrysomelidae > Phyllotreta > Phyllotreta cruciferae. The sequence continues at coordinate 3,321,886 of OU830620.1, read as the reverse complement.
ATAATTAAAGAGTCGATAAGACGCTTCATCAGAGCCAAAGGAGATTATTTACGATGGAGCGGCGATGGGAATAAATTTATTCGTTATTTCCCCGTTTTTTTCATCCGGTAATTCCTTTTTAATCAAGGTTTCCTTTTGTCTGCCGCTCGATTCTTCTTTTTTTGATGATGATAATAATCGCGATCGATCACCGGGCTATTTTCGTAATTATTTAAGCGAATTACTAATGAATCGATGTGGGTTTTTACGCGAAAGTTGTAAATAATATTTCGCACGGCCTTCTAGATGAGTGCAAAGTAAGATATATTGCGAAAGTTCATTACAATAATGATCAGCGCTCGGTAACGGGAGGCTTTAGAGGATGATAAATGAAGAGGTAATTGCTTGTGAAAGAACGGTGTGATAAGATTATTAAAAAATAACAGTTATTTTGTAACGTATATTGCAACATCTCTATACCTAAAAAACGATTCCCAACTCTATTACATTCGTAATTGTCAATAAATGACAGTTGTGACACAAAATATAAGAAGTGTATTAGATTTTTGCTTTATGTCAAAAATATTTTTTTTTGATAATTTTCAAACGATTAGTAGGCCACAGTTTTATTCATCAAATCAAATAGAAGAAAGTATGTAATAAATTCGGAAATCTGGAACGTATATACCTATGGAATTCGCTACCCAATAAAGAATTCCCAACTCTATTACACTTAAAATTGCCAATAAATGACAGCTGTGACACGAAATATAAGAAGTGTACTAGATTTTTGTTTTATGTCAAAAATAATATTTTTTAATGAGAATTTTCAAACGATTAATAGGCCTCTTTTAATAATCAAATAGAACAAAGTTTGTAATAAATTGCGTACGAAATTCGCTACCTAAAAAACAATTCCCAACTCTATTACACTTTTATCAATGACAGCTGTGACACGAAACATAAGAAGTGTACTAGATTTTTGTTTTATGTCAAAAATAATATTTTTTAATGAGAATTTTCAAACGATTAATAGGCCCCTTTTAATAATCAAATAGAACAAAGTTTGTAATAAATTGCGTACGAAATTCGCTACCTAAAAAACAATTCCCAACTCTATTACACTTTTATCAATGACAGCTGTGACACGAAACATAAGAAGTGTACTAGATTTTTGTTTTATGTCAAAAATAATATTTTTTAATGAGAATTTTCAAACGATTAATAGGCCCCTTTTAATAATCAAATAGAACAAAGTTTGTAATAAATTGCGTACGAAATTCGCTACCTAAAAAACAATTCCCAACTCTATTACACTTTTATCAATGACAGCTGTGACACGAAACATAAGAAGTGTACTAGATTTTTGTTTTATGTCAAAAATAATATTTTTTAATGAGAATTTTCAAACGATTAATAGGCCTCTTTTAATAATCAAATAGAACAAAGTTTGTAATAAATTGCGTACGAAATTCGCCTACCTAAAAAACAATTCCCAACTCTATTACACTTTTATCAATGACCGCTGTGACACGAAACATAAGAAGTGTACTAGATTTTTGTTTTATGTCAAAAATAATATTTTTTAATGAGAATTTTCAAACGATTAATAGGCCCCTTTTAATAATCAAATAGAACAAAGTTTGTAATAAATTACGTACGAAATTCGCCTACCTAAAAAACAATTCCCAACTCTATTACACTTTTATCAATGACCGCTGTGACACGAAACATAAGAAGTGTACTAGATTTTTGTTTTATGTCAAAAATAATATTTTTTAATGAGAATTTTCAAACGATTAATAGGCCAGTTTTATTTATCAAATAGAACAAAGTTTGTAATAAATTACGTACGAAATTCGCCTACCTAAAAAACTATTCCCAACTCTATTACACTTTTATCAATGACCGCTGTGACACGAAACATAAGAAGTGTACTAGATTTTTGTTTTATGTCAAAAATAATATTTTTTAATGAGAATTTTCAAACGATTAATAGGCCCCTTTTAATAATCAAATAGAACAAAGTTTGTAATAAATTGCGTACGAAATTCGCTACCTAAAAAACAATTCCCAACTCTATTACACTTTTATCAATGACAGCTGTGACACGAAACATAAGCAGTGTGCTAGACTTTTTTGTTTTATGTCAAAAATATATTAATTGTGATGATTTTCAAACGAGCAAAAGGCCCCTTTTAATAATCAAATAGAAGAAAGTTTGTAATAAACTGGAAAATCTGAAACATATGGAATTCGCTCCCGATGGTAGCCAATTAATCACGTATCCTGGAATATATGGCAAAGGTGGAGAATAATAACCTCGACGACAAGTTGGCTACACAACGTTTCGTATCATCATCAATAATACCGTTTCGATCGGTAATTACGATAATATTGTTCAAACGCTGTTGCACTTCTGATGGAACTGTCATAAACAACACGTTATTACATCGAACTTTACTTAATGCCAATGCGTAATATTGCACATATACAGGGTGTTCAATTTTTAATCGATATTAGAAAATGTCAAAAAGCCGAATTGATGTAATCACAGTGTTGCCGCGGGTTTTTATCGAGATTAAGGGATGATGAGGGGATGAAAAAAAGGTGTTATGAGTCGTCTTGAAAGGGAGAAATTGGGTCGTGTTTAATATAAACTCGATGCAAACACGGCCGGCTTCGATCCGGAAGCGAAAAGCGGGAAAAACCGCCCGGAAGAGAGGAAAAACACGTACGCTGAGGTACGATAAACCGACGGGGTTGTTTTCCGATCGAAGTTCGATAAAAAGGAGTTTTAGGGAGAGTTTTCTTGGAGGAGTTTGGGACTAATCCTTGCGCTAGAATCGACTTGATGTAGGGGTTTGTTTAGCGAATGGTTTGAGACAATTCGTAAATCAAAAGATATAAAATAGAAAAAATGTAGCGGGTTTTATGGGACATATACAGGATGGTTCATATTGGTGTAGGCGAGGTTAAAAATTTGGTGAGTTTGAGGTCATATGGGGAAGTTAAAATAGGGGTAAAATATTATTATTTCAATGGACAAATTAACATCATTTTATAGAAAAAACAATTTTATACAATTTTTAAAGAGAAGATTTTTTTTTAAAATTGCGTAATTTCCGAGATATTTTCACTTTTTTGTAGTAAATACACAAAGAACTATTTTTTAGTGCACTTCTCTAATAAACTTCAATTATCTCGAAAACTAATTGAGATAAAAAAACGAAATTCTCATCATTTTATAGAAAAAATAATTCTCTACAATTTTTAAAGAACCATAAATTTCAAAAAATCCTCAAATTTTCGAGATATTTACTCTTTTTGGTAATACACGAAAAATACTACTTTTTTGCACAACTCTATAAAAAACTTCAATTATCTCAAAAACTGATCGAGATAAATAAACACAACTTCCACCATTTTATAGAAAAAACAATTCTCTACAATTTTGAAAGAACCAAAAATTTTAAAAAATCCTCAAATTTTCGAGATATTTACTCTTTTTGGTAATACACGAAAAAAAACTACTTTTTTGCACAACACTATAAAAAACTTCAATTATCTCAAAAACTGATCGAGATAAATAAACACAATTTCCACCATTTTATAGAAAAAACAATTCTCTACAATTTTGAAAGAACCAAAAATTTTAAAAAATCCTCAAATTTTCGAGATATTTACTCTTTTTGATAATACACGAAAAAAAACTACTTTTTTGCACAACTCTATAAAAAACTTCAATTATCTCAAAAACCGATCGAGATAAATAAACACAATTTCCACCATTTTATAGAAAAAACAATTCTCTACAATTTTTAAAGAATCAAAAATATTCATGGGATCCAAAATTTCCGAGATATTTAGACTTTTTTGTTGTAGATGCAACAAAAAAATAATTAGCGCAACTCTCTACAAAACTCCAACTATCTCACCAACCACTCTAGATACAAACCCCAATCTTTCACCACATTATACCAAAACCAACCCTCTTCAACTTTCAAAGATACAAAAACCTCCAAAAACCCCCACATTTCCGAGATATTCCCACTTTTCCACCACCCAAACCACCCACTACACACCACAAAAACGTACATATCACCCCATTATGAAAACAAACGAAGCGTAAATACAACAAACTGCGAACGGGCTAGGTGACTCGATCGAAGAGAAAAGCGATAATTGAAAGCATCGCAAGGAAAATCGTCAGCTGACATCATTTCCTTTCCTATTTCTATTTGCACGACAACTGATAACGGGAAAATCTACCTAATAAAGCCCGACTCGCGAGAGAAATACAAATGCATGTATGTACATGTTGCTCGGCTGGGTTTCCTTTATATGCATACCGATTTTCAACACAATCCTCGCACTAGAATATACAGAATGTCCACTTTTTTTGAACACAAAACAAGTTCTATACAACAATTTTAACAACCCTCGTAGAAGCGAATCTACAGCGGCAACATCTACACCCCCTCGTAGACTTCATGACGCATCAAAAGACGTTTTATTTTTTTTTAATAAGAAAAAGAAAATCGCTCCCGACGAGTTTCCCTTTAACAAGTCACCTTGGCGAAATTCGAAACTGAATGCAGAGCAAATTGAATCGACAATTTCCCCGGCATTTCTTCGAAAAAAAATCGGTAATTCCCCTCCGAATCAGCGCAAAAAGAACACCGGATATCGCCCGTATAGATACGTTTCCTAGCATGTTCTAACAGCCTTTTATTCGAACCTAAAAGCCCCACATATCCCATATAATACATACCTGATATCAATATTACATTGCACAAAAGGCTCCATTGATAGTAGCATAAAAGACACGCTGGCTGGTCGTAGATAAAATTGTGTGTGCAACACACGCGCAGCGGCATCTAGCGGGCGGTAAATCGAGGGGAAAACGCTCAAGAAAAGCGATGTAAGGGCGAGTAATTAACGAGGGTACATCGTACGCAAAACGCTAGATAAAACTTTTTACACGTCCTCGGGGAAATCCCGCCGAAGACGGTAAAACGCGCGAAAGGATTCGGATATTATTCCGAGACGGGCGGGAATCGTAATTGGATTTCGAAGTTAATTAATTCGGGGAAAAACCGACCGCCAAAAATCGTTTCGTCAATTCGAAGAAATGGCACAGAAAAATATTCATAAGTCGGTAAATAATACAGATAAAAATTAGGAAAACTCGTTGTTAGATAGAAAAATGTACGCTCTACAAATTTCGACTCTTGCAAAATTTTCAAAAACCCAATAGTTTTCGAGTTATGGCGCAAAATGTAAGAGACTGTATAAGAAATATGCATCTGGCAAACTACGACCTAATGACGACATTAGTGACGTGTGTCTAACATCATTTTGCACAAACTATAAGTTATTTACGAAACACCAACGCGCTGTTGCCAGACGCACCGATTTGTAGCAATAACTCGGAAAAATCTCTCCCGGTAGAGTAACTCAATCAGCCCCTAAGTAAAGCGTAAAACAGCTTCCGCAATTAACTTACTCGAGCCCCATTAAACCGGCAGCGGGGCCAGATATTTATAACGGGGCGTTAGCAGCGGGAAACAAAATAATTAGTAAGTTGAGTGACGGAAAATTTCCGGGCTTTTCCTTGCCCCATTCCTCGAGAGGACAATGTAATTACTTAAAGGGCGGCGGGGCGCCCCCGGTGAGCCTCGAATTAGACGTTCCAATTCGGCGGGGCGAAGCGGGGGAAATTGTCCAGATATTCTTTTTTTTTTAATTTTTTTTCGATTAATTCGTTGTTATAATGCAGTGGAAAATGCGGACAAATTGTATTAAAATAGGTAATAAATTTGACAATTTTTTAGAATATGTACTTGGCTAAATTAGTTCAGATGAGCAATTTTCTAAGAGTTCTAATTAATCCTGAAGGCGTTCTAAATGGTCCTGGAATCTCCTAGTTTGTCCTGGACTGTTTTAAATAGTCCTAAAATGATTCTGGACAGTTCTAAATGGTCCTAAGATCGCCCCGAATTGTTTCAAATGAACATAGTTCTAAAATGGGTCCAAAAAATTCTGGACAGTTCTAAAGCGGTTTCAAATAATCCTGGACAGTTCCAACCGAAAAACAATTCTCTACAACTTTCGAAGAATCAAAAATTTCCAAAATTCCCCTTATTTCCGAAATATTTCGATTTTTTGTCAAAAATACATGAAAAATACTCTCATTCTTAGCGCACGCACTTCTCTAAAAAACTGCAATTATCTCAAAAACCAATTGAGATAAAAAAATGAGCTGTTCATCATTTTATATAAAAAACAACCCTCTACAACTTTCGAATAATCAAAAATTTCCAAAATTCCCCTTATTTCCGAAATATTTCGATTTTTTGTCAAAAATACATGAAAAATACTCTCATTCTTAGCGCACGCACTTCTCTAAAAAACTGCAATTATCTCAAAAACCAATTGAGATAAAAAAATGAGCTGTTCATCATTTTATATAAAAAACAACCCTCTACAACTTTCGAATAATCAAAAATTTCCAAAATTCCCCTTATTTCCGAAATATTTCGATTTTTTGTCAAAAATACATGAAAAATACTCTCATTCTTAGCGCACGCACTTCTCTAAAAAACTGCAATTATCTCAAAAACCAATTGAGATAAAAAAATGAGCTGTTCATCATTTTATATAAAAAACAACCCTCTACAACTTTCGAATAATCAAAAATTTCCAAAATTCCCCTTATTTCCGAAATATTTCGATTTTTTGTCAAAAATACATGAAAAATACTCTCATTCTTAGCGCACGCACTTCTCTTAAAAACTGCAATTATCTCGAAAACCATTCGAGATAAAAAAAACCAAATTACTACCATTTTATAGAAAAAACAATTCTCCACAACTTTTAAAGAATCAAAAATTTCCAAAAAGTCCAAACTTTCCGAGATATTTTCACTTTTTCAAAGCAGCACTAACAACTTTTGAATGAACATAGTCATGTTCTGGACAGTTCTAAAACAGTTCCAAATGACTCTGGACAGCTCTACATGGTTATCCAGTTATTAACAATAAAAAAACCATAATTCAGCATTTATATACATAGGTATAGAATACCTTAAAAACTCATTAAAATATTCTTCAGTAAAATTTCTACATATATTTGTCGCTTCAAAGAGGAGGCATTTCGTCCATTTTTCATCCCCGCGTCACCTTCCGCGTCCCTGGAAAGCCCCCGGAAATGGAAATACAAAATAATACCATAAAGTGTGAAAAATTGTTCGCTCGTTCGCGACGAATAAAATATTCTTTTGTACTCGTTGTTTTTCGCATACGATATACAGGAGAGGAGTCCCTCGTTAACGCGTTTACGTTTTCCTCGAGAGAGGGAAAAGCCTCGAAAACATATATACATAAATAAATAAATCGTGGAAAAAGTGCAGTGTGTAACAGTGTATTAGTCGCGTGATGTAATAGGGTATTGGAGGAGCGTTTGTTTAATGAAAAAAAAAGAGAAGAAAGTTTTATAGACTATTCGGAGATCCGGGAGAAATAATTAAAAGCGATGGGAGCGAAACGAGCCAGATTTTCCGGCGTTTTTCCAGTCGTATTGTTTCTGGAGAAGTTCGTCTCGGGGAAAATCTCGTTCGGGATTTAATACGTTTTCCTGCGCTGGATTCTCGATGACTACGTTTGGAAAATTATCCCCGGGAAAGTCAACTTTGATTATAATTTGTTAATTTACTGAGTGGATTTGTTGTTATAAGTGTTACTCGCTGTTTAAATAAAATAGTGCTTCTGTTTGTTGCGGGAAATATCGAGGAAATTTGAGGTTTTTTGAAGATTTTTGATTCTTTGAAAGTTGTAGAGAATTTTTTTTTCTCTAAAATGGTGAAAATTTGTTTTTTTACCTTGATTGGTTATTGAAATAATTGAAGTTTTTTATAGAGTTATGCTAAAAAGTTTTTTTTTCGTGTATTGCCAAAAAGAGTAAATATCTCGAAAATTTGAGAATTTTATAAAATTCTTGATTCTCTAAAAGTTGTAGAGAATTGTTTTTTCTATAAAACAATGAATATATCAATTTTTTATCTCGATTGATTTTCGATAAAATTGAAGTTTTTTAAACAATTGCACTAAAAATATGTTTTTTTTTTCATGTATAACAAAAAAGTCCAAATATCTCATAAATTTTGGATTTTCTGAAAATTTTTTACCCTTTAAAATTTGTAGAGAATTATTTCTTTTATAAAATGGCGTAAAATTCTATTTTTTATCTCTATTAGTTTTCGAGATAAGTGAGGTTTTTTAAAGAGTTGCACTAAAAAATTGCTTTTTTTCTTGTATTACAAAAAAGTCAAAATATCTCGGAAATTTGGGGTTTTTTGGAAACTTTTGATTCTTCGAAAGTTGTAGAGAATTGTTTTTTCTATAAAATGGTGAAAATTTTTGTTTTTTATCTTGATTGGTTATTGAGATAATTGAAGTTTTTTATAGAGTTATGCTAAAAAGTTTTTTTTTCGTGTATTGCCAAAAAGAGTAAATATCTCGAAAATTTGAGGATTTTATAAAATTCTTGATTCTCTAAAAGTTGTAGAGAATTGTTTTTTCTATAAAACAATGAATATATCAATTTTTTATCTCGATTGATTTTCGATAAAATTGAAGTTTTTTAAACAATTGCACTAAAAATATGTTTTTTTTTTCATGTATAACAAAAAAGTCCAAATATCTCATAAATTTTGGATTTTCTGAAAATTTTTTACCCTTTAAAATTTGTAGAGAATTATTTCTTCTATAAAATGGCGTAAAATTCTATTTTTTATCTCTATTAGTTTTCGAGATAAGTGAGGTTTTTTAAAGAGTTGCACTAAAAAATTGCTTTTTTTCTTGTATTACAAAAAAGTCAAAATATCTCGGAAATTTGGGGTTTTTTGGAAACTTTTGATTCTTCGAAAGTTGTAGGGAATTGTTTTTTCTCTAAAATGGTGAAAATTTGTTTTTTTACCTTGATTGGTTATTGAAATAATTGAAGTTTTTTATAGAGTTATGCTAAAAAGTTTTTTTTTCGTGTATTGCCAAAAAGAGTAAATATCTCGAAAATTTGAGGATTTTATAAAATTCTTGATTCTCTAAAAGTTGTAGAGAATTGTTTTTTCTATAAAACAATGAATATATCAATTTTTTATCACGATTGATTTTCGAGAAAATTGAAGTTTTTTAAACAATTGCACTAAAAATATGTTTTTTTTTTCATGTATAAAAAAAAAATGCCAAATATCTCATAAATTTTGGATTTTCTGAAAATTTTTGACCCTTTAAAATTTGTAGAGAATTGATTTTTCTATAAATTGATGAATTTATCAATTTTTTATATCGATTGATTTTCGAGATATTTAAAGATTTTTAAACAATTGCTCCAAAAAAATATTTCTCATGTATCGACACACCAAAAACTCAAAATATCTCAAAAATTTCGGCCTTTTTGAAAATTTTCGATTCTTCAAAACTTCTCTATAAATTATTTATGAATTATTTTCTCTATAAAACTCTGAAAACATTGAGTAACTGAACTACAATCCTAAGAATAAGTCAAAGCCCTAATCAGCATCGATTAATTTGTTTAAAGAACTTCTTGTAAAAGTGTCAATAAAAGAGTTACCCTTTTGCGATTAGGAAACTTTCGGATGCAAAAAGAGCTGTATTTAATTAGGATTTAGTGCTGAATATAATTCGAATACTAATGAAGGCTAAAACGAGACGGCTAAATGAATAAACAGTAAAACATTTAAAAGTGTCATCAAGTGTCCTGCGAAAGTTTTTTTTTCTTCGAAATCCCGCCGAAACTTTCCCGGTTAAAGAGAAATCTTTATTAAAACGTAAAAGTTCCGCTTATTTTCATTATACGCTTTCCTTTGTGCCAACTTCATTCGATATCGCTTCTTTTTCGCGACGAGCGAAGACATGGAAAATAAAAGAAAACTCCGCCGGAAAAACTTCCTCCAGCTGAAACGAAATCCATTCGATAAATTTAAGCCAACTTTAATTGGCACCCGTTTCGTTTTTAATAGTTCCCCGCCGGAAGAAAAGGTGAGATAAATTAATTCTGATCAATCCCGGGGATTCCCCCATTTTTCGCGCCGATCGCAACCCAACCCTTCCTATGATTTAATTAAATTCCTTACGCCCGGAGCTCAATTGCGCCCGGATTCAGGTATTCCTTGACCCCGCATATCTAATCCACAAACGGAGTTACCTTTCCAATTATGCCACTTCTTTGATATCAATAACGGAGTTACCCCAAATATCACCAACATTTTGATGCAGGAACTTCTGGTTTTACAAGTCAAATAAATTTGTAATATTCATGGCGAATGTCTCGTTTTGTATGGGACTAATAATGCCCTACCTAACGATTAATATTCAAAACATTTCGTCTTCCAGACTTAGAGGGTCCGATGATAAATGGCTCTAATTCCGGGCGCATTCATACGTAACAAAACACACCGAATACTCCGGGCTAATATCGATACGACTGTTGATTTTCCGGTGGCAACACCGCTTTATTGTGTTTACAGTGGAGAGGGAAAACAGACAAAGACGGAACGATTACAGGTGAAATCGAATCTAGCAGTAAACAAAGAGAGAATATGAAGATGTAATGAGAGTAACAAGGAGAGTAGATGTAGAGGTGGAGCTTATGTGACATACGTCAACTGTCAGTTGTCAATAACAACGTGTGTTAGGGGCGGGGGAAGGTAGAAAACGACTTGAATTTAGTGTAGTGTGTAGTGGAGTGAGTATTTTATTTTTTCCCGGCATGAAATATTTAGGAGAGTAGGTGGAAACGGGAAAGAGGAAATTCCATTTGCGAATCGGCGATGTCAAAAAGCTTGCAGGTTAGAGGAGTGGAATATTTAGCAGCCACTTTGGCGAATGTAAAGCGAGCAATTCGGGATTGAATTGGAGCGGTTTGTTGTTAATGTACGCTGCGTGCCGGTAGGGGGCGATAGGGTGGGAAATTCGGTTGGGTCGAGTTGGCGGGGTGATGGCGACCGGCAGGTGGTTTTGAGAGGAAAAATGCCGGATGTAAGTAATAAATTATTCGGTAACTATTTATCGGGGGTTGGGATTTTTGGGGTGTTTGGTGGTGAAATTTCGGATGAATCGGTTTAAATTTCGTGTGTTAATTTAATCGGGTTTGGCGGGTTTGGAAATTGATATAAAAAAGTAGCTTTTCGTCATTTTGTAGAAAAAACAATTCTCTACAATTTTTGAAGAGTCGGAAATTTTCAAAAATCGTGAAATTTTCGAGATATTTCGACATTTATGAAAAAAATTAATTTGCAGTGCATTTCTTTAAAAACCTTCAATTATCTCAAAAACTAATTGAGATAAAAAATGAAAGATTCACCATTGTATAGAAAAAACAATTCTCTACAACTTTTAAAGAGTCGAAAATTTTCAAAACTCAAATTTTCGAGATATTTCGACATTTTTGTGTTAGCAGCATAAAAAGAGAATTGTCATTAGTGCAGTTCTTTAAAAAACTTCAATTATCTCGACAACTAACTGAGATAAAAAATGAAATATTTACCATTCTATAGAAAAATCAATCCTCTACAACTTTTAAAGAGTCGAAAATTTTCAAAAATCGTCGGATTTTCGAGATATTTCGACATTTTTGTGACAGCTACATAAAAAAAGAATTTTAGTGCAATTCTTTAAAAAACATCAATTATCTCGAAAACTAATTGAAATAATAATTGAAACATTCACCTTTGTATAGAAAAATCAATCCTCTACAACTTTTAAAGAGTCGAAAATTTTCAAAAATCGTGAGATTTTCGAGATATTTCGATATTTTTGTGATAGTTACATAAAAAGAGAATTTTCATTAGTGCAGTTCTTTAAAATACTTCAATTATCTCGAAAACTAATAGAGACAAAAAATTTAAACATTCACCTTATGATAGAGAAAACAATTCTCTACATCTTTTGAAGAGCCAAAAATTTCAAAAAATGCTGGAATTTTCGAGATATTTCGACATTTTTGTGACAGCTACATAAAAAAAGAATTTTAGTGCAATTCTTTAAAAAACATCAATTATCTCGAAAACTAATTGAAATAATAATTGAAACATTCACCTTTGTATAGAAAAATCAATCCTCTACAACTTTTAAAGAGTCGAAAATTTTCAAAAATCGTGAGATTTTCGAGATATTTCGATATTTTTGTGATAGTTACATAAAAAGAGAATTTTCATTAGTGCAGTTCTTTAAAATACTTCAATTATCTCGAAAACTAATAGAGACAAAAAATTTAAACATTCACCTTATGATAGAGAAAACAATTCTCTACATCTTTTGAAGAGCCAAAAATTTCAAAAAATGCTGGAATTTTCGAGATATTACGACATTTTTGTGACAGCTACATAAAAAAAGAATTTTAGTGCAATTCTTTAAAAAACATCAATTATCTCGAAAACTAATTGAAATAATAATTGAAACATTCACCTTTGTATAGAAAAATCAATCCTCTACAACTTTTAAAGAGTCGAAAATTTTCAAAAATCGTGAGATTTTCGAGATATTTCGATATTTTTGTGATAGCTACATAAAAAGAGAATTTTCATTAGTGCAGTTCTTTAAAATACTTCAATTATCTCGAAAACTAATAGAGACAAAAAATTTAAACATTCACCTTATGATAGAGAAAACAATTCTCTACATCTTTTGAAGAGCCAAAAATTTCAAAAAATGCTGGAATTTTCGAGATATTACGACATTTTTGTGACAGCTACATAAAAAAAGAATTTTAGTGCAATTCTTTAAAAAACATCAATTATCTCGAAAACTAATTGAAATAATAATTGAAACATTCACCTTTGTATAGAAAAATCAATCCTCTACAACTTTTAAAGAGTCGAAAATTTTCAAAAATCGTGAGATTTTCGAGATATTTCGATATTTTTGTGATAGCTACATAAAAAGAGAATTTTCATTAGTGCAGTTCTTTAAAATACTTCAATTATCTCGAAAACTAATAGAGACAAAAAATTTAAACATTCACCATATGATAGAGAAAACAATTCTCTACATCTTTTGAAGAGCCAAAAATTTCAAAAAATGCTGGAATTTTCGAGATATTACGACATTTTTGTGACAGCTACATAAAAAAAGAATTTTAGTGCAATTTTTTAAAAAACTACAATTATCTCGAAAACCAATCGAGATACAAAATCGAAATTTTCACCATTTTATAGAAAAAACAATTCTCTACAACTTTTAAAGAATCAAAAATTTCCAAAAAATCCAAAATTTCCGACATATTGCAACTATTGAATTGAAATAAAAAATGCACAATTCATTACAAATAAATTGGTTTTTATCTCGCAATATAATTCTGTTATAATTGTTATTTATTAATTCGATATGGAATAAATATTGGATTATTTGCGCTGAAATGTAGCGTAAATGGAACATTGTTTTGTAAACGCGAGACTTTTAAATTAAATTTTCAACAATTTACGCTTTAATTAAAAAGGGATGATATTATAATATATTCGAATACAATACTATTGACATTGTTATAACACGAAATACTAAATCACTATTTTGAAATGCACAAATGTAATAAATTTTATATTTCGTCTGGACGAATTTAAAGATGTTTTTTTGTTGTACATTTTATTTATATGCAAATAGGGGAAAAACGCATTACACGTGAAATTTGAATAAATTTTAATGGACGTAAACTTTAATTCGACAAAACAGATTTTATTACACGATGCATTCGCCGGGAATTTTCCAAATTATTGGCTAAAAATTTTTCGTTCGACAATAATTTATCATTTTATCTTTGACCTGAAATTCGAAACATTTTCGTTATGAAGCAAACGTACAAAAAAACGACACGCACCGGCAAATATTTTGCTATTTTTCCATTACAATTTCCACGAAAACAAACAGCCGGGGATGTACCAGTTTGTATATAATGCAGTGGAGACTAGATGTGTATTCAATACATGTTCGCTGCATGTTCAGTCACGTATTTGATGAAACAATAAACCACCGTCGATAATATCTAGCAGTAGATATGTAGCAAAATATTGTACACAAATAAATACGCTATTAAATATACTATTCTTATGATAATAACTAAGGAATTGGTTTGGGAAATTTAATCATTAATATACTTAACAGTTAGGTAACTCTATTATTGACACTTTCACCATTCGGGGCGATCTTAGAACCTTTTAGGACTGTTCAGAATCATTTAAAACAGTCCAGAACCATTCCGAACCGTTTTAGAGTTCACTAGAACCATTTGAAACAGTTCCAGGGTGCTCTTTTTAGAACAATATAAAATCATTTAGAACGAATTCAGTACTATTTGGAACGGTCCGGGATAAACTAGAACTATCCAGAACCATTTTAGAATGACTATTTAGAACTTTTTTTATTCTAACTTAATTAATCTGTATAGTCTTTATTATGAGACCAAAATACAAAGTGTGACCCCTTTTTGTAATCAGCTCGTCGAGTAGAATCCAAAAATGCAAAAAATACAGGGTGTCCCATTTATAAAAAGTTCCCCAATCGTATTCATACTAAACAGTAAGGTAACTCTTTTATTGACACTTTCACAATTCGTGGCGATCTTAGAACTATTTTAAATTGGAACCGTTTTAGAACTGACTATGCCCATTTGAAACAATTCGGGGCGATCTTAGAACTGTCCAGAATCATTTGAAACAGTCCAGAACCATTCTGAACCGTTTTAGAGTTCACTAGAACCATTTGAACCTCTTTTTAGAACAGTATAAAATCATTTAGAACGAATTCAGTACTATCTGGAACGGTCCAGGATAAACTAGAACTATCCAGAACCATTTTAGAATGACTATTTAGAACTTTTTTTATTCTAACTTAATTAATCTGTATAGTCTTTATTATGAGACCAAAATACCAAGTGTGACCCCTTTTTCTAATCAGCTCGTCGAGTAGAATCCAAAAATGCAAAAAATACAGGGTGTCCCATTTATAAAAAGTTCCCCAATCATATTCATACTAAACAGTAAGGTAACTCTTTTATTGACACTTTCACAATTGGTGGCGATCTTAGAACTATTTTAAATTGGAACCGTTTTAGAACTGACTATGCCCATTTGAAACAATTCGGGGCGATCTTAGAACTGTCCAGAATCATTTAAAACAGTCCAGAACCATTCTGAACCGTTTTAGAGTTCACTAGAATCATTTGAACCTCTTTTTAGAACAGTATAAAATCATTTAGAACGAATTCAGTACTATTTGGAACGGTCCGGGATAAGCTAGAACTATCTAGAACCATTTTAGAATGACTATTTAGAACTTTTTTTACTCTAACTTAATTAATCTGTATAGTCTTTATTATGAGACCAAAATACAAAGTGTGACCCCTTTTTGTAATTAGCTCGTCGAGTAGAATCAAAAAATGCAAAAAAAAATACAGGGTGTCCCATTTATAAAAAGTTCCCCAATCATATTCATACTAAACAGTAAGGTAACTCTTTTATTGACACTTTCACAATTCGTGGCGAACTATTTAAAATTCTCCAGAATTATTAGAAACCGTTTTAGAACTCTCCAGAATCAATTGGAATCGTTTTAGAACTGACTATGCCCATTTGAAACAATTCGGGCCGATCTTAGAACTGTCCAGAATCATTTGAAACAGTCCAGAACCATTCTGAACCGTTTTAGAGTTCACTAGAACCATTTGAAACAGTTCAGTATCCTCTTAGAACCGTTTAGAACAGTATAAAATCATTTAGAACAAATTCAGGACTATTTGAAACAGTCGAGGATAAACTAGAACTATCCAGAACCATTTTAGAATGACTATTTAGAACTTTTTTATTCTAACTTAATTAATCTGTATATCTTAATTTATCTGTTTTTGTAATCAGCTCGTCGAGTAGAATCCAAATATACAGGGTGTCCCATTTAAAATAACTAAGTTATTGACATTTTAAAAAAAGTTCCCCAATCATATTTACACTCAACAGTAAGGTAACTCTCTCCTCATAATTGCTGCCTTCATCTATACCTACTAATTAAACCAATTAAAACGTCGCGAAATGGCGCAATAACGCTATACATGTACATCCTGCCGGAACGTCCTTTAAAGGACCTCTCCCAGTGCACTTACACCGAATTATACCGGTTTCTAATTAGAGGAAGTTGCTTATCTTAGGAAACTAACATGGTCATTTGCGAGACCTTATCGCGGCGCAGTGTACAGAAAACAACCCCTACGAATTAAGGGTAGTTCAGGCGGGAAACCCCGCACTTTTTGCCCCCGACAAATCTAAACCTAAACCTAAAATTTATCGCCAGGACTCGGCCGATTAGTCGGCGGTTTTGTTTCGATCTAATCGAGATTTATCGCTATAGAGCTACAGCTAGAGCAATCTAATCTAGTTCGGGGTAAAAAACAGTACATAATCAACCCCATCCCTTAATTACTCGCGCCATTTCCTTGCTAAATTATAGAGTTAAACATCAACCAACCTGTGATGAGCCAGAGCTCCCGCAGGCATTCTTCGCGGTTCTTCTGGAAGTCGGGGGGGGCTCGCTGGTCGTGGCCCCCCTCGATGGACCTGAAGAGGACGGCGCCGAAGAGGGCGTAGCCCGTCATCAGCAGGAATAGGCTGGCCCGGCCGCAGAGGATGGCCACCAGGCAGCGCCTTGTTGCTGATATCGAGCCGTTGTCGTCCATCTGGAAATGCGAATTTTTGGGGTGAATTTGGTGGTAGAAGGGTGGGTTTTAGAAGGGCGCGATTTAAAGGGGTGTATTTTGGGAGTATTGGCTACAAGTTTTGGAGAGTGGGAAATTTTGGAAAATTGACTAGTTTTCGAGATATTTTGAGTTTTTTGTCGTAATGTATATGAGAAAAAAGGAGCTAATTTCTAGTGCAAGTCTTTGAAAAACCTGAATTATCTCGAAAATTAATTGAGATAGAAAAATAATATTTTCACCCTTTTTTTAAAAATCAATTGTCTACAAGTTTTGAAGAATGAAAAATTTCGAGAAATCCACTAATTTCCGAGATATTTTGAGTTTTTTGTCATAGTGTATATGAGAAAAAGGAGCTAATTTCTAGTGCAATTCTTTGAAAAACCTAAATTATCTCGAAAATTAATTGAGATAGAAAAATGATATTTTCACCCTTTTTTTAAAAATCAATTGTCTACAAGTTTTTAAGAATGAAAAATTTCGAGAAATCCACTAATTTCCGAGATATTTTGAGTTTTTTGTCATAGTGTATATGAGAAAAAGGAGCTAATTTCTAGTGCAATTCTTTGAAAACCTGGATTATCTCGAAAATTAAGCGAGATAGAAAAATGAAATTTTCACCCTTTTTTTAAAAATCAATTGTCTACAAGTTTTGAGGAATGAAAAATTTCGAGTAACCCACTAATTTCTGAGATATTTTGAGTTTTTTGTCATAGTGTATATGAGAAAAACAAGCAAATTTCTAGTACTATTCTTTGAAAAACCTGGATTATCTCGAAAATTAATTGAGATAGAATAATGATATTTTCACCCTTTTTTTTAAAATCAATTATCTACAAGTTTTGAAGAATGAAAAATTTCGAGAAATCCACTAATTTCCGAGATATTTTGAGTTTTTTGTCATATTATACCCGAAAAAATAAGCAAATTTCTAGAGCTATTCTTTGAAAAACCTGAATTATCTCGAAAACTAATCGAGATAGAAGAACGAAATTTTCACCAGCTTATTAAAGAAACAATTCTCTACAAATTTTGCAAAATAAAAAATTTCGAAAAATTCCCTAATTTCCGAGATCTAAGGGAAAACTGAAATGGTTGTTTCCCTCTATATAGGAAGGGTTTATATTTTTTATTACAAACTAAATTTATATAGTGAACATATTACACATATTTAGGTACATATTTGGCATCGATTCGTTGGGTTTTTTTATTAGCAGGAGCCCACAAAAGCGCGAGATTTATTATATATATTTTTATATTTTCATGGCTCGCTTGACAAATGGATATAGGGACGCTTCCACAAAAATATACGGGAGTTTTATTGCATATACGACTCGTTTTTTTTATATTTTTTTGATTGATGGCAGCTCGCTCAATACCGCCAACATCACGGCTAATCTCCAACACTTCAATTAGTTTTAAAAAGTTCGCGAAAATCCAATCGGCGGGAGTTTTCTGCAGGAAACTCCCGATGTATTAGAAGAGTATTCAGGTGTGCTGAATTCCTGCACTCGGGTAATCGAATTACCCGAAGCTCGACTTCTAAAAGCATCATCAATGCTTTAGTTCGGTTACGCCAACTTTGCTTTGTACGCGCGCGAAGGAAAAACAACCCTGTGCCTTTTTTAAGGGAGGAAAATTGGGGATGTTAACGGGGGACTTTAGGTGTCTGGTTTACAGCTTTTGAAGCTTGTTAGGTTATTGTTAGGTGAATTTAATTTTTGTCGTTGTGTTAAATAATCAATTCTCTACAAGTTTTGAAGAGTGAAAAATTTCGAAAAATCCACTAATTTTGGAGATATTTTGAGTTTTTTGTTATATTGTATATGAAAAAGAAGCAAATTTCTAGTGCTATTCTTTGAAAATCCTAAATTATCTCGAAAAATAATAGAGATTGAATAATTAAATTTTCACCCTATTTTTAAATATCAACTGTCTACAATTTTTGAAGAATGAAAAATTTCGAAAAAACCACAAATTTCCGATACATTTTGACTTTTTTTGACCTAATGCACATGAAAAAAACAAATTTCTAATGCTATTCTTTGAAAATCCAAAATTTTCTCGAAAACTAATAGAGATAGAATAATTAAATTTTCACCCTATTTTTAAAAATCAATTGTCTACAATTTTTAAAGAATGAAAAATTTCGAAAAAACTACAAATTTTCGAGTTATTTTGAAATTTTCGACCTAATGCACATGAAAAAAAAAATAACATATTTCTAATGCTATTCTTTGAAAATCCTAAAGTATCTCGAAAACTAATAGAGATTGAATAATTAAATTTTCACCCTATTTTTAAAAATCAATTGTCTACAATTTTTGAAGAATGAAAAATTTCGAAAAAACTACAAATTTTCGAGTTATTTTGACTTTTTTGACCTAATGCACATGAAAAAAATAACAAATTTCTAATGCTATTCTTTGAAAAACCAGAATTATCTCGAAAATAAATTAAGATACAAAAACGAAATTTTCATCCCTCATATAAAAATTAATTCTCTACAAATTATAAAGAACAAAAAATTTCGAAAAAACCCCAAATTGCCGAGATATTTCGACTTTTTGCCACAATACCCCCAAAAAATTTAGTAAATAAATTCTTTTCTTTTAAAGGTAAAAAATAGGGGATACAACCCCCTAACTTTAGGCATCTCTTATACAGCTTTCGAAGCCTGTTAGCTTAGTTTCTCGGTTTCGAACGATAAACTCAAGAATATCCTATTACAGTTTAATCCTGCTTAAGTAGGAACGACGTCATTGATAATACGAGGGTTGACGGAAATGTATCGCTCGAATGAATAATTTAATACCCTGATGATGTCGAATGCAAGAGAATGAGTGCTCATAAGGAGTTTACTAATGCAGAACAATTGTATAGGGAATTAAAAAAAAAATCGATTTAATATGTAGTTTCTCAAACAAAGGTTGTAAAATTTGTATAAGTTGTGCATATGGAGTAGTAAATTTAGTGAATATAATGAGAGTTTAATTAAGTTAAAAAAACTTTAAAACAAGCAACATTTCAAACAACCCTCGTATATGAAAATTAAATTATATTACGCACATTTTTCAGCACTTTTATTTACCTCAAAATCTCTAAAAATCCTCCCAAAATCGCCCTCGATAAACCGCTCACTATATGTTAGAACGAACCGAAATTTCCCGGCATTTCCGCGATATGTCTCTCGTGGCGATTTTCCCACTCGTGGAAAACTCTCTGGCAAAGCGTCGGGACGTCGACGCCGCCGCGATTCGACTGACCGGGCTTCCTGCGACGGCGGCCTTTTACTTTAAAGTTGTAGAGCGCGTTGCGCTTTGGGGGCTTCGCGCCGCCTACTACGAGTGTACGAGGTAATCGAGATATTCGCTCGTATTCGATTTTAATCCGGTAATTCGATAGCAATGTTGTATTTGTGTGTAATTGATAACCTGATGATGCCCTACCCCCTGAAAGCTATATGGGATTTGTGTACAGGGTGGGTCCATTAAGAACATTTTTTAGTAGATGAGATTTTTTTTGGGTCACTCTGTAGGTAATTTTTTTTTACAAAAAAACATACAAAATCGCTTTACAAAAAGTTCCTTAATCATGTTTATGCTTAATAGCAAGGTAACTCTCTTGTTGACGTTTAATCGCGAAGGGTAACTCTTTTATTGACACTTTACAATTAGTTCCTTAATCATAAATAAACTTAATAGTTAGGTAACTCTCTTTTTGACGATAAATCTCAAATTGTAACTCTTTTATTGACAGTTTTACAAAAAGTTCCTTAATCATATTTGTACTTAATGGTTAGGTAACTCTCTTTTTGACGCTAAATCTCAAATGGTAACTCTTTTATTGACAGTTTTACAAAAAGTTCCTTAATCATATTTGTACTTAATGGTTAGGTAACTCTCTTTTTGACGGTAAATCTCAAATGATAACTCTTTTAATGACACTTTACAATTAGTTCCTTAATCATAAATAAACTTAATAGTTAGGTAACTCTCTTTTTGACGCTAAATCTCAAATGGTAACTCTTTTATTGACAGTTTTACAAAAAGTTCCTTAATCATATTTGTACTTAATGGTTAGGTAACTCTCTTTTTGACGGTAAATCTCAAATGATAACTCTTTTAATGACACTTTACAATTAGTTCCTTAATCATAAATAAACTTAATAGTTAGGTAACTCTCTTTTTGACGCTAAATCTCAAATGGTAACTCTTTTATTGACAGTTTTACAAAAAGTTCCTTAATCATATTTGTACTTAATGGTTAGGTAACTCTCTTTTTGACGCTAAATCTCAAATGATAACTCTTTTAATGACACTTTACAATTAGTTCCTTAATCATAAATATACTTAATAGTTGGGTAACTCTCTTTTTAACGCTAAATCTCAAATTGTAACTCTTTTATTGACACTACAATTAGTTCCTTAATCATAAATATACTTAATGGTTAGGTAACTCTCTTTTTGACGCTAAATCTCAAATGGTAACTCTTTTATTGACAGTTTTACAAAAAGTTCCTTAATCATATTTGTACTTAATTTTTGGGTAACTCCCTTATTGACGCGTAATCACCTAATAAACCACATTTTTTGGTTCACCCTGTAACTTTTTTTTAATAGAAACATACGAAAATAAAAACGTACACATTTTATTCATAAAAAAATACAAAATATGAAAAATTTTACTCTTAATATTTAATCGAATTCACTTCATCAGATACTCTTTCCGCTGTTGCTCCAGCATATTTTCCAAGTAGGCGCATTTCTCCTGCAGGGCCTTGTGCTCCTGTCGCAACTCGATCAGGATCTCGTCCTTCCTGGATACGGACACCTTTATCCTGGAAATGGTGAAAAGCGCGAATTAAGCTACGAAATTAAGCTTAAAAAATAACTTAATTCACCTCGAGTAGAGCTGCTGGAGCTCCCTGTCGCGCGAATTCCTCAGCCGCCTCACCTCCGCCTCCAGCTTGTCCATATCCTGTTTCGTTTGTTCCCTGACAATGGCCTCGTAATTGCGCCTTTCCGTTTTGTATTTCTCGATCACCTGCGGAAAAACGTTCGAGAAATACGGCAAGAATTTCTTGGCTGGCTGGATGCGTTCTCGGCAAGAGGCCAATATAGAGAAGAATTTCGATTTCATGAACGAACAATAATAATAATTAGGAGAATTCGCTGCACGGCTGGATAAACGACCGGCAAAAGGCCGATATACTGAAGAATTGTTGTTTGGCTGGATGCATTCCTAGCAAGAGGCCATCAAAAAGAAGTATTTGGCCAACTTACCTCTTTGGATTCCTTCACCGACGCCTCCAATTGCTTGACATTGGCACGTAAATTGATGGCGGCATCTTCAGCATCGAGCAATTTGGCTTTGGCGTCGCAGTATTTGGCTTTGGCCTCCCTCTCAGAAGCCTCCAGGTCCTTGATCTCCTTCTCGTACTTCTCCCTCAACCTCCTGCAACCATTTTCCCATCACCAACAAAACCAAACTCTCCTCCACTCACCTAATCCTATTCTCAGTAGACTTCTCCAACTGCAACTTGTTCTCCTCAGCTTCCTTCTCCAATCTCCCAGCTACGCCTTCAACTTCCCTATCCTTCTCCATCTGCAGCTGCTCCCTAATCCGAGCTTCCTGCTCCGCCACCAGCCTCCCCTGCTGCTGCTTCAACTCCCCCTTCCACTGCTCGAACTCCATGCGAGCCGATTGCTCGGCCAGCTTCAGCTCATCAGCATGCCGCCTCACCACCACCTGCAGTCAATACCACCTCTACTCTAGCTACTCCTCAACCAATAGGTCACTTTCACCTGCAACCGCTCCTCGAACTCCTCTTGCACCAGCTTCAGGTGCTTCTCTTTCTCGGCGTTGGCTGCGGCTTCCTTTTCCTCGCACTCCCGCAGCTTGCTGGAGTGCTCGGCAAAGAGTCTCTTGCGTTGCTCCTGGTAGGCCTTCTCCTCGGCTTCGACCATCTTCTCGTAGCGCTGCCTCATGAGGTCTCTTTCGTGCGTTAGAGCCTTTTCCCGCTCTTCCATGAGCTGCTGGCGGAGGTTCTCGCATTGCTGCTGCATTTTCCTGGCCGATTTCAGCTCGAGGTCTTCGATTTCGCGTTTGTGCAGCGACCTCATGTCGGCCAGTTCCTGCTGGTATCTCTTCTCCATGTTGGCCAGTTCTGGTTCGATGCTTCTTACTGTTAATTCCTGGTCAAACAACAACATTTACGAACTAACAGAAGACTTTAAAGAAGTGTCATTGCTACCTTGATTTTTTGGGTTTTGTTGTCTATCCAGCTCTGCCTTCGCAGCTTCTCGCCAGCCATCTGCATCTCCTTAAGCTTCTTGATTTCTGTGTGGTGTTTGTGCTCTAAGGCTCTGGTGTTGGTGTTGTAGCGATCCTCCACGACTTTGAGCTCCTGGATGAGGCTCTCGCATTGGTGGTTCAGCGATCTCTTGTCTGCTATCAGTTGATCTGCAACCAGCAATTACCTAACATACTAAATCTTCGATTTTGGCGGCCTCACCAATGAACTTCTGGTGTCTTTTGATGACCCCCTCGTACTCGTCCTTCTGCTCTTTGAGTTTCTGTTTGACAGTTCTTTCTGTCACTTTGGATTGGTTGACGACTTTCTCGCGAAGATTGCTCATTTCCTCTTGGAGTAGAGCTATGGAGGAGGATTTGTCTTTGAGGCGGAGGCTCAAATCCACCACCTGGTGGATGAGTTCTTCGATGGACAAAGCTCGGAGGTCTTCTGGTCTGGAATGGATAAAATTTTGATGGGGTTGGAAGAGTTTTGAAGAGTTACCTTGGTATGGTGTCCAATTTAATGGTGGATTTGGTGAATTCTGTGTGGTGGTGTTTGGTCTCTTCTAACGACTGTATGCAGTTCCTGTCCACTTCGTCTAGGTATGAGAGTAGTTGGCTGGAATTTGGGGGATGTTTTGGGGTGGAAAATTCGTTAGAGTAGGTACTTACCAGTAATTTGGGGAGTTTTCTCTGGAAGATTCCAAATTATGTATTGGTGTAGTTTCCTTTGCGTTTTCTTCAGTTATTTTTGGGAAGAGGTAATCTTCTTTATTGGTTTTGTAGGCATCATCTTCTGCTAGGTTTTGAGCTCCTGGTGATAGATGGATTTCTTCGCTTCCTAGGCTCAAATCGACCAGTTTCTTCACTGTTGCTATGGTTTGGTCTAATTAAAACAGTGAAAATGTATCTAAATAATTGGCTCTTACGTGACTTTTTGTCTTCTTCTTCCAATGCTTCCAGAATGGACACTATATCTTCGAAACTGCCGCTCAAATTCGAATTTCTATCACCTGGTGAATCTTCAACCGCCTCGAATTCGCTCAAGCTGTTCAACATGTCCAAATAGCTGTTGGATTTTTTATCACCATTGCTCATCCAAGACTCAACTTCCACGGTCTTCATCTCTTCTTTTGCTTCCTCTTTTTTACCACATTTCGTCTTCGTTTTCTTCTTCTTACTCTTCTTCTCCACCTCAAACAACTTGTCCAAATCGATCTCCGATATGTCAGGCAAATCAGTCCATTTCTCCGCCATTTTAGAAGTATCTGTAAGATTTCTGTCTACTTCTACATCTTCTACATCTTCTGATATTTTGATGGCTGGCACGTTGAGCTTCTCCAGGCGTTTGTTTAAGGCCAGTCTTTCGAAGTAATTGCTGTCTATTTTGGGGTCTTTTTTGGAGGTTTCAGCTTCGTATTTGATGGTCAAGTAGGCTGTGATGGCGTCTGTGGTTTTGTCGTCACTGTAGTACTTCTGGGAGCTTTCGGGGCGCCTCGGAAGAGGCGGTTTGGTAGCCACTCCTGGTTGCATGTTGGAGTGGCCGTAGTAAACTGGAATAGACAGAAATTTTTGTGGAAAAATGGGGAGAGTGGGATCTCTATAATACCTTGCTTGTCTTCTTCGATTTCAACTTTCTTCGCATCGTTTTCATCTGATGACAACGAAGTGTGTTCCTCGCAAGTATTGTCTTTACTGGATGCCAAATTGGTATTGTAGCTTTCCAGAAATTTGCTATCCTTCCACGAATCAACTGGCTCCTTCAGCATGTTTTCCAGGATAAAAGAAGAAGGAAGGATATCAGCTGCAAATCCAATTTAAAAACTACAAACAGAAGAAATATTTAAACCGAAAATTACCTTCGAAATCTTCACTTAAACAATCCAGATCAAGCGGTGGCAATCTTTTCGGAACGTATCCAGCTGATGATGGCCGTTTATCATCATTCAGAATCTCCTGATGATGAAAATATAAATAAATTCATCTAAAACAATCCACTAATTACCTCATAACGATCAAACGAAGGTATAGTAGAAGCTGGTCTGGAGTACTTCTTCACCAACAACAAACTCCTGGAGCTAGCAGTGCCGCAATCGTTCCTCCTCTTCGCTTCCAGATTAATCTGGAAACATTCATATTACTCCAGAAATTCAAAAAACTGGATACAATCCACCTTATCGCCGCTCAATTTGAGCTGAACTCCATCGCCCTTCGACATTGTTACTGCTACACCCACAAGAATCGGTTTGTTGTGATTGAAGCTCGCTTCCCCATGGCAACAAAATGAAGAGGGGAATTTTAATGACATGCAAAATCGCGCACACGTCATCACGATGTCGTTCCACCATCGAAACTCGTAGGGAAACATGACCCATTGCAGGTCGACTTGCAGCTGCTGCGGGGTCAAGGGACGCTGCCCCTGCTCCAAGGAGAAGAGCGCCAGAGGCACCAATACTGCGGGGACTTCCCCGTGTTGCGCTACGAAAAATTCAGCTACTAATACCGAAAAATTGGAGAAAGGTAGGTCAGGAGTTGGCCCAGGAAGTGGAGGTGTTGAGGAGGTTGTCCAAAATCTCCACCAGGTGCTAGATTAAAGCGAAAATTGGTGGTGTTGTAGAGCTAGCTTCAGTAGCTTGCGGTGAGTTTAAGGCGAAAGAAGATTTTTGGGACGACCTGGTGCACTTCATCGACCTCTCGAGGAAGATGTCCACGTACGCGAGAAGCAAACGAGAGGATGCTTTGGCTTCTGGTGCAGAAGATTTGACTCGCAACAGCGATCATAGTAACGAATTTAACGACACCATCTCCATAGGGTGTGACGATGAAAATGTTTTTAGATGACCCCTGGTCGTTTCACATATCCGATTTACTATCCAGCACTCCTCGGGATGATGCTGCACCAAGTATAGAAGTTTCCCATCATCAACCCCACACTACGTACACCAGAGGTTCATCTACTTGGTGTATCCCAACTGCACCAAGTGTTATAATATAATTTCGTAGATGCACCAAGAGCAGATTGTGGTACAAAATGCTGCCATTGCCCCTCCAACACCTTCGATACCCCAAATTTCGTGAGCCTGCTAACAGCATCAAACAACGAAACTCCCTATATTTCGAGCACCAGGTCGGGATGTACACCACGGAGAAGTCATCCAGCCGCTAGTGGTGAGATTGTGCCGGTTTAAATCGAATTTCTGCACGAATTTGTTGCAGGAAACGCGCCGAGGAGTCGCTATGGGAGAGCACCTGGTGATTTGGAGTCCATGTATTTTGCTCGAAACATCCCCAAATTCGGTAAGAATTTTTCAAAGTGATTTAAAGGACGTTATCATGTGATTGCTCAAGGTAGAAGGCGACGACCCCTAGAAATTTACTCGCACCCCATCGAAGAAATCGACTATGAATGTAAGATTATAGTCCGTTCGCTATCAGGCGGTAGTAATAAAACCTAATTTTGTTTGCACAAGTGGCTAAATAGTGCCTACAATTAATTTATTTACTGCATCAAGAAGGTTTTGTTATACATAGCCTGATAGCGAACGGACTATAATTGTATAAAAACTCCTTAGGGGATGAAATCAAAAACGCCCTACCGGTGGAAATCGAAATCATAGACGACCCCGATTGGAGCGAAGATTGTACGCACGACGTTTCGGTTTTTTGAAATTCCCTCTTCAATGTCAGTGTGTTTTAGGGTTGGATATAGAAGGGTAGATGTTATGCAATTGTGCGCGTGTAAATTATTAATAATTGAAGAAATAATTGGTGTGTTTATTGAAGAATATATACGAGTAATTTGAAATATTGTGTACAATTTTTTGGGGTGGTAATGCTGGTGGTTATGCAGCCAGTTTTACGCTGGGGTGTAAGAGTATTGATTGGTTGAGTAATTTTGGTCTTGTGGATAGGGCTTTAACTGTTGGAGCTATTCAGCCAGTGAGGAAATTTGTTGTGTGCATTCTAGCTAAGTAAAAGGCCAATAAAGAAAAAAACGAATACTCTTTGCACGGTGGTTCCGTTTTTATTGCAGAGGTCTTTAACCATCTTGTTATTCAGCCATCAGTGACAAAATTGTAGGTATATGCATTCCAGCTAAGTAAAAGGCCATAAAAGAGAAAAAAACGAATACTCTTTATACGGTGGTTCCCTTTTTATTGCAGAGGTCTTTAACTGTCTTGTTATTCAGCCAGCGGCAAAAATTGTAGGTATATGCATTCCAGCTAAGTAAAAGGCCATAAAAGAAAAATTATGGAATATTCTTTGCACGTTTTTATTTAATACGGGTATATTTCATATACATCTAATTTATACAATTAATAATTCTCGTGCGGGTGCGTTAAATAAAATTAATTTAAATTAAATAAATTGCGATACGTGTCGTTGACACGATACACAGAACAAAAAAGTACAGAACTTCTCTACCCTAGACAACAAACAAATAAAGTAACATACAATAAATTTATCGCAGATAAATGTGTGGTGCGTTTGATTGCGGGGAATCACAAAGCTACACTCACTACTAATACTATATAGTTTGAAACCAGGCCTACCAACTGGTAAATATTTTTTTTAAGTTGGTAGCACGCCTTTAATAATATTTTTACACGTAAAACGACTTTATACATATTATTAGATAGATATATTTTCGTTGATTGCTTGGGCTTTATTATTATTATTATATAGCTCGGATTTATTCGATCGATTCAGTGGAGAAATTGCTTTACAAAAAAAAAAAACTCGGGCCATAAACGAAAATGTAAATAAATAGAAAAATAATTTTAATTTTTTTTTTTGACGAATTTATAGCCCGAGTTTTCCACCGACTGGACGTATAGGAAGGAGATACAAGGAACTTGTACAGGGTGGCCCATTTAATACAGACCATATGAAACATTTTCTTATTTTGAAAAAATAATTGCGCCAAAATTAAAGTTATAAAAATAAAATTTTAATTGAGCCACCCTGTATATATTGGACCATTTTCGCATTTTATAAATATAGGAAAACCAACAATTCTCCCACGAAAACTTTCCAAAAGGGTACCGTTTTAAATGAGCCACCCTGTATATATTGGACCATTTTTGCATTGCATAAAAATAGGAAAACCAGCAATTCCCCCAAAACTAAACCGATCGAACCAAAAAACCTTCCAACAAAAGCTTACAATGTGGGAGCCTTCATTTTGTGGATAGCATTCGCCAGATGCAAGATCTCGGTGTTGAGCTGCTGCGCCAGATTCTCCAGCTTCTCCACGTTATCCAGGATCTCCACCCTCCCGGTGTGCGGGTTGAACCGCACCTCGAACGGCCTGGACATCTGCGACACCCATCTCCTGAACTTGTCCTTCATGTCCTCGATGCTCTCCGCCACGTAGTAGACGGGCTGGTAGTCCTGGTCCTGGTAGGGCTGCAGGGCCGTCTTGGCGGGGTCGAAGGCCCGGTGCTCCGGCTTGTCGGAGAGGGCGTGCAGGAGCTCGCCGTAGGCGCTGAGCAGGCCGGCGCCGTAGGCGCGGGTCTCGCCGTTCTCTTTGCAGAGGCCGAATTCCACGGTGAACCAGTAGATCTGGAATGGTGAAGATGGTGGTTAATGATGGTGTGGAAATGTTGTAGATGTTGGATGTGGTGCAGGTAGAGGTGTGGTGGTTAAAGGTAGGGAGCAAAATGCTGTAGAAGTAGAGGGAATGTTGAATTTGTAGAAGATTTAGTAAAAGTAGAGAGAATGTTGAATTTGTAGAAGATTCAGTAAAAGTAGAGAGAATATTGAAGATGGAGCAAAATGAGGTAAAAGTAGAGAATATTGAAGGTGGAGAGAATGTTGAAAATGGAGCAAAATCCTGTAGAAGTAAAGGGTTTTTTGAATTTATAAAAAATTCAATAAATGTTGAAGGTGGAGAAAATACAGTAAAAGTAGAGAGAATGGTGAAGGTAAAAAATGCAATAAAAGTAGAGAAAATTAATGTTGAAGGTGTAGAAGATTCAGTAAAAGTAGAGAGAATGTTGAAGATGGAGCAAAATTAGGTAAAAGTAGAGGATATTAAAAGTGGAGAGAATGTAGAAGATGGAGCAAACTCCTGTAGAAGTAAAGGGTTTTTTGAATTTATAAAAAATTCAATAAATGTTGAAGGTGGAGAAAATACAGTAAAAGTAGAGAGAATGGTGAAGGTAAAAAATGCAAGTAAAGTAGAGAGAATTAATGTTGAAGGTGTTGAAGATTCAATAAAAGTAGAGAGAATGTTGAAGGTGGAGCAAAATAAGATAAAAGTAGAGAATATTGAAAGTGGAGAGAATGTTGAAGATGGAGCAAAATCCTGTAGAAGTAAAGGGTTTTTTGAATTTATAAAAAATTCAATAAATGTTGAAGGTGGAGAAAATACAGTAAAAGTAGAGAAAATGGTGAAGGTAAAATATGCAATAAAAGTAGAGAGAATTAATGTTAAAGGTGAAGAAGATTCAGTAAAAGTAGAGAGAATGTTGAAGATGGAGCAAAATTAGGTAATAGTAGAGTATATTGAAAGTGGAGAGAATGTTGAAGATAGAGCAAACTCCTGCAGAAGTAAAGGGTATATTGAATTTGTAGAAAATTCAGTAAATGTTGATGGTGGAGAAAATACAGTAAAAGTAGAGAGAATGGTGAAGGTAAAATATGCAATAAAAGTAGAGAGAATTAATGTTAAAGGTGAAGAAGATTCAGTAAAAGTAGGGAGAACGTTGAAGTTGAAATTGAGGCAATAAAAATAAATTTCACATGTAAAAACGCAAACAGCAATCGAAGATTAAAGAATGTCGCAAAAGTGGAAAGCCACAAAATCGATTGGAGATTTTTTCGTAATCGATTTTAAATCGATTTTTATTAGGTGGAATTAATGTATTATAAATAATGTGGATTTATTTGCGTCTTAGACCTAGTTTCATCGCATTGCGAAAATGATAATCGACCGTGTGCAGATTAGGTAAAAATGCATTCAGTGCACTTGCAATGAATGGTCAATCGTGCGTAAATACACACTTGACCCTGACATATTGGTCGCATTTTTCCTTTTAACAAAAAAAAATACATAAAAAATAAAATACCACATAGGTACAGCCGAGAGATACAGCATATACAAAGAGACGAGACTAGACTAATTCACGCAAGGTTACCAATTTATACAGTTAAAAAAATAATAACTAGAAGCAACGCTTCCTGGATGAGGCATGGGTAAATATTTACTTACAGTGGATAGTTTTTCAATTTCCTCATCGGAGGCGCCAAGGGAAGCCAGCCCAATTTCCTGCGAAAATTGCGCGAAACTGGGATCGGCCAGCAGCGGCATGTGCCCCAGGATCTCGTGGATGCAATCCCTGCAAAATACAAAAAAAAAAATTACTAAATATCCATACAAAATCGCTTCGGAGAATCTCCGGGGAATCCCGCTCCATATAAACCGATTATTCGAGCGAACTCGTCATGGCAACTCGATCGGATTGAGATTTTTAGATTCGCAATTTCCAAAGCAATCGTCTCCATTTCTACTAAAACCGTAATTATTATTCTTCCATTTTACTTCCTTTTAATAATTTTATGCGGAAAGAGTGTCGATGATGTCGCAATGGCGGGGAGAGGCTCAAAGGGACCCGGTTTAATCGAATTCCGAACGCCATTATAGCGAGAAAGCTGCACGGCTAATGGGACACTTAACTTAGCTATTGGTAATTATGCCAGCGCAATTACATTGGCTTTCTTGCAGACAATTACCGACGAAAGTGAAAAAATGTCGCATGAAACTTGTGCTTTAAGATGAGAAGGATTGTTGGACATTTGACAATGTAGTAAAAGTAGGGAGAATTTAGAAGATGCAGCAAAAGGTAGAGAGAATGTTGAAAGTGCAGAAGGATCAGTAAAAAACTAGAGAGAATTTTGAAGATGTAAAAGATGCAGTAAAAAGCAGAGAAAATGTTAAAAGTGCAGGAAAATCATTAAAAGTAGAGAGAATTTTGAAGATGTAGATGATGCAGCAAAAAGTAGAAAAAATGTTGAAAGTGCAGAAGGATCAGTAAAAAACTGGAGAGAATTTTGAAGATGTAGAAGATGCAGCAAAAAGCAGAGAAAATGTTAAAAGTGCAGGAAAATCATTAAAAGTAGAGAGAATTTTGAAGATGTAGAAGATGCAGCAAAAAGCAGAGAAAATGTTAAAAGTGCAGGAAAATCATTAAAAGTAGAGAGAATTTTGAAGATGTAAGAGAAGCAGTAAAAGGCAGAGAGAATGTTGGAAGTGCAGAAAGATCAGTAAAAAACTAGAGAGAATTTTGAAGATGTAGAAGATACAGCAAAAAGCAGAGAAAATGTTAAAAGTGCAGGAAAATCATTAAAAGTAGAGAGAATTTTGAAGATGTAGATGATGCAGCAAAAAGTAGAAAGAATGTTGAAAGTGCAGAAGGATCAGTAAAAAACTGGAGAGAATTTTGAAGATGTAGAAGATGCAGCAAAAAGCAGAGAAAATGTTAAAAGTGCAGGAAAATCATTAAAAGTAGAGATAATTTTGAAGATGTAGATGATGCAGCAAAAAGTAGAAAGAATGTTGAAAGTGCAGAAGGATCAGTAAAAAACTGGAGAGAATTTTGAAGATGTAGAAGATGCAGCAAAAAGCAGAGAAAATGTTAAAAGTGCAGGAAAATCATTAAAAGTAGAGATAATTTTGAAGATGTAGATGATGCAGCAAAAAGTAGAAAGAATGTTGAAAGTGCAGAAGGATCAGTAAAAAACTGGAGAGAATTTTGAAGATGTAGAAGATGCAGCAAAAAGCAGAGAAAATGTTAAAAGTGCAGGAAAATCATTAAAAGTAGAGAGAATTTTGAAGATGTAAGAGAAGCAGTAAAAGGCAGAGAGAATGTTGGAAGTGCAGAAGGATTAGTAAAACTAGAGAGAATTTTGAACATATAGAAGATGCAGTAAAAGTAGAGAGAATGTTGAAGGTAAAAAAAAATGCATTAGAAGTAAAAAGAATATTGCTGATAAAACTGATGCAGTAAAGGTAGATAGAATATTATGTTGTACAGCCTTCCATCTATAACAAACCTTCTTCAAAACCTCAACTTTAACATTATCACCACTACAAACAATCCAAAAAACAACTACACTTACGGCTCAGGAGTGTGGAACGGCGTCTTGGTGTGCCTAACATACTGCGTGCTCTGGAAAATCCTGAACGCCAACGAAGCCAGGAAATCCCTAGCAGTAAGCAATCCAGCAGCCGGTCGCAACGTGAACCCGGTACACTTCTGCATAAACTTGCTCATCTCCTCCAGCTGCGGCACCCTGTGGGGATTGAAGATGCCTTCGTCCTGCAGGATCTTAAACACCTTGCGGTACTCCGCGCAAGCGTGCTTCGGCATCAAATCGCAAACCGTGGTGAAGACGGCGTTCCAGGTCTTGTTCTCCGTCTCGGTGTACTCGATGTGTGGTACCGGCTCACCGCTAGAAGAAGATATTAATGATGTAGAAGATGATGTAGAAGATTATGTAGAAGATGGTGTTTGGTGAGGCTACTTACTATTTGTAAGCGAATGCGATCTCAGCGATTTCCTTCCTCCTAGTTCTGTACTCCTTGTCGGAGAATCCCGGATGGTTCATGTCCAGGTCTGGTTCGTACTTGGTCATCAGATGGTTGCAATTGTCCAGCTCGCTGGCGTGCCTGGGGAACCAGGGATGCTTGGCGGAGATGTTATCCTCCCCGATCAATGTCACGTGCTCTAGAGTACCGGATTGTCTGAGGCCTTTGAGCAGCTGCAGGAGGTTGACGCGGGTGAGCTGCACCTTGACGAGGGCGTCCAGCTGGTTGTTGTCCTGCTTGTTGGGGCGGGTTTCCAGGTGGAGCACGGAGCCTTGGTACTTCTCTATGGCCTTCAGGACGCGGGATAAGGAGTTCATGCCGTCGCGCAGGCGCAGGATGAGAGCGGCCTTTTGGGGGGTCTTCTCCGCCTCGGGGCCCTCGGAGATGGCGTTGGCCAGGACGACTTCCTCTTCGGTTAATCCGCCATCTGGAAAGACGTTGGTTTAATCCAGAGTGGTGGAAAGTGCGTCATTATTTTAACGATTGTGGGGGCCGGTATTTTCCGGGTAAATCCGGCGCTCCGGTGACAAATGGAGAGTGAAAATCGAGTTTTCGCGTCTCGAGGAAAAGGCTTTGTGAAAGGGACTGCACTTTGCGCGGCTTTCCAGCTTTCTGAAAGGCAATTACAGGGGGAATTGTCCGGGCGAAAGGGCCGGATGGGAGAAATTACGAATTTATCGTTTCTTTCGAGGAAAGAGCGTAGTGAAATGTAATTTTTAATAATTTCGTTTCTGCTGGCGTTTTGAGCTGGATTTTTTATGTGGGTGAAAATTAATTCTTCTCGTTTAATTGGCCTTTTACTGTGCATGTTTATAACAACCCCTTACTTGTCAAAAGTTGATCATTAGCTGGCCTTTTACTATGTCAATTTCCACATACTCTAGCCAGGGGATGTCCATATTCGCTTTTAAATTAACATCTTTATCTGGCCTTTTACTATGTAAATTTCCACATAGTACAAACCCAGCTTTTGAATTAGCATGATTATCTGGTCTTTTACTATGTAAATTTCCACATACTCCAGTCAGGGGATGACATTATGCACTTTTGAATTAGCGTATTTAACTGGCCTTTTACTAAGTAAGTTTACAGCAAACGCTTTTAAATTAGCTGGCCTTTTACTATGCATGTTTCCACGTAGTCCATCCTTGGGATGCCCCTAGATGCATTTGAACAAACATCGCAAACCGGCCTTTTGGTAACCGGCTACCGTTCTGACTATATAGAAATAGATAGATAAG
Source organism: Phyllotreta cruciferae (assembly GCA_917563865.1). Lineage (NCBI taxonomy): Eukaryota > Metazoa > Arthropoda > Insecta > Coleoptera > Chrysomelidae > Phyllotreta > Phyllotreta cruciferae. The sequence continues at coordinate 3,288,022 of OU830620.1, read as the reverse complement.
GTGATAGTTATTAGAATTTAGCGGCGCGTAACGCGTTGTATAGCCAACCTTGTAGCACTAACCGAAGAACTTGACACGATTTCGTGAACTTGAAAGCGACTACTAGATCGAGCAAGGGCGGCGACGTTTCGAAAAAATCGAAGAATTTCGAATAAATTATCGAGCGTACGCCACTGGATCGTATCGGTTTCATGCAAATTAATTGTTATTTATTTCTAGGTGGAATCTCCTGTTGATTTTACACATTTTACACACACATCTTGCAATTTCTTTTCGTGAAAAAACGTTTACATAAGCAAGTTTTTTTCCTTTCTAATTTTTTTTAATTGACCCAATATAGGGTAATAAATCGTTCACTAAAAATTTCATCAGCAGACTCGCTTAGAAAGCGCTTAGAGCGGCAACGCGCGGCGGCGTTGCCGCGCCACCCGCGTGGCAGGTTCCCGGATTTTTGCGAATCGATTTTTAATTGGTAATTACATCACGAGGCGGGTTACACAATGCGTGGAGAATATGGTTAAAATAAATAAAAAAAGTAAGTGAGTAGTAAATGGAAAAGAGAGCACAAAATCGAGGAAATAAACGAATATTTCGATGTCGTCGGGAGATGACGTAATGCGGCAATTATTGGCTTTAGTAGAGCAAAAACGGAACATTAAATTTAATTCTTCTGGTTCGACGAAATACAAAATAAAAAAAGGATAAATCTCGCTTTCTAATTCTCCGGCGAGATCTCGATTCGAATCAAAACAATTCGCAATTAATTAATTACTCCACGTGCATCTGTAGTTAAATTAAATCGAAAATGGAGAAGACCACGACTTTTTTTTTTATTTTTTTTTTCAAAACTGTGTGTTCTAAGAAGGCGCGTAATGAAATTTTTATTTTTTTCTGTGGCCAAATAAGGCCGCAATTAATTTTTAAAGTTTGAAAAACGTCACACAATCGTCATACACTCTGCTCCAATCAAAGTGAGAGTTGCAAAGAGAAGTCACATTTAGCAAGTTTGCCACGTTTCCTATTACTCTTCTTTACACCTGCAAAATGTGCGTTTTTTGTATATTTATTACAATAAACATTTTCTGATTTATCCATTTCTTCCATTACCTAATGGATAATTCGATATATTAATATAGAAATAACATCTTCATCTGTATAAATTGTAACCGATTTTCGTGTTAAAAACACAAATAATGGTCCTGAAAAATTTATTTGGCAACATTCTTGTCAACTTCAATATTATCAGTAAAGTGTTTTGTGCCAAACTGCAATTCGTGTAATTTGTTTTGTGAATTTTTCAGAAAAATCTGACAAATGACAGTTTGATTTTTGTTCGTTTGTCTATTCTTTGTTACTGCGTTCGAAAATTCATACTATTTTTACTATACAACAAAACGTGAGTGGTTTATGATTGGTTGATAAGGTATGAGTCAAAACCCGAAATTTTTAAATTTCGAAGGGCTATATCTTTTTAATTATAACACATTTTGAGCAACTGAAAACGGTTTTGAGCTCTAATAAATCATTTCTAATCGTATCTTTTGCCGAAATTCGCGTATCTCACATCGTGGTCTTCTCCATTAATCAAAAAAACAGCTTACCTTCTTCGTTTTGTTGTTCTTCCGGTTTATCTGTAGGCGCGTCGTCTATTTCCGGTTCTAATGTGTCTACGAAACAAACAAAAACATGCCAAAACATAAATTAAAACATCATGCAAAATTAATTAATCAAAACAAAACGGGTAATTATATCCAGAATTGTTGCTCGGAAGAAATTTCAACTGAAGGTCAATAAAATAAATAATTGGTACTCTAATCTACTCTACTTCCTAATAGAATTATTTGTGATTTAATTGCTCTATGTGCAGAAGATTTGTAATTTAATTGATGCTCTACATATGTGATGCAGTAGGTACTTATGCAAATTTTGTTGCATTCAATCGTGCAATGTTTTGTTTTGTTGTTGATTTTTTGGTGATGAAATTGATGAAGAAATTGGTGATGAAAGGCTTACCATTTGCCCGTTGGCGAGCTTCGTCTAGGACGGTTTGCTTCGTTTGCTTCACTACCAAAGTTTCGAATCTGGCATCGTCGACGAGGGATCTTCTTCTCGCCGGGTAGCCATTCTGGAAAAATAAAATTTCATCAATTATTTTTAGCAGAAAATATATAGGTACCCTACAAATTAATTTATACGCAAGTTTTTTTGTATAAATGTTTTTTTTTTTTGAAGAATATTTCTTTTGCTGTGACTAAATGTATTTTTCAAGTGGATTTTTTGGGTATTTTTTGGAGCATTCTCGTTTTTTATCAATATCCTGATGATGAAAATACTTAGTATTCTTCCTTTCCTTTCTTGATTTTTAATCACTTTTATTCCATTTTATGATTAAAAATTCTCTTCTATATTGTCTTCTTCCAGATTTTTTATCATTCCTTTCTTCATTTATATTTTCTTCATTTGAACACATCATAATTCTATTCTATACTGTCTTCTTTTGACATTTTCCCACCATTTTCTTATACCAGCTTATTCTTCTAAATTAATTTGAGCAAATTTTACATCCCTGATGATGAAATTAGCTATCTTCTCTCATCAAATCTTCTTTATCTACCTTTTTTCAATCGTAATTATCTTCTATATTGTCTTCTTCTATCATTTTTTCAACCATTTTCTTCAACAATTTACTCTTCCAAACCAATTTCATCAATATTTTCCATTCCTGATGGATGAATTATCATCACTTTTATTCCATTTTATGATTCAAAATTCTCTTCTATATTGTCTTCTTCCAGATTTTTTATCATTCCTTTCTTCATTCACATCTTCTTCATTTGAACACATCATAATTCTATTTTATACTGTCTTCTTTTGGCATTTTCCCACCATTTTCTTATACCAGTTTACTCTTTTAAATTAATTTGAACAAATTTTACATCCCTGATGATGAAATTAGCTATCTTCTCTCATCAAATCTTCTTTATCTACCTTTTTTCAATCGTAATTATCTTCTATATTGACTTCTATAATTTTTTCAACCATTTTCTTCAACAATTTACTCTTCCAAACCAATTTCATCAATATTTTCCATTCCTGATGGATGAATTATCATCACTTTTATTCCATTTTATGATTCAAAATTCTCTTCTACATTGTCTTCTTCCAGATTTTTTATCATTCCTTTCTTCATTCACATCTTCTTCATTTGAACACATCATAATTCTATTTTATACTGTCTTCTTTTGGCATTTTCCCACCATTTTCTTATACCAGTTTACTCTTTTAAATTAATTTGAACAAATTTTACATCCCTGATGATGAAATTAGCTATCTTCTTTCATCAAATCTTCTTTATGTACCTTTTTTCAATCGTAATTATCTTCTATATTGTCTTCTTCTATCATTTTTTCAACCATTTTCTTCAATAATTTACTCTTCCAAACCAATTTCATCAATATTTTCCATTCCTGATGGATGAATTATCATCACTCCTTTCTAATCTTCTACCTACATGGCCTCTTACCAAACACCACATCCAACCATCTCACCAAAATCCTCAACATTATTCTTCTTTTTATACACTAATACAATCCAACTGGAGCATTATTAATCCATTCCCTATTATTCCCAGTTCGCGAAACTTATCCTGTTAAAACCCCAATTTCCCCATCTTTCAAAGCCAACTTCCTTCTGGCGGCGATTGTTCCACCCTCGACCCGCGGGAATCCCAGGAAGTCCGCTCCTTTTTAAACATTCAAACGCTCCTAATTAAACCGCAGCGATCGCAATTAGCGAGTAATTACGCTAATTAATCAGTAGATTATTTCAGGGACAAGTGCACAGGTGCCCAGCCCCCGGAATCTGAGCATTCCTGCTTAATGAACGACAATTTGTATAATAATTGTATCGATTTAGAAAAAAAAAATATAATTAGATGGATATAAAAAAATAAATTACAACGACAGCCGAAGGATAATATAATAATAATATCTAATAATAATAACAGCGAGTTATAAATATTTAGTAATTAATTAACGCTTGTCGCTAGGGTAATTATCTTATACATATAATACTTTGTATCTAATAGGTACTCGTTTTGTTGTTTAATTATCGTGTTAATTAAGAATGTTAGTGGTAATTAATTCAGGTGGCTGATGATAGTTTGATTATTAATAGTCGATTTGGATTGGGTAATTAATTTTTGATCTGAATTTTGATTGATTAGTGAACCGTTAAATGCGCGAATGTGATACTTCCTTGTGGTAACGAGACCTTCGATTGGGATTTTTATGATACGCCCGTTAGTGTTTTGTGATAAAAAAATATATATTTATAAAAAAAATATATGTAAAAATATATCCGCATTTGAAAAAAAAAATAAACGTTTTTGACATTGCTTTTTTTTGGAGTTTTATGGTCGAAAAATGTCGTTAATTGACGGAAAAAATCGTTAATCAAAAACGGTAAAAATAAAAATTAATGTAATTTAATTAATTAATTAATTAATTACATGCGTGAGAAGTAATTGACACAAATTGACAGTAATTGGTGATTTGATTGCTGTAGGATTGTTAATTAATATTGTGGTAAAAATTATTGCGTTGGATTAAAATTAATTGTTAGTAAGTAAATTAATTGAAGCAGTACAAATTGTCGAATATTATTAAATTAATTTTGTGCAAAATTGTTTATTAAAAGTTTATTTTATTTATTTTATTTATTTAAAAGTTTATTTATGTAATTAAAAATTAATTATTTCATGGTTGATTTGTAAATATATTGGATCAAATTAATTGTTGTTGACTGGTCAAAATCAATGCAATTGAAATTGATTTGTCTGTAATGTAATGATTTATTTTATAAATATTTAATGTTGGATTATACTGAAGCAAAATAAATATAATTAAATTAATTTTCAGCAAAATTTTGTACTACATTGATCAGTATTTATTTGATTAAAATTTAATTACTTCATGGCTGATCATTCATTTTATTGGATCAAATTAATTGTTATTTACTTATCAAAAACAATATAAGTATTTGAAATTGATTTGTCTGTATAATATAATGATTAATTTTATAGTTATTTAATGTTAAAGCAAGGCAAAATAAATATGATTAAAATAATTTTCAGCAAAATTTTGTACTATATTGATCAGTATTTATTTGATTAAAATTTAATTACTTCATGGCTGATTATCAATTTTATTGGATCAAATTAATTGTTATTTACTGATCAAAATAAATATATTTGAAATTAATTTGTCAAAAATATAATGATGACTTTTTCAGATATTTAATGTTAATTATATTGAAGCAAAATAAATATAATTAAATTAACTTTGAGCATCTATGGAGAATTAAGTATTGGATCAACATAAATTGTTTATTTAATTATAAACAATTATTGGAAATATTTCGGTTTTTAAAACTTTCTATTGTATTAAAAATAATTAATATCTATAATAACATTTTTGGGTCACCTCAAAATTAAAAAAAAATGCGTTTAAAAAAAACCAATAAATAATTAGTGATATTAAATAAATAAATATAGTAATTTACCAAACTTTCATAGAAACAACAAAGAGGATATTTCATTAAAAAAATGAATTAAAACAATTTCAATATCCACCAAAAACAAACCAACAACATATCCTCTCCATTGCCCGCCACAAATCCACACAAAATGGCTGAAATTTTCACCACGAAACAACCAAAATTTTCCCGCCAATTTCCACAACATTTCCCCGCCAAAACCACACATACCTCGATGCTGTAGGACTTCTTGATGGCGAACATCTCGCGATTCTTCTGCGCCGCAGCCACAGCCGCCATCTCAACTCTTCGTGGTGACTTGAACGGGGGATGAACGACCAGTAAACCCAAAACCACACGACTCGCTTCGATTCAGCCTGAAAAGCGCCCGGAAAACCGTTTCACTGCTGAACGAATCGACGACTCGTTGAATAACCAGCAAATCTCCAGGTGGGGAACCTCTTCGACCACGATGTCCACGCTACCGTCTGTCGAATGGGGGATATAACTGGCTGTGGTTCAACGCTGGTCTGGCGAGCGGCGTCTCGGAAAAGTGAGGCGCATCGGGGCCGGCCGGCGGTATATGTAGGGCCCCCCCGGCTGGGGGGCTCCGGGCCGGAGATTGCGCGGTGAAGGCGGCGGCCGGAGGGACTCCGGGATCCCCGAGAATTACGCGCGCGTGGTCCAAGGTCCGGGCCGCGGTTCGGACGCGATGGGATCTCCGGTAGCCCGCCCGGAGTCACACACTCTTGATTGTTGCAGTTTTTTTTTTTGATTTTTTTTTTGTGATAAACGGTATCATGGGATTTGGAGTAGAAGTATACAGGGTGGTTCATGTAGGGTTGTTCATATAGAGAGATTCTTATATGGTGGATTATACGGGGTAGTTCTGGACTAATTCTGAACTAATTCTCGATTAATTTTCTCTGCTAATATATTGGGCTAATTTGTACAAATTTGAGACAAATTCAGCATTAATTCTGGACTAATTCTGGACTAATTTTCTTTATTAATTTTGGAATAATTTTCTGGATTAATTCTAGATTAATTTTTGATTAATTTACTGTACTAATTCTGAGCTAATTTTCTATACAAATTAGGCACAAATTCTGGACAAATTCTGGACTAATACTGGACTAATACTGGACTAATTCTGAACTAATTCTCGATTAATTTTCTCTGCTAATATTGGGCAAATTTGTACAAATTTGTGACAAATTGAGCATTAATTCTGGACTAATTCTGGACTAATTTTCTTTATTAATTTTGGAATAATTTTCTGTATTAATTCTGGATTAATTCTTGATTAATTTACTGTACTAATTCTGGGCTAATTTTCTGTACAAATTAGGCACAAATTCTGGACAAATTCTGGACTATTACTGGACTAATTCTGAACTAATTCTCGATTAATTTTCTCTGCTAATATTGGGCAAATTTGTACAAATTTGTGACAAATTGAGCATTAATTCTGGACTAATTCTGGACTAATTTTCTTTATTAATTTTGGAATAATTTTCTGGATTAATTCTAGATTAATTCTTGATTAATTTACTGTACTAATTCTGAGCTAATTTTCTATACAAATTAGACACAAATTCTGGACAAATTCTGGACTAATACTGGACTAATTCTGAACTAATTCTCGATTAATTTTCTCTGCTAATATTGGGCAAATTTGTACAAATTTGAGACAAATTGAGCATTAATTCTGGACTAATTCTGGACTAATTTTCTTTATTAATTTTGGAATAATTTTCTGTATTAATTCTGGATTAATTCTTGATTAATTTACTGTACTAATTCGGGGCTAATTTTCTGTACAAATTAGGCACAAATTCTGGACAAATTCTGGACTAATACTGGACTAATTCTGAACTAATTCTCGATTAATTTTCTCTGCTAATATATTGGGCTAATTTGTACAAATTTGAGACAAATTCAGCATTAATTCTGGACTAATTCTGGACTAATACTGGACTAATTCTGAACTAATTCTCGATTAATTTTCTCTGCTAATATTGGGCAAATTTGTACAAATTTGTGACAAATTGAGCATTAATTCTGGACTAATTCTGGACTAATTTTCTTTATTAATTTTGGAATAATTTTCTGTATTAATTCTGGATTAATTCTTGATTAATTTACTGTACTAATTCTGGGCTAATTTTCTGTACAAATTAGGCACAAATTCTGGACAAATTCTGGACTATTACTGGACTAATTCTGAACTAATTCTCGATTAATTTTCTCTGCTAATATTGGGCAAATTTGTACAAATTTGAGGCAAATTGAGCATTAATTCTGTACTAATTCTGGACTAATTTTCTTTATTATTTCTGGAATAATTTTCTGTATTAATTCTGGATTAATTCTTGATTAATTTACTGTACTAATTCTGGGCTAATTTTCTGTACAAATTAGGCACAAATTCTGGACAAATTCTGGACTATTACTGGACTAATTCTGAACTAATTCTCGATTAATTTTCTCTGCTAATATTGGGCAAATTTGTGACAAATTGAGCATTAATTCTGGACTAATTCTGGACTAATTCTGGACTAATTTTCTTTATTAATTCTGGAATAATTTTCTGTATTAATTCTGGATTAATTCTTGATTAATTTGCTCTGCTAATTTTGGGCTAATTTTCTGTATAAATTAGGGAAAAATTCAGCAATAATCTGGACTAATTCTGGACTAATTTTCTTTATTATTTCTGGAATAATTTTCTGTATTAATTCTGAATTAATTCTTGATTCATTTTCTGTACTAATTCTGTGCTAATTTTCTGTACAAATTGAGGACAAATTCAGCACTAATTCTAGACTAATTTTCTTTATTATTAATTCTGGAATAATTTTCTGTATATTAATTCTGGAATAATTTCCTATATTAATTCTGGATTAATTCTTGATTAATTTGCTGTACTAATTCTGGACTGATTTTCTGTACAAATTAGGGACAAATTCAGCACTAATTCTAGACTAATTTTCTTTATTATTAATTCTGGAATAATTTTCTGTATATTAATTCTGGATTAATTATTGATTAATTTTCTGTACTAATTCTGGGCTAATTTTCTGTACAAATTAGGGACAAATTCAGCACTAATTCTGGACTTATTCTGGACCAATTTTCTTTATTAATGTATTAATTCTGAATTAATTCTTGATTAATTTTCTGTACTAATTCGGGACTATATATCTACAAAATTTATCCCTTCTTTTTTTTCATATATGTAATATACATAATAAATTTTAATGTAACGCCAATGGCGCTAATTGACCTGCGCTACATTCTAGATCGCCACGATTATAATTCACAATTAAAACGATTTTTATTCGGTTTTAAATGTCGCACCTTCCGAGAAACGGACTCTCCGCTCGCGCCAGGATTTTCCTAAATTACAAAATTACCTGCTGGTTTTTAATAGAGAGGTATTTCACATTTTAATTATAAAATAGCGCTGTATATGTGAAAGGAAAACGAAATTTCAGTGTGATTCGAGGAAATGTGACTGACGCATTTCGCATGAGTAAGTTATAGGAAGATTTTTTTTGTGGTGCATTTCGCTATTTTCGCTAGAAAAATCATTGGAGGATTTTCCTGCGAATGATGCGGTGAAAAATAGATTAATTTTTTTCTGCTTATTTGTAAATAAAATGTTACCCACTCGTCTGGGTTTTATACTTAATTGGCTTTTTTTCTATACCTATTGATGCAAGTGGAAGTAATTTTTAATTATTTATTTATTTGTAAATAATAATAATTGTTTATGGAAAAATACGATTTTATGATAATTTCAATATTATTAAAGCAATTCTGATGTTTTTATTAAATTTCAAAAAAATCACCTTGTAATATCAGTTAGATTTTTTGCAAAATCAATCGATCACCTTCTGTAAACCGAAAATAATATTGCATTCGATTAAAATAATATAAATGCAATTTACTAACATCCTTGATCGATTACTAATCGATTTATTGCATTATTAAATATTCGGCATTTGACATTTGACAGCTGGCAATTGGAATAAGAAAACAGTTGGTATAACTGATAGCCAACTTAGATGCAAACAGTAAAAACATATAAAGAATAAATTACAATTTTTTTAACCGATTTTTTTCGCGGTTTTTGGTCATTCCCTTTACTCAGACGTTTGTTTAACGATTTCCTGTTTACAAAATGGGTAAATTTTTCGAACGCTCGACGTCATTGAAAATGGTATTCTAAGTATACCAACTTGTTGCGTCAAAGATCATTTTTTATCTAATTGTTGATACAATAATTATATTAATAATCACTCGATTTATTAATAGAAATAATTAAAATATCCACCTGTAATACTCTAACAAACAAAACAAATTACGGGGTGTATACAACAAGTTATCCATTTTTCGTCTCCTCTGCGAGAACTTCTTTATAATATTATTTTTAACATTATATTGACCTCAATTAACTTATCGAAGGTCACCTTTAGATTAATAATCTAATTACTCGTCAATATCTGCTTCCTTCGATCTCGCCAACGATAAATAATTAATTTTTTGCCTCGACTTTTTCCTAATCCCAAAAACCGCGTTATTATATAGTTGGCTGTGCACAAAAAATTACCATTGTCAAATAGCCGAGATATCAAAGGCCAAGTGTCAGAATAATCCACCCAGCCTACTGAATTAGTGATACATTTTATTATAATGTAGGGGGAGCAGATGAATTTGTTTAGGTGCATTAACCTGGTAATTTCCGAATGGAAGGAATTTCCAAGAATGAATAATAAACTTTACTGCTTGTTTTTTTTTGTAATTTCGCATTCTCACGCTGTCCACTGAAGAGAGCAAAAATTATTTCGAGGGTTTATTTATTATTTTATTAGTTAATTTATTATTTTATTCTTTGATTATATTGTTTATTAATTACCGTAATGCTTCCCTTTTCTTTCGTTGAGAGAGGAAGTGAATAAGAGAGCGATTTGCATAAAGTCAAGACCTTCTCGATATTCGTGCGTGGATTAATTAAATCGGGATTAACAATTAAATGTAGATAACCGGCCGAAGGTTAGAATAAAAAAAAATTAACAGGAAATTCGACCGCTCCCCCGTAATTTCTAATTTATTTTTCGATTAATTTTCGAAATAATTTCTAGTTTATAAATTTCCTATTAATTGTACTCATTTCTGGACTAATTCAGAACTACTTAAGGACTAATTTTCTGTGCTAAATCTGAACCAATTCAGGACAAATTTCCTGTACTAATTCTAGACTAATTTTCTCCACTAATTCTGGAATAATTCAGGACTAATTCTTGTCCAATTTTCTGTTGTGATTCTGGACTAATTCAGGACTAATTTTCTGTACTAATTAAAGACTAATTCAGGGCTATTTCTGGACTAATTCAGGACTAATTAAAGAATAATTTACTCTACAAATTCTGGAATAATTCAGGAGTAATTCTGGACTTATTTTCTGTACTGATTCTGGACTAATTCTGGTCCAATTTTCTGTTGTGATTCTGGACTAATTCAGGACTAATTTTCTGTACTAATTAAAGACTAATTCAGGGCTATTTCTGGACTAATTCAGGACTAATTAAAGAATAATTTACTCTACAAATTCTGGAATAATTCAGGAGTAATTCTGGACTAATTTTCTGTACTGATTCTGGACTAATTCTGGTCCAATTTTCTGTTGTGATTCTGGACTAATTCAGGACTAATTTTCTGTACTAATTAAATACTAATACAGGGCTATTTCTGGACTAATTCAGGACTACTTAAAGACTAATTTACTCTACAAATTCTGGAATAATTCTGGACTAATTCAGGAATAATTTTTTGTACTAATTACAGACTAATTCAGGGCTATTTCTGGACTAATTTTCTGTACTGATTCTGGACTAATTCTTGTCCAATTTTCTGTTGTGATTCTGGACTAATTCTGGACTAATTTTCTGTACTAATTAAAGACTAATACAGGGCTATTTCTGGACTAATTCAGGACTAATTAAAGACTAATTTACTCTACAAATTCTGGAATAATTCAGGATTAATTCTGGACTAATTTTCTATACTGATTCTGGACTAATTCTGGTCCAATTTTCTGTTGTGATTCTGGACTAATTCAGGACTAATTTTCTGTACTAATTAAAGACTAATACAGGGCTATTTCTGGACTAATTCAGGACTACTTAAAGACTAATTTACTCTACAAATTCTGGAATAATTCAGGAGTAATTCTGGACTAATTTTCTATACTGATTCTGGACTAATTCTGATCCAATTTTCTGTTATAATTCTGGACTAATTCAGGAATAATTTTTTGTACTAATTACAGACTAATTCAGGGCTATTTCTGGACTAATTTTCTGTACTGATTCTGGACTAATTCTTGTCCAATTTTCTGTTGTGATTCTGGACTAATTCAGGACTAATTTTCTGTACTAATTAAAGACTAATACAGGGCTATTTCTGGACTAATTCAGGACTAATTAAAGACTAATTTACTCTACAAATTCTGGAATAATTCAGGAGTAATTCTGGACTAATTTTCTATACTTATTCTGGACTAATTCTGATCCAATTTTCTGTTATAATTCTGGACTAATTCAGGAATAATTTTTTGTACTAATTACAGACTAATTCAGGGCTATTTCTGGACTAATTTTCTGTACTGATTCTGGACTAATTCTTGTCCAATTTTCTGTTGTGATTCTGGACTAATTCTGGACTAATTTTCTGTATGAATCTGGACTAATTCAGGACTAATTCAGGACTAGCAAATTTCCTATTAATTAGTCGAAAATAAAAATCGAAATCATCTCCTTAAATTTGCCCCATATGGATGCGAAAATCGTCCTTGATAATTATCCAATTATTTTTATTATTACTCCATTTAATTATTTATAAATGTTAATTCGGTATTAGTATCTAGCAATTAAGTTTATAATGTAATTTGCATATTCGTAAATTAACTCGTACAGTAAACATTTCTCGATCGCTCTGCAAATTGTTCCAATATCAATAAATAATTTTTCAAACGATTTTCAAATCGTATTTCAATTAAATTTGATGTAATATTCGAATCGAATTCAAGGGTACATACACCTGCCATTGTTCATTATTGTAAAACATTTGTGTGTTATGTATACATTTTATGAACTCCATCATGTAGATTTATTACAAATAAGGATATTATTAACCTTGCATTATAAGAAATATTCTACTATTTCACCCAATTATTGTAATTCTTTGTGTGTGTGTGTGTTTCGCCTTTGCCGTGAGTCACAATTAACCAACTGCAACTAATTGCCTTCAGTAATTGGCTTCTATAATGACTTATCAATCATTAAAAAATGATCTTCATTTGCAGTCATTTCCATATTCAAATTGCAAAATCCTATACGTATACGCGTTATCTCAATAAAATATACCTTGAGAAATTCACCACGTAACTTTTTATTATCTACGATTCGCGCAAAACCGCGTTAGAAATACGTCACTGATGTCGTCATAGCGTCACTTTTAAAAATGAACGTATATGACAGTGCCCCACTGGACGCCACTGGAGTTGACAATTTTAAATGTCATTTATGACAAAGGTGGTTCTAAATTACGTATCTTATCTCAAAGTTAATAAATTCGCTTTAAAATAACAATAAACTCTGTTTATTAGTGTATGCAGGAATTTAAGTTGCAATCGATGGTACATCGATGTAAACAAACAAGCAAAACTGTCAAAAGTGACACTAACGACAGTTGTTTAATTGAGTTGGGAATTTATTTTTTGGTGTAGAGATGCGGTAACGTAAGTTCCAAAATAACAGTTATTTTGTAACTCCTGATGATTTGAAAGGTTTCTGTATAAACAATTAACGGCAAAATGACTAATTAATATTATTATAGCAATTTTATTATTTTATATAATTTTTATTAAGGTCACATTTTCACATTCATTTAACTTCGAAATGCGAATTCCACGATCTGGTAATCTTAACAACGAATTGAATTATCGGATAAATTTGCTTACGAACTGCCCGCGAAATGTGTGCAATTCAAATTAATTAACCTTGTTGTTTGTTAGTAAAATCGTTGCGAATTTGCGCTCGCTTTATTTTTAGTATTTCGTTTATTTACAAACAACTTCCTGGTGTTATTTATAAAATATTAACCGAAAATGGTACGCAAATCAAGGTTGCTCTGCACGCACGCGGTCCCCCAAAATAACCGTTACATCTCTCTTCCACCTCTAGCACTTTACGAGGGCGGTCGGGGAAGTACCCCAGAATTCGAAAATTTTGCAAATGAAAAGTTCTAAAATGGTTCTGGATAGTTCTAGTTTATCCTGGACCGTTCCAAATAGTCCTGGATTTGTTCTTAATGATTTTATACTGTTCTAAATGGTTCTAAGAGCATCCTGAACTGTTTCCAATGGTTCTAGTGAACTCTAATACGGTTCTAAATGGTTCTGGACTGTTCTAAACTGTTCTAAACTGTTCTAAACTGTTCTAAACTGTTCTAAACTGTTCTAAACTGTTCTAAACTGTTCTAAACTGTTCTAAACTCTTCTAAACTGTTCTAAACTGTTCTAAACTGTTCTAAATGATTCCAGACAGTGCTAAAAAGTTCTAAGATTATCCTGAATTGATTCAAATGATCATAATCAGTTCTAAAATAGTTCTAGCCGGTTACAACGAGGTCACACTTGTAACTTTAATATCATTAGCAGAATTAAATAGAGGATAATATAAGGAATATAATACAGGATGTTCGAAAAATAGACGGAGATATTTTAAAGGGTGTTTAAAATGCGAAAAAAAGTTTCTATAAAGATGGCTCTGATGGAAATGTAGAGAATTTTGCGGAATTCTTCGCAGGGCCTCGCCTTGTTTGCGCGGCATCGAAAACAATTTTCCTGCGACCACTTGCGAAATAATCGCAGGCACATGTGCGTATTTCCTTTTTTTATTTTCCTGCAGCGTGAAAAATAAAAATCCACTGTCACCGATATTTGAATAATTAATTAGCGCGCTTTTAACGTGCCAATCAAGCCGGTAATAATTAGAAGGATATACCATTGCCAATGGAGCAAAAATCGCAATATTTACGAAACGATCATAAAATAGTGATGCAAAAAATGAAGGAAACAAATGTAATAAAAGAGTAGAATTGGTATAAGCTAGTGAAGGTAATTAACATGAACACAATAGTTTTTTTCGAAAGATATACAATTAACGAAACTGTCAAAAGTGACACTTATGACAGATCGATTGACATATAAAGAAATAAATTTTTCATTGTTCATTTGTCGCATTCTAATTATTAATTAATTTATCAAATTTGAAAAAAATGATAGATAACTTACATTTTTATTGCTCAATTACAATTTCGCTAGAATATTACAGCAAAAATTCGAAACAATTAATGAAATTGTCAAAAGTGACACTTATGACAGATCGATTGACATATAAAGAAATAAATTTTTCATTGTTCATTTGTCGCATTCTAATTATTAATTAATTTATCAAATTTGAAAAAAATGATAGATAACTTACATTTTTATTGCTCAATTACAATTTCGCTAGAATATTACAGCAAAAATTCGAAACAATTAATGAAATTGTCAAAAGTGACACTTATGACAGATCGATTGACATATAAATAAATAAATTTTTCATTGTCCATTTGTCGCATTCTAATTATTAATTAACTTATCAAAATTGAAAAAAATGATAGATAACTTACATTTTTATTGCTCAATTACAATTTCGCTAGAATATTACAGCAAAAATTCGAAACAATTAATGAAATTGTCAAAAGTGACACTTATGACAGATCGATTGACATATAAATAAATAAATTTTTCATTGTCCATTTGTCGCATTCTAATTATTAATTAACTTATCAAAATTGAAAAAAATGATAGATAACTTACATTTTTATTGCTCAATTACAATTTCGCTAGAATATTACAGCAAAAATTCGAAACAATTAACGAAACTGTCAAAAGTGACACTTATGACAGATCGATTGACGCAAGTTTAATAGAGGTGGGAGTTGATTTTTTGGTATAGAGATGCGGTAACTTACGTTCCAAAATAACCGTTATTTTGTCACTCCTAATTTTGAAAGCGGATTATGATGAGAAATTAACGACAAATTAATATTCTACTATCTATGCACAATAAAAAAAGGAGTTAGTTTTTTTTTTCGAAAGATAATCATCTACTTTTTTTCGCAATTAAGATAAAATTTCTCTTTGGGTGGAGCGCGAACGATTAAAATTCAGGGTTTAGATTACGTTCGTTTCATTCAGCTCACATTTACCTCTCGCTATTAAAACGGTTTTTGTACACATTGCCAAGGTGACTGCGAAAAAAAAACACAAACTCAATTTTTTCTCAAGTTCGACATTACCAACACGCATTTCCTTACATAACCAAACACCTTTTTCTACATATATTTTTCTGAAAATCTAATCGAACGGAACAAAACATAATTAATCACAAAAAAAAATACCAACCGAAACTAATATCCCTAATAAGTTTACCAAATATATAACCCATTCATTGTAACACAGCGATGACGTCATCATCACTCTCTTACAGCGAGTGTACTATAGATGAAAAAATTATAAATTCTCCTTTCAACCCTCGTATAAGGTGTATATATTAGATTTATGTAAAGAGGCCATAGTCTTTGCCTATATTTTTATACAGCCAATAAACGAAGGTTGTTTTGAGTGAAACCCGTGCGAGTTTATGTAGATTTTTAGATTTATCGGTTTCCAATACACCCACAGCTAATGGTCAAGTTTATTTTTTCGTTCGCAATTACAGGAAGTGATTGTGACCTCTGTCAAAACACAGGAAAATCGTAATTTAAACACCAAAAAAACACTAATAATTTATTAAAATCACCCCCTAAAATAGACCGCAACCAGCCTACTATAACAATTCAATACTTAATCGACCTTTAATCGATTCTTAATCGATATTTCAAATCGCAAATTTATCTAATAAAGGATCGATCGCCTTCGGCCAACTTGATTCCGTGATCGAGTTTAAAAAAAAGTACAATACTTAATGTCCTTTGGCTACGGTTCAAGTTTATTAGCCAAGTAACTAGTCAAGTAGTTATTTGGTTCAAGTTCAATTCGATTCAATCGGTAAATCTTACCTACAACATCGATTTTCCACACTCTAGATCCGGTAGAATTATCTCAAACCATTTTAGATAATACTTTCATGGGGATGAGATAATACTTTAGGAAGTTAAGATAATACTTGATGGACTAGACTAGACAAAATGTATACTTAGGAGATAGGTTTTAGATAATACTTTAGGGGATTCAGATGATGCTTGAGGTGGGTTAGATAATACTTTGGCGAGGATAAGATAATAGTTTAGACGAGTGAGATAATACTTTTTGAAGTTTTTTTTGTGTGTATTTTTGTGTACGCTGGTATATAGTTGAGTAAAAAGAGATCTCCTCTGAAGCAAGACAGGTATCCTTAACCTATTATAAATTTATGGCATTGTGCAATGGTAGAGTCGACGTAATTAATTTTTATAGATTGGCATTGCATTTTTTTACACAAACAATTGAAATAATTACATTTTTAGTAGACTTGCGCATGATTATCTACAGTTTTTTTATTCTCTTCAAGGTTTATAATTGATTGAAATTGAAACGTTTCTATTTAAACGATGTACGAAAATTTTCGGTGCACTTGTAATTAATGCAATTAGTGCAACTTGTGCATAAGTGAAAGTGCATTTTTAGATGTTAATTAAATAAAGTCGAGACGCAATTCGCCATATTTTTATGCCACGCGAGGAAATGATAAAAGTTTGATTATTGATTTGCCGGCAATTTTATGGTAGCTTAATGATCAATTTACCGGCAATTAAGCGACATTACAATTACAAAAAACGAAGAATGCAGGCATATTAAAAAACGCGATTCGTTCTCGGAATATTTATCTCATTTACCGCGAAAAAAAAAAAATTCCTAAATTTTATTCCACTTGAGAATGCGACAATTATAATTAATTTAATAAGCGTTGTGTACAAATTTTTAATTCCAAGTAATGTCGTGCACGATAATTAATTAATTAATTACAGTCCATAGGAAGTATTTCGTGAATGGCTGTGTGTAACATTATATGAAATTTTGTATACAAGGGTTTTTCGATACAAGGAATGCATGTAACATAATTTCGAAAATGGCACTTCCGTTTATACCGGAAGTCAATCGTAACTTCGTTATTTCAAATGGGACACCCTATATATTTTTGCATTTTTGGGTTCTGCTCGACGAGCTGATTACAACGAGGGGTCACACTTGGTACTTTGGTTTCGTAATAAAGGCTATGCAGCCACTCAAAAATCACAAAATTTTGAATGCGGGCATTTAAGAGATATATTTGCCTCCAAGAATCTAGCATGTCATTAACAAACACCCTGTATTAGAGCGGTAAAAAAGTTCTACTGGGAGTGCTGGTTTATGTAAACATGCACTCAATGAAATTTTAATGTAAATCGCCGCGATTTAGATGCCATTACTGCGCCATTAGGCCTAGGTGGTCTGCTACTAAGACGTAAAACAGCCAGCCATTCATCGAGGAAACTTTACTTTAAGCATCCGGAAGGAATTTAAAGGTCACCCGTTTGGCTCGAAACGTGCCCTTCATCACGTCGATGCTCGACTCAAATAATATTTTCAACAATCAATTAAACGTACAACTTTTGCATAACTCGCCTGCTAATTGAACGTTCTCGATATACTTTAATTAAAATGTAAACTCGACGTTTACGTAATGCCGCTTAATGTTAACATACGAGATAATTATCGAGAGGTAATTTGCCCGAATAAAATGAGTAAAAAATGGCGTAATCGCAGGAGGCTTGGGAATTTAATTTACCGCTATAGCGTGTGTAGGTTTTCGGGTTTTCACAGCGGATTTTCCGCCGCCTTCGGGCGAATCCATTAAAACCGCGAAAGGTCCATTCATCATGGGCGGCTGTGACAACCGACGACGAATAACACTTTGCGGGTATTCGAATGCGATAAAAATGAAGAAAAAAAATTACCGGGGATTTTTGCAATATTGGGAAAGCAAAATTATAGTGTATAGTTCTACCAAAGTCAATTGCATATTGAGTTCAAAATAATGATGATTTAGGACTGTTCTAGTGCGTAGGGACATCCTGTATATTTTTGCATTTTTAGATTCTACTCGATGAGCTGATTACAACGAGGGGTCACACTTGGTACTTTGGTCTCGTAATAAAGGCTATACAGCCACTCAAAAATCACAAAATGTATACACCCTGTATAATATTTTATACAAAAGCTACTTTGAAAAATGGTTGTTTTTAATTAAAAACGTCGACAACAAGCTTAATAAAGTTCACACTATAAGTACCCTAGATTTAATTATCATCAACACGACAGGACTTTATGTAATTAAATACAAAAAATTGCCTTCCAAGAAACTCTCTATAATAGAATATGACACAAAACGCGGTGGTAATAATCGGTAATATTCCAACACCACTAGATCTAATACGAAATAATTCTCCTATCATAAATACATAAATTAAAATCGACGGCCAGTCACGTAGACACCGAGCAGAATTCGCCAAGTTCAAGACTATTCGCCACGAAAAAGCCCCTTCTCCTGCAGCTCCTCCGAGTCTTTGGATTCGACCGTGAATCCGCCGGAGCGAAAACCAAAGGCGGCCTTGGCGCAGTGGAATATCAACCGGACAAGGCGGCTGCGATATCCGGATATCGGGCGCATTTCTGAGCGGAACTCTCGCTACTGTCAGTAGTCAGTAGTGTCAGTAGTAGGAGGAACAGGATACGGCAGGATATGGGTCAAAATCGCTTGTAAATCACGTCGCCAGTTGCGCAATTGCCTACTAGATGATATGATTGTATGTACATACAGCGAATAAAAAAAACTATCAACATTTGATCTACTTTTATACGTATTCGTCCTTTGTTTCACATCCTGATTTTATCTCGTGACATGGCGAAAAGCTCATTAAATCAAGTCGATAATCGATAATAATGATATCAAGCTGCATCTGCGGCCGACACGTTGCTGATTTATTACGGCCTATGGCTGTGTTCATGTTAACGAGTGCATATTAATTTGTCGTTTCGTCGTTAATTGATTAGCAGATCCGCTTTTATTAGAGCAGTGACGAAATAACTGTTATTTTGGAACGTACGTTACCGCATCTCTATGCCGAAAAATCGAGTCCCACCTCTATTAAATTTGTGTAAATCGAGCAATCGAGCTGTCATAAATGTCATTTTTGATAGTTTCGTTTCGTTAGATTTTTCGAAATTTTACGTTGAGAAATTGTATTTGAGCAATAAAATAGTAAGTTATTTATTAATTTTCCAACATTGTTAATATTAACAAGTTAAGTAGTAATTATAATGCGATAAATGAATAATGTTAAATTGATTTTTTTAAATGTCAAACGAGTGTCACTTTTGACAGTTTAGTTAATTGTTTCGAAATTTTGCGCTATCTTGCTGTAATGAGCAATTATATTCTTGAATTGCATTGCATTGAAAATTGTATTAAAAGGTACTTTATTTGTTAATAAATTGGTTATTAATAACATTTTCAAACGAGAATTAATTGTTTGTAGGTGTCCAAGTGAATACAAAAATGACTTCAGCCACCTTTGATAATTCAATAAAAAGTAAGTTATCTAACAATTTATCCAATATTATCCATTTTATTGGTAATTAAGTTAATTTTATAATTCCAATGCGGTATATAAACAACGTAAAATCGATTTCTTTAAATATCAATCGCTAAATTCCAACTCTAGTATACTTATGTCAATCGATCTGTCATAAGTGTCACTTTTGACAGTTTCGTTAATTATTTCGAAATTTTGCGCAATTTCGCTGTAAATAAGCAATTATTCTTCAAAAACTCCATCAAAAGATGCTTCATTTGTTAATAAAGTCGTTATTAATAACATTTATAAGAATTGTAACACAAATTTTATTTTTTTTCCTCTTTAAATTTTGTGGCCCTTTACCATGTTTCGCTTTAGTCACATAAGTCTAGGGAGTACCCGCCAGTGGTTTTAATTAACGCAATGTGAATTAATAGAGAAAAAAAACGAAAGAAAAGCTCACTCGAAGGTCACACCCTTCATTATTAAACAATAGTAATTAGACGTAATTAAACGTATCGTTAGAAAAATGTATTTATTCATCAGTCCGAGGCGTGTATTTCGAATGCATTTCAATAATATGGTAAAATGTGAACGGAATTCCATTGTCTCTATAATAAATCGTTAATGGAATAGTTTTTCGCACCTGGAGGAGAAAGAGATTTATATTTTTCAGCAAAAATGTTGAAACTAATCGAGAAATTACGCTCTCTGGGATCGATTAAGATGTTACAAAATTAAAAAGTCTTCAGCTCGGAATTATTATAAAAAACGATCCAATTAATTAAATTAATATTAATCGAGCATAAATACTCGTTACATAACGAACAATAGTTTTTTTTTACTTAATAATAAATATAGGTATTAATAAGCGGAACTTATTTGTGATTTTTTACATACGAGGTTCGCAAGATAAATTCACTATCAATTATCACAAACAAATCTCGCGTATAGTTTATATTAGAGTAGAATATTTTCATTACGTCTATAATGAGCTTTGTTATCCTGTAAACCAACGGTGAAGTCCTGCAGGTGACGTAGAGTGGCTGAATAACCGACATGTTCGAGGGCACTCTGTTAATATCCCGGTAAAATTCAAGGTCGATATTCTTGACCCGCTCAAATACAGGAATTATTAAGTTCAAAAATTAGGGCACTAATTTTCGTCACTACTAGTATAATAAAGCTACAATAAAGAGGTGATGACGTAATACGTAAGAAGTTTTTTGCGGCCACAGTTGACTATTTTGCTCTCTCTCTCTCTCTCTGTTCGATACAAGCCAAAATAATGAACTGTTTCGTCATACATTAAATTTTAAAGATTAGGCTTCTGACAGTTGACGTTTGACGTGAGTAAAGGGTAATTTGATAAATTCTTCTTCATCTTTCATAGAAGGCCTCATCTGCTAGCTTTTCGGCCACGAGTACTAATTTCTTGTAACTAATTTAGGGATATTTAATAAGGTTTTAATTGGAATAAAACAAGCGGTTGGTATCGTTTTGTATTTATTGAAACAACGTGACATTTTTAAATAAAAATAAATAACCTTCAGGAACACTTACGCGAACCTTTCCTCAGATGGACAAACAATATTTACAATTTGTTAAACTTACAAATAGAATTAAACGTTGGTAATGGAGTAGTAGTCACGCTAAAAAAACTTTCTATTTACTATGCCGAAATCATCATTTCTTCGGCCTGAACTCGATCTTTCGGGACTTCAGCGAGGAGAACTTCACCTTCTTGATATACCAAGTGATCCCTAACAAGAACGAGAATATCCCTATGACTTTGATCAGCATTCGTTTCCTATCGTCGTGCTCGGGCTCCGCTGTCCACTTCAAAAACGTCGACACATCCTTAGCCAATTGACTAGCCGTAGCCGGAGTACCATCATCGTACTCGATCGTTTCATTGTACAAAGCCTGAGCCATCGAAATAGCCCCACCGGGGAAGTACGGATTGTAGTACTGCCCTTCTCTAACAATCACGCCGGCCGGGGCCTCGCAGTAACCAGTCAACAGCGCAAAAATGTAATCCTCACCTACAAACACATTATTACTATAAGTATTATGCACGATCGTAGACCGTACCTCCGTGTCTAGCAGACGTAATGTAGCTCAAATCGGGCGGGTAGGCCCCGTTGTTGGCAGCCCTGGCCGCCTCCTCGTTGGGGTAAGGGCTGGGGAAGTAATCGGATAATTTCCCGGGGCGTTTGAACATGTTGCCCTCATCGTTGGGGCCATCTTCGATCATCTGGTCTTCGGCTTCGGCTTTGGCTTCGGCCTCGGTGTGCGTAACGCCTATTAGATTGCGGTAGGCCACGAAACGCATGGAGTGGCATGCAGCGCATACTTGTTTGTAGACTTCGTAACCCCTCCGGACGCTGTACGAACGAACTAATTAGTCGGATTGATGCATCGAGTAGGTCGAACGTACCTGGCGTGATCGAGCGAGCTGAATATCCCGCTGTGGCTCCAGATGTTCTTCGGCGGGTGCAGTTCTAGATCCGACGCTTTAACCGACTGGTCGAGGGCCACCAGCACGGCCCCAGTGCCTCCGGCTAATAACCCTAATGTTCCTAAAAGCTGAAAGTATTTCGTACGTTTCGAATTGTTTCTTATTAACAAATAAAATACTCACTGCCTTTTTACCTCTACTCCATTCTTTGGCGGTGGAATAGGAGCTGATCTGAAAGAATAAATGGATGAAATCAAAGTGGCCACCAGATGACATAACACTAGTTTAAAGTCACTTATAGGAGTATTGTTAAGTGATATTTTAATTGTAGAGGTTTATTGGGATGTTATTAGTAATAATGGAGCCGTACCTGACCGATGGTGGTTAAATTATTCGGCTTTAATAGCCCTACACCACAAATTCGCCCTACGGTGGCAGCCATGTTGTAGCACAAAGTGAAGTTAGGAACTGATTGTGTTAGCTAATCAAGGTGGATGTATTGTTGCTAATTATGGTAAATAAGTTTATTTACGGCGTTCGATTCGATTCGGGAGTGTTTGGTGTACTTTTGCGGCAACTTAGGGCCTTAATTATGTGTTTTTTTGACTATTTAATGTTTACGTAACAAGGATCATCGAACACCTAGAGTGTCAATTGTCAATGTCATTGTCATTCGTTTCTGTCACTAAAATATATTTTATTAGAGCAGTAAGTAATTATTTAATTGTTATGTAAGTAGACTAATTACGTTATTTATTTACGATTTACGATTAATTTATTTCGAATCTTCTTATGGAACGGTATTAAATTATTTAGTTCGTGATTCTTCTTTTTCTTCTCTTATGTAAGGATACTGGTGTCAAAGTTCTGTGATTTTTTTATGACATTGACAATTTTGACATGTGTCAAGTGTGACGATTCCGAGAACTAAACTAATAAAAAGTGGGCGATAAATTGTTTATTTGATGATTTTTTTGTAATTATTTTCATTTTAATAAGTTTCACATCGTAATTATCCTCTAATTAGTGCTTAAATGGACTAACGAACTCCACAAGAATGGATCAAGCAACCAGTCGCCATTTCGCAGTAAACAACAATTCAATCTAGTACGTGTGTTGACACCGAATTAATCTACTCGATACACCTTTTAACCTACTTTATAAAACGCACCGTACGCGTAAATAAAATCCAGCCGGCCATGTTCGCCAAGAAGAAGAAGAAACCCCAGATATCCCAGCCTACTAATTTCGAACACCGAGTGCATACGGGCTACGACAAAAACGAGGGCAAATACGTGGGGCTCCCTCTACAATGGGCCTCCATCGTGGGCAACAATCAAATACTCAAATCCACCAACCGGCCCCTACCTTTGGTGGACCCATCGGAGATCACCCCGACTGAGATATTGGATTTGAAAACGATCGTACGAGGGGATCACAAACACGAAGTTAAAATGGGGGTACCACAGGTGAAATCCAACGGGAATGCTTCCCATATCGTGCTGCCTAAGACATCGAACGTAGCTCGGTCTAATTCGTTGAGGTCATCCAGCCCGCCTAGATTACGCAGAGATCACCGTAACAACACGAACATACCGCCTTCGGTGCCCGAAGAACAAATGGTACAGTACACATCGATGCGAAGGGACCCTAGAATAAGTAAGCTTTTATCGATCTAGACGGCTGCATTATTAATCGATTCGTAGGTGGCCTTCATTAAAGTAAATAATCGGTTAAATGTTTTAAGGTAAACCGCTAATGCGAGACGGCTCGCCCGCCGACAGTTCGCCGCCCGCCAACGAGCCGCCCTCGCCGTATCTCAACGGCAACTTGACCGAACCGTACATGGGCTACCACCCCCGAGACCACCCCCAAATCTCCCCGGCCGGCTCCGTCATGTCCACCGGCCCGCCTCCGATGGTACCGCTGTCTCATCTACCACAGCACGCTCAAGCTTCCAGGTAAAAGGCCACACTACATTTTAATCTAACAATCGAATTAACCGTTGTGTTACGCAGCCACAGCGGTTCGCATCAGAGCCTCCAGCACGCCGGCTACCTCCCGCCCCCCAGGGGCCACGATCAAAACCAGAATGTCAAGAACGGGCTGCAGCAGCCCCAAATGGTCCACACCCCTCCGAGCGCGGCCGGGCAGGTCTCCACCAGCAAGCACCACGAGCAGAGGCTCACGCACGAACAGGTACAGGATTGGATTAAATTACCCCATAGTGTCATTATTAACGTCACTATATTATTTGTTTGTAGTTCAGGGCGGCCCTGCAGATGGTGGTGTCCTCCAAAGACCCTCGGGAGAACCTCGAGAGGTTCATCAAGATAGGCGAAGGCTCCACGGGGACTGTTTGTATAGCCCACGATAAGACCACCGGCCGCCAGGTGGCGGTGAAGAAGATGGATTTGAGGAAGCAACAACGCAGAGAATTGTTGTTCAACGAAGTAGTCATCATGCGGGACTATCATCATCCCAATATCGTGGAAATGTTCGATAGTTATTTGGTCAATGACGAGCTGTGGGTCGTCATGGAGTTTCTAGAAGGTAAATTGTGTAAAAAAAAACACTGTAGAGGATTGATCAATCTGGTGTACGGTGACGTCACTGTATGTGTAGCCAATCACAGTGCTCGATTACTATACGAATGATGTTTGTTTTGTGAATGAGGCTTCTAGAAGGTAAATTGTGCATAAAACTGTAGAGGATTGATCAATCTGGTGTACGGTGACGTCACTGTATGTGTAGCCAATCACAGTGCTCGATTACTATACGAATGATGTTTGTTTTGTGAATGAGGCTTCTAGAAGGTAAATTGTGCATAAAACTGTAGAGGATTGATCAATCTGGTGTACGGTGACGTCACTGTATGTGTAGCCAATCACAGTGCTCGATTACTATACGAATGATGTTTGTTTTGTGAATGAGGCTTCTAGAAGGTAAATTGTGCATAAAACTGTAGAGGATTGATCAATCTGGTGTACGGTGACGTCACTGTATGTGTAGCCAATCACAGTGCTCGATTACTATACGAATGATGTTTGTTTTGTGAATGAGGCTTCTAGAAGGTAAATTGTGCATAAAACTGTAGAGGATTGATCAATCTGGTGTACGGTGACGTCACTGTATGTGTAGCCAATCACAGTGCTCGATTACTATACGAATGATGTTTGTTTTGTGAATGAGGCTTCTAGAAGGTAAATTGTGCATAAAACTGTAGAGGATTGATCAATCTGGTGTACGGTGACGTCACTGTATGTGTAGCCAATCACAGTGCTCGATTACTATACGAATGATGTTTGTTTTGTGAATGAGGCTTCTAGAAGGTAAATTGTGCATAAAACTGTAGAGGATTGATCAATCTGGTGTACGGTGACGTCACTGTATGTGTAGCCAATCACAGTGCTCGATTACTATACGAATGATGTTTGTTTTGTGAATGAGGCTTCTAGAAGGTAAATTGTGCATAAAACTGTAGAGGATTGATCAATCTGGTGTACGGTGACGTCACTGTATGTGTAGCCAATCACAGTGCTCGATTACTATACGAATGATGTTTGTTTTGTGAATGAGGCTTCTAGAAGGTAAATTGTGCATAAAACTGTAGAGGATTGATCAATCTGGTGTACGGTGACGTCACTGTATGTGTAGCCAATCACAGTGCTCGATTACTATACGAATGATGTTTGTTTTGTGAATGAGGCTTCTAGAAGGTAAATTGTGCATAAAACTGTAGAGGATTGATCAATCTGGTGTACGGTGACGTCACTGTATGTGTAGCCAATCACAGTGCTCGATTACTATACGAATGATGTTTGTTTTGTGAATGAGGCTTCTAGAAGGTAAATTGTGCATAAAACTGTAGAGGATTGATCAATCTGGTGTACGGTGACGTCACTGTATGTGTAGCCAATCACAGTGCTCGATTACTATACGAATGATGTTTGTTTTGTGAATGAGGCTTCTAGAAGGTAAATTGTGCATAAAACTGTAGAGGATTGATCAATCTGGTGTACGGTGACGTCACTGTGTGTGTAGCCAATCACAGTGCTCGATTACAATACGAATGATGTTTGTTTTGTGAATGAGGCTTCTAGAAGGTAAATTGTGCTAAAACTGTAGAGGATTGATCAATCTGGTGTGCGGTGACGTCACTGTATGTGTAGCCAATCACAGTGCTCGATTACTATACGAATGATCTTTGTTTTGTGAATGAGGCTTCTAGAAGGTAAATTGTGCATAAAACTGTAGAGGATTGATCAATCTGGTGTACGGTGACGTCACTGTATGTGTAGCCAATCACAGTGCTCGATTACTATACGAATGATGTTTGTTTTGTGAATGAGGCTTCTAGAAGGTAAATTGTGCATAAAACTGTAGAGGATTGATCAATCTGGTGTACGGTGACGTCACTGTGTGTGTAGCCAATCACAGTGCTCGATTACAATACGAATGATGTTTGTTTTGTGAATGAGGCTTCTAGAAGGTAAATTGTGCTAAAACTGTAGAGGATTGATCAATCTGGTGTGCGGTGACGTCACTGTATGTGTAGCCAATCACAGTGCTCGATTACTATACGAATGATCTTTGTTTTGTGAATGAGGCTTCTAGAAGGTAAATTGTGCATAAAACTGTAGAGGATTGATCAATCTGGTGTACGGTGACGTCACTGTATGTGTAGCCAATCACAGTGCTCGATTACTATACGAATGATGTTTGTTTTGTGAATGAGGCTTCTAGAAGGTAAATTGTGCATAAAACTGTAGAGGATTGATCAATCTGGTGTACGGTGACGTCACTGTATGTGTAGCCAATCACAGTGCTCGATTACTATACGAATGATGTTTGTTTTGTGAATGAGGCTTCTAGAAGGTAAATTGTGCATAAAACTGTAGAGGATTGATCAATCTGGTGTACGGTGACGTCACTGTATGTGTAGCCAATCACAGTGCTCGATTACTATACGAATGATGTTTGTTTTGTGAATGAGGCTTCTAGAAGGTAAATTGTGCATAAAACTGTAGAGGATTGATCAATCTGGTGTACGGTGACGTCACTGTATGTGTAGCCAATCACAGTGCTCGATTACTATACGAATGATGTTTGTTTTGTGAATGAGGCTTCTAGAAGGTAAATTGTGCATAAAACTGTAGAGGATTGATCAATCTGGTGTACGGTGACGTCACTGTATGTGTAGCCAATCACAGTGCTCGATTACTATACGAATGATGTTTGTTTTGTGAATGAGGCTTCTAGAAGGTAAATTGTGCATAAAACTGTAGAGGATTGATCAATCTGGTGTACGGTGACGTCACTGTGTGTGTAGCCAATCACAGTGCTCGATTACAATACGAATGATGTTTGTTTTGTGAATGAGGCTTCTAGAAGGTAAATTGTGCTAAAACTGTAGAGGATTGATCAATCTGGTGTGCGGTGACGTCACTGTATGTGTAGCCAATCACAGTGCTCGATTACTATACGAATGATCTTTGTTTTGTGAATGAGGCTTCTAGAAGGTAAATTGTGCATAAAACTGTAGAGGATTGATCAATCTGGTGTACGGTGACGTCACTGTATGTGTAGCCAATCACAGTGCTCGATTACTATACGAATGATGTTTGTTTTGTGAATGAGGCTTCTAGAAGGTAAATTGTGCATAAAACTGTAGAGGATTGATCAATCTGGTGTACGGTGACGTCACTGTATGTGTAGCCAATCACAGTGCTCGATTACTATACGAATGATGTTTGTTTTGTGAATGAGGCTTCTAGAAGGTAAATTGTGCATAAAACTGTAGAGGATTGATCAATCTGGTGTGCGGTGACGTCACTGTATGTGTAGCCAATCACAGTGCTCGATTACTATACGAATGATCTTTGTTTTGTGAATGAGGCTTCTAGAAGGTAAATTGTGCATAAAACTGTAGAGGATTGATCAATCTGGTGTACGGTGACGTCACTGTGTGTGTAGCCAATCACAGTGCTCGATTACTATACGAACGATCATCTTCTTTGTCTTGTGAATGAGGCCTCAACTTCTTTGGCTATTCGGTCATATATTTAGGGACTCTTTCGTATTGCTCAATAATTTATTTGTTGGTTTTTAGGCGGGGCTCTGACCGATATAGTGACGCATTCCAGAATGGACGAAGAACAAATCGCTACTGTGTGTAAACAATGTTTGAAGGCCTTGGCGTATTTGCATTCCCAAGGGGTGATTCACAGGGACATCAAATCCGATTCGATCCTGTTGGCTCTGGACGGCAGAGTGAAATTGTCGGATTTCGGGTTTTGCGCACAGGTAAATACATACAGGCTGTCCCGACTTTGTTTTGCTCGAACTCCATAAACGTGCGGTTTTGTTTAGGTGTCTCAAGAGCTGCCCAAACGCAAGTCTTTGGTCGGTACTCCCTACTGGATGTCTCCCGAGGTGATATCCAGATTACCGTACGGGCCTGAAGTGGATATATGGTCGTTGGGGATCATGGTGATAGAAATGGTGGACGGGGAACCCCCGTTGTTCAACGAGCCCCCTTTGCAAGCCATGCGTAGGATCAGGGAAATGCCACCGCCTAAATTGAAAAATTCACACAAGGTAATCAAATACAGTTCCTATAGTATTACTATAACATCACTAGTATCAAAATAGTGTTCCTAGAGCACCACTAGGGTCAAAGTAGTGTTCCTATGGCATCACTAATGCTAAAATCGAGTTCCTATAACATCACTATGATAAATAATGTGTATAAATTTTTGTTATAGGTGTCCCCGAGATTGCAATCATTTTTGGACAGGATGTTGGTGAGGGATCCGATTCAGAGGGCTACGGCTCAGGAATTGTTGGCTCATCCGTTTCTGAGACAAGCCGGCCCCCCGGCGCTACTGGTGCCCCTGATGAGGGGTATCAAAAATTCGGGTTATTCGTAGAATTGCGTCGAGTGTTTGACGATGGTTTGGTTGAATAATTATTATGCGATTACTTGGGATTTCGAGATTTGTTTGTATGAAATAGCCGTGTTTTGACTTTCACATTGAAAATTGGTAATTTATTGCTCTGATATTAGTTGAATTTCGAATCCCAATTTGCAATGCGATTAGTTTATACAGAATGTCGTTGTGTAGATTGTGGACGTTCTGTATAAAGTTTATCATTTAACGAATCACATAGTGGCCATTATCTATATTTTTATATTATATTAATTCGACTTGAAGTGTACGACATATCGATTATTTTCTTTGCATATATGTACATTTAATTAGTGATTAATTTAGCTACTATTACCCCGTTTACATGCAGACTTGAAAGATCGAGTTGAGGTATCTTTTTCTTCGTCGAGTCAACTCGATCCGCGTTTACATTGGAGTCGATCTGGGATTCAATCCCGGGGTATTTATTGCTTATTTATCGACTTTTTATCACTTTAGATATCGCTTGTTTGA
Source organism: Phyllotreta cruciferae (assembly GCA_917563865.1). Classification (NCBI taxonomy): domain Eukaryota; kingdom Metazoa; phylum Arthropoda; class Insecta; order Coleoptera; family Chrysomelidae; genus Phyllotreta; species Phyllotreta cruciferae. The sequence goes on along the minus strand of OU830620.1, from coordinate 3,257,866 downwards.
GTGATCTCATTCTGAACATTATCGTGTACTTATCTAATTGAAAAGCAGAGCAATATATTTTTTTGATTGATATTGATATTAATTGTACACGTAATTAATAATGCAGTTGTTTGTAATGGATATTATTGAGAGAATTCGAGGCACTTTCTACTTTTTTTGTGATGTTTTTTAGATCTGCTAATGTTTATTTATTCTTAATGTAGATTTAGTGTTAGGTTATTTTAAAGTTATTATTTTTCTGTATTTTTTTCGACAACCAGTATTATAAAATTGTGGTTTTTTTTAATTCATAGCCGTCCAAAAATAGTGCCTTTTTCGAAACGTTTATCTAGTTCACATTCCGCGTGTTATCAATTATACTCGTACTTTTCTAATTATTTAATTATTCCTTTAGCATATCTATATTTGTACGATTTTTTTTATATGTTTCTTATGTTATTCTAGGACAGAGGCAAAATTAGGTTAAGAAACTGTTAAAAATTTCCATAAAGTTCATCCACTCAACTAAATTTCATATTCAGGGCCGAATTTGTGAAAAATACTGCTTCATAAATATTCTTATTTGTTCACCAATAATCTCTACCAAAATTTTAAATATGCTTTCCTAACCGTCGATTCACTACAAAATAATAGGAAATTTCTTGTTTCAGAGAAGTTGTAAACAAATATAGTTTGTCTTTTAAATCTTGAAAATGAGGCGATTTTCGAAAATTGTAGAAAAATTAATTTTCTATAACACCTACCACTCGAGTTGCTTTTATTGAGCGATGAACTTTATGCATCATTTATTGATTAAGTTTAGGTATAATAAAATAAGTATTAAATTTTTGATTTCCATTTTTCTAAAATTAAGTTTTTATTTTGTTGAATTTATTGTCCTAGATCTTTTAATTGCAGCTATTTTGACCTGAATATATATTTTTGTTGATGTATTTATGAGATATATACAACTTGTAAAGCAGCGTCATAATACTAATATTTTATTACACGTTCAGTTTTTTTATTTCGACCCCCTTTTTCCTGAAAAAGAATGAAAAATTCAAGTGGCGTGGAGAAAATCGGTTAACCGAAAAGTGAAAGGCCAACTAATTATCTTGCAAATGCAGTAAAAGTGTTCTACAATTCGGTATATTTTCCTGCAAGTGCTTCGAATTAGTTCTTTATCTTATTCTTAGATTAGATGGCGCCACCGATTTTGCAAAGTGCATAAAAAGACAAGTTGAGCGCCGGAGCGCTCAGTAACTCCTCTGCCACGGTGAGGGTATGTCGCTCGTCTTCATGATCAAACCAACACAATAATTAATATAGTAAAAGTAGAATGCTCTGTTGTAATCTTCTCAATAAATGTAGCAATTCTTCATATTATTGGACCCGGCCACCATCCCCAGCCACCTGCCTTACCCCCTATCTCACTTAAGTAACTTACTCATACGATACCGTGTGCGACATGCAAGCATTCCTTTATGGCGCTATCTAGTGCTGGTTTTTCGAACTATGATTTTTTAATGCATTTATTGTATTGCTATCCAATAAGTCTAAGCACTCCAATAAGTATAAAGCAGAAATTAATTGAAGTTTGTGAATGATAATATAAGTCGTATACGAAACTTTTACTACTAATTCTAAGTACTATTTGTAATCTGTTGGTGCGAATGAAGCTTTTGGATAAGTAAATAAAACAAACGAAAGTAAAACTTTGTAATAATTTTTTATTTTAATTACGAAAAATATGCTACATAATCAATCTTCTGATTCGTAATAACATCGAGAAATCATTGTAATAGGTCTAAAAATCGTTAAGTATTTTTTTGTTATTAAGTTTGAATCACTTGTGCCATATTTTTTACGTTTTTTTCCAACATCTAATTTTTACACACACATAAAATTTCCGTATAAAAAACAAAACGAACCCTCCTCGAACGCTTCGTGATCTACCGAACGGGAAATCAATTTGTATACAAAAAAAAAAGAGTTCTCGATAAACCAGTGAAATTTCCACAGAAGCTGAATTAATAATTACGTCATCTGTTTTCTGTCTCAACAACTACAATTCGTTTATAATATGTACAAAATAGAACGCGGGGTTTCACACGCACGATTCTCCGGCCTTTTAACACAGTCTCGACACATCCAGCCAACAAAACAGTTCAATTAGTAAATCACTTCGTACACGGTGGCCTTCTTGTCCCCTGAACCTGTCACGATGTATTTATCATCGGAGGAGATGTCGCAACTTAGCACACTAGAAGATTCTTTGGACTGGAAATAGAAAAATAACGCGTCAAATAATGAACAATATATACAGGTTCCGTAAAGTTAGTGGAGCTAAGGAGCTGTAATAGTTCCTGTGTAAACTACAAACCCTACTGGAATATACTAGCGCCGTACGGCGTCCGCCACGCGTTCAACAAATTATCCTTCCCCGTGCTAACGAACCATTTCCCACACGTAGCGAATCGCAAACTCAACACGCAACTCTCGTGCAAGTGCAATTGATACTTGTCCGTCTTCGTGGCGTGCAAAACCTCCACGTGGGAGTTCTCCATCCCTACCGCCAGCCATTCCCCCGTCGGACAGTACCCCAACGAGAAGATCTGCGAACTGAAGTCGTGCTGCTGGAGTTGCTTGCCTTCTCTCAAGTCCCAACTGCGCACCTATTACACACAAAAACACTAATTAAAACTCTAAATTCCACTATAAGGAGGTTTACTTACAGTATTATCCAATCCACCAGTCCACAATTTAGTACCGTCCGAAGAGATATCGATGCACGAGGCGCCATCGGTGTGGCCCTGGAACTGCCGCACCAACGTCTGGTTGTGCAAATCCCACACGGCGATGTTGCCGTCCGAGCAACAGCTGAAGCACACTTTGGAGTCGGGGCTGATGGCCAGCGCGTAACAGGCCGGAGCGCTCGACGTCAGCTCGGCTTTGATGCGGGGCGTGGGGCTGGCCAGGTCCCATATGGACAGGTTGCTGGCTTCGCCGCCCACGATCAACGTCCTGCCGTCCGGCAGCAGTTTCACCGAGCGGATGTAGTTGTCCCGTTGCTAAAAAATGAGGCATAATAATAAATTGGGGGTTTAAGTTGGACTCGATGGTACAAATGAACTCAACTGTCAAAAATGACATTAATGACAGTTGTTTAATAGAGGTGGGGATACGGTTTTTAGTGCAGAGGTGGCGGAATGGTCGTTACAAAATAACTGTTATTTTTCGTTATTTGTACTCGTTTGTACGAAAATCGAAAAATTACGGTTTTTCGTTGTTTTCCCAATTTTAGTTTCCAAATTTTCCATTGAATTCATGTCGTTTTTTCGAACTTGCAAAAATACAAAAAACGGGTATTTAAGTTGCACTCGATGGTACAAATAAACGAAACTGTCAAAAATGACATTAATGACAGTTGTTTAATAGAGGTGGGGATGCGGCTTTTAGTGCAGAGGTGGCGGAATGGTCGTTACAAAATAACTGTTATTTTTCGTTATTGTACTCGTTTGTACGAAAATCGAAAAATTACGGTTTTTCGTTGTTTTCCCAATTTTAGTTTCCAAATTTTCCATTGAATTCATGTCGTTTTTTCGAACTTGCCAAAAATACAAAAAACGGGTATTTAAGTTGCACTCGATGATACAAATAAACCCAACTGTCAAAAATGACATTAATGACAGTTGTTTAATAGAGGTGGGGATACGTTTTTAGTGCAGAGGTGGCGGAATGGTCGTTACAAAATAACTGTTATTTTTCGTTATTTGTACTCGTTTGTACGAAATCGAAAAATTACGGTTTTTCGTTGTTTTCCCCAATTTTAGTTTCCAATTTTCATTGAATTCATGTCGGTTTTTCGAACTTGCCAAAAATACAAAAAATGGGTATTTAAGTTGCACTCGATGGTACAAATAAACCCAACTGTCAAAAATGACATTAATGACAGTTGTTTAATAGAGGTGGGAATGCAGTTTTTAGTGTAGAGTGGCGGAACGGTTGTTACAAAATAACAGCTATTTTTCGTTATTTGTACTCGTTTGTACGAAAATCAAAAAACCGTAATTTTCGTTATTTTCCCAATTTTAGTTTCCAAATTTTCCATTGAATTCATGTCGTTTTTTCGAACTTGCCAAAAATACAAAAAACGGGTATTTAAGTTGCACTCGATGGTACAAATAACGAAACTGTCAAAAATGACATTAATGACAGTTGTTTAATAGAGGTGGGGATGCGGCTTTTAGTGCAGAGGTGGCGGAATGGTCGTTACAAAATAACTGTTATATTTCCATTTTTGTACAAAAATCTAAAAACCGTAATTATTCGTTATTTTCCCAATTTTATTTTCCTAATTTTTCATTGAATTCCTGTCGTTTTTTCGAACTTGCCAAAAATAAAAAAACGGGTATTTAAGTTGCACTCGATGATACAAATAAACCTAACAGTCAAAAATGACATTAATAACAGTTGTTTAATAGAGGCGGGAATGCGTTTTTTAGTGCAGAGGTGGCGGAACGGTCGTTACAAAATAACTGTTATTTTTGGTTATTTGTATTCGTTTGTACGAAAATCGAAAAACCGTAATTTTTCGTTATTTTCCCAATTTTAGTTTCCAAATTTTCAATTGAATTCCTGTCTTTTTTTCGAACTTGCCAAAATACAAAAAACGGGTATTTAAGTTGCACTCGATGGTACATAACGTAAAGAAATAACCCCAACTGTCAAAAAATGACACTAACGACAGTTCTTTAATAAAGGTGGGAACGCATTTTACAATGTAGAGATGCCGGAACGGTTGTTACAAAATAACAGTTATTTTTCTTTATTTACTCACCAAACAATCCAATTGCGAGACGGGGCTCTTCGACCCCGGCTGGCTGATATCCCACACTTTGACGCATCCTTTACCGCCAGTGTACACGTATTTGGTGGGATTCGATATGGTGACGGCGCACACCACCTCCCCGTGGCTGAGGGTGTTGATCTGCCGAGCATGCCGCGGTATGCCCGGCCCTATAAGTGCGTCAGCGGGGAACGGGACCGGCTGCAGCTGCCCTTCGCCGTTCATATGGAACGAATACGCCCTAAAAAATACCACAAAATTAGTTTAAATAGAGTTAACCGGGGAAGCTTATAGAGCCGAACGCCTCGTGTACTTACGGTTTGCCGCCGGAGATGGCGGCCATGCCGTTCGTCGCGATGCCCGGCGCCCGGGTGTGCGGGTGGCCGTCGTAGCCGAGCATGGGCGGGCGGCTGTAGGGGGACGGTTGGACGTTGTTGTAGGGGCTGAGGTGGGCGTCGGGGACGGCTCGCGCGCCGCCCAACGGGTACGGGGGATACTGGCCCGGCTTGGAGGCGGCGGCGGGCGCCGGGCCGGCGCCTAAATTGGGCGTCGTCGAGCGCGGTTTGGAGCCGGGCGTCAGGGGTTTCTCCTGTTGACATAAAAACGGGTTTTTAAGGGGGTAAATTACGTTAGGAGCCTGATTTTGAAGTGAATTTAGGTACTCATTTAGGTATTAACCTCCTAATGTTATTTCCCCCCTTACAATAAGGTCATATTACATTTTTTTTACAAAATTTTATTGGTACATAAAGCGACATATTTAGCTACTTTTCTCGCTAATCATTCGATTCTTGATCTTATTCCCGCTATCTGTGACAAGTTTCAACATGTCTTGCAAAGTGGGGCCCGCAGAGCACACAGCCCCATCGATGTAGGGGGTCAATTTGAAGGCATCATAGGCGTACACAGACGTTAAAATTAACCCGTAAATCGCTAAATTACCAATATAGCCCATTATTATCAACGAAAATTTCCACTCAAATATCATTTACGATTTGTCAATTCCATCTTATGTCAAGAAAGTCAAGTCCAGTTTGTGGTTGATAATTTGGCTGGATATCTAATTCAACTTAGGCGTAATTTAAGTGGCCTTTACAATGTTTTCATACAGGCAATAATTGCCTGTACATTGCCCTTTTCTTGAGGCCAATCTTGGGGGATTTTGGGGTAGTTTCTGTTGCGATTGAGGGGGCACTCACGTCTTTGCTTTTTAAAGATGGCGTGCTCCTGGACGAGGAGGAGCCGCTTCTGCTGGGAGGGCGTTCGACTTTGATTTTATCACCGTTGGTGCTGCCGTTTTCCCGGATTTCCCCCGGATTTCCCAGCGACACGTGCTCGCCGTTCGTGTGAGGTGATGAGGCTTCCTAAAAATATTACATTAAATTAATTAATCTGGTTTATTAGAGCCTAAATGCTGTTTTTGGCCTTTAACTCGTAGAGCAGTAGGTCACCTAATTCTCAACGATTTCTTCTTTTTTTTAGAGTTTATTTAGATTTAGTGCGTCTTGATTTTTATCTTACCTCGTTTGCTACGTCAACAACTAGATCTTGATCGCTCTTTTCGCCGTCGCTTTCCTACAAAAGAATTAAATAAAGTTACTTAAATTTGATTTACAGGGCGATTTATGTGCGCTAACAATTTCACGAATTAATTTAACGTTGACATTGACAGCTCACGGCATACTAGCAAATCGCAAACTTTAACAATAAAAAGAGAAGTGAAATGGTCATTACGCCGGAGTGACAAAGAGGCAAAATTGACGTGTAATCGAATATAAAAAAAACCCAAGGTCGCTATACGAGCAAGGTTGGATCAATCGATTTTACGATGACGTATTCGTGTATTTTATCAACAATTCGAGTTATCGATGCGGAAGGCGTCCATTAAATCCCGGTCTTCCCCCGTTTTTATCGACTCGCACGAAAATAGGTGTCATGTAAACCAAACAAAAAAAAAACTCGCCCCCTTACCTTACGGTTAGAGCTGTTGGCTGTTATTAAATTCCCCTTTTAAGTAATGCGATTCGAACAAAGCAATCGTCGCAACCGGTAAAACCGCCCCCAGGACCGGCCCTAGCCAACTCGACTTCTACCCTATAACATATCAACTCGCCACGTCATTGTGACGTAACAAGAGGCGACTCGATTAATCTATTTTTCGTAGAATCGAGTTGTCGCGAGGCCGCCCCTGGCGAGGGACGGGTGCGCGAGGTCCGGGGGGCGGCGAGAAGTACAAGAGAATTCCAATTGTTTGTCAAGTCTGCAACGATGACAAACTGCGGTCGGCCATGTTTCGCGTCGGCGTCGCGACGCCTATACCTATCGCACGGTTCGTACGGATGTATTTGTTAGGGGCGGGGGTGAGTGAGGGTAGTTTCGGTAGGGGGATGTATACGCGAGACATTGATGATGTTTGATTGATGAAATATGAATGTATAGATGGAGATTAATGAATTAATAAAAAATTGTGGGGGTTGAAAAAATAGGGGGTGATGTGTAGATTATTAATGGTGAATTAGAATTCGTTGATTTAATTAAATTTTGACAGAAAAAAGTGATTTTTTTTGGAAATTGCTCAGCGGTAAGGTACCATCGTAAGCACCTTAAAATCCCGTTTTATCAAACTCATCGTGATTTACGCAAGCCAATCGAGTGCGGCCCTGGTCAGGGCAATCTGCGATACTCCCATCATCAATTCCACTCGTTCCGGGAGTAATCATTTATCCGCTTTCCTGCCCTTCACCGGAACAACCCCTCGCTACCCCCCTCTGCGCCCTTTCGCTCGTCTCTTGTTCGCCGCCCCGCAAAAATAATCCCCATTACCACTATTAGAGCGTCCTCTTCACCCCCGCTCCCTTCTTTCTCTATTTTATACCGGCGTTTTCGTTTCATTATCGGATTCACTGATCGCGGTGGGCCGGATTTTCGGGGTAACGCAAATTTCGCCAAAAAAAGTTCCTTAATCGAGTTCACGTGGCGAGACAGGGTAGCGCGTTATATTGAATGCGAGTTTAATGGAAACTTCGTTCGGGTTTTTCGAGCGAATGAAATGTAAAAAATGGTCGTGTGTTTGTGTATAGACGAGGACAAAAGGGAAATATATTAGACGAACATTTATCAACGTCTTTTCCGGGGAAAAGCGAATGGAAATCGACGATTTTTCTCGGTCTAATGCCGCCCAGATAGCGTCTCGAAGGAAGGAAATTTATGGATTCGGCTTTAGTCAAACTTTCATACACTCATACCAACATAAGGCAGCGCTGACGTCACGAGAGGGTTATATTGAACAAACTATACTCATTTTTTTAAGTTAAAATAGCAAAAAAAAATACTTACATGACCTAATTTTTCTTCTTTTCTTCGTTTGACAGATTCTACTTCCTGCGGCGACCTCGATCGGTATTTATCTTTATCACCGGGGGATACAGAATTCTATAAAAAATTAATTAGTATTAAAAAAAATACACAAATTGGCCGGATACTCTATTAAGTAAAATACCACAGAAAGTTAGTGACATCAACAAACTGGCTGGTTACTCATTAAGTAAGAGACCCTTTAATACACTCCTTAATTGGTTTCCTTTAAAGTAAGAGGCCTTTCAATAAGAAAAGAAAGAAGAAATTTAGGGGGTTAAAACACAATTGGCTGAATGCACTAGTAAGTAGAAGGCCAAACAATGTTTGAGACGTCATCAAACTGACTGATTACTCATTAAATAACAGTCCATTTAATATAGTCATGTGACTGGTTACTTTTAAAGTAACATGCTATAAATATAAAAAAGAAGTAGCAAATTCGGCTGTCAACCGACATTTGCCTGAATGCACAAGTAAGTAGAAGGCCACACAATGTTTGAGATGTCATCAAATTGGCTGGTTATTCATTAAATAACAGTCCTATTAATTGGTTACCTTTAAAGTAACAGGCCACAAATATAAAAAAAAGAAGTAGCAAATTAGGCTGTTAACGAACATTTGGCTGAATGCACAAGTAAGTAGAAGGCCACCCAATGTTTGAGATGTCATCAATTTAGCTGGTTAATCATTAAATAACAGTCCATTTAAAACACTCCTGTAATTGGTTACCTTTAAAGTAACAGGCCACAAATATAAAAAAAGAAGTAGAAAATTAGGCTGTTAACCGACATTTGGCTGAATGCACAAGTAAGTAGAAGGTCACACAATGTTTGAGATGTCATCAATTTAGCTGGTTAATCATTAAATAAGAGTCCATTTAATACACTCCTGTAATTGGTTACCTTTAAAGTAACAGGCCACAAATATAAAAAAAAAGAAGTAGAAAATTAGGCTGTTAACCGACATTTGGCTGAATGCACAAGTAAGTAGAAGGTCACACAATGTTTGAGATGTCATCAAACTGACTGGTTACTCATTAAATAAGAGTCATTTAATATACTCCTGTAATTGGTTATCTTTAAGTAACAGGCCACTAATATGAAAAAAGAAGTAGCAAATTAGGCTGTTAACCGACATTTGACTGAATGCACTAGTAAGTAGAAGGCCACACAATGTTTGTGATGTCATCAAATGGCTGTTTAACCTTCAAGTAACAGTCAATGTAATACCTAGTTGCCTCTAAGGTAAAAGGCCATTAATGACGAAACACAAACAAAAAAAGAAGTAGAAAATTAGGGGATTGACTCACCAGTCTTTCTTCGGCGTTGGTGCTGCCGGGCCTCTTGAGGTCCTGGGGGTCGCGGGCGTGGAGATCGGCGGGCTTGAGCAGGGGGTGGCCGCCGGGAGCGCCGACGGAGGGATGGGGCCCGCCGGGGGCCAGCCCGGCGGCGCCGAAGCCCAGCAGGCCGGCGGCGGGGCCCATGCCCGGCAGGCCGGGGTGCGGGCCCATGGGGAGGCCGGCTGGGCCGCCGTGGGCGCCGTGGGGCAGTTGCTGAGCGTGGATTTGCTGCTAAAAAAATCGGGGGATTTAGCGGTGGAAAAAATAAATTGATTCGTTAAATTTGTTAGTTAATTAAATGTGCTGTAAAATAATTTTAGTATCGATGATAATACATGCAATAATTCGATTTAAAATCGATTTGGTTTTGATTAAAATTGCGCTTAACCCATACGTATACGCTAAATTATTTATGATAAATTTAAATTAATTACCTACATGCATTACAATACTGACTATATGTTCAATTAATATTGAATTTAATCGCAATTAATTTCTACTAAATTACTTAATTAATTATATACCGGTTGATTTCCAAAAAACTGTTGATAAAGTCAATCAAAAAAATACTACACATCAAATCAATTAAGCTTACATTAATTGACAATCAACAGTTTAATGATTAATTGTAGTAGCTCGATTAATTACTATTTTGTTAAATTTCATTAATGGTGTTATCGAAAAAATAAATAAATAAATAAAATAGTAACGCTTCTTCTTTTTTTAATTCGATAAAATAACTACTTACAAGCAATTGTTGAAGGCCTTGTTGTTGCTGTTGCTGCAAAACAACAACACGATTTTTAATAATTATTACAATTATTACATCAATTAGCCTGACGGCGTCTAATTTGGTTACTACTTTTAATTGACTCTGATTGAATTTTTTGAAAAAAAAATGTACCAAAATTTACAACAACATGCAAAAATTTTTATCGATGACGTCACGCCGGCGTTATTTCGAACCGACTATAAGTAAATTTTGCACTAAAGTAGTACCAATAAAAATACAGTAAATCAAAAACAAAGTTAATGATTATAACAAATTTTATATCCATCAACTTCCATTTTAATTAAAGTAAATAAAAAAAATCACAATAAAAAAATCATACAAATTAACCTACTTTTAATACACACCCTTTTATCATAAATAATCAATAAAAACCCCATACTAAAAAAAATCAACCCCTACTAATCAACAAAAAAAAATTACATATAGTTTATCCATTTCAACGAACCGGTGACGTCGATCGCGACGTCACCGGCCCCTTACTCGCACTCACCCCTATGATCGAATTCAGCTCGGCCATGGTGACCTGCTTGGCCCTTTCCACGGCCGTCGCGACCTGTTGTTGGTGCTCCTGGGCCAGGAAGGGCAGCACTTGGGCTATGATGGCGTTCAGTCGCTTCGCTATTTCAGTCTGGAAAAACCCAAAAAAAATCAAAACAAAAATCGCCCAAAAAAAAACAAGGCGTGACGTCACGAACGCCTTATACTGGACGCACTATATGCGATAAATTTTTCGTGCAGGTCCGGCTGAATTAATTTTTGCGAACGGACGCGCACGGAAGTCGGGAACAAAAGAAAAACGCGGAGAAAAACAATCGCCGCTCGCCCGCTTATTATTGATTGATTCGGTTCGAGTGGGCGTCGGAAAAGAAACAATTGAGCTATATATCCAACCGGGGGGGAAAAACAATAGAAGATACTGTAATAAAACAACAAAATAACCAACAAACAGCCCGCTAAGATTCCGGGTTAATTTAATAACGCAGTGACGTCACGGCGTTGTTACAGTGAATGCACTGTAGGCGAATTGAGATTCGTCAAAGGGAAAATTGTTGGGGAAAATAACGAGTAACGTGTCTGTTGTTGTTTTTGTGTAGCTTTTCTCGTTGGGAGAAAATGGCATTTCCAAAAGGAAGCTTTAATGATAATCCTGATGGAATTAAAACGGGGAAATCTTCGGATTGGCGAGGGAGGAAAATCGCGAACGATAAGGGTGCTCGTATTTCGCCATAAACGGGGGTCGGGAAAATTTTATTAGACGCTTTATTAGGGGCGGCTTTCCCTTATTTTTCGTATACTCTTGTATTTTTTATTAAACGGCAAGCCAAACGTAATTAATTCGGGGGAAATTTCACCTTTTAATTCGATTCCTTGTTGTTCTCGCCATTTTTACATTTTTTGACAACAACTGTCATTTTTGACAGCTACTGTCATTATTCACAGCAACTGTCATTATTGACAGCAACTGTCATTATTGACAGCAACTGTCATTATTGACAGCAACTGTCATTATAGACAACATTTCACCCTGTATAATTACATTAATGAACCTACTAGATCATTCCCAGCAAATTCGCAACCCACCACCCTGTACAATTCCCGATAAATACGACCCGATAATTAGCAAGTAAACGATCCCCGATCTTCCTAAAACCCCGTCCGATTTTCCCACACCGCCTCTTCCACCCCTAACGATCCCCGCCCCTCCGCCGCCCCCATTTAAGGGTCGCATTTCTGCGGTCGCGCTCCCGATTTCCCGCAAACTCGCCGGATCCAAAGCCTACTCGACGTGCCGCCGTTACTTCAACACACACACACTACCCCTCTTCTTCTACCCTCGCATAATTCTTTATCGATTGAATGGGAAAAGAAAGGAGACAGTGTCGAATTTACGCCGCGCGACGGAGAGGGATGGATGGGCATCGGGACGATTGGAAACGAGACGGGGCGATGATGTGGGAGAGCGGTGACAGAGAGGGCGGTATTGGGAGTCGCGGCGAGAGGGAGCGAGATGGGGAGAGAGCGCACGAGCGGTTCCGAAGCGGAGTCGAAGTGAAAAGGTGGCGGTAAACATGTGAAAAGCGATCTAACCGCAGCGACAAGGCAGTGGCGGAGGGGGTGGGTTTTTTTTTTTTTTGTGGGGAAAAAATAAGTTTGTAGGAAAAAAATTATTGCATTATGGCGTTCATAAAATAGGTATAAACAGTTCGGGGGATGAAGGGGTGAATTTTTAGGGGTTGGTTTTAAAAAAAAAATAAAATATTTTTGATTTTTTTTCTCAAAATCCCCGTCTGTAAATCCCCGCCCCGCAGCATAAACTCAAATTTATATTCATCCAAACGTTTTTAAAGAGTTCCAGTATAATAATAACAGCGATTACGGCACGGCCCCGGCGCGGCCGTCTCGATAATTACCTAATAATTAACGGTTTGAACTTTGCGCGGTTGTTGTTTAACCCGCACCCACTGGGACACGATCGCTCGAAAATTAACCGTTCCTTTCTCTCTGGGCTCGCATTCGCTTAGAAGCCGCCATTATACAGGGCGAACTATTTAAAAAAAACCTTAAAAAAAACGATTTTCTTACCTGTTTGTGCATCTCCACATTAAGGCCATATGACATTTCGTAGTACTGGAACAAAAATGTAACATAAGTTATTTTGTAACGACCGTTCCCACACCTCTATACCGATTAATCGAGTCCCAACTTTATTAAACAACTGTCGTTAGTGTCACTTTTGACAGTTGTGCTTGTTTACGTCGATGTACCATCGATTGCAACTTAAATTCCTACATACACTAATAAATAAAGAGCGGAATATTCATAATTGTTCAGAATCATTTCTAATTTGTTCTGAAGCATTCTAAAAGTGTCTGAACTGTTCTAATTCGTTCTGTACAGTTCTAAATTGTTCTGGACAATTTTAATTCATTCTGAAATATTCAAAATTGTTCAGAATCATTTCTAATTCGTTCTGAAGCATTCTAAAAGTGTTCTGAACAGTTCTAATTCGTTCTGTACAGTTCTAAATTGTTCTGGACAATTTTAATTCATTCTGAAATATTCAAAATTGTTCAGAATCATTTCTAATTTGTTCTGAAGCATTCTAAAAGTGTTCTGAACATTTCTAATTCGTTCTGTACAGTTCTAAATTGTTCTGGACAATTTTAATTCATTCTGAAATATTCAAAATTGTTCAGAATCATTTCTAATTCGTTCTGAAGCATTCTAAAAGTACCCTAAACAGTTCTAATTCATTCTGAAAAGTTCAAAATTGTTCAGAATCAATTCTTATTCCTTCTGAAGCATTCTAAAATTGTTCGGGACAGTTCTAATTCGTTCTGGACAGTTCTACATTGTTCTGGACAGTTTTAGTTCATTCTGAAATATTCAAAATTGTTCAGAATCATTTCTAATTCGTTCTGAAGCATTCTCAAAGTACCCTAAACAGTTCTAATTCGTTCTGGACAGTTCTACATTGTTCTGGATAGTTCTACATTGTTCTGGACAGTTCTACATTGTTCTGGACAGTTTTAGTTCATTCTGAAATATTCAAAATTGTTCAGAATCATTTCTAATTCGTTCTGAAGCATTCTCAAAGTACTCTAAACAGTTCTAATTCGTTCTGGACAGTTCTAAATTGTTCTGGACAGTTTTAATTCATTCTGAAACGTTCAAATTTGTTCACGAAATTTATCGTTATATCAAAGCGAATTTATTAATTTTGCTATAAGACACGTAATATAGAACTACCCTGTATAAAAAAGAGCAGGGGTTAAAGCAGTAAAACCGTAAATAAACGTCTATGTATCGCCTGTGTGTGTGTGTGTGTGTGTATGTGTGTATGACAAGCACCTTGTCGAGCTGGCTGGTAATCGATACAAAACTCCCGTTTTCCCGCTCTTCTCGTCACTCTTCCGCCTCACTCCCGGCGCGCTCCGCCGCCCCGCTCCCCCCCGAAAACCGCCCCGGCCGTCTCGATGACGGGGAGACGTCTCGGGGACGTCCCGACGCCTCCGAGAGGGCGAGGTGACATCGAAACGATCAATTATTGTCGGTGTTGTTAGGTGGATGAGGCTGTTTTTTTGGCGCCATTTTCTCCGGTTGATTTCGAGAAAATTTTTATTAATTACCTGGGCTATTGTGGGTATTCGTGGCCGGCATTTTCGTGTGTTAAGTGCCTTTACCTGGTCAGGTATAAGAGAACATGAATTTCGGTTCGGTCGAGCACAAAAGCCGCCCGAGAGGAGGATAAAAAATAATACAAAACTTGAAAAATAGTCCGGGTAAATTCGCCGTAAAAACAGCCAATATTTTTGACTAATTTCAAACTTGTGAGGTTATGTTGAACGTTCTTTAATCTTCATAGGATATTTTTCACTAAATTCGACATTAATCGAGATAATTCACAAAAATCTAGTGCCCAATTTGACTGCACTAAAAGAAACCGATAAAAAATATTTATCTTTTTTTTTTATCTTATTAGTCTCTTTTTCCATTTCGATAAACATCTCTCGAACACCTTCTGTGATTTATAATAATTTTTACTCATTTCGCGGGTCTTTAAGATGCCCTCGATAATACGCAACGTAAACAAACAACTCCAACTGTCAAAAGTGACGTTTAACGACAGTTATTTAATAGAGGCGGGAACGCATTTCGCGGTATAGAGGTGTAACGCAAAAGTAACAGTTACTCACCATGACGTAGTGCCGTTGCATTTCAGTCTTTTCGCTAGCTAATTTCTCGCATTCTAGTTTTAACCTGCAAATTAAATCATATAAAAATAAATTTCGAACGGCGTCGCCTTGGCAACGGGTTAAAAGTGCATACGATTCGATTGCGTTTAATTTATCGCCCTGCCCCCTCGCTCTGCCGCCCGCCCCCCGGATTTTGTGCGCTGTCTCTGTTTGTTTAATTTTTTTCCTCGTTTCGTTATTCGAATCATGAGGTAATTTACAAAACGGCATAGTGTGCCGTGAATGTAGAGCCGGACAGGGCCGGTTTTAGGTCGAAATTGGGGCCCATTAAAGATGTATGTACTTACGTATGATATTGTGCTTGGAGAAAATTGAATTCCTCTTTTATCCTTTCTAACGTGTCCGCTATGGTGAATTTTATTTGACCGCCTTGGGGTGGCGGACCCTGTAAAAATAAATAAATAATTAAATATAATATTCGAGGAAATTATGTATTAATCACGCGTTGTATTTAATTTCGAAAGAAGTGCAAATTAATTCGCAATTTCAGCGAAAACTTGCGTTTCATCAAGTGTGCTTGTTTGGTAGTTTTTTTCTGCCTACTTGATTTTAATGCGAAAAGCAATATACGCGAAATTGAAGAAATTTAATAAGAAATAAATTGTTTTTTTTTTGCAAACGCAGTTTTCAAGAAGCTTTGATAATATTTTTAACGACCATTTTTCTCAAAATTTCGCGCAAAACAAACACAATATTACCGTCTTAAACATGTCTACGAAATCCCATAAAAATCCTCAATCAAATCGACCCATCCGCACAAAAACTGCATCCATTTATGCACATCTACACCCATAACAAAACTTTACGAATCACCAAACAAAAACTCAAAAATATTTCCAAAATTTCGAAACACACATCACATCTTTATCGACAACGAACAGCGCGAAAAACACCCCCGAAATTCTTAAAAACAGAATTATCGTTGTGGCTACGCATCCGCCCGACCGTGCACTTAACAAAAAATTAATGAGTTAATTAAATAGAAAAAAGTACAAGTACAAGTTCAAGTACAAACCAGCCCGCTCGACGGCCGAACAGAGACTGAAAAACCGCGCTGAAACTGCACGAGAATCCCCTGAAAACGAGCCGATGTTTCTGTTCCGTGTGTTCTGTGTGTTCCGTGTTGTTTTGAGCCATTTGAGCCGGTTAAAGAACCATTGGCGTAGGCGTATTAACTCATAAAAAGGGGTAAAAAATACAATTTTTGTAATAAATAACTCAATAAATTGTTTTGTGTGTTCTGTGTTGTTTTGAGTCATTTGAGCCTCTTAAAGAACCATTGGCGTAGGCGTACTAACTCAAAAAAGGGGTAAAAAAATACCATTTTTGTAACAAATAACTCAATAAATTGTTCTGTGTGTTCTGTGTTGTTTTGAGCCATTTGAGCCTCTTAAAGAACCATTGGCGTAGGCGTACTAACTCAAAAAAGGGGTAAAAAAATACCATTTTTGTAACAAATAACCCAATAAAATGTTCTGTGTGTTCCGTGTTGTTTTGAGCCATTTGAGCCTCTTAAAGAACCATTGGCGTAGGCGTACTAACTCAAAAAAGGGGTAAAAAAAATACCATTTTTGTAACAAATAACCCAATAAAATGTTCTGTGTGTTCTGTGTTGTTTTGAGCCATTTGAGCATCTTAAAGAACCATTGGCGTAGGCGTACTAACTCAAAAAAGGGGTAAAAAAATACCATTTTTGTAACAAATAACCCAATAAAATGTTCTGTGTGTTCTGTGTTGTTTTGAGCCATTTGAGCCTCTTAAAGAACCATTGGCGTAGGCGTACTAACTCAAAAAATGGGTACAAAAATACCATTTTTGTTACAAATAACTCAATAAATTGTTCTGTGTGTTCTGTGTTGTTTTGAGCCATTTGAGCCTCTTAAAGAACCATTGGCGTAGGCGTACTAACTCAAAAAAGGGGTAAAAAAATACCATTTTTGTAACAAATAACCCAATAAAATGTTCTGTGTGTTCTGTGTTGTTTTGAGCCATTTGAGCATCTTAAAGAACCATTGGCGTAGGCGTACTAACTCAAAAAAGGGGTAAAAAAAATACCATTTTTGTTACAAATAACCCAATAAAATGTTCTGTGTGTTCTGTGTTGTTTTGAGCCATTTGAGCCTCTTAAAGAACCATTGGCGTAGGCGTACTAACTCAAAAAATGGGTACAAAAATACCATTTTTTCTAACAAATAACTCAATAAATTGTTCTGTGTGTTCTGTGCTATTTTGAGCCAATTTGAGCCATTAAAAAAATAATTTTCATTGGAACCCGGCCCTGTTCGAATTCCCCGAAATTAAATTTCAATCAAAGTTACTTAAAAACTCCCCGCGCTATTCACCCCAAAAATTATTACACCCTTGTTAAAACACCCCGAGAGCGCATTTACGCAGGGCCGGATTCATCTGAAATTCACCGCTGTAAATATTCTGCAAACACCCTGTATTTATCGCAATAATACCAGATAAGTACAGGGTGATTTACCAAACAAAAACTACCCCTAGAATGGTTGTTTTTGCACGAATACTATACACCTTAACGAAGGGCAATTGTCCGTTTCATCCCCTATATTAGGCCGATTCACCCCCTACAAAACCGCCTAAGGAAATAAATATATAGGTAAAAGTACAAAGAAGCATCCCCCTTAGGGGTTGCCTGTGTGCGAACATAATCAATTTTTTCCCATATGCACCCTTGTAAGGGAAAAACAACCCCAAATCGACACCTATATAGGTACATTTTAATTTTATACACGTTAGCGTATTATTTTCCGGAGGGTGGGAAATTTCGCTCGAACCACCCCTGGCGGAATTCGCGAACGAGATAGCCGGATTAGGGGTAGGAGATTGTTAATTCGTAATTAATTTTTCGTCTTCAAGATGTCGCTTTTTTAGGGGGTGGGTAATTTTCTCGAGGGATTTACCAACCCCCGAAATACCTTTAATTTATCTATGAAAAATCCACCCCATTAGCGTAATTACTGCGTTTTTAAATTTTGTTGTAGTAATTTTTTGTTTGCACCCCTAGGAAACGAGCGAAACAAAAATCAAGGGTGCGTTTTATTCGACTCCTTCCTGTCTCTCTAAGTGGTAAATGCAGTCATATGTAAGGGTGATTTTCGGGGGAAAATGGGGCGAGATCGTCGAGGGGCCTCGATTTGCTATTTAAGAGATTTAATCGGGACAAAATAAGGGTTGTAGATGAATAAATTAGCAGCGAATAAGTTGCCATGAAAGGTTGTTTATTTTTAAACAATTTTGAAGGAACGGTTATTTCTAAAAACGCCCAACTCTATTCCAATGTTATTTTTCCTATCTCGTTAGCCTAATTAACTGTTATTAGAGGTGGAAGTTTCGATAAAGTAACAGTTACTGAATAATATCTGGGCAATTCGGCGTGTTTTAATCAAAGAAAGCTGTGTTATTGTTAATTTTCCGATGCGAAAAATCCGATGAAAACTCCACAAACACTCGCCTACTCGAAACCCTAAACCAATATTTATTCGTATTTTATTTTTCAGTTAAAATAAATAAGAAACTGTTACGAATAAATAACATCAAAGCGGCACAGAAATGTTTATTTTCGATGAAATTTATTAATAATCGAGAATTTTCTTATAAAATTAAACTAAACATAAAAGCTCCAGGTTGTTTTTTAATTAACCATCATCAGAGTTATCAAAACATACTAGATAATAAAACTGTTTACACTTAAATTGATTAATAATTAATAGAAACCACCCTGTATAGGGTAAATTTTAGTGTCACTAAAAAGCAATTTTTATCAGCTTTCCAACGATGTATCACAAGCAAGGGTTGCTATTTACACGTGTTTAGGGGTTGAAAAACGCAACCCTAATAATAATAAAATTCCTCCGCCAGCAGAGCGATAGAAAAAAATAGAAGAAGTCCCTTAATCAGGCCGATTATCGCACACCTATAATTTCTAAGGGGGAAATTTAATCCGAAAAGGGGTGGAAATTCGAAGCGAAACCCACCCTTGAATTGGTACTTGAACGCTCTAAGCACCGAAAACAGCCCTTAATAAGCCACAGGTAAGTTTTCCCAACGCGCCGTAAATATTTGCCTACTGAAGGGGTTGCTAGTTAAACAATTTATTTTAGGGGTGGTTTCTGTTAATCAAATACGTACGTTAAATGTAGCTATATAAGTTTAAATCGCCGATTCTGAATAGAATCCGTCAGTTAAAGATAACATTCGTATCGACGAATCCCACTCCTGAATAAAAAAGGGGTGGAACACCCCCCGAGCATGCAACTCTTTGCGCACAAAACACACGAATCAATAAAAACTGACACTTTTTTTTTGATTCTCTATACACGTCTACGTATTCACGTATGTTATAACTTCGAATATGTACGGGCCTTTTTCCCCGACAGGGGTCGCAACCCTTAGAAGGTATACGACTAATAATAATAACAATTTCGGTGTAATAAATGGGTTAAATATTAAGTAACTACTTCTGTTAATTATACTTTAATTGATTGGTGTTGTGGTGGTATTTTAGGGGTGCGTAAAAAAACTACCCTTATTTTTTTTCGGTACAAAAACGTATTGTAATCGATGATTGTAAAGTAATTGATGATGTATCGGATTAACGGTATAAGATACGAAATATTAAAAGTCGCTACCCCTATTTGGCAGCAACCCTCACCCTTGATGCTCGCATTACTCCGGTCGAATTTGATTTTCTTTCCTCTTTTTTTCCACCCTCTACCCCATCCCGACCGGTAATTTGCATTTAGAACGCTGCGAGCGAAATAACTCCTTTTGCCACCCCCTCTCATCCCCCCGGCCCGCTCTATTTTTTTATTATTATTATTTTCCTTCGTTTCGCACTAGCTCGTTTTTTGTACCTGCATTTTTCCGCTCGCTCTACCGATTTTCGCCAAACGTCACCCTTCAAATGTCAGAACAACCTTCATTTTGACAGATGACAGACCAACTTTAATTTTGACAGATGACAGATAAACATTCTTTTTGACAGATGACAGATAAACGTTCATTTTGACAGATGACAGGTGAACCTTATTTCTGACATAATCCACCCTCTTCCGGATTTATTTTTTAAATTAAAAAAGTATAGTACATTATAGCTTACCCCTAATAGAGAAAAAGTTTAGGGATGGTTAGACATTTTGAACGGAGAATTTCCCTATAATGTACTAACAAATTATCATCCCCCTGACGCTCGCGCCACCCCGTAGGGTTTTGTTGTGTCCCAGTGATTAGTGTAAGGCACATCTGTCGAACATCCCCCTTATACCCCTCGATGTAACCGCCCTTATAATGTAAATAAAAGTCGGCTTTTCTGTCTAATCTCGAAATAAGGGCGCAAAACACATTATGTATTTTCGAGAGTTCGATAATAATTGACATTTACAGCACAATTTTGTACTATTCACAAGTTGGCTGTTGCTGTCAAAAAGTGACAGTTGTGGCAGGAGCGCCAACTTAAATTGCAAAACAAGTAAATAAACCAGCGTACTTGATACATTTTGCAATTAATTTCTCTTTTTGGATTAGAAGCTTATGATAACAAAAACAATTGTCTGATATTTTTTATGCACAGCCAACTATCTGCTTTTGCAAATTTACCTATGAATAAACAACTGTGTAGAAAACAACTAAATAATATAAAATTCCTTCCATATAGAGAGCGAAATAATAAAAAAAAAATAAAAATGAAATTATTCTTTGAGGAACAAAAACCGCACAAACGTGTGATTAGTTTAATAGCCTATAATTTTACCCGGCAGATAAACCATTAGATAAATGAGATGAATTATCGTTGGCCGAGTATCATACATTATACGGGGTGTCCCAGGATTAAACAAAATAACAAATAATAAACAAATTCGTTAGGACGCTGTCAAACGTCTGTCATCTGTCAAAAAATTCAGTTTATATGCCATCTGTCATAAATAATTTTCACCTGTCATCTGTCAAAATTGAGGTTTGGCTGTCATCGGTGAAAATTAAAGTATACCTGTCATCTGTCAAAATTAAAGTTTATCTGTAATGTATCATGAATGACTAGATTTGGAATGGTTTTTGGTGACATTTGGATGTTTTTCGAATTGATTAATATAAGTTGGGACACCCTGTATTATAAATGGTGGCGCGAGAAAAGAAGAAGAAACGTTTCTAGAATTGTATGAAGAAGATTATTGACCTTTCCTTTGCTCCTAACGGTTATTTTTTTTATTATTATTATTCATCAATCCTCCTGTTATACTCTATTATTATTATTATTTATACTTACATTAGATTTATGCGCAAAATTATACGTAGAATTTATTTAATCGAAGCTTCAAATTTACCTCGAACAATCATAACTTTCGGATAACTAACCGATAGATTAAGTTATAGATAACTTTAACTCTTCGTTTGTTGTCGGAGGGCACTCAATTTTACCTTTATTATGTACTAGTTTGAATTAATGTCAAATTATGACATTATTTTGACAGTTGAATTAAATTTTAACAAATGAATAGCCAACTTTACATGGCCATCTGATGCATTTCGTACGAAACAAACCTATTCGAGTAAGTAGGAGAAATTTATTTAATTATCTTAATTAAATTTCTCCAATTATTTCTTAGAAATTTAAAAGTTGGCGTATTATTAACTTGAATAGAAGCCAAAATATCACATCTTTATGTAAAAGTAAATAAAAGTTACCATGGTAACTAACAAAATGAATAGAAGTTTACATGGCCAACTAATGCTTTCGAATCCAAACAAACCAAACTCAACGAGTACTCGATTTGTAGCTAATTAACCAATTACTTAGTTATTATGTGGTTATTAATGCGTTATTTTGTTGCAATTAACAAGCGAAATTCAATTAAAAAACGCTTCCAATACCAAGCACAGCCGCCTCGATGTGATCGAGTATAAACAAAGGAAATAAACTCACCGTGGACGAAGGATGTCTAGTAGGCGCCGGATACATAATCAAATCCTCGAATCACGCTCGAATGTGGCACGAAAACCCGCAGAAACGGCCGTAAAGACGCACAAAAATCGCCATATTTTACCCCCAAACGGAAAACTAACCTCAAACTCGCGGACTTCCTGGACTGGCGGCCGGATCGAGCAGGAAAACGAGCTCTCGCCGGAGTTCTCGCGGTTTTTCCGGGACAATTCGCTGGAAAATCGGCAATGGAGCGCCGCGGTTTTCGATCACATCAACAAACACCGACGCGACAACACACAAACGCCATTTTAAATAAAATAAAAACGCATCTGGCATAGTAGGCCAAAGCTAATGACAGGTGACTTATGGCAAGCCATGTAAAAGAAGAATCGACAAGCGTAAAGGGCCACTTGATTAAATTTTCCGGCGGGGTTCAGTGCGCCATCTATGAGCGTATCTGTTAACTCAAAATACCAATTACAGGTTTCTGTAATAGAGGAAATGTTAATTAATTTCATAATAGTTTCTAAATTGGTTCTAAACGATTCTAGTCAGTTCTAATAATCTCTAACCAGTTCTAAAATGATTCTGGACAGTTTTGAACTCGTTTTAGTCAGTCCTAAAACGATTTTGACTAGTTGCAGTCAGTTCTAATTGGTTCTCAAACGATTCCGGACAGTTCTGAACAAGTTCTGGTCAGTTCTAATCATTTCTAATTAGTTCTAACATTTCTAACGAGTTCTAATCAGTCTAAAATGATTCTTGACACTTCTAAATGGTTCTAAATGATTCCGAACAGTTCTGAAATACTTCTAATCAGTTCTAATCAGTGTCAATCATTTCTAACCAGTTCTAATAGGATTCTGGACAGTTCTGAACTAGTTCTAGTCAGTTCTAATAATTTGTAACTAGTCTAAAATGATTCTGGACACTTCTACATGGTTCTAAATGATTCCGAACAGTTCTGAATTACTTCTAGTCTGTTCTAATCAGTGCCAATCATTTCTAACCAGTTCTAAAATCATTCTGGGCAGTTCTGAACTAGTTCCATCTGAACTAGAATCATTTTACATTTGACTTGAACATTGTGTATTTGAAATTTGTGTGGGATAGGTAAGTAAATGAAATAAAAGGAAATATTTTTTGAATTTTTTATTTAATACATAACAAAAGTCATATAGCTAATAATATAATATAAGTAATTACGCAATTACTCAGCACTCGATAAATCACACGGTTTTTGTAATTGTAAACGCTAGGTATACGAATGTATCGTTGATTTTCCGAAAATCGGTCGAGAAAAATACAATTATGTGAGGAAAAACCGTTTTTATTTTTATTGGAAAACCAACGAAAAATTCGCCATTTTGTTTTAGATATTTTTTTATTATTTTTATTTCGTCAACATCCAAACATTTATTTACCTAAATTTAAGCTAAAATTCCAATTAGTAAATTCTAATAAAAATTAACTAGGACTTTCTTCGAAAAAACGGAAAAAATTACACTAAGAAACATTTAGGCGTTATTATTCTAAATTAATTAAAAAATAAAGAACGGCCTTTTGCGTTTCGGACGTACAGCGAATTTATTGGTGATTTTCAACTCCACTGTTTGGCCGCGATTTTAATCACTAAATCACTTTATTCAGAAGCTTCATCAAAGAAAAAAAAAATACTCATCTATTCCCCTAAAAAAAACTTCTCTTCGAAACGTTCCTTTTTGTACGTAACTTTTCATTTCGTTAAAATAATTTACTTACAAGAATATCAACAGATCAAATACAGTCGAAAATATTTCATCGTCACCTGCGCATTTTTTACAGTATGTATAATTATATTATCATTAATATTTATATATCACATTTTATTATCGAAAACGCGCATTTTTGCAACCAAAATGCGCGTCCTCGATACGTTTTCTTTAAAACAAAACCGAAAAGAAAGAAATGCTCCACAAACAAAAATTCTCATCGAAATAATAAACAAACCTATCATCCCCCGTATACAGGACTTTTCACTGTAACCACCCATTTAGAAGTATTTCGTTATTTTAAATGGGACACCCCGTATATTTTTGCATTTTTAGATTCTACTCGATGAGCTGATTACAACGAGGGGTCACACTTGGTCATTCTAAAATGGTTCTGGACAGTTCTAGTTTATCTTGGACCGTTTCAAATAGTCCTGAATTTGTTCTAAATGATTTTATACTGTTACAAATGATTCTAAGAGCATCCTGAACTGTTTCAAATGGTTCTAGTGAACTCTAAAACGGTTCTAAATGGTTCTCGACAGTTCTGAATTGTTTCAAATGATCCTAGTCGGTTCTAGGTGATTCAGGACAGTTCTGATGCGTTCTGGATAGTTCTAGTTTATCTTGGACCGTTCCAAATAGTCCTGAATTTATTCTAAATGATTTTATACTGTTACAAATGATTCTAAGAGCATCCTGAACTGTTTCAAATGGTTCTAGTGAACTCTAAAACGGTTCTAAATGGTTCTCGACAGTTCTGAATTGGTTCAAATGATCCTAGTCGGTTCTAAAACGGTTCCAGGTGATTCAGGACAGTTCTGATGCGTTCTGGATAGTTTTAGTTTATCTTGGACCGTTCCAAATAGTCCTGAATTTTTTCTGAATAATTTACGAAATACTCTTAAAGAACGGTTACCGTGAAACGCCCTGTATACACCAATTTCCACAACAAATCGACACCACCCCGTATACAAACATACACGCACACCCAAACACGCCTCTTCCTGTCACTTGTCATTTTAATCAACTGTCAACTGTCAATTACCTCCTCTACCCCTTCACCTCTCATAACAAACAAACACAAAAACCAAAACAAACCAATCTTTCACGCACAACAACAAAAAAAAAATCAAAAAAACTCTAATGGATGGCGATGAAACAATCGAGTCGACCGGGCACCACGCCCCTATACGGAATCCTAAACTGTCTGATGACCCGCGCGCACGCGCAACTCAGTCTCGTGTACTCCACCGTGTTGACGTACCGATGCACCGGCTGATCGTCGAGCAGATCGGCGAACGTCTCGCCCTTTAGATTCGTCGTGTCGATGTGAGCGCCCTCGGCGAGCAGCAGGCGAATCAAGTCGACCGGCGCCGGGCCGGGTTTGGTGGCGGCGGCCAGATGCAAGGCGGTGTTGCCGTCGTCGTCGCGTTCGTTCGGATCGGCGCCCACTTTCAACAGCACCTGCGATCAAAAGAGACGGTTGATCAATTGTCGCTTGTCATTAGAGAAGTGTCAAGTGTCATTAGGAAGACGAAAAGGTGATTGGAACCGTCAGGTTTCGTATGTAACGCGTCATGTAACGCTCTTGACATTACTCGAGAACTCGTCAACTATCAACTGTCATTTGTCTTTAGAGGAAACTGTCAAATGTCATTAATATAATCGTCATGTTCCACATGTAACGCGTCATGTAACGCTCGTGACATTACTCGAAAACTCGTCAACTATCAATTGTCATTTGTCTTTAGAGGAAACTGTCAAACGTCATTAATATAATCGTCATGTTCCACATGTAACGCGTCATGTAACGCTCGTGACATTACTCGAAAACTCGTCAACTATCAATTGTCATTTGTCTTTAGAGGAAACTGTCAAACGTCATTAATATAATCGTCATGTTCCACATGTAACGCGTCATGTAACGCTCGTGACATTACTCGAGAACTCGTCAACTATCAACTGTCATTTGTCTTTAGAGGAAACTGTCAAATGTCATTAATATAATCGTCATGTTCCACATGTAACGCGTCATGTAACGCTCGTGACATTACTCGAGAACTCGTCAACTATCAACTGTCATTTGTCTTTAGAGGAAACTGTCAAATGTCATTAATATAATCGTCATGTTCCACATGTAACGCGTCATGTAACGCTCGTGACATTACTCGAGAACTCGTCAACTATCAACTGTCATTTGTCTTTAGAGGAAACTGTCAAACGTCATTAATATAATCGTCATGTTCCAAATGTAACGCGTCATGTAACGCTCGTGACATTACTCAAGAACTCGTCAACTATCAACTGTCATTTGTCTTTAGAGGAAACTGTCAAACGTCATTAATATAATCGTCATGTTCCACATGTAACGCGTCATGTAACGCTCGTGACATTACTCAAGAACTCGTCAACTATCAACTGTCATTTGTCTTTAGAGGAAACTGTCAAACGTCATTAATATAATCGTCATGTTCCACATGTAACGCGTCATGTAACGCTCGTGACATTACTCGAGAACTCGTCAACTATCAACTGTCATTTGTCTTTAGAGGAAACTGTCAAACGTCATTAATATAATCGTCATGTTCCAAATGTAACGCGTCATGTAACGCTCGTGACATTACTCAAGAACTCGTCAACTATCAACTGTCATTTGTCTTTAGAGGAAACTGTCAAATGTCATTAATATAATCGTCATGTTCCACATGTAACGCGTCATGTAACGCTCGTGACATTACTCGAAAACTCGTCAACTATCAATTGTCATTTGTCTTTAGAGGAAACTGTCAAACGTCATTAATATAATCGTCATGTTCCAAATGTAACGCGTCATGTAACGCTCGTGACATTACTCGAAAACTCGTCAACTATCAATTGTCATTTGTCTTTAGAGGAAACTGTCAAACGTCATTAATATAATCGTCATGTTCCACATGTAACGCGTCATGTAACGCTCGTGACATTACTCGAAAACTCGTCAACTATCAACTGTCATTTGTCTTTAGAGGAAACTGTCAAATGTCATTAATATAATCGTCATGTTCCACATGTAACGCGTCATGTAACGCTCGTGACATTACTCGAAAACTCGTCAACTATCAATTGTCATTTGTCTTTAGAGGAAACTGTCAAACGTCATTAATATAATCGTCATGTTCCACATGTAACGCGTCATGTAACGCTCGTGACATTACTCGAAAACTCGTCAACTATCAATTGTCATTTGTCTTTAGAGGAAACTGTCAAACGTCATTAATATAATCGTCATGTTCCACATGTAACGCGTCATGTAACGCTCGTGACATTACTCGAGAACTCGTCAACTATCAACTGTCATTTGTCTTTAGAGGAAACTGTCAAATGTCATTAATATAATCGTCATGTTCCACATGTAACGCGTCATGTAACGCTCGTGACATTACTCGAGAACTCGTCAACTATCAACTGTCATTTGTCTTTAGAGGAAACTGTCAAATGTCATTAATATAATCGTCATGTTCCACATGTAACGCGTCATGTAACGCTCGTGACATTACTCGAGAACTCGTCAACTATCAACTGTCATTTGTCTTTAGAGGAAACTGTCAAACGTCATTAATATAATCGTCATGTTCCAAATGTAACGCGTCATGTAACGCTCGTGACATTACTCAAGAACTCGTCAACTATCAACTGTCATTTGTCTTTAGAGGAAACTGTCAAACGTCATTAATATAATCGTCATGTTCCACATGTAACGCGTCATGTAACGCTCGTGACATTACTCAAGAACTCGTCAACTATCAACTGTCATTTGTCTTTAGAGGAAACTGTCAAACGTCATTAATATAATCGTCATGTTCCACATGTAACGCGTCATGTAACGCTCGTGACATTACTCGAGAACTCGTCAACTATCAACTGTCATTTGTCTTTAGAGGAAACTGTCAAACGTCATTAATATAATCGTCATGTTCCAAATGTAACGCGTCATGTAACGCTCGTGACATTACTCAAGAACTCGTCAACTATCAACTGTCATTTGTCTTTAGAGGAAACTGTCAAATGTCATTAATATAATCGTCATGTTCCACATGTAACGCGTCATGTAACGCTCGTGACATTACTCGAAAACTCGTCAACTATCAATTGTCATTTGTCTTTAGAGGAAACTGTCAAACGTCATTAATATAATCGTCATGTTCCAAATGTAACGCGTCATGTAACGCCTATTTTCAGCGCATTTTAACCCACAAAACAGTACAATAAAGCTACAAAATAAACAATTTCTGTATTAACTCTAATTAACTCACCCTAGCCAAATGCGTAGAAGGAAACTCGCAGGCGGGATATCGCCCAAACAGTGCGGTATCCTTACAACAAGCCAAATGCAACACTGTCCTGCCCCCTTTGGCTTTCGCCTTCAATTTCACCAAATCGTAGACGGCCTGGTAGATGTCTTGCGTCATCCGATCTTCGGCGGCGTATTGATCGAGTAGCCTGGTCAAAAGGCACGCTAGATGCAACGTGATGAACATAACTCGCGTCAAATAATCGGATTCAGATTTGGATTTCCATAATTTAGCGACCGTTTCCGAACCTGAAAAAACCCAATTTAGAGCCTTTAAACGCCAAAAAAATCAAGCAAACTCACCGGATTCCACCTCTTTCACGGCCTTCTTGAACACCCTGAGTATCTCGCGGGCGTCCACGGAGGGCACCACCAGCGCCCGGGCGCCCCGGTGCTTCCCCTCCTCGCACATCATGAAGGAGAACAGCTCGGTGAAGCCGTAAAGGCTGCTCTGCGTCATGGGGTTGAGCCTTTCGAGCACTTTTTGTTGCATGTCCAAGGCGTAGTTCCACAATTCGATGCACCGGTCGAATTTGCCGGCGTCCGCGTACACGGCGCCCCTGTAAAATTATACATTTTTAAATGGGACACCCTGTATTAAGAATCTACTCGTCGAGGCGAGTTCAACGAGTGGTCACACTCGGTATGTGTCTGTGATATTAAAGGATCTACAGCCAATTGAAAAAGTGGGTATACTACGAGGGTAGGTCGAAAAGTGGTATAGCAAAAATTACCTGTATCTAATAAAATAACTAGTATCCGGATGAGCGGGTCCCAAAATCCTCTCTCTAATCACCAAGGCTTGCATTCTCATTCTATCCGGATCTGCCAGCAAATCGTCCAAACCGTCCAAATCGTCTATTTCAGTCACGTTATCGTAGGCGGCTATTTTCTGCGCGCGCGGCTTCGGTATCGCCTCGCCCACGCCATCTCGATAATACCTAAACAAAAAAAAAAGAAGATAAAAATTATCGCAGCCTACTCTAATCAACTCAAACCTAACGCTGACCTTAAAAAAACCTTTTTTAATACACAAACTCTTTTCTATCTAACAATCTAGCACTCTCTGTACACGAAGTCGATTACGTCATTAATTTCTTACCTTTCCATTAAGGCCCGCCTCCATAAATCAATGGCGCCGATCATGTCGCGTTTCCGGTCGACCCGAGTCGCCCCCAACAATTCCAGGGCGTCGATTCGTTCCCTCCGGGACACCAAATCCGGGATTTCTATCAGATACTCCACGACCTCCTTGTGACCCGTCACAGCCGCCGCCATCAAAGGCGTCATACCTGCCAGAAAAATAGCCTAAATTTTAAGCCTAACTCTATTCGAAGCCTTTGGCTACACTAAGGCTCGATTGCAATCAAAATGTAGCCTAACGGTATCTAAGTTTGTGCATGGACTCGGAGCCTTAGATAAGCTTCTAAGGCTTCTCTCTTTTTTCAAGGCCACAAAGCGCCACTTACCGTAGGAATCGACGTCCATTTTGGCGCCGTGTTCGAGCAACATCTTCAAGGCTTCCAGGCTGCCGGATTCGGCGCAATCGTGCAAGGCCGTGTTGCCTTTGACGCTCTTCTTGTTCACGTCGGCGTTAAGGCCCAAAAGGTATTTGGCTATTTTCAGGTGACCTTTGTAGCAGGCTATCATCAGGCACGTGTGGCCGTGTCTGAAACACGTACAAATTGCAGCGTTAATTTTCGGTCCAGGACCTTATTCTGAGGCTACTTTTTTTATTCTAAGGCTACTTTTTTTATTCCAAGACTACTTTTTTATTCCAAAGCAATTTTTTATTCTAAAGCTACTTTTTTATTCCAAAGCAATTTTTTATTCTAAGGCCACTTTTTTATTCTCAGGGTACATTTTTATTCTCAGGGTACTTTTTATTCTAATGCTACATTTTAATTCTAAGGCTACTTTTTTATTCTAAGGCTACTTTTTTACTCTAAGGCTACTTCTTTTATTCTAAGGCTACTTTTTTAATTTAAGGCTACTTTTTTACTCTAAGGCTACTTTTTTATTCTAATGCTACACTATCCATTCTAAGGCTCCTTCATTACTGACCTATTGGCCACTTCGATGTCGGCGCCATGTTGAACTAGGTATTGGACGATGTCCAGGTGGCCATCGAAGCAGGCCGCCCTCAGTGGCGTAGAATTGGTGCGGGTGGTGGTGTTGACCTTGGCGCCGTGATCGATCAGCAATTTGACTATGGCTAGGTGGCCGGCGGCGGCGGCGCACCACAGCGGCGGCGCCCCCTCTATCGTCTCGCCGTCGAACATTACTGAAAATTTTTTTGGTATTTTTTTTTTGTCGTTTTTTTTGAGTATTTTTTGGTCTCTTACCGGATCCGGGTTGTTCCAAATCGGCCTGACACTTTTCTATGAGGTATTCAGCCACATCGTAGTGGCCGTTGCGACAGGCTATGACCAAAGGGGTGGCGCCCCTCGTCTTGGCCCCCACCAACATGGACACCTCGTATTTGCTTTTGTTGCACTGCAAATAACTCTGCAAAAAAATTAAAAAAAAATTAAAAAATTAAAAAATTTATAAATTTATAAATTAAAAAATTTTAAAAAAATTGAAATTAAAAATTTTAAAATTTAAAAAATTAAAAAATTAATAAATTTATAAATTAAAAAATTAAAAAAAAAATTTGAAATTAAAAATTTTAAAATTTAAAAAATTAAAAAATTAAAAAATTAAAAAAAATATTTTTTTATCAAGCCTTTTTATCATGCCCCTGTATAAAATTAAATAATTAATAGAAAAATCATTGCGAGACGCAAACAAAAAATTACCATTTATTAAATACCGGTTGAATAAACAAGATAATTTGCTTGGGAAAAATATTTGAAATTTTTCTGCGGTTTTTAAGATAAAAATTTGATGTTTGTTTTGTAAAAAAGCTGCAGGTGAAATTAATGATAAAACAATTGATACAACATAATAGATAAATCAGGATAAAAAAAACACACACGTAATTGTTGTGCAAGGATAAACAGAATTTTTGATTAATTTTCCGGGAAAATCCGTTCAAAAATAAATTATATTTTTAATCGAAAAAAAAAATTTTGATATATGCAAAGTTTAATTTCTTTTAGATAATGGTACTTACTCTACTCTAAATCTACTCCCTAATATTAACTTACAGCATATACAGGGTGATTCCATTTTAAAAACATTTCGATTGGCAAATGAATATGAGAATGATTCGGCAGAACTGTACTGCTCTATTTAGCAATGCAAATTTTATTACATTACAAATTAAATTGTAATGAGAAATAAAAAAAATATGTCGGACGTTTTTTCACGACTTTTTTCCTCTCTTTTCGCAGGCTTTAACTGCTGTGTAATAGTGTAATAGTTCATATAAAATAATTAGAATGCGTATTGTGGACTTTGGACCGAATGGTATGATTCCTGGGTTTTTAATATTGTATCTAATACGCAATGAGTGTGTACTATCGAGATCAACATAATACCCCGTTAGTTAAATAATGTTTTACTATGTAGTAGTATATTAGATTAGAAATGGGAAAAACAATATGCAATTTTCTGCAGTATTGCATGTGACGTTTTACCGAGAAAATTTATTGCTTAAATTACGCACCTAGTTTAGTTTAAATAACCAATTAAACGAGTTATGTTTCTGTACAGTTTGTGTATAAATTTTACTAATGCAAAACATCATATTTTCTTGTAAAATTCCGTTGGAAAATTAAAAGTAGTTTCTCAGGATCGTCCGGATTTCTATTTTTAAACAGGTTTTCCGTGGAAAACTCGCGTAAACACGAAAATAAACATTGCGTATTCGCGTGTATTTTTAAATATATCCCGGTCAGTTTTGTAAACACTCTGTGTGAACTATAAATCGTCATTTTCACAAAGAATTCGAATATACAGGGCATCTCACGGGTACTTCGTTATTTTAAATGGGACACCCTGTATATTTTTGCATTCTACTCGATGCGCCGATTCCAACGAGGGGTCACACTTGATATCTTGGTCTCGTAATAAAGGCTACACAGCCACTCAAAAAATCACAAAATTTTGAATTTGGGTGGCTCTAACATGCTCTAACTCCAGAACGCATTAGAACTGTCCTGAATCATCTAGAACCGTTTTAGAAATGACTAGAACCTTTTGAAACAGTTCAGGATGCTCTTAGAACCATTTAAAACAGTATAAAATCATTTAGAACAAATTCTGGACTATTTGGAACGGTCCAGGACAAACTAGAACTATCCAGAACCATTTTAGAATGACTATTTAGAACCTTTAATCTGTATAGGCTTTATTATGAGACCAAGATATCAAGTGTGACCCCTCTTTGTAATCAGCTCATCGAGTAGAATCCAAAAATGCAAAAATATACAGGTTGTCCCATTTAAAATTACGAAGATTCGGTCAACTTTTGGTATAAAAGAAAGTCTGTAAAAATGTCTGTTGCTCTGTGAAACGTCCTGTATAGAAATTTTCGTCTCTACCACCCTGTATATTTTATTGAATACTATAACAAACTATAATTGTTTTTCCTTATACTATAGTTTTATAGAATGAGTCATAATATACCCGAATTTTCCTGCTTTAATCGATTCACAAGCGAATAATAATGACTGTTATTATTGCACTAATTACTCGTATACGTTTACGTAAAAGTAAAAAAATGTAATTTCCTTGTTCTATGTATACATCTAGTAGGCATTTTACGCTTGTGTAATGTGCGTAATTTATCGAGAGAAACGATCACGGATTTTCTTCCTGCATTCCCATAACCGTCGCCGACCGTGATTCAAATCCATTATATATCCAAGATTTTATTACGATATGTATTTGTTTTATTTTATTTTATTTATTGTTCGTCATCGTTGCAAAATCTCCTCTTTAATTGTTCTTTTATTGTAAACCCGATTTGGTATTTCGCCATTTTGCGATCGAATAATTTGAATTTCACAGCCAACTATAATATAACTTACTCTCTTATAATGAGCTATTTATCTGTCACCCCCGTACACGTATATAAACAATTTTTGAACCTACAATAACCTCATAATAAGAATTTGCATAACATCCTTGAAATGGATCAAATTTTCGATAGTATTTCGGTGAATGGATTTATAATTTTCAACCTTTACTCTGCCAGATTTTAAAGTTTGTTTACGTTACGTAATTTACGGTGTAGAAAGAAAAAAACATTAATTATAAATTACGAAAAAAAAGTAATAAAATAACACCGATTTTACCTTGGCAATTATTTTGGTGCGAAAATTTATTGGAAAGTAGATTGAATCGGCGCAATTTGCGATTACACTCAATAAAAAAAATAGGCGCAATTGACTGTTTTTCTTCAAATTCCAAAAAAATCATTTAGTAGGCGCAATTGACATATTTCTTATCAATTCGACTCGTTTTTAGCCTCAATAAAATAGGCGCAATTGACTATTTCCTTCAAATTCCAAAAAAATCGCCTATACTAGGCGCAATTGACGTTTCTCATCAATTCGACTTGATTTTTCCCTCAATACAAAAATAGGCGCAATTGATTGTTTCCTTCAATTTCCACAAAAATCGCCTAATAGGTGCAATTGACATATTTCTTATCAATTCGACTCGTTTTTAGCCTCAATAAAATAGGCGCAATTGGACTATTTCTTTCAAATTAAAAAAAAAATCCTCTAGTAGGCGCAACTGACATATTTCTTATCAATTCGACTCGTTTCTAGCCTCATTAAAATAGGGGCAATTGACAATTTCCTTCAAATTAAAAAAAATCATCTAGTAAGCGCAATTGACATTTCTCATCAATTCGACTTGATTTTTCCCTCAATACACAAATAGGCGCAATACTGTTTTTCTTCAAATTCCAAAAAAATCATCTAGTAGGCGCAATTGACATATTTCTTATCAATTCGACTCGTTTCTAGCCTCAATAAAATAGGCGCAATTGACCATTTCTTTCAAATTAAAAAAAAAAATCATCTAGTAGGCGCAATTGACATATTTCTCATCAATTCGACTCGTTTATAGCCTCAATAAAATTAGGCTCAATTGACTATTTCCTTCAATTTCCACAAAAATCGCCTACTAGGTGCAATTGACACATTTCTCATCAATTCGACTTGATTTTTTCCACAATACAAAAATAGGCGCAATTGACAGTTTCCTTCAAATGCCAAAAAATCGCCTACCAGGCGCAATTGACGCATTTCCCGTCAATTCGACCAGTTTTCGAGCAGGAAACGCGATTTTCGAATTACCATTTAATCGACTTTACATTACTGACCTTAAATAACTCGAGAATTAGCTTTCTCAAGCGTACTCGCAGATACCTCAGCATAAAACCGACTAAATATTCCACCACAAGCACCAAACAAACACCGAATAAACCGCCTACTAGATACGGTCCTTACGAAATAAAATAAAATCTAAGCAATCCGAATTTCCAGCGATAACTCGATCGCGAAAATATTCCGGTGCGAAAAAACTGCCGTTAGACCGACGACTGAGCAATAGAAAGAGAAAGAGAAAGAAAGTTTTACTTAAGACCGAGCAAGAGCGAGAGAAAGTTTCACTTTGCGAAAGAGCGAGCGTGACAGACGAATTTACTCGCGTACGAGAAAAAGAGAGATAAAAATAGAGCACTTATGGCCGATGTAACGAGAGCGAGCGAGAGAAAAAAGGTTTCACTTACGACTCGTTTGCGGTAAGAATCGACTGTTTCGTGTTCTGTGCCGCATTTACGGTCTTATGGGCACATACAGAGTGATCAAATTTAATAAATCGAGTAATAATAGAAATAAAATTATTGCAAAAGTAAATTTGAAGTATTTATTTTATACAGGGTGACTTATTATTATGTAGCAAATGTAATTTACTTTAAATATAGAGGATATTAAAGGAATTATTCGAATTTGTTGCGTTTTATTTGACCGCCCTGTAGGAGAGAATCGGTAACTAGATATCTAATCGGTAAACACGCTCACTTCGATTTCACTTGGTTTATTCGCTTCCTTGTTTTAGATTTTTTTTTGAGACACCCGGTAAGATTTCAAATCGTGCAAGAAGAATTATTACACTAAATTTTTTAATTGATTCGGTTTTTCCTCTATTATTAACAAACAATACATAATAAATTGTTATCTTCTGTTAAAATAAATTCGCTTCCTTTTACCGGGGGATTCCACAAAAATTCCCATTCCAAAAAAACCAATACCAATAAAAATTTACTCGGCAATTAATTAAAGAATAAAAAATAAAATTAATTCCGTAATCTCGCGAAAATCTTTGTCTCATACTCGTTAATACTTTGTCTTCTCTTTTTGTAAAAGGTTTATTTCGTCTACTCGACAAAGCCCAACCTTGGATCTTTTTATGTCTGCTAAATCTTGCACACAAAGCGCCTACTGCGATTTTCTCGACAGACTACAATTCGAAATTATTCATATACAGGGTGAGAATTAAAAAAATAGGCGCAATTGACCGTTTCCTGTCCATAAAAAAATCGCCTACTAGGCTCAATTGACTATTGATTTTTTAGAAACTGTTGATTCGCCCCGGTATTTGCGTAAATTAATACGAGGGTGGTACGATTATTTAATGCGAATTTTAAGCGATTGGTACACGAAAGAGAGCAAATAAATAATTTCAAGATCGTAACCTTTGAAGATGGCGCAATTTTCGCGCATTTGGCTCGTAAATTTCGATTTTTTTTTCGATTTCGAAACGTTTTTCGCTCGCCCGATCGAACTTGGCCGAGTTTTATTTATTTATTTATTGAATATCGGCAGAATTCGTTTATTTATTCGAATTTTTAAGGTATTCACGCCAGTTTAGATGAGCCGATTAATCGATTAATCGAATTGCAATGTTACTAATCGAGAAATTAGTAGTAACTGAAAGACTGGCGAATTAGTAATAGTAAATGTTTTCAATTGATGTAATTTTACTAACGTAATTGATAAGTATGTTATCAATAAGTAAGTTATCTTTCTAGAAAATATGTGGTTTGAATATTATTTATCGTGGAAATTAACCTTTCTGAAAAAAAAGAAAAAGAAAACGAGAGAAGAAAAAATAAAGAATTAAAAATTTGAAGAAAAAAAAATTTTCCAAAATTTTCAAAAATCAAAAATTATAATTTAACCTTTTTTTGAAAAAAATTCACTTTTAACAAATTTTGGCATTTTTTTTTCAATTTTTTCAGTACAACATATTGACTTCCCCTCGTAAAAAAATCGCGAAAATTTTAAGAAAAAAAAATTTTTTTTAAAATGTTCCAAAATTTTCAAAAATCAAAAATTATAATTTAACCTTTTTTTTGAAAAAAATTCACTTTTAACAAATTTTGGCATTTTTTTTTCAATTTTTTCAGTACAACATATTGACTTCCCCTCGTAAAAAAATCGCGAAAATTTCGCATAACCGATCTTCAAAAATAACCATCACAAACAACAAAATTTAACCAAATCGATTCGCTAACCAAATAACCGATTATATCACAAAAAAACATCGCTAAATACATCGAAAATAACCCCAACATTACGCCACAAAACATCCCAGGGCATTCAAAGTCATTGTCCCTATGCCTTACTAACTCACTAAAAAACCAAACAGCAATTTACCTTCAACTTGCTCAAGTTTCCATCCCTCGCCGCGTAATAAACGATACTTTTGCTATCCATTTCCCAGCGCGCTTTTCACTCGAGATTTCCCTAAAGTTTTCCGTTCACAAAACGTCCATTTTATCTCGCTAAAAACGCAACAATGTCAACCGATCAAACGCGATTCCAGCACTGTCGCAGCTGATTCGATTCCGCTCTTTGTATGACGTTCCGCTCGCCCTGTCTCTTTCTCGCCTAACGCCTGTAAACGGACGTTAGACGGAGACGACGCGATTCGCCGCTGATTGGCCGGACGCTGTTTGGCAGGAAGAGGCTGTTAAATGACAAGTCTTCTTTTTTTAGGAGATAAATTTTTTAATTGGGAAGCGCGAGATATGGTGGCGCGGCCCTGGCGGATTAAATTGAACTTGCCTATGTGAGGAAATTTTTTTTATTTTTTATTTAAATCGTTGATTTTAAATGTCCTATTGTGTCTTATTCTGTGTTTTTAAGATATTACGTGATTTTTGTTGTAACAAAGTGGCTTGAATTAAGCAGAAACGTAATCTGTCTTAGATTTTTACCCTACATAGAACTGCCATATTGACAATTTCTAGCGCCACCTATAGTCGCTCGCGCTTCGCAATTTTGCAAACGATCAAAAAAATTCCTATTATATTTTCCAAATATATCTGTATAATTATAAAAAAGATTTCTAAATGCTTTTGTCATAGACAAAATATAATATATTTCTTTCTCTATGGCTTTTGTATTGTTAAAAAATGACAAAATTGATATATATTTTTTTAATTGACATGACATATGTCATTTAACCCAACCTCAAAATTAACTGTTAGTTTCGAAATTTTTGGATGTAAAAATCGAGTAATTTACATTAAAGAAAACCCACAAAATAGATAAAATATTTATTTACATTAAAAGACGATAACTTCTAAAATTTCCAGTGCAATTATAGTGCAAAAATCGAGCAATAGAAAGGCACAAAACAGCACATTTAGCTTAAAACACACCGATCCGAACTCCGGCCTGGATTCTGCGGGTAATTCAGCGACAAAGAAATCGCCCTGGCCAATTCCTCGTCCTCGTCGAGTTGGCTTTGCCGGACATTTGCGTTCACATTACTTATCGAATTTTCACCGCCCTTCATCGAATTTTCCTTTCCATTAACAACGTTGGCTCTGCTGGCCCCAGGACATCTATGATCGGAAGGCAGGCGGTGCTTCAAACAGTAATTTCTGAGGCACTGTTGACAGATGACGGGGACTATCTCCTTCGTTTTACACCTGTCAAAGTGACATTTGTTGGTGAAGATTTTCCGGCGCTTCTGGGCCGGATCCGATTGGCAGTCGTTGTCTATGTGAAGGCCTGAAGTAAAAGTAATTAGAATTTTTCCTAAATAATTACGATTAATTACTCACCGACTACATAATCTGGTAATTCGCCTTTCTTAACCGGTACAGGTTTGTCACACAACGGGCAAACCGGAACAAGGTTGTCAAACCTGTAAACCTCACGACAATTGTGCGAAGAGTAATCGAAGTGTGCTGGGCAAAAGAAACAACCGCAGGCTTTACATTTGACAGGTAGAAAGTCCAATTTTCGACAATCTGGTTTTGAACAGTGTTGTCCTAAATGTGGCAATTCCATTTTGTTTTGCTAAATTTTCACTAATTTCTTGATCGTCATTCACTATTTTTTTTTTGAGTTTTTCTGGTCAATTTTTTGTTTTGATTTTTGGTTTGTTTTGGTATAAATTTTCACTGATTTGAGATTTCTTGCTGAAATAAAAACTCACTAGCAAGGCAAACTGAGATGCGAATGAACTGGTGACTAATTTAATTACATTTATACCCTTTTTTGTGTAATTTAGAACTATCTAGAATCTCCAATATGTGAATTATAAATTATAATAGAAAACAATGAATTTGCAATGACTAATAAAAATTTAGACAGCTGACAGTGACAGTTGAGTAGAAAAGAAAGTTTGCGGACTTTTACTTTACAAGTTAACGGCAAATTTTGAGTAAAATAATTTACTAATTCTTCAGAAAATAATATTAATAACAACGTAAACGATTCAGGACACAACAAATTACTAATACAAAACACAAACATTCTATAATAATCAATTTATTCATAAATCATAATACACACAAGCACCAACAGATGGCGCTGACGTTCGAAACTCAGTTATAAATTTTGATAATTTCGCTAGAATTATCCGAAAATGTAGCCAAAATATCCACGTATATCCGTTGTCTGGACGTGTAGAAACTCTGGCAACCGGCCCCGACGTTCCAGCCGTCAGCCAACTTGTGTTTATCGTTGTAAAGTTGCGCATAGGCTTCGTATCTTTGATAGGCATCGACATTGTTGGGGTACAAAACCCAGGCTTCTTTTATGGTTTCCACGGCATCCACTGCGTATTGGATATTGGGAACGTTGCTGGTATCGATGGAAAACTGAGGAAAAACAAAGGTATATTCGTAATTTTATGTCATGCTCCTGTGTACTTGAGTGTATGCAACACACATTACACTGTCATAAACTGTCTATATACAAACGCCTGTATTTTCGTTATTTATGCACATTTCTTTACAAAAATGCATCATTGCCTAGATGAAAGTTCAGTTTAGCAGATGCCAATCATATTATACCTGAAAATTCAGGGAAAATTGAGTAAAATCATGCTGAAATTGGGCGTTCCCCTATTGAAATCCTCTTATATATTTGGTGCCTTGTACTTTGTAGAATGTTCAGGTACTCGTTTAGGGATAAAATAAAGTTGCGTTAGTATTATTAACAATTAACTTACCTCTGGTAGCTCTGCTGCGTAAGCACAAGCCACAAATGTGCAGAACAATACAATTTTCATATACATTTTTATGTTCGAATTAGACAAATCTACTAATAATATCTCTATATTTCTGCTCATATTTATATGCACGTTTTATCTTAGTAGTAATAATCGTTTTTTTTTCAATTAATCGATTATTTTCACAGAATTTACACTTGTTCACAATTTCCAGAAATCATACAACAAAACAGAAATCTTATCTGATGCATTTACCTGTATAAAAATCAAAAGTGTTATTAACTACATGATTAACTGTTTGCGAAACTTTATTACGTATTAATCCGAAATATACAAAACATTAACTAAAACGTTAACATACAAAAAAAAACCTCATTCGTATATAAAAAAAGTAAAATTGAGCATACGATTACTGGTACAAATGGTAAATAGATTCACCCGGATGAAACGTCTTAACGCCCCTATCATAAGCCTTATAATGATAATGTTTCACTCCGGACGTCCTTCGTACAGTCAGCAATCCAGTAATATCCTGCGACAACCCAGTCTTCAAAGAGGCCACTTCTACGTGCACATCAGCCACATACTGCAGATTGTTCGATAAAATCTCATCACTTTTAGTCGAAACATGGTTATTGAACACCACCCTGACATCACAATCACTCGTGAGGTTCATACAGTAATGCGTAAAGGATACAGTATTTTTAATATCCACCCCCAAATCATGCAGATGGCTCAAATCATCTATTATTAAATAAACCAGTTTGTTTTCGAACTTCAAGCACCGCAAGCTATCTCGAATGTCATCGTACAACTGCCTCACGATACCCTCCGAATTCCCCTGCAAATATTTATCTTCCTCCTCAATGTTATCCACTAATTCCCTAATCGGTTGTATTATCCTAATGGAATCATCTTCGACTCCTTTGGATAAATCGTAACCCAGCTTCTTCCCGATGAGCTGGTAGTGATCGATCGTGTTGTGGAAATTCACCAAACACAGCCGGTTCTTCTCGTGTATTATCTGCTTCATGAGATGAGTGATGATGAAATTCGAGTCGGCATTGGAAGCTTCTTTGATCGATACAATCCGGTCTTCCTTGCTCACTTGTAGCGCACTTAACACTGCGTTCGAAGCCACGGGGTCCCCCAGAGAAATCATCGTATATCTACAATAAATATTAATGTAATAATTGATTGGTTTCGATGGGAAGTAGGATATGAATTCGACCTTGTTATGAAATAAATGTATTTCCACGTAAATGTGTTAGCTTAAAAAATTAAATATAATTTAGTGTGTAGTTAAACTCTGTTGGGAGCGTCACGGTTTTATTTTTAACCGGGCCTTTTACTTGTGTACGTAAATTCGTCGGTCATTGAATGTAATTAGTGGGTTATTCAGCGTTTTGTGAATTATGGTAATTATGTTAATTAATTGATTAATTAAAACTGAAGTGTGTAGACGAATAAAAGGTTGTGGATTTGTTGTGAACGGTGGTGATTTTCGAAAAAAATAATTAGACGGTGAGTCCAAGGTTAGTGCGAATATTTCGAATTGGCAAGATGATTAGTTTAAAAAAAGGTATTTGAGTTAGGTCAGTTATATGGTTGTATTTTAGGTACTTTGAACTATTTAAATATTAATTATGTAACCCAAAAATTAGTGTAAATATTGTACAAACGACAAAGTTAAATAACCCAATTAATTTGCATATATCATAAATGTATAAATTAACATAAATACTCACTTAAAAATCGTCCAAAAAAGAAATATATTTTTCCCGATATTTCCAAAAATTTGCTGCGCACAATCTACGTAAACGTCACGTCGTCATTCCCACGATTTCAACAACTTTCAATATTACAAGGATTAATGATATTTCGACCTTGATTACGTTAAACCAGCATCGGATCATCAACTATCATGAATCAACCACACGATAAAGGTTTATCAAACGGTTTTCACGTTTAGAACTCGATCAAGACAGTCACCTGGTGATGTGCTGAAAGTCTCGAAACGCTCGCATTTACTTCCTGGACGTTCGAACGGCAGCCCCAGCTCTTCCAAATCGCCTGAAAGGTAAGAGAATCTCGCGAAATTGGTCGCTTTAAATTCAAGAGTGAACTTAACCTCAAAAAAGCAGTTGGTGTCACTAATGTCAAAGTCATACTAATGTCAAATTGTGTAATCTTTTCTTCTTTTTTTTAATTGTTATTGACTAATGGTGTTTTGTAATATGCGATTAGATTTGTTTGGTAATTTTTATTAACAAATTGATAAAAGCTGTATTATTTTAATGGAAACGACGAATGCATTAAAAAAACACAGTAGGCGTCACGTCACTAATGTCAAATAATTTCTTCTTTTTTTACAAAATTTTTGTGTCAATGTCAAATGGTGTTTTGAATTATGGTTTAGAATAATTTTGTTAATTTCTCATTAAAAATGGATAAAAGCTCTATTATTTCAATGGAAACGACTAATAAAAGAGCTCGAATAATGCAAAAATTCAGTTTCTTTCAAACAATAATTATGCACAATAAATTTCATTAATAACAATCTCTCCTATCTAAAGTGTTAAACATGGTAAGTAAATAAATCAAATTTTTGTATTAACACTATATGAAATTATCAATTACTTAGAATTCGAGATCTAAGCACAGATAAATTTCGTCTGAGTATAATTTATCTTTCACAATTACCCCAAAAACTTCCAAGAAAACACAAACAGTTCGATGAATATACTTCAATTAAAATTAATCTAATCACAAAGCTAATTACACTTATAAATAATTGATAACATTGTTACATCGAATTTTTACAAACTTACGTAATTTTTATCAAATTTTTACGCAAACTAATTAATTCATGAACAGCCAACCAAGATCCAAAGAATGCCCAGCGACAAGCTATCTAGATGGTACTTCGGGGGCCTAGCCTCAGCTGGAGCGGCCTGCTGCACTCACCCCCTCGACCTCATCAAAGTCCACCTACAAACCCACCAAAGCGGCAAGCTATCCGTCATCGAACTCACCACCGACATAGTCA
The DNA here is from genome assembly GCA_917563865.1 of Phyllotreta cruciferae. NCBI lineage: Eukaryota > Metazoa > Arthropoda > Insecta > Coleoptera > Chrysomelidae > Phyllotreta > Phyllotreta cruciferae. Next base: position 3,215,277 of record OU830620.1, on the reverse strand, counting down.
GAAAACAAGGTAAAAAAACCACCCCAAAACCACCCCTATTATACCACTAACACTCGCTATTTCATCCGCAGGAGTCACAGCTTTGTACAACGGTCTATCAGCTTCGGTACTGAGACAGCTAACGTATTCACTGGTGAGATTCGGGGCCTACGAAACAGCCAAACACAACATGAAAAGCGACTCGTTCCTAACCAAAGTAGCCATCGCGGGCAGCTCCGGAGCCGTGGGAGGCCTCGTGGGAACCCCAGCCGATATGATCAACGTTAGAATGCAGAACGATATCAAATTGCCTAAAGAGAATCGAAGGAAGTAAGTCTACCGTTGTGGCCTCCTTCGATACACTAAACAGTATATTAATGTTTCGTTTAGCTACAAACACGCTTTGGACGGTTTGCTAAGGGTGTATAGAGAAGAAGGGGTGACTAAATTGTTCTCGGGGGCGAGTACGGCCACTGGTAGAGCTGTATTCATGACAATAGGACAAATAGCCTTCTACGATCAAGCTAAATACTTGCTATTAACCAGCGGTTACTTCGATGATAACGCCAAAACCCACTTCTTAGCCAGTCTAGCAGCAGTAAGTATTTACTGGTGCAATTGTCTCCACCTTGAATGCACAGTCGTAACATTATCTATGCATACGGTACGTTCAAACTTAATCCCAAGTGACGTCACAACAATATTATCTTGAGCGCACTATATGTATGCATATAGTACGTTCAATTAGACTGATGTGCGATCGTGGTGGACACCATATGGTGTATCTAGCATTTAAATTGGACGAATTGAACTGAATTTTGTGTTGTATTTTTAGGGGGCCATAGCGACGACTCTGACGCAGCCCCTGGACGTGTTGAAGACTCGGGCGATGAATGCCAAACCTGGGGAATTTAAGAATTTGTTGGCTGTGGTGGTGTATACGGCGCAAACGGGGCCGCTGGGGTTCTTTAAGGGGTACGTTCCGGCGTTCGTGAGGCTGGCGCCGCAGACGATTCTGACGTTTATGTTCCTCGAGCAGTTGAGGCTCAATTTCGGGTACTATCCGGAGTTGGCTCAATGAGTACGATGGTTTGAGATTGAGGGAATTCGTACTTTTCGGCCGGGTGTCGTTTAAATGCATTTGATTCATAGAATCATAGTTGATAAGTGTTTCATTTAATAGATGTATTTATATTCTTATTACGTTGCCATTAAAATTTTATTTTATCTGTTAATTTGGTGTTTTTTTTTATCTTGGAGATCTAGTTTGAACATACTATATGCATAATTTTTGTTCTACATATAGTGAGCTCAAAACAGTATTGCTGTGACGACACGAGGTATTTATTTTGGGCGTACTATATGCATAAATTTGTATTTTATATCTAGTGTGCTCAAGATAATATTGTTATGATGTCACTAGGGATTTAGTTTGAACAAACTAGATATGCATATATTTTATTCCTCATATAGTGTGCTCAAAATAATATTGCTGTGACGTCACGAGGTATTTATTTTGGGCGTACTATATGCATAAATTTGTATTTTATATCTAGTGTGCTCAAGATAATATTGTTATGATGTCACTAGGGATTTAGTTTGAACAAACTAGATATGCATATATTTTATTCCTCATATAGTGTGCTCAAAACAGAATTGCTGTGACGTCACGAGGTATTTATTTTGGGCGTACTATATGCATAAATTTGTATTTTATATCTAGTGTGCTCAAGATAATATTGTGACATAACTAGGGATTTAGTTTGAACGTATTATATGCATACATTTTTTACTACATATAGTATGCTCAAGATAATATTGTGACGCCACGAGTGAATTATTTTGGGCGTATTATATGCATAATTTTGTATTTTACATAAGAGTATAGTATATGCTCAAGATAATATAGTTGTGACGCCACGAGGGAATTATTTTAGGCGTACTATATGCATACATTTGTATTTACATATAGTGTGCTCAAGATAATATTGTTATGATGTCACTAGGGATTTAGTTTGAACATATACTATGTGCATAATTTTTGTTCTACATATAGTGTGCTCAAAACAATTTTGCTATGACGTCACGAGGTATTTATTTTGGGCGCACTATATGCTTAATTTTGTATTTACATACGAGTATAGTGTGCTCAAGATAATATTGTTGTGACGCCACGAGGGAATTTTTTTTGGCGTACTATATGCATAATTTTGTATTTTACATACGAGTATAGTGTGCTCAAGACAATATTGTTGTGACCTGACTAGGGATTTAGTTTGAACGTATTATATGCATACATTTTTTACTACATGTATATAGTATGCTCAAGATAATATTGTGACGCCACGAGGGAATTATTTTGGGCGTACTATATGCATAAATTAGTATTTACATATAGTGTGCTCAAGATAATAATGTTATGATGTTACTAGGGATTTAGTTTGAACAAACTACATAAATGCATAAATTTTGAGATTTCTCTACAATACGTTTCGTGTTTATGTAGTTTTTTTAATAAATTTTAAGGAAAATTTTCCGGTTGAAGTTATCATTTGAATTACTAGTATCAGATTTGATCTAGTTTCTAGGCAATTCTGCGAATCTTTATCTTCGATTAGTTTTGCTATATAAATCGAATATTTGCAAACATTTACTAAAATCGAAATTTTCCCACAACTAACACAACCTACTTTAACTCGTAGCAAAAAATGAAAGTTTTTGTACTATTCGGTGTACTACTCAGTGTACTGTACTTAGTGCACTGCGATACCTTCACAGTAAGTACAACATATCTTATACCTTTTTCAAACTCTTTTTAACAATCGAAGATTTATTCCAGTTTAAAATAGAAGGATCCAACGTCAGCATAGACGAGGGAAACAAGGCCATTGCGGACTTGAACAAGGTTTGGAGCAACTTCGACACCACCGAGGAGGTTCGCATCAAACTCTTCTGTGAACTGTTCAACGAATCCTACAATAGCACAGGAGGATGGAACGCCATCATCGGGAACAATTATACAGTTTATTTCAGCAACTCTAACTCCTCTTACATCGACGTGCAAATGACCGGCAATTCGACGACTAAAATGTTGAAAATTTTTAGCATCAATTAAAAAAATTGGCTGTATTTTTAGTAAATAAAATATCATACACCCTTTAGTATATGTACACTGTGTCCCATTTTGGTCCCGAATGAGGGGTATCTTGGTTATTAGACTTGATAGGACATTGCGGTTTTCGCGAACCTTTACTATTTTTTTGTCAAACTTACAATGGCACAAACAGATTTTTTAAATCTCTTTTCATTTTTGAGTTACAGGGCGATAATGAAAATTCTGACTTATTCAGCCACCCCCGTATCTCGTTTGCTATTGAAGATATTTTAAATGTGTAAACTGTTTATTATAGATAATTTTACGTAGAATTCAGTGACGTCCTTAGTTTTTTTATGGGGGTTACCATTTCTGAAATATGAAACCAACTTGTAATTTTTTTAATGGAACACCCTGTATTTTTATTGGCCATTAAATTTGTAATCTTTTTCTCTTTTTAATGATATGGCACATTCTATATTTTGAATTTTATTAAAACGCTTAAAAAAGAAAAAAACTATTTTATTATAAAAATGGTTAGGGGGCTAAGCGGAAAAACAAAAAAATCGTAGAAATGTTTTATTTAATATTATCAACAACTATTTTTGTTCTAAAAGTATTTTATTTTGGGTTTTCTGCATAGCCCTCTAACCATTTTTCGAATAAAATAGTTATTCTCTTTTTTGAGCGTTTTAAGAAAATTCAAAATATAGAATGTGCCATATCATTCAAAAGAGAAAAAAATTACAAATTTAATGATCAATAAAAATAGAGGATGTCCAATTAAAAAAATTACAAGTTGGTGTCATATTTCAGAAATGGTAACCCCCATAAAAAAACTAAGGACGTCACTGAATTCTACGTAAAATTATCTATAATAATCAGTTTACACATTTAAAATATCTTCAATAGCAAACGAGATACGGGGGTGGCTGAATAAGTCAGAATTTTCATGATCGCCCTGTAACTCAAAAATGAAAAGAGATTTAAAAAATCTGTTTGTGCCATTGTAAGTTTGACAAAAAAGTAGTAGAGGTTCGCGAAAACCGCAATGTCCTATCAAGTCTAATAACCGAGATACCCCCCAGTCGCGGGACCAAAATGGGGCACAGCGTACAGGGTGTTTCAAAACTATTACGACTTATTTAAAGCAACCTGATTTTGATACGTAATAAAGTGTAGTATTTCATTCCAAATTCCCAAGTATAGGTATCTTTGAGTCATCAAATGTTTGTAAAATACAGAAACTTGAAGAGGTTTATTTTCGATGTATTTATCAAATTTCTAGGTAGATCTTTACATAGCATTACCATAGATTAGGGTTAGTATATAAAAATCAAAAAAAAAATCTATATAGCAGTACTGCTACAATATTTATATCAAAATCAAGCACAAACATGAAAGTTCTTGTAATTCTGAGTGCACTGCTCATTAGCGCTTCATGCCAGACAACAGTAAGTAACTCCACAACTTCAAATAAACTTTTTATATAAGCATTGAATTTTCAATAAACCAGTTCACAATAGAAGAAAGCAACGTCAGCACTGACGAGGGCGTGGACGCCATCGAAGCGCTAGAAAAAATCTGGAATACCTTCGACACCAACGAAATCGAGCGGGTCAAGCTCTTTTGCTCGCTATTCAACGAAAAACACGCCGCCCCCCAGGGCTGGAACGTCATCATAGGGGATGATTACACCGTTTATTTCAGCAACATCGCTACTTCTTACATCAATGTTAGAATGATTTCAAACAATCCAACCACCAAAGCTGCAAAACTTTTGCCCTACCACTATAATACCAAAATGATGAAAATTTTCAGCGTCCTAAACAAAAACACCCAGCATTGATGCACATTTTATTATCACTAATATTAGAATATACCTATTCAATAAATATAACATCCATAGTACATTATTAAATATTCGTATTATACTGACTGCTCACCTTATACATATTATAACATACTCATAAATTGAAACAAACACACCGAATATAACAAAAATAAATCGCGAAGGGTACCGTTTCTATCTCTGATATGACGCCTCGACGTGAATCCCGGCCCGCCCGCGGCCTTACAACACCAGCCGGCGGTACACCGGCGCCCCCTCGGCGCTCTTCTGGTCGCTCAGCAGCTGGGACAGCGTGTAGAAGTCGCTTCGGCTCGGCCCGTTCAGGTACCGCAGCTCTCGCGTCGGGTCCGCCGGGCGCCTTTTCATCTATCGAAAATTTGCGAATAAAACCGGCGTGACGTCATTCGCTGGTTAACGCGAACGTACTATATGCGTTATTTTTGCACTACATATATCCTGTCCCACGTAAGGCAGGCATTAGAAGTATTTGGAGAATGGCTTTGTAGAAAATTATGAAATTTTGTATACAAGGGTTTTTGGGTGTAAGGAATTTATCTAAAATAGGTAATGTAGTCTTTTACACCCGTAAGAGTGCGCATCCTCTTCGCGCATGTCCAGCCTCCAGCCGTTTTGAACGATTTTGACAGGCGTTATTGCCGAGTATTTATTGTTTTATTTGATTTAGGGAAAAATTAAAGTATATTTATTCTATTGAGAGTAATTGAAAACTAAACTGATTACTCCTAATTGCAATATATAATAAATAGTGAACATTGAAATTAAATATTTAACGTAGTTTATTAAATTGAAGTTAATTTATGTTTAATTTGGCAATTATTAGTTCATTTTAAATTATCAACGGGAATCCAATAACAAAATACATATTAATTACATGGTAATCTAATGGCACAAATTGCATAATAAATCAAATTACACAATAATATAACCTAAAACTCAATTCTGAAGAATTTAAACATTAAACATTTGACAACAGAGCCTGTCGAAATCGTCCAAAACGGCTGGAAATGGAATATGCGCGAAGAGGATGCGCACTCTTACGGGTGTAAAAGACTGCATTACCCTAAAATATTTTCAAAAACTTCCGTTTATACCGGAAGTTGACCCTAACTTCGTTATTTTAAATGGGACACCCTGTATATTCATGTATTTTTGGATTCCACTCGATGAGCTGATTACAACGAGGGGTCACACTTGGTATCTTGGTCTCATAATAAAGGCTATACAGCCACTCAAAAATCACAAAATTTTGAATTTAGGCGGCTCTGAAAGCCAAACAGTTGAAAATCGGGAAAAACGGCTTGCACGGTCCTATCCTAACTTTTCAAGTACTATCTAATGGTACAAAAAATTTTTTGATAAAAACTTCGAAATTTTTGATCACCCTGTATACATTTTATATCATGTCACTAAATAGTACTTGAAAAGTTAGGATAGGAACATGTAAGCCGTTTTTCTCGATTTTCAACTGTTCGGCTTTCAGAGCCGCCTAAATTCAAAATTTTGTGATTTTTGAGTGGCTGTACAGCCTTTATTATGAGACCAAAATACCAAGTGTGACCCCTTTTTAGAATCAGCACGTCGAATAGAATCCAAAAATGCAAAAATACAAAGTGTGTCCCATTTAAAAAATCAAAGTTTATGCTACTTTTTAGTAGAAGTGGCAACGCCGCAGCGTTGAAAATATTTTAAATCGATAGAGCAAGATCAATAACCTAAATAACCAAATTTTCACAACGATCCTACTCTTCGTTCCCTCAAAACGTCTAATAGGCCATCCAACGTGGGTCACCCTGTATAGTGTGCTCAAAATTAAGTTGTTGTGGCGTTGCGAGGGGTTTAATTTGAGCGTACTATATGTTGTCCATCAACGTGGTAAGTCAGAAAATACCCGAAATATAATTCTCGTTTGCTCATCCGCCAAATTTTTAAATAAGCTGTTAATAACTGTCGAAAATCTCCAAAAATTATCTCTATTAAATTCCGAGATAATCGCGATAATAATTTTTTTACTCCTTACAAATAACCTGCAAAAATCTTTAATATAAAGGATATCAATCACAACCCGGCAACCTTGCAACCGGCTCGTGACGCACTTGCCTTGTACCAACCGGTACCATTAAATTTGAACACACCATACGCACAACTTCATATTCCACATATAGTACGCTCAAAATAACATCGTTATGACGTCACTCACCTTCAATCCTCTCCAGCCGGTTCTCTCATTGGCTTCTGCCCCGGAATTATCGTTAACATCATTGTCATAATAGTACTTGGGTTCGTACAAATTGGCGTGGGGAAGTACCGGAGCATCGAGCCAATTCTCCTCGGCGGCATCGTCAGCGAGGGGCTCGAACCTGGTGTAGGGGTGCCGGTAGTTGTCCGCGGCCGCCGGCAGCTGGCGCTGGCGCTGGTTGGCCTCGTAGAGGTTCAGCAGCGCCAGGACGTCGTCGGGAGAGAGCTCCGCTTGACGTTTGAGCCGCGATTGCAGCCTGTATAAAAAACAGTAATGCCAACTAAACACGCCTAAACTTCACCAAACAATCGCAAGTTTACGTTTTTTCGAATTTTTATGAATCTTCTAGCACGTTACCAACTTAAAAAAATCAGAAATGCCAACTAAACACGCCTAAAATCCCCCAAACAATCGCAAGTTTACTTTTTTTTTCGTATTTTTATGAATCTTCTAGCATGTTACCAACTTTAAAAAAAATCAGTAATGCCAACTAAACACGCCTAAAATCCCCCAAACAATCGCAAGTTTACGTTTTTTTCGTGTTTTTTATGAATATTCTAGAACGATACCAACTTAAAAAATCAGTAATGCCAACTAAACACGCCTAAAATCCCCCAAACAATCGCAAGTTTACGTTTTTTTCGTGTTTTTATGAATATTCTAGCACGATACCAACTTAAAAAAAATCAGTAATGCCAACTAAACACGCCTAAAATCACCCAAACAATCGCAAGTTTACGTTTTTTTCGTGTTTTTATGAATATTCTAGCACGATACCAACTTAAAAAAAATCAGTAATGCCAACTAAACACGCCTAAAATCCCCCAAACAATCGCAAGTTTACGTTTTTTTCGTGTTTTTATGAATATTCTAGCACGATACCAACTTAAAAAAAATCAGTAATGCCAACTAAACACGCCTAAAATCACCCAAACAATCGCAAGTTTACGTTTTTTTCGTATTTTTATGAATATTCTAGCACGATACCAACTTAAAAAAAATCAGTAATGCCAACTAAACACGCCTAAAATCACCCAAACAATCGCAAGTTTACGTTTTTTTCGTGTTTTTATGAATCTTCTAGCACGATACCAACTTAAAAAAAATCAGTAATGCCAACTAAACACGCCTAAAATCACCCAAACAATCGCAAGTTTACGTTTTTTTCGTGTTTTTATGAATCTTCTAGCACGATACCAACTTAAAAAATCAGTAATGCCAGCTAAACACGCCTAAAATACCCAAACGATCGCAGTTTTACGTTTTTTTCGAACTTGTATGATTTTTCTCGAATGTTACCAACATAAAAGAATCAGCGTTGCCAACTAAATTTCCCCAAACATGAAAATCTGAAATATATAGGATTTCAAGTACAACCCGGCAACGTTGCAGCCGGCTGGCTTTTGACGTAACGGCACAAATAGTTTGCACGACATTTAGAGATTGTTTCTGATTAATTCGCGGTGGTGGAAAATTAATTTTTCCCGCGGCCCACGCTCGTCGGGGGATGGAAAAAGAAATAACCGGGAGGGTGGATAAATCGATGGGGTGAGTTTGCGTCAACACGTTATTCGTTGTCGCGACACGAGACACGATTGCGTGAATATACAATTTGCAAATCGATACAAAAAAAATTAATCTGGATGGAGACAAGATTGGGGAAAATTGTCGTTCGGAAAATAGAGGTTCGTTTGATGAGAGAAAATGGCATAGTAATTAAAAATGGGCGAAGAGAGAATTCTAAATTCACGCATATAGTACGCTAAAAATAAATCCATCGTGACGTCACAACAATATCTTGAGCACACTATATGTAGAACAAAAATTGTGCATCATATAGTTTGTTCAATCTAAATCCCTCGTGAGGTCACAACAATATTATTTTGAGCACACTATATGTAGAACAAAAATTGTGCATATAGTTTGTTCAAATGAAATCCTTCGTGACGTCATAACAATATTATCTTGAGCACACTATATGTAGAACAAAAATTGTGCATATAGTTTGTTCAAATGAAATCCTTCGTGACGTCATAACAATATTATTTTGAGCATACTATATGTAGTAAAAAATGTATGCATTTATTTTGTTCAATCTAAATCCCTCGTGACGTCACAACAATATTATTTTGAGCACACTATATGTAGAACAAAAATTGTGCATATAGTTTGTTCAAACTAAATGCTTCGTGACGTCACCACAATATTATTTTGAGCACACTATATGTAGAACAAAAATTGTGCATCATATAGTTTGTTCAAACTAAATTCCTCGTGACGTCACAACAATGTTATCTTGAGCACACTATATGTAGAACAAAAATTATGCATATAATACGTTCAATGTTAATACCTTGTGACGTCACAGCAATATTATCTTGAGTATATACTATATGTATAGATTAAAATTAATCTGGATAAAAACAAGATTGGAAAAATAGAGCTTCGTTTGACTGGAGAAAATCGTTAGTAATTAATTCAGAAAATAAATGAAGAGTGAAGAGAAAATTGTAAGGAAATCTAATGCTCTCTCTCAAGTAATTACACCCCATGAAATCCCAGTAATGGCGGACAAACTCTCAACGACAACGCTCATTAAACCTAACGACTCGATTATGCTAGAAACGTACGAATAAATTCGCATTTACGATTCAATCTCAATCTTTTTTTACACCAATAAAATTCAATCACACCGCCACCCACCTAAGTTTATCGGCGTCGCGACGTCTCCTCTTCTTCGAGGCGTCGCTCCCGTAATACCTGCAAAAACCAACCAACAGATTTCTTTTATACAATACCCAAAAATACACACAAAATCATTCTACAGTTGCTGCAAAACAACAATTAAATCGTAGAAAAAATACAGTATGTTACTCCAAACTCCCAAAATTCCTCCTTCACTCTCGCTAAATTGCAATTAAATCGTAGAAAAAATACAGTATGTAACTCCAAACTCCCAAAATTCCTCCTACACTCTTTGCCAAATTGCAATTAAATCGTAGTAGAAAAAATACAGTATGTAACTCCAAACTCCCAAAATTCCTCCTACACTCTTTCCCCATTTCAATCAAATCGTAGCAAAAATACAGTAAGTAACTCCCCACTCACCGGTACTGGTTAATGGCGGCGGGATCCCCGTACATCTCCGACTTCAAAACAGCGTTCTCCAGCGCCTCGTCGAGGGAGTCCCGGCCAGTGGCGTACCTGTACCCCTTCTCGTACTCCCTGAGTGTCTTATCGCCGTCGAAGGCGCCCCCTGCCGGGTACCTGAACAGGCTGGAGGAGACGTTCGGCAGGGCGTCGCGCCCGAGCAGCTCCCGGGGGTTCCCGTCGGGGTTGATACCTGCTCGGAGGGGATTGCGGTTAGTTTATAGGAGGCGGTTTTGGGGCGGCTGTTTACCTCGTTTTATGGCCGTGGGGCGGTCGAAGAAGGGCAGGTGATCGTTCGAATTCGATTCGGCGTTTAGCAAATTGACTGCGGGGTGGGCCCGTTTGACTGGAGTATAAAAAAGTTTATACAGAGTGTCCCAAAAAAATTCTAAGTAATTAAAGCGAGTTATACGCCAACAAAACTAATCGATTCAACAAGTGTTATTCAACAGGAGAGTCGCATAAATTAAATTGCGCAGTAATTACACTTTATAATCGATAAATCGTGCACAAAACCCTCACCCTTGTTGTTCCTGAGCTCGCTGGATTTGATCTCCTCCACCAGGGAGGTGGGAATGGCTGCCGTGGAGGCGACCAAGGCGTAAAAGACCACGGGAAAGTCGAGCAGGATCATGGTTGGCTGGCGGGTGACTGGATACTGGATATGATTTTCTGGATGCGGTAGGATAGCTGGATGGGATGTCCAGCACGCATCCCCGTCGCGCCGGTTCGACGGGGGCGAGACACGTTTTGGGAATGTGATTGCTATTTGAGGATTTGATGGGGCTAATTTATTGGCGGGTTGGGGGATTATAGTCTGTTCATAAGCGAGGCGCGGGGTAATGAATCAGTGGTGTGGAAAAAATTGTCTAAAAAAACTGTTTAAAAGAGACTTGCTTGTGTCATATTACAGAGAAAAGCATTCTCTACAATTTTCGAAAATAAAATTTTTTGCGAAATCGCATCTTTATCGAGATATTTCATATTTTTTCGCCGAAATGACGAAAATGAAAATTTGTTTTTCCCATAACTTTTCTCGCCGATTTTTCATCGTGATGCGGTAAGTTTCTAGAGTGAGATGAATTTCTAAAGAATATTTTGTGAAAGTTTAAGAAATTTTGAACGACGAGTTTTCGAGAAAAATCGAAAAAACTGTCAAAATCCGGTCATTATCTCCATAATCTCAATGCTAATACCAAATAAAATTATTATAATTATTTATTATTTCCAAAAGTTGGCTGCAATAATGACGACATCAGTGACGTACATCAAACTTTATTTTGCACAAACCATACAATTCAATGCCTCCTACTACTCTTCTTCTTCTTTTTGCCTCTACTATCGCTATCGCTAGAATCATCCGTTGTCCTTCTTCTATATTTCTTTCTATCACTTTCGTAATCATTTCTCCTACTTCTCCTTCTCTCTTTCTCCTCATCTGAACTGTCAATTTGCGATCTCCTATCTCTTCTCGAATACGAACTATCCCTAAAATAAAACACATTTATTAATCACCCAATTAACATTTGCAATTCTAATTAATTACCTAGTATATTTAGAACTTTTCTCAGACTCGTCCCTCCTCTTTTTATCATCATAATGGCGCCTCCTCGAGCTATCATCACTCCGATGAGACCTCTTGTATTTCGATTCGTACCTTCTACTCTCCGCTCTTCTACTCTTATCGTAATCATTTCCACCCCTTCTATCATCAACCCCCTTCTGTATTTTATAATCCCCTTTCCCGATGTCTCTATTCCCTCGTGCGATCTGCTTGCCTTGCTCGTTGTAGTGAATAACCCTCCCTTTACCCAGCCACTTCACTTTCGAAACACTCTGGCTGAAATCCACGTGTATCCTTCGATCATCGATCAAAATATTATCCATTTTGAAGTAGGCGTCTTCACAGGACTTCTTATCGGCGAACTCGATGAACGCATACTGCAGGGAATCCCCCGTTTTTCTATCTCGAATCACTTCACACGAAACAATAGTACCGAACCGATTGAATATAATCTCTAAATCATCATCGGTGGTGACAGGGTTGAGTTTGCAGACGAATAATACGTTCTCCGGGGGCGCTATGTCTGCATCGGGGATGTCACCGACCATTTCGAGTATAGTAGCTCTGGCTTTGGCCTCTTGCTGGGCTTGCATTTCGGCCAGCTCTTGCGCCGACTTCCCTTCGGTTTCATCGATGTCCTCATCGGGGGCTATCCGGCCACCTTGCAGCCTCTCCGCACTGGGCGAAGGTGATCGGCTGGGTACTCTAAGGCTCTTCGGGTTGGGTAAAGGGTCATCGAGTACCACTGTGTGCGTGATGCGAACGTCTTGGTAGGGTCTGTCATCAGTATCGCAGATCACTTCGTTTATTATATCGAGCACCTCGAGCCCCTCGACTACTTCGCCGAACACGCAGTGCTTGTGATCCAAGTAGGTGAGCTCGTCGCCGAGGGTGATGAAGAATTGGGAGCCTATCATGCGGTCTTCGTCGCCTACGAATGATAGTAGGCCGGGCCTGGTGTGCTTGATTCTCGGCTCGTTTTCGCCTTCGAAGTATCTTCTGGCGGGGCCGTCGAGGACCCCGTAGATGGAGTCGCCGCCCTGGCGGGAGCCCGTGGGGTCGCCCGTTTGGGCGATGAACCCGCGGCTGATGGTGTGGAACAAATTGTAGTTGTAGTATTTGATTTTGCATAGCTTGAGGAAGTTTAGGCAGGCTCGCGGGCGGTCCAAGAGGTACAAGTCCACCGTTATGTCGCCCACGGTGGTTTCTATCACCACCGACATCTTGTTTTAATACTTTATTCGTAAAATAAATTCGTTCTGGATTAATTACAATAATAAACAAATTTGGAGGTTATGTTCTTCTTCGTTTTTATTTTTGACAGATTGGAAATGTCATAAAGTTTGTCGTGTTCCATGACTTTTATAATGACATTATGCAGCAACTTGATTACGCCTGAATTTAGGCAACACTTTTTACTTGTCAATTATATTTTACAACAATTAGAACCTTCGTTTAATCATTTATAGGTAATGCAGTCTTTTACACCCGTAAGAGTGCGCATCCTCTTCGCGCATGTTCCATTTCCAGCCGTTTTGAACGATTTCGACAGGCTCTGTTGTCAAATGGTTAATGTTTTATTTCTTCAGAATTGAGTTTTAGGTTATGTTATTGTGTAATTTGATTTAATATGCAATTTGTGCCATTAGATTACCAGGTAATTAATATGTATTTTGTTATTGGATTCCCGTTGATAATTTAAAATGAACTAATAATTGTCAAATTAAGCATAAATAAACTTCAATTTAATAAACTACGTTAAATATTTAATTTAAATATTCACTATTTATTATATACTGCAATTAGGAGTAATCAATTTAGTCTTCAATTACTCTCAATGGAATAAGTATAGTTTAATTTTTCCCTAAATCAAATAAAACAATAAATGCTCGGCAATAACGCCTGTCAAAATCGTTCAAAACGGCTGGAGGCTGGACATGCGCGAAGAGGATGCGCACTCTTACGGGTGTAAAAGACTACATTACCCATTTATATATTACAAATCACTTATGTACTGATTTATAACATTATTTCTATGTAAAAACAGTAACTTAATTTTGACAGTTTGGATATGTCATAAATTTGTCGTGTTCCATGACTTTTATAATTTTGGTTATGCGGCTACTTGATCACGCCTGAAAGTAGGCAACACATTTTACTCCATTCAATTATAATTTATAACAATTAGAACCTTGTGTTAATCGTTTGTACATAATAAATCACTTATGTAGTGATTTATAACATTATTCCTATGTAAAAATAAACTTTCAAACAGTAACTTATTTTATAAAGTAACTATTACAAGTGAATTCTAGTTAATTTCAAATAAATTGTGTAGATAATAGACCTAGATCTGATAAAGATAATTTTTTACCAATTACTCAGTAATATGTACAACGTAACTAAATTACTATCTAACCCTTACAGGTTAGACGATTTCGGTCAAACGTCACTTCATACAGCCGTCAAAATGAGTGACTACGGTTTAGTTGAACTACTTTTGAAAAATGGCGCTAACCCCAACGTAATGGACGCATTCGACGGTACGCCACTGTCTATCTCTTCCATAGACGTACCCAACAAAATAATTGCCGAATTGTTGCTCAAATATGGCGCAAAAATCGATTTACCCGGGAGGATGCACTCGAATTTCTTCCTCGGTAAGTACGCATTTTTTACAATTAATATTAATTATAATTTAAGTGTGTTTTATTTAGAATGCGTGTTGAACTGTCACACGCCGGAGCAACTTCAGATTATCAAATTGCTATTAAAACACGGAGCAAACGTCAATGTGACAGATGACATATCCCACAGGAATTGCTTGTATATGACAGCTGTTAACGGCAACGAGGAATTGGCGCGACTGCTGATTGAAAACGGCGCTTTAATTGAAACGGTCGATAAATTTAATTTAACGCCATTGCAAGTGGCTGAAGAGCAGGAAAATTACGGAATTGTTAACTTGTACCTGTCTCGTTTGGCGGGAAATTAATCGCGCAATTATGTAAATTCGAGTAGTAGGCGGTGTAATGTAGATTTGGCGTCAATAAAATAAACAATATGGCAGCTGTTAAAAAAGTTGTATAGTTTTAATTCGACAACAAATAAGCGAGTTGAGCCATACAATTGGGAACTTTGCTTTACAATCCTGATACAGCCCCTACAAGGATCCCATGTAGAAGAGGAGCATAATATAAACAAAACACGCGAAAGAGCGTGAACGATACACATTCCACAGCCACCTCTTCCACCAGCATGCTATCCTATACCCATCGGTCGCCATATGGCAACACATGATTTCTTTCTTTTATTTTCCCCCCATACGGAACGCACACGTTTAATTCCAGCTCGTAGAAACCCCGCTAATTTCCGATAATTTCCAATAACGTACGCGAAACGGCGCATCAATCGGCCGCCTTTAACTTTCGTTTAACCAAAAAGATTGAAGAAATTCGGAGCAGGATCGCAGCGGGCCGCGGACGTGCCGGATTTCTGACACGGTTTTTCTAGCAGGCCGCGACCGAGGCCGGCTGGATGTCGATGCCAATAATGGAGGCGCACGGAACGCGAAGCGATTTTAACCGGCTGTTTTATGCTGTCCTGGTTGAAAATAAGAAAAATGTCCGCCACAACCACATGTTGAAATTGGTTGTTTAGGAATTCAAGATTTGTTTAGATTGATTTGTTTGATTGAAATTGTTGGATTTTAGGGGAAATAATTAGTTTGTTGACGATTTAATAATTATTAAATTACTGAGTAATAAGTGTATTAATTACTGCGTATAATTGTGGTAAATTTTGGCCTTTTACAAATAAGTTTTTGTGGAAATTTTGGTGGTTTTTTAAGCAAATAGGTCAAAAATTGGGAGAAAATGAAAGGGTAGTAGATAAAGTTATGTATGTAACTGTTAGATACAGGAAAGGGGTGATTGTTGGAAATGTAGTAGAAAAAGTTAAGTGTAAAACTTATGTACAAGAAAAGAGTGTTTTTATCAAATAAAGGTAAAATTTTAGGTCAAATATAAGTCTATTATACAGGTCAAAATTTAATGAAAAGTTAAAGGGAAGTAAAGAAAGTTATGTATGAAACTATGTAATGCTAATGCACAAGAAATGAGTAGTTTTTCGAAATGATCCAAACATAGGTCAAATATAGGTTAAATTTAGTGGAATGAAAGGGTATAGTATAGAAAAAGTTATGTGTAAAATTATGTCATTTACTGTATAAGTGTACTAATTATACTTATTAACTACTTCATAATTATTGTGAATAAATTGTGGTAAATTTTGGTGGCCTTTTGCCAATAAGTTTTTGTGGAAATTGGGCATTTTTTTGACAACTGGGTCATCAACATGATTCTATTGGGGCACTATTTATAATTCTAATTCAGCTCGCGAATTATAATCCAGGTGTCGAAATTACGTTGTACATGTACTGGGGAAAAACAAGGCAAGCCATGAATAATGTACGAATAAATTTCGCGTTCGTTCGTTTGGAAAATTCATAATCGAAAATGTCGGTTTTAGCTACGCCATTTCGTTCACATTTCTCCACATAAACAAGTAATTAGTGCAATATTTACTGCGTATAAATTGAAGAAAACACACTTATTTTATAGCGTATAATCTTTCCAATATTAATTGAATACATCACCAACAATTATTAGCCTACTCCATATTATTTAAAAACTTGTAGGTGTTTATTGTGATGTTTAAATTTCGATTTAAATTTACGAAAATTCCAAACAATATCAATTCGCCGCGCTAAAGCAGGGACAAATAATACAAAAGTAGCCAGTTACAATACCGAAGCTATAAATAGCGATTTGTACACAAATGTAAATAACAAGGGAAATTCTATGCCGGGACACAATGGGAAACCGATAACATTCATTTCAGGTGTTAGCTCTCGAAAGGCGATGAGAGAGAATAGAGAAAAAAATATATATACCCCGAGAAAGCACCTTTATTGACAACCATAAGAGCCATTCGAGCTCGACCTGATACGAAAACTTTATTTTCATCTTATAACAAACAACAATATACATATATACACGCCTGCCTCGATTCACAAAGCAAATCGTCACGTCAAACACGTCAAACGTCAATTGTCAGAAGCCTAATCAAGTTACCTTTTATTCACGTCAAACGTCAATTACCAGAAGCCTAATCAAATTAGCCATTACTCACGTCAAACGTCAATTGTCAGACGCCTAATCAAGTTAGAGTTTAGACACGTCAAACGTCAATTGTAAGAAACCTAATCAAATTGCCTTTTACTCACGTCAAACGGCAATTGTGAGACGCCTGATCAAGTTAGACTTTAGACAGGTCAAATCTCAATTCTCAGAAACCTAATCAAGTTACCCTACGTCATTTTTCATTTGTCAATTGTCAAACACCTAATCAAGTTACCCAACTTGTTTATGTACCATTTACCTGGCGTAAAATATCATCTTTAATTAAACGAAAAAGAAGATATAAATCTTCCGGGGGGGGGGTTGTCCATATACTCGAGCCTAACGAGCGAAATTCCCTCCCTTATTTATCATCAAAACAGAAAATTAACCGAACCCCAGCCACCCTTTCCGGCGACGACCCTTAAGTATACACCGGGAATGAATGAATGAACCCGGAATCCTCTAGTCCCGGACGGGAATATACCGCGTTCCCGGAAAGTCCGGTTACAAGGGGGGCGAGAAAAACCGGACGATCCGGCCCTGCGGCCCGTACGGGGGGGGTCGCGCATGCCGTTCATTGATTTTAGGTGTCTCTACACAGAATCTACACTGGGGCCTGCTCTCCTGCATGCTCTTTCTAAGGGTTGTTTCGATAACGTATCGCAACGAGACGATTATCTGATCGTGTGTAGATATATCTACGAAAGAAGGGTTGTTTTTGTTGTGGGGATTTGGTTGATATATACAGGTGAATGGATTGTAGTAAAAGTCGAGGGGTGGTGGAGAAACTTGCGTATGACACTATTTGGTAGATGCTGGAAGGGTGTTTTGGAAATGTAGGTCAAAAATTTGGGGTGAAAATGGAAGGGTAGTAGAGAAAGTTGTGTATGAAAGTGTTAGATGCAGGAAAGGGGAGGTTTTTGGAAATGTAGGTCAAAAATTTGGGGTGAAAATGGAGGGGTGGTAGAGAGAGTTTTGTATGAAAGTATGTTGTGTACAAGAGCAAGGGTTGGTTTTTGGAAATGTAGGTTAAAAATTTGGGATAAAAATGGAAGGGTAGTAGAGAAAGTTGTGTATGAAAGTGTTAGATGCAGGAAAGGGGAGGTTTTTGGAAATGTAGGTCAAAAATTTGGGGTGAAAATGGAGGGGTGGTAGAGAGAGTTGTGTATGAAAGTATGTTGTGTACAAGAGCAAGGGGTGGTTTTTGGAAATGTAGGTCAAAAATTTGGGATAAAAATGGAAGGGTAGTAGAGAAAGTTGTGTATGAAAGTGTTAGATGCAGGAAAGGGGAGGTTTTTGGAAATGTAGGTCAAAAATTTGGGGTGAAAATGGAGGGGTGGTAGAGAGAGTTGTGTATGAAAGTATGTTGTGTACAAGAGCAAGGGGTGGTTTTTGGAAATGTAGGTCAAAAATTTGGGATAAAAATGGAAGGGTAGTAGAGAAAGTTGTGTATGAAAGTGTTAGATGCAGGAAAGGGGAGGTTTTTGGAAATGTAGGTCAAAAATTTGGGGTGAAAATGGAGGGGTGGTAGAGAGAGTTGTGTATGAAAGTATGTTGTGTACAAGAGCAAGGGTTGGTTTTTGGAAATGTAGGTTAAAAATTTGGGATAAAAATGGAAGGGTAGTAGAGAAAGTTGTGTATGAAAGTGTTAGATGCAGGAAAGGGGAGGTTTTTGGAAATGTAGGTCAAAAATTTGGGGTGAAAATGGAGGGGTGGTAGAGAGAGTTGTGTATGAAAGTATGTTGTGTACAAGAGCAAGGGGTGGTTTTTGGAAATGTAGGTCAAAAATTTGGGATAAAAATGGAAGGGTAGTAGAGAAAGTTGTGTATGAAAGTGTTAGATGCAGGAAAGGGGAGGTTTTTGGAAATGTAGGTCAAAAATTTGGGGTGAAAATGGAGGGGTGGTAGAGAGAGTTGTGTATGAAAGTATGTTGTGTACAAGGGCAAGGGTTGGTTTTTGGAAATGTAGGTCAAAAATTTGGGGTGAAAATGGAAGGGTAGTAGAGAAAGTAGTGTATGAAAGTGTTAGATGCAGGAAAGGGGAGGTTTTTGTGAATGTAGGTAAAAAATTTGGGGCATAAATGAAAGAGTAGTAGATAAAGTTGTATGGTACAATATGTTATGAACAAGAGAAAGGTTGTTTTTAAAACATATGTAGGTCAAAAATGGGGTGAAAAATTAAAGGGTTAGTAGAGAAATTCTTTTATCCTGCATTAGATTAATCAATGAAATTAATCAAATTGATTATCTACTACTGTTTTAACGAGCAAAAAATATTGTAAAATATTATTAAAAAACATCCCCTTTAAGAGCTAATTAAATTTACTGGAAAAACCCGGCGTAAATGACGTTCGAAACGACTCGAAGCAAAGATCACTGGATGTCTGAATTTCCTTTTTCAAAAATTGATAATTTCCCTTCGAGGATTACCGCCGATGCTCAGCTTCGAGTTTCCATCGGCATATATAATGGATTTCCCCTCGTTATAAATAATACTCCGGTAATGAGAATAGTATCGGATTATTCGAAAAAAAAAATTTACCGCGTGGTGAAAAGGAGTTTTCCTTTTTAGAATATCGCATTAAAAAATTCCATAACTTTCAAACCCCTAGAAAAACCTCCCTTCCAAATTAACAACACTAAAAAATCGACAATTTTCAACCCCAAAAAAATCAACATCGCACCAAAAATTCCCCAATTTCTACACTCAAAAAAATCCTCCCTTACATGGCTATTTCCACAATTTCAACCTTCAAAAAAACCTCCCTTAAAAATCAACATCACACTAAAAATTCCCCAATTTTCACACTCAAAAAATTCCTCCCTTACATTGCAATTTCCACAATTTCAACCTTCAAAAAAACCTCCCTTAAAAATCAACATCGCACCAAAAATTCCCCAATTTCTACACGGAAAAAAATCCTCCCTTACATGGCAATTTCCACAATTTCAACCTTCAAAAAAACCTCCCTTAAAAACCAACATCGCAGCAAAAATTCCCCAATTTTTACACTCAAAAAATTCCTCCGTTACATTGCAATTTCCACAATTTCAACCATCAAAAAAACCTCCCTTAAAAATCAACATTACACATGAAGTTTCTCTGTTTTCACTGTATATATTTATTTGGCTCTTTCACCAAAAATAAACAATTTTCTCTGCTTTCACCATCAAAAAATAGACATTTCTTTGGCTCATTCACCAAAAAATAGACATTTATTTGGCTCTTTCACTAAAAAATAGACATTTATTTGGCTCTTTCACTATAAAATAGACATTTATTTGACTCTTTCACCAAAAAATAGACATTTATTTGGCCTTTCACTAAAAAATAGACATTTATTTGGCTCTTTCACCAAAAAATAGACATTTATTTGGCTCTTTCACTAAAAAATAGACATTTATTTGGCTCTTTCACTATAAAATAGACATTTATTTGGCTCTTTCACCAAAAAATAGACATTTATTTGGCTCTTTCACTAAAAAATAGACATTTATTTGGCTCTTTCACCAAAAAATAGACATTTATTTGGCTCTTTCGCCAAAAAATAGACATTTATCTTGCTCATCAACCAAATATAAACAATTTTCTTATTCATTCTTTAAAAAATTCAATTTTCTATACCTTCACCACTAAAAAATAGACATTTATTTGGCTCTTTCACTAAAAAATAGACATTTATTTAGCTCTTTCACCAAAAAATAGACATTTATCTTGCTCATCCAGCAAATATAGACAATTTTCTTACTCATTCGCCAAAAAATTAAATTTTCTCTGCCTTTACCACTAAAAAATAGACATTTATATGGCTCTTTCACCAAAATATAAACAATTTTCTTACTCATTCTCCAAAAAATTCCCCAATTTTCTACCCCAAAAAACCCACCCCAACCATCGTTTCATTCACCTCGCTCCAGCCCATATCCCGACCTAACTAACACCTATATACCCGCCCCTTCCCAGCATCCCTCTCTCGCGGCCCGCCCGCGCCGAGCC
Source organism: Phyllotreta cruciferae (assembly GCA_917563865.1). NCBI lineage: Eukaryota > Metazoa > Arthropoda > Insecta > Coleoptera > Chrysomelidae > Phyllotreta > Phyllotreta cruciferae. The sequence goes on along the minus strand of OU830620.1, from coordinate 3,194,202 downwards.
GGCCCTGGCGCGGCGGGGTGTGTATCCGGAGGGGCGAGCGCGGCGCCCGCCAGAGCTCCAACCCGGACAGTCCACGCCTTGCTCATCCAGCTGCACCTTCGCCAGGTCCTCCAGGAGTCCGCTCTGCGATGGTGACAAGTGTGAGGGTGCATCGCCGCGCCAGAGGATGACCGGCCGCGGGGACGAGCCCCGGAGCCCGTGAGGTGAGTGCTTGTTGTCTATGCGGAGCATCGCGCGCGAGAATAGGGGATGATTCGCTGGCGGAGAGGAGAGCCGTGGGAAAAAACGTGGAGAGTATTGATGTGGCGAGGGGGTGCACGAAATTCGCGAAATCGCGTGGTGTATACGGGATGCTGCTGATGGTGTGCGTTTTTTTTTAACAACCCCTAGATAGGGGTTGCTACCCTTTGGGGGTTTTTTTGTGCTCGTTAAGTGCGTTTGAATTTGTACAAGGTAGTGGCGTTTTAGGGTTAATTATACATGATATTGTAATGTTATTGGAGGGTGTATATGAATGTGGAGTATATACAGAGTGGTGGATGAATTTTTACGAAAAGTACAATTTTTTTTATCACTCCTAATGAAGGTATTCTTCTTTTATAAATCTAATAGTAAATGCACTTTGTATATGCAACAATAATTGCAAGTACAAGGTATGTCAATTCTTGAATGTTTAAATCTACTTTGCAAGTATCGAATTAAATTTTGGGACACCCTGTATACATTGGGATCATGAATAATGCATTACGTCCATTTGTAAGTGGGATGCATTTTCCATTTGCAACGTTACTAGTTGAATGATGGCCTGGGAGAAATTGCTTGGGGATTTTGATTGTTTGAATTTAATTATTTATTTATTTATTTTCTATGGCTCCTCAACAATAAAATTACTTTTATGAGGTTACTCCATAACAAAATAATTTTTTTTCAATTTCCTCCACCATTTTTTTTAATTTTTTTTTGGAGTTTCTCCACCAATAATCAGATTTTTTATCTTGCTCATCCACCAAAAATAGACAATTTTCTTACTCATTCACCAAAAAATAGACATTTATTTGTCTTTCACCAAAAAATAAACGTTTATTTGTCTCTTTCACCAAAAAATAGACATTTTTCTCACTCATTCACCAAAAAATAGACATTTATTTGTCTCTTTCACCAAAAGATAGACGTTTATTTGTCTCTTTCACCAAAAAATAGACATTTATTTGTCTCTTTCACCAAAAAATAGACATTTATTTGTCTTTTTCACCAAAAAATAGACATTTATGTTGCTCATCCACCAAAAATAGACAATTTTCTTATTCATTCTTTAAAAAATTCAATTTTCTCTGCCTTCTCCACCAAAAAATAGACATTTATTTGTCTCTTTCACCAAAAAATAGTCAACTATCTTGCTCATCCACCAAAAATATACAATTTTCTTACTCATTCTCCAAAAAATAGACATTTATGTTGCTCATCCACCAAAAATAGACAATTTTCTTATTCATTCTTTAAAAATTAAAATTTCTCTGCCTTCACCACCAAAAAATAGACATTCATTTGTCTCTTTCACCAAAAAATAGTCAATTATCTTGCTCATCCCACCAAAAATATACAATTTTCTTACTCATTCACCAAAAAATAGACATTTATGTTGCTCATCCACCAAAAATAGACAATTTTCTTATTCATTCTTTAAAAATTAAAATTTCTCTGCCTTCACCACCAAAAAATAGACATTCATTTGTCTCTTTCACCAAAAAATAGACATTTATCTTTCTCATCCACCAAAAATAGACAATTTTCTTTCTCATTCTCCAAAAAATAGACTTTCTTCTTACTTTTTTTTGAGATTTTTCCACCAAAAAACAGATTTTCCATCTTCCTCCTCCACCAAAAAAATTAACTTTTCTCATTACATAAATCAAAAATTCTTTAGACCTACTTAACAACTAGAATTCAATTCCCGGCCACCCTGTATATACACTGCGATAGTGAATAATGCATCAAGGGATGCATTTGCCACTTGCATAGCCTGCTAACCAGTCGAACGATGGATGGGCGTAGGGGAAAAACTAACTGCGTGGGAATTTTGATTGTTTGAATTTATTTCCCGGGGACACCTACGCGTCGAATTCTTCCCGCCGGCGGTATTCGAAAGATGGCATCGAATTAACGTCCGGGAAATGAAAAACCCGGAGCGCAAGAATTTTAATTAAACTAATTTCTAGCGGCGGTGGCCTCGACCGGACCCCGGACTTTGTTGTTTATAGTTTATAGTGTGGAGAGAATAGAAAAAAAAATACTAGTGAGTGATGGGCAGAGTTATAGTCATTAAAGAGTTATAGTTATAGTCCGTTCGCTGTTAGGAGATGATAGTGAGTGAACGGAGTATAGCAAATATTTTTTATTAGTAAAAAGGTGTATTGAACTTGCTCATATTTGTGCAGTTAAATTGGAGTTTATTTTCCAAAAAATTCGGATATTTTCCAATTTCCAAAAACCGCGGTAAAACTGTCGAACTTTCCCGATACAACTATCCAAATTCGTGCCCTCTCCTCCCAGATTTCTTCCAAGTAATATATAAAGTAAAGCAAAAACTTTCTCGCTGGCTATACGAAACTTTTCCACGGGGAAAATTCATCCAGGAATTATCCAGGAATATCGAAAATCCCGGATATGTCGTAAAACTATAACGCGGCGCTTCGGCAACATTATGAAATTTAATTTCGCTGCTCTTACGACGAGAATTTAGAACCCATTAGCTCGCGTATCGATTATAATCGTTTATTTTATGTGTCAGGCACGATTAATCGATTAATCTATTAATCGATTTTCGAGTTTTCTCCACCAAAAAATGGACTTTTCTCTTATTCCTCGACCAAAAAAAAACAATTTTCTTTGATTTCAGCATCAAAATTAGACATTTATCTTCTTCTTTCACCAAAAAATGGACATTTTTTCTTGCTCGCTCGCCAAAAAATAGACATTTATCTTACTCAATCATCAAAAATAGACATTTATCTTGCTCATTCACCAAAAATAGACATTAATCTTCATCATTCACCAAAAAATAGACATTTATCTTGCTCGATCACCAAAAAATAGACATTTATCTTGCTCGCTCACCAAAAAATAGACATTAATCTTCATCATTCACCAAAAAATAAACATTAATCTTCATCATTCACCAAAAAATAGACATTAATCTTCATCATTCACCAAAAATAGACATTAATCTTCATCATTCACCAAAAAATAGACATTTATCTTCATCATTCACCAAAAAATAGACATTTATCTTCCTCATTCATCAAAAAATAGACATTTATCTTGCTCGATCACCAAAAAATAGACATTAATCTTCATCATTCACCAAAAAATAGACATTAATCTTCATCATTCACCAAAAAATAGACATTTATCTTCCTCATTCATCAAAAAATAGACCTTTATCTTGCTCGATCACCAAAAAATAGACATTAATCTTCATCATTTACCAAAAATAGACATTTATCTTCCTCATTCTCCAAAAAATAGACATTAATCTTCATCATTCACCAAAAATCGACATTTATCTTGCTCGTCCACCAAAAAACAGACATTTATCTTGCTCCTCCACCAAAAATCCAGAACCAATTAATCGATTAAATTAACCGATTAATCGATTCATCACCGCAACGCTTTCAACGCATAGGCGTCTCCGATTCTCGTCCATTTTCATCCCCTTTTAACGACCCCCATAAAATAAACCCCGACGCTCGCCAGGCGACTAGATCAACTTTCCGATCTTCTCTCGGCGAGGCATGCGAGAAATTTTAGGCCGCTGCCGGGCGAAATTAGAAAACTTTTATAATTTTATTTACGCCACCCCTTCGGGTGTAATCCCAGCTCGTATGCAAGCGCAATAAGGGCATATTAACCCTGCGATTGGGGATGATTTTTCCTAAACTAATTCACTCAAAATATCGTATATAGTTTGTGCAAAACAAAGCTAGTTGTACGTCACTAATGTCGTCATATTGGGTACACCCTATATATTTCATCAAATTAGCAGAAATTATCCAGGTATAGGTATAGGAAAATCCAATTACATTAGTTTTTAATTAAAGTTTCCTCGTTAATATTCGGGCTAATAAATCTAGCGAGTTTCGATGGATATTGCGCCATATATTCGGCTGGTGAACTAATGATGTAAGTTGAATGTTTTATAATCAGGGAAGGCGGTGGAGGTCGGGGAATCTCACCCGGGGGGCTCGTGAGAGGGCCGTTTCGCTTCAATTTGGAGCGCCTCTCGCGACTGTTCTAGTTAAAGGGAATATGGGGGCTAATTGGGCTTCTGTTGCAGGTAATGGAACACTCGTGCATCGCTGTTATCGTCGTCAAATATTTGTACGAGGCCACTTAATACCAGTAAGTTTTTGATGGATTAGTTTGTGGGGTACATGTGGAGAGGGTTTTTTGGAGATTTTTTTGTACGAAAAAAAAGTTGGGTTTTTTTTGGTTTTTTCACAAAAAATTGGAGTTTTATTAGGTTATTCTGATATAAAATTGAATTTTCTGATTCTCCTCTGCCATAAAATTGAATTTTATTAGGTTATTCGAGTACCTCGTATAAGAAAATTTAATTTTCGGGGGTTCCTTCACGAAAAATATTTATCTAGTCCATTATTAGTCCATTATTAGACATTTATGTTGTCAATTCACAAAAAATAGACATTTGCTTTGCTCATTCACAAAAAATTGACATTTTGAAAAAATAGACATTTTCCTTTCTTATCTACATAAAAAATGACTTTTTTTGTGCTCATCTAAAAAAAATAGACCTTTATCCTACCCATTCACCAAAAAATAGACATTTTCCTTTCTCATCCACCTAAAAAATGACTTTTTTCGTGGTCATCCACAAAAAATAGGCATTTATCCTGATCATTCACCAAAAAATAGACATTTATCTTGCCAATTCACTAAAAAATAGACATTTATCATCCTCATCCACCTAAAAAACGACTTTTTTCATGCTCATCCACAAAAAATAGACCTTTATCCTACTCATTCATAAAAAAATAGACATTTATCCTACTGTCACCAAAAAATAGACATTTATCTTGCTCAATCACCAAAAAATAGACATTTGCCTTGCTCATCCATCCAAAAATTGACTTTTTTCATGCTCCACAAAAAACTTTCATCCACAAAAAATAGACCTTTATCCTACTCATTCATAAAAAAATAGACATTTATTTGTCTCTTTCACCAAAAAATAAACGTTTATTTGTCTCTTTCACCAAAAAATATACATTTATTTGTCTCTTTCACCAAAAAATAGACATTTATCTTGCTCAATCACCAAAAAATAGACATTTGCCTTGCTCATCCATCCAAAAATTGACTTTTTTCATGCTCATCCACAAAAAATAGACCTTTATCCTACTCATTCATAAAAAAATAGACATTTATCTTGCCCATTCACCAAAAAATAGACATTTTCCTTTCTCATCCACCTAAAAAATGACTTTTTTCGTGGTCATCCACAAAAAATAGGCATTTATCCTGATCATTCACCAAAAAATAGACATTTATCTTGCTCAATCACCAAAAAATAGACATTTATCTTGCTCATCCACAAACTATAGAAATTTATCCCGCTAATTAAAAATTGACTCTTTCCCGGCTCATCCACCAAAAAATCGACTCTTCTCTAGCTCCCCCATGCACCAAAATTTCCTCTAAATACACACAGTTTATACAGTATATACAGCGTGTCCTTTTCATTTGGCTTTGGCCACCAGTTTACATACAGTGCGTCCTAATAATTTTCCCGCTGCCAACAGGAAGGGCTTAGCGCGACGATGACGCGGCGACGGCCGGGCTCCTCCAGCAGGTGGTCGTCGTGACGCGAACATGAACTCGTCGCTGGCGACAATCGACGGCAACTCGTCACTGATCAACGATGTCGCGCACGCGCCTACTTACAACATCACCGAGGTCGTGCTCTTCGGCACTATAGGTGAGTCCCACACGCAACTTTATCCACTGCATTACAATTCGCCTCTTAAACGCAACTTTGTCTACTGCGTTTACCGCACGATTCGCCTACTAGATTAAGGGATGAAGTCTTTGCGTGGGCCTAATGGTCTCGAATGTAATCGGGCATACGGTTAATTAGTTGAGCCAGTATTGTGTTCGGCTAATGAGCGTTATTAATTATATTATCAATTCATCTTAATTAGTTCTGATTGTTTGTTTAAGGCGAGTTGAATCGAAAAAAATCAAGCGCTAATTAACTTAAATTTGCAAATAAACTATACCTAGTAATTAAATCGTTCGATGTAGGTAGGTGTAGGAAAAATGTTCTATTTAATTACGAGAGTTTGTTATAAATATTCATAGCGAATTGAGGATGCGTAATTAATGTCCCATTCATTAGAGGCCAGCAACAAATGGTGATTAATTTTCAATTATACTCCCACAGCGTATAATACAGTGTGTCCACTTAAGTTCGCACCACATGGGAAACTTTTTTATTGTTAATATTACGAAAAAAAGTTATTCTTCATAAAAAGTTCTGCATTGTCCAAAACCTAAAATGCAATCATCAGATATTAAAATTTTTCAGTCGTATACGAGGTTTGTCAAAAAATGTGATTTTTGCCCAAGAGTAAATTACCTTTATTTTTGAAAATATCAAAAATTATTATAAAGAAAAAATGTTTAGAATTAAAAATAACTTTCAAATATTCAATATTGTTTATTTATAAAAATATTTTTTTCGACATTTTTTTGTTGAAAAAATTTTGTGAAAATATTGAAAATTTAAGTTTGCACGTTTTTGCATAATTAATTTAGGATGCACCGGCATTTTTTATTTTTAAAAGTAGTACTGGATTTCAAATTTCACTTTCCAAAGTTTTCAGAGAAAATGTAAAAAAAATATTTTTATAAAAAACCAATATTGAATAATTGAAAGTTATTTTTAATTCTAAACATTTTTTCTTTATAATAATTTTTGGACAATGCAGAACTTTTTATGAAGAATAACTTTTTTTCGTAATATTAGCAATAAAAAAGTTTCCCATATGGTGCGAACTTAAGTGGACACACTGTATAATACAAATATAATACTGATATCGAAATTAAATAAATGCTCCTGTTTTCGTTAATTTCCCGAGGTTTTATCTTACTAAATATTTTTTACAGCGGCCATACTAGCCATAATCACCGTCATAGGCAACATAATGGTAATGATCTCGTTCAAAATCGACAAGCAACTCCAAACCATCAGCAACTACTTCCTATTTTCCCTGGCCGTGGCCGACTTCGCCATAGGTAAACACCACTAGGGACACCCTGTATATATCTATTAAATCCCTCTAATATATAGGACTGATATCCATGCCGCTGTTCACCATCTACACTCTACTGGGCTACTGGCCTTTGGGCCCGCTGGTCTGCGACACCTGGCTGGCCTTGGACTATTTGGCCAGCAACGCCAGCGTTTTGAATTTGCTCATCATCAGCTTCGATCGGTACTTCTCCGTCACCAGGCCCTTCTCCTACAGGGCCAAACGGACCACCAGAAGGGCCGCCTTCATGATCGCGTAAGTATATACATCTTTATACAGCATGTCCCAATTTTTTCCTATAACCAATTATTTTAAAGTATATAAGATACGTTTGTGTATATTAGAGCTAGCTCGAGTTACGGGCGCTTAAGTGCAGCGAGTAGGGGTTGTTTGAATGGTGTAGGGTTCTATTTTGCTGGAGTGATGGATGGCGCGAAAAAATTCATTTTTTTGGGGTTGATATAATAATTTTAGGGGTGGGTTTTTGGGGGTTGGGAGTGGGTGGAAATGGAGGATGAATGCCGTTTTGCAGGGAGTTCTATTGCATGCCGGTGATGAGCAATCGAAGGGGGTGCTCGAGTTAAGATCTAAACAATCGGGTCGTTTGTGCAGATTGTGATGATGGGATTTCGAGAGATTAGTCGATATATCGGCGTGTTTAGCGTGAATATTTGTGTTAGTGGACGTGAAATGTCGCTAAATTTGATTGTTAAGTACATAAGGAGTACTAGATTGAGTACATGAAATTTTTAATGCTTCATAATTCAAATTTTATGAAAGTTGCAACAAAAATTCGACTATAAATGCTTGAAGATATACGATATTATTTAACTAAAATCATTATACTACTCGATACATATCGGATGGTAAAGTTATTCGATGATTAATAATTTGCACAGGATACATCCGCCATGTTGATTTCTTTAATGTCTCTTTTGACGTTTACATATGCCAATGTAGTAAAAATTTTAAATCTCAATATTTGAGATTTTACGAAACTTTCATTACAAAATTCAACCATACAAAATAGCAGATTAACATAATTAAAACATTTTTCAAATAAACTTACCCAATATAAATCGGATTGCAAAGTTATTGCATGATGAACAATTTCCACAAAACACACCCGCCACTTTGATGTCTCGAACTGTCAAAAAAACTCATCAAAACCGGCCTTTTAGCTCTCGGAAAGCAAGCCGCTCATCCCTGTCACTTTTGACAGACACGAAGTTAGCTTCACATTATCTTTTAATAATGTTATTAACTAAAATCGTTAATTGTACTACTCGATTCGATACTTATCGGATGGTAAAATTATTCGATGATTAATAATTTTCACAAAACTCATCCGCCTTGTTGATTTTTTTGATGTCTCATTTGACGTTTGCATATGCCAATGTAGTAAAAATTTTAAATCTCAATATATCAGATTTTACGAAACTTTCATCAAAAATTCAACCATAAAAACTCGTAGATTAACATTATTAAAACATTTTTCAAATAAACTTACCCAATATCAATCGGATGGCAAAGTTATTCGACGATTAACAAATTCCACAAAACACACCCGCCACTTTGATTTCTCGAACTGTCAAAATAAAAAAAAACTCATCAAAACCGGCCTCTTACCTCTCGGAAAGCAAACCACTCATTCCTGTCACTTTTGACAGACACGAAGTTAGCTTCAAATTCTCTTTCAAATAAAGTTATTACAAAAATTCCAGATGTGCCTGGGGCATAAGCCTGCTACTCTGGCCGCCTTGGATCTACAGCTGGCCGTACATCGAAGGCCAACGCACCGTGCCCCGCGACGAATGCTACATACAATTCATCGAAACCAATCACTACATCACCTTCGGCACGGCCATAGCCGCCTTCTACGTGCCGGTCACCGTGATGTGCATCCTCTATTGGAGAATATGGAGAGAGACGGAAAAAAGACAAAAAGACCTGCCCAATTTGCAAGCGGGGAAAAAGGACAGCAGCAAACGCAGCAATTCCAGGTAAACTACACACCACAACCCCCTTTGATATACCCTATATATTATATAACAAGCGTGACGTTATCGCGCACTTAACGTGAATGTACCTTACACACACCTACTTGATAAATGTTTGGTATGCACGATTTAATTTAATCTTCTATATACTCGTAGCATCCTCTCGTATATATGCGTACAAAAAAACAGGAGATATCAGGTATAACTTTTCGACCGCCCCTCGTATTTATTTTCCCGCATATTTATTGATGTTCGATGTTTAGATGTGCCGAATTTGCGACCATTTCGAACACTCTCGATTTACCGGTTTAATTGTGTGTTTACACGCAGTGTATTCGTGTGCAGTGACGAGCAGAACAACGCCTGCTCGACGGTGGACCTGGAGGAGTGGAGGCGGCCGCGGTCGGAGTCCACCGGCGCCGACTCTGATTCGGTCTACATGCACGGGAACATCGTGGATTTGAAGCGAAGGAAAAGGCCGGTGAGTTTCGCCAAATGTCTCGTTATTTTGAATGGGACAACCTGTATATTTTTGCATTTTTAGATTCTACTCGATGAGCTGATTCCAACGAGGGGTCACACTTGGTATCTTGGTCTCGTAATAAAATGGTTCTGGATAGTTCTAGGTTATCCTGGACCGTTCCAAATAGTCCTGAATTCGATCTAAATGGTTTTATACTGTTCTAAATGGTTCTAAGAGCATTCCGAACTGTTTCTAGCGAACTCTAAAACGGTTCTAAACGGTTCTGGACTGTTTTGAATGATTTTGGACAGCCCTAAAATGTTCCAAGATTATCCTGAATTGATTCAAATGATCCTAGTCCGTTCTAAAACGGTTTTAGTTGGTTCAGGACAGTTCTAATGCGTTTCTGGATCAGTTAGAACATGTTAGAGCCCCCAAATTCAAAATTTTGTGAGTGGCTGTATAGCCTTTATTAGGAGACCAAGATACCAAGTGTGACCCCTCGTTGTAATCAGCTCGTCGAGTAGAATCCAAAAATGCAAAAATATACAGTGTGTCCCATTTAAAATAACGAAGTTACGGACTATAAATTTTGTTTTACATGTTGCAAAAACCACCAATTTTCCCCCCTTTGGAAGCCATTTCTTTCTTGGGACACCCCGACTCGAATCCCATCGAATTTCTCCTCAGCAAAAACCATCTCGCCTTATTAAAAACGTCCCCTGTACGTCCCACTCGCCCCCAACAACCCCTCGCCGCGGATAAAATCGATCTGCAAAAGGTATTTACAGCGCGCGAGAGATATCTATGCCTCCACGTCTCTCGCCTCCTCGAATAATAATTCTAAAAGCCCATTGTTCCCGTCAAAAACCGGGGAAAACCGGTTTGTCAATGGGGAAACCCCCGGCCGGTTCGACATGTCTACACAAACACATACACCTACACCGTTCACCAGCCACATTATTATCTAGAAGGCGCTTCCGAACGAAGCCTCTGTGCTCCGCCGGAAGCCGCTGTCACGGGCACGCTTTCACGGAAACACAAAACAACAAGATCGTTATATTCGACGCAATATAAACCAGCACATGCACATCTAATCAACGAGTCAAAACGCTTTGTTCTACTAAATAATGTGTCTTTAGGCGGTCCTGGTGGAGCGTCGCCGTGGCTGGATAGCCGGAGTGTGGCGCGTCCGCGAATGGTGCGTCGCCTGGTGGCATTCCGGCCGCGAGGACAGCGACACCGAGGAGGAGAGCCCCAGCGAACAGGGACAGGGATGCATCACCCCCGTCTCCTTGGACACGCCGCTCCAGAGCTCCGTTTCCCGGTGCACCTCGCTCAACGTCATCAGGTAAAACTCTCCCACAGATGTACTTACTTGTCCTATTGACCTGGAGCACGCTGGTAAGGACCTGGGGGACAGTTATAATGACCTGGGGGACAGTTGTAAGGACCTGGGGCACCAGTTATAATGACCTGGGGCGCACTTATAATGCTTATCTTGATGCACTAAGCTGGGGGACATTTTCAGTAATCTACTTCTAGTATAGTCTTGGGGCAACCTGGGGGCCACCTCCATAGACATTTGCATGGTAGATACATAGCGTGTATTTTTTCTTGTGTAGGGATCCATACGCTCAGGGCGTAGCTTCGCCGCGAGAGCACGCTCTGGTGCAGGCCAATATGACCCCCACGCGATTAGCGCCTAGAGATTCTAGGAGTTTGCCCGCTGGAGGAGGTAACCGGCTGGCCACCAGGTCGGTGTCCACCGATAGCGTGTACACGATTTTGATCAGATTGCCGGGGGAACCCGGGGATAATTCGGCGCCTGGAGAAGCGCCCTCTATCAAGATGATACCCGAGGTAAGTGCGTAGGGAAAAGCGTGAGGTTGGGGTTGATGTAAAAATGAGTAGATTTGGAGGTAAAAGAGTAGGAGTTTGTTGAGTTTGTAAATGGAGTTTTGAACCTGGTGTAAATGGACCTGGTGCACATGGGACCTGGTGCACAACCCTCTAGAAAGTGAGCTTAAGATATTGCAAAATTGAAGTAAAAATGAGTAATTTGGTAGATTAAATAAGACCAGGAAATTTTTCAATTTGTAAATAGAGTTTTAAACCTGGTGTAAATGGACCTGGTGCACAACCCTCTAGAAAGTGAGCTTAAGATATTGCAAAATTGAAGTAAAAATGAGTAATCTGGTAGATTAAATAAGACCAGGAATTTGTTAAATTTGTAAATGTAGTTTTAAACCTGGTGTAAATGGACCTGGTGAACATGGGACCTGGTGCACAACGCTCTAGAAAGTGAGCTTAAGATATTGCAAAATTGAAGTAAAAATGAGTAATTTGGTAGATTAAAGTCCAGGAATTTGTTCAGTTTGTAAATGTAGTTTTAAACCTGGTGTAAATGGACCTGGTGCACGTCCTTCTAGAGTAGCCTCCTGGTGTATAATAGACATATTTTGCAGACGCAATCGAGGAACCACCAACCTGGTGACCAAGCGAACTTCGTAAACAGAAGGCCATCGGCCATGCCCGACGTGAGGATACCCCTCAACGCGAAGATCATCCCCAAGCAGCTGGCCGGCAAGCCGCCCCTACCCAACACCGCCAAGAACCCGGTGAAGAAAAAGAAGAAAACCCAAGAAAAGAAGGCCGACAAGAAGGCCGCCAAAACCCTCTCGGCCATCCTGCTCACCTTCATCATCACCTGGACGCCGTACAACATCCTGGTGCTGCTGAAGCCGGTGACGTCGACCAGCATGGGGCTGCCGCCCCAGGTGTGGGACTTCTTCTACTTTCTGTGCTACATTAACTCGACTATCAATCCGGTGTGCTATGCATTGTGCAACGCCAGTTTCCGCAGGACCTATCTGAGGATTTTGCAGTGCAAATGGCAGAACAGGAACAGGGCGGCCATGAACAGGGGGTATTATAATTAGGGGAGGCGCGGGGCGGTGGATGGGGTGCGGTTTTGAAGGTGATTTTTGGTTTGTTTTTCGGCTTCTAATAAATTTTAATAGGTTTTTATGCAAGTATTTACAGGGTGATTTGTTGCTATACCATAATAAAGTGTGTAGTAAAGTACAGTCTTAGTCAAAAGTGGTGAGCTATATTTTTGCTACCCTAATAAAGTGTATAGCAAAATACAGTCTTGGTCAAAAGTGGTTAGCTATATTTTTGCTACCCTAATAAAGTGTATAGCAAAATACAGTCTTGGTCAAAAGTGGTGAGCTATATTTTTGCTATACCCTAATAAAGTGTAGCGCAAAATACAGTATTGATCAAAATTGGTGAGCTATATTTTTGCTACCCTAATAAAGTGTATAGCAAAATACAGTCTTGGTCAAAAGTGGTGAGCTTTATTTTTGCTACCCTAATAAAGTGTATAGCAAAATACAGTCTTGGTCAAAAGTGGTGAGCTATATTTTTGCTACCCTAATAAAGTGTATAGCAAAATACAGTCTTGGTCAAAAGTGGTTAGCTATATTTTTGCTACCCTAATAAAGTGTATAGCAAAATACAGTCTTGGTCAAAAGTGGTGAGCTATATTTTTGCTATACCCTAATAAAGTGTAGCGCAAAATACAGTATTGATCAAAATTGGTGAGCTATATTTTTGCTACCCTAATAAAGTGTATAGCAAAATACAGTCTTGGTCAAAAGTGGTGAGCTATATTTTTGCTACCCTAATAAAGTGTATAGCAAAATACAGCCTTGGTCAAAAGTGGTGAGCTATATTTGTGCTACCCTAATAAAGTGTATAGCAAAATACAGTCTTGGTCAAAAGTGGTGAGCTATATTTTTGCTACCCTAATAAAGTGTAAAGCAAAATACAGTCTTGGACAAATGTGTTGAGCCATTTTGGAAGAACTATTAAATTTAACTAAATTAAACGATTTTTTGTAGTTTTTTAATCTTTTTATATAACAAAAAAACTATATTTCACCCTTCTATTTATTACAACTTTTTGATCTATTTGTACATACAGGGTGTTTATTAATTCAGTGCTAATACGTAAGGGTGTGAATTCTTGGGTGATTTTTTCATGGCTCTTTTGATCTCTTCATTTTTGAACTACAGGGTGGTACAGTTTTAGGAAAAATAATATTTTTATCATAATTTTCTTATCACTCAATTCACACCCTTAAGTATCGACACTCAATTAATAAACACCCTGTATATTATCTACCCTATTAACACACTCTACTATTTTAATATTTTTTATGGCACAAACAGATCACCCTGTATGATATAGGTATAGCAGCGAGTAAATATTCTTCTTGACTTCGAAAAAAAAAATCGTTCTTTATTGTATATATTTATAATTATTGGTATATTAGGCTATATAAATTTCGTACCCACATATAATATATTACGAGTAATTGTAAGTTTGTAAATGTATATAGATAATTGTATCGAATCCAATGGAAAATCTAGGCTGAATCATTGAAATTTACACGATAACAATAAATAATAACGATATGATAATAATAGGGACATACGAATGCAAAACGTTCGTTTTACTCGAATGTTTTTACTAATGTTGTTAGGTGGTTGTGGTTTAGTTAGCCTCCCAAGATCCAATCAAAATTAATTTATTATTAAACTCAAGCGCAAGAGAATTCGAATTCAAAATTGCACCGTGTAAATCCCACAAACTTTTACCAGAATACCAACTTAATTTTGCATTAAAAAAATCAGTGATACCACCTTTCCCCTAGAACTAAACAACATCATACATTTTTTTTTACAACTACGAGTACATACAGAGTGAGTCATTTTACAAAGCCAATTCAAAAATGTCTTTAAATTTTACCCTCTACTACAGCAAAAATCGAACATTTTATACACTGACTCACCCTGTATATAATTCAGCCTGTCGTAATTTCCAAACTCACCACTTTATAGTTACATCTTAGACTGACCTATTACATTTAAAAAAAAATTGGTGCTAAAAAAGTGTATCGAGCGTCTCGTAGGTACCACCCCCACGTCCCCCCAACCCCCAATTATACCGAATTTTAGCTAGGTATATAGGTATATCCCCCGATGGACGTTTTTTTCTATATTTTGTAAATGTTTTGTCGCTCAAATCGTGTTCTAAACAAACTCTAGTAAGCGTGACGTCATCGCTGGGTTACAGTGAACGTGCTATATACTAAAAAAAATTTTGTTGGGGAAATTGAGGTAGAACGGGGTTTTTTTGTTGGTAGTGTTGTTGCGTGTTTCCCGATTTGTATAGCTTTAAATGTGGTATACAGGGTGGAATGTGAAATTGGCGCCACTGTATACGAAATGTTTGCTGTTTTTAATGTATTTTTCATACTATGTGTTCAGTGTTGGAATGAATTAATCTTAAGGGTAAATTAAATAGAGAAAATGCCGCAGAATTTCCCGCAATTCAATTTCTACGTGGTGAAAGCCTGGAGAAAATCGCACTTTAAATATTTATTCTAAGTCGAAGCAATAATGAATGTCTTTTCGTTCGGGGAAGCACGCAGGATTATTCCGAATGAAAATCCCGTTCTATTCGAGTAATAATTCGGTTATTAAAAATATGTTTAACTAAGGAATTTATTGATGTTTGCAATATTTAAAGACTGATCTAAGTTTTTGTATATAATTTTTGTTACCCCAGCAATTGGTTGTTTTTAATAAATAAATTATTACACTTCTTTAGTAGCCGGATTAAAGTATTGAATATTAGCAAGATTTAAAAAGAATTGATATAATATATTATATTACTATAGAGGCTGTGTGTTAGAATTAGTTTAATTTATATTCGTGGTAAGACCAATTTGTGGACACGAACAGTGTACACCAAAAACTTAGTTTAAATTTGTGGAGGAAAAAAAGGACATTCGATCGATTGGGCTTTTAATTGTTTAAATAAATTTATTTGTTGTTTGTTAAGAGAAAATTCACACATATCTTGTAAGGCAGAAATTCGTTTCCTTTCGTCCTTTTGTAAGGACGTGTTTGTTAATAAATTGAGTTGATTACTTGGGAAAAGTTTAATCGATCTTGTGGATTTTTTGCAGTGTATTTGGCCGATCGCCGGCTCAAATTTGAGCCAATTTTAAGACAAATTTGGGCCACTTTGGAGTCAAATTCGAGCAAAAGTCGGATCTAATTTGAGCTAAATTCGGGTCTAATTTGAGTGAAATTCGGGACAAATTTGATCCAATTTTAAAGCAAATATGGGCCAATTTTGAGGCAATTTAGGGCCAAAATTGAGCTAAATTCGGATCTAATTTGAGCCAAATTCGGGACAAAAATTCAGCTAAATTCTGGACAAATTTGAGACAATTTTAAGGCAAATTTAGGTCAAATTCGAGTCAAATTAGGGCAAATTTTGAGCTAAATCGGGCCAAACTTGAGCCAAATTCGGACAAAATTTCAGCCGAATTTTGGAAAAATTTGAGCCAATTTTAAGGCATATTCGGGCCAATTTTGAGGCAATTTAGGGCCAAAATTGAGCTAAATTCGGATCTAATTTGAGCCAAATTCGGAACAAAATTTCATCTAAATTCGGGACAAATTTGAGACAATTTTAAGGCAAATTTAGGTCAAATTCGGGCCAAACTTAAGCCAAATTCGGACAAAATTTCAGCCAAATTCGGGAAAAATTTGAGCCAATTTTAAGGCATATTCGGGCCAATTTTGGGCAAAATAAAGGTCTAATTTGAGCCAAATTCGGACCAAAATTGGAACAAATTCAAGCCAATTTCGAGGTAAATTTGGGCCAAATTTGAGCCGAATTCTGGTCCAAATTAGAGCCTGCGATCTCCTGTAAAATAAAAAACCAAATCCTTTATCTCTTGTACTAATATACGCGCACAAAGTACAGTAAATTCAGCCCAACCAGCTGAATTTTACTTTATAAACTAATTTAATCCTATTGTGTAAGAAACATGCGAAAATTTCCAACGAAAATATAACAAATTTGTTCAATAAAAATACTCAATTATTGTAACAAGTATTCTTATTGTAACGAACGCGGTTATACTCCGTTCGCTATCAGGTTGTGATCACGAGCGAACGGACTATAACAGATGAATTAAACGGGTTGTGATGTAAAGATTGTTTCGAAAACGAAATGTATCCTATAAACTTATCGTTTTTGCTGGGAGTTTTCGATTGGGACAGGCGGTATACATGCATGCGAAGACTTTTTTTGTAAAATTTACCATTCCCGATAACAAATTAGTTTGTAAACCATGTTAAATAAATAAAAAGTTGTTTTATATACTACGTATAAAAGAAATTTTATTAAAAACAGAAAATATCCCATGCGGCTCCAGCGGAATTATAATGGGCTAAACAGGGTGCCTCGCCGAGAGGAGGATGTTCCAAAAAAAACACCAAAAAATTCTAAATTTTTGTTCCATTTCACACTAAAATTGTGCAAAAATCTTATTTGGCCTAAGTATAGATAAATAAAGCGTTCTCCTCTCTGCGATTCGATTAGAAATCGATAAAAAAATCGATTAAAAATCGACAAGAAATCGACATTTATTTAATTTCAAAATTTCACACTAAAAAGTGTGAAACACAAAGGCGGCTATAATTTTCCTGGAGCGATTAAAATTACTGAAAAAAATACGGGTATTATAAATATAATGTTAATAATAAGATTGTATAAAACTGAATTGAGATAATAAAGCTAAATAAATAAACACTTTATTCTTATTTCATCTAACTATCACAAACAAAACAGAAATGACAAAGTCAATAAATTGTTTGACATATTTGCAACAAATTTTGATTAATTTGACATATTGATTCATTGGACATATGACAGTTGCTGTTTAACTTGACTCATATGAATGTTATTTGACAATTCTTTGACACATTTGCAACGAAACTTGATCAACATAACATAAAATTATTGTTTAAACAATACACTATTCTTCCCAATTTCTTCAGCCCTGCTAGCAGCCTTCTCCACAGCCTCCATAAACGCAGCCCTACAAAAACAAAAATTTTACAACCCTCAACAACCCAAAACCCCCAACAAACCCACCTCATTTTATACTCCTCCAACGCCCTCACCCCTCTAATGGTAGTCCCCCCGGGGGAACACACCTCGTCCTTCAACTGCCCCGTATGCTTCCCGGCATCCCTAGCCATCTTAGCCGCCCCCAGGGTCATCTGGGCGGCGAACTCCGTAGCCCAAGCCCTTGGGAGCCCCATATTCACCGCCCCGTCAGCCAGAGCTTCCATGGCCATGTAGATAAAAGCCGGCCCGCTGCCCGTTAGGGCTCCGGCTGTATTCATCAAGTGCTCTGGGATTTCCCTGCATAGTCCCGTTACAGATAGCAACTGTTTTACTAACTCTCCATCGGCTTCAGTGGCCGATGAGTGAAGGGAGTATAACGTGCAACCTACGATGTATATTCATTTGACAATTAGACAATTTGACATATGACAACTGTTGATTCATTTGACAATTACCTTCGCCTACTGTCATAGGGGTGTTTGGCATTGTTCTAATAATCCTAGCGTTGTGAGGACATAATGTAACATTCAATTGTTGTAACGATATGCCTGCTAATATGGATATGAAGAGTTTCGATTCTAACATTTTGTGAGTTTTTCCTATATCCTCGATAGCTGTTTGTAGCATGTGGGGTTTCACAGAAATGAATACAACATCGCTATTTTCTGCTACTTGTCCGTTTTGTGTGGCAACGTTGCAGCCCCTTCGAGACCACCATTCTAGATTTTCGAGCCTGGGGCCCGATACGTAGATTAGTTTATTGGGAATTAAGCCTGTTGAAAAATAAGGGATTTGGTTTATTAGGTGTTTAGTTTAATATGGAATTTGTACCTTTGGATACTAATCCTTCGCAAATGGCCTTTGCCATGTTCCCGCCGCCTATGAAGCCGATTTTTATCGACAGGGGTTTTATTAAATTGGGTTCCGCCATTTTGTTCAATACTATGCGTAATTTAATTATTAAATTAAAGCTTATAGAATGTTATATGCACTTACTTTGTTCGTTTACAAGAATAATTAACTTTGAAAATTCGACTTTGGTTGACGTTTAGAGGTTACATTTAGAATTCTTCTTTTATGTCAACGAATTCGGCCTCGGCTGACTCGGCTATTCGGACACATGAATTTCCAGACGAGCGACTAAAATTTTCATCATAAACGAAATTATACACCATCAGGTAAATTTACTAAAACGGTTCATCCAATTTTTGAATTATTGTATAAATATTTCGCAATTCGCACTTAGCTAAACGTACCTTCACAGCGCATGCGCCAATTTTAAATATTTTATTTGCAAAACACTCTTCTACAAGGTTGCCAGCTCATCAAACTACTCCTTAATACCACTACTTTATTATTAAACGTTGCGTCATTATTACAACAATACTAACTACTATTAATCGATTACAACAAAAAATAATCATTTACATTCCCTATTTTATTAACTCCCCGTAAAATTAACCAAACAGGTGAAACAATCTCATTTATTTAACAAAATAATTACCACATGAATTTACCAAATAGCGAACCGGCAACGCCGCCATCGTTTCATTCGTCGTAAAAGCCGCGACGGCCTGCTGCGATGTTCGATTGTCGCTCGCGCTTCAATCACGTTGTGACAACTGACGCGAGGCGCAACGTTTTCTTTCGTTCGGTCGCGGTTCAAATTCGAAGTGTTTGTTTGGAATAATTTTTTTCGCGTTGCAAAAACAGAAAAGTTATAGAAAAAAAGAAGCATGCCGGCCGATCAGGAGTTGAACCAAGTGTTGGTCAGACGGCAGGAGATCAACGAGGCGCTGGACAGCGGCAGCGAAATCAAAATCAAGTACCGGGTGGTGAACGTATACACCGAATTCAAGGAGTTCACCAGGAAGGAGATCAAAAAATACGAGGACACTTTTAAAAAGTAAGTAGGCGATTAATTATGTGTAGTAGTAATATAATCAAGTTTGCGGTGGTAATAATTTGGTTTGTATTTGCATGTTTGTTTTATTAGTTAGCAGGTAGTAGGCTTTGTGATTGATATATTAGTGCTTTATTAGAGATTATATTTAGTTTTTTATGTTGAAATATAATCGAAATGATCGAAAAAGGGCTCGTAGATTGTGCGAATTATTTGAATTTCTTCTTTTTCGTAAAAAAAAATAATTTTTTTACTCACTGTTGCCAACTTAAAAAATTTGAGAGTTTTGACAGGTGCAATTTGAAAATGCTTTACGCGAATTAAATAGCGCATTTTAATGAAAAATCAATGGAATTAAAAGGCCGTCCGGTATTTATTGCAACTTTGACCCAGTTTCGGTTCCAATTCGGTTCGCATCGATCCGACATTCGACCTTTGTTCGTCCATTTTACATAAAAATTGACCCCTTTTTCCGCGGCCAACTAATGCAAAACGCTCGTCTTAACGCGAAAAATCGAAAGTGAAATTCCTCGAAAGCGTCATTGTATCAGTTGTTGTTCTGTAAAAAAACGCATACATAAATAAATAAACATAGACGTAGCACGATCATTTTCATAAAGGGTGACAGTTCAAAAAAAAAAAAAATTTTTCACTGGCCTCTTACTTATAAGAAATTCAGCCACAATTTTTTTTGACATATTAGAAATTTTGCTATGTACTTTTTATGATGTAATGTTCATTTTATTCGTACTGCAAATTTAGGTATATTAAATAATTATTTTGTAATTGCGTTATTAAAAAAATGATAGGGGACGACTGTAGAGAAATAATTCAATTATTTCTTCGAGAAAGTATTGCGCATTTTTCAAGCAATCGAACAGGAAGCGTATTTCTAAATTATTGGAAATTTCTTTCGCTCTCGAGAATCAATGAACTTCGCTTCGAGTTCGTTTCGAATCGGATAAATTACCTTAGAAATTAACGTGTAAATTGTGTAAATTTTTCGTACACCCAAAGCGAAACATCTGCGATTCTTCACGGCTATTTTTACATTTTTTATTTTCGATAGGGAAAGCTCGTTTTTCCGTTGCGAAATCGATTTCCTCCGTTATAAATAGAGTCTGAATTCTACTGGGAAAATGGTGAATATTTAGCGATTTACGCACTCGATTTCGATAAATAAATTGCAGAATAATACTAAACATATTTCGTGATTAAACTTCGTAAACAAGATATTTATAATAAACACGATACGTGTATAGTTTGTGCAAAACAAATTAGATACACGTCACTATACGTCAGAAATAGGCAGTGTTGCCGAACTTTTAGAAAGTTGAAATTTGGTATCCAAGGGTTTTTCTATATAAAGAATTCATCTAAAATATTTTCAGAAATGTCCGACTTCCGTTTATACCGGAAATTGACCGAAACTTCGCTATTTTAAATGGGACACCCTGTATATTTGTGCGTTTTTAGATTCTACTCGTTGAGCTGATTTCAACGAGGGGTCACACTTGATATCTTGGTCTCGTAATAAAGGCTATACAGCCACTTAAAAATCACAAAACTTTTAATTTGGGTGGCTGTCCCAGAATTCAGGAGTTACTGAATTGATTCAAAGATCCTAGTCAGTTCTAACACGGTTCTAAACGATTCAGGACAGTTCTAATGCGTTCTGGAACAGTTAGAGCCACTCAAATTCAAAATTTTGCGATTTTTAAGTGGCTGTATAGACTTTATTACTCACCAAGATATCAAGTGTGACCCCTCCTTGTAATCAGCTCATCGAGTAGAATCTAAAAATGCAAAAATATACAGGTTGTCCTATATCAAATAACGAATTATTTTCGTATTATGTAATATTTCGAATATGTAACGTATGATAATAAATACGTTCCAAATAGTCTGACGTTGCGCTAGAAAAATTGTGAAATGTGTAATTTGAATATAATGTAGGTGCGTAAATAATACTGTTTTTATCGATAGATAAGAAGTTTCATTGGTGACTCACCGGGAAAAACGTACGAAAAATAAAATAGGAAATGAATGGATAAATCATCGTTTCGCGTTTCTGATTTTGAAATCGTATTATATTGACCTCACCGCAACGCCAGCGGATGCATATGATAAATCTGTATAGTTTTATCACCGAGTTATTATTTAATTTAACGAAAATGAGCGATGATTTACGCTTTAGATAGTGCTTATCAGTCACAGAAACTCCCAAAAAGGAGAATGAATATTTATGTAAATGTTAGATAAATACATACAGATATACAGGGTGTCCCAAAATTAGTGGACGAAATTTTAAAGCTCAGTTGTAGACGCGTAGTTCAACTGTGGTTCACAACGAGTTTAATTGCATATCTAAATAATTTTTGACTAATAAATACAGTGTTAAAGTTTCGTCTACTAATTTTGGGACACCCTGTATACGTACATGAGCGAGTTGGTGGTGTTTTTTTGGCTTTTTTAAGGACGAGCGTCAGGTCCAAATTATTTTTTCGAAAACAGGTTTGCCTTATTACTAAGGTCAACATAAATGCGCCCGGTCGAGCCGCAGCAAATTTTTAATTTGTCTGGCAAATAATCATGTAAAAGGCTCGCATTTTCTAAACAATTTGTAGCATTTTAGGCGGCTTTGACTCTCTATTAAACTGATTTTGTTTTTCGGTAAATTGGCCTCAGATGCCGGGGCTATTCAGCCAAAGTTTCTGATGATGATATATCGAGTAAAACGTCGTATTTATACGAACAATTAAAATTAATTACCAGATCGTGTCTATGCGGGACTTACTTAACACTTAAGTTAATTATTTACTATTACATTATTAATTTTTCTGTAGAAAACGTATTGTTTTTGATGCATGTCACGGCTGAATTTCAGTTTCTATAATTCGAAAAAAATATTCCCTAGAGTGCTGTATGAACTGTTTTTATAAATATTTATTTTTATATTTTCTAAACCGTTTTTGTGTAAATATTTATGTGGAAACTGTGCACCACTTTTGTACAAAACTAGCGTCTCATCGGTGCATTTCAAAAGAGACATTAAATAGCATTTTAACTGCAGTTAAATCGAAATGTGTGAAGCAATTAATTCTGTACAATAAACAACCCTTTAGTATTACAAAATTTAATTAACCAATTAAATTGGAGCTGGCATTAATACTCGGGTGTGTTTTAAATTTATGTAGCGAACAAACCAGGAAATGATATATTTTAATACACAAAAAAAAAACCGTATTTAAAATATGTAAATATTTATTTCTGTAAGCGATATTACTACTTGGAAACGAATATTTGTTTACATTACTTTATTTATATCAACACGAATCGATTTCGAAATAGTAACTGTTACTTTTTGTGAACGCCACCTCTATACTTCTTCTTTTATTTTCGATTTTCTAACGGGTTGTGGCGCACGTGCGTCCACCACACGCCGATAATTTCGCTATTTTCACCGATTTAAATATAAAAAGCGACCAAAAAAATTTCTCCCGAGTCGAATATGGAGATTATTTTTTATAAATTTGTCACTGGGGCTAATTTAACATATTAAAAACCCGCTGTAGAATTTATTACCGAGGACATTTCACTTGATGAATTCGAATGGAAGCTTTGCTATTATTAAATAATTGATTTTTAATAGGCGATAGGTTGAAATTGAAACAAAACGAGTGGATATTTAATTTAACTACAATATTTATTACGAAAAAAATAAATTTATTCTCAACTTATAGACTAGATTGCGTAGTGTATGGGATGCGATTTCATCAATCAATAAATATATAAATTTAATTTGTATAAATAAAATTATTTTACATCTTAATAGAACTCACTGGGGTGATTTAATTAATTTAAGTAGTCATGGGAACGAAACTATACAGTCTCAGTCAAAAGTATTGAACCCTCCTCAAATATTGATAGATTTACAGATTAATTCTAAATTAGTCGATTTTTCATATGAAAAGTTCTAAAATGGTTCTGGATAGTTCTAGTTTATCCTGGACCGTTCCAAATAGCCCTAATTTCGTTCTGAATGATTTTATACTGTTCTAAATGGTTCTAAGAGCATCCAGAACTGTTTTGAATGGTTCTAATGAACTCTAAAACGGTTCTGGGTGATTCAGAACAGTTCTAATGCGTTCTGGACAGTTCTAGTTTATCCTGGACCGTTCCAAATAGTCCTGAATTCGTTCTGAATGATTTTATACTGTTCTAAATGGTTCTAAGAGCATCCAGAACTGTTTTGAATGGTTCTAATGAACTCTAAAACGGTTCTGGGTGATTCAGAAAAGTTCTAATGCGTTCTGGACAGTTCTAGTTTATCCTGGACCGTTCCAAATAGTCCTGAATTCGTTCTGAATGATTTTATACTGTTCTAAATGGTTCTAAGAGCATCCAGAACTGTTTTGAATGGTTCCAGTGAACTCTAAAACGGTTCTGGACTGTTCTAAAATGATTCTGAACAGTTCTAAAATGTTCCAAGATTATCCTGAATTGATTCAAATGATCCTAGTCAGTTATAAAACGGTTCTAGATGATTCAGGACAGTTCTAATGCGTTCTGGAACATTTAGAACATGTTAGAGCCACCACAAATTCGAAATTATTAAGTGGCTGTATAGCCTTTATTATAAGACCAAGATACCAAGTGTGACCCCTCGTTGTAATCAGCTCATCGAGTAGAATCAAAAGATGTAAAAATATACAGGGTGTCCCATTTAAAATAACGAAGTTACGGTCAACTTTCGACTAAGACTGTATTTACCGAATAAGTACTAGATTAAACTTAACAAATCCACTTTTAAACTACGTTAAGGCCTCGAACACACCACAAACACACGTCACGAATTCCATTTAGCTATGTACTCGAATCGAACTATCACATTTTCTCTTTACTAAATCGTATATAGTGCCCCAATCGTTACCTCATCATTTGCCTAAAATCGTCCAATTTATATATACTATTAGACAACCTTCCGAACGCATTTATCAGAGACACGATCTCGCTTCTCTGCAACTGAAACTCCTTTTTATTGTGCGAATCCAACCACCGGTTATCGATGACTGTATCGAACCTTCCGCTGAACAGGATCTTCAAAGCGGTACCCAAACCGTGGGTTTGCAATTTGCCCCACAAGCGGCATTTATCACAGCCTACGCAGTCCATTATTCTGGTGATATTCCTGAAGTGTTGCTTGAATTCGTATTTCAGTTTTAGGGCTTGTTCAGTGTTGCCGAACATCGTGGTTTCGTCGAAATGTTCGCCGAAGGATTTGATTACGTTGAGGAGGTCTTTTACCGCCATTTGGGTGTCCCAATCGTTCGATTCGTTGCCTAAAAATTAAGGGGTTATAATTTGGACGCACTGTATAGTATAAAAAATACCTGTATAAAACTCCTCTCGTTCCAAATACGGAGCCACTTTGGCCAGCGCGCGCAGCTCCACCAAGTAGATGAAATACAAATTCCTCAGCCAATTGGGGCCTTCGCCGCTGGTGGTCTCCGGCGCGAAGCGCCGTTGGAATTCAGCCAAGTTCGGGCCCCATTTCGATTTACCCAAAGCGAAACCGTTACCGTTCGATAATAAATAATTCGCGCATAAATGGGTGTTTATGCTGGCGTGTAGCCCCGAAACCGATCTGTAAAAGACCCTTTCCTCCAAACACAGCTCGTTCAATTTATTACTCTGTATATAGGGGTTGAAACTGAAGGATTTCTTCGGCCTGAAGCAGTTCTCGAGGTAGATGCTCGACCACACTCGATGGGCTGATTCGCCTGCATAACTGAATAGTAAAAGGATGGTTTATTAGTTTACATATAGAGGGAGTTTCTAGTGAATTATCTCACCCTGTATATCTCTCTGGATTGAGTAACAAGTCTACGTATTCGGCTTCTTCGTCGCTTTCGTCTACAACGCAGAAATTATCCGTGGCATCATCGTAGGCCTCCCACATTTGCATCTCCTTCTGCAGCTTCTCTGATATAGTCTTGTTCAAATAATCTACAATAATCTACATTAAAACTCGCTAAAACGTTCCTACGAAGCAATACCTAAATCATTGTGATGCGTTTCGCAATCTTCGTTGGCTCGTTGCGAATACTTTTGGCTGGGCTCCACACTCACCGAAGGCCTCCTCTGTCTTTCCCCGCCTTTCAATCCGTCGGGTATCTCTTCGGGCGGGCAGGTTTGTACGTGACAATCTTTCATCGCACATTTGCTGTCGTCCGCCCAAAAAGGACAAGGCCGTTTCAAATTCACCTATCGAATAAACACTTTAAACACTTCTCTGCAGGGTAATAACAGCCACTTTTTACCTTATAGAATCTGAAATAGTCCTTCAATAGGAGGCTCTTGAGCCTCGGGTAGACTTTGATGTTGTTGAAATGGTCTACGGTGTCTATATTACACGTACATTCGTCTATAGTCCCGTATAATTGGCAGAAGCAATCGTTGTGTTTTTCGACATCGAAGTAGGCCGAACATTGGCTGAATACCAACAAGGCGAGCAGCACTGGGATGGTTCTCTTCGACATTGTTTGTTGTTCATTGCGGTTCGAGTGGCTGTGTAACTATCGAGTTACGCATTATTTCGCATTGTTGCTTATCGACCAGCGATAATCGTACACGTATCAACTGGAAACAGCTGTGGGGAGATTTAATAGCGGCGCGACTGACAGTTATTTTGACGTTTCGAAGAAATTGAGGTTAGGAGGAGCTGTCACGTCGATTTTTGTTGGTGCGATGTTGCCGGCTTGTGCTCGAAAGCGCTGTGTTTGGGTAACACAGTCACAGTGGGAGTATTTTTGAATTATTATTAGTTATAAATTTGCTGTAATTTTAATCGAGTAGGTGTATAATGTGTTATTTAAATTCGCGAGAGTAGTATTTCTTCTTAAATGTGTGATAAACTTTTTATTAACTGTCTAAAAGTAGGGAGTAGGAATTTTCGGTTTGAAAACCGGCAACGTTGCAAAAGAAAGTAATCGAGTAATCTAATCAGTGACGTGGGTTAAATAATTTTGTGGAGGGGTTAATGGGTCATCGAAGAATTTAGAGATAATTTATGACACACTAATGGGAATTCACTTAATTTAATTCGCATGAATTAGCTGTTTACCTGATTGATGGCACGTTCGTGATACTTTTGTTCATTATGAATAATTTTTACACAAAAAAACGTTGAAAAATATAGAGAAATTCGAATAAAAAAAATAATTTCTCTAATAAATGCAATTTAATATACAAGAATTTAACCCATTTTTCAACACAATAACCCTTAAAGAAACCATTAAGAAACACCACCTTCCCTAACAGCACTACCCTTCATGGTACACCCCAAGAAAGAACCCAATACCCACATTACCCCCACAAGATGATACCCAAATTGCCCCCACAAAAGATGACTATAAATAGCATTAATTGGATGCTTTCTGAGCAGATTCAACACCAACAAAGATGGCTACCTTAGCCTGGACGAGCTGAAGAGGATGATGGAGGTGCTGGGGGCTCCTCAGACCCACCTGGGGCTCAAAACCATGATCAAGGAGGTGGACGAAGACGACGATGGTAGATTATCCTTCCACGAGTTCATGCTGGTGTTCAGGAAGGCCAGAGCTGGCGAGCTGGACGAAGATTCTGGCTTGGGGCAGCTGGCTAAGCTTACTGAGATCGATGTGGATAAAGTAGGGGTGAACGGGGCTAAGGAGTTCTTTGAAGCGAAGGTAGGGGCGATGGGGTGAGTGGGATGTTTCGGGTTGATTTGGGTTTTGTTTGCAGATCATCGAGTTGGCTAAGAAGGGGAAATTCGAGGACGAGATTCGCCAGGAGCAGGAGGAGAAGAAGAGGTTGGAGGAGGAGAAGGCGGCGAGGAGGCAGGAGTTTTTGCAAAAGGCTGCGGTTTTTAAGTAAAATTGTACGTTTTTTTTTTGTGTATGGATATCGAATATTGTTTTTTATATAAATATAAATTTATCTTGTAAATAACATAAAATTGTAGATATTAAGTTCGAAGCTAGTTTCATTTTTTTCGATTTCGCTGTAAGCTTAAAGTGTGAATTGTGATAATTTTATTTTTTATCGGACGTAAAAGAATTGTATGTATTCTATTGAATAAACTATACAGAAATTCGATTTTATTACCATTTCAACGCTCGATTGACCCCATAAAAACAACCAAATTTACTCCAAATCCAATTATAATTATACAATAAAATTAGATTAACAAATTTCAAAATTACACTAAACGTTCACCTAAAAAAAAGACTTCGGAAATTTTTTTTTGGTACAAACAAAAAATCGGTAAGTAACTTTTCGAATAACCGTTGCAATTGTGATAAATATATCCTATTCGAAACCCCCTGCATTAATAAATAATAAAGTACGTCTCAAACAATCAAAAATTTAATATACAGAACGTTTCACGGTAACCGTTCATTAGAAGTATTTCAAACGATCCTAGTCAGTTCTACAACGGTTCTAGATCATTCAGGACAGTTCTAATGCGTTCTGGAACAGTTAGAGCCACCTAAATTCAAAATTTTGCGATTTTTTAAGTGGCTGTACAGCCTTTATTACGAGACCAAAATACCAAATGTGACCCCTCATTGTAATCAGCTCATCCTGTAGATTCTAAAAATACATGAATATACAATGTGTCCCATTTAAAAACAACGAATTAGATGAATTTATTACATTCAAAAACCCTTGTATACTAAATTTCCTAATATTATACACGAAATACACTTTTAACGAACGGTCACCGTAAAAATCTCTGTACAACCTTGAATTAATCAATTGTATCGCAACCTTTATTCAAACGATGAGTATCCAAAAAAACGATGCATAATTAACCAACTATATCTCGATTAAAATAAAAAAATAATCCAATTAACCTAATCAATGTACTGCGCCAGCCAACGAAAACCCTCCCCGTAGCCCTGCCTCTTCAGAATCGAGCACATAAACAGCTCCAACGGTCTCCCCGGCAGATCCGATCGAGCGACTTTACCTTTACCGGTCGTTTGGCCGTACAACGAGTAAACGTTTCTCAACTCATCCTCAGACGCCGCGTCGGGTAAATCGATTTTATTGCCTAGAATCAGCACGGGGCAGTTGGCCAGGGTTTCGTCTGTCAACAGCGCGTCGAGCTCCCGTTTGCTTTCTCCGAATCGAGATCTACAACAAATAGTATGATTAGATTAATACGGTTTAGAATGTAGTGTTAGATTAACCTATCGTTAGCGTCGATAAGGAATACAATGGCGTCTACGGCTGGGAAGTAGTCCTTCCATACTCTTCGAGCCTGCGAATGGCCTCCTAGATCGAACGTGGTAAACCTCATGTTCCCGATGGACAGTTCTTCAGAAGTGGGATGTAACGTGGGCAAGTGCTGGGCTAATCTATCGTCTTTAAGCATGTGTAATAAGGTGGTTTTACCAGCGTTATCCAGCCCTAAAAACAGCAATTTTCCGGACTTCTTCCATAATCCTAGGTAGCCCAGCACTCCCGTGAACCAATCCCATATGAACATTTCGGTTTATTGTTAATTAGGAACCTAATTTTTACTCTAACGAAAGCGCTGCGCTGGTCGTGGCCCGAAAATTTGGTAATTTCTCTAATTTTGAACGTAATTAATTATCTATCTACAAGGTTGACAGATGAAAAGAAGTGACACGCTGAGTTGGAGATATTCCACTTCTGTCAAATTTGTCAAAATGGCCTCGTACGTGTTGTCATACTAGCGACTTCTAACACGTACCCCGTTTAAATATATATCGCGTTTACATGAAGGTATCGACTCGACCTTAACTCGAGATATCATTTTCTTCGTCTAATCAACACGATCCGGTATCTTTTTTGTTCGTCATAAGTCGATCACGTGTTTATACAGAGAATCGACCTTGGCTTCAAGCCGACTTGGATCCCTCATGTAAACAGAGCTATAGATCCAGTGATCGAATCCAGTGATCGGATTGACTCGAGTTTTGACTCGTGTTTTTCCTTACACACTAGCACACAGGATTGAACGATTGAGTGTTCAAATAGAGTTGAAGTGACAGCTGACAACAAATTATAAATTTGTTTCATCGTAATCCCACTCATTCCTTTTTGCCATTGCAACAACAAATCACACAAAATAATTAAACGTAAACACGAAATAATCTAAAATTTAACCAAACAAAATGCCGCAAGCCGCAAATCTCATCTGTCAGTTGCCAGTTGTCAACTTAACTACTCAATCCGCGTTTATGAGACATCATTTCGACTCGAGCCAATCTAGTACAGTCGAGTCAACCCGGTTTCAACTCGATCCATGTTTACAGGAAAGTCCGATCGAATCTATTTGGGATCAAAGCCGGCTTCGATCCATGCTTAAACGGGGTAATGTTTTCGTATGCTTTATATTACTTCAAAAAATGATTAAATAACGACTTATTAAGGCCGTTTTTTCGTGTTGAATACGCTGATAGCCCGGTTTGAAGCGCATTTGACTAACTACGTCATCGTTTGGAGATGCACAAAAATGAACCGCTGACATCTGTCGTCTGTCCTGTCACTGTTTTGAAAAGAATCAAAAGTTTTGTTGATGTTTTTTTATAGGTTAGCTGGTTTTAAAATTGAAAATAATTATGGAAGAAATGTTAATTGCTAATTTTATAAGGAGTGAAATGCAAAATTTGCTTTTAATTTTGAACTATCTGAGAGCAAACGATTATTATGATAATGAATTTCATACATCCTTGATTGTGTTACTTACTAATAATTTGGAGCATGTGAGGATGCCTGGATACATCGACTGGATTATTATCTATTTAGATACTGATTTCTTTTCCTTATTTCGAATGAATAAGCAGACATTCATCATTTTGTTGGAAAAGCTACAAGTAAATGAAAAATTATTTAAAGGTGGAGAACCACCCATTCTTCCAAAGGAACAACTTTTAATGACTCTATGGTGGTTAGGCAAAGGGGAGGTTTTATTGTCAATAGCTGATAGATTTAATGTGGCAGTTTCAACAGTTCACGCATGTACAGAATTTATGTTGAGTAAAATTTTAAATTTACAAGACATATATATTGTTTGGCCTAAAAGACATGAGAGTATCACTATTGTAACGAAATTTGAAGCTTTAACGGGATACCCAGGTAAGTTGAAATATAAGCTGTCTAATTAGCCAAATTATTACAAATTCTTAAATGTTTTTAGGGGTACTTGGAGCTATAGATGTTTGTAATATTCCATTTAAAGCGCCATCAGATCACCAGAATGAATATATTGATAGAAAAATGCAACATTCGATTAAACTTCAAGCTATTGCTACTTCTGATCGACTATTTACTAACATTATGGTTGGATTTCCAGGATCTGTGCATGATAGCCGGGTAAAGATTTAGAATTTAGTTTGTAGCAATTCAGTTGTTTGGTTTTTTAGGTATTCAGAAATTCACATTTTTACGAAGACGTAGAAAATAACAGAAATACTGCAGAGTACTTTTACGATGACTTACACATTGTTGGTGACTCAGCCTACCCTTTAAAAATGTGGTTAATGAGACCATATAGGTATTATAAAATTAATCAGTTTGAACATAAATACCTATATATTTGACTTATATCCTTGCAGAAATAACGGTCATCTAACAGTTATGCAGAGACGCCATAATCGCATTCATAGTCAAACAAGAGTTAAAGTGGAACAGGCTTTTGGAATTTTAAAATCTAGATGGAGAATACTCAAATACATAAATGTTAATAGCGTGATCAAAACAGTGAGAATAATAGCTGTCTGCTGCATTTTGCACAACTTTTGTTACCTAAATTTCGACGTTTGGGATGACTATGAAAATTGTATAGAAAATGATGACGCTGATGATGAACAGTTGCATGACATTAATTTAGACATACCAGCAGGTATCAAGAGAGACAGAATCGCCAGATTATTATAAATTTTCATAATAATAGATAAGAATAAAGAATAAAAGAATAAACTACAATGGTTGTAACTTTTATTAAGAAAAATATAAAATGAACAAAAATATATAACACAAAACTTTGGTTTATTCAGGTAACCTTTAAAGTAACTAATAAACGACCAGAACCATTAATCAGAATCCTCAGAGCTATCTGCATCTGCTATTCTCTTCCTTTTTGATTTCTCTTTTTTCTTCTTGATACTTGCTACTAGAGCCATCATTTCTTGATGCCTATTGTTGCTTTCAGCAACAAAAAACTGCATCATGGACTTAAACTCATCCCTTCTTTCAGTTTGGTTTTGCTTTTGAATTTGAACCAATTCATCCAAAGCTTTTTTTCTGGGTGTTAAAGGCTTTATCGACTCAAGATTACGAGAAAAACGGTTCGGTTTTATATTAGAAGTGGTAGGAGTACTTGTAATAGAAGTACCTGGATAATTTTCATCAGACGTAGGAGTGGTACAAGCCTCCAAGGTTGAACTTGATTCCTTTGATGTACCTGGTTTAGATGATCCTACAGTCGATTCAATTACAAGCAAAGGTTGTATGTTGTGTTTATCTCCTAAAATATTTTCTAATTCACTGAAATACGGAGGCGGATCAACTCGACCTTCACCTGTTTTTTTTCGTTTTTCAATAAATTTACAGTAACTGCTCTGCAAGTTGCAGAATTTCTGCCGACACTTTTCTCGTCCTAGAATTCCATCCCCAACAAAGTAACCCATTTCATTTAGTTTGTCTCTTATGCTTGACCATAGAGAATTTTTAGACGTTTTTTTATCTTTAAATTGATTATTTAACGTCTTCCTTAACGCCAGAAAAGCAAGGGTAGCCTGGTGGTCTATGCGGCTAGGATGCTTTGATTTCCAGAGTTTGCATTCCTTTTCTTCCTCCTGTTTCTCATTTTCCAATTGATTTTTGATTTCATTCTCAGTCTTTTGAATTTCAATTTCAGTCATCGCCTCGGTCTTTCCATTTTCGTCCTTTTTCAGCACATTCTTTACCATTTCCAGGTAAGAATTTGCAAAAGAGGCACCTGTAAAATAATCAAAATTTAGTAAAAAATATTAATAAATTATTTTCACTTACTACTTAGTATTTGTTCGGCAGTTTCTTGATCTACTTCAACGGTGATATCTTCACCAAGTTGAATCCTTGTCACCATTGTAGTCGTTAAAGTGGTTGTCGTTATTTATAGATAAAACTGGCCAAGCCAAGCTCTACCGAAACAATTTAAAACTGTTTAAAATGAATAATGACGAATAAATAGGTTATGTTATCCGTTTCAAATATTCAAATATGTCAATTGTCATCGATAACCGTGCTTCGAGATCGCTTCAAACGCGTGGATAACCGCTGTAAACGTTTTGATGCGTGACGTCATTACTTTCACGCGAAAATGTTACGCTTCAAACCTGAACGCAGCGTTTTAAAAACGTTCCAACACGAAAAAACGGCCTAAATAGCATTACATTTGAAGAAATTGAATAAAATTTGTTAGTAAACGCGACTCTTCTAACGAAGCCATTCAGCCAATTAACCTCTACATGTCAAAGGTGTAGTTTGCAGTAGAAAAAATTGTTTTTTTTATCACAATTTTTGTAAATATCTACTCTTTAATAGCAATTTAACATACAGTAACCAATTAGCGACGTGTTTAATAATAATTAATCCAACAATGTCCCCAGCAGTTACAGTATTAATAACACCCCCTGTGTTATCATTTTTAATGTTAGAAAACGAAAAATGCACCTTCCAGCAGGTAAAAATCACATCAAGTATGCCATAAATTCATCACGTATAACCAGCCCACTCGATTTTCAGGAAGGCTTCCTATGCGGTGAGATAATCCAGAAAGAAACGAAAAGCATCACCGATAACGACCACCAGCAGATCAACATCACCACCACGATCAGAATAGACTCCTCCATATCCTGCCCGACGGCCCACTACTTCTACAACGGCATCGGGAAAATCGACGAAGAGAAATTGAAGAGGTGGCTGGGCGAACGGTTCGACAAAATCATTGGCTGGTACGTCTACCAGAAGAGGCCGAACGCCAACTTGACGTTGAGATACAGGCTGGTGCACCAGCAGCTCCGCGAGCTCTTCCAATCGTCTCGCGAATTCTTCGCGTTAGGGACTCTGAATTGCGATCAATCGGCCAACGGGGGCACTCACACGTTCACTCAATCGTTCTATCGTTGCGCCATGTTGGGCTGGGATAAATTGCCCATGGTGATCGCGAATCTCTCAGATCCTGTTAATACTTATAGAACGCCCGAAGCTACTTCGGCTACTTTTAATGAGATATTGGCCGAGATAGGGAAAATAGACTTGAAACAATCTCCGTTATCAGTTATTAATAAAGTGCAAAATTCTGTTCAAAACCACAATGATACTTTGGTAAATGAAGTGTCTGAAGCTGAGAATCGCTTGTGGGAATTACAGCAGGAAGTTAGTGAGAAGGTGAGTTGAATAAATAGGTGAATAATAATGTAATTGGGTTTTGTTTATTAGTTGAAAAAGTTTAAAGCGAAGTTGGCTAGTGAGTCGTCTAGCCACCTGCGATGTGATGTAAATGACAAAGATGACGTTGAGGAAGCTTCATCGAATCAATGAGACAATGAGACGCTATAAAGTGAATTTAATCATGATAAATATAAGGTAAAATAAAATATAACTGGGGTAAATACCCTGGAAGTATATAGGGTAATTTTTTTGTTTAACAATTTCGTTTTTTTATAATGGAAATTTCGTAAATTTTAATCATTGTTTAGCTGTAGGAATGAATGTATTATTTATTTTGGCTATTATTAAACGTTTTTTGATACGTTTTTTTAAATGCATCTGGTCTTAACCTAATAAGTAACTAGTTTCATATGTCAAATTTGTGCCATACCAATTTGGCAACATCGCGCACGTCACTACACCAACACTCGAACAATTCCGCCGACTAACGCGTCTTGTTGACGTGTAATGAGTGTTATCTCTTTGACGTTTATTTTTTGTATTACACATCATTCGCTATTGTGCCGAGAATTTTAAATTTAAACAATTCAAAAACGAATTCACCCAGCCCATTCGCCGCATCAAATCCGAGATTATGGTCCAATTCGCCAGTTAACAAAAGCGGCTTCACAGTGACTGTAAACATTGCGATTTAATACCACCATGGGGCTCACCATATCAGCAGTATTCAACAGGCTATTCAGCAAGAAACCCATGAGGATATTGATGGTGGGTTTGGACGCCGCTGGTAAAACTACCATTCTATACAAACTTAAGCTAGGCGAGATCGTTACGACCATTCCTACGATCGGCTTCAACGTAGAAACGGTGGAGTACAAGAACATCTCGTTCACCGTATGGGACGTGGGGGGCCAGACTAAAATCAGGAAACTGTGGAGGCACTACTTCGCCAACACAGACGGCTTGATTTTCGTCGTAGACTCCAACGACAGGGATCGCATCGCGGAGGCCGAACAGGAGCTGCATAACATGCTGGGCGAGGACGACCTGAAGGACTCCATTTTGCTGATATTCGCCAACAAGCAGGACCTGCCCAATTCCATGTCGACCGCCGAATTGACTGATAAATTGCAGTTGAACACGCTGAAGAACAGGAGGTGGTACATCCAAGCTACCTGCGCCACGCAGGGCAACGGGTTGTACGAGGGGCTCGATTGGCTGTCCAACGAGCTGGCTAAATGAGGGGGACTTAAATAAGGACTTGAATCGCGAGCTAAGTGTAAACGATTATCATTAATTTCATTACTAAATTCTACGTTTAATTGATTACTGCAGGGCTTTTCGCTGTAACGGCGAGTTTGGGGGTGTATAAAATTGTGGAATTTTGTATACAAGGTTTTCTGGATATAAAAGGAATCCATTAAATTTGTTCTAAACGATTTTATACTGTTCTAAATGGTTCTTAAAGCATCCTGAACTGTTTCGAATGGTTCTAGTGAGCTCTAAAACGGTTCTAAATGGTTCTGCACTGTTCTAAATGATTTCTCGACAGTCCTAAAACGTTCTAAGATTATCCTGAATTGATTCAAATGATCCTAGTCAGTTCTAAAATGGTTCTAGATGATTCAGGACAGTTCTAATGCGTTCTGGAACAGTTAGAACATGTTAGAGTCACCCAAATTCAAAATTTCGTGATTTTTGAGTGGCTGTATAGCCTTTATTAGGAGACCAAGATACCTCCTTGTAATCAGCTTATCAAGTAGAATCTAAAAATGCATACGGGGTGTCCCATTTAAAATAACGAAGTAACTATGAATTTACAATAATATACATAATTTTATACACACCAATTCATGAAGTACTTCTAACGACATGTTACCGTGAAACGCTCTGTATAGTGCTTAAAATTACGAATAAAATCCTAAATATAGCGGTTTATTAGATTGTATAAAAAAACACTTCACACAAACATTATTTCTTGTTTTTTGCGAACGTACAAACGCAGCACGATGGCATGCGGAACTGATCGAAGCTCGGCTGATCACCTTCTTTTTCTACAGCCAACAATTTTACTGTAGAAAATTTCTGTTTACAGACTGCCTTAACACCTTCAGGAAATACCTCCGAATACCTACAAGGCCTGCTCTGACCGCTCTCTGTACTACACAACAGAAAGAAACCACAGTCAAAAACCCCCCTGATTACAAATCGGTAGCTTATACGTTATACGAATACCTTGTGCAAGTTTCCAAAGTGATCCCTTGCTTGAACACCTCGATGTTCACCAGCAACTTATCCTCCCCTTGGAGGTTTTTAGCGGTTCTGGGGTACACGGTGTGCAACGTGGTGGAGCACAAGTTCTCCTCTTCGTCCCCGAACCTCGTGGAGACTTCGAACTGGGGCGATTTGGCGGCCTCGAAGTAGCTTCGCAGGTCCTTGCGGTACCCCATTATTCGTTTGATTGTATCGCTGGGGTAGTCGGGGACGTACTCGCAGAAGCCGAAGGTGCAGTTCGAGGCCCCCCGCGCTGGACGAGTTGTGGGGTTTGGCTTCTGGAAGAGTATGGGGTCATCTGGATAGATGAACGCTTTGTGTTCGATATCTGGAAATTTTAACGGATACAATTTGTTTTTGAGTACTGGGTTTTTGACTTACTGGTGGATTGCGACCTCTTGACCCTGGGTAAATACAATCTTGCGGGTTTGTATAATGTTTTCGATAAGGTTCGATTGTTGTTATCATCGTAGTGTTGCTGTGAGCTCGATATCTACAAAAGGAATTAATTTTTAATAAACATCTTGTTTGTATTAAGTGTAAAAAATTATGGTAATTAAATAGGGTAATTAGGAATGAAGGACGAATGATTTATAAGTAATGTTACATGCTTATTGGCAATTAATAATTATGTTACGAAGTGGGCTATGTATGCGATTAATTATGAAAATATTGCGCGTACTTACTATAACATAAAAGAGGACAAAAACAACGCTAAAAATCTTCATGTTCCGCTAAAATCGACTATTCTAATGCGAGAATGCGATTTTCAACTTTACATTTTGCATTGTTGGAGAGAAAAAAATTCTGCTCCAATAAATTTGCGATAAATGTTTACAAATTTATTCGCTAAAAAATAGCGACGAACTTAAACTATGTAAATCGATCACTGTCGCATTCAACATTAACGAAATATGCTAATTAAATCCGCAAACTCGAATTCTTTGAACCGGAATAAACAATTTAAACGAGTGCAGAAGTTGCTTGACAGCTCATGATACTGACAGTGATAGTTCTGTAAAAAATCGACCAATCAATTCTCCGGTGGTTGAAAGTCCGCATAGGAAAAGGCCACACCACCACTACAAACGTCAAATCAAACCTAACCTCACTTTTATTTATTTATATTATGGAAAGATTGGTAAAAGTGTTGAATGTAGGTACACTAGATTATACCAAAGGCTTGAAGCTACAAAAATACTTAGCTAGTTTACATAACAAAACTATAGGAATTAATAACATTTTACTGTGTGTTGAGCATCCACCAGTCTACACAACAGGAATACGAAACAAACAATACACAGAAGATGATGTAAACAAACTAAAATCTAAAGGTAATATTACAACAATTACTTAAATATAATCTTATTTATTATTGTTTTGTTATGACAGGTGCGGAATTCCATCGAACGAACAGAGGTGGCTTGATAACATTCCACGGACCAGGCCAACTCGTAGTATACCCCATATTAAACCTAAAGCACTTCAAACCTAGCATACGATGGTATGTTAACAGCATCGAAGACACTGTTATAGAATTATGCAAGAAATTCAATTTAAACGCAGAGAAATCCCCACACACCGGAGTTTGGATACGAGACAAGAAGGTAACTAATTCACAAATATTATCACATATAATCGAAAATTATTTGTTATAGGTTTGTGCTATCGGAGTACATGGTAGTAGATTTATCACAACGCACGGGCTGGCCCTTAACTGTTCAACCGATTTAAATTGGTTCAATCACATAATACCTTGCGGAATCGAAGGTAAAGGTGTTACGAGTCTCACCGAAGAGACCGGTAAGGTTACAACAATCGATGAAACTCTTCCGAAGTTCATCGATTGCTTTAAAACAGTTTTTAATTGCGATATTGTGGGCGTTAAGCGAGACGAGGTAAAGGCCATTTTGGAAAGAATCTAACAAGTAATTTTATTGTACAAAATAAAAAGGTATAAAGCGTTAGTTAAAGCTGTAATAATTGTTGAAAAAACGGTTTAAAATGTACATGTAATGGTACAAAATATTGACAAAATGTGCTTAAAACTAATAAACCAAAGATTTGTTAATATATGTAGAAAAATAATATAGATAATAACAGCTTTATACAGGGTGACCTGTCATCCTCACGCTGTATATACGTAACAAGCTAAACATTTTTTACTTAAGCTGTGGTAATCCGAATTCATCAACAGGCACAGTATCCTAAAAAAAGTTGTTATTCAGCAAAACATTCTGTCAATTTCCCTTCGATTTCTCTCACCTTCTTCGTTGGATCGGCCGGTAACGATTCAGGTTTCGTAGATGGCGCTTCGGGAGCCTTAAGAACATCATCTAGATAGCTTTGATCGTCATCCAAGGCGATTTCATCGCCCAATGCGTCAAGTTCAGCGGCCAATTCATCTTCATCAACATCCACTGTGTTGTAGCTTCTACCTAAGGCATCTTGCACTTCATCGGCCTGCTCCAGCATGTCGGCCAGCTCATCTTGAACGTCCTAAAAAGTGTTCGAAATTCATATACTACTAGATACTAGTAGATTACTTACATCGATATCATCAACGTTGATTTTTTTGAATTCTTTTTTCATCTCTTTCATCCCATCTTTCATCGCGGCTACCGTGATTTGGGTATCTTTTAGCGTTTGAGCTGCGAAATTCGCTTGCTCCATGTTGAAAGACTGCCCTCTGAGATTGTCTAGTTGATTTTCGTAGAGTTTTTTTTGCTTGAGTATCCGGAGGGCCTTTTGTTTGACAGCGTTTTTGGAGGGGCCCTCCCGCATTTTGGACATTTGGTCTCTGAATTTACGCAGATCATTTTCTAGGGTGTTTATTTTCTTCTCCACGGCCTCCGCCCTTTGATCCACCTGAAATTCGAAGGTTTTTTAAATTGGAAACAAAATCGTAGTGTCCTTACCCCCGTGATGACGTCGGAAATGCTGGGGCCCGGTTCTTTGGGCTTGCCTTTGCCGAATAAACGGTTCATTTTGTTGCTTTTTGCGTTAAAATTGTATCTATTTAACAAACTTTTATTACTAATTATTTGATGACATTTGCTGTCAGTAGTGTCAATGTCATTTTTCTTCTTTTTTTGCACTAAATATCAACTGCCAAATTATTTACGCAAAACGGAAGTAAAATAGATGTTAATTGTTTGTTTTCTAATTAATCATTTCTATTTTATACTATAATTTAATTAATATTGGTCACTTACCCCCTTTACATGCGGGATCGAAGCCGGCTTGGATCGGGATTGGATCACAGATCGATCCTGAGGAAACACTAAACACGGATCGAGTTGATTACTCGACGAAGAAAGAAGATACCGGATCGAGTTGACTCGACGAAGAAAAGATATTTCGATAACTGGATCCCGCATGTAAACGGGGTAATTTCTACTAATTTGATGTCATATTTCACTATTTTAGTTTGATTATAGGTGGTGTGTAAAATAACAGATGAAGGCCATTAAATTGTCAACTGTCAAAAAATTTACACAAAAAAGAAGAAAAATTGAGGTTAATTGTTTTTGTTTTCTAATTACTCACATCTACGTTATTTTATTTAATTAATACTCTACTATACTTTAATTACCATTAATTTACTGTCAGCCTGTCACTGACCCATCAATTTTCTTCGATTATTATCAAACAGTGAAAGTAACTACCGTTTATTTTATTTACAACAAAAATTTAGCTACAAAATATGGAAAGAACCCAAGGAGACGGCATCGACAATTCTACTTTCACCAAAGAAACCTCCATAGAGTCCCTAATAAACTCCGAAATGGCGGTTAAAAGAAGCCTAAAAATCCTACAATCGTTGCGACCAGTCCAACCCAACAGCAGAGTCTACTACCTCACTCCGAAGCACACTTACAAGCCCAAACCTGCTCCAAACTACTTCGTACAGAAGCAAAAAGAGCCTAAATTCGTCCCCTGCGAGCCTTACAAAGCAGCCGTAGAGCCAATGACCACCCGCAGGAAGCCCAAGAGCCCGAAGAGGCCGGCCAAAAACGACATGGACTTGCACAATCTGGTATCCCAGCTCACCGAAGTGCGGAAAACCGAGCTGGCCGGATACAGCGAAGGTCGCGGCCTCCCCGAAGAAGCCCTCAACTCCAAATTAATCGCCCAGTGGAGGAAGGAGAAAGAGCAATACGAAAGCGACATAGAGAACTTACGATCGTCCAATAATCTGCTAGAAAACCAGCTGAAATTCCAAGCTCAGGTTAATTGATGTGGATTTGTTCGATACAATAAATTCATCCGATTAATGCTTCGTTTGTTGTGTTGTACAATCGATTAATTGCAGGTGAACAGCGAATTAAAAACTCTACTCGTAGCCGCCGTAGGTGAAGATTTGGAGAACCGAGTGCAACATTTAACCGAAGACAAACTCTCGCTAGCTAGGGAATTACTAAAGTCCGCTAATCACATAACTTCCCATCAGGAGCAAACGGAATGGTTGTCGGGGCAATGCGAAGTATGGAGGAGCAAGTTCCTAGCTTCGAGGTAATTATACGAGCATTAATTCGAGCAAATATTGTAGTAATTTAACGCGCAGTGTGATGGTGGAGGAGCTGGCGAAGTGGAAAGCGGCCTTGACCAACAGGATCAACGAGCTACAAGACGTTACGAGGACTCTGCTGGACGAACGGAGGAGGATACACAATCAACAAATGGAGATGTATGACAATTTGAAGGCAATTAATAAGAAAATTGATGAAAAGTATCTAATTACACCGTTAAAATACGGTAATATACTTGAAGCAACAGGTGCTAGTATCGAGTTAACTAAAAACATAAAAAGTTGTCTGGATATTGACTGTAGTACTGATAAGGAAGAGTCCACGACAAACAGACATATGACGTTGGCGGAGAAAAATGGTTATAAGGTAAGTTTTGTGATTTGTGAGCGAGTTTGATTGGTTTGATATTGGTTTGTTTTAGTTGGTGAATAATCCGGTTACGATTTCGAATAAACCGGATGCGCTTTGTACGGCCGTTTTAGGTGCGGCTTCGAACGTAGGCAGCCAACAAATGTTCCTGCAATATCCTTCGTTGCATCCTTGTTGCGCTCGTTGTACTGGTACCGTTCAGAATATTTGATCTCGCTCCTAATCGGATTGATTTTCTAATAACTTACAAATTTTTTTTGTATTTTATTGTATATTATTGTTAATAAATTTATTGGTAAGGTTCTTGTTGGTTTTATTTCAAAATTAAATCGTACCTGCGTGGCTTTAATAAAATTTCGCTCGAAATATTTGAAAAAATTGGTACGAGGAAGGTTTTGAATTTTTTACATCAGCGCCATCTATTGAATTGCGGACTAAACGATTCTGTAGTAGTTTATTGGTTAGTAGATGGCGCTGAATGTCACTTTCGACATTTTAAATGGTTAATAAAATATAATTTTTATTTGTAATAATTGATAAATGAATAATACATTACATACATACATTTAAATTCAAATAAACTTTAAAATTCCCAATATTCGCGGATTTACAAAAAAAATAATGACAAGAAATTGACAGTTGTGAAAATCAAATTGAAAATCAAGTTAGTTTGTAAAAAGGCCCGGTTTTAGGTGAATAGTTCAACTATGGTTCAGGATTGAACCGAGTTCAATGATTAAAAAATATACTAATTACCCAATATCAACGCAAAATCGCCGAAACGATCTCTCAACTCTACATGATGTGTCGACTTTACACCAATTAATACATCCCTCTAACAAGCAACCCCCTACCCTCCTCTTCGCCCTTCGCTCTTTTATTATCGGCCCGTTTTCTAAATACCTTTCCGCATTCACATTAGAACGCATTTCGAACTATGAAAATTGCCTACGACCCCTCCTTTTCATCCCCCATTCATCCTAATCTGCTGTATTATTTATTCGAGGCCGCTGCGACTACGCCGAAAGGGGTAACAAACACAGGACCGTAACGCGCAGAATGGCCTACCAGAAGATTTTTAATATTTATTTACATGGCCTTTTACTTATCAGTAAAGAGCAAAAATGTTATAAATAATATATGCGCATTATACAGTGAGGGGCTTTTGATATATCCTATTATACTACAATTTTATATTATATAAATAAATCAATACGTCTTTAATCAAATTATTCATTAAAATTTTTAATAGAAGGTAAAAATTTAAAAATAAACCAATATTCAATTAAAGAAATATTAAGATTGTAAACATCTAAGTAAATATGGCAACAAAAAATTACCACAGCGTTGCCAGTATGTCCTAACTATTTTGTGTTTATGTGCATTTTCGTGAGTACTCTTTGTCTTTTTATTTAAAAGATTATTCTATTTATTTATTTGAGTTTTTTTGGGGTTTTTCGCGATTTTCTCGGAAGGAGAGAGGGGTGTGCAATGTGCATTAGTATTTCGGCATTTTGGATTTTGGTCGAGCGATTTATTAGCATTAGCTAATATGATAGAAATCGGGACGCCACTGGGATGGATATTTATTTAAAACGAAAGAATTGTACCGATATATAATGTACTCGCAGAATGGTTGGAAAGGGCGCTAACGCGCCCTTTCTTGGGACACTGACCCGTTGCCAGGTCGTCAATTGTTGCAATTAAATGTTTTGGTGGTCTTGCTTGTCACTTAGTCAGGCAATCACTACCACCATATACACTCTACTATACAACCATACACTACTGCTTCACTATCACAAATCACTAATTGTAAGCTCAAAAGTTTATTAGCTATATTTGTTAATAAAACTTTGATAATAGCGTCCAAATCCAAAAATTTGTTCGCTTCAAATCAAATAAGGTTTATAAACGCACCCCGAAAAATAAATAATTGTACGTCTTTCTTTATTAACACCCAAGAACAAAATAACAAAGTAAAGTAAAACATCATCCGATTCCACCTTATCAACCTAAAAACTAGTCCCACCGTGAATCATTCATTTTCGATACAATTCTTTCGTTTTAAATAAATATCCATCGCAGTGCCGTCCCCATTTCTAACATATTAGCTAATGCTAATAATCGCTCGGCCAAAATCCAAAATGCCAAAATATTAATGCACATTGCACATCCCTCTCTCGACCGCTTCAAGTTAACGTTTCAAAGTAAAATGCTCTCTCACGGTTCAAGTTAAAAATATGCGGTTTGTTTTGTTAGTTTGAAAAAACTACGCTTAACAAATTTGTATTCTTGTAATATTTTCGAAAACCTAATAGTTTTCGATATTTGAGCGTGATAATTTTAATTATGTCTAATTAAAATTAAACCTTATCTAATAACTCAAAAACTAATTGTCGAATAAAAATTTGTAAATTACTATTCGATGTAAAAAAATAATCCCTACAAATCACCTAGTTTGAAAAAATTTCGTAAATCTAACGGTTTAGGAGATATTTGATTTTGAATTTTCCGGAAAAAACGATTTTTGT
The DNA here is from genome assembly GCA_917563865.1 of Phyllotreta cruciferae. NCBI lineage: Eukaryota > Metazoa > Arthropoda > Insecta > Coleoptera > Chrysomelidae > Phyllotreta > Phyllotreta cruciferae. The sequence goes on along the minus strand of OU830620.1, from coordinate 3,150,341 downwards.
TACGGCTTGTTCGCGAGGTTCGGAAAATATACCGTTCGATAGAAAAAATAATTGTAAACAATTTCTGTTTCTTGTAAAATTTTCGTAAACCTTCCGTTTCGGGAATCCCTTTGCTGCGCGAATTTGAACCATAAATCTGTCGCTCGAGTCTCATGTTCACGACTTAGATTTACCCCTATAACTTTTGAACTGTTCAAGATAAACATATGCAATTTGTTTTGTTAGTTGGAAAAAACTACGCTTAACAAATTTGTATTCTTGTAAAATTATCGTACACCTAATAGTTTTCGAGATTTGAGCGTGTAAATAATAATGAATTTAATTATAATTAAATTATTTTTGCCATAACTCCACGAAAGAAAATTTGATTTTCCCGCGGTTTGCGTGAGATAATCGATATTAATTTGACGAATATTTTAGGAGAGATTGAGAAAAATCGATCTCTTCGTTTCCGATAAAATCGCAAAAAACCCTAAAAATACCCTAAAAATCCGGAATTTTTCACCCGGAAGGAAACTTTTCCGGGTTTCGAAATGTCGATTTTCCGATAGATCTCGTCAAAATTCGTAAAGATGGCGTTTTTCCCGCGACGATTTTCCTTCGCGTACGGCCGTAAGAAAAAAACGCGCCAATCAGCTCGGTTTTACCCAGTAATATCGCAGGTTTTTCGTCGTAACTCAACAACCGTTAAAGTTGGAACCACCCCGTAAAATTTTTATTATGTAAAAAAACATCCTCTACAATTTTCAAAGAATAAATTTTTTTTCGAAATCGCATCTTTTTTCGAGTTATTTCGACTTTTTGTCAATCGCGTTTATTTTAAAAAATCGATATCGCGCTATAAATCGGAAACCGCTCAAAATCGAATCACCCCATCCACATATATTATACAAAATACTATTCTTTACAAATTTCGATTCTTGAGAAATTTTCAAAAAACGGCTAGTTTTTGAGTAATTGTAAAATATAAATTTTTCGTTCGCGAAGGAATGTTTGTTTTTTATCGTTATAACTCAAAAACGGTTCAAAATAGAATAACCCCTTATATGTCCTATTATAGAGAAAAGCGTTCTCTACAATTTTCGAAGAATAAATTTTTTTTCGAAATCGCATCTTTTTTCGAGATATTTCAATTTTTTTGCCGAAATTGCGAAAATGACAATTTGTTTTTCCTATAACTCCGGTAAATGGATTTTCCCCGATATGCGGTTTGCGTGAGGTGATTGGTAATATATTAAAGAATATTTTGGAAAATTTTAAAGAAAATCGTCGGAAGATTTTCGGAGAAAATCCCGAAAAACCTCAAAAATACCCCAAAAATCCGGTTTTTCACCCGGAAGGAAACTTTTCCGGGTTTCGAAATATCGATTTTCCGATAGATCTCGTCGAGTTACGTCGGATAGCGTTTTTTCCGCGACGATTTTCCTTCGCGTTTGGCCGTAAAAAAAAAAACACGCCAATGAGTCAGTGAATGAATGGATTCTTTCGGTTTCAGCTTTATAGTTAGTAGGACTCGCAGAATGGTTGGAAAGGGCGCTAACGCGCCCTTTCTTGGGACACTGACCCGTTGCCAGGTTGTCAATTGTTGCAATTAAATCTTTTGGTGCTCTTGTCACTTAGTCAGGCAATTACTACCACTATTATACACTCTACCATACAACCATACACTACTGCTTCATTATCACAAATCACTAATTGTAAGCTCAAAAGTTTATTAGCCGTAATTGTTAATAAAACTTTGATAATAGCGTCCAAATCCAAAAATTTGTTCGCTTCAAATGAAATAAGGTTTATAAACGCACCCCAAAAAATAAATAATTGTAAGTCTTTCTTTATTAACACCCAAAAACAAAATAACAAAGTAAAGTAATACATCATCCGATTCCACCTTATCAACATAAAAACTAGTCCCTCCGTGAATCATACATTTTCGATACAATTCTTTCGTTTTAAATAAATATCCATCGCAGTGCCGTCCCCATTTCTAACATATGCTAACGCTAATAATCGCTCGGCCAAAATCCAAAATGCCAAAATATTAATGCACATTGCACACCCCACTCTCGACCGCTTCAAGTTAACGTTTCAAAGTAAAATGCCCTCTCACGGTTCAAGTTAAAAATATGCGGTTTGTTTTGTTAGTTTGAAAAAACTACGCTTAACAAATTTGTATTTTGTAATATTTTCGTAAACCTAATAGTTTTCGATATTTGAGCGTGATAATTTTAATTATGACTAATTAAAATTAAACCTTTTCTAATAACTCAAAAACTAATTGTCGAATAAAAATTTGTAAATTACTATTCGATGTAAAAAAATAATCCCTACAAATCACCTAGTTTGAAAAAATTTCGTAAATCTAACGGCTTAGGAGATATTTGATTTTGAATTTTCCGGAAAAACGATTTTTGTTACGGCTTGTTCGCGAGGTTCGGAAAATATACCGTTCGATAGAAAAATCATTTCTAAACAATTTCTGTATCTTGTAAAATTTTCGTAAACCTTCCGTTTCGAAGATAATAATGTATTTATTCATAAAGTAATTCCTTCTCGATCCGTCCCTGTACTCTACGGAGAGACCGGTTTCGGGAATCCCTTTGCTGCGCGAATTTGAACCATTAATCCGTCGCTCGAGTCTCATGTTCGCGACTTAGATTTACCCCTAAAACTTTTGAACTGTTCAAGATAAACATATGCAGTTTGTTTTGTTAATTGGAAAAAACTACGCTTAACAAATTTGTATTCTTGTAAAATTATCGTAAACCTAATAGTTTTCGAGATTTGAGCGTGTAAATAATAAAGAATTTAATTATAATTAAATTATTTTTGCCATAACTCCGCGAAGGAAATTTTGATTTTCCCGCGGTTTGCGTGAGATAATCGATATTAATTTGACGAATATTTTAGGAGAGATTGAGAAAAATCGATCTCTTCGTTTCCGATAAAATCGCAAAAAACCCTAAAAATACCCTAAAAATCCGGAATTTTTCACCCGGAAGGAAACTTTTCCGGGTTTCGAAATGTCGATTTTCCGATAGATCTCGTCAAAATTCGTAAAGATGGCGTTTTTCCCGCGACGATTTTCCTTCGCGTACGGCCGTAAGAAAGAAACACGCCAATCAGCTCGGTTTTACCCAGCAATATCGCAGGTTTTTCGTCGTAACTCAACAACCGTTAAAGTTGGAACCACCCCGTAAACTTTTTATTATGTAAAAAAATATCCTCTACAATTTTCAAAGAATAAATTTTTTTTCGAAATCGCATCTTTTTTCGAGTTATTTCGATTTCGCCCTTTCTTGGGACACTTACCCGTTGCCAGGTCGTCAATTGTTGCAATTAAATCTTTTGGTGGTCTTGTCAGTTAGTCAGGCAATCACTACCACTATTATACACTCTACTATACAACCATACACTACTGCTTCATTATCACAAATCACTAATTGTAAGCTCAAAAGTTTATTAGCCGTAATTGTTAATAAAACTTTGATAATAGCGTCCAAATCCAAAAATTTGTTCGCTTGAAATCAAATAAGGTTTATAAGCGCACCCCGAAAAATAAATAATTGTAAGTCTTTCTTTATTAACACCCAATAACAAAATAACAAAGTAAAGTAATACATCATCCGATTCCACCTTATCAACATAAAAACTAGTCCCTCCGTGAATCATACATTTTCGATACAATTCTTTCGTTTTAAATAAATATCCATCGCAGTGCCGTCCCCATTTCTAACATATGCTAATGCTAATAATCGCTCGGCCAAAATCCAAAATGCCAAAATATTAATGCACATTGCACACCCCTCTCTCGACCGCTACAAGCTAACTTTTCAAAGTAAAATACCCTCGCACAGTTCAATTTAAAAATATGCGGTTTGTTTTGTTAGTTAGAAAAAACTACGCTTAACAAATTTGTATTTTTGTAATATTTTCGTAAACCTTCCGTTTCGGAGATATTAATGTATTTATTCATAAAGTAATTCCTTCTCGATCCGTCCCTGTTCTCTACGGAGAGAACGGTTTCGGGAATCCCTTTGCTGCGCGAATTTGAACCATAAATCAGTCGCTCGAGTCTCATGTTCACGACTTAGATTTACCCCTATAACTTTTGAACTGTTCAAGATAAACATATGCAATTTGTTTTGTTAGTTGGAAAAAACTACGCTTAACAAATTTGTATTCTTGTAAAATTATCGTACACCTAATAGTTTTCGAGATTTGAGCGTGTAAATAATAATGAATTTAATTATAATTAAATTATTTTTGCCATAACTCCACGAAAGAAAATTTGATTTTCCCGCGGTTTGCGTGAGATAATCGATATTAATTTGACGAATATTTTAGGAGAGATTGAGAAAAATCGATCTCTTCGTTTCCGATAAAATCGCAAAAAACCCTAAAAATCCGGAATTTTTCACCCGGAAGGAAACTTTTCCGGGTTTCGAAATGTCGATTTTCCGATAGATCTCGTCAAAATTCGTAAAGATGGCGTTTTTCCCGCGACGATTTTCCTTCGCGTACGGCCGTAAGAAAAAAACGCGCCAATCAGCTCGGTTTTACCCAGTAATATCGCAGGTTTTTCGTCGTAACTCAACAACCGTTAAAGTTGGAACCACCCCGTAAAATTTTTATTATGTAAAAAAACATCCTCTACAATTTTCAAAGAATAAATTTTTTTTCGAAATCGCATCTTTTTTCGAGTTATTTCGACTTTTTGTCAATCGCGTTTATTTTAAAAAATCGATATCGCGCTATAAATCGGAAACCGCTCAAAATCGAATCACCCCATCCACATATATTATACAAAATACTATTCTTTACAAATTTCGATTCTTGAGAAATTTTCAAAAAACGGCTAGTTTTTGAGTAATTGTAAAATATAAATTTTTCGTTCGCGAAGGAATGTTTGTTTTTTATCGTTATAACTCAAAAACGGTTCAAAATAGAATAACCCCTTATATGTCCTATTATAGAGAAAAGCGTTCTCTACAATTTTCGAAGAATAAATTTTTTTTCGAAATCGCATCTTTTTTCGAGATATTTCAATTTTTTTGCCGAAATTGCGAAAATGACAATTTGTTTTTCCTATAACTCCGGTAAATGGATTTTCCCCGATATGCGGTTTGCGTGAGGTGATTGGTAATATATTAAAGAATATTTTGGGAAATTTTAAAGAAAATCGTTGGAAGATTTTCGGAGAAAATCCCGAAAAACCTCAAAAATACCCCAAAAATCCGGTTTTTCACCCGGAAGGAAACTTTTCCGGGTTTCGAAATATCGATTTTCCGATAGATCTCGTCGAGTTACGTCGGATAGCGTTTTTTCCGCGACGATTTTCCTTCGCGTTTGGCCGTAAAAAAAAAAACACGCCAATGAGTCAGTGAATGAATGAATGGATTCTTTCGGTTTCAGTTGTATAGTTAGTAGGACTCGCAGAATGGTTGGAAAGGGCGCTAACGCGCCCTTTCTTGGGACACTGACCCGTTGCCAGGTCGTCAATTGTTGCAATTAAATGTTTTGGTGGTCTTGCTTGTCACTTAGTCAGGCAATCACTACCACCATATACACTCTACTATACAACCATACACTACTGCTTCACTATCACAAATCACTAATTGTAAGCTCAAAAGTTTATTAGCTATATTTGTTAATAAAACTTTGATAATAGCGTCCAAATCCAAAAATTTGTTCGCTTCAAATCAAATAAGGTTTATAAACGCACCCCGAAAAATAAATAATTGTACGTCTTTCTTTATTAACACCCAAGAACAAAATAACAAAGTAAAGTAAAACATCATCCGATTCCACCTTATCAACCTAAAAACTAGTCCCACCGTGAATCATTCATTTTCGATACAATTCTTTCGTTTTAAATAAATATCCATCGCAGTGCCGTCCCCATTTCTAACATATTAGCTAATGCTAATAATCGCTCGGCCAAAATCCAAAATGCCAAAATATTAATGCACATTGCACATCCCTCTCTCGACCGCTTCAAGTTAACGTTTCAAAGTAAAATGCTCTCTCACGGTTCAAGTTAAAAATATGCGGTTTGTTTTGTTAGTTTGAAAAAACTACGCTTAACAAATTTGTATTCTTGTAATATTTTCGAAAACCTAATAGTTTTCGATATTTGAGCGTGATAATTTTAATTATGTCTAATTAAAATTAAACCTTATCTAATAACTCAAAAACTAATTGTCGAATAAAAATTTGTAAATTACTATTCGATGTAAAAAAATAATCCCTACAAATCACCTAGTTTGAAAAAATTTCGTAAATCTAACGGTTTAGGAGATATTTGATTTTGAATTTTCCGGAAAAAACGATTTTTGTTACGGCTTGTTCGCGAGGTTCGGAAAATATACCGTTCGATAGAAAAAATAATTGTAAACAATTTCTGTTTCTTGTAAAATTTTCGTAAACCTTCCGTTTCGGAGATATTAATGTATTTATTCATAAAGAAATTCCTTCTCGATTCGTCCCTGTTCTCTACGGAGAGAACGGTTTCGGGAATCCCTTTGCTGCGCGAATTTGAACCATAAATCTGTCGCTCGAGTCTCATGTTCACGACTTAGATTTACCCCTATAACTTTTGAACTTTTCAAGATAAACATATGCAGTTTGTTTTGTTAGTTGGAAAAACTACGCTTAACAAATTTGTATTCTTGTAAAATTATCGTAAACTTAATAGTTTTCGAGATTTGAGCGTGTAAATAATAATGAATTTAATTATAATTAAATTATTTTTGCCATAACTCCGCGAAAGAAATTTTGATTTTCCCGCGGTTTGCGTGAGATAATCGATATTAATTTGACGAATATTTTAGGAGAGATTGAGAAAAATCGATCTCTTCGTTTCCGATAAAATCGCAAAAAACCCTAAAAATACCCTAAAAATCCGGAATTTTTCACCCGGAAGGAAACTTTTCCGGGTTTCGAAATGTCGATTTTCCGATAGATCTCGTCAAAATTCGTAAAGATGGCGTTTTTCCCGCGACGATTTTCCTTCGCGTACGGACGTAAGAAAAAAATACGCCAATCAGCTCGGTTTTACCTAGCAATATCGCAAGTTTTTCGTCGTAACTCAACAACCGTTAAAGTTGGAACCACCCCGTAAACTTTTTATTATGTAAAAAAACATCCTCTACAATTTTCAAAGAATAATTTTTTTTTCGAAATCGCATCTTTTTTCGAGTTATTTCGATTTCGCCCTTTCTTGGGACACTTACCCGTTGCCAGGTCGTCAATTGTTGCAATTAAATCTTTTGGTGGTCTTGTCAGTTAGTCAGGCAATCACTACCACTATTATACACTCTACTATACAACCATACACTACTGCTTCATTATCACAAATCACTAATTGTAAGCTCAAAAGTTTATTAGCCGTAATTGTTAATAAAACTTTGATAATAGCGTCCAAATCCAAAAATTTGTTCGCTTGAAATCAAATAAGGTTTATAAGCGCACCCCGAAAAATAAATAATTGTAAGTCTTTCTTTATTAACACCCAATAACAAAATAACAAAGTAAAGTAATACATCATCCGATTCCACCTTATCAACCTAAAAACTAGTCCCTCCGTGAATCATACATTTTCGATACAATTCTTTCGGTTTAAATAAATATCCATCGCAGTGCCGTCCCCATTTCTAACATATGCTAATGCTAATAGTCGCTCGGCCAAAATCCAAAATGCCAAAATATTAATGCACATTGCACACCCCTCTCTCGACCGCTACAAGCTAACTTTTCAAAGTAAAATACCCTCGCACAGTTCAATTTAAAAATATGCGGTTTGTTTTGTTAGTTAGAAAAAACTACGCTTAACAAATTTGTATTTTTGTAATATTTTCGTAAACCTTCCGTTTCGGAGATATTAATGTATTTATTCATAAAGTAATTCCTTCTCGATCCGTCCCTGTTCTCTACGGAGAGAACGGTTTCGGGAATCCCTTTGCTGCGCGAATTTGAACCATAAATCAGTCGCTCGAGTCTCATGTTCACGACTTAGATTTACCCCTATAACTTTTGAACTGTTCAAGATAAACATATGCAATTTGTTTTGTTAGTTGGAAAAAACTACGCTTAACAAATTTGTATTCTTGTAAAATTATCGTACACCTAATAGTTTTCGAGATTTGAGCGTGTAAATAATAATGAATTTAATTATAATTAAATTATTTTTGCCATAACTCCACGAAAGAAAATTTGATTTTCCCGCGGTTTGCGTGAGATAATCGATATTAATTTGACGAATATTTTAGGAGAGATTGAGAAAAATCGATCTCTTCGTTTCCGATAAAATCGCAAAAAACCCTAAAAATACCCTAAAAATCCGGAATTTTTCACCCGGAAGGAAACTTTTCCGGGTTTCGAAATGTCGATTTTCCGATAGATCTCGTCAAAATTCGTAAAGATGGCGTTTTTCCCGCGACGATTTTCCTTCGCGTACGGCCGTAAGAAAAAAACGCGCCAATCAGCTCGGTTTTACCCAGTAATATCGCAGGTTTTTCGTCGTAACTCAACAACCGTTAAAGTTGGAACCACCCCGTAAAATTTTTATTATGTAAAAAAACATCCTCTACAATTTTCAAAGAATAAATTTTTTTTCGAAATCGCATCTTTTTTCGAGTTATTTCGACTTTTTGTCAATCGCGTTTATTTTAAAAAATCGATATCGCGCTATAAATCGGAAACCGCTCAAAATCGAATCACCCCATCCACATATATTATACAAAATACTATTCTTTACAAATTTCGATTCTTGAGAAATTTTCAAAAAACGGCTAGTTTTTGAGTAATTGTAAAATATAAATTTTTCGTTCGCGAAGGAATGTTTGTTTTTTATCGTTATAACTCAAAAACGGTTCAAAATAGAATAACCCCTTATATGTCCTATTATAGAGAAAAGCGTTCTCTACAATTTTCGAAGAATAAATTTTTTTTCGAAATCGCATCTTTTTTCGAGATATTTCAATTTTTTTGCCGAAATTGCGAAAATGACAATTTGTTTTTCCTATAACTCCGGTAAATGGATTTTCCCCGATATGCGGTTTGCGTGAGGTGATTGGTAATATATTAAAGAATATTTTGGAAAATTTTAAAGAAAATCGTCGGAAGATTTTCGGAGAAAATCCCGAAAAACCTCAAAAATACCCCAAAAATCCGGTTTTTCACCCGGAAGGAAACTTTTCCGGGTTTCGAAATATCGATTTTCCGATAGATCTCGTCGAGTTACGTCGGATAGCGTTTTTTCCGCGACGATTTTCCTTCGCGTTTGGCCGTAAAAAAAAAAACACGCCAATGAGTCAGTGAATGAATGAATGGATTCTTTCGGTTTCAGTTGTATAGTTAGTAGGACTCGCAGAATGGTTGGAAAGGGCGCTAACGCGCCCTTTCTTGGGACACTGACCCGTTGCCAGGTCGTCAATTGTTGCAATTAAATCTTTTGGTGGTCTTGTCACTTAGTCAGGCAATTACTACCACTATTATACACTCTACCATACAACTATACACTACTGCTTCATTATCACAAATCACTAATTGTAAGCTCAAAAGTTTATTAGCCGTAATTGTTAATAAAACTTTGATAATAGCGTCCAAATACAAAAATTTGTTCGCTTCAAATGAAATAAGGTTTATAAACGCACCCCAAAAAATAAATAATTGTAAGTCTTTCTTTATTAACACCCAAGAACAAAATAACAAAGTAAAGTAATACATCATCCGATTCCACCTTATCAACATAAAAACTAGTCCCTCCGTGAATCATACATTTTCGATACAATTCTTTCGTTTTAAATAAATATCCATCGCAGTGCCGTCCCCATTTCTAACATATGCTAATGCTAATAATCGCTCGGCCAAAATCCAAAATGCCAAAATATTAATGCACATTGCACACCCCACTCTCGACCGCTTCAAGTTAACGTTTCAAAGTAAAATGCCCTCTCACGGTTCAAGTTAAAAATATGCGGTTTGTTTTGTTAGTTTGAAAAAACTACGCTTAACAAATTTGTATTTTGTAATATTTTCGTAAACCTAATAGTTTTCGATATTTGAGCGTGATAATTTTAATTATGACTAATTAAAATTAAACCTTTTCTAATAACTCAAAAACTAATTGTCGAATAAAAATTTGTAAATTACTATTCGATGTAAAAAAATAATCCCTACAAATCACCTAGTTTGAAAAAATTTCGTAAATCTAACGGCTTAGGAGATATTTGATTTTGAATTTTCCGGAAAAACGATTTTTGTTACGGCTTGTTCGCGAGGTTCGGAAAATATACCGTTCGATAGAAAAATCATTTCTAAACAATTTCTGTATCTTGTAAAATTTTCGTAAACCTTCCGTTTCGAAGATAATAATGTATTTATTCATAAAGTAATTCCTTCTCGATCCGTCCCTGTACTCTACGGAGAGACCGGTTTCGGGAATCCCTTTGCTGCGCGAATTTGAACCATTAATCCGTCGCTCGAGTCTCATGTTCGCGACTTCGATTTACCCCTAAAACTTTTGAACTGTTCAAGATAAACATATGCAGTTTGTTTTGTTAGTTGGAAAAAACTACGCTTAACAAATTTGTATTCTTGTAAAATTATCGTAAACCTAATAGTTTTCGAGATTTGAGCGTGTAAATAATAAAGAATTTAATTATAATTAAATTATTTTTGCCATAACTCCGCGAAGGAAATTTTGATTTTCCCGCGGTTTGCGTGAGATAATCGATATTAATTTGACGAATATTTTAGGAGAGATTGAGAAAAATCGATCTCTTCGTTTCCGATAAAATCGCAAAAAACCCTAAAAATACCCTAAAAATCCGGAATTTTTCACCCGGAAGGAAACTTTTCCGGGTTTCGAAATGTCGATTTTCCGATAGATCTCGTCAAAATTCGTAAAGATGGCGTTTTTCCCGCGACGATTTTCCTTCGCGTACGGCCGTAAGAAAGAAACACGCCAATCAGCTCGGTTTTACCCAGCAATATCGCAGGTTTTTCGTCGTAACTCAACAACCGTTAAAGTTGGAACCACCCCGTAAACTTTTTATTATGTAAAAAAATATCCTCTACAATTTTCAAAGAATAAATTTTTTTTCGAAATCGCATCTTTTTTCGAGTTATTTCGACTTTTTGTCAATCGCGTTTATTTTAAAAAATCGATATCGCGCTATAAATCGGAAACCGCTCAAAATCGAATCACCCCATCCACATATATTATACAAAATACTATTCTTTACAAATTTCGATTCTTGAGAAATTTTCAAAAAACGGCTAGTTTTTGAGTAATTGTAAAATATAAATTTTTCGTTCGCGAAGGAATGTTTGTTTTTTATCGTTATAACTCAAAAACGGTTCAAAATAGAATAACCCCTTATATGTCCTATTATAGAGAAAAGCGTTCTCTACAATTTTCGAAGAATAAATTTTTTTTCGAAATCGCATCTTTTTTCGAGATATTTCAATTTTTTTGCCGAAATTGCGAAAATGACAATTTGTTTTTCCTATAACTCCGGTAAATGGATTTTCCCCGATATGCGGTTTGCGTGAGGTGATTGGTAATATATTAAAGAATATTTTGGAAAATTTTAAAGAAAATCGTCGGAAGATTTTCGGAGAAAATCCCGAAAAACCTCAAAAATACCCCAAAAATCCGGTTTTTCACCCGGAAGGAAACTTTTCCGGGTTTCGAAATATCGATTTTCCGATAGATCTCGTCGAGTTACGTCGGATAGCGTTTTTTCCGCGACGATTTTCCTTCGCGTTTGGCCGTAAAAAAAAAAACACGCCAATGAGTCAGTGAATGAATGAATGGATTCTTTCGGTTTCAGTTGTATAGTTAGTAGGATGATTCACGGAGGAACTAGTTTTTAGGTTGATAAGGTGGAATCGGATGATTTATTACTTTACTTTGTTATTTTGTTCTTGGATGTTTATAAAGAAAGACTTACAATTATTTATTTTTCGGGGTGCGTTTATAAATCTTATTTGATTTAGAAGCGGACAAATTTGAATTTGGACGCTATTATCAAAGTTTTATTAACAATTACGGCTAATAAACTTTTGAGCTTAGTGATTTGTGATAGTTATGGTGTATATACTGGTAGTGATTGTCTGACTAATTGTAAGTAAGACCACCAAAAGATTGCAACAATTGACGACCTGGCAACGGGTCAGTGTCCCAAGAAAGGGCGCGTTAGCGTTAGCGCCCTTTCCAACCTTTCTGCGAGTCATATTAATATGTTGCGCCTCCACCAAATATTTTAAATATGCAAAAGTAAAACGTCGCTCACTTGTTTTACCGGAAAAAATTTGCGTAACATGGATTTGTTTTCGATATTTCGTGTTTATCTTTTCAAAGAAGCCGCAAACGAATATTATTTCCTATTTATATTTCGGAAATTAGGCGATTCTAAAAGTGTTCTGAACAGTTCTAATTCGTTTTGGACAGTTCTAAATTGTCTTGGACAGTTTTAATTCACTCTGAAACGTTCAAAATTGTTCAGAATCATTTCTAACTCGTTCTGAAGCATTCTAAAAGTGTTCTGAACAGTTCTAATTCGTTCAGAAGCGTTTTAAATTGTTCTGAACATGTCAAAATTCATTCTTAAGCATTGTGAATTGTTTTGAACAATCTTAATTGATTCTAAGGGCGTTTTTAAATGTTCTGGACAGTTTTTATTCGATCTGGATCATTTATAAATTGCTCAGAAATTTTCTAAATTGATTCAAAATCTTACATATAAATAAAAAATAAATGCAATAATTTTCAAATAACTCTCATAAATTTGCATTGCTTTTCAAGGAAAAATATGCAATAATTTTCAAAAAATATCAAAAATTATACAATTATCTAGCTATGGTTTTTTTAATTAATTAATTCAATTAATTGTTGGTATAGGAAAATAAGGAAGAATAAGTGAAATTTCGGAGTACGGCGCTGGGTTTATTTGAATTGCGCAAAACATACAGGGAGGGCTTTTAATACCGAGAGGGGTAGGACTGGGGTTTGTTCGGTTTACCTCTATGGTGACAAGTTCTCTTTGGCTCGAAACGAAATACGATTGAATTTTTTTTCTCTCCGCTATAAAAGGTATAAATTTAATTGTAGTGCCTGAGAAGCTTTGTGGAATGATAGAGACATAAAAGAATGACGGTTGGGGATTTTTTTTATTATGTATATTCGAGAAGTAATGTAGCAATATGAGATGAAATTACAGTACAAATTTTCTTATATGATACTCGATTTTATTCTCTTATTAATCGATTATGGATCAAATTTTCTTAGTACAGTTCGTGCAACACAATAATGGACGCACGTCACTAATGTGACGTCATTTGCCAGGCATTGTGTCCAACTTTTAAAAATAAATACATAAAACAGATTAAGTTTAATACCTGCTGAATTTAATTTAATATTAAAAAGGGGTGATAGAAAATGTTTAAAAACGGAATTAAATCATCTAAGAAAAATTAATATTACAAAAATTCAACGTATTTGTATAAAATAAATAATTTTTTCTTGTTGTATGTTGATAGGCACTGATTGTCAAGTCGCATAGTTGCCGTTGTCATCCGATCAGTAATTTTAATTTTTCATTTCTTCTTCTTCTTTCTAGTTTATTAGCCTCCACTACTAATGACTATTCGGCCGAATGGTGAAGAAATAAGAATTTCTTGCGTAGTTATCTATTTCACATGTTATAAATGACACAATTTCAGTACTAAATATTTCATATTTTACGAAAGTTTTCTCTGAAATTTCACGATGTACACTTATAAACGACAAAATTATATACAGAAAATTTTTCACTCGACCTATTAAATATATTTCAGATGATAAAGGAATTTGATGATAATTGTAGTGAGCACCTGAACACATCGGTAGTTTAGGAACGTGAAGCAGGATCGCGCTAATTTTCAATTTGTTTTTATCATTTTGACATATGACAATTTTAGAGAATTCTTAGATTTTGTAAACTTTATATAAGTTCGGCAACACTGTCTCTTTGTGACGTAGTAAATTTATGGTGACGTGCGCTCATTTTTATGTTGCACCGACTGTACTCGATTTTATTCTCTTACCAATCGATTACGTATCGATTTTTTTATCAATCGATTATACGATTACCTACTACTAATCGAATATCGATTGTAGTTTTAAACTCGCCCCCATCGGGCCGGTTGATTTCCTCGGCGATTAGAAAACCCGAAATAGAAACCTCTAAAACCGAACGGGGACCATTCCCGGCCTCTCGACCGTCGGTCATTCGGTCAAATAATCTCCAATAAAATCCCTAACCGTAACTTTCCGAAACAACTTCCATCCAGATAAGATTTTCCTTAAGCGTATCTATACCTAACTATACACTCGTCTCGTTTCCCTTTATTTCCCGGGGCTAACTAACGCTCCGAAAAAAAGGGATACCCAATAAACCAACAGGACCGTACTCCACTAAAATCCTCCTATATGTATATACGAATGTATCAATGCGTCCACCTTAATTACCCAACCTACTAACTGATGTGTAATCGAGTTGGACACCATTGTACCTACTTATAGATGTAATCCGTTTAGTTTAAAGAATAGAGAACGATTATTTTTAGTACATGTAACCTATTCAGGAGGTTTTTGTATCCTTTTGGGGCTAATCCCAAACAAGCTAATCGAGAAAAACATCTATGAAACCGGCTCATTTGTCTCGATGAATGTCGATTTGTCGGTACAATGAGATGTGTACACGGTGGAGTGTTCTTGGAGAAAGAGCCCGCCGGGGCCATTTCTTTCTCGAAATCCCGTTCGGGGATGAGTTTAAGTAGCGCTAATGCGAGTCTCTTTAAAGTGCGTGTAGTTACCGAAAATGTATCTACAGGGTGGACAGAATGTAAATGTGCTAATGACGAGTCAATTTGAGGGGTGAAATTTGAATTGTTTGAATCATAGGAGAAGCTTGAAAGGGTTGGTTTTTGTGCATGATTACTCACTTGTAAGTTTTGTGCTACCCTGTTAATATGATTTTTTTACATCAAAATTAGTTCTGGACGGTTTTAATTCACTTTGAAACGTTCAAAATTGTTCAGAATCATTTCTTTTTCGTTCTGAAGCATTCTAAAAGTGTTCTGAACAGTTCTAATTCGTCCTGGACTGTTCTAAATTGTTCTGGACAGTTTTAATACACTCTGAAACGTTCAAAATCAATTCTAATTCGTTCTGAAGCATTCTAAAAGTGTTCTGAACAGTTTCAATTCGTTATGGACAGTTCTAAATTGTTCTGGACAGTTTTAATTCACTCTGAAACGTTCAAAATCAATTCTAATTCGTTCTGAAGCATTCTAAAAGTGTTCTGAACAGTTCTAATTCCTTATGGACAGTTCTAAATTGTTCTGGACAGTTTTAATACACTCTGAAACGTTCAAAATCAATTCTAATTCGTTCTGAAGCATTCTAAAAGTGTTCTGAACAGTTCTAATTCGTCCTGGACAGTTCTAAATTGTTCTGGACAGTTTTAATTCACTCTGAAACGTTCAAAATCAATTCTAATTCGTTCTGAAGCATTCTAAAAGTGTTCTGAACAGTTCTAATTCGTCCTGGACAGTTCTAAATTGTTCTGGACAGTTTTAATTCACTCTGAAACGTTCAAAATCAATTCTAATTCGTTCTGAAGCATTCTAAAAGTGTTCTGAACAGTTCTAATTCGTCCTGGACAGTTCTAAATTGTTCTGGACAGTTTTAATTCACTCTGAAACGTTCAAAATCAATTCTAATTAGTTGTGAAGCATTCTAAAAGTGTTGTGAACAGTTCTAATTCGTTATGGACAGTTCTAAATTGTTCTGGACAGTTTTAATTCACTCTGAAACGTTCAAAATCAATTCTAATTAGTTCTGAAGCATTCTAAAAGTGTTGTGAACAGTTCTAATTAGTTATGGACAGTTCTAAATTGTTCTGGACAGTTTTAATTCATTCTGAAACGTTCAAAATTGTTCAGAATCATTTCTAATTCGTTCTGAAGCATTCTAAAAGTATTCTGAACAGTTCCAATTCGTTATGGACAGTTCTAAATTGTTCTGGACAGTTTTAATTCATTCTGAAACGTTCAAAATTGTTCAGAATCATTTCTAATTCGTTCTGGAGCATTCCAAAATTGTTCTGAACAGTTCTAATTCGTTTAGAATCGTTTTAAATTGTTCTGAACATATCAAAATTCATTCTAAAGCATTGTGAATTGTTTTGAACAATCTTAATTGATTATAGGGCGTTTTTAAATGTTCTGGACAGTTTTTATTCGATCTGGATCATTATAAATTGCTCAGAAATTTTCTAAATTGATTCAGAATATACATATAAATAAAAAATATATAATATTCAATAATTTTCAAATATAAAAAATTTGCATTGATTTTCAAGAAATTATCAAAAATATGCAATAATAATCCTCTCTTTACTTATCAAATATACAGGGTGGACCAAATTTAACATACTAATAACTGTCCAGAGGCAATTTAGAGGATATTTTTGGTTCAAAAATTGTACTATTTACTTTAATAAACCACTTCCTTATTTGTGCTACCCTGTACAAGTTTTCTATAAATATTTGTCAATAGCATTAGGAGGTGGATAAATCGGATTAAAGTAAAACCCTTTTTTGAATTAATATGTCAACGTGCCTACTGAAAGTTTATTTAGGCGTATTTTTTTGCTGTATATACGAGGGGTGGTAGAAAATTTTAGTCGACATAAAACAACGGTTGCGGTGTACCGGGCCGGTTCAATAAATTCATAAAACTCGAACTGTGCAGATATTACACCAATATAATTCGGCGCGCATCTTTCGGAACTTTCCCAGCCGCTTTTACGACCCATTTTTCCGATCCGAAATATGGATTTCGGGGTGCATACTTTCACCAATAAAACCCACTAAAATAAACGCTTTTGCGATATTTATTACATCAGGTAGTCCGTCGCTTTTTGCGGTATAACGTTATAAAATGTCGGCGTTGCGGCTTCGCCCCAAACGAGGCCAAAAGGACTGGTAGAATGGAAAAAATATTGTTTATGATGCTAGAATAGATCAGAAGCTACCGTTTCGGAGGGGTTCCCGGAACGTAACACGCCGATAAATACCCCAAAATAACATCCCTTTATCAACTGGAATTTACTGTTTCAAAAAAAAAATGCTAGAATATATCGCACACCCCTCGTAAACAAAGTTTCAAATTTGTTTAGTTATTGTTTCACTGGCGAATTGGTATATTTTGCGTGCCCCTCGTAAACTTATTCAATTTTACCAAAAATTGGTACATTTTGTACACCCCTTGTAAACAACGTTGTTTATTTACTGATTGAAAAAATAAATTGGTACAATTTGCACATCCCTCGTAAACAGAAAACATACTCCACCGGTCGGTTAGTAACTCGTTAAACCTGCGAAGGGTTGGTTGTTTCGAGTTTCCCTTTTTTTCCTTCTGTTCCCATTCATCCCTTATATATATATTTTTTGTCGTCGATAATGCGCATTTCTGATCTTATTAGCCCTTTGTCGGTCAAACGGGGGGTTGGAAAATTCGACGGGAAATCGCCGAAAATGAAAACCAATCTCGCTCAATAGTCATGGGATTTCGATGATCTACATATACAACATCGGCCGGACAAATACTTTGTATTGGAAATTTGCATTTTACATGATCGCCAAACAACTCTATTTTTTATTTGTACACTGTGTCCCATTTTGGTCGCGACTGGGGGGTATCCCGGTTATTAAGACTTGATAGGACATTGCGGTTTTTGCGAACCTCTACTACTTTTTTGTCAAACTTACAATGGCACAAACAGATTTTTTAAAATCTCTTTTCATTTTTGAGTTACAGGGCGATAATAAAAATTCTGACTTATTCAGCCACCCCCGTATCTCGTTTGCTATTGAAGATATTTTAAATGTGTAAACTGATTATTATAGATCATTTTACGTAGAATTCAGTGACGTTCTTAGTTTTTTTATGGGGGTTATCATTTCTGAAATATGACAACAACTTGTATTTTTTTTAATGGGACACCCTATATTTTTATTGCCTATTAAATTTGTAATTTTTTTCTGTTTTCAATGATACAGTGCATTCTATATTTTGAATTTTCTTAAAACAGTCAAAAAAGAGAAAATCTATTTTGTTATAAAAATGGTTAGGGGGCTATGCGGAAAAACAAAAAAATCGTAGAAATGTTTTATTTAATATTCTCAACAACTATTTTTGTTCTAAAAGTGTTTTATTTTGGGTTTCCTGCATAGCCCCCTAACCATTTTTCGAATAAAATAGTTTTTCTTTTTTTTGAGCTTTTTAAGAAAATTCTAAATATAAAATGCGCCATATCATTAAAAGGAGAAAAAAATTACAGATTTAATGGCCAATAAAAATACAGGGTGTTCCATTAAAAAAATTACAAGTTGGTGTCATATTTAAGAAATGGTAACCCCCATAAAAAAAACTAAGTACGTCATTGAATTCTAAGTAAAATTATCTATAATAATCAGTTTACACATTTAAAATATCTTCAATAGCAAACGAGATACGGGGGTGGCTGAATAAGTCAGAATTTTCATTATCGCCCTGTAACTCAAATATGAAAAGAGATTTAAAAAATCTGTTTGTGCCATTGTAAGTTTGACAAAAAAGTAGTAGAGGTTCACGAAAACCGCAATGTCCTATCAACTGTAATAACCGGGATACCCCCCAGTCGCGACCAAAATGGGACACAGTATACTTTTTTGAACATTTATTTCTTTATACAAAACGTATTGAATTCTCGTATAAGTGCATGAACTTACACTAATATTTTGATTAATAAGAAAAATGCAACAACTTTCGTTTATCCCTCGATAGCGAATGGACTATAATACCAAATTAACCAATATTATGTTATTGTGTTTTCCATATAATAAGTTTACTTCCACATTTTTATGCGCATCTGCTCGCGATTATTCCGCTCGTATTCTTTATTATGTTTATTCCAACGTTTTTTTTTTTTTTAGCCAAAAACTCCCGAATTTCGAGTATTTTGTATGAAATTTCACATATGAATAGACACATCTCCGTAATCGGATCACGACAATGAGCCATCGACAGCTATCAGGTAAAATCGGCCTATCAGGAAATCAAACACAATGCCCCGCCAAATCAGCCAAACAATGGCCGATTCGAAAAACAGTCGTAGAAGAGCCGTTTCGGTACGTCTCGTGTGTTATTATTAGAGCCGCTTTTCATGCGGCGGATTTCAAAGAGAATTTATACAGGGTGTCCCAAAATTAGTGGACGAAACTTCCATTTTAACCCTGTATTTATTCGTTAAAATTAACCCATCAACATATATCTGTAAAGGCAGTTTTAAGGGGACTATGCCCCCTTTAAATGCGGTTTTTTCTAATTATTTCCGAAACGGTTCAAAATAAAATTTCGAAATTTTGGGATTCTACGTATTTTGATACGCTGTATTGAAATATGGATGCTAAAATTTGGTTACTTAATCAGGTGCGTATCATTTGGGGGGATGGGACTAGAAAATTAACCCGAACTTTTTTATTAAGCTCAATTTTCGGTTTTTTCTTCAAATTTTAAAAACTCAGTGCTTTGTACTCAGAAAAGTACCTCTTGATCGATATCGCTAGGTCTCACCATTTTCGAGTAAAACGCATTTAAAAATCACCCTGCATAGTACCACAATAACATAATTTTTACAAAAACTTAGTAGCAGGCCTTGCAACAAAATTAACACACTTGATAATAACATTAGCATTTGTAGTCATCAAAAAACCACCTTCAGATACTCCCCATTAAAGGGGGCGTAGCCCCCTTTGCCGATGTATGTTTTTTTTTTGCCTAATAAAAACAGGGTGATTTTGGTACACCCTGTATACCTAATAAGGCCGCGAATTTGGCCCGGTTACGGTCCTGATAAAGGGCTCTTATCAGCGCCCGTTCGGGGCGCCCTATAAAACCTCTGGCACGGCACAATGGCTCTTATTCGATTTTATTTTATTTTGATTCCCGTTTTATTCGACCGGACAAGTTTATGGCGGAATGGCGGCGATAAAGGCCTTTTACAAGGCGGACATGCAGCGAGGTTTTAGTATATTTTAAACGAAAATTAACGGAGGCTTAGACACCGCGGGGCGGCAGTTTTATCTGTCTCCATCTGCCAGACATTGTTCGCAAGATGGATGTCTCGCAATTTGGGCGAAAAGAGACCGCAAAGTCTCGCCCATTATTACCCCAGAAGTTAACACATAAATTTCCAAAATCCTTCAACATTCAACTTAAAAATTTGGCCTCAAATAAGCACAAATTATAGTCCGTTCACTATCAAGTGATATTAGTACCAACACCTTCTTGATAGCGAACAGAGTATAATTAATGTGTTATTACGTCACGACTGTAATAAAATGCGCAAACTATATGTGTATAAACGAATCGGATATGCTTTGGAGTATTGTAGGAAAAAATATCTCGTTACATAAAGAAGAATTAGGGCCAGTTAAGGGCCTTTCTTGTGTACTTTAGCATCTTGATATTATTGTGAGGAGATTTGGGAAGCTGTTTAAAAATAGAGATGCTTATCACATACGGGGGGTGTATAATTTCTTGTGTACCAATATCGTGGGAGAATTTTTATAATTTTTTTTTAGACATTTTTTTAGTTAAATAACGAATATGAGTGAATTTCCAGTTAATTTGTCGAGCAACGGGCGACCGTAAAATCTAATATACCTGGCTGGGGTTGATTTTTTTTTTCAATTCGTCCACGTGCTGAAATTTTAACGAGCCGTTCACAACAATGGCTTTCGGGCACGGTAATTTATAGGAACTAGTTTAATGAACGACAGATGATTTTCGAACGGGCGGTTTGTTTAACTGAAAAATAATCTATGTACAGGGTGTTTCCGTACATTTTTTTTTTCGTGCAAATCGATTATGTAAAATCGATTTTTTATCCATCGAGAGCAAGTTTCTTAAAAATCGATTTTTCTCTTATTAATCGATTATAGATGAAATGTAGATAAAGTGACCTAAAAACAGTGTACAGATTTGCTTCTGGGATATAAAATACATACTAAAAGGGTAACAAAAAAACCAAAAAATAACTTTTTTTTTTGTTTAGAAAAGGTCCTATTACTATCTCTTGATTAGCGAACGGAGTATAACTATCTCCTTATTAGCGAGCGGAGTATAAGGAAAGCTCATTTACTAAATATAACAACATCTCCTGATAGCGAACGGACTATATTACTATAACTAAACTATCACCTTATTAGCGAACGGAGTATAAGGAAAGCTCATTTACTAAATAACAGCATGTCCCCTGATAGCGAACGGACTATATTACTATAACTAAACTATCTCCTTACTAGCGAACGGAGTATAAGTAAAGCTCATTTACAAAATAACGACATCTCCTGATAGCGAACGGACTATATTACTATAACTAAAATATCTCCTTACTAGCGAACGGAGTATAAGTAAAGCTCATTTACAAAATAACAACATCTCCTGATAGCGAACGGACTATATTACTATAACTAAACTATCACCTTATTAGCGAACGGACTATAACTATCTCCTTATTAGCGAGCGGAGTATAAGGAAAGCTCATTTACTAAATATAACAACATCTCCTGATAGCGAACGGACTATATTACTATAACTAAACTATCACCTTATTAGCGAACGGAGTATAAGGAAAGCTCATTTACTGAATAACAGCATGTCCCCTGATAGCGAACGGACTATATTACTATAACTAAACTATCTCCTTACTAGCGAACGGAGTATAAGTAAAGCTCATTTACAAAATAACGACATCTCCTGATAGCGAACGGACTATAACTATCTCCTTATTAGCGAGCGGAGTATAAGGAAAGCTCATTTACTAAATATAACAACATCTCCTGATAGCGAACGGACTATATTACTATAACTAAACTATCACCTTATTAGCGAACGGAGTATAAGGAAAGCTCAATTACTAAATAACAGCATGTCCCCTGATAGCGAACGGACTATATTACTATAACTAAACTATCTCCTTATTAGCGAACGGAGTATAAGGAAAGCTCATTTACTAAATAACAGCATGTCCCCTGATAGCGAACGGACTATAACTGTAAAACAAATAATAAAGCAAACATTAATGGACGAACATCTACATCAACACGATTGTTAAAGCTCACTAGCAGGCATTACATGGACAGATGCAACTGTCGAAATGAATAATAAATGTTAACCCCTGAGGTTTACCCATTTACCATACCTTTTCGCATCGGATCGGTTCCGCTCCTTTTTAAAATTAGCCCGTTTTAAAACTGTATTTTCCACTAAACTCTTCACGGAACAACCTCCTGTATAGCTCGATCGTAACGCGCCGTGAAATCCTGTTATACTTATACGAGGGTAGCTCGGTAAATAGTTCGAGTAATGAGGTTAAATGTAGGGGTATTTTCGGGCTGGCCCTCGTACATGGCGAGGCGTATGAAGACGTTAAGTAGATCATTCGTCATGTCGAAAGCCGGTGGGTGGCACAGGAAACTTAAACTACAAAGAGAAGAGACTATTATTTACATTCGAGCGGAAGATTATGAGGGACTATTTAAGGGATACGGTTGTGCTGCTTTTAACTTTAACCAGTTGTTAACCGTAGATCATGAATTCTCGATTTGTTGTTTACTTTGTTGTGCTATATACGCCGAAAATTTGATTTTTTTCTTACGTGAGCTGTTGATTATAGTCCGTTCGCTATCAAGAGATAATGAGAAAATCGAGTTACTGTATATAGACAAAGTTTCGTGGAGATTACAGTGGATTTGTTCAAAACTGGATTGGGTTTTTGGAAAATATATAAAAACCCGGCGGGTGTCCCGGTGGTGAATAGAAAAGAATCTTGCAAATTATTTTATGGACGTATTTTGAATAATGTAAAAGGGTTTACGTTGACCCAAAAGCCTTATCGCTCGACACACTTTCCACGTCCTTTTAGTTTATTATAAAAACCCATTTCACTCTCGTACTATACAGGGTGAGTCAAAAAATCCTGGTGCATCAAAGTTATATTCTTTCTACAGGGACACCCTGTAGTTATTTCGCGACATTTTTGAACTGAGAAGACCACGAGTTTTTTTTATTTTTTTTTTCAAAACCGTGTGTTCTAAGAAGGCGCGTAATGAAATTTTTATTTTTTTCTGTGGCCAAATAAGGCCGCAATTAATTTTTAAAGTTTGAAAAACGTCACACAATCGTCATACGCTCTGCTCCAATCAAAGCGAGAGTTGCAAAGAGAAGTCACATTTAGCAAGTTTGCCACGTTTCCTATTACTCTTCTTTACACCTGCAAAATGTGCGTTTTTTGTATATTTATTACAATAAACATTTTCTGATTTATCCATTTCTTCCATTACCTAATGGATAATTCGATATATTAATATAGAAGTAACATCTTCATCTGTATAAATTGTAACCAATTTTCGTGTTAAAAACACAAATAATGGTCCTGAAAAATGTATTTGACAACATTCTTGTCAACGTCAATATTATCAGTAAAGTGTTTTGTGCCGAACTACAATTTGTGTAATTTGTTTTGTGCATTTTTCAGAAATATCTGACAAATGACAGTTTGATTTTTGTTCGTTTGTGTATTCTTTGTTACTGCGTTCGAAAATTCATACTATTTACTATACAACAAGACGTGAGTGGTTTATGATTGGTTGATAAGGTATGAGTCAAAACCCGAAATTTCTAAATTTCAAAGGGCTATAACTTTTTAATTATAACACATTTTGAGCAACCGAAAATGGTTTTGAGTTCTAATAAATCATTTCTAATCGTATTTTTTGCCAAAATCCGCGTATCTCACATCCTGGTTTTCTCCATTGTGCTTGTAAAATGAGCTATACATTCATAAAAGTTCCCCATACCTAAATATACAGTGTGTCCCAATTTATTTGGACATTTCTGAAAATGTAGAATTTTGGGAAAAATTAAATATCTCCAAAACTAAACATCCTGTATTAATTTCCTCTTGAACATAAATAATAGACAATTCCTTCTACCTATTCACGAATTTACTATCACAAAATTATTTACAGGATGTTTAATTATACATTCGCTTCTTTTAAGAGAATATTCAAAGCGCAATAACTTGCTTATTTTAAATGGGACACCCTGTATAGAAACTTTATTTGGTTGTGAAATAAGGCATTAGACTATTGGCCTGTTACTATTCAGCAAACCAACTATCCTCTTATCGGGAAAATCGGCCGGCGGGGGGTCGAAATGGAAAATTCCGGGCCGGAAAGCGGGGGGGTCCGAGCGGCCGGAGGGCAGGTGGAAGGTGCGTCGGCGGTCCCGAGGCGTCGCGGCGTCGCCGCTGCCGATTCATTAAGTCGCGGAAGCTGCACGTTGGCAATTTCCCTCAGCAAATTACGACGGCCGTGACCGGAGTGCCGGATTATTCCGGCGTACTTAGCGGGCTGGCGGACGTACCGGAAGCGGGCCGCTGGGGCCCCCGGGGGCCTGCATATGGGCTTGGAAAATTGCGGAGACATTCGTCTCGATGTGCTGGCCGTTTGGCTTGAAATGTAAGAGGCATATATCGAGCTAAATCGTTTTCGAAATGAATAAGTTGTAATAATTATTGTAGATTTTGGATATTCTTTTGAAAACATTGAATGAATATTTTTTTAAATTTCTTGAAAATCAATGCAAATTTTTCATATTTTTTTTTAAATTATTGCCTAATTTTGGTATTTTTTTTTTGAAAATCATTGAATGTTTTTGATATTTTCTTGAAAATCATTGCAAAATTTTGATTTTTTTTGAAAATTATTGTATATTTTGATATTTTTTTTGAAAATTATTCCTTTTTTTGATATTTTCTTGAAAATTATTGCAAATTTTTGATTTTTTTTGAAAATTATTGTATAATTTTGATATTTTTTTTGAAAATTATTCCTTTTTTTGATATTTTCTTGAAAATTATTGCAAATTTTTGATTTTTTTTGAAAATTAGTGTATAATTTTGATATTTTTTTTGAAAATTATTCCTTTTTTTGATATTTTCTTGAAAATCATTGCAAATTTTTGATATTTTTTTGAAAATTATTGTATAATTTTGATATTTTTTTTGAAACTTATTCCTTTTTTGATATTTTCTTGAAAATTATCGCAAATTTCTGATATTTCTTTGATAATTATTATATAATTTTGATATTGTTTTGAAAATTATTGCGAATTTTTCATATTTTCTTGAAAATCACTGCATAATTTTGATATTTTTTTGAAAATTATTGCATAATTTTGGTATTCTATTAAAAATCATTGAATAATTTGATATTATCTTGAAAATCAATGCAAATTTTTCATGTTTTCTTAAAAATAAATGCAAATTTTTGATATTTTTTTGAAAATATTTGTAATTTTTTCATATTTTTTTGAAAAGCAATGCAAATTTTTGATAATACTTTATTCTTGAAAATCACTGCATATTTATAGATAAATCGTTGCATATATATGCGCATATATTAACATTTTTTTTGCATATGATAACCTGTCATCTGTCAATTTTTTATGGGAATACCATAAAGTACGCCAGCTCGATGTTAAAAAAACATGCCATGACAAGCTGTCATCTGTCAAAAAAATTTTTTTAGGGGAACTTTGTAACTAATTTGAAATTACGAGTAAGTTTTAGGGAGTGTAGTGTTGTTGATAAACTTCAAAAATGTACATGTTTATGATTATATTAGTAGAATAGCCGATATTCCGGGTTTGCTGGAAGTAAAAGTATAAAATTTTGGGTATTTTTTTTACCGCATTGGGTTTTAAAAAAGCGCAATAAAATTCGGCATTTTTTACTTTAAACTTTTTACTATTCAGAGAGATTACGTCCGAACCCTAACGTTGAATAACCGCCAGGCAATTTTACACAAGCCTACTATCAATAAAATCAACCAAAAAAAATACGGTTATTTCACTTATTTTTTCCCAGTAAAAATACCCCATTTATATACCGTTTTTTAGCCCGTTACACAAATTCACCACTACCTCCCAATAAACCCCGAAATTTCCCAGAAACCCTTAATAAACCTCACATACACTCAACAATAAAACAACCCTATAGGAATAGATTCTACTGCAACAACAATTTTCACGCTCCATTTTCCCAGCAATATCCGAAAAGGGCCGAACGAGAAGCGAGTAAAAGGCCATCCCAACAACCGAAATTAGCGAAATCGGCCCGGTAATGAAGAGTTCCTAGGTCTAAAACGCCACATCTAGGTGTCTGTGCTTCGCTCTATTACGTCCTAATTAATCGCCTGCCGGGATTCCCCCGCTCTTCATTCCGATATCATCATCATCATCATCTCCTCGAGAGATAACAACATCTTTTGTGCGGAGATGATTTATGAAATATCTCCATTGGAATGGCGCGCAATGGCTCGACGGGGACCCTTTACGAATGTATCAAAAAGCCATCACGCTCGCCCGTAAATAAACACATTGTGGGTCTTTTGTGCCGTGCAGTCGGAGGCCCATACGCGCACTTACATAATCGACCGGAAGCCGAAAGGTGGCCGGGAATGTGTGAAAGACTTTAGTTAATATGCAGATATTGTGCGCTTTTAAACCGTATATAAATTATTACTTTTGTTGGGACACCTTGTATATAGGATTGCCGTGAAATCAAGGTGGCGCGAGTAGCACGCTGTGATGATTTTTTGAATTATTTTAGCGCTCAATATTTCGGGTTTTACGAAAGTTTGATCAAAAAATACAACTATAAAAACTCGAAGATTAACATTAATAAAACATTTTTCAAATAAACTTACCCTATATAAATCGGATGCTTGAGTTATTCGATGATTAATAATTGTCATTGTCACAAAAAACATCCGCCATGTCGATTTTTTTAAAGCATAATTTGACATTGACAGACGTCAACGTAGTAAAATACGTTTGTTTGTTTAATTGCAAGTAAAAATAAACCAGAAAATCGTTAATTACGTATCGAATTGCTGCGTTTTTAACGATTTGTTTAACATTAACCGATATAAACAGGAATGTTAATAACGAATTTTACAAGGAATAAAACCCGAATAGTTGTTTTTATCCATGCCCCACGCATTGCGTACGTTTCACAATACGGCTATAAAACCATTAGCAAACATATTGAGCCCTGGGCATTTCTGTGTAAGAAGATTGTAAATTACTTAATCTCCGGAAAGAAGAGGATCTCCTCGAAGTATTTATGGCAGATGATGCATTCATTTGTTTCGATTGTTGACAGTTCTTGGTCTCGATTTCACGGTCTTGAATGGCGCGTTGTGTCACTTTGGGGTTGTTTCTAATGGGCTAATTTTCGAGGTTAATCGCTTTCTCGACCATTATTATTCGCAACATGTCGATCTTTTTCGATGTTCTGTGGCCACGACTTCACAGCAAGAGGCCAGTTTTAGGGAATTGACGTTACAAAAAAATTTTTGACAGAAGACAACTCCCATTAGAAATTGTTTTTGACAGATGCCGGTTTGTCGGTGTACTTTTTTGTTGTTGTGAATCGAGTTTAAAGCGAAATTATCGAAGGTAATGGAGCGAAATTAAAACCCTTGTCGCCTTAAAATACCCCACCGTATCGATTTCAGCGAACAATCAACGCGATTCGGCCAAGTGTTAATGTAGGTAACAAAAATAACCATGTCAAAAACCATCGCCAACGCCGATCTTAATCGAAAAGTGCTTTGACAGGACCGTCTCCTGTCAAAAAACAATTTTTTTCTACATTCGCTTAACTAGTAAAAGGCCGATAGTGATGTAAATTTATTAATTTTTGACATTTATAAGGCGACTAGATATAACAAAATTAGCTACTTTTCCTATACGTTTCCCTAACTAGTAAGAGGCCTTTAGCGAATGAAATTTATAAAAGTTTGACATTTATGTCAATTCCTAAGTTAACTAGATGTTTTGCGGCGATGCCGGCGCTGCACGAAACGAAAAATATGCCAAAACACCCCAAAAAAAAGATAAGGATCTCGTTTCACGCATCCCTCCGCACAAGAGGGTAATATTAGGCAGGTTTTAATCCTCATTTTCGCATTAGAGGCGTTCATTATATTACTCGCGAGAAGAGACAGACTCTCGAGATTCTTTGATAAACGCTCAAAGGAGATATTAGGGGCTGTAAGTACCCCCGTAATGCAGTATCTTATTACTTTGTTACCCGGATTTCGTGTATACGCTGCCGGATCAATGGAAGAGGATACGTGGGCGTACACGTGTCGCATATTACTTCTTTTCTTTCGCACGTTTGTCTAATTAACTTGAGCAAAAATTGATCAAGTTACCGAAAAAGGGTAGCGCCGTTGTGCGAGGGTAACGCGATTTTTCTCGAGCGAGAATCGTTCAACTGGTTTCCTTTTTTTTCTCATTTTATTGTGTGTATTCGAAACACCCAAACAACACGTATATCATCTCATTCAGCCGGATGAAGGCACTTAAAGCAGGCCGCGAAACTGGTTCAATATGTCCCCTCTCCTTTTGTGCACCCTTTAGAAACCTTTTCATTCGATGAAAAAGAAATGTATAACTGTCAGATTAATATCTCTCTAAAATGTACACAAAAACAGCTAGATTAAGTTTGTTAGAAGGTAACGTGAAGTTTGGTGTAAATCGCGTTACCTGTCGAAAAAGTCGTTACCTTTTTTTTGGATAGCGACCACAAATTCAGTTACTTTTTTTTTAAATCTAAAATTGCGGACACTTTTTAATAAAACACTATTCTAATACATTATACTCCATCATAATGGAATAGAAGGCGTAGAGTTAACGCTTCCCTCGCTGCAAAAGTGCATGAATGGAAATTTGATAAAGTTGGCTCTTTTGTGAACGCCTCACAGCCAACTAATACAAAAAAAATTCTCTACACATACGTCATAATAGGAATTATTTTATAGCACTCACCATTTTTCTCTAATCGCCCCCGCTCGTTTCAAAAAGAACGTTAATCTTTCCCTGTAAATCCCCGGTAAACCAATCGCGGTGGATTCGTTTTAATTGGATCAAAATCGCCTCCGGGTAACCGGAGAAAACCGGAGTAAACTTGGCGTTTTTCGCGAACGGGCCGGGAGTTTTTATCCGGGATTTATCGCCCCCGCGAAGACGTCTAAAGGGAATTTAAGGGAGAAGTCCCGGCTAAAAGGGGTTAATTCGCGTGTTAATTATGACGTGGAAGGTAAAAGGGGATGTTTGGGATTGTTTCGTTGAGTTTGTTTGGTTTTTGAGTCGTTAGGCGATTGTTGTTTTGTGATTTATGAGCTGTTTTGTGTTGTCTGGATAAATTTGGGTTTAATTGTAGGGTGTTTTTAGAGTATCTAATAGTAGAATTAATTAGGTATGTATAAATATAATGATTATTTATAGGTGTTTTAATAATGGGGGAATTTAATAACAAATTAAGTTGATGATGGTTTTTGAGACAAACGAAACGTCTTATTGACGCCATATTGAAAATGGTAATAAACAAAAATGACATTGTACTATGTTGGCTTTCATGAGATATATCTAGTAGGTAATAATGAAACCTTCTTGATAGTGAATGGACTATAACTCGAGTAAACATTCGAGTATTAATTGGCATTCCAATTCAGTTATGGAACATTCATAATTAATAATTGGAACTAAACCGAAAAGTTTCATTATCGCCAATCTAGTTAACCGAATTATCTTTTCGTTCGTTACCGAAACGAAAAAGCCAATTCGCTGTGCGAATTTTTCCGGGGAGCGGCGCTTTTCCCGTCCGGAAAAATCCGAAAACGGCGCGACATAAAACAGTGTCAAACCGAGAGGCGGCTTCATTAGCGCCTGCATTCCGCGCGACCCTTCTACCCCCCCACTGCCCCCGCCGCCCCCGCTCCCGCCGCCTCCTTCAACCCTTTTTATCCGTTTTCATTACCGACCGAACTGGCCCGACTATAAACCCGATAAATTACCAGTAGGCCGGCGAAATGATCCGCATTTTTCCACCCTCGAATGGCCGAATTCCACCCTCTGGAGGCCTAATTAATTTCCGTATTCTGCCCCAAAAAAATCCTACTACTATTTTACAACAATTGTCAATCTTTAATTTCAATAAAAATGGTCGAAAAAATTACTATCTAGATTTGAAGTTCGTAATATTGATTTTGGGGGTAAGAGGGGTAATTTTTAATTTACAAATTTTGCCCTAATAACCATACAAAAAAAATTCTACTACTATTTTACAACAATTATCAATCTTCACTTTTAATGAAAACAGTCGAAAAAAAATTACTATCTAGGTTTGAAGTTCATAATATTCATTTTGGGGGTAAGAGGGGTAATTTTTATTTTACTAATTTTGCCCCACAATAATCATACAAAAAAAAATTCTACTACTATTTTACAACAATTATCAATCTTAAATTTTAATAAAAACAGTTGAAAAAAATTACTATCTAGATTTGAAGTTCATAATATTCATTTTGGGGGTAAGAGGGGTAATTTTTATTTTACTAATTTTGCCCCACAATAATCATACAAAAAAAAATTCTACTACTATTTTACAACAATTATCAATCTTAAATTTTAATAAAAACAGTTGAAAAAAATTACTATCTAGGTTTGAAGTTCATAATATTCATTTTGGGGGTAAGAGGGGTAATTTTTATTTTACTAATTTTGCCCCACAATAATCATACAAAAAAAAATTCTACTACTATTTTACAACAATTATCAATCTTAAATTTTAATAAAAACAGTTGAAAAAAATTACTATCTAGATTTGAAGTTCATAATATTCATTTTGGGGGTAAGAGGGGTAATTTTTATTTTACTAATTTTGCCCCACAATAATCATACAAAAAAAAATTCTACTACTATTTTACAACAATTATCAATCTTAAATTTTAATAAAAACAGTTGAAAAAAATTACTATCTAGGTTTGAAGTTCATAATATTCATTTTGGGGGTAAGAGGGGTAATTTTTATTTTACTAATTTTGCCCCACAATAATCATACAAAAAAAAATTCTACTACTATTTTACAACAATTATCAATCTTAAATTTTAATAAAAACAGTTGAAAAAAATTACTATCTAGATTTGAAGTTCATAATATTCATTTTGGGGGTAAGAGGGGTAATTTTTAATTTACTAATTTTGCCCCACAATAATCATACAAAAAAATTCTACTGCTATTTTACAACAATTATCAATCTTAAATTTTAATGAAAACAGTCGAAAAAAATTACTATCTAGATTTGAAGTTCGTAATATTCTTTTTGGGGGTAAGAGGGGTAATTTTTAATTTACTAATTTTGCCCCACAATAATCATACAAAAAAAAATTCTACTACTATTTTACAACAATTATCAATCTTGAATTTTAATAAAAACAGTCGAAAAAAATTACTATCTAGGTTTGAAGTTCATAATATTCATTTTGGGGGTAAGAGGGGTAATTTTTAATTTACTAATTTTGCCCCACAATAATCATACAAAAAAATTCTACTGCTATTTTACAACAATTATCAATCTTAAATTTTAATGAAAACAGTCGAAAAAAATTACTATCTAGATTTGAAGTTCGAAATATTCTTTTTGGGGGTAAGAGGGGTAATTTTTAATTTACTAATTTTGCCCCACAATAATCATACAAAAAAAAATTCTACTACTATTTTACAACAATTATCAATCTTAAATTTCAATAAAAACAGTCGAAAAAATTACTATCTAGATTTGAAGTTCGTAATATTGATTTTGGGGGTAAGAGGGGTAATTTTTAATTTACAAATTTTGCCCTAATAACCATACAAAAAAAATTCTACTACTATTTTACAACAATTATCAATCTTCAATATTAATAAAAATAGTCGAAAAAAATTACTATCTAGATTTTAAGTTCGTAATATTCTTTTTGGGGGCAAGAGGGGTAATTTTTAATTTACTAATTTTGCCCCAAAATAATCATACAAAAAAAAATTCTACTACTATTTTACAACAATTATCAATCTTAAATTTTAATGAAAACAGTCGAAAAAAATTACTATCTAGATTTGAAGTTCATAATATTCATTTTGGGGGTAAGAGGGGTAATTTTTAATTTACTAATTTTGCCCCACAATAATCATACAAAAAAAATTCTACTTCTATTTTACAACAATTATCAATCTTCAATTTTAATAAAAACAGTCGAAAAAAATTACTATCTAGATTTGAAGTTCGTAATATTCTTTTTGGGGGTAAGAGGGGTAATTTTTAATTTCCAAATTTTGCCCCAATAACCATACAAAATTTACAACAATTATCAAACTTAAATTACAAAAGAAACTACTTGAAATAAATTACTATCTAAATTTGAAGCTTGTAAAATTTATTGGGGGTAAGAGGGGTTGTTTAAATTTCCATATATTCTACCGAACTACAAACGAACTAGAAAAGTTCTACTACTATTTTACAACAATTGTCAATCTTCAATTTCAATAAAAATAGTCGAAAAAATTACTATCTAGATTTGAAGTTTGTAATATTCATTTTGGGGGTAACAGGGGTAATTTTTAATTTCCAAATTTTGCCCCAATAACCATACAAAATTTACAACAATTATCAAACTTAAATTATAAAAGAAACTACTTGAAATAAATTACTATCTAAATTTGAAGTTTGTAAAATTCATTGGGGGTAAGAAGGGCTGTTTAAATTTCCATATTCTACCCCTATAAACATCAAACAAAAAAAATCCTACTACTATTTTACAATAATAATCAACCTGTAATTACAAAAAAAATGTACAATCTAAATCCGAATTTGGCAAAATTCACCATCAAGGGGTAGTATCAAAAGGGGGTTGTTTAATCATCGTCGCTAAAAATCAGTATATAGTTGATTGGTAGCAGCGCGGTCGCATGTGTGCCCCCGTCACATTTCATCGAATTTCACGGCCTACTGACTCTTTTGTGATCGCTTCTGGGATAAGGGGATCGAACCGTAGGGGTAGGTACACACAACGCTCACACATAGACACCGGACGGGGGATGAATCGGGGGCGAAAAACGGGAAGGCGAGAGAATAACGTTCGCGTTTTGGATCCAGACAAAGATTTTTGTTGTACGTTGTATTGGAATTAATTTAGAGTTGATTTAAGAGTAGATTTAAGGGTAGATTTCTCCAAAATTACATTACTCCAAATCCTCCAAATCTTCTCCTTATCTACTCCTCTACCCCAATAGAAAAGAAGTCTTAGCTGAACAACCCACCCAATCAAAGACACCCACTTAGGCCACCCCTCACCCACTGACAACCCAATGACAATGAAGTGACCCATCACCAAAACCGGATAAACGTTTCAAATTTCCCGTAATTCGTCTTAAATATACCCCCAAAATTCCTCGTATGTAAATTAAATTCTACTACAAAAAAACTCCACGGCTACCAACCAAAATGGAGTGCCAACCCAACTGCCCCAAGCTGCCCTGGATGATCGACTTCAACAGCAACGACACCAAGATGGTGCTGGACCAGCAACACGAAGCCGCCTTTGCCACGGATCACCTGGATCATCTCAGCAGGCTGCACGTGAAGTCGAGGCCCAATCGATTCCGGTGCACCCAGCTGGGGTGCGTGGCCACCCCCATCACGGAGATCAATTGCATGGTGGAGCTGCTGAATGGGGGGATGACCATGGCGCTGGTGTGCGCCCAGAAGGTGGATAAGTGTAGGGATGTGATAGCGAAGCTGAGGAGCGTGACGGAGGGGTACAGCCGCCGCATCGGCCGGGTTTATCCCCTGGGGATCGGTATCGAGATCAAGGGGCCGGAGATTCGGATTGGTGAGAGAATTTGAGAGTTCAAATTTAGGGATTTTGGGAGGTCAAATTAGAGATGTTTGGATGTCCAAATTGGACCATTTTGGAAGTTGTGCAAGTTCAAATTGGACAATTTTGGATGTCCAAGTTGGAGCTGCAAATTGAACAATTTTGGAAGATCAAATTGGACAATTTTGGAAGTCCAATTTGGAGCTGCAAATTGAACAATTTTGGAAGATCAAATTGGACAATTTTGGAAGCCCAATTTGGAGAATTTTGGAAGTCCAATTTGAAGGATTTTGAAAGTCCAATTTAGAGAATTTTGGAAGTTCAGTTTGGAGAATTTTGGACCTCCAATTTGGGTAATTTTGTAACTCCAATTTGGAGAACTTTGGAAGTCCAATTTGGAGAATTTTGTAACTCCAATTTGGGGAATTTTGGAAGTCGAATTTGGAGAATTTTGTAACTACAATTTGGAGAATTTTGGAAGTCCAATTTAGAGAATTTTGGATGTTCAATTTGGAGAATTTTGGAAGCCCAATCTGGAGAATTTTGGAAGTTGAAATTTTAGAATCTTGCAAGTTCAAATTGGACAATTTTCGCAGTGCTATTTGGAGAATTTAGAATTCCAATTTGGAGAATTTACAAGTTCAATTTGAGGAATCTTGGAAGTCAAAATTGGACAATTTTGGAAGTTCAAATTGGACAATTTCGTTATTTCAAATTGGACAGGAATTCAAATTATTAAATAGTATCTAATGCAAACTTGGTGTAGTCTAAATTGGATAATTTTGGAAGTTCAAATTGGACAATTTCGTTAGTTCAAATTGGACAGGAATTCAAATTATTAAATAGTATCTAATGCAAACTTGGTGTAGTCTAAATTGTACAAATTTAGTAAGTTCAAATTGGACAATTTTTGAAGTGCAATTTGGAGAATTTAGAATTCCAATTTGGAGAATTTACAAGTTCAATTTGAGGAATCTTGGAAGTCAAAATTGGACAATTTTGGAAGTTCAAATTGGACAATTTCGCTAGTTCAAATTGGACAGGAATTCGAATTATTGAATAGTATCTAATGCAAACTTGGTGTAGTCCAAATTGTACAAATTTAGTAAGTTCAAATTGGAAAATTTTTGAAGTGCAATTTGGAGAATTTAGAAGTCCAATTCGGAGAATTTAGAAGTCCAATTTGAGGAATCTTGGAAGTCCAAATTGGACAATTTTGGAAGTTCAAATTGGTCAATCTCGGTAGTTCAAATTGGACAGGAATTCGAATTAGTAACTAGTATCTAATGCAAACTTGGTGTAGTCCAAATTGTACAATTTTCAAAGTCCAATTTAGAGTATTTTGGAAGTCCAATTTGGAGAATTTTGGAAGTTCAAATTGGACAAGTTTAGTCCAATTTGGAGAATTTAGAAGTCCAATTTGGAGAATTTTTGAGTCCAATTTGAGGAATATTAGAAGTCCACATTGTACAATTTTGGAAGTTCAAATTGGACAATTTCGGTAGTTCAAATTGGACAATTTTGCTGGTCCAAATTGAACAAAAATCAAATTGGCAAATATCTAACGTAAACTTGGTACAGTCCCAATTGAACAATTTGGAAATCCAAATTGAACAACTTCGTAATTACAGGCGCCCTAAAAGGCTCAGCCAA
This sequence comes from Phyllotreta cruciferae, assembly GCA_917563865.1. Taxonomy (NCBI): domain Eukaryota; kingdom Metazoa; phylum Arthropoda; class Insecta; order Coleoptera; family Chrysomelidae; genus Phyllotreta; species Phyllotreta cruciferae. Next base: position 3,114,820 of record OU830620.1, on the reverse strand, counting down.
GAAGATTTTCCTGGACAAAGGCAAAGAAACCAAACTCACCACCCTACCCTCCTACGAAGAATTTGTATGCCAGGACATGATCTACGTGGACTACGAGAAGCTTCCAGAAGTAGTACAACCCGGCGACAAGGTCATCTTGGACAACGGCTCAGTAACCCTCACAGCCCTAGAATGCGTCGAAAGCATCATTAAGTAACCAGCCTTTTACCAACCAACCCTCACCAATCACCAATTGTCCAAAATCTTCCACCAGGTGCATAGTGGACAAAGCCGGCATGCTGATCAGCTACGCCTCGGTGACGGTCCCCAACGCCATCGTAGATGTACCCAAAATCACCGAAGCTGATAAAGAACTCATGAAGATGGCTGCAGCTGAATCGGTGGACTTCCTGGTGGTGTCTGGAGTACAGAACAAACAGAACATTTTGGACATCAAAGACATGCTAGGTCTGGATGGTGAAAGCATCTATGTACTAGCCAAAATCGAGAATATGATAGCTGTGGAGCATTTAGACGAGATCATCAAGTACTCCGATGGGGTCCTGGTGGACTGCGAGAAACTCATGCTGGAGATGGCCAAAGAGAAGATATTTTTGATCCAGCGTGCCGTGACTGCCAAATGTAATTTGGCTGGTACTTGCTCCATTTGCTAACACCATAATGGATATATTTAACAGGTTTTTTCCAGGAAAACCCATCATCATCACCACGTCTATTTCAAACTCCAAGTGCCTCACCAAAGCCGAGATTTCCGACATGAGCCATATGGTGATGGGAGGCTGTGACGCGTTGCTATTGCCACGTTTGGCTCAAACCAAAGAGATGCTGCACAGCATCAACGTGATTTGCAAGGAAGCTGAACCGGCCACCCACCATAAGCTGGTATTCCAGGAGCTCCTCACCCATTTACCCACCCCTATGGAGCCAATTTACTCACTGGTAGTAGGCGTTGTTTTGGCTGCGTCTACTTGCAAAGCCGCTGCTATTATTTGCTTATCTTCATCTGGAAGAACTGCAAAGATCATCTCCAGGTAGCTACTAGATCCAATCCAGATTCTTTATATGTATTTGCTCGCTTTTCCAGATTCAAATGCAGATGCCCGATAATCGTGGTGACCAGATATCCAAGAGTAGCCAGAAACCTATCCATATGCAGATGCGTGGAGAGCTTGATCTACCTGAAGCCATTCTGTGGTAACTGGATAGAAGATGTCAACAACAGGCTGCAATTGGGCGTCACCTATGGCAAATACATTGGGTATATAAGAATGGGTGACGTGGTGGTGACGGTGTCGCCATCTAGACCGGAAAGCGGCATAGCCAACACCATGAAGGTGGTGTATGCTTCAGAATTTGACAGTCTACCGGCCACCAGCGAGAAGAAGTTCAGCATACCGTTGTGCATAAGTAAATTGCGAAACAGATGATAGCATAAGTAAATAAATTTCGTGATGCTCACTACCGATTTTCGATTGGCTATACAGCCTTTATTTCGAGACCAAAGTACCGAGTGTGACCACTCGTTGAAATCAGCTCGTCGAGCAGAATCCAAAAATGTAAAAATATACAGTGCGTCCCATTTGAAATAACGAAGTTACGACCAACTTCCGGTGCAAACGGAAGTCGGCCATTTTCGAAAACACTCTAGATGAATTCCTTATACCCAAAAACCCTTCTATACGAAATTTCGCAATTGTACATCAATCTCTAAGGGTATCGCTCGTACTAAATCGCAGTGGGCTCGGGCCGGGGGTGTTGTTGCATTATCAAGGACGTCAAAGGATATTAGAGGGTGCGATATGATTGAGGGGGCGCACGCGACCCTTCGCGAAATTCGCCCCGGATTCCACCCCCCCGCCCGCCGGCCGGATCAAGCGGAGGCCTCCTGGGTCAACCGGAGCCGGAACAAGCTGACGCGCTCCGGGGGGTGCTCTTTAAGGGGTTGTAATCGAAAAATCTACGATAATATTTACCCTGTGTAGGGGATGTGTACAGTAGAAATTGTGTAGTGCATGTAGTGAAAAAAAAATTTTTTTGGGGGTTGTTTTTGGGGGTTGGGGGAAAATTATGTAGGTGCATTAGTGAAGTGGGTGCATTTGCATGTTGGAGATAAAAAAAGGTTTATGGACGGGATGGCTTTATTGTTAAAATATTGATAAACTCATTATCTATAAACGTGCATGTTGCAATTAAAATGCAATTATTTATCGAAACTGCGCTGTATGCAGATTTCCCGGCGTAATGCAATTTATATTTAGCGAAAATACAAAAAATTTATTGCGAATTTAATTAACGTACTTATAGCGTTACCCAGAAAAATATATCAAATTTCATTTTGCTTTTTTAATCACACAAAACGCACCCTTAGCAGCTCGCTGGGGGGAGCGAAAAAAAAATAACTACCCCGGCGATTTTCATTACTCAAAGTCCAGTAATTAACCACCAGAAATCCCGAACTCGGTCCAAGACAAAGCGCCGCTTCCCCCACGAATTTAGTCGTAGGGGTAGTTTAAAAAAACCCACCCTTCAGCAAACAGTACACAAAATATCGCAATGAGAAATGTTACGCAATCGTCATCACGTTTATAATTTTCGTTAGATGAAAAACTACCCCTAAAAACAACCCTTAAAAAAACTACCCCTTTGGGGGGGGTGGTAAAAAAACTTTGGTAATATGGAAAAATGGAAAACCCGAACGGAATAAAATTTCCACCACTTCGACAAATTGGCACTTCTCTTTCACCCCCGGAGCAACTTTTAAATGTAAAAAGAAGCACTCATGGCGGGGCGGAAAATGCGAACGCGAATCGAATTTAACTCGGCGGTTTGAATGGAACGCCCGGCAAATCTCCATCTCAAAAGAAATATTACAAGGGCTAATTTAATTGGCCCAAATAATTGGCATTATAAGCAAAAATATTATTTTTTTCCACCCCCTCGCAACGCTCTTATATACAGGATGTTTCAAAACTTGGGGATTCTGACTTTACATCGTGAACATCGCTGTGCAGGACCGCATTTCTTACAATTTTTTTTTACGTTTTCAATTCATTTTTGATAAATATTTTTCTTTGCCCGTTGTCATGGTCACCTCATCATTAAAAATTGTATTTAAAAAATTGTATTTAAGAAAAATATTTATCAAAAATTAATTGAAAACGTAAAAGAAATTCTAAGAAATGCGGTCTTGCACAGCGATGTTCACGATGTAAAGTTAGAATCCCCAAGTTTTGAAACATCCTGTATAGCGAAAAAATTAATAAACCAAATCAATTCTCGCATCCCTTCCGACCAACGTTCGGCATCCTTACTCAACAACCCCTATTGTGACAGCCGAATTGATATCCAATCCACCCCTCTAGCCCCACGCGAAAAATCAAACCCATTTGTCGCGAATCGCGTCCGAAAGCTCGAAACTCGCTGCTCGCAACTTCATCCCCTACGCGCTACAACCCCCGACCCTCCAGCCCTCAACCCCCCCGGATTTTTTCGGGAATTTCGGTCTATCCGCGGCACCGCACACTCGGGAGCTTCTGGCCAGCGGGGTGGTTGCTCGGTGGGAACGTTGCGGCCTACCCCTTAGACGAACGTGTATATATGTATATAGGGGGGGTGCACACGCACGCACCCCTGTATCGAGTTCTCGCCGGCTTCCTCGTCGATGTGGAAGCGAAATCAGAAGTGGGATGTTTAGTTAGTTGACTAGTTTGGTTAAAGGCCGTTGTGGATTTACGAGGGGATGAGGAAAAGTTGTATAAAAATTGAATTTTTCATTGTTTTTAACGTAGATTTCAAGTGAAATCAGAAGTGGGATTTTTAGAAGGGTTTTAAAGGCTGTTTTATACTTACGAGGGGATGATGAAAAGTTGTCTAAAAAGTGGATTGATTCCTTTTTTTTGTCGATTTAAAGTGAAATCAGAAGTGGGATTTTTAGGAGGGTTTTAAATGCCTTTGTTTACTTACGAGGGGATGATGAAAAGTTGTCTAAAAAGTGGATTGATTCCTTTTTTTTGTCGATTTAAAGTGAAATCAGAAGTGGGATTTTTAGGAGGGTTTTAAAGGCTGTTATATACTTACGAGAGTACGATGATAAGTTGTCTAGAAATTGGTTAATTTCCCTTTTTTTGGCGATTTGAAGCGAAATCAGAAGTGGGATGTTTAGTTAGTTGACTAGTTTGGTTAAAGGCCGTTGTGGATTTACGAGGGGATGAGGAAAAGTTGTATAAAAATTGAATTTTTCATTGTTTTTAACGTAGATTTCAAGTGAAATCAGAAGTGGGATTTTTAGAAGGGTTTTAAAGGCTGTTTTATACTTACGAGGGGATGATGAAAAGTTGTCTAAAAAGTGGATTGATTCCTTTTTTTTGTCGATTTAAAGTGAAATCAGAAGTGGGATTTTTAGGAGGGTTTTAAATGCCTTTGTTTACTTACGAGGGGATGATGAAAAGTTGTCTAAAAAGTGGATTGATTCCTTTTTTTTGTCGATTTAAAATGAAATCAGAAGTGGGATTTTTAGGAGGGTTTTAAAGGCTGTTATATACTTACGAGAGTACGATGATAAGTTGTCTAGAAATTGGTTAATTTCCCTTTTTTTGGCGATTTGAAGCGAAATCAGAAGTGGGATGTTTAGTTAGTTGACTAGTTTGGTTAAAGGCCGTTGTGGATTTACGAGGGGATGAGGAAAAGTTGTATAAAAATTGAATTTTTCATTGTTTTTAACGTAGATTTCAAGTGAAATCAGAAGTGGGATTTTTAGAAGGGTTTTAAAGGCTGTTTTATACTTACGAGGGGATGATGAAAAGTTGTCTAAAAAGTGGATTGATTCCTTTTTTTTGTCGATTTAAAGTGAAATCAGAAGTGGGATTTTTAGGAGGGTTTTAAATGCCTTTGTTTACTTACGAGGGGATGATGAAAAGTTGTCTAAAAAGTGGATTGATTCCTTTTTTTTGTCGATTTAAAGTGAAATCAGAAGTGGGATTTTTAGGAGGGTTTTAAAGGCTGTTATATACTTACGAGAGTACGATGATAAGTTGTCTAGAAATTGGTTAATTTCCCTTTTTTTGGCGATTTGAAGCGAAATCAGAAGTGGGATGTTTAGTTAGTTGACTAGTTTGGTTAAAGGCCGTTGTGGATTTACGAGGGGATGAGGAAAAGTTGTATAAAAATTGAATTTTTCATTGTTTTTAACGTAGATTTCAAGTGAAATCAGAAGTGGGATTTTTAGAAGGGTTTTAAAGGCTGTTTTATACTTACGAGGGGATGATGAAAAGTTGTCTAAAAAGTGGATTGATTCCTTTTTTTTGTCGATTTAAAGTGAAATCAGAAGTGGGATTTTTAGGAGGGTTTTAAATGCCTTTGTTTACTTACGAGGGGATGATGAAAAGTTGTCTAAAAAGTGGATTGATTCCTTTTTTTTGTCGATTTAAAGTGAAATCAGAAGTGGGATTTTTAGGAGGGTTTTAAAGGCTGTTATATACTTACGAGAGTACGATGATAAGTTGTCTAGAAATTGGTTAATTTCCCTTTTTTTGGCGATTTGAAGCGAAATCAGAAGTGGGATGTTTAGTTAGTTGACTAGTTTGGTTAAAGGCCGTTGTGGATTTACGAGGGGATGAGGAAAAGTTGTATAAAAATTGAATTTTTCATTGTTTTTAACGTAGATTTCAAGTGAAATCAGAAGTGGGATTTTTAGAAGGGTTTTAAAGGCTGTTTTATACTTACGAGGGGATGATGAAAAGTTGTCTAAAAAGTGGATTGATTCCTTTTTTTTGTCGATTTAAAGTGAAATCAGAAGTGGGATTTTTAGGAGGGTTTTAAAGGCTGTTATATCCTTACGAGGGTACGATGATATGTTGTCTAGAAATTGGTTAATTTCCCTTTTTTTGGCGATTTGAAGCGAAATCAGAAGTGGGATGTTTAGTTAGTTGGTTAAAGGCCGTTGTGGACTTACGAGGGGATGAGGAAAAGTTCTATAAAAATTGAATTTTTGATTGTTTTTAACGTAGATTTCAAGTGAAATCAGAAGTGGGATTTTTAGAAGGGTTTTAAAGGCTGTTTTATACTTACGAGGGGATGATGAAAAGTTGTCTAAAAAGTGGATTGATTCCTTTTTTTTGTCGATTTAAAGTGAAATCAGAAGTGGGATTTTTAGGAGGGTTTTAAAGGCTGTTATATCCTTACGAGGGTACGATGATATGTTGTCTAGAAATTGGTTAATTTCCCTTTTTTTGGCGATTTGAAGCGAAATCAGAAGTGGGATGTTTAGTTAGTTGGTTAAAGGCCGTTGTGGACTTACGAGGGGATGAGGAAAAGTTCTATAAAAATTGAATTTTTGATTGTTTTTAACGTAGATTTCAAGTGAAATCAGAAGTGGGATTTTTAGAAGGGTTTTAAAGGCTGTTTTATACTTACGAGGGGATGATGAAAAGTTGTCTAAAAAGTGGATTGATTCCTTTTTTTTGTCGATTTAAAGTGAAATCAGAAGTGGGATTTTTAGGAGGGTTTTAAAGGCTGTTATATCCTTACGAGGGTACGATGATATGTTGTCTAGAAATTGGTTAATTTCCCTTTTTTTGGCGATTTGAAGCGAAATCAGAAGTGGGATGTTTAGTTAGTTGGTTAAAGGCCGTTGTGGACTTACGAGGGGATGAGGAAAAGTTCTATAAAAATTGAATTTTTGATTGTTTTTAACGTAGATTTCAAGTGAAATCAGAAGTGGGATTTTTAGAAGGGTTTTAAAGGCTGTTTTATACTTACGAGGGGATGATGAAAAGTTGTCTAAAAAGTGGATTGATTCCTTTTTTTTGTCGATTTAAGTGAAATCAGAAGTGGGATTTTTAGGAGGGTTTTAAAGGCTGTTATATCCTTACGAGGGTACGATGATAAGTTGTCTAGAAATTGGTTATTTTCCCTTTTTTTGGCGATTTGAAGCGAAATCAGAAGTGGGATGTTTAGTTAGTTGACTAGTTTGGTTAAAGGCCGTTGTGGATTTACGAGGGGATGAGGAAAAGTTGTATAAAAATTGAATTTTTGATTGTTTTTAACGTAGATTTCAAGTGAAATCAGAAGTGGGATTTTTAGAAGGGTTTTAAAGGCTGTTTTATACTTACGAGGGGATGATGAAAAGTTGTATAAAAATTGAATTTTTCATTGTTTTTAACGTAGATTTCAAGTGAAATCAGAAGTGGGATTTTTAGAAGGGTTTTAAAGGCTGTTTTATACTTACGAGGGGATGATGAAAAGTTGTATAAAAATTGAATTTTTCATTGTTTTTAACGTAGATTTCAAGTGAAATCAGAAGTGGGATTTTTAGAAGGGTTTTAAAGGCTGTTTTATACTTACGAGGGGATGATGAAAAGTTGTCTAAAAAGTGGATTGATTCCTTTTTTTTTGTCGATTTAAAGTGAAATCAGAAGTGGGATTTTTAGGAGGGTTTTAAATGCCTTTGTTTACTTACGAGGGGATGATGAAAAGTTGTCTAAAAAGTGGATTGATTCCTTTTTTTTGTCGATTTAAAGTGAAATCAGAAGTGGGATTTTTAGGAGGGTTTTAAAGGCTGTTATATACTTACGAGAGTACGATGATAAGTTGTCTAGAAATTGGTTAATTTCCCTTTTTTTGGCGATTTGAAGCGAAATCAGAAGTGGGATGTTTAGTTAGTTGACTAGTTTGGTTAAAGGCCGTTGTGGATTTACGAGGGGATGAGGAAAAGTTGTATAAAAATTGAATTTTTCATTGTTTTTAACGTAGATTTCAAGTGAAATCAGAAGTGGGATTTTTAGAAGGGTTTTAAAGGCTGTTTTATACTTACGAGGGGATGATGAAAAGTTGTCTAAAAAGTGGATTGATTCCTTTTTTTTGTCGATTTAAAGTGAAATCAGAAGTGGGATTTTTAGGAGGGTTTTAAAGGCTGTTATATCCTTACGAGGGTACGATGATATGTTGTCTAGAAATTGGTTAATTTCCCTTTTTTTGGCGATTTGAAGGGAAATCAGAAGTGGGATGTTTAGTTAGTTGACTAGTTTGGTTAAAGGCCGTTGTGGATTTACGAGGGGATGAGGAAAAGTTGTATAAAAATTGAATTTTTCATTGTTTTTAACGTAGATTTCAAGTGAAATCAGACGGGGGTTTTTAGAAGGGTTTTAAAGGCTGTTTTATACTTACGAGGGGATGATGAAAAGTTGTCTAAAAAGTGGATTGATTCCTTTTTTTTTGTCGATTTAAAGTGAAATCAGCAGTGGGATTTTTAGGAGGGTTTTAAAGGCTGTTATATCCTTACGAGGGTACGATGATAAGTTGTCTAGAAATTGGTTAATTTCCCTTTTTTTGGCGATTTGAAGCGAAATCAGAAGTGGGATGTTTAGTTAGTTGGTTAAAGGCCGTTGTGGACTTACGAGGGGATGAGGAAAAGTTGTTTATGACTTCCCTTCATATACAAAATTACAAACTTGTCGACTTCCATTCGTACCAATACAAAATTGCAAACTTTTCTCACATCCCAGAAAAATTATCTAAAAAATTGAATCAACGCTTCATTTTGCATTGAAATCAGAAGTGCATGGACAAGTTCTAGTTAAAGCTCGTTGTAAATACATACGAGGGGCGACAAAAAGTAGCCGAAGAATCGGATTAATGCTTTTTTTTTTGTGTAAAAATATTTGGCTTTCGCGTCGAGAATACCCATTCATCCCCGCGGTGATTTATTAAATGTTTTTTGTGTACACCTTAGCGGCTTGTCTTGCCTCCCCATTCACTCTTCTGCGGTTCTTTCACCAGAAACGTGGGAATCTCCCGCATTGTGCCCGCTACAAGAAAGCATCCCCTGCCATATTTTGATACCGTTTTGACGTTTCCTCTCCGCCATATCCCCTGTAAAAATATCGATTATTCGCTAACCCAAAATACAACGAAACGCAGTTAAATCCTGCACCATTTGCATGTTGTAGTTGTACCCTCAAAAGACCTACGAGGGGTTTATTGATCACCCCCAACAAAACCCCTTTGAATCCTAACGACCCGCACCGGCGCTAATCTCCAAAATATTTTCCCGAAAATCTCGTTAATTTTACTGCCTATTTCAATTTTACAGAACCTACCGAACCTCCCCCGTATTGTTCATATTGTTAACATCTTGTTTACCACCGCAACTTGGCGGGAGGCGAAAGTAATCTTATTAACAACAATTAGAATTATTTTACAAGATTTCTACAACGCCTACAACGTTGCCAAGTCGCTCCTTTTATCTCCAATACAGCTGTTAAAAAAACTACCCTTATATAACACACACAGCCCACTGTGTTATTTATGTATGTTGTAGCGTATGGAGCCCTTTCGAAGGGTTCACGGTTCGTTGGGCTCGTATCACAACTAGCACGCTGGGAGGGCCCCCTCGCGCCCCCTCGGGGCCCCCCTATGCGCCGTTATAGGCGCTAAATCAAAACTCGAAAGCGCCCTTTTGGGCCCCTTAACGGCGCTGTCGGCGTGTCGTCGGTCGAGAGAGGGCCGGGAATTTCGGGTTAATTAGGAAGGGTTGATGTATGGGATTGGATACTGCGCTTTTGCTACGACTAAATGCGAGTTTAGTGATATTTGTGATGATGGTTTCGTGGATAGAGTTCGAAACGTTTGGTGGAGAATGAGCGAGTATTTTGTGTAACAATTTCGTGGAAATTTGTAGAAATTGTATAACAATTTTATACAAAAATAATGATGATGGTTGTTGAAAGTTCGAAACGTTTGAGATTTTTTGAAAGGTGGGAATTTGGGGTTAATTAGAAGAGAATCGAGCTGATATAAGGGTTGATTTAGGGATTGAATACTACACTTTTTCTACGACTCTTTAGGAATAAATTTGTATTAAAATTCTGTAGAAATTTGTAGAAATTGTATAACAATTTTATACAAAAATAATGATGATGGTTGTTGAAAGTTCGAAACGTTTGAGATTTTTTGAAAAGTGGGAATTTGGGGTTAATTAGAAGAGAATCGAGCTGATATAAGGGTTGATTTAGGGATTGAATATTACACTTTTTCTACGACTCTTTAGGAATAAATTTGTATTAAAATTCTGTAGAAATTTGTAGAAATTGTATAACAATTTTATACAAAAATAATGATGATGGTTGTTGAAAGTTCGAAACGTTTGAGATTTTTTGAAAAGTGGGAATTTGGGGTTAATTAGAAGAGAATCGAGCTGATATAAGGGTTGATTTAGGGATTGAATACTACACTTTTTCTACGACTCTTTAGGAATAAATTTGTATTAAAATTCTGTAGAAATTTGTAGAAATTGTATAACAATTTTATACAAAAATAATGATGATGGTTGTTGAAAGTTCGAAACGTTTGAGATTTTTTGAAAAGTGGGAATTTGGGGTTAATTAGAAGAGAATCGAGCTGATATAAGGGTTGATTTAGGGATTGAATACTACACTTTTTCTACGACTCTTTAGGAATAAATTTGTATTAAAATTTTGTAGAAATTTGTAGAAATTGTATAACAATTTTATACAAAAATAATGATGATGGTTGTTGAAATTTCGAAACGTTTGAGATTTTTTGAAAGGTGGGAATTTGGGGTTAATTAGAAGAGAATCGAGCTGATATAAGGGTTGATTTAGGGATTGAATACTACACTTTTTCTACGACTCTTTAGGAATAAATTTGTATTAAAATTCTGTAGAAATTTGTAGAAATTGTATAACAATTTTATACAAAAATAATGATGATGGTTGTTGAAAGTTCGAAACGTTTGAGATTTTTTGAAAAGTGGGAATTTGGGGTTAATTAGAAGAGAATCGAGCTGATATAAGGGTTGATTTAGGGATTGAATACTACACTTTTTCTACGACTCTTTAGGAATAAATTTGTATTAAAATTCTGTAGAAATTTGTAGAAATTGTATAACAATTTTATACAAAAATAATGATGATGGTTGTTGAAAGTTCGAAACGTTTGAGATTTTTTGAAAAGTGGGAATTTGGGGTTAATTAGAAGAGAATCGAGCTGATATAAGGGTTGATTTAGGGATTGAATACTACACTTTTTCTACGACTCTTTAGGAATAAATTTGTATTAAAATTTTGTAGAAATTTGTAGAAATTGTATAACAATTTTATACAAAAATAATGATGATGGTTGTTGAAATTTCGAAACGTTTGAGATTTTTTGAAAGGTGGGAATTTGGGGTTAATTAGAAGAGAATCGAGCTGATATAAGGGTTGATTTAGGGATTGAATACTACACTTTTTCTACGACTCTTTAGGAATAAATTTGTATTAAAATTTTGTAGAAATTTGTAGAAATTGTATAACAATTTTATACAAAAATAATGATGATGGTTGTTGAAAGTTCGAAACGTTTGAGATTTTTTGAAAGGTGGGAATTTGGGGTTAATTAGAAGAGAATCGAGCTGATATAAGGGTTGATTTAGGGATTGAATACTACACTTTTTCTACGACTCTTTAGGAATAAATTTGTATTAAAATTCTGTAGAAATTTGTAGAAATTGTATAACAATTTTATACAAAAATAATGATGATGGTTGTTGAAAGTTCGAAACGTTTGAGATTTTTTGAAAAGTGGGAATTTGGGGTTAATTAGAAGAGAATCGAGCTGATATAAGGGTTGATTTAGGGATTGAATACTACACTTTTTCTACGACTCTTTAGGAATAAATTTGTATTAAAATTCTGTAGAAATTTGTAGAAATTGTATAACAATTTTATACAAAAATAATGATGATGGTTGTTGAAAGTTCGAAACGTTTGAGATTTTTTGAAAAGTGGGAATTTGGGGTTAATTAGAAGAGAATCGAGCTGATATAAGGGTTGATTTAGGGATTGAATACTACACTTTTTCTACGACTCTTTAGGAATAAATTTGTATTAAAATTTTGTAGAAATTTGTAGAAATTGTATAACAATTTTATACAAAAATAATGATGATGGTTGTTGAAATTTCGAAACGTTTGAGATTTTTTGAAAAGTGGGAATTTGGGGTTAATTAGAAGAGAATCGAGCTGATATAAGGGTTGATTTAGGGATTGAATATTACACTTTTTCTACGACTCTTTAGGAATAAATTTGTATTAAAATTCTGTAGAAATTTGTAGAAATTGTATAACAATTTTATACAAAAATAATGATGATGGTTGTTGAAAGTTCGAAACGTTTGAGATTTTTTGAAAAGTGGGAATTTGGGGTTAATTAGAAGAGAATCGAGCTGATATAAGGGTTGATTTAGGGATTGAATATTACACTTTTTCTACGACTCTTTAGGAATAAATTTGTATTAAAATTCTGTAGAAATTTGTAGAAATTGTATAACAATTTTATACAAAAATAATGATGATGGTTGTTGAAAGTTCGAAACGTTTGAGATTTTTTGAAAAGTGGGAATTTGGGGTTAATTAGAAGAGAATCGAGCTGATATAAGGGTTGATTTAGGGATTGAATATTACACTTTTTCTACGACTCTTTAGGAATAAATTTGTATTAAAATTCTGTAGAAATTTGTAGAAATTGTATAACAATTTTATACAAAAATAATGATGATGGTTGTTGAAAGTTCGAAACGTTTGAGATTTTTTGAAAAGTGGGAATTTGGGGTTAATTAGAAGAGAATCGAGCTGATATAAGGGTTGATTTAGGGATTGAATATTACACTTTTTCTACGACTCTTTAGGAATAAATTTGTATTAAAATTTTGTAGAAATTTGTAGAAATTGTATAACAATTTTATACAAAAATAATGATGATGGTTGTTGAAATTTCGAAACGTTTGAGATTTTTTGAAAAGTGGGAATTTGGGGTTAATTAGAAGAGAATCGAGCTGATATAAGGGTTGATTTAGGGATTGAATACTACACTTTTTCTACGACTCTTTAGGAATAAATTTGTATTAAAATTCTGTAGAAATTTGTAGAAATTGTATAACAATTTTATACAAAAATAATGATGATGGTTGTTGAAAGTTCGAAACGTTTGAGATTTTTTGAAAAGTGGGAATTTGGGGTTAATTAGAAGAGAATCGAGCTGATATAAGGGTTGATTTAGGGATTGAATACTACACTTTTTCTACGACTCTTTAGGAATAAATTTGTATTAAAATTCTGTAGAAATTTGTAGAAATTGTATAACAATTTTATACAAAAATAATGATGATGGTTGTTGAAAGTTCGAAACGTTTGAGATTTTTTGAAAAGTGGGAATTTGGGGTTAATTAGAAGAGAATCGAGCTGATATAAGGGTTGATTTAGGGATTGAATACTACACTTTTTCTACGACTCTTTAGGAATAAATTTGTATTAAAATTTTGTAGAAATTTGTAGAAATTGTATAACAATTTTATACAAAAATAATGATGATGGTTGTTGAAATTTCGAAACGTTTGAGATTTTTTGAAAAGTGGGAATTTGGGGTTAATTAGAAGAGAATCGAGCTGATATAAGGGTTGATTTAGGGATTGAATATTACACTTTTTCTACGACTCTTTAGGAATAAATTTGTATTAAAATTCTGTAGAAATTTGTAGAAATTGTATAACAATTTTATACAAAAATAATGATGATGGTTGTTGAAAGTTCGAAACGTTTGAGATTTTTTGAAAAGTGGGAATTTGGGGTTAATTAGAAGAGAATCGAGCTGATATAAGGGTTGATTTAGGGATTGAATATTACACTTTTTCTACGACTCTTTAGGAATAAATTTGTATTAAAATTTTGTAGAAATTTGTAGAAATTGTATAACAATTTTATACAAAAATAATGATGATGGTTGTTGAAATTTCGAAACGTTTGAGATTTTTTGAAAAGTGGGAATTTGGGGTTAATTAGAAGAGAATCGAGCTGATATAAGGGTTGATTTAGGGATTGAATACTACACTTTTTCTACGACTCTTTCAGTTTTTTCTTTTCATTCTTATCAATAAAATAGTCGTATTTTTCTGTTGTTGAATATAAGTAGGCTAGGTAAAGAGATCAGGCCGGGTCGAGCTCGTGGCTTCCAGTAATTGTGACAATGGGGGTGCAATAAAATGGGGTTTCGTGGAAGCGGTAGCCGAAAAAGGTGCGGTGCAATTAAATCGTAAAATACTATAAAATTACTTTTGAGAATTTTTATACAACGCCGTAATTCGCACACAAACAACGGGCCCCGGCCGCCTTAGATTTCGAAATAAGGGCTCGCGGGGGTGATTTACGATCGAGCACGCTTCGACTTTTTCGAAATACTGGGTCGATACCCGGGGGGTAATAAACTACCCCGATTTTTCGGGATTAGAAAGTAGGTTAAATATTTTTTTTTGCTGCACTAAAATTCAGTCTACCAGCGGAATTAAAGCGGCCGATCGCTCGATTAAATAATCACGGAAGGGGGTGGCGATTTTTTTCATCCCTTTTTTCTCCATTTTCGGTGAAAAGGGACAACAGTAACAACGGTCGACATAAACTAAAACAGTTGACAGATGGTCGGAATTGATATCACACACAGGGTGGTTATAATCGATCAATCGGCCACAGTTGCATTCATGAATAAATAATCCATTCCATAGCCACCCCACGCCCGGAAAACACCACCCCAAAAAAATAAAACCCTCAGCCTGGCAATTCGCAATCTACAATTTTACAATTTTGTATCTAAAAAAAGTAGCACGCCACTGTTTTTTTAGAAACTTCCTTTAAAAATCATCGATAAAATTCGAATGAGGCATCTTCCTTAATTAATCAATCATTATTTTGTCGATTCTAACTTTACGGTGAAATATTACGCGAATTATTCGCTGTGCAGGACCGCATTTCTTAGAAAGCTTCATCATTAAAAACCGAACCCCAAGCTCGGAAACACCCTGTATAATTCGTGTACTTAGCAAGCTAAAAATGTCGTACTATCAACTTCGATTAATCGATTATACTCGATTATAAAAATCGATTCATTATAGCAACATTTGCGAGGCAGCGGCCGGCTTGATTAGGCGATTAGCCGTTGCTCTGAACTCCCGAGGCCTAATTACTCCGGTAGTTCGAACGAACCAACAGTGACGTACGCAAAATATTCAGCGATTTGGTCAAATTCACTTTCGAAAATCGATACTGATAAAATAATCGAAATATTTGACAAGTTTGGCATATTTGACGTGGCATTAATCTTCCACAAAAAGGGGCGAGTTTACGCAGTTTGTGATGAAGAAAACGTTTTGTGTATGTATTTTTTGGCCTCTTTCACAGTAGGCCTTTTTCTAGGCGTGTCGTTGGCCAATATAATGTGTTTGGAGGACCGCGAACGTAATGAGATTTATTGAGCCCCAAATATTTATTTCAGCTCAAAGTCTCGACCGATTCAGGTGCGAATTCGCTCGAATAAAAGACAGCGGTCCCTCGTCCGGGCCATTTGGTTCATTGTGTAGCCAGAAATTTCTTAAATGAGTACGAGGGATATTTATCGTTTTTTTTTGCTACTTCTTTTATGCCCCCCGTACGCGCGACTGTTTCGTTTGTTGTGCGTCGATTAAGACGTTTTGAAGGAATGTTTGACGTTTCGATTGAATTGTCGAACGTAAATATATACGGGAGATGTGAGAAAAGTTTGGAATTTTGTATATGAGGGGAAGTTATAAGCAACTTTTCCTCATCCCCTCGTAAGTTCACAACGGCCTTTAACCAAATTTGTCAACTAACTAAACTTCCCACTTCTGATTTCGTTGTATTTCAACAAAAAAGAATCATTAGTCAAATTATTAGGCAGCTTTTCTTCATCCCCTCGTAATTATAAAACTTGCTTTAACCTCTACTAGTTATCTAACTAAACATCCCACTTCTAATTTCCCTTCAAATCGCCAAAAAAGGGAATTAATGCAATTTTTAGACAACTTTTCATCATCCCCTCGTAAGTATATAACAGCCTTTAAAACCCTAAAAATCCCACTTGATTTCACTTCAAAACTACGTTAAAAACCATCAAAAATTCAATTTTTATACAACTTTTCCTCATCCCCTCGTAAATCCACAACGGCCTTTAACCAAACCAGTCAACTAACTAAACATCCCACCTCTGATTTCGCCTCATTTCAACAAAAATGTATCTGGGTTAACTTTTCCTCATCCCCTCGTTGAAAAGTTGAAAAGTTTTTTATACGAATGGAAGTCGAAAAGTTTTCTCGTATGAGGTACGAGGGACAGTCGACAAGTTTGAAATATGCTTTTTAAATTTGGTTGTTAGTGGTTAAAGTGTGTTAGATTTTTGGCTAAAATTAATTTTGATACTATTTTGACTTTTTTCAAATCTGGAAATATAGTTTGTGGAAAATTAATTATACGGGGTGTTAATTAACATGTGTTTAAGGTAGATAGTGTATGTAAGAATAGGGCGAAAATGTCTAATAAACTTGTGCACTTGGAAAACTAATTGAGATTAAAAAATGGAATTTTTGCAATTTTAATAAAAAAACAATTGTCTATAATTTTTGAAGAATAATTTTTTTTGAAAAAACTACAAATTTCCGAGATATTTGATTGTTTTGTCACTATGTATACGAAAAAAAAGGCAATTTCTAGTGTTATCCTTTGGAAAATCTTTAAATATCTCGAAAATCAGTTGAGATAAAAAAACGAAATTTTCACCATTTTAGCAAAAAAACAATTGTCTACAAGTTCTGCAGAATGAATAATTTCGAAAAAACTACAAATTTACAAGATATTTCGAATTTTTAGACAACTTTTCATCATCCCCTCGTAAGTATATAACAGCCTTTAAAACCCTAAAAATCCCACTTGATTTCACTTCAAAACTACGTTAAAAACCATCAAAAATTCAATTTTTATACAACTTTTCCTCATCCCCTCGTAAATCCACAACGGCCTTTAACCAAACCAGTCAACTAACTAAACATCCCACCTCTGATTTCGCCTCATTTCAACAAAAATGTATCTGGGTTAACTTTTCCTCATCCCCTCGTCGAAAAGTTGAAAAGTTTTTTTATACGAGTGGAAGTCGAAAAGTTTTCTCGTATGAGGTACGAGGGACAGTCGACAAGTTTGAAATTTCGCATACGAGTGTAAGTCGAAAACTTTCGTTGAATAAAATCGAATGCATTGTAGAATAAGTTTGACCTACTTTTCGGAAATTTGTGAGATTCGTTCACCCACGCGTCCACACAATCATCCCCTAAATTCGTAATTCGAGCGTTACGGGGGCACCATAAACACTCGTTATGCTCGTCGATTTTTCGATTCGCCATGGGCCGCAAAGTTGGCCCGTTTTCGCCATTGTTCTCGTTCCGTTTCTATAGGAAATACGGCAAATATTTACGAAAAATACGAGGGCTCGTCGCTTTGTTTCCCGACAAGCGTGACTGAGTCGTAAATACGCGTTTATACGGCGCTCGACGTGTTAATAATACGTCCAAATGTCGCTCTGTTTCTGAGAAAACTCACAAATTGATATATAAAAAGAAGAAAAAAAAAATTAAAAACGAAAAGTGTCAAAGATCAAGTGGAATTGTATTTGGTACGAGTGGAAGTTGAAAAGTTTGAATTTTTTGTAATGATACGAGGGGAAGTCAACATATTTCAATTTTTCTATTATACGAGAGGAAGTAGAAGAGTTTGAAATATATATGAGTAGAAGTCGAAAATATTAGAAATTTTGTATACGAGTGGAAGTCGACAAGTTTGAATATTCGTACGAGGGGAAGTCGACAAATTTGAAATTTTCTATTACGAAAGGAAGTAGAAAAGTTTGAAATGTATATGAGTAGAAATCGAAAATATAAGAAATTTTGTATACGAGTGGAAGTCGACAAGTTTGAATATTCGTACGAGGGGAAGTCGACAAATTTGAAATTTTCTATTACGAAAGGAAGTAGAAAAGTTTGAAATGTATATGAGTAGAAATCGAAAATATTAGAAATTTTGTATACGAGTGGAAGTTGAAAAGTTTTAATTTTTTGTAATGATACGAGGGGAAGTCAACATATTTCAATTTTTCTATTATACGAGAGGAAGTAGAAGAGTTTGAAATATATATGAGTAGAAGTCGAAAATATTAGAAATTTTGTATACGAGTGGAAGTCGACAAGTTTGAATATTCGTACGAGGGGAAGTCGACAAATTTGAAATTTTCTATTACGAAAGGAAGTAGAAAAGTTTGAAATGTATATGAGTAGAAATCGAAAATATAAGAAATTTTGTATACGAGTGGAAGTCGACAAGTTTGAATATTCGTACGAGGGGAAGTCGACAAATTTGAAATTTTCTATTACGAAAGGAAGTAGAAAAGTTTGAAATGTATATGAGTAGAAATCGAAAATATTAGAAATTTTGTATACGAGTGGAAGTTGAAAAGTTTTAATTTTTTGTAATGATACGAGGGGAAGTCAACATATTTCAATTTTTCTATTATACGAGAGGAAGTAGAAGAGTTTGAAATATATATGAGTAGAAGTCGAAAATATTAGAAATTTTGTATACGAGTGGAAGTCGACAAGTTTGAATATTCGTACGAGGGGAAGTCGACAAATTTGAAATTTTCTATTACGAAAGGAAGTAGAAAAGTTTGAAATGTATATGAGTAGAAATCGAAAATATTAGAAATTTTGTATACGAGTGGAAGTTGAAAAGTTTTAATTTTTTGTAATGATTCGAGGGGAAGTCGACAAATTTGAAATTTTCTATTACAAGAGGAAGGAGAAAAGTTTGAAATGTATATGAGTAGAAATCGAAAATATAAGAAATTTTGTATACGAGTGGAAGTTGAAAAGTTTTAATTTTTTGTAATGATTCGAGGGGAAGTCGACAAATTTGAAATTTTCTATTACAAGAGGAAGGAGAAAAGTTTGAAATGTATATGAGTAGAAATCGAAAATATAAGAAATTTTGTATACGAGTGGAAGTTGAAAAGTTTTAATTTTTTGTAATGATTCGAGGGGAAGTCGACAAATTTGAAATTTTCTATTACAAGAGGAAGTAGAAAAGTTTGAAATGTATATGAGTAGAAATCGAAAATATAAGAAATTTTGTATACGAGTGGAAGTTGAAAAGTTTTAATTTTTTGTAATGATTCGAGGGGAAGTCGACAAATTTGAAATTTTCTATTACAAGAGGAAGGAGAAAAGTTTGAAATGTATATGAGTAGAAATCGAAAATATAAGAAATTTTGTATACGAGTGGAAGTTGAAAAGTTTTAATTTTTTGTAATGATTCGAGGGGAAGTCGACAAATTTGAAATTTTCTATTACAAGAGGAAGTAGAAAAGTTTGAAATGTATATGAGTAGAAATCGAAAATATAAGAAATTTTGTATACGAGTGGAAGTTGAAAAGTTTTAATTTTTTGTAATGATTCGAGGGGAAGTCGACAAATTTGAAATTTTCTATTACAAGAGGAAGGAGAAAAGTTTGAAATGTATATGAGTAGAAATCGAAAATATAAGAAATTTTGTATACGAGTGGAAGTTGAAAAGTTTTAATTTTTTGTAATGATTCGAGGGGAAGTCGACAAATTTGAAATTTTCTATTACAAGAGGAAGGAGAAAAGTTTGAAATGTATATGAGTAGAAATCGAAAATATAAGAAATTTTGTATACGAGTGGAAGTTGAAAAGTTTTAATTTTTTGTAATGATTCGAGGGGAAGTCGACAAATTTGAAATTTTCTATTACAAGAGGAAGGAGAAAAGTTTGAAATGTATATGAGTAGAAATCGAAAATATAAGAAATTTTGTATACGAGTGGAAGTTGAAAAGTTTTAATTTTTTGTAATGATTCGAGGGGAAGTCGACAAATTTGAAATTTTCTATTACAAGAGGAAGGAGAAAAGTTTGAAATGTATATGAGTAGAAATCGAAAATATAAGAAATTTTGTATACGAGTGGAAGTTGAAAAGTTTTAATTTTTTGTAATGATTCGAGGGGAAGTCGACAAATTTGAAATTTTCTATTACAAGAGGAAGGAGAAAAGTTTGAAATGTATATGAGTAGAAATCGAAAATATAAGAAATTTTGTATACGAGTGGAAGTTGAAAAGTTTTAATTTTTTGTAATGATTCGAGGGGAAGTCGACAAATTTGAAATTTTCTATTACAAGAGGAAGTAGAAAAGTTTGAAATGTATATGAGTAGAAATCGAAAATATAAGAAATTTTGTATACGAGTGGAAGTTGAAAAGTTTTAATTTTTTGTAATGATTCGAGGGGAAGTCGACAAATTTGAAATTTTCTATTACAAGAGGAAGGAGAAAAGTTTGAAATGTATATGAGTAGAAATCGAAAATATAAGAAATTTTGTATACGAGTGGAAGTTGAAAAGTTTTAATTTTTTGTAATGATTCGAGGGGAAGTCGACAAATTTGAAATTTTCTATTACAAGAGGAAGGAGAAAAGTTTGAAATGTATATGAGTAGAAATCGAAAATATAAGAAATTTTGTATACGAGTGGAAGTTGAAAAGTTTTAATTTTTTGTAATGATTCGAGGGGAAGTCGACAAATTTGAAATTTTCTATTACAAGAGGAAGGAGAAAAGTTTGAAATGTATATGAGTAGAAATCGAAAATATAAGAAATTTTGTATACGAGTGGAAGTTGAAAAGTTTTAATTTTTTGTAATGATTCGAGGGGAAGTCGACAAATTTGAAATTTTCTATTACAAGAGGAAGGAGAAAAGTTTGAAATGTATATGAGTAGAAATCGAAAATATAAGAAATTTTGTATACGAGTGGAAGTTGAAAAGTTTTAATTTTTTGTAATGATTCGAGGGGAAGTCGACAAATTTGAAATTTTCTATTACAAGAGGAAGGAGAAAAGTTTGAAATGTATATGAGTAGAAATCGAAAATATAAGAAATTTTGTATACGAGTGGAAGTTGAAAAGTTTTAATTTTTTGTAATGATTCGAGGGGAAGTCGACAAATTTGAAATTTTCTATTACAAGAGGAAGGAGAAAAGTTTGAAATGTATATGAGTAGAAATCGAAAATATAAGAAATTTTGTATACGAGTGGAAGTTGAAAAGTTTTAATTTTTTGTAATGATTCGAGGAGAAGTCGACAAATTTGAAATTTTCTATTACAAGAGGAAGGAGAAAAGTTTGAAATGTATATGAGTAGAAATCGAAAATATAAGAAATTTTGTATACGAGTGGAAGTTGAAAAGTTTTAATTTTTTGTAATGATTCGAGGGGAAGTCGACAAATTTGAAATTTTCTATTACAAGAGGAAGGAGAAAAGTTTGAAATGTATATGAGTAGAAATCGAAAATATAAGAAATTTTGTATACGAGTGGAAGTTGAAAAGTTTTAATTTTTTGTAATGATTCGAGGGGAAGTCGACAAATTTGAAATTTTCTATTACAAGAGGAAGGAGAAAAGTTTGAAATGTATATGAGTAGAAATCGAAAATATAAGAAATTTTGTATACGAGTGGAAGTTGAAAAGTTTTAATTTTTTGTAATGATTCGAGGAGAAGTCGACAAATTTGAAATTTTCTATTACAAGAGGAAGGAGAAAAGTTTGAAATGTATATGAGTAGAAATCGAAAATATAAGAAATTTTGTATACGAGTGGAAGTTGAAAAGTTTTAATTTTTTGTAATGATTCGAGGAGAAGTCGACAAATTTGAAATTTTCTATTACAAGAGGAAGGAGAAAAGTTTGAAATGTATATGAGTAGAAATCGAAAATATAAGAAATTTTGTATACGAGTGGAAGTTGAAAAGTTTTAATTTTTTGTAATGATTCGAGGGGAAGTCGACAAATTTGAAATTTTCTATTACAAGAGGAAGGAGAAAAGTTTGAAATGTATATGAGTAGAAATCGAAAATATAAGAAATTTTGTATACGAGTGGAAGTTGAAAAGTTTTAATTTTTTGTAATGATTCGAGGGGAAGTCGACAAATTTGAAATTTTCTATTACAAGAGGAAGGAGAAAAGTTTGAAATGTATATGAGTAGAAATCGAAAATATAAGAAATTTTGTATACGAGTGGAAGTTGAAAAGTTTTAATTTTTTGTAATGATTCGAGGGGAAGTCGACAAATTTGAAATTTTCTATTACAAGAGGAAGGAGAAAAGTTTGAAATGTATATGAGTAGAAATCGAAAATATAAGAAATTTTGTATACGAGTGGAAGTTGAAAAGTTTTAATTTTTTGTAATGATTCGAGGAGAAGTCGACAAATTTGAAATTTTCTATTACAAGAGGAAGGAGAAAAGTTTGAAATGTATATGAGTAGAAATCGAAAATATAAGAAATTTTGTATACGAGTGGAAGTTGAAAAGTTTTAATTTTTTGTAATGATTCGAGGGGAAGTCGACAAATTTGAAATTTTCTATTACAAGAGGAAGGAGAAAAGTTTGAAATGTATATGAGTAGAAATCGAAAATATAAGAAATTTTGTATACGAGTGGAAGTTGAAAAGTTTTAATTTTTTGTAATGATTCGAGGGGAAGTCGACAAATTTGAAATTTTCTATTACAAGAGGAAGGAGAAAAGTTTGAAATGTATATGAGTAGAAATCGAAAATATAAGAAATTTTGTATACGAGTGGAAGTTGAAAAGTTTTAATTTTTTGTAATGATTCGAGGGGAAGTCGACAAATTTGAAATTTTCTATTACAAGAGGAAGGAGAAAAGTTTGAAATGTATATGAGTAGAAATCGAAAATATAAGAAATTTTGTATACGAGTGGAAGTTGAAAAGTTTTAATTTTAGACTTCTAACAACGGAAAATTCTTCGAATTTTTCGAAAACGAAGTCTTATGATCTGGCTTTGTCGTCCGTCCGTCCGTCCGTCTGTCGCGAGTTTCAGCGGCTAAACGGTTATAGATAGAGACAAACGGACAACGGCATTCGATTCAGCATAGTCTAAAACCTCTCCCGTTTCAAAAAAAAAAAAAAAAAAAAAAAAAAACGTTACATTAGTTAGAAGTCTCTCTACGGCGCACTGGGCCGTTCGTCCCACTTGTTTTGTAATGATTCGAGGAGAAGTCGACAAATTTGAAATTTTCTATTACAAGAGGAAGGAGAAAAGTTTGAAATGTATATGAGTAGAAATCGAAAATATTAGAAATTTTGTATACGAGTGGAAGTCGACAAGTTTGAATATTCGTACGAGTGGAAGTTGAAGAGTATTTGAAATTTCGTATACGAGTGGAAGTCGACAAGTTTGAAATCTATATACCGAAATACCCCTCACTTTCTACGAAATGTCCCAAACATATTGACACACAAAAAGAGGAAGAAAAATAAAAATAAAATCGAAATGCATGAAAGCCCACAAGAAGAAATTAATCATTCGAAACATTAACAGCTGAATACCTGTCGGCACATTCTAAATATTTGCAGAGCAGGCCCTGCCTGTTGCTTCTTTTTCCATTTTCTACTCTCGCCCTCTCGATTGTCCCTTTTTCGCCAGCGATGACTTGATATATCGTCGCATATCAAAGCCTCCTTCGATTCCTTTATACGTCACTAACGCGATTTTTTCTACACTTTCAACCAAATTCTCAGCTGTAGTAAACTCGAATATTAACCACCCCCTTCCCCAAACCACCCCTAAAATAATTTTAATAATTTTATCAAACATACGTTTGTTTGTAAAATATATTATCGAGTTTTAGGCACAATTCGAAGGGGTGTGTAATAGAAAAATCTTTGTTTGAATAAGGGATGAGCACGCTCGTGTGTATAGAGTGATACATGTAGTGGTATTGATTTATTATTCTCTATTTGTGTTGCTAAAAAGGTTTACGGTGATATTAGGAGAGTGATGACAAGGGGGTTTACACGTGCATAGGGGGTGCGATTCGCTAGGGGTTGAAAATTTTTTTTCGTTCACTGTGGGGTAAAAATAAGAAAATTCGGTGATTTTTAATAGAAACTCTTTATTTCGCTATGTATACCGGGGGGCGGGGGTAAGATGTACAATCTCATCCCCTATAATAATTGTGTACAAAAATACCCTATTACATCTGCTATCACAATTGCAGTACATTGTCGAGAGGTTCTTATCGTGTTTTATAATCATTAAAATTTGTCAAATATCTATAACACATCTTCCATATAATATACAAAATTATTTACAACAAAAAATCTACCCATCGTTATGTACAAATAAATATCGAAGAATTATTTTACAAATTATACAACGTTTAATTACACTATTAATACCGATATTGCAACGAATCGAACCGCAGCAGGTCCAACAGAAGCTAAAATTATCCGAAAAATCCCCAAAACCTCGGAAAAATCACCCGAACTGGCAACATTGCATTCCCCCAAACCCTCGTAAAAACATCCGAACTGGCAACATTGCACCAAAACCTCGCCGAACCATCCGAACTAGCAACGTTGCCACACCTCAAAAAAATCCCCGAAACTTCGAAAAATTCTTCAGAACCGGCAACACCGCGATAATTTGAGCTCCTGCGATCCCGCAGCATTTAATAAGGTCTCCACACCGCTTTAATGGCGTTCACAGCGGGGGATGAAGTCAATTTGGTATTGGGCGAACCGGCACTGACCGAAACGTTTTTGGCCATCTTCAGGGCGGTTTTCCGCTCGCTTTTATCGGGCTCTTTGTCCACCACGGTGGAGTCCGGGTGCTGGATCTCCTGCAGCAGCGTGCTGGCCGACTTGATGGGGGCGAAGGCCGACTTCACCACGTCTATGTCCTCCTCTTCATCCCCTTCTGAAGACGACTGGTTGTCCATTGTGGAGTGGATTTCGGTCTCTTGGGGTTGGTGCATGCCACCCCCGACTGGCGGTAGAGTCCTAAGGGGTAGTTCCGGAGCTGGAGTGTAGTGCTGGAGGAAGTTGGGGCTGGCGTGGAAGGTTGCTGGAGGCGGCGGTGGGGGTGGGATAAAGAAATCGTGTGTAGGGGGTGGTTTTACTAAAGGGGGTTGCGGGGGGATGTTTACGGTGCGTCTGAGGTAATCGGGGAAGGCGTAGGACATGTAGGCAGCGTCCAGCCAACCTGGATTTAGTAAAAAGGGGTTGAAACTTCCGGGGATTCCCGGCATCCCGTAGCCATATTGGTAACCTGCAAGAAACAAATTTGTATTATAATATGTATAGTTTATGTAAGATACTGTCACTAGATTTGTTACGTGCATCTAACTTTGTTTTGGACAGACTATATGTATGTATACGAGGGGGTTTCGATTTGTTTGTATAGAGTTTTTTGTATTTAATTTTGAATAAAATGGGTGTTTTGATGCTGGGATAGTAAAAGGCCGGGTCGTTAGGGATTTTCGAAATGCCGACAAACCCGTGGAAAAGCATTAAAAATGTTTTTATGACATGTTTATACGGGAGCAGCGCATGTTTATGCATTGTTTTGGTTGTTTATCAAACATTTAAGAGATGTTAAAACGATCGTTATTGGCTTGTTGGCTGGTTTACAAAGAGATTTGTGTATGTAAGAGGAGGTGGAGATTATTTTTAGTTTTAAAGGATGTTTCTCGCGGGTTTATTATTTTTTTTTGTACGTTGATTTATCTTGATTATGATTTTTTAACGCGTTTAATGGCGCTTGCTAAGAAGAATTTTTGGGTATAAATATGCTTTTTAAATTTGGTTGGTAGTGGTTAAAGTGTGTTAGATTTTTGGCTAAAATTAATTTTGATACTATTTTGACTTTTTTCAAATTTGGAAATATAGTTTGTGGAAAATTAATTATACAGGGTGTTAATTAACATGTGTTTAAGGTAGATAGTGTATGTAAGAATAGGGCGAAAATGTCTAATAAACTTTTGCACTTGGAAAACTAATTGAGATTAAAAAATGGAATTTTTGCAATTTTAATAAAAAAACAATTGTCTATAATTTTTGAAGAATAATTTTTTTTGAAAAAACTACAAATTTCCGAGATATTTGATTGTTTTGTCACTATGTATACGAAAAAAAGGCAATTTCTAGTGTTATCCTTTGGAAAATCTTTAAATATTTCGAAAATCAGTTGAGATAAAAAAACGAAATTTTCACCATTTTAGCAAAAAAACAATTGTCTACAAGTTCTGCAGAATGAATAATTTCGAAAAAACTACAAATTTACAAGATATTTCGACTTTTTTGTCATAATGCACATGAAAACAAAAATTAAATTCTAGTGTTACCCTTTGAAAAACTCAATTATCTCGAAAACCAATTGAGATAAAAAAACAAACTTTTCACCATTTAATCAAAAAAACCACCCTCTACAACTTTCGAAGAACAAAAAATCTCGAAAAACCCATAAATTCCCGAGTTATTTCCATTCTTTTATCACAACCCCAACATTAGCCTCATCGCCACCATCATCAACACCATCTTCAAATTGCACCAGGTGGTTCCAACCAAAACCACCAAATGCCCAACTTTACTCCAACTTTCCACCCTATTTCCACATACATAAACACTAAAACTTAGCACCACAGCGTAAATTCATACAACAAAACAAGGTACTTACTGGTCTTAGTCCTCGGCTCCCTCGGCCCATCAACAGTCACTTTAATAGCCTTATTATAAGTAGCCATCTGATAGAACGGATTCGAGCTGATCGTAATCGACAGCGTAAAACTCTTCCCTCGACCACTCCTCCCCACGAACCTCAAATCATTAAACTTCGCCACCTGGTTCTTCATCACAGCAGTACAATTCCGCAACTCCGCGCAGAAATTCTCATCGTTCCCAGCCTTCAGGGTCACCACCGTCCCGTCGGGCACGTCGTCCAAAGCCACCACCTTGAACGCCACCGGCAGGCTCTTGTTGGACCTCCAGTGGGTGGGCAGCACGCTGCAGAGGATGGCCGGGCTGCCGGTCTGCACCAGCTCCCCGTGGTACTCCTGCAGCGTCTCCTGCAGCGAGCTGTACATGTCCGTCATCTTCACCAGGTGCTGGTTGTTCGGTAAATGCATCACCACACCGCAGCCAACTGCTATTGAATGGGAGGTTTTTTCGTACGACTTCCTGGTGGTGTCGAGCCGCTCGACCCGAGAGTAGCACTGATTGCTCGATTTTTCGCAACCGGCGGGATATTATAACGCGTTTTGGGGCTGGTTCCCCTCCTACTGTGTGCACTCTCCGAAGGAGGGTAGTTTTTAAATAGCTAGACCGGCGAAGGACGGAGACAACCGCCGGCGGTGCGACGGAGAACTTTTATGGCACGTCGAAGGGGAGAGGGATGGATGGAGCCGTAGCGGCGGCGGAGCGAGAGAGACGGGGGAGAAGAGAATCTTGTGCCCGGCTTGTGGAGGGAGAAAAAAATTGTTGGCTGGCTGGCTGGTGAATGAAAGTGAGATACGCGCGATTTGTGCATTAGAGGAGGACGGGGCGAGCCGGCGTGGCGATGGGTGCGAGAGAGACGGTGGGGTTTTTTTTGAGGACGGGAGTTCGGACACGACAGGAGCGGATTTTGTGTGATATTATTTATTTTTGCATTAAGAAGTTATTTTTCTTAGTGTAGGTAGAATGATGTTTATAATTAGAGAGTAAGAAATCGTAGTAGGTTAATTATTGTATTAATGGCCAATAAGAATTTTGGATTAGTGGTGACGTAATTGGTAATAGCCGTTTTGTTTATAGTGGTGATATAAAATATGAATTACACTGGAAAAAGTTTTTGTGTTAAATGTAGTAATGTTGAATTTTAAATGCAATTATCTCGAAAACTAATTGAGATAGAAAAGTAAAATTTTCATCGAGTTATTAAAAAAATATTTATCTACAATTTTTGAAGAGTGAAAAATGTCGAAAAAACTACGAATTTCCGAGATATATTTATTTTTTGTCATAATATACATGAAGGAAATAAAGCAAATTTCTAGTCTATTCTTTAAAAAAACTGAAATATCTCAAAAACTAATTGAGATAGAAAATTGAAACTTTCACCGTATTATTAGAAAAATAATTGTCTACAAATTTTCAAGTACAAAAAATTTCGAAAAAACCACAAATTTATGAGTTATGTTCACTTTTTGGTCATAATGTACATGAACAAAAATCCAAATTTCTAGTGCTATTCTGTGAAAAAACAGAATTATCTCAAAAACTGGTTGAATTAGAAAAATAAAATCTTCACCATTTTGTTAAAAAAACAATTGTCTACAAGTTTTAAAGTATAAAAAATTTCGAAAAAACCACAAATTTTCGAGATATTTTGACGTATTTGTCATAATGTTCATGAACAAACATCCATATTTCTAGTACTATTCTTTCAAAAACCTGAAATATCTCAAAAACTAATCGAGCTAAAAAGATGAATTTTTCACCATTTTGTTAAAAAAGCAATTGTCTACAAGTTTTAAAGAATAAAAAATTTCGAAAAAACCACAAATTTTCGAGATATTTTGATTTTTTTTTTCATAATGTTCATGAACAAAAATCCAGATTTCTAGTGCTAGTCTTCCAAAAACCTGAAATATCTCAAAAACTAATCGAGCTAAAAAAATGAATTTTTCACCATATTATCAAAAAAACAATTCTCTACAACTCCCAATCAACAAAAAACTTCTAAAAATACGACAACAATTCGAAAACCACTCTCACAACCTACGTTTCAATAATACAACAAAGCCTACTTCGATTCGACATACATTATTACTTATACTACAAACATTTAAATCGGAACACAGCATCATTCCCCCAAAAATCCCCACGTCCCGCAAACATCCAGTAAACAACCCCAAACGGTCAAAGACCACCCTGACGCGTAATCACAGATCGTACTCGATTTAATCTCGAACGCGAAAAAAAACCACCCCAAACGCGCAACAAAAAAAAAGAAGAATTAAAACCGAATACGGTCCAGCTAACCTAACACCTATAAAAGCCCACCGACAGAGCGAGCTACAGCGGGCGTTGCGCGAGCGGGAGCGAGACGCGGCGAGACGCTTCTGCGCCCCCGCGACGCCGACGTCGTTAAAAACGTAACGAGCGAGCGAGAGGGGGCGCCCGGCCAATCCCCGGCGCGGTTTTTGAGGCCTAACCGTGGTTAGATCCTCCCCTAACATGCCGCACACGCCGGGCCACCCGCCGGCGCGGCCCGCCGCCCCGCCGCCTCTCGGCGCCGCCACCGACGCTCTTCGGGGCCGCGGCCCACAGGTAACTTGATGAAGTTCAGTTGCATTCGCAACTTTATCGCCGCAGCGGAGGCGATTGTTTGATTTTCGGATTGAATTGTTTGTTTTGATAGATATACCTACCGGGGGGTGGGGGTTGGTTAATTAGCGAATTTTGAAAATATTTCGCGAATGGCAGCGTATAAAATTACGAAATTTTGTATACAGGGGTTTTTTGATATAAGGAATTCGTCTAAAATATTTTCGGAAATGGCGGACTTCCGGTTATACCGGAAATCGACCCTTACTTCGTTATTTTAATTGGGACACCCTGTATATTTTTGCATTTTTAGATTCTACTCGACGAGCTGATTACAACGAGTGGTCACACTTGGTATATTGGTCTTCTAATAAAGGCTACATAGCCACTTAAAAATCACAAAAATATTAATTTGGCTGGCTCTAACATGTTCTAACTGTTTTGAATCAACTAGAACCGTCTTAGAACTGACTAGGATCAGTTGAATCAATACAGGATAATCTTGGAACATTTTAGGACAGTCCAGAACCATTTAGAACCGTTTTTGAGTTCACCAGAACCATTTGAAACAGTTCAGGATGCTCTTGGAACCATTTAGAACAGTATAAAATCATTTTGAACAAATTCAGGACTATTTGGAATGGTGCAGGATAAAGTAGAACTATCCAGAACGCATCAGAACTGTCCTGAATCACCTAGAACCGTTTTAGAACTAACTAGGATCATTTGAACCAATTCAGAACTGTCGAGAACCATTCAGAACCCTTTTAGAACTGACTAGGATTATCTGAATCAATTCAGGATAATCTTGGAACATTTTGGGACAGTCCAGAACCATTTAGAACCGTTTTAGAGCTCACCAAAACCATTTGAAACAGTTCAGGATGCTCTTGGAACCATTTAGAACAGTATAAAATTATTTTGAACAAATTCAGGACTATTTGGAACGGTGCAGGATAAAGTAGAACTATCCAGAACGCATCAGGACTGTCCTGAATTAGCTAGAACCGTTTTAGAACTGACGATGATCATCTGAATCAATTCAGGATAAACTTAGAACATTTTAGGACTGTCCAGAATCATTCAGAACAGTTCAGAACCATTTTAAAGTTCACCAGAACCATTTGAAACCGTTCAAGAAACAAATTCAGGATTATTTGGAATGGTCCAGGATAAATTAGAACTAATCCATCACTATTTTAGAATGAAAAATCGACTAATTTTCAAGAAATACTGTATGGCACCAGCTTCTAAATTTATTTTTCCACCCCCGTATATAAATAAAACCGTCCTCGTATAACAAACATTTGCGTAGCGAATTCGAGGAGAAAGCGTATAAAGAAATATATTCCAATATTTGATTTATACTAAAGGTATTATCTCGATTCGTGTAGGTTAGTGTATAAGGGTTGCAAATCGAACGAATCATCCCCTTTTAAATTGCGACGCGCGAAGGTCGATGAATTATCGAACCGTCCTCGTATAAAGGGGGGTTTGTTTGTTCGATTTACCTGTAATATTTCTGGGTATGTGCAAAGCAAAACGACCCAATAGAATAAAATATTGGATGGATTTTGCTTGAGATTTGTGCAAATATGCAAATATTTACTACGAGAAATATTATTTTTCTGAAAATTTATTTTGTAATTTTAATATAGTAGGTTCTGGTTAATAGAGGTATGACGTCACATTAAAAAAAAGCGATGTTGCCGTAATATTGTTATTTTATGAGTAAATAATATCAATTATCTCGAAAACTAATTGAGATAAAAAAATTAAATTTTCACAGTTTTGTTCAAAAATTGATTATCTACAAGTTTTGAGGAATAAAAATTTTCGAGAAAACAACAAATTTCCGAGATATTTCGACTTATTTGTCATAATGTACATTCTAGCAAATTTCTAGTGCTATTCTTCGAAAAATTGAATTATCTCGAAAATTAATTGAGATAAAAAAATGAAATTTTCACTGTATTGTTAAAAAATTAATTATCTACAATTTTTGAAGAATGAAAAATGTCGAAAAATCCACAAATTTCCGAGATATTTTGAGTTTTTTGTCGTAATGTATATGGAAAAAAAGCAAATTTCTAGTGCTGCTCTTTGAAAATCCTGAATTATCTCGAAAACTAATTGAGACAAAAAAATTTAACTTTCACCATTCTGATAAAAAAGAAATGTCTGCAAATTTTGAAGAATACAAATTTTCGAAAAATCCATAAATTTCCAAGATATTTTGAGTTTTTTGTCATAATGTATATTGAAAAATAAGCAAATTTCTAGTGCTATTCTTCGAAAAACCTGAATTATCTCGAAAATTAATTGAGATAAAAAAATGAACTTTTCACAGTTTTGTTAAAAAATTAATTATCTACAAGTTTTGAGGAATAAAAAAATTCGAAAAACCCACAAATTTCCGAGATATTTCGACTTATTTGTCATAATGTACATTCTAGCAAATTTCTAGTGCTATTCTTCGAAAAACCTGAATTATCTCGAAAATTAATTGAGATAAAAAAATTAACTTTTCACAGTTTTGTTCAAAAATTAATTATCTACAAGTTTTGAGGAATAAAAAAATTCGAAAAACCCACAAATTTCCGAGATATTTCGACTTATTTGTCATAATGTACATTCTAGCAAATTTCTAGTGCTATTCTTCGAAAAACCTGAATTATCTCGAAAATTAATTGAGATAAAAAAATGAACTTTTCACAGTTTTGTTAAAAAATTAATTATCTACAAGTTTTGAGGAATAAAAAAATTCGAAAAACCCACAAATTTCCGAGATATTTCGACTTATTTGTCAAAATGTACATTCTTGCAAATTTCTAGTGCAAGTTTTCAAAAAACCTGAATTATCTCAGAAAACTAATTGAGATAGAAACGTCAAACTTTCACCATTTTATAGAAAAAACAATTCTCTACAACTTTTAAAGAATCAAAAATTCTGAAAAAACCCGAAATTTCCGAGATATTCCAACTTTTCCACCACACAACTACTCAAAAATGTTAAACACCCTACACCCTCTCCTAAACCCACCCCTATACGCATTACATAAGGGCTGTCGGAACGATAGCCCGGCACAACTTAGTTGTTTATAGTTGCCCAAACTTCGACGGCCCAAACCCGGCGAATTAATTTATTATACAAAAGCCAACTTCGATCTTCCCGAAATTGGAACTTAACCGGATATATCCCTTTGCTCTACCGCAATTTACCAGCAACAAATCAAGTTCTTATTTAAGTACGAATATAGCAGAAGAATTTTCATACAGCGAGATAATCAAAGCGCTTTTCCGGCCGTAACAACGCGCGAATTTCCCTCGCCTTTTTGTTATTAAACACTCCAACTGGAAAAAGTTAACGGGCCATTGTCGAAGGTTTTTCATTGTCTTTGTGTGAGGGAAGACAAACGCGCCGGGGCGCGGGAAAAGCGGGAGTTTTCCCTCAAAGTCTACCGTTGTTTTCCCTTTCGGGCGACATAGCGTAATTATGGAAATGGAAGAGTAATTAGCGAATCAATCAGAGACTTACTGTGTGTTGAGCAAAAGTCGCGAAATGTGGGGAAAATATGGAACGTGTGGCAACAGCGCGTTAGAGAATATCTCGAAATAAGATGATTAATATGTATCTAGAGGTATTTTTTTTATCTCGATTAGTTTTCGAGATAATTGTGGTTTTGGCATGGAAGAATAGCAGTAGAGTTTTATTTTCATGTATTTACAACTAAAAGTGGTAATATTTCGGAAATTTTGAATTTTTGGAAAATTTTTGATTCTTCGAAAATTGTAGAGAATTATTTTTTCTATAAATTGATGAAAAATTTGATTTTTTATCTCGATTAGTTTTTGAGATAATTTATGTTTTCGAAAGAATTGCAATAAAAATTAGTAATATTTTTCATATTCCAAAATGTCAGAATATCTCGAAAATTTCGAGTTTTATCAAAATTTTTGTTTCTTCGAAAGTTGTAGAGAATTATTTTTTCTATAAATTGATGGAAAATTTGATTTTTTATCTCGATTGGTTTTTGAGATAATTTATGTTTTCGAAAGAATTGCAATAAAAATTAGTAATATTTTTTATATTCCAAAATGTCAGAATATCTCGAAAATTTCGAGTTTTATCAAAATTTTTGTTTCTTCGAAAGTTGTAGAGAATTATTTTTTCTATAAAATGATGAAAAATTTGATTTTTTATCTAGATTGGTTTTTGAGATAAATTATATTTTCTAAAGAACGTCAAAAGAATGCGTCAAAAATTCAAAATATCTCAAAAATATCGGGTTTTTTGAAAATTTTCCATTCTTCAAAAGTTGTAGAGAATTCATTTTTGACCATTTTACACCTTTTAATCTTCACCATTAAGACATAAAATTTGATACATCACAAAAACAGTCCATATGTGAACTAAACCATTTCGCACCCCCTCCCTTATTTCACCCATATTATTAATATGGACCCTCTCCCGAACAGAAAAAGTCACGTTTGCCATTGTCACAAATTTACCCCTTAAAATTTCCTTAATGAGAAAAGGCGTCACTCGCACAGCCTACTTCGATTTCGTTCTCATAGAAATTTCCTATGACACGTGTTCTCCACGTCATCAACCAAAAACAATTTTCCCGACTTTAATTCCATTGTTATTCAGTAGATTACTACTGTAAATTACATTTATTAATATGGAAATGGAATAAAAAACGCGATAAACTCATCCTATATACAACAAAAGTGATAAACTGTTCAAGATTACAAAGAAATCGAATTCCTGTTGTAGCTAAATTTATCAGTAAATGCTTCGATATTACCACCATTGTTCGATACAAAATGAAACTAACTAGGTAAGTACCCACAAATTTAATTATTAACCCTGTAAATTCCCTCACCAGGCCTCCTACCACTCAACTAACCAGCCAAACTCTTCCAGAACAACAGCCTACTTAGCAATCCTCCTAACGATTTGCTGCTCAGCCATCTTGGCTGATTCGAGGGTATGTCAAAGGCCGTTAGTGAGCAGGAGTCACGTGTTCATCTACCAACCCCTGTCGCAGGATAAAGTGAAAGTGTACAGGTGTCACTACAAAGCGGCGGGCAAGGCCTACTCGGACGTGTCTAATCAGTGTCTATCGGCCTTGGTGACTAGACGATTCGTGGATAAATGGAACAAATCGCATGATTTGAATGATCGGAAGGTGGCTGTGGTGGTGGAGGATCAAGTGGCCCGGTATGCTGATCCTGATAGGAATTTGGTTCAATTGAGGTTGGTATGAAAATTTGGTTTATAGACTTGTTATAGTCGGTTCACTATGGGGGATTTCTTGTTAGTGAATGGAGTATAAATGTAGAAATTTTGTGTTTTTGGTTAGCTGCTTCAAGAAGGTTCTGTTGAATTCTCTTGATCTTCTGTTGAAGATTTTTGAAGATTTATTATGGAATTTTGGGGATTTTTGAGAAATTTTGGTTCTTTGGAAGTTGTAGAGAATTGTTTTGTATCTAAATTAGTGAAAATTTTGTTTTTTTATGTCGACTGGTTATCGAGATAATTGAAGTTTATTAGAGAACTGCACTAAAATTAGTTTTTTGTATATTTGTTACAAAAAACTCAAAATATCTCGAAAATTTGGGCGTTTTTGAAAATTTTTGATTCTTCGAAAGTTGTAGAGAATTGTTTTGTATCTAAATTAGTGAAAATTTTGATTTTTTATGTCGACTGGTTATCGAGATAATTGAAGTTTATTGGAGAACTGCACTAAAATTAGTTTTTTATGTATTTATTACCAAAAACTCAAAATATCTCGGAAATTTGGGCGTTTTTGAAAATTTTTGATTCTTCGAAAGTTGTAGAGAATTATTTTTTCTATAAATTGATGAATTTTTAATTCTTTTACCTCATTCTTCGAGGTAAATGGAGTTTTTTAAAGAACTGAGGTAAAATTAGTTTTTTATGTAATCATAAAAAAAAAGTCAAAATATCTCGGAAATTCAGGCGTTTTCGAAAATTTTTGATTCTTCGAAAGTTGTAGAGAATTGTTTTTTCTATAAATTGATGAATATATAATTTTTTAACTCGACTGTTCTTCGAGATAAATGGAGTTTTTTAAAGAACTGAGGTAAAATTAGTTTTTTATGTAATCATAACAAAAAAATCAAAATATTTCGGAAATTCAGGCGTTTTCGAAAATTTTTGATTCTTCGAGAGTTGTAGAGAATCAATTTTTCTATATAGAATCTTCAAGCTTAGTTTCTTATCTCTATTATTTCCAGAGCTAAAAAAAGTTTTTAAAAAAATTGCACAAAAAAACATTTTTTCATTATTAACTGCATCAAGAAGCTTCTATTACCATCTCCTAATAGCGAACGGACTATAAACATACAAACTCCACCCTTCTCCAATAACTTCTACAATAACCCCATAAACAACCCCTAAAATCATTCATATTCTTCCAGATCAAACACAACATGCCGCTACGACAGAGGCTTCTGCTACGACCCCCAGGAGTCCCCGGACTACGCCGTGGTCTGGCAAGTCCACCCCCGCTCGCCCCCAGGCACTTGCACCGACCGCCTCCAGCAGGTCTTCTTCGGCCCCGCCGACTTCTGGACCTTCCCCCAGGAGAACCAGACCTACCTCCTGGTGAACTACGACACCACCGACGAGTCCTTCTACCTCAAACTCACCAGCTCCTCCAGGTGCCATGGCAAGCCTGTTTGGTTGACGAATAAACCTGGTTTGGTGGTGTCTACTGGGCCCCTTAGGGGTGGGTATACCCCCGCCAAGAAGATGCTAGATGAGGATTTTGAGAAGAAATCGAAGAGGTACAATAGCGAGGCCATCTTGATGGATTGCGATTTGAGTGCTTATGGGGTGAAGCTAGAAGAGGAGTATTTGGAGAGGGTTGGTAGTTTAAGGGTGGTTTTTGAGGATTTCAGGAGGTTGATAGAGGGTAATAGGAAGTCTACGGGGGATTTTCGAAAAGTTTTGGATAGATATAAAGCTGTAATGTCTGCTAAATTTAAAGATTTGAACAGGGTTAAGGTTATGTTGGGGTTGGTTATGAGGCGGTTTGATAACTTTAATGGTAGTTTAAGTGGTAATTTTAGTAGTGAATTGGATGGGAAAATTAATCGATTGAATGAGAGTTTGGTGGATTTGAGGAAATCGATTAAAATAGACGATGTTTTTGTACTAATCGATAATGTTAATGGGACTTTGGTGAATGTTACGAAAAGTATGCTAATTAAAATTGATGAAAATGGAAAATTGGTAGCAGAAGATATTCAAAAATTGGAGTTGGCTGTTAAAGAGACGAGAGCGAATTTAACATCAACAAAAATCGATTTAATCGATTTAATCGATACTACAGCAAAATCGAAATCGAAGGAATTCGATGCAAAACTCACCAACTACTCCACGATAATTCTAAACGACATTTCACTACACTCCAACAATTTCCTCCAACAATTAAACCTACTCCAAAATTATTTAAAAAACAACTTCACTTTTTTAAAAGACCAACTAAAATCCCTAGAAAAATCCCAACCCCAACTACCCCAATTGAACCTAACAGCCCTAAAATCATCCCTTTCTTCCCAACTGAACCGAACGAACGTCCAATTACAAAATCTCGAAAACCAATTAGCAAACTATGAGAGTTTAATTGGGGACAAAGTGGATCATTCGATTAGGAACGTGAGTAAAATATTGGAATCGATTCCCGGCGAAATAAAAATCGAATTGCAGCGCAAAATCGATTCCGCTGCGAATCGAACGAGCAGGAATTGCAGCGAGATGATTCAGATAGGGGAAAAATTAAACCGAAAATTAATTGAACAATTAAGAGGGGAGGTAATTGGTTTAATTGCTGCTGGGGATGGGGTGATTAGAGGAGAAATTGATGGAGTTGTCGATAAGTTGAAATATTATGAAATTTTGAGGGAGTCGTTTGGTAGATTTTTGAATGAGTCGAAAATAATGAACCAAACGACCCAAAATGCTATTAAAGAAATTAATAATAATCTAACTGTAATTAATTTAAATTATGTGGAATTGGATAAAAATTTATCGAAAAGAATAGATCAAGTCGCCTATATATTAACTAGAGAACATAAATATTTTTACGATTTAATTATGAGAATCGAATCACAAAAGAAAATTAATCGAGAGCAATTCGAAAAAAGTATTTTCGATAAAATCAATAAATTTAACAATATTGAGAATAATTTACAACAAAAAATCGATACAAATCGATTAGAAATCACCCAAATGCACAACAAAATCGGCGAAATCGATACCAAGTACATCAAAATCGATTTAATCGATTCTTTAAGAGTCAACTTCACCGAAATATTCGCTAAATTAGAAAACAGAATTAACGAAAAACAAGTTAAATTACTCAAATATCTCGATAAACAAACTACTAACATAACAAACACAATCGCCTACTTAGACAACGAATTAAACTCCACAATCGATCACGTATCGATTATTAATCGATTATTAATCGAAACAAACAACACACTTAAACAAAAAATCGATTACAACGCTGCGAATATACAAACATTAAACGAGAATTTCAACGAACTGAAATTCGTTTTCAACATCACTGCTGTAATCGATTCGAAAATCGATTCGGCGGCATCTCGCACGCAATCGATTCTGGGTGGTTTCGATGCGAAAATCGATTTGCTGGGTAGCGAAGTGACGAGTTTAAAAAGCGATTTGAAGCTGCAAAAATCGAACTTGAGCGCTGCAATCGGGGAGAACGTGATCGATATTAGTCGATTGAAAATCGATTATGGTACGTTGGAGAATCGATTGTTGGATGAATCGAAATCGACGCAGTTGGTAATCGATTTGTTGGTTAAAAAGGGTACCGCACGGGAATTGCGTTTGGGTGAGAATGAGAAGGCGATAAAAAGTCTGGAAAATCAACTGGAAGAGGTGAAAAAATCCAAGGAAATTAATGAAAAGCGTTTCAATGAGACTATTTCGGATTTGCGGGGGTTGATTAGTGAAAAAGGGGATGAAATTTTGTATTTGAAACAACAATTAACGAATTTGAATAATTGTTGTAACAAACACGACACGAAATTCGATGAAAAAGATAAAGAAATTGATGATTTGAAGAAAGATTTCGATAAAAGAATCAAAGAATTGAACAAAAAAATCGATAAAGTAATCGATGATTTCGGCAT
This sequence comes from Phyllotreta cruciferae, assembly GCA_917563865.1. NCBI lineage: Eukaryota > Metazoa > Arthropoda > Insecta > Coleoptera > Chrysomelidae > Phyllotreta > Phyllotreta cruciferae. The sequence continues at coordinate 3,076,571 of OU830620.1, read as the reverse complement.
GGTGGGCGCAGTAGAGATACAGTAATCACTTTTTAATCATTTTTAAGTAGATTAGTAAAATTATAATCATTTAATGTTAATAAAATAACGCAAAAATATTCGATAAATTCCTAATTATTATTTTTTCTTCATCAAATGGGGTCAAGATGTATCAAAGTTATCACCATTTATTTTCGTTTATCAATTCTCAAAAATTAATCTCAACCCAATTCCTCACTTTCATGACCTATTTGTACCAAAATAAATCACCAACCAGTGGCGCACCAAACCCAATAATTCACCACAAAAATCTCCACTCTTTCAAGAATTAACTACCTCCACCACTGGCGCAATTAACCTACTATTTTCACCAAAAAACACATTTTTTATCCCCCAAAAACCCTCCAAAACCTCCTATAAACCCCCCAAAATTCCCCCAAAAACCCTCCAAAACTCGCTCTCCCAATGCACGCCTATGCACTAAATCAAAAAAAATAAAATTAATCTCATAAACACCGCCAAATCTAGTCACCATCGAACCGCAATGGCGCCAACAAGCCTCCTCATCATCTCGGTACTCTGCATCATCATCCACGCAGAAGCCACCCCCTGCCGCCGCCCCATCGTGACGAAAGACCACGTGTACATCTACAGCAGCATAGGAAAAGTACCGGTGCAAGTGCGGCGTTGCCAAATCAAAGACCATAAGTACCCCACAGATAGCCAGTACTACTTCAACATAACCGATGAGTGTATATCGGAGAATGAACATTCTTATAGTACTCAAGCAGATTTGATCAAAAATGAGGTCTATTTGGAGAGCGGTACCACCTGCAGGTACGACAGGGGTTTCTGTTTCGACCCCAAAAGTACCAATCGAATGGTGTGGGACGTGGTGGAGAAAGAGGAGATGAAATGCCCAAGTACTTTGCATTTGATGTTCGAAGGCGACGTGGAGTTTTGGTACTACAAAGAGCTGTACTTGGAGTATTTATTTTACTCTAAATTTGATGAGAATGTTGCTTTCTACTTGCCATTGGACCACCAAGAAGAGTGCCAAGACCACCGCGTGTGGTACACCGAAGAAGGGTACTTGGTGTCATTAGTACCACTCAAAACTACTGGTGTTGATATTACTAATAACTACTTTAAGTACGATACTAAAGAGGTTATAAGCGAAAGGGTGCTAAAAAATTGCGAGATCAAAACCCTTACCTTTGAAGAGTACCCCGGCAAAATTACAACAAAGTACCTACAAGACCCCCGCAATTTCAAGCACCTACTGAGTACCGTCCAAACCACCATCAACCACAACAAAGACGATTTGCTCAAAACCATCAGCAAAGTGAGCATCACCACGCTAGTCCAATTGGACGACAAGCTCCACCAGCAAGCCTCTGGTCTCCACCAACAGCTCCAGAGTACCCAAGCAGATTTGAACAGCCTCAAAAACTCCTTAGGCGATCAATTGATTGGCCAAAAAATCCAGAAATTGATCGAAACTGGTGTCCAACAAGAGAAGCTGAACACCCAGCTGATGGTGTCCAACAAGAAGCTGACGCAGCAATCGAAGCTCAGCAACATGGACGTGGAGAAGCTGGCTGATAGAGTGGAGCTCATCCAGACTGTCGTCAACCAGCACATTCCAGAGTTCACCTCCAAATCAGATGTGATTGAACAATTGACAGAGATCCAGATGGAGTTCCACCAGCAGATCAAAGAACTCGCTGGTAAGCTCACCATGGCTCTAACTGAAGGCGGTAGCAGAAGTGGGGTGAAAACCAGCGGTACCAAAGGCGGTACCACCAATAGCAGAAGAGTACTAGAGCAAATTGTACTGGAGAAGCTGAAGTCTTACAACGTTGATCAATGCGAAGCTGCCTTAAGTGGATTAAGAGCAAAAACTCAGTTATTAGTAGAGAAATTGAGTTATGTAACTTACACTAATTTGACCCAATTGGAGGATAAATTATTGAGCAGTATGGAAAGGTTGTCCACAGCAAACGAACCAATGGTTGTCGATATTAAAGAGTTATACACCAAAATAGCTTCGTTAGAAACCAGAGAAGTTACCACCACCAAGGACGCGGTACCAACCAAGGATATCTACGATAAATTGGAGAAACTGTCGAAGTTTGATGGGGAATTGGAGGAGGCTATTAAGCAATTACGCGAGGAAATTAACAAAAAATCAGTACCGGATTGCTCCGGTGACATGAAAAAGTTGGAAGGAACTGTGGAAAAGTCTCTGGAGAAGCGCGACGAGCGCCTGGATAACCTGGAATCCGCCACTGTGATTCTGGAAGAAGACATTAGAAATAATAACATCACCATCGATGAATTGAAATCGAAAACGGGCGATATTTTAGATAAATTGCGACGATACGAGGCTGATAAAGACGGCTACTCGGATAAGTTTGCCTCCATTGAGGAGAGCATTAAGAGGATTCATGGATTAATGGAGGAGCAGGAGAAAATCCAGACGGAAAACGTGGATATACTGAGAATCTACGTCGAACACTTATTACAAAAAACTTACAATCAAAGCAAGGAGGCTCTGGATGACATCAGAAATGATATAAAACAAAATGGCGAGAGAATCGATCATTTAGACAACGAAGTTAACAATACTAATAAAGAAGATATTGTTGATATTAAGAAGGATTTAATGAAAAATGAGGACAATTTGAAGCAACTGGAAGATTTAACGAACGAAAAAACCACCAAATGCAGCCACCACAACAACGAGCAAGACTCTTCCATAGCCAACTTGCAGCACAACATCACCGACATCTTGGACATGTTGAAGCAACAAGAAGACACCATACTGAAGCTGGACAAGCAACAGCAACAATACGTCGAAGTAGTGGAACCCGAGCTGGAGCGAATCAAAGGAAGAGACCACGCTAAAGGGCGCGATCACACCAAAGGAAGAGGCCACGGTCCCACCAAAGCTGGCTACCACCAACTCGATGAATATGTAGAGGAAGAAGAAGGCCATGTGAAGGAGCTGAAAGAGCAACTGGAGAAAGATAGCTTAACGATTAAAGAGCAGCAGAAGAAGATAGATGCGCTGGAGGGGAGGTTGAAGGAGCTGGAGGAGAAGGTGATGAAGGCTTTGGTGGTGGATAAGGAGATGTTTGGGCGGGTTGAGGAGAAGATGAGGAGCCAGAGTGATGATTTGGAGTCGATGCAGAACGCTTTGATGGTGAAGATTGGCAAGTGTTGCAACTCCGGGCCTCCGGGTTGGAATAAATCCGGCGTGAAAACCAATCATGGGAATAATTATCATGGGAATAGTCATCATTACAAACGGAGAGGTTTATTAGAATTATCGCTTAATTAGAATACGTGTTGTACTAATTATAAGTTGATTAAAATTTTATTGATTGATGCAAGTTAGTTTTATTTCGTATTGGTGTATTGACTCAAGGACTATTTTCGCAACTTCAGATTGGATTAAACTCTTTCCTGATAGCGAATGGAGTATAAAAGTAGCATTATTACACTTTCTCTTGATAGCGAAGGGAGTATAACAATGAGAGTTTATTTAGGAATGTTGCGTTGTTTCGCAACAAAATTTCAAGTGGATCTCTCGAAAGCGAAGGGACTATAAAATTACCAATATTGCACTTTCTCTTGATAGTGAACGGAGTATAAAAGTGCCAATATTAAACTTTCTCGATAATTTAGTACTAGGGCGATATTTGGTAGAAAAGTTGAGAAAGATTCGTTATAAATCGATTATTAATCGATTGTCTATAATTCAGTATGGCCAATTTTTATGAATCGATTGTCTAACTGGTCTATAATCGATAATTCAATATTATATAGAACGATTTTTGCTAGATAAACTCATCATAAATCGATTATTAATCGATTGTCTATAATTCAGTATGGCCAATTTTTATATGAATCGATTGTCTAACTGGGACAATAATCGATAATTCAGTATCGTAGACAAATTTTCGATAACTAACTCAAAAAATACTCACCATAAATCGATTATTAATCGATTATCTAAGGAAAATTACCCCGCAAAATCACAAAAAAACCCAATTCCCATTACACTCATGAACCAAACGACACTCATCCCTTTCCGGAATCCGGACCGCCCGGAAGAAGAACCGCCATAAAACCCGTCCGCATTAAAACCGTCGTATTCCAGAGGCCGCTTGATCCGCTCCTTAGCCCGATTTCTGGCAAGCCAAAAGATCCTCCTCATCCAGATATATACACACACACATACACACATATAGGGTATATCCAGATATCCAGATTCATCCCCCAGTTTCGCAGACGGTGCAATGTTTTACTTCCCTTAAAACCGGAATCGAATAAGATAGAGACAGTTTTATGGTGATCGGATATCGGCACTAAACTCTTTAATGAATATTCAATTTCGTTTCCAACAGGACCGGCTCCGGATTATTTCTGTACCCCATTGTATGACAAATAAATCGTATAGTGAGATGGAGTAGCAGATGTGGGATGGAATGGATTCTCGGGTGAGGTAAATAGAATAAATGGCTAGTCTATAGTGAGTGGAATAAAGATTCCGGTGTACCCGGAATGAATCAATTCCCGGAGCGGGAGAGCGGCGGGCAATCTACCGAATCAATGGAGGGTGACATCCCTTATGGAGGTTTTTCTGGAGGCGGCGGGGATGCCGCATTGTTATACACTAAACTGCCGCCTTATCTGAGCGTTATCTGGGTATACGGGAAAATGGAAATTGCGCGGGGGAAAGCCCGAGGAAAAGTGGCTGTATAAAGTGAGTTGGTCTAAATGGGTTTTGAAAATAAGTTTATTCATAAAAAAAATATTTTTGTTTGTTTTTGTTGAACTTTGTAATTGTATTGTGGTGAGATTTTTGGTAGGTTAGTTCAGGAATAAATCGATTATTAATCGATTGTTTATAATTCAGTATAGCGAATTTTTATGAATCGATTGTCTAACTGGTCTATAATCGATAATTGAGAATTGTAGAGCGATTTTTGATAGATAAATTCATCATAAATCGATTGTTAATCGATTTTATATAATTCAGTTTGACCAATTTTTATGAATCGATTGTCTAACTGGTCTATAAATAATCGATAATTGAGTATTGTAGAGTGATTTTTGATAGATAAATTCATCATAAATCGATTGTTAATCGATTTTTTATAATTCAGTATGACCCATTTTTATGAATCGATTGTCTAACTGGTCTATAATCGATAATTGAGAATTGTAGAGCGATTTTTGATAGATAAATTCATCATAAATCGATTGTTAATCGATTTTATATAATTCAGTTTGACCAATTTTTATGAATCGATTGTCTAACTGGTCTATAAATAATCGATAATTGAGTATTGTAGAGTGATTTTTGATAGATAAATTCATCATAAATCGATTGTTAATCGATTGTCTATAATTCAGTACTGCCAATTTTTATGAATCGACTGTCTAACTGGTCTATAATCGATAATTATGTATTTTAGAGCCATTTTTGCTAGATAAATTCATCATAAATCGATTGTTAATCGATTTTATATAATTCAGTATGACCCATTTTTATGAATCGATTGTCTAACTGGTCTATAATCGATAATTGAGAATTGTAGAGCGATTTTTGATAGATAAATTCATCATAAATCGATTGTTAATCGATTTTATATAATTCAGTACAGCCAATTTTTATGAATCGACTGTCTAACTGGTCTATAATCGATAATTATGTATTTTAGAGCCATTTTTGCTAGATAAATTCATCATAAATCGATTGTTAATCGATTTTATATAATTCAGTATGACCCATTTTTATGAATCGATTGTCTAACTGGTCTATAATCGATAATTGAGAATTGTAGAGCGATTTTTGATAGATAAATTCATCATAAATCGATTGTTAATCGATTTTATATAATTCAGTACAGCCAATTTTTATGAATCGACTGTTTAACTGGTCTATAATCGATAATTGAGAATTGTAGAGCGATTTTTGTTAGATAAATTCATCATAAATCGATTGTTAATCGATTTTTTATAATTCAGTATGACCCATTTTTATGAATCGATTGTCTAACTGGTCTATAATCGATAATTGAGAATTGTAGAGCGATTTTTGATAGATAAATTCATCATAAATCGATTATTAATCGATTGTCTATAATTCAGTACAGCCAATTTTTATGAATCGACTGTTTAACTGGTCTATAATCGATAATTGAGAATTGTAGAGCGATTTTTGATAGATAAATTCATCATAAATCGATTGTTAATCGATTTTATATAATTCAGTACAGCCAATTTTTATGAATCGACTGTCTAACTGGTCTATAATCGACAATTATGTATTCTAGAGCCATTTTTGCTAGATAAATTCATCATAAATCGATTGTTAATCGATTTTATATAATTCAGTACAGCCAATTTTTATGAATCGACTGTTTAACTGGTCTATAATCGATAATTGAGAATTGTAGAGCGATTTTTGATAGATAAATTCATCATAAATCGATTGTTAATCGATTTTATATAATTCAGTACAGCCAATTTTTATGAATCGACTGTCTAACTGGTCTATAATCGACAATTATGTATTCTAGAGCCATTTTTGCTAGATAAATTCATCATAAATCGATTGTTAATCGATTTTTTATAATTCAGTATGAGCCATTTTTATGAATCGATTGTCTAACTGGTCTATAATCGATAATTGAGAATTGTAGAGCGATTTTTGCTAGATAAATTCATCATAAATCGATTGTTAATCGATTTTATATAATTCAGTACAGCCAATTTTTATGAATCGACTGTTTAACTGGTCTATAATCGATAATTGAGAATTGTAGAGCGATTTTTGTTAGATAAATTCATCATAAATCGATTGTTAATCGATTTTATATAATTCAGTACAGCCAATTTTTATGAATCGACTGTTTAACTGGTCTATAATCGATAATTATGTATTCTAGAGCCATTTTTGCTAGATAAATTCATCATAAATCGATTGTTAATCGATTTTATACAATTCAGTATGACCAATTTTTACGAATCGATTGTTTATCCGATTGTTAATCGGTCTATATTCGATAATTCAGTAATGTAGAGCGATTTTTGCTAGATAAATTTATCATAAATCGATTATAAATCGATTGTTTATAAAGCTAGTAGCTCGATATTTCTAAATGGCTTCCAAAAATAATTTTATTCATAAAAAACATTTTTTGTTGTGTAACTTATTGAACTTCCCTAATGAATTAGCGTTGTCGAGAGCATATGGTGCTCACGCTCAATTGATTGAGCACGGTGAAAGGTCTCTGTCGAGGACATTACACAAAGAAGGGGACTCGAAATCGAAATAAAAAAATACATAATAAAATAAAAATGTTGTCGAAACGGGACAACGACAACAAACGGTCGATTTTATTGTTCGTTGCATTCCGAGTGCACTCGTGCAACGCTGTTGTTGTACTATACACAAAAATAGTTCTCAAGATAAGCCATTAAATAAAACCGTTTCATAAAATTTTATTCTAACAGTAGATATACGTTCTAATCGAAGCAACCTCTGCATTTTTAAATTCTTGTTGTTATACTCCGTTCGCTATCAAGACAAAGTATATAAATAATGCTACTTTTATACTCCCTTCGCTATCAGGAGACGAGCCACATTTCTACCAAATATCGATTATATACAATCGATTATCAATCTATTTACAATGAATCTTTTCTCCCTCAACTTATATACCAAACACCACTCCACACCCACCGATTTTTACAACCCCCATAACTTATTTATGATCGAAATCAAACTCCAATAAATAGCAAAAATTTTATTTTTATTACTTCAGTTCTATACATCAACACATAAAAAAAAACACAACTCATTGGTAAACACGTCTGTAAGGCCTGGAGCCTTTGTAAGGCACGGGCCTACTGCCCGCGTACGATTGGTCCACATAAGCCTCTGACGCAGTGTAACTAGATGACATCATAGGCCTACCGTGACCTCCAGGTCGCTGGCCGCCCCGTCCAGAGCAGGCCGTGCCCGCTATGGCGGACGCCACGTCATTGGACCACACTCTGAAGTTGGTCACGTCGTAATCCAGTCGGCCGTACAAAAATTCTGGCATGGTGTTTGTTAATAAATAGACCTTGTCTCCAGTGATTTTCAAGTCGCAGGGGTAGATCATTTTCCTGTCGTCTTTTTGGACGATGGAGATGGTTTGGAGGGGCTTCTGGGTGTTCCAGCAGGCCATGGCGTTCTGGTTGACTAGACTGAGGAACATTACTCCGGTGGGTTTGTGGATGTCGGCTGTGGAGGTCTGGGATTCGGGTCCACGATCGCCTATCACCTGGAAATTTGGATCTATATAGCTCAGGAAATGGCCCAGAGAATGGCCCAGAGAATGGACCACAAAATGGACCAGAAAATGGACCACAAACTGGTTTAGAATCGTCCAAATAATGGTCCAGAAAACTGATCTTAAATAATCTAATCAAAGACCTGGAAATTTGGGTATATGTAGTTCAGGAAATGGTCCAGAGAAAGGACCAGAAAATAGACCACAAACTGGTCCAGAAACTGGACCAGAATCGCCCAGATAATGGTCCAGAAAACTGATTTTAAAGAGTCTAATCTAAGATCTGGAAACTTTACTCTATAAAGTTCAGGAAATGGCCCAGTGGATCAGAAAGTTGGTCCTAAACAGTCCAATTTAAAGTTTAAAAAATTATCCAGAAAATTGATCATAAAGTCTAATTTAAGACCTGGAAATTTAGATTTATAAAGTCTAGAAAATGGTCCACGAAATGGACCACAAACTGATCTGGAATCGTCCAAATAATGGTCCAGAAAACTGATCTTAAATAATCTAATTTAAGACCTGGAAATTTAGGTCTATATAGTTCAGATAATGGTCCAGAGAATGCACCATAAAATGGACCAGAAAATGGACCACAAACTGGACCAGAATCGCCCAGATAATGATCCAGAAAACTGAACTTAAAGAGTCTAATCTAAGACCTGGAAATTTGGGTCTATGTAGTTCAGAAAATGGCCCAGAGAATTGACCATAAAATGGACCACAAAATGGACCAGAAACTGGACCAGAATCGCCCAGATAATGGTCCAGAAAACTGATTTTAAAGAGTCCAATTTAAGACCTGGAAACTTTACTCTATAAAGTTCAGGAAATGGTCCAGTGGATCAGAAAGTTGGTCCTAAACAGTCCAATTTAAAGTTTAAAAAATTATCCAGAAAATTGATCATAAAGTCTAATTTAAGACCTGGAAATTTAGATTTATAAAGTCTAGAAAATGGTCCAGAAAATTGATCTTAAAGAGTCCAATTTAAGACCTGGAAATTCAACCCTATAAAATCCAGAAATTGATCCAGTAGACCAAAAAATTGATCACCTCACTAACTTCTTATGCTCTACCATACCTCAAAATCATTCTCATGATAAGACCTGCTAGCCAACGTCTCGTTTCTCAATATCCTAGTGGACACCCTGTACATATGAGTACCAGCCATCGAATGGAAATACAAATCCCTATACCCATCGTTCCTAGGATTCGTCAACTCCACACTAAACACCCCATCATTCCACTGGAAATCATGTCCAGAAATATGGAACTCCCCAGCCAGAGGCTCCAAATAGAAGTAATTATGCGTGATCCTCCAGGATCTGTTCTCCCTCAAACTGTACACTATCAAACCATAACCACCTGGAACAAAATCAACAGTTTAAGCGTGGTTTAAGTGTGGTTTAAGTGTGGTTTACGTACCCAAATCTGGCACATAAGCGTAAGCATCATCACAGGTATTCTTGGTGACGTCCACAGTGATGCTAGCCAAACCGCTGGAAGGTCTAATCTGATCACTAGGTATATGGAAACTGTGGATAATACGATCAGTATGCAAATCTATCACTCCTATAGTAGTCGGTCGAATTCTACTAACGTTAGCTGCAAAAAATCGACGTGCATCAAATCAGGTGGATATGGTGGATGTTTACTTACAGCTCAACACCTCCACTAAACCGGTATCGACGAACCACAATCGATCGCAGGCGTCTATGGCCACTCGGTATATGGACACTAGATTTTCGCCGCTGCTAGCAGGATCTGGGTAGGTGTTGACTTCCCAATTGGGGTAGGGTATTAGGGGTACGTTGTGCTTTTGTCTGCTGTCTAGCGGTACGTAGTTTAGGGTTGATGGTACTCCCAATCGGCGGCGGGGTACCGTGATGAAGAGTTTGTTCCTCCATACGTTGGCGCCCATGGGGATGTTGTTCACTGTTGTGCAAAAGAATTTGTTGTATGTTCAGATTGATTGTAAAAGGTGGGTTGAGGTGGGCATTATTGGTGGTGACGTCAGGATTGCTTGTGAGTGAATGTAGTATAAGTATTGGTGGGAATTGAAGCGTTTAAATGGTTATGAATTATGCATGAAAGTGAGACCTTGCGTATGGATATTTATTCTAAATAGCTGTGTATTTCTTACGGTGTATGCAATTATTTTATTGGTGTATTATCGAAGATATTTTCGAGGTTAAGTATCCGGTTTTTAATGGGTTATTTGAGGAAGTGTTCTATCAAAGACGACTTGATAAAATTAAAAGTGTGATTCAAAACAAATTTGTATTTTTAAAAAAATAATTAAATATACATGTATACAACTTATTAATTAATGCAAACAATCTATTAATTAATTATTTATTAATACAGTTATTTTTTTATATGATTGATTGATAATTGATATTGCAGGTAGTTTGTGGTAATTACGATTAATAAAAAAATATAAAGGAATGTTAATGGATTGGATTGTACATTTTGTAATTAATATAGTAATTTACTGGAGAATTTACGGGGGATTTGGGTAAATACCAGGTAATAATAAAACTGGTAATTAGAGGTAAGAAAACCACAAAAATGTACATAAAAAAATTTACAATTTAAGTACACAAATTGATACTGATTTCTTCGAAAACAAATAATATTGTTATCATAGATACAAGGCGATTCATGTACAGATAAGTGTAAATTTGTTAATAAGTCCGATATTAATTGAGATAGAGAAATGAAATTTTCACTGTATTGTTAAAAAATTAATTATCTACAATTTTTGAAGAATGAAAAATGTCGAAAAATCCACAGATTTCCGAGATATTTTGAGTTTTTTGTCATAATGTATATGGAAAAATAAGCAAATTTCTAGTGCTGCTCTTTGAAAATCCTGAATTATCTCGAAAACTAATTGATACAAAAAAAAATTATTTTCACCAGTCTGTTAAAAAAATAATTTTCTACAATTTTGGAAAAATGAAAAATGTCGAAAAATCCACAAATTTCCGAGATATTTTGAGTTTTTTGTAATAATGTATAAGGAAAAATAAGCAAATTTGTAGTGCTGCTCTTTGAAAATCCTGAATTATATCGAAAACTAATTGAGACAAAAAAAAAATAAATTTCACTATTCTGTTAAAAAAACAAAAATGTCTGCAAATTTTGAAGAATAAAAATTTTCGAAAAATCCACAAATTTTCGAGATATTTTGAGTTTTTTGTGATAATGTATATGGAAAAATAAGCAAATTTGTAGTGCTGCTCTTTGAAAATCCTGAATTATATCGAAAACTAATTGAGACAAAAAAAAATTATTTTCACCAGTCTGTTAAAAAAACAAATGTCTGCAAATTTTGAAGAATAAAATTTTTCGAAAAATCCACAAATTCCCGAGATATTTTGAGTTTTTTGTCATAATGTATATGGAAAAATAAGCAAATTTGTAGTGCTGCTCTTTGAAAATCCTGAATTATATCGAAAACTAATTGAGACAAAAAAAAATTATTTTCACCAGTCTGTTAAAAAAACAAATGTCTGCAAATTTTGAAGAATAAAAATTTTCGAAAAATCCACAAATTTCCGAGATAATTTGAGTTTTTTGTCATAATGTATATGGAAAAATAAGCAAATTTGTAGTGCTGCTCTTTGAAAATCCTGATTTATCTCGAAAACTAATTGAGACAAAAAAATTTAACTTTCACCATTCTGTTAAAAAAACAAATGTCTGCAAATTTTGAAGAATAAAAATTTTCGAAAAATCCACAAATTTCCGAGATATTTTGAGTTTTTTGTCATAATGTATATGGAAAAATAAGCAAATTTGTAGTTTGAAAATCCTGAATTATATCGAAAACTAATTGAGACAAAAAAAAAATATTTTCACCGGTCTGTAAAAAAAACGAATGTCTGCAAATTTTGAAGAATAAAAATTTTCGAAAAATCCACAAATTCCCGAGATATTTTGAGTTTTTTGTCATAATGTATATGGAAAAATAAGCAAATTTCTAGTGCTGCTCTTTGAAAATCCTGATATATCTCGATAACTAATTGAGATATAAAAATGAACTTTCCACCATTTCGTTAAAAAACCAATTATCTACAATTTTTAAACAATAAAATTTTTCCAAAAACCCACAAATTTACGAAATATTTTGATTTTTTCAAAAAAAAACCAAATTTCTACTGCTCTTCAAGACAAACAGCATCCCCTAATCAACCCCCACCACATCCCCACCATACATACATACCATAATTATAATCAATCCCTTCAGGAGCACCCCCATCATCATCGAACCTGCCCCCGATCTGCTCCCTTTGCACCAGCTTCGGATCCTCGATCACCCTGGAACCCGTATACCTCCTCACCCTTGCCCCCATCTCCCCCATCGCATCCCCCATCCCCGGCCACCGGTACGTCACCCTCGACCACGTGAACTCCTCCCGCAGCCCTGCCCCCGCCGCCCCCGCTATCACCGCCGCGCACAACGCCAGCAAAAAATTCATTTTCGATTTTATTCCACTATTTTTTTATTCTACCAGAGCCTACTTGACTGCTTGACAGATATCGCCGGAGACTGAATGAGCACTGAGCACAGAACGAGTTTGTGTATCGTGAAAATCCGTTTGTTTTACGCGAATTATACGCGATAATAATAATCAAGATACCGGTGTATTATAGTCCAGAGAGCGCCTTGGTGTTTATTTATGGGGGGGACTGGTTCCGATTCGAGTTTACCAGAGAACTCGATTTTCTGCAGAAACAAATTATCGATTTTTCGCGATAAAAATGATAAAAATGTTTCATATGTATGCTCGCAAAACTGAACGTTCTGGTTCGACAGATGACAAACGATAGGTGACAAATGACAGGTGACAAATGACAGTTGACAAATGGCAGGTGAAAAATGACAGGTGACAAATGACAGGTGACTAATGACATATTGCAAATTACAAATGGCAAAAGTGAAGAGACAAATGACAGATGGCAATTGACAAGTGTCAAATATCAGCCATATTTAGTGCCACTTTGTAATCACCTACCTGATAGCGAAGGGAGTATAAAAAATGGAATTAAATCGTACTAGTAGTGAAAAAATCGTTATAAATGTTTTAAATATTAAATTCGAAGGGGTGAAAAAGGTGTATCAGCTGGGCCAACCCTTTGGGTCCTCGAAAATCTTGGGTTTGATTACTATTTAATTAGGGTTTAATTACGAAGTAGGATGTTTTCTAGGTCACGGGGATGCGTTATTTGCCAGCCGGTATCAGGCGCTTTTTTAATTATACAAAATTCCGTTTAGGGGATGAAGCTCCAGAAATGGACGTGTCAAAAATGTTGGGGAAAAAAGGGTTAATTAACAGTCTGTTAAACCGACAAGTAGATAAAAAAAATGCGAACGATCAACTAAATACAGGGTGATTCAGAACTCGTGAAAAAAAATTTTATTAATTAAATTAATTAATGAAAATTTTTGAGGAAAAATGCCGAAGAGAAAAACTAATTTAAAAATTTTTAATTTTTTTTTTATTTTAATTTTTTTTTTAATTAATTTAATTTAATTAAAATTTTTAAATTAGTTTTTCTCTTCGGCATTTTTCCTCAAAAATATTGATTAATTTATTTAATTAATTAAATTTTTTTTCACAAATTCTGAATTAAATTAATTAATAAAAATTTAATTAAAATTTTTAAATCAGTTTTTCTCTTCGGCATTTTTCCTCAAAAATCGCACTACTGGGTTTTTCTATGATGCTACATTACATCCCGTTTAATTTTTTTACATAAGTTCTGAATCACCCTGTATATGGCGCGTGAATTTACGTTTTTCGTTGCCTAATAAATCTTATTTACGTTTATTAACCGGTCGACACAAAACTTTAATTTGTTTATTCGAAAAATGTCGAAGGTCAACTTTAATGATCTAATCTTAAATAATTACAATAAACATTTTTTTTCTCTTAATTAAAAATAAATTTTTTATCACATTTATGCGCCATATTTGTACACAATTAATCTTAATTTTAAACGTCTATTCCTCTACAGATGGAAAAAGACAGGTGACAAATGACAGATGACACTTGACAGATTGAAAATTGCAAATGGCTGATGGTGGGTATAATTTAGAAACAATACAGGTTGTCCCTGTTTTTCGACTCACCCTGTGGAGTAATTATAGGGTTGTTAGATATTTTTATAATTTTAAAACTGAGACAACCTGTATTGTTTCTAAATTCTACCCACCAGCCATTCGTAATTTTAAATCTGTCAAGTGTCATCTGTCATTTGTCACCTGTCTTTTTGTATCTGTCATTTGCCATTTGTCAATTGTCATCTATATATAATTTTAAAAATCTCTTATACCATTCCTTTACAATTTACTTCATCCCATTGAGCTTGACTCACCCTGTATACGTATAGTAGAATCGATACAGAATTGAAACTGCTCTAGCGAGGCGAAGCGACCGAAAACTATTTTCCCCGCAACGAAAATCGAACGGTAATAAATGGGGGAAGTCTCTTAGAAAAGCGGAAACGGCGATACGTCAGGGCTACCAAATCGCAATCCATATTCCCCCAGAGGTGTCAGGGCTACCACTCCGGCCGCTTCTCATTAAAACACTGTCCGAGCTGCAATTAGTTTCGCTGCCTACAAATTGCGTTATTCGTCTTTGCCATTACGCAGTTAAATCACCCCCCGGACCAGAAAGGGGTAGTTTTGTTGCTCCAAGGTGTGTGTCATTTTCTACTTCCCCCGTAAACTATTCCACTTACGTATTGCAATTAATTTTGTTCGAGCAAATCCATTATTTTTTTCTGAAGCTGTCATTTGCCATCTGTCACCTGTCATCTGTCATTTGTCATCTGTCATTTGGAATCTTCCATTTGCTATCTTTCATCTGTCATCTGTCATCTGTCATTTGCAATCTGTCACCTGTCACCTGTCATTTGCAATCTGTCACATGTCAACTGTCATTTGTCATTTGTTAGATTATAATTTGTGTTTCTACTTTTCGAATGCTCTAAGGTGTGTGTCATTTTCTACTTCGCCCGTAAACTATTCGACTTGTATTGCAATTAATTTTGTTCGAGGAAATCCAGCATTATTTTTTTCTGAAGCTATCATTTGTAGTCTGTCATTTGTCATCTGTCATTTGGAATCTTCCATTTGCTATCTTTCATCTGTCATTTGTCACCTGTCTTTTGTCCATCTGTCATTTGCAAGCTGTTACCTGTCACCTGTCATCTGTCATTTGTTATAATCTACTTTTCGAATTTTGTTGGAGAAAATGCTTTTTTTTGTAATTAAAAAAATTGTGGCGACCTCTACGCCACTGTGAAACGGGGGAATCCCGCCGCGTGGCCCCCTTTGCGGCGGGTAACTGGCCAGCCGGCCCTCATTAGCGTGTAAAACTCCTGTTATAGGTACAGTTTCGCCATGCGATTCGCCGCCCCCCCCGGCCGCCGCCGCCGCCGCCGCCACACGTCTATGGAAAACAATAGATTTATTTTCGGTGCATGTGCGAACGGGGTTGCTTTTTTAATTTTTTTCGCTCGCTCCCTCTCGCACCGTTCCGGCTCTAATTATGCTCGTTTGTCCAACGGGGGTTGTTACTACGTCATATTATAAAAATCGACTTTTTCGCACTCGCACAACAACGATTGTATTATAATTAATTACGCATGACACATGTCACACTTCAGACGTCAATACAAGGGTATAGTATACATAATGATACACGAAAAGGGAGCGTCGCGACGCTCTCTAGACGCTTCCTATACGCGTAGAACGTATATAACAAATGATCGGCCTCGGCCCTCTCGACAGACAGCCATCACTCTCTCAGACCATTTACCTTACCGGAAGTATCTTTTATGTGCGGGCGTTCGTGCTAACCTGCGTTTCCTGCCACATCGAGCCCCCATGTGTTCCACAGCCCCCTTCCCCACACCTCGTTTGTCCCGTTTTGTTTTCGCTTAACTCATTATCGCCCTCCATTCTTTCCACCCAAACAAACCAATTAAAAAACGCTCAATTTCACTCGCTCGACCCCACACACACACTGCCACTTGTCATTTGTCAACTGTCATTTATCACCCCATTTCTCAAATGTCATTTGTCACCTCTCATTTGTCAACTGTCATTTGTCACCCGTCATTTCTCAACTGTCATTTGTCACCTGCCACTTGTCACCTCTCATTTGTCAACTGTCATTTGTCACCCGTCATTTCTCAACTGTCATTTGTCACCTCTCATTTGTCACCAGTCATTTCTCAACTGTCATTTGTCACCTGCCACTTGTCACCTCTCATTTGTCAACTGTCTATTTGTCATCTGTAATTTGTTACATAATATCTACTAAAGTAAAATTGCACAAAATTAGATTTTATTGATGGATTTGCCCGATAGCGAACGGAGTATATAATTAAATCGAACGGCGGGGCTCGATTGTTTGCCTTGGCTAAGTCCGTGACATTTGACAGGCCGGACTAAGAGTGGCCTCGGCGCCGCGTCCGTTCATTAAACTGCCGTCAATATTGACCTTTTCGGGGGCGCTGATTGCCGCCCCCGCGGCTCTCTACGCCGCTCCCGATGGTCCGCATTGTGAACGGCGGCAAAGTCGTAGTGGGCCGGATCCGCACGCTCGAATTAAGGAAGGCAAATAGCTCTTTTCCGACCGCTTGCTAGATATAGCTATATCCGATTTGTTGGCCGGTTGACTCGGTGTGTAGAAGGCCGTTTCACGCGCACACAAAAAAAAAGAAGAGTTGCTAATAAACTTGTTGGGGTACTTTTTTGTAGCTTATTTTTTTTGTATAAACGAATTTGTAGAGTTTAAAGAGTCTATTGACCAATAAGAAATGAATCTATTGAACTTTAATAGTCTATTGACAAATGTGAAGGAGCATCTATTAAACTTTAAGAATCTATCAAAATTTAATAAACCTATAAAACTTTAATAAATCTATGAAATTTTATTAAATCTATCAAACTTTTAGAGTCTATCAAACTTTAATAAATCTATCAAATTTTAATAAAGCTATCAAACTTTAATAAATCTATCAAACTTTAATAAATCTATCAAACTTTAAGAATCTATCAAACTTTAAGAATCTATCAAACTTTAATAAATCCATCAAACTTTAATAAATCTATCAAACTTTAATAAACCCATCAAACTTTAATAAACCTATAAAACTTTAATAAATCTATGAAATTTTATTAAATCTATCAAACTTTTAGAGTCTATCAAACTTTAATAAATCTATCAAATTTTAATAAATCTATCAAACTTTAATAAATCTATCAAACTTTAATAAATTTATCAAACTTTTAGAGTCTATCAAGCTTTAAGAATCTATCAAGCTTTAATAAATCTATCAAATTTTAATAAATCTATCAAACTTTAAGAATATATCAAACTTTAAGAATCTATCAAACTTTAATAAATCCATCAAACTTTAATAAATCTATCAAACTTTAATAAATCTATCAAACTTTAAGAATATATCAAACTTTAATAAATCTATCAAACTTCCAGAGTCTATCAAACTTTAATAAATCTATCAAACTTTAAGAATCTAAACTTGTTTTGTAACGTATTTGTGTGTATAAACGAATTAGTAAGTGCATTTTTCTGAATGCTTTAATTGCATCAATGTGGGTGAACGTGTGGGGGGGAGTGGAAGAGTTAAAAACGGAACAGATGTGGGTTAAATGACCCGGTTAAAACGGGCAGGTTATATCAGACAAACGAGAACGTGTAATTACTCGTTGTTTTTTTACGACTTCTTCACGGCGTGACGGCCATTATTCGGGTTAGCCGCTAAACCGATTCGTAAAAGGACGGATGATAATTAAATGGAAATTCAACCGTCCGGTGATCATCATGATGATGATGATCGTTGTTTTGTTTTGAGCATGTGTAAGTGCAAGAATTCGGTCGATTGAATCGAATAAATTTAAAAAAAACCGAGCCTATATATTTCTGCTTTTATAGTCCATTCGCTATAAAGAGGTAGTGTGATGTTGGTACTTTTATAGGCATGCCTAATAGTTAGTTATTTTGAATCAAATTATCAATTAAATATTGCGTAATAATTTTTAATTGTTTGTAGCACTCAAGAAGTTCCAATGGAGAAGACCACGATGTGAGATATGCGGATTTCGACAAAATATACTATTAGAAATGATTTATTAGAGCTCAAAACCGTTTTCAGTTGCTCAAAAGGTGTTATAATTAAAAAGATATAGCCCTTCGAAATTTAAAAATTTCGGGTTCTGACTCATAAGTCATCAACCAATCATAAACCACTCACGTCTTGTTGTATACTAAATAATATGAATTTTCAAACGCAGTAACAAAGAATACACAAACGAACAAAAATCATACTGTCATTTGTCAGATTTTTCTGAAAAATGCACAAAACAACTTACACGAATTGCAGATCGGCACAAAACACTTTTGATAATATTGACGTTGACAAGAATGTTGCCAAATGAATTTTTCAGGACCATTATTTGTGTTTTTAACAAGAAAATCGGTTACAATTTATACAGATGAAGATGTTACTTCTATATTAATATATCGAATTATCCATTAGGTAATGGAAGAAATGGATCAATCAGAAAATGTTTATTGCAATAAATATACAAAAAACGCACATTTTGCGGAGTATAGAAGAGTAATAGGAAACGTGGCAAACTTGCTAAATGTGACTTCTCTTTGCAACTCTCGCTTGGATTGGAGCCGAACGTATGACGATTGTGTGACGTTTTTCAAACTTTAAAAATTAATTGCGGCCTTATTTGGCAACAGAAAAAAATAAAAATTTCATTACGCGCCTTCTTAGAACACACGGTTTTGAAAAAAAAATAAAAAAAAAAGTCGTGGTCTTCTCCATTATGTACTATCTCTTGATAGCGAACGGACTATAACTATTGGAATTTTGGCCGATAAATAGTTGAATATTAGATTTTTACTCGTAACATTTACATTTATTAAATTCCTTTCCTTTTTTTGGGTATAATTTATTCAATCAATGTAATTTCATCGTATCGGCCGTGACCCGCCGGTCAGAAACACTGCGATTGTTCCCAATGTCGATAAATGACAATAAAATGGTTTTCACACATGTTAGGAAAAATAATCACCTAATAGAGTATTGAGGACAAAAATTCTGCACGTAATTTCATTTTTTACGCTATAATTACGGTTTTTTAAGTAGGTAATAAAAATGTCTTAATTTGACATTAATGTAAATGAGTCAAAATATGGCAATAAATGTCAACATGTGTCAAAAAATATCAACAAATGTCAATAAACATCAAAAACACATCAACAAATGTCAAAAAACGTCAAATAACTTCAACAAATGTCAAAAAATATCAACAAATGTCAAAAAATGTCAAAAAACATCAACAAATGTCAAAAAATGTCAAAAAACATCAACAAATGTCAAAAAATATCAACAAATGTCAAAAAATGACAAAAAAACATCAATAAATGTCAAAAAATGTCAAAAATACATCAACAAATGTCAAAAAATATCAACAAATGTCAATAAACGCCAAAAAACAACAAATGTCAAAAAATGTCAAAAAACATCAACAAATGTCAAAAAACGTCAAAAAAACATCAACAAATGTCAAAAAATGTCAAATAACTTCAATGTCAAAAAATATCAACAAATGTCAATAAACGTCAAAAAACATCAACAAATGTCAAAAAATGTCAAAAAACATCAACAAATGTCAATAAACGTCAAAAAAACATCAAAAAATGTCAAAAATACATCAACAAATATCAAAAAATATCAACAAATGTCAATAAACGTCAAAAAAACATCAACAAATGTCAAAAATGTCAAAAAAACATCAAGAAATGTCAAAAATACATCAAAAAATGTCAAAAAATATCAACAAATGTCAATAAACGTCAAAAAAACATCAAGAAATGTCAAAAAATGTCAAAAAACATCAACAATTGTCAAAAAATGTCAAAAAAACATCAACAAATGACAAAAAATGTCAAAAATACATCAACAAATGTCAAAAAATATCAACAAATGTCAATAAACGTCAAAAAACATCAACAAATGTCAAAAAATGTCAAAAAAACATCAACAAATGTCAAAAAATGTCAAAAATACATCAACAAATGTCAAAAAATATCAACAAATGTCAATAAACGTCAAAAAAACATCAAGAAATGTCAAAAAATGTCAAAAAACATCAACAAATGTCAAAAAATATCAAAAATACATCAACAAATGTCAAAAAATATCAACAAATGTCAATAAACGTCAAAAAACATCAACAAATGTCAAAAAATGTCAAAAAACATCAACCAATGTCAAAAAACGTCAAAATATCTGTACATTTATTTGTTCCGAAATTAATTTTGTCTAAATAAAAAAAATTACTAATCAATTCAAAAAATGTATCGACTTTATTATAGGATTAAACAGAACCGAAAAAAATATGTTCGAGTGTCGCCATCTATGCAGCGGCAGCGCAACGAATCACACATGCTCCTCCGCACAAGTTCCTTTAAAAATCCGGCCTTTTTTCACGCTCTCTACCGGCGACTCCCACATGCATTTTTTCCCTCCAAATCCCAACTATCAACCGGCCGCGACGTTGCCGCGTCTTCCCCATTTTCCCCGAAACCTCGCGCAAATTTTTCTGCCCAATCGATTCAATCGCCGCGGAATCACCGCACGAGCAGATGCGTTTTAATTCTGCTCCGTGCGAACTGCACGAAGGGCACGTGCAGAGTGAAAAATATGTCACGTTTCGCGCCAAACTGTGTCCCTTTCCCGAACATCTGGACAATTATTATTCGATCTCTAAACGCATGTCGATCGCTCGACCATTAGCATTAGATATTATTATTATTAGTAGGGTGGCTATGGATTTGCACTATACGATTATAGGCAGATGTAATATTGATACTTTTATAGTCCGTTCGCTATCAAGTGATAGTGTCAAATAAGCCAATGAGAATCTATTGCGAGTAAAATGCCTAATAGTGAACAGACTATAGATAATTTTTAAATTGGCAATAAAGTGCCTGATAGCGAACGCACTATAATTAATTTTTAACCAGCATTTAAATAGGTTAATAACCAACCACCAGGCCACCAGATACTCACATATTTTCCTTTATTATCGAAGATTATACACAAAACCGAGCCGTGTTTAAAATGGGGACCACCCAATCGAAATGTAAACGGAAGCGTAATGCACGTGTGTTGTTTCGTACGGATTTCTAAACAACCATTTCCCAATATGAACAAACAACAAACGGCACCCGGATTAATTTATCTTCGGCGGTTGTTTTCGTTACATGCAGTAGATATATAGATAGTAGATTTATTGGTGTTTTTCGGGGGACCACCTGGCTCTGTTCGAAATCACCCTGTAGGTTATATACAGGGTGAGTCGTGAGGAATTGTACATACTTTAACAGTGTATAGAGGCACATAAGGGTAATATCAAATCAGCATTAAAAGTTGCATCCGCCTCTTCTTTAAGGAAATACAGGGTGATTTATGAATTTTTAGGAAATTTTCTTTCGTTTATATGTTCATTGTGG
Source organism: Phyllotreta cruciferae (assembly GCA_917563865.1). Classification (NCBI taxonomy): domain Eukaryota; kingdom Metazoa; phylum Arthropoda; class Insecta; order Coleoptera; family Chrysomelidae; genus Phyllotreta; species Phyllotreta cruciferae. The sequence continues at coordinate 3,054,651 of OU830620.1, read as the reverse complement.
TTTATTCGATTTGGTTCATTTTTTGGTAAAAGTATACATTTTGAACAAGGAGGACACTGGCATATTAAGAATTAAAAAAATCCAGGACCGTCTTCAAAAAAATGAGGTAAATTATTTAAAAATTAATATTTCACCCTGTATACACTTTTTGCAAATTTTCAATTGGTCATTGTAGAAGGTATAAGTAACTCGTAAAACCTGACATTCGGACATTTTTGCCACACTTTTATTAAATGGTCAATTTACATTCAACTATTAAGAAAAATTACACATTTAGTATAATCGAATATTTTACATTAAAATAATATTTTCCATCTTACAAATATTAATGAAAATTAATAATAAGGACTAATTACTTGTCCCTTCCTATCAAAATGTCCAAAAATTGCAAAAAAAAGATTTCAAATTAACTCAATAAAAAATAGTCAACACTTTAGTTATGATGTTCCCTAAAGCGTATTTATTTGTAAATTAAATACAATGATCAAAGTAGTCTATGACAAATTAACCCTTTAATTGTTTTTATAAATTAACATTAGGTTTTATTATTTTGTTAATAAGTTAGAATTGAATCGTTGTGTTTTATTAATTGATTCTTTTTGTTTATTCAAAATGCCATTCAAATATTCAATTGCTGAAGTATACAGTATTATGTTGTAAAAGGACATCAAACACTAATTAACGTCGAATTCCTAACCTATTTTTACATCATATTTTACCTATTTTATTGACAAATATGCGTGTTAGATACATTTCCAACAGTCCAACAAGATAGTACACTTCCACAGTTTTCTATTGTGGTACGTTATCGTTTGATAAATATTTAAGGAAATCGTTGTATAGGACATGGAGGTCCTATTCTATGGTCATCAAGATCGCTTGACTTTAATCCTGTTGACTATTTTTTACCCAATAACTCTAAGAAAAGCTATCAGGCACATAACTGTCCGTCAAGAAAAGTGTGGAGCAAACTGGTTTCATTTTTAAAATGTTTTATAATGTAGGCAACATATTTTTTATTGAATTAATTGTAGTGTTTGTCGTTATTCTCTGTACAGTTATAAATATCATGAGAATTGAATGCTTATTTTTGAATACGTGAATACGTTGAATACTTATTTATAATGAGTTAATTTGAAATCTTTTTTTGCAATTTTTAGACATTTTGATAGGAAGGGACAAGTAATTAGTCCTTATTATTAATTTTCATTAACATTTGTATGATGGAAAATATTATTTTAATGTAAAATATTCGATTATACTAAATGTGTAATTTTTCTTAATAGTTGAATGTAAATTGACCATTTAATAAAAGTGTGGCAAAAATTTCCGAATGTCAGGCTTTACGAGTTACTTATACCTTCTACAATGACCAATTGAAAATTTGCAAAAAGTGTATACAGGGTGAAATATTAATTTTTAAATAATTTACCTCATTTTTTTGAAGACGGTCCTGGATTTTTTTAATTCTTAATATGCCAGTGTGTTCCTTGTTCAAAATGTATACTTTTACCAAAAAATGAACTAAACCGAATTAACCACAAAGAAGATATAAACGAAAGAAAATTTCCTAAAAATTCATAAATCACCCTGTATTTCCTTAAAGAAGAGGCGGATGCAACTTTTAATGCTGATTTGATATTACCCTTATATGCCTCTATACACTGTTAAACTATGTACAATTCCTCACGACTCACCCTGTATATATATATATATATATATATACATTGTGTCCCAAAATGAGTGGAGGAAATTTTAATACTGTATTTATTGGTCAGAAATAACTCATATATCGAAAAAAGAAAGGGGGGGCTACGCCCCCCTTTTGGCGATTGTTTTTTCTAATTATTTCCGAAACGGTTCAAAATAAAATTTCGAAATTTTGGGATTCTACATAATTTAATACGCCGAATTGAAATAGGGATTCTGAAATTTGGTTGCTTAGTCAGGTGCGTATCATTTAGGGGGGCGAGTCTGAGGAATTAAACCTAACATTTTTATTATGCAAAATTTTCGTATTTTTTCTTCCAATTTTAAAAATTCAATATTTTTTACGTAAAAAAGTACCTCTTGGTCGACATCGCTAGGACTCGCCATTTTCGAGTAAAACGCATTTAAAAATCACCCTGCATAATTTTCATAAAAACTCAGTATACTAGACCTTGAAACAAAATGGAGAAGACCACGACTATTTTTTTTTTTTTTTTCGAAACTGTGTGTTCTAAGAAGGCGCGTAATGAAATTTTTATTTTTTTCTGTGGCCAAATAAGGCCGCAATTAAATTTTAAAGTTTGAAAAACGTCACACAATCGTCATACACTCTGCTCCAATCAAAGCGAGAGTTGCAAAGAGAAGTCACATTTAGCAAGTTTGCCACGTTTCCTATTAGGTACTCTTCTTTATTCCGCAAAATGTGCGTTTTTTGTATATTTATTGCAATAAACATTTTCTGATTTATCCATTTCTTCCATTACCTAATGGATAATTCGATATATTAATATAGAAATAACATCTTCATCTGTATAAATTGTAACCGATTTTCGTGTTAAAAACACAAATAATGGTCCTGAAAAATAAATTTGGCAACATTCTTGTCAACGTCAATATTATCAGTAAAGTGTTTTGTGACAAACTGCAATTCGTGTAATTTGTTTTGTGCAATTTTCAGAAAAATCTGACAAATGACAGTTTGATTTTTGAACGTTTGTTATTCTTTGTTACTGCGTTCGAAAATTCATATTATTTAGTATACAACAAGACGTGAGTGGTTTATGATTGGTTGATAAGGTATGAGCCAAAAACCGAAATTTTTAAATTTTAAAGGGCTATATCTTTTTAATTATAACACATTTTGAGCAACTGAAAACGGTTTTGAGCTCTAATAAATCATTTCTAATCGTATCTTTAGCCGAAATCCGCATATCTCACGTCGTGGTCTTCTCCATTGACACACTCGATAATGACATTAAGATTTTTATTGGCAACTAATTTTGGGACATCCTGTATATACGCACATCAACGGAGGCTAATTTACTGTACAATAACGTACGCGCGCGTGGGGCGACGGGGGTAAATAAATATACGGCATTCCTCCGGAGCGTGACGCCCGGATCCGGGCGAATATTAATTCCGGGAGACCCTTCGCCCGCTGCAGTGACCCCTAGGACTTCGGCTTTCAGTGACCGGCCCTCGGGGATGGCCCCCTTTTCGCTACAAACGCGCGACCCTCGTCCGTCTTTCGACGATTAATTTATCTTCCCGACAAATTGGACTAACTTTAAATCCGAATGAAATTTACACGTTGATGCTGTCGATCGATATAGTATCTGGAATAATTTTTAAAATACGGGGGGCGATGGAAAAGTATCTAAAAAGAGTCAATGGAGAAGACCACGATGTGAGATATGCGGATTTCGACAAAAGATACGATTAGAAATGATTTATTAGAGCTCAAAACCGTTTTCAGTTGCTCAAAATGTGTTATAATTAAAAAGATATAGCCCTTTGAAATTAAAAAATTTCGGGTTTTGACTCATACCTTATCAACCAATCATAAACCACTCACGTTTTGTTGTATAGTAAATAGTATGAATTTTCGAACGCAGTAACAAAGAATACACAAACGAACAAAAATCAAACTGTCATTTGTCAGATTTTTCTGAAAAATGCACAAAACAAATTACACGAATTGCAGTTCGGCACAAAACACTTTACTGATAATATTGACGTTGACAAGAATGTTGCCAAATAAATTTTCATGGACCATTATTTGTGTTTTTAACACGAAAATCGGTTACAATTTATACAGATGAAGATGTTATTTCTATATTAATATATCGAATTATCCATTAGGTAATGGAAGAAATGGATAAATAAGAAAATGTTTATTGCAATAAATATACAAAAAAAGCACATTTTGCAGGAGTAAAGAAGAGTAATAGGAAACGTGGCAAACTTGCTAAATGTGACTTCTCTTTGCAACTCTCGCTTTGATTGGAGCAGAGTGTATGACGATTGTGTGACGTTTTTCAAACTTTAAAAATTAATTGCGGCCTTATTTGGCCATAGAAAAAAATTAAAATTTCATTACGCGCCTTCTTAGAACACAAGGTTTTGAAAAAAAAAAAATTAAAAAAAAAAGTCGTGGTCTTCTCCATTTTGGAATCTTATAAAGTTTGGTAAACTCTCTTTTACATCTGTCAGGATCTATAGTACGTTCGCTATCAGGCATTTTTTATAGTTCGTTCCCTCTCTAACACACACACTCTCCATCTCCAACCATCTCTCTCTATCTCTCGCGCTTGTGAATTTCTAAATAGTAGAGCTGTATCTACATATGTATGGGAAGACGAGGAAGCGTTGAGGAGGCGGCGGCGGCGGCGACCGGGATTAAATCGGCCGCCGTCCGGGGGACGTTATACGGGGAATATATACGAAGCGAAAAGGGGTTGAAAAGTACACCGTTAACGAAAACGGACCTTGTTAGTGAAATTTCGCACAATGGCCAGTAATTCAAAGTGAACTATGCGAACGGACAATAGGAGTATATATGGAGAATAAGGAACAAAAGAAAACCGACGCCGGCCGGCGCTAAATAAATCTAGGCAGATCGCAGATGCCCCTGCTCGTTTTTACCGTTTTTCGGTATGTAAATGGGTTGGTCTTTTTTCCCCTTTCGGTTTGGTTTGTATTACTGTTTGTTTTTTTTTTTAATTTATTTTCACCTCTCCCACTCGTTATTTTAGTTTCTCGATAGGTGGATTTGTAGCCCGTCTATTCCTGATATACGACTTTACTTATACCCCAAAATAAACATGTTATATACAGAGCTTTTCACTCTATAATAGTCTGTTTATACCGAAAGTTGACTGCAACTTCGTTATTTCAAATGGGACACCCTGTATATTTTCGCATTTTTGGATTCTACTCGATGAGCTGATTACAACAAGGGGTCACACTTGATATCTTGGTCTCATAATAAAGGCTATACAGCCAATTAAAAATCACAAAATTTTGAATTTAGGTGACTCTAAAACTGCTCTAGAACGTATTAGAACTGTCCGGAAGCATCTAGAACCGTTTTAGAACTGACTAGGATCGTTTGAATCAATTCTGGATGATCTTAGAACTTTTTTAGGACGGTCCAGAATCATTTAGAACAGTTCGGAACCGTTTAGAACCGTTTTAGAGTTCACTAGAACCATTTGAAACAGTTCAGGAAGCTCTTAGAATCATTTAGAACAGTATAAAATCATTGAGGATATTTGGAACAATCCGGGATAAGCTAGAACTATCTAGAACCATTTTAGAATTACTATTTAGAACTCTTCTGTATAGTTTATTATGAGACCAAAATAGCAAGTGTGACCCCTCATTGGAATCAGCTCATCGAGCAGAATCCAAAAATGCAAATACAGGTTGTCCCATTTAAAAACCCTCGTATACAGACTTTCGTAAAAAATAAATTTATTTAACGCGGCTTTACAGCCTGTTGAATTCTCCATGACAAATCGACTATTAATGCCAAACATCCACCCCCAACAAAACACGGCAATTTATTATATTTTACCCCGACATGTTGCATATTACACCGTCTAATTGCATTCTAATTAAACAATTTAAACGAACAATCCAGCAGGCTCATATATACGAATAGCTGGAGTCTAAAAATATATACGTATATATACAGGAAGGGCTGCTGCAAAGAAGAAACGGGGAGAGAGAAAGGGGTTTAAAGTATTATTAAGGGCGTAATTTAAGGTCCCCGGATTCGCGCAGCCGGTGGCTAAATCAAAGACGGCCGGACGGCCGGGGGACCGCTCGGTCAAAGGGCGAGGATTATCTGGACCTTGCGTTGCTTCGAATGAGGGTAGGAGAACGGCTAAAAAGGGCTAAAAAGGGCGAACGGGTTGAAAGTAAACCCGAGTAAAGGGTGTATTGTTTCACTGGCGTTATTTTGATTTTCGTTGTTATTATGTATTTTATTTTCGACTTTATAAGGGATGGTCTCTTAATAGCGAAGAGAGTATAATTATTGTAGATTTCCAAATGAATTGCCTAATGGAGAGGACCAAGATGTGAGATATGCGGATTTCGGCAAAAGATACGATTAGAAATGATTTATTAGAGCTCAAAACCGTTTTCAGTTGCTCAAAATGTGTTATAATTAAAAAGATATAGCCCTTTAAAATTTAAAAATTTCGGTTTTTGGCTCATACCTTATCAACCAATCATAAAACACTCACGTCTTGTTGTATAGTAAATAGTATGAATTTTCGAACGCAGTAACCAAGAGTAGACAAACGAACAAAAATCAAACTGTCATTTGTCAGATTTTTCTGAAAAATGCACAAAACAAATTACACGAATTGCAGTTCGGCACAAAACACTTTACTGATAATATTGAAGTTGACAAGAATGTTGCCAAATAAATTTTTCAGGAACATTATTTGTGTTTTTAACACGAAAATCGGTTACAATTTATACAGATGAAGATGTTATTTCTATATTAATATATCGAATTATCCATTAGGTAATGGAAGAAATGGATAAATCAGAAAATGTTTATTGCAATAAATATACAAAAAACGCACATTTTGCAGGAGTAAAGAAGAGAAATAGGAAACGTGGCAAACTTGCTAAATGTGACTTCTCTTTGAAACTCTTGCTTTGATTGGAGCAGAGCGTATGACGATTGTGTGACGTTTTTCAAACTTTAAAAATTAATTGCGGCCTTATTTGGCAACAGAAAAAAATAAAATTTTCATTACGCGCCTTCTTAGAACACACGGTTTTGAAAAAAAAATTAAAAAAAGTCGTGGTCTTCTCCATAGTGAATGTACTATAGACAATAAAATGCTTGACAGCGAACGAACTGTAGTTAATTTTTGAATTTCCAATAAAACGCCTGATAGCGAACGTACTATAATTTTCAAATGTTGCTAAAAAGTACAAATACGGAATACAGTAGAGAAACTTACTTATTTGAAAGGCTAATAAAAACGAAATTATTCTAGATATTGGTGTAATTTTGGTTTCATTTTATAGATCCCTTCATCAATTTTTTTTCCAAACAAATTCCAAAATTTCATATGTCAAATAACAGCCGCCTTTGCTTATATGCATCGAGTCGATTTGTGAAGTTTCGCTCCACATCATAGACAATAGCGGGCGTAATTTAAGAGATAAAAATTCCGAAATTAATCGAAAAAAAAAACTAGATGAAATAATCTACAAGATGAAACAAAAACCACACCAATATCTCCACTGGTTTCGTTTTTATTACCGATCCAAAAAATTAAATTTCTCTGCCGCGCCCCGTATATCCAAGCCTCCCGCGATGCGAGCGTGTCCTCATCGCCCGAAATACGAATCATACGAAACCGACCGCTTTTATCAAGCAGCCTACGACTTGTATGCACACGTACACACACACACACACACACACATACACACGCGGGGAAAAACCCACCAGCAGCAGACTTGTCCCGTCTCGCTCCGGCGGGGCGCCGCGACGCCTGCGTCTAGCCTCCTGCGGCCGCCGAAAACCGCCGGCCGCTTCCTCCGTCTCTCTCCCCCCCTACCCTGGCCCGTATCTCCCGTCTTTCGCGCGCCTCTAAGCCCAACCCGCCGCCGACCGCAAACAAGATGGGTCTCTCTTACACTCTATCTGCTCTCTATCACAACGCCGAGTATACCCCTTTATGTCGGGGCTTCTGTTTTAATCTAGCCAGCTGCCCGTCTCCGTCGGGGCGCCCGCGCTCCCAATCCACACACGCTAGATACACGCGCGAGTGCAGTCCACCGGAGTGTAGTGAACCTCCTCGAAGAAGGCGTCGCGTAACGGCTCTTTAAGTGCCATAAAACTCCGCTCAAAGTGCACCAGAGTATGCACGACGACCCTCCCGCCGCCCCATCGGGGTGAAAAAACCGCCACCGGCCACCCTCGATAGGAAAAAAATAGCGCTCAAACCGGCCCACGTGCTACGCCATGTGATCGACATGCACCTCACCAACAACTCGACGAGCTCGTCGGCGGCGGCGGCGGGGGCGGCGCCCGAAGGGGCCGCCAGCCTCCTGCAGGAGACCTACACCAAGATGACCAGCGACATCCTGGCGGAGAGGACCTTGAACGACTTCCTGAGCGAGCACCCGGGGGAGCTGGTGCGCACCGGGAGTCCGCTGTTCGTGTGCACGGTGCTGCCGCCCCATTGGCGGTCGAACAAGACGCTGCCGGTGGCGTTCAAGGTGGTGGCGCTGGGGGACATCGGGGACGGTACGGTGGTGACGGTTAAAGCGGGGAACGATGAGAATTATTGTGCGGAGTTGAGGAATTGTACGGCGGTGATGAAGAACCAGGTGGCGAAGTTTAATGATTTGAGGTTCGTCGGGAGGAGTGGTAGAGGTGAGATGGGGTTGTGTGTGTTGGGGGGTTGGTGGTTGGGGTTTGTGGGGTTTTGGTTTGGTGGGGTTTTTTGGGTTGTTTTTGTTGGTTAAGAGGAGCTTTTGGGGGCTCTGCACTAGGTGCTAGTAGCTCCTGTGGAGATGACTATTAATGTACTTTATTAGATACATTTTACACTTCCTGGATTTTTTATATTCCAGAAGATTATTTAAAACTTCTTTTTATTATTTAGAAACAACAATAATTTATTAACAACATTGATAAAAAAAATCTACCATTTTGTTTCAATTATTATACCATATCTAAGTAGGCTTTATCGAGCTTTAATTAAATTTTAATAATTCCTGTTGCTTGATAAATTATTATTTTTTTCCAATAATAATTAAAAAAAAAACTATTCTAATTTTTTAATCAGTTGAAATAATTAATTTCCCCTTATTGTATACATTTTAATTTTTAATTAGTTCCAATAAATTGAGTCCTTTTTGGACCCTAAAACTGCTTAATTTTATTCAAAAATCTCCAATGAAAATAATCCAAAAAATTCGCATAAAAATCCTCAGTAATTTTTTAAAATTGCTAATAAAATGCCAGATAACGAACCTACTATAGTTAATTTTTTATCAATAAATTGCCTGGTAGCGAATGTACTATATTTTTCGAATTGTCAATAAAATGCCCGCTAGAGAATTCATATAAGAATCTCAAGCAATTTTCTCTAAATTGCCAATATAATGCCTGATCTAAATCTCTAAATTGCTATTAAATTGCCTGATAGCGAACCTACTATAGTTAATTTTTTATCAATAAATTGCCTGGTAGCGAATGTACTATATTTTTCGAATTGTCAATAAAATGCCTGCTAGAGAATTCATATAAGAATCTCAAGCAATATTCTCTAAATTGCCAATATAATGCCTGATAGCGAACTTACTATTGTTAATTTTTTATCAATAAATTGCCTGATAGCGAATATGCTATAATTTTCAAATTGTCAATTAATAAAATGCCTGCTAGAGAATTCATATAAGAATCTCAAGCAATATTCTCCAAATTGCCAATATAATGCCTGATAGCGAACTTACTATAGTTAATTTTTTATCAATAAATTGCCTGATAGCGAATATGCTATAATTTTCAAATTGTCAATTAATAAAATGCCTGCTAGAGAATTCATATAAGAATCTCAAGCAATATTCTCCAAATTGCCAATATAATGCCTGATAGCGAACTTACTATAGTTAATTTTTTATCAATAAATTGCCTGATAGCGAATATGCTATAATTTTCAAATTGTCAATTAATAAAATGCCTGCTAGAGAATTCATATAAGAATCTCAAGCAATATTCTCTAAATTGCCAATATAATGCCTGATAGCGAACTTACTATAGTTAATTTTTTATCAATAAATTGCCTGATAGCGAATATGCTATAATTTTCAAATTGTCAATTAATAAAATGCCTGCTAGAGAATTCATATAAGAATCTCAAGCAATATTCTCTAAATTGTCAATATAATGCCTGATCTAAATCTCTAAATTGCTATTAAATTGCCTGATAGCGAACCTACTATTAGTTAATTTTTTATCAATAATTTGCCTGCTAGCTAATATACTATATTTTTCAAATTGTCAATAAAATGCCTGCTAGAGAATTCATATAAGAATCTCAAGCAATTTTCTCTAAATTGCCAATATAATATGCCCGATAGCGAACGTACTATATCTAATTTTTAAATTGTCAATAAATTCCAAATGTACCAACTATAATTATCAAATTGTCAATAAAATGCCTAATAGAAAATTCACATAAAAATCTCAAGTAATTCTTTTCAAATTGCCATCAATAAAACGCCTGATAGCGAACGTACTATAATTTTCAAATTGTCAATCAAATGCCTTCATATTCATATAGGTATGTACCTACATAAAAATCTCAAGTTATTTTTTTTTAATTATAAAAAATTTCCTCCCTTATAATAATAATGGTACAAAATCCCCCAAAACGGGTTCGATTGTAGTTCGATTAAAACGAATTAGTAGCTGATGAAATTTCGCGCAGGTACAGGAGGGTAGATGTATATTTTCCCGTGGAAAACTTCACATGCACGAAACGCAATTTTCCAACCCCCTTCACTTGTTTGATTAGGACGGTTAAAAGGGTACGGCTCCTCGGGGGTAATAATTCTGATGAATCGATAAAATTTACGAAAAATGCCCTCTAATTACACCGCTTTTATCTTCCAATTTAACCCCTAACAAAAAAATTTATGTTTCCCCCTAATACCCCTTTTTTACCCCTTTATACAGGGTGTTTATGAATGATTGTTACAAACTTCAATTTGAAGATCATTTGTCCATATTATAGTCCATTCACTATCAAGAGATTGTACAAAAAAACCTAATTTTTGTAACCAAATAAATAGCGAACGGACTATAAAAACCACCTTGTATACAATTTTCCGATTATATCATACAATTTTTTAGTTAATACAACTTATTAATTTAGTATAGTGAGCTGTGGAAAAAACAAATGTTTGAATCGAAACGTCACAGGGAAGTATTAAAAAACAATTAAACTTTCGGGTCGCGGCGGGCCGTGGACATTTCGCATTCCCTTTGACGCGTCGGGGAAAAAATGAGCGGGAACCGCCGACGGGACGGTTAATCCCCGTCCCGGAGTGAAGTTTGTTTTTCGGTCGGGCGAATTTTTCCGGGGCCGGGGAGGCGAATTAAATCCGGGGAAATCCGGTTGGTTTGGCTTTTATGATCTGTCGGCGGAAAAGTTCGGGAAGAGAGGCGGCGGGCCCGCCTTTTTAGGCATGCGTTCGGGAGGCGGTGAGGAGAGTTTCTCGTTTCTTGGGGGTTTTCTTATTCGTGCGGACGTTCAAGTCTCCAAGATTTTCCGCAGTATTCTGTAAGAAAAACATCGAATATCTCGGAAACTAATTGAGATAAATAAAGGAAATTTTCACCGTTTTGTTAAAAAAATAATTGTTTACAAGTTTTGCAGAATGAAAATTTTGAAAAATCCACAAATTTCCGAGATATTTTGAGTTTTTTCTCATAATGCACATGACAAAAAAAGCAAATTTTTAGTGCTATTCATTAAAAAAACGGAATTATCTCGAAAACTAATTGAGATAAATAAAGGAAATTTTAACCGTTTTGTTAAAAAAACAATTGTCTACAAGTTTTGAAGAATGAAAATTCTTGAAAAATCCACAAATTTCCGAGATATTTTGACTTTTTTGTCATAACGTACATGACAAAAAAAGCAAATTTTTAGTGCTATTCTTTGAAAAACCTGAATTATCTTGAAAACTAATTGAGATACAAAAATGAACTTTCCATCTTTTTATTAAAAAAACAGTTGTCTACAAATTTTGCATAATGAAAATTTAGAAAAATCCACAAATTTCCGAGATATTTTGACTTTTTTGTCATAATGCACATGACAAAAAAAGCAAATTTTTAGTGCTATTCATTAAAAAACGGAATTATCTCGAAATTTAATTGAGATAAATATACGACATTTTCACCGTTTTGTTAAACAAATAATTGTCTACAAATTTTGAAGAACAATAGATTTTGAAAAAATGACTTATTTCCGAGATATTTCGACTTTTTTGACATAATGTCCATGAAAAAAAAAAACAAATTTCTATTGCTATTCTTTGAAAAACCCGAATTATCTCGAAAACTAGATGAGATAGAAAAATGAACTTTCCACCGTTTTGTTAAAAAAACAATTGCCTACAAGTTTTGAAAAATAAAAAATTTCCAAAAACCCACCAATATCCGAGATATTTCGACTTTTTTATCAAATTTCTTTATGGCCAAAAAAATTTAGTCTGATTTTTGCCAACTTTAATTCGTATACAGGATGTCCCAAGTAAAATTTGCACCCCCAATATTTCGAGTAGATAAATTTTTCAGAATATGTACCTGCACAAAACAAATTAATATCGAATATACCTACCACAAAACAGAATACATATGCATAGAGTACAAACAAAATAGACTCTCATATGTATTTATTAAAATTGAGGTCGATTGATACACTCTATATAGTATACATATAGATATTTTTTAGCGAATTTTAATACGTACTAGATGGAGTTGATTATCGGCCGAACAGGCCGTAGCAGTAGCCGCAATTTAAACGTTTCGGGAAGTGTATAATCGATTGTGTTTCGCGTTTTGTGGAATGCACCGAATCCCCCGATACACATACATATATATCTGGCCACCCAGCGGATTATTCCGGGTTATTGCATTACACTTTACAGTCGACTGTTCGTTTGGACTGTCCGCTCGCCGCCCCGCGTCCTTCTGGCTCGCTCTATGGCCGGCCGAGAGGGGTTGATGTCGAATGGGGTTTTTTTTTATTGTTTTTATTTTCGTTTTTCGTTTTGTTTAATCTGGTCGAAGTTAATGCGTTTTGCGTTTTCGATTTCTATGATTTATTCGGTCGGTGTTTTTTGTTTAACGTTTATTTAGCGATGGGCGATTTGTTCGTATTGGCGGATTAGAGGTCGCGGATGGCGGTGGAAAGGGAATGATTTGGATGTGGGGAAATGGCCGTTTGGGACGATTAATCGATTGGTATCTCGGAAAGTAATTGAGATAGAGGAATGGAATTTTCGCTGTTTTGGTGAAGAAACGATTGTCTACAAGTTTGGAAGAATAAAAATTTTTGAAAAAACCACAAATTTCCGAGATATTTTGAATTTTTTGTCATAATGTTTGTGAAAAAAAAAAGCAAATTTCTAGTGCTATTCTTTGAAAAACTTGGATTATTTCGAAAACTAGCAGAGATAAAAAATTAAATTTTCAACGTTTTGGTAAACAAATAATTCTCTACAACTTTTGAAGTATAAAAATTTTTGAAAAATCCACAAATTTCGAAGATATTTTGACACTTTTGTCATAATGTACCTGACAAAAAAAGTGTATTTCTAATGCAATTCTTTAAAAAACCTGGATTATTTCGAAAACTAGCAGAGATAAAAAAATAAAATTTTCACCGTTTTGACAAACAAATAATTCTCTTCAACTTTTGAAGTATAAAATTTTTCAGAAAATCCACAAATTTCGAAAATATTTTGACATTTTTGTCATAATGTACCTGAGAAAAAAAGTGTATTTCTAATGCAATTCTTTAAAAAACCTGGATTATTTCGAAAACTAGCAGAGATAAAAAAATAAAATTTTCACCGTTTTGGCAAACAAAAAATTCTCTACAACTTTTGAAATATAATAATTTTTGAAAAATCCACAAATTTCGAAGATATTTTGACATTTTTGTCATAATGTACCTGACAAAAAAAGGGTATTTCTAATGCAATTCTTTAAAAAACCTGGATTATTTCGAAATCTAGCAGAGATAAAAAAATAAAACTTTCTTCATTTTGTTAAAAAAATAATTCTCTACAACTTTTAAAGAATAAAAAATTTCGAAAAACCCACAAAAATCCGAGATTTATGGGAAAACTTGGTGTAGGATTTAAAATCATCATGTGTTTGAACTACAAAAATTAATCGATTATAATCGATTATAATCGTTGCTATATAAATTAATTAGGTATAACGTTATAAGTAACTGATAGGAATGCCTGTAATTCACCGCCGATGAAATCTTTCAGGAATTTTAAGTGTAAATTTCCTTAACGTATTCGAAATATTCTTGCCGGGGAAAATATTTCAGGAAAATCGGCTATATTAAAATAGTTGGGCGGTATTCCACGAATTTCCCTTCGAAACTTAACTGTGTGTTTATCGAATTTAGAAAAAATAAAAACAACACCCTTTCGCAAGATTTATTAACAAAATTTTCAGCGCGCGAATTATGTGGCTAATTTCATTGTGATAAATAATTTAATAGATGATGTTGAAATAATAATATGTTGCGAGTATGTAGACGGCATTAAATTGGATACATTAATTCGATTGTTAATAATGTATGAACGAATTTGATTTAAATATTACATTAACAAAAAATTACCAATGACCCTTAAGAAATTTATAATGATATACAGATAAGTGGAAGTTTGTCCGCTGTTTGTGGGTGCAATAAAGTCAAAGTATTTCGGAAATTTGTGGATTTTTCGAAATTTTTTATTCTTTAAAACTTGTAGACAACTGTTTTTTTAACATAATGGTGAAAATTTTGTTTTTTTAACTGTATTAATTTTCGAGATAATTCAGGTTTTTCTAAGAATAGTACTATATTTTTTTGTCATGTACATTATGACAAAAAAGTAAAAATATCTCGAAAATTTGTGGGTTTTCCGAAATTTTTTATTCTCCAAAACTTGTAGAAAATTGTTTTTTTAACATAGAGGTGAAAACGTAATTTTTCTATCTTAATTAGTTATCGAGATAATCTCACATATCTCTACAACCCTCTACATATCTCCCATCTATGTCCAGCGTATACATATGTATGCATGACGTATTCACTATATAAATGAGTAAACATTTTAAATTAAAAGTAATTCAATTTCTGGCCGACGGTCCGGAGTTTTCCGGACGCGTAGACTTTTAAATCCCGCGACGGTTTCCCTTTGAGATCGCAACCCTTTGATCGTTCTTGATTTCCTCACTTTTCATCGGGCCCGGAAAAGGGATCGAAATCCGCAGAGAAAATAAAAAATAAAATACAAAACCCGCCCCGACTCTTTCATACACCGATTTCGCTCATACGCGAGAATGTGATGGAGAAATTGCCCAGCGGCGGGAGATTTCTTACCCCAAAAAATTAATATTTTGTATATAGTTTGTGCAAAAGAAAGTTAGTTACACGTCACTAATGTTGTCATATTTACACAATTTAGATAATTGTAGAAAATCCCTAGATTTTGTGAACTTTATAAAAGTCTGGCAACACTGTATAATTATGACGTAGTAAATTAACGCATGTATAACTTTATTTTGCACAAACTATACAAGATATTACTACACAAAAAGATTAATAATGCATGGGTAAAAAAATTGTGTACGCCACTGGTATGTAAAAATTACCCCGTACGCGTACCAGAAGAGGATAACCACACGAGGGCGAGCCCTTTTTTTATTTTTTTTGTACTTTTTTGCTCATACAGATTTCGTTCGGTGCCGCTTAATGAGATTGCGGATTCCATTAGGCTTGTAGGTGAGCCTTTTCGGTGAAAAATGCACACTACTTGATGTATTTAACCCTCCCTATTAGGGTTTGTGTTTCACCTCAAACACCGCTCGCTATCTCCCTCTCTCTCGCACGCATTTCAACCCCTATATGGTTACCTTTATTTCGCTTAGTATACACATTTTTGTATCGTTTATTATTCTACTTATAGTCCGTTCACTATCGAGTGTGTGAATATCTGCATCAGAGTGAACGGAGTATAATTTTTTGCAAACGGGGTGGAATTTCGGATTCTATTAGGCTTTTAGGTGAGCCTTTTTTGGTGAAAAATGCACACTACTTGATGTATTTAACCCTCCCTATTAGGGGTTGTGTTTCACCTCAAACACCGCTCGCTATCTCCCTCTCTCTCGCACGCATTTCAACCCCTATATGGTTACCTTTATTTCGCTTAGTATACACATTTTTGTATCGTTTATTATTCTACTTATAGTCCGTTCACTATCGAGTGTGTGAATATCTGCATCAGAGTGAACGGAGTATAATTTTTTGCAAACGGGGTGGAATTTCGGATTCTATTAGGCTTTTAGGTGAGCCTTTTTTGGTGAAAAATGCACACTACTTGATGTATTTAACCCTCCCTATTAGGGGTTGTGTTTCACCTCAAACACCGCTCGCTATCTCCCTCTCTCTCGCACGCATTTCAACCCCTATATGGTTACCTTTATTTCGCTTAGTATACACATTTTTGTATCGTTTATTATTCTACTTATAGACCGTTCACTATCGAGTGTGTGAATATCTGCATGAGAGTGAACGGAGTATAATTTTTTGCAAACGGGGTGGAATTTCGGATTCTATTAGGCTTTTAGGTGAGCCTTTTTTGGTGAAAAATGCACACTACTTGATGTATTTAACCCTCCCTATTAGGGGTTGTGTTTCACCTCAAACACCGCTCGCTATCTCCCTCTCTCTGGCACGCATTTCAATCCCTATATGGTTACCTTTATTTCGCTTAGTATACAAAAACATTTTTGTATCGTTTATTATTCTACTTATAGACCGTTCACTATCGAGTGTGTGAATAGCTGCATGAGAGTGAACGGAGTATAATTTTTAGCAAACGGGGTGGAATTTCGGATTCTATTAGGCTTTTAGGTGAGCCTTTTTTGGTGAAAAATGCACACTACTTGATGTATTTAACCCTCCCTATTAGGGGTTGTGTTTCACCTCAAACACCGCTCGCTATCTCCCTCTCTCTCGCACGCATTTCAACCCCTATATGGTTACCTTTATTTCGCTTAGTATACACACATTTTTGTATCGTTTATTATTCTACTTATAGACCGTTCACTATCGAGTGTGTGAATATCTGCATCAGAGTGAACGGAGTATAATTTTTTGCAAACGGGGTGGAATTTCGGATTCTATTAGGCTTTTAGGTGAGCCTTTTTTGGTGAAAAATGCACACTACTTAATGTATTTAACCCTCCTTATTAGGGTTTGTGTTTCACCTCAAACACCGCTCGCTATCTCCCTCTCTTTCGCACGCATTTCAACCCCTATATGGTTACCTTTATTTCGCTTAGTATACACATTTTTGTATCGTTTATTATTCTACTTATAGTCCGTTCACTATCGAGTGTGTGAATATCTGCATGAGAGTGAACTGAGTATAATTTTTTGCAAACGGGGTGGAATTTCGGATTCTATTAGGCTTTTAGGTGAGCCTTTTTTGGTGAAAAATGCACACTACTTAATGTATTTAACCCTCCTTATTAGGGTTTGTGTTTCACCTCAAACACCGCTCGCTATCTCCCTCTCTTTCGCACGCATTTCAACCCCTATATGGTTACCTTTATTTCGCTTAGTATACACATTTTTGTATCGTTTATTATTCTACTTATAGACCGTTCACTATCGAGTGTGTGAATAGCTGCATGAGAGTGAACGGAGTATAATTTTTTGCAAACGGGGTGGAATTTCGGATTCCATTAGGCTTTTAGGTGAGCTTTTTTTGGTGAAAAATTTACACTACTTAATGTATTTAACCCTCCTTATTAGGGTTTGTGTTTCACCTCAAACACCGCTCGCTATCTCCCTCTCTTTCGCACGCATTTCAACCCCTATATGGTTACCTTTATTTCGCTTAGTATACACATTTTTGTATCGTTTATTATTCTACTTATAGACCGTTCACTATCGAGTGTGTGAATAGCTGCATGAGAGTGAACGGAGTATAATTTTTTGCAAACGGGGTGGAATTTCGGATTCCATTAGGCTTTTAGGTGAGCTTTTTTTGGTGAAAAATTTACACTACTTAATGTATTTAACCCTCCTTATTAGGGTTTGTGTTTCACCTCAAACACCGCTCGCTATCTCCCTCTCTTTCGCACGCATTTCAACCCCTATATGGTTACCTTTATTTCGCTTAGTATACACATTTTTGTATCGTTTATTATTCTACTTATAGTCCGTTCACTATCGAGTGTGTGAATATCTGCATGAGAGTGAACTGAGTATAATTTTTTGCAAACGGGGTGGAATTTCGGATTCTATTAGGCTTTTAGGTGAGCCTTTTTTGGTGAAAAATGCACACTACTTAATGTATTTAACCCTCCCTATTAGGGGTTGTGTTTTACCTCAAACACCGCTGGCTATCTCCCTCTCTTTCGCACGCATTTCAACCCCTATATGGTTACCTTTATTTCGCTTAGTATACACATTTTTGTATCGTTTATTATTCTACTTATAGTCCGTTCACTATCGAGTGTGTGAATATCTGCATCAGAGTGAACGGAGTATAATTTTTTGCAAACGGGGTGGAATTTCGGATTCTATTAGGCTTTTAGGTGAGCCTTTTTTGGTGAAAAATTTACACTACTTGATGTATTTAACCCTCCCTATTAGGGGTTGTGTTTCACCTCAAACACCGCTGGCTATCTCCCTCTCTTTCGCACGCATTTCTACCCCTATATGGTTATACCTTTATTTCGCTTAGTATACAAACATTTTTGTATCGTTTATTACTCTACTTATAGTCCGTTCACTATCGATTGTGTGAATATTTGCATGAGAGTGAAAGGAGTATATTTTTTGCAAACGGGGTGGATTTTGGGTCGTTAATTACATTCGAGTTGATCCTCCTTGGGCGCGGGAAAATCTTAATCTAGACGTTCGGAAAACCCTTCGTTTTTGAATGATTAATGCGGGATTTATACGGAAAATTCACCATTAGAGGAATTAGAAGATATCAATACAGGGGCCTGTAGCGTATATAACGAAAGTGGATTATTATACCGGTCCTCGGATTGTATTCGATGTATAATTTAGATACTCCTAAATCTCTCATTCGATTATCTAGAGTGCTGCTGCTACATAAGATATCTGTTATACTATTCTCTTAATAATTTCGCCATTTCAACCCCCGCGTATCGCAGGAATCGATCCCCCGAAAAGGGTCTCGTATGGTCAAAACTGGGGTTTGGGGTAGTTAGCACTTGGAGGCCGAGCGCCGCCGCCGCCACCGCCGCCGCGGTGGCGGCCGCCCTCCTAACTCTCTAATTTCGACGCCTACTAGAGCGAGCTGCGTCTGTTTATCGCGATAATTTATTCGATTAGAATCGATTAATCGATTAATCAATCACACTCATCAATCGAAGGCTGTACAGAAAAATTCTAATTTAGTCGATTTTTTAAATGAACAGTTCTAAATGATTCTGGACAGTCCTAAAATGGTTCTAGATGATTCAGGACAGTTCTCCCAAATCAAAAATTTTGTGATTTTTAATTGGCTGTATAGCTTTTATTATGAGACCAAGATACCAAGTGTGACCACTCGTTGAAATCAGCTCATCGAGTAGAATCCAATAATGCATTAATATACAGGGTGTCCCATTAAAAATAACGAATTTACGATCAATTTCCGGTATAACCGGAAGGCGGCCATTTTCGAAAATAATCTAGATGAATTCCTTATATCAAAAAACCCTTGTATACGAAATTTCATAATTCTACACCCAGCCATTAACGAAATACTTCTAATCGACGCTCCGTTTTATATACGTTCATTTTTTAATAGTTGGCCAGATCAATGCTTGTCAAACATTAGTGACGTGTATCCGACTTTCTTCTACACAAACTATACGTTATTATTTTTGACGTATACAAAACAAAATAACCGTCCGATTTGCATTTAACACGTCCGTATAATAACGAAGCGAAGCGCCGCGGTGCCGGTCGGTACGCGTCGCGACGCCGTTCGTGCGTCTAACCGTCGGGCCCACACACAGACACTCCTGCGGTACACCCGGCCCGTTATGCCCTCCATACCTCGACCCCCCGCCCCCGCCGCCTCCCGTTTTACGGCCCTTTTTACCGCCGCCAAGGATCACGCCAACTTTCGCCCGCCAAACCCCGACGCGACGCCCGCTTGATCGTTTCCAAAACGCGACCAAAACATTTATATCTTTTGTTTTATTTCCCAAATGTCAAACACTAATAACCTACCTACTATATATATAGATGTAGATACAGATATAATACACTCTAATTATCTATGTTTAGGTACTATAGAATCTATCTATTTATTTCTGCTTTTGTTCATTCATGTATCTGTTTATTATTAGAGTCTCTTTTTATTGGTGTATCTATTTAGGGGTGCATTATTATGGTTTATAAAAATATCTATTTATTGAATCTTGGAGTATCTATTTATTGGAGCATTTTTTTATAAAAATATCTATTTATTGGAATATTGGAGGATCAATTAATTGGTGCATTTATTTATAGAAATATCATTTTATTGGTGTATCTTTTTAAGGGTGCAATATAGTTTACAAAAATATCTATTTATTGAAGTCTTGGAGTACCTATTTATTGGAGCATTTTTTATAAAAATATCTATTTATTGGAATATTGGAGTATCAATTAATTGGTGCATTTATTTATAGAAGTATCATTTTATTGGTGTATCTTTTTAAGGGTGCATTATAGTTTACAAAAATATCTATTTATTGAAGTCTTGGAGTATCTATTTATTGGAGCATTTTTTATAAAAATATCTATTTATTGGAATATTGGAGTATCAATTAATTGGTGCATTTATTTATAGAAGTATCATTTTATTGGTGTATCTTTTTAAGGGTGCATTATAGTTTACAAAAATATCTATTTATTGAAGTCTTGGAGTATCTATTTATTGGAGCATTTTTTATAAAAATATCTATTTATTGGAATATTGGAGTATCAATTAATTGGTGCATTTATTTATAGAAGTATCATTTTATTGGTGTATCTTTTTAAGGGTGCATTATAGTTTACAAAAATATCTATTTATTGAAGTCTTGGAGTATCTATTTATTGGAGCATTTTTTATAAAAATATCTATTTATTGGAATATTGGAGTATCAATTAATTGGTGCATTTATTTATAGAAGTATCATTTTATTGGTGTATCTTTTTAAGGGTGCATTATAGTTTACAAAAATATCTATTTATTGAAGTCTTGGAGTATCTATTTATTGGAGCATTTTTTATAAAAATATCTATTTATTGGAATATTGGAGTATCAATTAATTGGTGCATTTATTTATAGAAATATCTTTTTATTGGTGTATCTTTTTAAGGGTGCATTATAGTTTACAAAAATATCTGTTTATTGAAGTCTTGGAGTATCTATTATTGGAGCATTTTTTATAAAAATATCTATTTATTGGAATATTGGAGTATCAATTAATTGGTGCATTTATTTATAGAAATATCTTTTTATTGGTGTATCTTTTTAAGGGTGCATTATAGTTTACAAAAATATCTGTTTATTGAAGTCTTGGAGTATCTATTATTGGAGCATTTTTTATAAAAATATCTATTTATTGGAATATTGGAGTATCAATTAATTGGTGCATTTATTTATAGAAATATCTTTTTATTGGTGTATCTTTTTATTGATGTATCTATTTTATTATTGTATCTATTTAATTGAGTATCTATTTACTTTTGCACCTAATTAGAGCATCTTTTTATCGATGTATCTGTTTTATTAATGTATCTATTTATCGGTGTATCTATTTATTTGAGTATCTATATTTACTTTTGCACCTAATTAGAGCATCTTCTTATCGATGTATCTGTTTTATTGGAGTATCTGTTTTATTCTTGTATCTGTTTTATCGGTGTATCTATTTATTTGTTGCAGGAAAAAGCTTCACGTTGACGATAATGGTGTCTACGAATCCGCCCCAAGTGGCCACGTACAATAAGGCGATAAAGGTGACCGTGGACGGGCCGAGGGAGCCCCGCTCTAAAACGAGTGAGTAAGATCCAATTCATAACCGTACATATATCTACAGGGTGTCCCAACTAAAATTTGCGACCCTAAATACTTCGAGTTTTATTATTTTAATTGGGACACCCTGTATGTCAATAATTCGATTCCTGCTGGCGGCAGGACTCTTTCCAAATCGTATCCCTTTACCTATTTTCGTTCGGTTAATGGCGCGTGTAAAATAATTAACATAGGGGGGTGAGTCGGGGGCGAAGGGGCAAGTGGGGAACCAGTCCTGCCAGAAACGCAATTATTTCCTGCGAGTGTATATTAATTAATGTCTGCAGCAGCGGCAGTCGGGCGACAGCGGGAGATGGCGTGGCGGCGACTCCTGCAGGACTGCGTATATATATAGGAAATCGACAGCTGGACGGTTTCCTGCTGACACGTATTAGATTAGGGTGGGAATCCAGACACTTGCAGTAGCCCGAAAAAAATGTCGGAGAATCGGGAAAGTTTTTCTGCTTTCCTGCGAGACGCGTTTAATAAAACATCGGCCGCAGGATTCGAGATTTTTCCCTTCGGACCTGTTGCTGCGACGGGGGCTCTTTTACCGGTTCGCAGGGGGTGATAAATCACTCGAGATCTCTTTTAATAAACCCCTTTTAGCGCCGGAATCTGTTGTTGTTTTGTCGCTAACTTTAGCAGGAATACTGATTAATAACCTCTGTCCCGCTCACCCCTACCAGCTGCTTACTAGGATTAATTTAATTGATCAAACGAATCTATTAAAAAAGTTGTAACTATTGTTTTGTTGCAAATTTTAGCAGGAATCCTGATTAATAACCTCTGCCCCACTCACCCCTTCCAGCTGCTTACTATAATTAATTTAATTGATCAAACGAATCTATTAAAATGGAGTAATTAAAAAAAGTTGTAACTATTGTTTTGTTGCAAATTATAGCAGGAATCCTAATTAATAACCTCTGCCCCACTCACCCCTACCAGCTGCTTACTATAATTAATTTAATTGATCAAACGAATCTATTAAAATGGAGTAATTAAAAAAAGTTGTAACTATTGTTTTGTTGCAAATTATAGCAGGAATCCTAATTAATAACCTCTGCCCCACTCACCCCTACCAGCTGCTTACTATAATTAATTTAATTGATCAAACGAATCTATTAAAATGGAGTAATTAAAAAAACTTGTAACTATTGTTTTGTTGCAAATTGTAGCAGGAATTCTCATTAATACGCTCTGCCTCACTCATTCCTACCAGATGCTTGCTATGATTAATTTAATTGCTCAGACAGATTTATTAAAATGGAGTAATTAAAAAAAGTTGTAACTATTGTTTTGTTGCAAATTATAGCAGGAATCCTGATTAATAACCTCTGCCCCACTCACCCCTACCAGATGCTTACTATAGTTAATTTAATTGATCAAATGAATCTATTAAAATGGAGTAATTATAAAAAGTTGTAACTATTGTTTTGTTGCAAATTGTAGCAGGAATTCTCATTAATAAGCTCTGCCCCACTCACTCCTACCAGATGCTTGCTATGATTAATTTAATTGCTCAGACAGATTTATTAAAATGGAGTAATTATAAAAAGTTGTAACTATTGTTTTGTTGCAAATTATAGCAGGAATCCTAATTAATAACCTCTGCCCCACTCACCCCTACCAGCTGCTTACTATAATTAATTTAATTGATCAAACGAATCTATTAAAATGGAGTAATTATAAAAAGTTGTAACTATTGTTTTGTTGCAAATTATAGCAGGAATCCTGATTAATAACCTCTGTCCCACTCACCCCTACCAGCTGCTTACTATAATTAATTTAATTGATCAAACGAATCTATTAAAATGGAGTAATTAAAAAAACTTGTAACTATTGTTTTGTTGCAAATTGTAGCAGGAATTCTCATTAATACGCTCTGCCTCACTCATTCCTACCAGATGCTTGCTATGATTAATTTAATTGCTCAGACAGATTTATTAAAATGGAGTAATTAAAAAAAGTTGTAACTATTGTTTTGTTGCAAATTATAGCAGGAATCCTGATTAATAACCTCTGCCCCACTCACCCCTACCAGATGCTTACTATAGTTAATTTAATTGATCAAATGAATCTATTAAAATGGAGTAATTATAAAAAGTTGTAACTATTGTTTTGTTGCAAATTGTAGCAGGAATTCTCATTAATAAGCTCTGCCCCACTCACTCCTACCAGATGCTTGCTATGATTAATTTAATTGCTCAGACAGATTTATTAAAATGGAGTAATTATAAAAAGTTGTAACTATTGTTTTGTTGCAAATTATAGCAGGAATCCTAATTAATAACCTCTGCCCCACTCACCCCTACCAGCTGCTTACTATAATTAATTTAATTGATCAAACGAATCTATTAAAATGGAGTAATTATAAAAAGTTGTAACTATTGTTTTGTTGCAAATTATAGCAGGAATCCTGATTAATAACCTCTGTCCCACTCACCCCTACCAGCTGCTTACTATAATTAATTTAATTGATCAAACGAATCTATTAAAATGGAGTAATTAAAAAAACTTGTAACTATTGTTTTGTTGCAAATTGTAGCAGGAATTCTCATTAATACGCTCCGCCTCACTCATTCCTACCAGATGCTTGCTATGATTAATTTAATTGCTCAGACAGATTTATTAAAATGGAGTAATTAAAAAAAGTTGTAACTATTGTTTTGTTGCAAATTATAGCAGGAATCCTGATTAATAACCTCTGCCCCACTCACCCCTACCAGATGCTTACTATAGTTAATTTAATTGATCAAATGAATCTATTAAAATGGAGTAATTATAAAAAGTTGTAACTATTGTTTTGTTGCAAATTGTAGCAGGAATTCTCATTAATACGCTCTGCCCCACTCACTCCTACCATATGCTTGCTATGATTAATTTAATTGATCAAACGAATGTATTAAAATGGCGTAATTAAAAAAAGTTGTAGTGAGCTTTGAAATGGATATTCCAGAGTATTTTTTCAGAGTTTATGTACCCTTTTTATCTCGAACCGGCTGGCGCCGAGCTGCGCCCATTAAAATGTATATGCACCATTTTTCGGCATCTTACACAAAGCAGGAAAGATCTGAAATTCCTGGAAATTAAACGGTTTTATAGTTCGTTTGAGTTTCGAATAATAGCGGGGGAAAGAGGGGGCGGCGGCTGGGGCGGTTGTGTTGAAAGGGCCGGAGCCTACTAGATACTAATATACGCTAAAAGTGGCGCAAAGTTCTGGGCAACTTGCTCGCTATCTGCCTGTTACAAGTTTTGCGGTTTCTTAATGCTTCTCTCGCTTATACTCCGTTCGCTATCGAGAACTTCTAATTGAACCTTCTTGATGCACTAAACTTAAAAGATAATTAAAAAGTAGGATGATATTGCGTTAATAAATCAATTTTATTGTACCTACATATTGCACCCTTAATTATTAAAAAAGGGTTGTACTTATTTTTATCTATATACAGATTGTCACTATACTAAAGCAAACTTACAACAACGATAAAAGCCTGCTAGTTTGGGAATGTTAAATTGCTTGCTTGAGAGCGAAGGGACTATAAAAGGGGTGCGAATGAGGCTCTTCATCTATTTACCGAGCGTGCTGTGTGATTTATAAATGGCGAAATTCGACGATGGTGAAAATTCTGTTTAAAGAGTTTTATGGCTGTATAAATGTTTACTTATAGTCTCTCCAAAGTCAATTGAATGCCATTAAAACACAATAATTCGTCTTCTTTAATACACTACAAATAATCGCATATAGTTCATCCAATAATTCATTTCGTGACGTCATTACTCCATTAACTTTAACGTTTTTCCTAAGGGAATTTTATGACCACAAAATATTTACTTATAGTCTCTCCAAAGTCAATTGAATACCAAAAATAATTAAAAACACAATCTTAAAATTCATTAAATTAACTATACATGTATCACACTAAAAAATCGCATATAGTTCATCCAATTTTTCATGTCGTGACGTATACTAGGCTGTCTTTTACAAGGCGACTAGATTGATGGGGGATTTTAAAGCGTTAGTGGAATTAGCAGTAGTGGCAAAAAAATAAAATGATCTAGATCTAGTCGCGAAACTAATGAAGTGAATATTCATCAGCGTCGAATTTCCCTAAATTTGCAAGAAGAGCACTCTCCGGACGCGGCGGAGAATTAGCGAATCGGATCGGTTGATTAATTAATTAAAACTAACTCATCTGCGTCTGTTTCACCCCCCGAGAACACCCTTTCGAGTATTCCTCCGGAACACATCTCCCTTTCTATTATCCGGTTTAAAGGACTCGATGATATTTGCATAGGATACTACGTATAGCTCATACAAAACGATGTTAACATGACGTCACAACAGTATAACTTTCTTTTGCACAAACTATATGCGAATTTTGCATATTTAGGACTCCGTATAGTTCATACAAAACGAAGTTAATATGACGTCACATCAGTAACTTTCTTTTGCACAAACTATATGCGAATTTTGCATATTTAGGACTACGTATAGTTCATTCAAAACGAAGTTAACATGACGTCACATCAGTAACTTTCTTTTGCACAAACTATATGCGAATTTTGCATATTTAGGACTACGTATAGTTCATACAAAACGAAGTTAATATGACGTCACAACAGTATAACTTCGTTTTGCACAAACTATATGCGAATTTTGTATAGGACTACATATAGTTCATACAAAACGATGTTAACATGACGTCACAACAGTATAATTTCGTTTTGCACAAACTATATGCGAATTTTGCATATTTAGGACTACGTATAGTTCATACAAAACGAAGTTAATATGACGTCACATAAATAACTTTCTTTTGCACAAACTATATGCGAATTTTGCATATTTAGGACTCCGTATAGTTCATACAAAACGAAGTTAATATGACGTCACATCAGTAACTTTCTTTTGCACAAACTATATGCGAATTTTGCATATTTAGGACTACGTATAGTTCATTCAAAACGAAGTTAACATGACGTCACATCAGTAACTTTCTTTTGCACAAACTATATGCGAATTTTGCATATTTAGGACTCCGTATAGTTCATACAAAACGAAGTTAATATGACGTCACATCAGTAACTTTCTTTTGCACAAACTATATGCGAATTTTGCATATTTAGGACTACGTATAGTTCATTCAAAACGAAGTTAACATGACGTCACATCAGTAACTTTCTTTTGCACAAACTATACGCGAATTTTGCATATTTAGGACTACGTATAGTTCATACAAAACGAAGTTAATATGACGTCACAACAGTATAACTTCGTTTTGCACAAACTATATGCGAATTTTGCATATTTAGGACTACGTATAGTTCATACAAAACGAAGTTAACATGACGTCACATAAATAACTTTCTTTTGCACAAACTATATGCGAATTTTGCATATTTAGGACTACGTATAGTTCATACAAAACGAAGTTAACATGACGTCACATAAATAACTTTCTTTTGCACAAACTATATGCGAATTTTGCATATTTAGGACTACGTATAGTTCATACAAAACGAAGTTAACATGACGTCACATAAATAACTTTCTTTTGCACAAACTATATGCGAATTTTGCATATTTAGGACTACGTGTAGTTCATACAAAACGAAGTTAACATGACGTCACATAAATAACTTTCTTTTGCACAAACTATATGCGAATTTTGCATATTTAGGACTACGTATAGTTCATACAAAACGAAGTTAACATGACGTCACATAAATAACTTTCTTTTGCACAAACTATGTGCGAATTTTGCATATTTAGGACTACGTATAGTTTGCGCAAAACGAAGCTAATATGACGTCGCATTAGTGAAGCGCATCTGAGTTTGTTTTGCACAGGCTATATGCGAATTAATTTTAATATTTTGTCTGTAGAATTAATTAAAAATTCGGACAGTAATTAATCTAATAGTAGTGCTATCGCTTCTAGGGCAACAGCAACAGTTCCACTTCGCCTTCGGCCAGCGACCGTTCCCCTTCGCCGCCTCCGATCCTCTCACAGGATTCAGGATGCCTCCCATAGGAAATTGTAATAGTAAGTATTACGTACCTGTACCTACTCGATTTGTATTATTTTATTATATCATACTTAAATTAAATGATCAAATCAGCTGGGGATGATGAAAGGTATGATGAAGGGATGGTGAAGGGATGGTGATCAAAAGGATGTCAAAACGAGAGAAGTATTGAAAATGAATAAAAAATCGTAAACAACAGTGTTGCCAACATAGTTTTCTGTTTTATTGCCAACTTAAAAAAAAGTGCATATAGTGAAAACGTGAATATAGAAAAAGGCTAATAAAGTTTCGTTTCGGTTTGGAAAATTCCAATCGACGTTTCGTAGAGAGAGAGTCAATTAGAGGAAAAACCTATTTGATAACCGAAAACAATAATGTTTGCATTTGATCGTTGTTAAACGCAAAAACCGTTCGAGATCAAAGTAAAAAGCGATTAATTCGTTTTTGCGGCACCGGAATGGATTTCGATAACGAGCCAGTCGAAATACGTTCGGACAATCAACAACACAAAACGGATTGAACGCGAACGAGAGTTGGA
The DNA here is from genome assembly GCA_917563865.1 of Phyllotreta cruciferae. Taxonomy (NCBI): domain Eukaryota; kingdom Metazoa; phylum Arthropoda; class Insecta; order Coleoptera; family Chrysomelidae; genus Phyllotreta; species Phyllotreta cruciferae. The sequence goes on along the minus strand of OU830620.1, from coordinate 3,026,223 downwards.
GAAAAAAAAAACAAAATATGTTTTAAATTTTAAACAAGCTGTATTTACCCTGCTAGAGGGTCGTATTAGAAAAAGTGCAGTACACTGTGTCCCATTTTGGTCACGACTGGGGGGTATCTCGAATATTAGACTTGATAGGACATTGCAGTTTTCGCGAACCTGTACTACTTTTTTATCAAACTTACAATGGCGCAAACAGATTTTTTAAATCTCTTTTCATTTTTGAGTTACAGGGCGATAATGAAAATTCTGACTTATTCAGCCACCCCCGTATCTCGTTTGCTATTGAAGATATTTTAAATGTGTAAACTGATTATTATAGATAATTTTACGTAGAATTCAGTGACGTACTTAGTTTTTTATGGGGGTTACTATTTCTGAAATATGACACCAACTTGTAATATTTTTAATGGAACACCCTGTATTTTTATTGGCCATTAAATTTGTAATTTTTTTCTCTTTTTAATGATATGGCGCATTCTATATTTTGAATTTCATTGGAACGCTCAAAAAAGAGAATAATTATTTTATTCGAAAAATGGTTAGGGGGCTATACAGAAAAACCAAAATAAAATACTTTTAGAACAAAAATAGTTGTTGAGAATATTAAATAAAACATTTCTACGATTTTGTTTGTTTTTTCGCATAGCCCCCTAACCATTTTTATAATAAAATATTTTTTCTCTTTTTTGAGCGTTTTAAGAAAATTCAAAATATAGAATGCGCCATATCATTAAAAAGAGAAAAAAATTACAAATTTAATAGGCAATAAAAATATAGTGTGTACCATTAAAAAAATTACAAGTTGTTGTCATATTTCAGAAATAGTAACCCCCATAAAAAAACTAAGTACGTCACTGAATTCTACGTAAAATTATCTATAATAATCAGTTTACACATTTAAAATATCTTCAATAGCAAACGAGATACGGGGGTGGCTGAATAAGTCAGAATTTTCGTTATCGCCCTGTAACTCAAAAATGAAAAGAGATTTAAAAAATCTGTTTGTGCCATTGTATGTTTGACAAAAAAAGTAGTAAAGGTTCGCAAAAACCGCAATGTCCTACCAAGTCTAATAACCGAGATACCCTCCAGTCGTGACCAAAATGGGACACAGTGTACATAAAGTGTCCCAAAATTAATGAACTACAACTTTAACCCTGTAATTATTGGTAAAAAGTAACTCACACAACTTTTCGCATAAACATATATGTAAAAGTAAAGGGGGCTAAGCCCCCTTTAAATCATTTAAACCATCTTCAGGTGTCCCCCTTTAAAGGGATACGCATATAGCTCACTTAGGGGTCGCTTTACACAATATATGTATATATTTATGGGAAAAAGTTAAGGGTTGAAATTTCCTCCGCTAATTTTGGTACACCCTGTATACATATACACTCTAGATTACATTAAACAATCTTTCTATACCGCGATTTATCTTCTTGATTAATTGAATCTAGAGTATATAAGTAAGCAAATTTATGCGCTATACAGATTAGACGGGAATATATCCGCATTATTCGCCCGGAATATTCAAAACGGTTTTAGCGAGAAGAGAAAGCAGAAACAAAAACGCTTTGCATTCAAATCGGAGCGCCGATGAATCGCTGTGCGAGCGGCGAGTTGTTGTTGTGCGGGAAACGAACGGGCTCGGAGAGTTTTCATTTAGAAACTGCCTGCGCCGCCCCCCTGGGGACGAATAAAACGGTTTTCCCTTAAATTAGACGGGTGTATATTCATCCGGCATGCGGACGGCCGTAATTTTCGAGCATCATACTTTTGTTAGATGTGCTGATTCCGCACTCTTGATTTATCTAACATACACAAAAAAATTCCCCAGCTCCTTTGATTTATCGGAGATGTGGCAACAGCGCTTTCATTCATTACACTAGTTAAAGGGACACTTTGGTTGGTTATTTGCGATGGTTTTTGATGATTTGAACTTATCGTTTTGGCATCCTGTTGATCACCATCCCTTCACTATTCCTTCACCATTCCTTCACCATTCCTTCACCATTCCTTCACCATTCCTTCACCATTCCTTCACCATTCCTTCACCATTCCTTCACCATTCCTTCACCATTCCTTCACCATTCCTTCACCATTCCTTCACCATTCCTTCACCATTCCTTCACCATTCCTTCATCATTCCTTCACCATTCCTTCACCATTCCTTCACCATTCCTTCACCATTCCTTCACCATTCCTTCACCATTCCTTCACCATTCCTTCACCATTCCTTCACCATTCCTTCACCATTCCTTCACCATTCCTTCACCATTCCTTCACCATTCCTTCACCATTCCTTCACCATTCCTTCACCATTCCTTCACCATTCCTTCACCATCCTCAACCATTTCCAATACAAACCTCTAAAACAGCATCCAACCGATCACCGTCCCTTTCATCATCGCTTTCATCTTCACCGCCAATTTCATCATCAACTTTTTCTCGCAGACATGCCGCAGTTCGGCCTGACCAGCACCAATTCCCACTGGGGCTACAGCACCGCCGGCTACTCCTCCTACTTCACGCCCGGCGCCCTGGGCTCCTGCGCCGCCCCCGCCGCCCAATTCAACGCCCCGGCGCTCGGCTTCTCGGGCAGCACGCCCGAACAGTCGACGACACAAGATGCCTTCACCAGCTCCGCCACGGCCGCCTCCCTCGGCTCACGTAAGTCCCATCCAAATCTTCTGTTTACTTATACATTTATCATCTGTAACATCATCGTTAACATTGTTAGTAGTAGTATCTAGTAGTAGTAGATAGTAGAATTTGTGTATGTGTGTGTGTGTGTATACCTGGTGGACTTGTATGGAGGTGACGAATTCGAAATTTGCAGTGTTGCCGGAGGCTCCGTCTAGCGACTTGGACCAACACCTGGGGCTGGTATCTTCTACGACGTCGTCCACGACAACCCAAAACCACTCACTTCTGGTACCCAGATACCCGGGGGGCAACCCTCACCACCACCATCTGCACCACCCCCAAGGGGACTTCGCCCTTTCCGGTCCCCGCTCCCTATCGGACAACTCCAGCGCAGCAGAGAGCCCGGTCCAGGAGGAGCTCAACAACCAGATGAACACCAACTTCTCCACATCGACTCTACACCAGAGCAACCCAGCCGGGTCCCACCACCAAGGGGGTTCATACAACTCGAATTGCAACAACTCCATCTATCCAGTGTTGCCGGGTTTGTTGTACTCGCAGTTGTACAACCAAACGCACAACTTCCACTCGTTGCACACGCACGCCGCGCATGCGCAGCACGGGGATTTGCAGAGCGTCATGGAGCACATCTCCACGGGGGGATCCTCCAGGCAGATGGTGAACGGGAGCACCGATTTGCTGTTGGGGAACAACGGGACGTGCGGGGCGGCGGCCAGCCGGCAGGAGGACGGTATCAGGGGGTTGGGGGGCAACGGGGGGCAGCGGGGGCCGGCGCAAAATGGCGACGCTGTGGTGTGGCGGCCGTATTAGTTCCGGTAGGGAGTTTAGTGGCGGAGTGGTGCAATGTTTAATGAAACGATTCGATGTACCTAAACGAGTGATAATTTTTCGTGCAATATTAGTGACGCACCCTGTATATTTATTATTGTTTTTTGTACATAAGCGAATAACGTAGTTTGAAAAAGTAGAGTCACCCCTACCGTTGGTACGAAAACAATTCGGTACTTTTGGTGGTTGTTTTAAATTACCCAACTCACCCCTACTAGTGTAGTTATATGCAGTAATATGCAGGTGTAGTAGGGGGGAGTTGGGAGGATATATAAGCCTTAAGTATAGCGGAAAAGTTCGTCCCAACTTCCCCCTACTTGCGTAGACTTGTAGACAGTAATATGTGAGTGTAGTAGGGGAGAGTGGGGCAGTATTGGAGAAGTTGCAGTGACTGTATTTTTTTGGGCGTCTTTGTAAGATATACGCTTCCCCCCATAGGATTAGTCGATCGACATGTAAAAAAATCATTATTTATTGTTACTTATCATGTAAGTATGATATTTTTGTTGAGATATTGTAAACATTACAACGACGATACGAATAAATAAAATATCGCAAAACTGAATGTTTTATTATTTTTTTTCCTTATTGAAAAGTGGTCTCAACAAAATGTGTTATTTGGTTATTAAAAATTCCTAATTGAAAAGTGGCCTCGAGTTGTCTAGTTATTTGGATACTAAGAATTAATTCGTTTTTTTGTCATTAAAGTGGCCTCCAAAAAATGTGTTATTTGGTTACTAAATATAAGTTTAAAAAAATCGGGTTTTTTCATAAAAGTGGCCTAAAAAAAATGTGTTATTTGGTTACTACAAAAATAAGTTTAATAAGTCGTTTTTTTTTCATTAAAGTGGCTTCAAGAAAAGGTGTTATTTGGTTACTATAAGTTTAAAAAAATCGATTTTTTATATTAAAGTGGCCTCAAAATAATGTGTTATTCGGTTACTAGAAAATAAGTTTTAGTCGTTTTTTTTTTCATTAAAGTGGCCTAAAGAAAAGGTGTTATTTGGTTACAAAAAAATAAGTTTATTAAGTCGTTTTTTATTAATTAAAGTGGCCTCAAGAAAAAGTGCTATTTGGTCACTAAACATAAGTTTAAAAAAATCGGTTTTTTTCATTAAAGTGGCCTCAAAATAATGTGTTATTTGGTTACTAAAAAATAAGTTTAATAAGTCGTTTTTTTTCATTAAAGTGGCCTCATCAAAACGCGTTATTTGGTTACTAAACATAAGTTTAAAAAATCGGTTTTTTTCATTAAAGTGGCTCAAAAAAATGTGTTATTTGGTTACTAAAAAATAAATTTAGTCGTTTTTTTTATTAAAGTGGCCTAAAGAAAAGGTGTTATTTGGTTACTAAAAAATAAGTTTAATAAGTCGTTTTTTTTTATTAAAGTGGCTTCAAGAAAAGGTGTTATTTGGTTACTAAACATAAGTTTAAAAAAATCGATTTTTTTCATTAAAGTGGCCTCAAAAAAATGTGTTATTTGGTTACTAAAAAATAAATTTAGTCGTTTTTTTTATTAAAGTGGCCTAAAGAAAAGGTGTTATTATGGTTACTAAAAAATAAGTTTATTAAGTCGTTTTTTATTAATTAATGTGGCCTCAAGAAAAAGTGCTATTTGGTCACTAAACATAAGTTTCAAAAAATCGGTTATTTCATTAAACTGGCCTCTACAACACGCATTATTCAGCCACCAAAACATAAGTTTAACAAACCGTTTTTAAGCCTACATTTTTCATTAATCTGGCCTCTACAATACGCATTATTTAGCCACCAAAACATAAGTTTAACAAACCGTTTTTAGGCCAACATTTTTCATTAAACTGGCCTCTACAAAATGCTTCATTCAGCCACCAAAACATAAGTTTAACAAACCGTTTTTAGGCCAACATTTTTCATTAAACTGGCCTCTACAGCACGCATTACTCAGCCACCAAAACATAAGTTTAACAAACCGTTTTTAAGGGCATTTACGCCGAGTTTAATGCAATATTCAAGGGGCAAGCTTCCCAGATTGGAAATCCTGGCGGGCGTACACGTGCGCTGCACGTATACAACAGGGAATATACGTATATGTCGCGTCCAGCGCGCCAGTATATTAGGTTTAATCGACATTCGGATGGCCATTATAGCCTACTAATTAGCGGTGGCAGGTGTACCGTACAGCGGCCAGTAAAAGGGGGATTGTAAAATATCCCTCTACTACCCCTGTTCGTTACGAAGCTCACTAAAAATTAAATTCCCGCTGTAGCCGGGGGTGCTGGGGGTGGAAAAATAAAATCGCGCGTTTAACCGGATTCCACCCCTATATACATATATACGTGTTAATCTTCGTATGGAGTTATTAAGTTTCCTTGGGGAATGCATGACTTAGTTGTCATAAGTTTCGGAGTTTCTCAGCTCAAGGGGCCACTTTGCCCCTTTATATGTATATATGTATATACATGTAGTAGTGTTTACAGTGGAGCAAGAACACCGGGAAGATGTATAATACTTGCGTGGGGTCTCGCCCCCCAGGCAAACTTCGAGGATTATAAACTGGTATAATAGTTTTGTACCCAATTATTAACTTACGTTGTTGCAAATAAGGTGATCATATTTAAGTGAGCCGTGCTTTGTATTTGGAAGATAATACATAAGGATGTTTCCTTAATGCTGCTAGCTAATTAGGTTTTTAATCCAACCTGCAGATCTTTAATTATTTCATGAATGCTCGACTAGCGAATAAAAGTATATAAACAACTTTGATATTTTAAATGGGACATCCTGTAGATTTTAGCATTTTTAGGTTCTACTCGACGAGCTGATTAAAAGGAGGGGTCACACTTGATATTTTGGACTCGTAATAAAGGCAGTACAGCCACTTATAATAATCGCAAAATTTTGAATTTGGGTCGCTCTAACGTTTTATAACTGTTCCATAACGCATTAGAACTGTGCTAAATTATCTAGAACCATTTTAGAACTGACTAGGATCATTTGAATCAATTCAGGATTATCTTAGAAGATTTAGAACTGTCCAGAACTAATTAGAACCGTTTTAGAGTTCACTAGAACCATTTGAAACAGTTAAGGATGTTCTTAGAACCATTTTCAATAAATTCAGGACTATTTGAAACGGTCCAGGATAAACTAGAACTATTCAGAACCATCCATTTAATGTAGTACCATTTTAGAACTGACTAGAATCATATGAATCAATTCAGGATAATCTTAGAACATTTTAGTACTGTTCAGAATCATTTAGAACCGTTTTAGAGTTCACTAGAACCATTTGAAACAGTTCAGGATGTTCTTAGAACCATTTTGAATAAATTCAGGACTATTTGAAACGGTCCAGGATAAACTAGAACTATCCAGAACCATCCATTTAATGTAGAACCATTTTAGAACTGACTAGGATCATATGAATCAATTCAGGATAATCTTAGAACATTTTAGTACTGTTCAGAATCATTTAGAACAGTCCAGAACCATTTAGAACCGTTTTAGAGTTCACTAGAACCATTTGAAACAGTTCAGGACGTTCTTAGAACCATTTTGAATAAATTCAGGACTATTTGAAACGGTCCAGGATAAACTAGAACTATCCAGAACCATCCATTTAATGTAGAACCATTTTAGAACTGACTAGGATCATATGAATCAATTCAGGATAATCTTAGAACATTTTAGTACTGTTCAGAATCATTTAGAACAGTCCAGAACCATTTAGAACCGTTTTAGAGTTCACTAGAACCATTTGAAACAGTTCAGGACGTTCTTAGAACCATTTTGAATAAATTCAGGACTATTTGAAACGGTCCAGGATAAACTAGAACTATCCAGAACCATCCATTTAATGTAGAACCATTTTAGAACTGACTAGGATCATATGAATCAATTCAGGATAATCTTAGAACATTTTAGTACTGTTCAGAATCATTTAGAACAGTCCAGAACCATTTAGAACCGTTTTAGAGTTCACTAGAACCATTTGAAACAGTTAAGGATGTTCTTAGAACCATTTTCAATAAATTCAGGACTATTTGAAACGGTCCAGGATAAACTAGAAATTCAGAACCATCCATTTAATGTAGTACCATTTTAGAACTGACTAGAATCATATGAATCAATTCAGGATAATCTTAGAACATTTTAGTACTGTTCAGAATCATTTAGAACCGTTTTAGAGTTCACTAGAACCATTTGAAACAGTTCAGGATGTTCTTAGAACCATTTTGAATAAATTCAGGACTATTTGAAACGGTCCAGGATAAACTAGAACTATCCAGAATCATCCATTTAATGTAGAACCATTTTAGAACTGACTAGGATCATATGAATCAATTCAGGATAATCTTAGAACATTTTAGTACTGTTCAGAATCATTTAGAACAGTCCAGAACCATTTAGAACCGTTTTAGAGTTCACTAGAACCATTTGAAACAGTTCAGGACGTTCTTAGAACCATTTTGAATAAATTCAGGACTATTTGAAACGGTCCAGGATAAACTAGAACTATCCAGAACCATCCATTTAATGTAGAACCATTTTAGAACTGACTAGGATCATTTAAATGAATTCAGGATTATCTTAGAAAATTTAGAACTGTCCAGGATCGTTTAGAACAGTCCAGAACCATTTAGAACCGTTTTAGAGTTCACTAGAACCATTCGTAACAGTTCAGGATTCTCTTAGAACCATTTAGAACAGTATAAAATCATTTAGAACAAAATCAGTACTATTTGGAACGGTCCAGGATAAACTAGAACTATCCAGAACAATTTTAGAGTGACTATTTAGAACTTTTCATTAGAAAAATCGACAAATTTAGAATCAATCGTTGTAATCAGCTAATCGAGTATAGTATGGAGATTTTTCCCTAGAATGCAGAATATTTTTGCAAATCTGACAACACCGCTAGCAATTAATATAGAGATATTTTCAAATTTCAAATTCCTTTGCAAGAAATTTTTCCCTAGAATGTACACCAATTTTTCACCCTCTGGCAACACCGCTTAACTGACGTCATGACTGGTTTATTATGAACGTGTCGTACTTAAAACGGGATTATTTTACGGCGAATTTTCCGTGTTTGGGGGGGAGACTCTTCTAATTCTTCTGACCGGAGCGGAGGAATTCGCCGATGTCATTTTCCGGGGCTCTTTAAAAAGTTTTCCCCGTAACGAAAGTTTCGGTTTCGGGCCGGAGGGAAAGGCCAGGAGGTGTACATTCGTTCGAGTGTTTCGGTTTTTATCCGGCCCTCTCCAGGAATGGCTCTCCGGGCCACCCGCGACGGGAAAAGGGCCGAGGCATTCCCGACATTTTCGCCGGCGAATTATTTCAAGTATTCGGCCAACAGGCGAACTAATCGGCCATATTTTCCGGGCGGTATCGTTTCTTTTCCCGTCCGGTGTATTCCGGCGTTTCGTTTTTCCTGCATATCCCCTTTTGGCTAGTATTTTTTTATATATACAGGGTTTACCCGCGGTGGAAGGCAGGTTATGGTTAGCTGCAATAATTTTGAAGATCTGGCAACACCGCTTGCAACGAAAATAGAGAGGAATTTATAGAGATTTATCCCCAGATTGTGCAATAATTTTGCGAATCTGGCAACACCGCTTGCAATGAATATAGAGAGGAATTTATAGAGATTTATCCCCAGATTGTGCAATAATTTTGCGAATCTGGCAACACCGCTTGCAATGAATATAGAGAGGAATTTATAGAGATTTATCCCCAGATTGTGCAATAATTTTGCGAATCTGGCAACACCGCTCGCAACGAAAATAGAGAGGAATTTATAGAGATTTTTACCTAGATTGTACAATAATTTTGCGAATCTGGCAACACCGCTTGCAATGAATATAGAGAGGAATTTATAGAGATTTATCCCCAGATTGTGCAATAATTTTGCGAATCTGGCAACACCGCTCGCAACGAATATAGAGAGGAATTTATAGAGATTTTTACCTAGATTGTACAATAATTTTGCGAATCTGGCAACACCGCTTGCAATGAATATAGAGAGGAATTTATAGAGATTTTTCCCTAGATTGTGCAATAATTTTTGGAAATCTGTCAACACCGCTTGCAACGAATATAGAGAGGAATTTATAGAGATTTTTACCTAGATTGTGCAATAATTTTGCGAATCTGGCAACACCGCTCGCAACGAAAATAGAGAGGAATTTATAGAGATTTTTCCCTAGATTGTGCAATAATTTTTGGAAATCTGGCAACACCGCTCGCAACGAATATATAGAGCAATTTATAGAGATTTTATAGTGATCTTTTAACAAAGGAAATGTAGTTAAAATATAAGGATTAAAATTCTCACTAGTTCTGTGAGCTAAAAAAGTTAAATAAATTATCAACTAACCCTATAAATTAATATAAATGTGGGCCATGTATATTAAGAACATACCAGCAATATGATGAAATCATAAGGGACTATTTTTCTGGTCGACTGCGGTATTTTTGGGAGTCGTACTCGATAACTGATAAGCTATAAATGATTTATGTTCATTAGCGTAGTGAATAAAATATTTAATATTTATATATTTGTATAATATATTTTATTTTCAGAGAAAACAAAGCCGATTTTTTTGGAAAAACACATCAGTGACGTTCCCTGTATGGGAAATGTTTAAAACATATTCATATACATTAATTGCCAACCGAAATTTTTGTTTTCTCATCCATTTATAGATTAAAGTCGCACGCCACTGGAACTTGTTTTGTTTTGGTTAGCATGTCTGTGAAATCATCTTATAGAAAATATTCTTTTCTATTGTAGTAGTTTATTAGAGCAGCTAGCAATAAGGTGTGATTAGTGAATTTTTGTGGAAACAATGTTTACAAACGTTAAATTAATGGATAATTATGATGTTAGTGTAAGGTGAGGAGGGACAAAATGAAATAGGAAGAAAACTGGATTAGGAGAGCCCAAGTGAGTCCTATTTTATGGTTTAATTTTTTTTTTTTTTATTAAGTCATCTCATCACAACTTCCTCTCTATATTCATTGCAAGCGGTGTTGCCAGCTTTGCAAAATTATTGCACAATCTAGGGAAAAATCTCTATAAATTACTCTCTAAATTCGTTGCAAGCGGTGTTGCCAGATTTGCAAAATTATTGCACAATCTATGGGAAAATCTCTATAAATTACTCTCTAAATTCGTTGCAAGCGGTGTTGCCAGATTTGCAAAATTATTACTCAATCTAGGGAAAAATCTCTATAAATTCCTCTCTATATTCGTTGCAAGCGGTGTTGCCAGCTTTGCAAAATTATTGCACAATCTAGGGAAAAATCTCTATAAATTACTCTCTAAATTCGTTGCAAGCGGTGTTGCCAGATTTGCAAAATTATTACTCAATCTAGGGAAAAATCTCTATAAATTCCTCTCTATATACGTTGCAAGCGGTGTTGCCAGATTTGCAAAATTATTGCACAATCTATGGGAAAATCTCTATAAATTACTCTCTAAATTCGTTGCAAGCGGTGTTGCCAGATTTGCAAAATTATTACTCAATCTAGGGAAAAATCTCTATAAATTCCTCTCTATATTCGTTGCAAGCGGTGTTGCCAGATTTGCAAAATTATTGCACAATCTATGGGAAAATCTCTATAAATTACTCTCTAAATTCGTTGCAAGCGGTGTTGCCAGATTTGCAAAATTATTACTCAATCTAGGGAAAAATCTCTATAAATTCCTCTCTATATTCGTTGCAAGCGGTGTTGCCAGCTTTGCAAAATTATTGCACAATCTAGGGAAAAATCTCTATAAATTACTCTCTAAATTCGTTGCAAGCGGTGTTGCCAGATTTGCAAAATTATTACTCAATCTAGGGAAAAATCTCTATAAATTCCTCTCTATATTCGTTGCAAGCGGTGTTGCCAGATTTGCAAAATTATTCCACAATCTATGGGAAAATCTCTATAAATTACTCTCTAAATTCGTTGCAAGCGGTGTTGCCAGATTTGCAAAATTATTACTCAATCTAGGGAAAAATCTCTATAAATTCCTCTCTATATTCGTTGCAAGCGGTGTTGCCAGATTTGCAAAATTATTGCACAATCTATGGGAAAATCTCTATAAATTACTCTCTAAATTCGTTGCAAGCGGTGTTGCCAGATTTGCAAAATTATTGCACAATCTACGGAAAAATCTCGATAAATTACTCTCTAAATTCGTTGCAAGCGGTGTTGCCAGATTCGCAAAATTATTGCACAATCTAGGGAAAAATCTCCATAAATTCCTCTCTATATTCGTTGCAAGCGGTGTTGCCAAATTTGCAAAATTATTTCACAGTCTAGGGAAAAACCTCTATAAATTCCTCTCTATATTCGTTGCAAGCGGTGTTGCCAGATTTGCAAAATTATTGCACAATCTAGGGAAAAATCTCTATAAATTACTCTCTAAATTCGTTGCAAGCGGTGCTGCCAGATTGCGAATTTTTCATCCAATCTAGGTAAAAATGTTTGTGGTGAATTTTCTAGGGGTTGCTATCGCCCCGACTAAAATTTCGTCATCCGACTAACGCAATATTCGCCCAACGAAATTTAATTACCGTCTTGTTCTGGAAATTAATTCGCGCTTCCTTTCCTTTTCGGTACATGTAAAATCAACGAAAACACAATTTCGATAACTTTACTCACCCGGGCGAACGCGAGAACAAATAGGGAGTGATTTCGCATCATCCCCCGACCCCCTAACACACTCACCCCCCGTGAAAGGGATCGGTTTTTGGTTTATTAAAGCGAATATATTTCTGCAATTAATTCGTAATTTATTATGGGGAATTTTATTTTGTAGGCACTTTCTTAGGGGTAGTTATTGGCTCATTATTTGAGCATTTTGAGTACAATTAGGCTAATTTTTGGCTCATTATTCGAGCGTTTTACTTGTAATAAAATCATCTGAAATTCCTCCCTAAAAAGGGGGAATTCCAATAGAGCATTTCCGGGCGATCAAAGGGGGGTAAATTTTCCGGGGAATTTTCAAAGAAACCGCAAAATGGAGAAAACTCCGGCGCCAGCGCGTTCTCTCGCCTAAATCCGAAACTTTCGGCGATTTTCTTACAGCTTTTAGAGGGGAATGGGGAAAAGTGTCGAGGAAAATCTTGCGGGGAACGGCGAGAGCTCGTCCGCCTCGAGACCGTATCGATTTTCTCTAGAGTTGTTGCTTGTTTTTATTTTCTCCTCGTTCTCGGCCGGCTATCGCAGTCGGCTGAGGAATCGGGGTTTGTACGGGGTTCGTTCAGTATATTTCGAAATTTTCGAATTTTATTGTACATTTTTCTACAATTGATGGTTTGTGGACCGGTTTTTGGAAGAAGTAGGTATAATATCAATTATTCACATTAATTTTAAATTGCATTATATTGTTAATTTTAAAACCTTCACAATTTTTTCAGTTGCTTTGCTATTTTAAAAGCTCATCCATAATTTTCTCATTTGCACTGCAATTTTAAAAGCTGCTCCATAATTTTTTCAGTTGCACTGCAATTTTAAAAGCTTTTCCACATTTTTTTTAGCTTCATTGCAATTTTATAAATCCCTCATCCACAATTTTTTCAGTTGCCCTGCAATTTTAAAAGCTTTTCCACAATTTTTTAGCTTCATTGCAATTTTATGAAACCCTCATTCACAATTTTTTCAGTTGCCCTGCAATTTTAAAAGCTTTTCCACATTTTTTTTAGCTTCATTACAATTTTAAAAAACCCTCATACACATTTTTTTCAGTTGCACTGCAATTTTAAAAGGTACTCCACAATTTTTTCAGTTGCCCTGCAATTTTAAAAGCTTTTCCACTTTTTTTTTTAGCTTCATTGCAATTTTATAAAACCGTCATCCACAATTTTTTCAGTTGCACTGCAATTTTAAAAGCTCTTCCACAATTTTTTAGCTTCATTGCAATTTTAAAAAATCCTCGGACACATTTTTTTCAGTTGCACTGCAATTTTAAAAGGTACTCCACAATGTTTTCAGTTGCACTGCAATTTTAAAAGCTCTTCCACAATTTTTTCAGCTTTATTGCAATTTTAAAAACACCCTCATACACATTTTTTTCAGTTGAACTGTAATTTTAAAAGCTCCTCCACAATTCTTTCAGTTGCACTGCAATTTTAAAAGCTCTTCCACAATTTTTTAGCTTCATTGCAATTTTATAAAACCCTCATCCACAATTCTTTCAGTTGCACTGCAATTTTAAAAGCTCTTCCACAATTTTTTCAGCTTTATTGCAATTTTAAAAACACCCTCATACACATTTTTTTCAGTTGAACTGTAATTTTAAAAGCTCTTCCACAATTCTTTCAGTTGCACTGCAATTTTAAAAGCTCTTCCACAATTTTTTAGCTTCATTGCAATTTTAAAAAACCGTCATCCACAATTTTTTCAGTTGCACTGCAATTTTAAAAGCTCTTCCACAATTTTTTAGCTTCATTGCAATTTTAAAAAATCCTCGGACACATTTTTTTCAGTTGCACTGCAATTTTAAAAGGTACTCCACAATGTTTTCAGTTGCACTGCAATTTTAAAAGCTCTTCCACAATTTTTTCAGCTTTATTGCAATTTTAAAAACACCCTCATACACATTTTTTTCAGTTGAACTGTAATTTTAAAAGCTCCTCCACAATTCTTTCAGTTGCACTGCAATTTTAAAAGCTCTTCCACAATTTTTTAGCTTCATTGCAATTTTAAAAAACCGTCATCCACAATTTTTTCAGTTGCACTTCAATTTTAAAAGCTCTTCCACAATTTTTTAGCTTCATTGCAATTTTAAAAAACCGTCATCCACAATTTTTTCAGTTGCACTGCAATTTTAAAAGCTCTTCCACAATTTTTTAGCTTCATTGCAATTTTAAAAAATCCTCGGACACATTTTTTTCAGTTGCACTGCAATTTTAAAAGGTACTCCACAATGTTTTCAGTTGCACTGCAATTTTAAAAGCTCTTCCACAATTTTTTCAGCTTTATTGCAATTTTAAAAACACCCTCATACACATTTTTTTCAGTTGAACTGTAATTTTAAAAGCTCCTCCACAATTCTTTCAGTTGCACTGCAATTTTAAAAGCTCTTCCACAATTTTTTAGCTTCATTGCAATTTTAAAAAACCGTCATCCACAATTTTTTCAGTTGCACTTCAATTTTAAAAGCTCTTCCACAATTTTTTAGCTTCATTGCAATTTTATAAAACCCTCATCCACAATTCTTTCAGTTGCACTGCAATTTTAAAAGCTCTTCCACAATTTTTTTCAGCTTTATTGCAATTTTAAAAACACCCTCATACAAATTTTTTTCAGTTGAACTGTAATTTTAAAAGCTCCTCCACAATTCTTTCAGTTGCACTGCAATTTTAAAAGCTCTTCCACAATTTTTTCAGCTTTATTGCAATTTTAAAAACACCCTCATACAATTTTTTTTCAGTTGAACTGTAATTTTAAAAGCTCCTCCACAATTCTTTCAGTTGCACTGCAATTTTAAAAGCTCTGCCACAATTTTATTAGCTTCATTGCAATTTTAAAAAACCCTCATACATATTTTTTTCAGTTGCACTGCAATTTTAAAAGGTACTCCACCATTTTTTCAGTTGCAGTTCAATTTTAAAACCCTCATCCACATTTTTTTCAGTTGCATTGCAATTTTAAAAACAGATCTACAATTTTTTCAGTTGCACTTCAATTTTAAAAGCTCCTCCACATTTTTTTCAGTTGCATTGCAATTTTAAAAACAGATCTACAATTTTTTCAGTTGCATTGCAGTTTTTACAGCTCCTACACCAAATTTTGAATCACTCCATTTGCACCCCTTTCGAGCACATTTCTTATATTAAGGGATGCCTCCCCGTACATTCGCCAAGTTCCACTTTTTCCCCCGCCAACGGCCGGCCTTACCTCGAAAAACACCCTCTCAAGACGCTTTTCTTTCCTACTACCCCTAACTCCTCAAGAAAATTCCCAAACAACTTCCACCCTTACTCCACAGAGCGCGCCACCCTACTAGATTGTAACAAAAAAAATTGTCACACTAATAATTTTATACCTCAATAAAAAAATATATAAATTACCAACCCTTAATTACATCAACAAAATTTAATACAGTGTTAAGTAGAGGGTTAATTAGGGGTGTATTTTAGCTTGATTATAGCGGAATATCAAGTAGTAGAGCGTTGTAAAAAAATATTATAAACAAATCGAGCGAGCTTGGGCTTCGGGGTAAAATCGCGAAGCCCTTTAAGAGGCGCCGCGACGCCGAATTATCGACGTCGGTACGTCACCTTACGTCGTGGTTGGTTTGCGGTTGAACAGGGCGTGGTTGCGGTCGGATTTCTTCGCCTCATTGGTCGTCGCGGCCTTCTGCGGTTTACGCATGTGGTCGATTATTAGATTTTTATTGGGGGCGGCCGAGGGGGTGAGATCGGCGAATTGGCGGCCGAGGAAATTAAGATTGGCCCCCCCGAGGAGGGAGCGTCCTTGAGGTGGCCGCGGAGTGACCCGATTGGGGTTATTGATTTTTTGATCGCGACGGGGCCGGCCGCGGCCTATTGCTGCGAGGGTAGTACGCTCACTTTCATCCCTTTGGAAAATTTTGGGAAAATCGGGTGGAAAATTAGAATTTGAGTTTTTGCAAGGCGAGGTTAGATTAGTTGCTCATTTTCATCCCTTAGAAAATGTGTATTTAAGGGATGGTTTTTGCAAAACAACGTTACGTTAATTACTAACCTCCATCCCTTAGAAAATCGCATAAATCGGGTGAACAATGTAATTTGAGTTTAAGGGATGATTTTTGCAAAGTAAAGTTATATTAGTAGCTCACTTTCATCCCTTAGCAAATCTCTAAAATCGGGTGAAAAATGATATTTTAGTACAGGGAGTTTGAGATAAGGGATGGTTTTTGCATATAGTTAGTGTAAATCAAAGTTAGATTAGTTAGGATCACTTTCATCCCTTAGAAAATCCCGCAAATTTGAGTATAAGGGATGATTTTTTTTGCATATAGTTTATCCAAAACAAAGTTTAGATCAGTTACTCACTTTCATCCCTTAGAAAATTGCGAAAATTTGAGTATAAGGGATGATTTTTTTTGCATATAGTTTATTCAAAATAAAGTTAGATGAGTTACTCACTTTCATCCCTTAGAAAATTGCGAAAATTTGAGTATAAGGGATGATTTTTTTTGCATATAGTTTATCCAGAACAAAGTTAGATCAGTTACTCACTCTCATCCCTTAGAAAATTGCGAAAATTTGAGTATAAGGGATGATTTTTGCATATAGTTTATCCAAAACAAAGTTTAGATCAGTTACTCACTTTCATCCCTTAGAAAATCCCGAAAATTTGAGTATAAGGGATGATTTTTTTTGCATATAGTTTATTCAAAATAAAGTTAGATGAGTTACTCACTTTCATCCCTTAGAAAATTGCGAAAATTTGAGTATAAGGGATGATTATTTTTGCATATAGTTTATTCAAAATAAAGTTAGATGAGTTACTCACTTTCATCCCTTAGAAAATTGCGAAAATTTGAGTATAAGGGATGATTTTTTTTGCATATAGTTTATTCAAAATAAAGTTAGATGAGTTACTCACTTTCATCCCTTAGAAAATTGCGAAAATTTGAGTATAAGGGATGATTTTTTTGCATATAGTTTATTCGAAATAAAGTTAGATCAGTTACTCACTTTCATCCCTTAGAAAATTGCGAAAATTTGAGTATAAGGGATGCTTTTTGCATATGGTTCATCCAAAACAAAGTTGAATTAGTTACACATTTTCATCCCTTAGAAAATCGCTAAAATCGGGTGGAAAATTAAATTTGAGTATAAGGGATGATTTTTGCATATAGTTTATCCAAAACAAAGTTACATGCACGTCACTATATGTCTTCATTTGTGGTCTACTTTTATGTACTTAATCTCTAAAAATCATAAACAATTTTCGAAAATTCTAAGCTTCTGCGGACTTCCTAAAACTCCGGCAACACTGCCTATTTATGACGTACCAAATTTATGACGTATACATAACTTTATTTAGCATAAACTATACACTCGAGTGAGCGAGTGTCGTGTAACAAACCCCCATTGTTATGTAATGACCCGCCACCCTGATCAATAACTCATAAGGAAAATATACAAAAAGGAGGCGGGAGGGAGGAGGAGGAGGAGGAGGGGGAGGAAGGGCCTCGCCCTTTTTCGGGTTCTTTCCGGCGAAAAGTGGAGGAAAAAAGAAGTAAATTATCCGTCAAGAGGAGCGTCTCATGTTTATTTAAAAGGGCACTTCTTTTGATTTTGGCTTCACTCAACCGGCCGGGCTGATTACATATTCAGCTTGGCTTTCTCGCTAATGTAAAAATGCTCCTCCCGCTCTAATAATAAATGAGCAAAAACGGAATTATTTTCTCTAGATATGTATGCACTCTCTAGATGTTGATTTTTATTTTTTTATGTTTTTTTTTTATTGTGAAAAAATGACATTTTTAGTAGTATATAAGTGATGGTTTTTGCATATAGTTTATGCAAAACAAAGTTAGATTAGTTAGGATCACTTTCATCCCTTAGAAAATCGCGATAATTTGAGAATAAGGGATGATTTTTGCATATAGTTAGTGTAAATCAAAGTTAGATTAGTTAGGATCACTTTCATCCCTTATAAAATCGCGAAAATTTGAGTATAAGGGATGATTTTTGCATATAGTTAGTGTAAATCAAAGTTAGATTAGTTAGGATCACTTTCATCCCTTATAAAATCGCGAAAATTTGAGTATAAGGGATGATTTATGCATCTAGTTAGTGTAAATCAAAGTTAGATTAGTTAGGATCACTTCCATCCCTTAGAAAATCGCGAAAATTGGAGTATAAGGGATGATTTTTGCATATAGTTAGTGTAAATCAAAGTTAGATTAGTTAGGGATCACTTCCATCCCTTAGAAAATCGCGAAAATTGGAGTATAAGGGATGATTTTTGCATATAGTTAGTGTAAATTAATGTTAGATTAGTTAGGATCACTTTCATCCCTTAGAAAATCGCGAAAATTTGAGTATAAGGGATGATTTTTGCATATAGTTAGTGTAAATCAAAGTTAGATTAGTTAGGATCACTTTCATCCCTTAGAAAATCGCGATAATTTGAGTATAAGGGATGATTTTTGCATCTAGTTAGTGTAAATCAAAGTTAGATTAGTTAGGATCACTTTCATCCCTTAGAAAATCGCGATAATTTGAGTATAAGGGATGATTTATGCATATAGTTAGTGTAAATCAAAGTTAGATTAGTTAGGATCACTTTCATCCCTTAGAAAATCGCGAAAATTTGAGTATAAGGGATGATTTTTGCATATAGTTTATCCAAAAACAAAGTTGAATTAGTTACTCATTTTCATCCCTTAGAAAATCGCGAAAATCGGGTGAAAAATTCAATTTGAGTATAAGGGATGGTTCTTGCATATAGTTTACGCAAAACAAGCACTCTAGATGTACTTTTTTTATTTTTTTATTGCGGATTTGGATCAAAATTCGTCATATTCTCCACTAACTTAAACAAATAATCCCCTGGGCAAAGGGTGGCGCTACCCTGCCTGTGCCCTATCAAATGGTACTTCTCCTGTATAGTACCAATTTGTGCACCACACTTGATCAACTCCCCCAGAGCTTGAACTTGCCTCTCTGGAGGCGGCCCAACTACAATCAAAAATCGTTATTAAAAACATTAAAAATAGGGAAAATTTTATCAATTTATTTTTACCTTGGTAATTCCCCAACAAACACACCCCTATACTCCTAGCGTTGTACTTCACCACGTGGGCACCATGTATACCCCAACCCCTACCCTCGTAAATTCCCCCATCGCCTCCAATCTAACCAAAAAAAAAAATATATACCAAAATTATAGTCCGTTCACTATCGAGAGGAATTAAATACTACCCAAACAGCGAGTGTTTGAGGTCAATTTGGGAGGAATTGAGGTCAAATTCGAGCTACATATAGATAGCGAAGGGACTATAAATCTCACCAAAAAATTGTATCCTATATCGCACCAACCCTCCCCTTGCATGTGGTAGGTTTGAATGGATTTCACCAACTTTCTGCAATCCCG
This sequence comes from Phyllotreta cruciferae, assembly GCA_917563865.1. Lineage (NCBI taxonomy): Eukaryota > Metazoa > Arthropoda > Insecta > Coleoptera > Chrysomelidae > Phyllotreta > Phyllotreta cruciferae. The sequence continues at coordinate 3,006,648 of OU830620.1, read as the reverse complement.
GTGGTTATCGCAGGAGGCGGTGGCCGAGTGGTGAACCACTACGTATGGGGGGTGGTATGATGGACAGTGGCGTACTGTTTGTAGGAGGGGTGGCGTTCCAGTCGCTTCGGGGGTAGATTGGCGGGCAGGTGTCGGCGCCTGAAAGGTAATGCTAGTGGGGTTGAAATTGGGGTTAAAAATGGGGTCAAATTGGAGTCAAATATGATCGAATTGGGGCAAAATGTGATGTGATTGGTCGAATTTGGCATATTTGAGGTCAAATTGGGATTAAATGTGGTCAAATTGGAGCTACATTTGGCCAAATGGGGAATAATTAAGGTAAAATCGAAGGTAAATGTGGTCAAATTAGATAGGAATTGAAGCTAGATGAAAATATATGAGGTCAAATTGGGAGGAATTGAGGTCAAATTAGCAGGAATTAAGGTCAAATTGGGAGTGATGGAGATCAAATTGACATTAAATTTAATCAAACAAATAGCGAGTATTTTAGCTCAAATTAGGAAAAACAGAGGTGGGAAAAGCTGATGTCGAATTGGGAGGAATTGGGGTCAAATTGGGAGTGATGGAGATCGAATTGACATTAAATTTAATCAAACAAATAGCGAGTATTTTAGGTCAAATTAGGAAAAACAGAGGTCAAATTGGGAAAATCTGATGTCAAATTGGGAGGAATTGGGGTCAAATTGGGAGTAGTGGAGGTCAAATTTGCACTAAATATGATCAAATTTGAGCTAGATATAGATTCTTCCCAAATTATAGAGATTATTTGAGGTAAAATTGGGAGTAAAGGAGGTCAAATTGGCACTAAATATGATCAAATTTGAGCTAGATATAGATTCTTCCCAAATTATAGCGATTATTTGAGGTCAAATTGGGAGGAATTGAGATCAAATGGGGAAAAAGCTGATGTCAAATTGGAAGGAATAGAGGTCAAATTGGGAATAGTGGAGGTCAAATTGGCGTTAAATGTGATCAAATTTGAGCTGGATGTAGATTCCTCCCAAACAGCGAGTGTTAGAGGTCAAATTGGGAGTAATTGAGGTCAAATTGGGAGGAATTGAGGTCAAATTGGGAGTAATTGAGGTCAAATTGGGTTTAAATATGGCTAAATTACAACTTAAAGTACTCACATTGTATATCTCTTAAATACCACCCTAAAGCCACTAAAAACAACACGAACACATGTCGGGTCATGTTTGTGTGCATTTCTAAATAGTTTTTCCCAATCTGTTTGGTTTTTATTAAAACAATAAATCGATGTAATTCCCCGTTTTTCGTAGTCAATATTTGAGCAACATTTACACACCGGAGACGAGGTCACTAGATAACTATGCTAAACCGAATGAAATAATCCTTTTTTTTATATTTTTATAAAATTAGGAGATAAATATTCTAAAATAAAAGGATGCGGTTTTTGAAACGAAAACAATTTATTTCAAAAGCGATAATTGAATTTTAGATAAGAATTGGCGAATAATTGAAAAAAGATGCCGGAGGCGCGAATATTAAGGGATATATTCGAGCGATCGGGGGCGGCTGGCGCACGTAACGCCGCGTCCGGGGTAGTAAATAATAAGTCGGCGAACCCCCCGTATTTTGGAAACGTGTTAAATGAGTAGGCCGGGGATCGTATCTAGAATCAATTTATGTTGGCAATATTGCATATTTGTGTTTCCCCCGAGACGCCCAGATATATATCGAGCCGCCCCCGCAAACCTACTACGATGAATATTACATTTTCCGAAAGCACCCCCCACCGACAAATTGGATCTATTAAAACTGCCCTTTCTTATTTATCACCACGAAAATAATTATGAATGTACTATTACTGTAACAAAATCGATTCCTTCGGCATACGTACCATTTATATCATGGCCTACTTGTTATATTAATAAGAGTAAACGCTCAATTCACAAAATCGATGCCTTCGGCATACGTATACTGATTCGCGTATATCATGGCCTGCTTGATGTTATTAGCCTATCTCTTGTTCTTCTTTTTTTTGGTGCGTCAGAAAAGAGAAGGGACATCATGCCACACCGCAATTGTAGCGCAATTAAAACCGGGTCCGGTATGCCCGGAATTCTTAGCGCTCCGGTTCCGGTTCCTTAATTAAAAACTACCCCCCGCGGGCGTGTGTATTCGGTTACACGTTAGAAATACGCGCCGCTGGGGGTGGGCGAGGGACGAGGGCTGTTTACTTACTGTTTTATGTTTACAGGGTGGGTCCAGTTTTAAGGGAGGTAATTGCAAGGATTAATGCAGAAACGTCCCTAAATCTCTAGTGAAAGTAGGCGCTGAAATTGAATATTATGCACCCTTAAAGAGGACATTTTTGGTGACACCCTGTATAGTAAATTTCTATTGGGGTTAACAAGGCGATGAGGAAACGAGGCAACGTTGTCAGGTCGTGCCATTTTCCGTAGACTTCCATATTTTCGAAAAATTGCAACAAAAGTGAGTAAATAAAGTGTAATATTCTAGTAATCTGTGTATAGGGGTGGTTTTTGAAGAGCCAAAGGGTAAAATTCTACTAAAATTCTACTATTATGCAAATATGCACCATTAAAAAGCAACATATTTGAAAATTTAAGTATGAATTTGTGATGGGACACCCTTTATAGTACATTCTCGTTAGTGTTAACAACGTTGCCACGTTGTACAATTTTTCATAGACTTCCAGATTTTCGAAAAAATGCGCCAAAAATAGTATATCTTACTAAAATAGTATATATATAAATAGTAATCTGTTTGTCGGGGGTTGTTTTTGAAGGGTAAAAGGGTAAAAATTCCACTAAAACTGAATATTGTGAACCCTTAAAAGACCCTTAAAAAGCACATATTTGGAGATTTAAGAATGAATTTGTGTTGGGACATTCTGTATAGCACATTCTTCTTAGTGTTAACAAGGCAACGTTGCCACATTCTACTATTTTTCGCAAACCTCCAAACTTTCTAAAAATGCACCAAAAGAGAGCAAAAAATTGCAATTTTCTAGTAATCTGTCTGCTGGGGGTTGTTTTTGAAGGGTAAAAAGGGTTAAAAGATCCACTAAAACTGAATATTATGAACCCTTAAAAGACCCTTAAAAAGCACATATTTGATAATTTAAGTACGAATTTGTATTGGGACACCCTGTATAGCACATTCTTATTAGTGAAAACAAGGCAACGTTGCCACATTGTACAATTTTTCGCAGACCTCCAGACTTTCTAAAAATGCACCAAAAGACAGCAAAAAATTGCAATTTTCTAGTAATCTGTATTGGGGGTTGTTTTTGAAGGGTAAAACGGTAAAATTCCACTAAAACCGAATATTATGAACCCTTAAGAGACCCTTAAAAAGCACATATTTTGAGATTTAAGTACTAATTTGTGTTGGGACACCCTGTATAGCACATTCTTCTTAGTGTTAACAAGGCAACGTTGCCACATTGTACAATTTTTCGTAGAATCCCAGATTTTCGAAAAATGCACCAAAAGAGAGCAAAATTGCAATTTTCTAGTAATCTGTATTGGGGGTTGTTTTTGAAGGGTAAAACGGTAAAATTCCACTAAAACCGAATATTATGAACCCTTAAAAGACCCTTAAAAAGCACATATTTGAAGATTTTAAGTTCGAATTTGTATTGGGACACCCTGTACAGCACATTCTCCTTAGTGTTAACAAGGCAACGTTGCCACGTTGTACAATTTTTCGTAGACCTACAGAGTTTCTAAAAACACCTATACACCAAAAGATAGCGCAATTTTCTAGCAACCTGCGTATGTGCGGGGGCGGTTTCCTACGAGTAGTACAAAGGTCGCTATAATGGGACGGGGCGATGGCTGGCCAAAACGTGCCGCCGCCGAGATTTGGGCAATGCTAGCCGCCCGCAAACGGTCACGTGACTAGTCGAGCGTCTGCCTTATTTCGCGACCGCCCCTCCGGCCCCGGGCCGCCGCCGCTCGCGTAACTAAGACGTCCGCTATTTTCGGTATCTCCGGCCACCAGGGGGGGCTGCCGGCGCGCGACCCTGTCGAAAGGAGTATGGAAACGCGGGGACGGCGGCGGCGACGGCGGCGGCACCGAGGCTCAAGCGACAATAAATCAAGACTTGGATTTAATTAAATCTTGCATTGAAGTTAAGCGGGCGGCCGCTCGCCGCGCTGCGGTGTAAGGGCGGGAGCGGCAACGGCGGCGCGCCGGGGCGGGCCGCCGCCCCCTCGTGTCTCCGAAAAGAGTAATCTCGCCATCACCATACAGTGCTTATTTTTAATTTATCGCCGCGATTCCCTGTCTACATCCGCGGTGCAAACAGCCGCCCCCCTGCCTCCGGTTTCGCTCGTTAATTAGCGCAACTTCACCCGCGGGAGGCGGCGAGGCGCGTTCTAAACCCTTTTTCTTTAAGGACTTCGCTAAATATTATAAGGCTGTCGCCGCCTCCCTTTATAGCATCACAGGAATTGCCCCCGAATTCGGTTTATTTAGGGGCAAGGGGTGCTAATTTAGGGCGAAAGGTAAGAGGCTCGTGAGAATTTAGAGATGTCAAAATTAACAGGGGTACAATCGAGAGGTTTTATAGTATCGATTTTTATGTAGAATCGATTTTTTGTAGAATCGATTTTTTGTAGAATCGATTTTGAGTAGAATCGATTTTGTATAGAATCGATTGTGTAATATCGATTTTATAGGCAGGATTTTGATGGTTTGGAATGGTTAGTTAGAGGGGTTGTAATAGAAAATGTAAAGGGTTGATTAGAAAATAAATTGTAATGATTAAGGGTTTTTTTAAGGGTTGAATCAGAAATATAATTATGAATTAAAATTCTTGATTTCTACTTAAAAATTTCTTATGGCAACAAACCGATAATTCAAATAATTCTACCCCCCCGTTAAACAGGGGCGATTAACCCTCGAAAACCTCCCCTAAATCCGAATTAAAAAAATATACGAAACGACACGAATTAGATCCGGATCGACTGCTCCGGACACTTTCGCATTTCATTATGTTCCTTTTGCCGCCCCCCGTTTCCCACCCCCGGGGGTGGAATACATGCACTATTCGTACGTAAAATCCGATATTAATTTCCCCTTTTCGAGAAGAGATTTTCTGTACAAAAAAAAAGAAGAAGATGTCCGTGGGGGGGTGGGTTTTTCCGGGGGTTGGATTCAAATGAGAAAGCCTCTCTCGCTTTTGATTTATTTTTCTCTCCTTTTAGACGTCTTTGCATCGCGACCGATTGACCGTTTTTGATCGGGAGAAAATCGTTTGATCTCCGGCTGTTCGGCTATCCGGCTAATGCCTGACGAGCGTCACTTTTTAACTGATTGGCAATATGCGAAATTGGGCGAGCGTATCAAGGAGGCCGAGACGTCGTTAAAAAATAAAAAAGAAGAGAAGCAGGCTGGGTAAAGCTGGAGGATATAAAGGGATGGGATTTTTTTACGGGTAATCACACTTGATGTGATGGTAATTTAATTATTATTAAATACAGGGTGTTTCTGAACTTGATTCTAACTCGATCCATGATTCTAAATTGCTGTGCAGGACCGCATTTCTTAGAATTTCTTTTTTTTACATTTTTAATTAATTCTTGATAAATATTTTTCTTTACGGTTTTAATTAAATAATCACATAATTCGCTAAGATGACCCGTTGTCAGTTCATCATTAAAAATTGTACCCCAAGTTCAGAAACACCCTGTATAATTTTTAAGTGTTGATTGATTGATTGATTATAAAAACTTTACCAAAATATTCAACCCCCAATCTTTCATCCCCTATAGATTCCCGATGGACCACTCAAAACAATATTCAACATCTCACTCAAAAAAAAAGAAGAATAAGTATAAGAATAAAAAGAAGAAGAATCAGAAACGTCCCCGAACTTTCTAATTAGCAGCCGGTATCTCCCGCATACGAGCCCGCCGTAGGGCGTCCGTCTCCGCGGGGGGTGTCCCGCGTCTCGTTCGATCTCCCCCATCGGCCGCCGCCCCCCCCGGCCTCATTGTACAGTCACCTAGGTGACCCGGTGCGGGAGGTGAAAGGTTGCCATAGAGGTGTGCCATCAGCCGTGAACGCCATTCAACAGATGCCTCTAAATATCATTACCGGCTACCGCTCGAGTGAAAAGGCGGCGGCGGCGGCGGCGGCGGCGGGAGCGGCCCGACAAAAGAAAAGGTCGGGGCCGCCGGTGCGATCCGCGGAGATGAACCTTTCTTTATTAACTACGTATGATACTCGAGTTTTTCTCGCTGCAGGGATATAAGTAGGTATAGTTTGTGCAAAATTAAGTTGGATGTACGTCATTCAAGGTGGAAAAAATAAGGGATTATTTTTGCATATAGTTAGTGTAAATCAAAGTTAGATTAGTTAGGATCAATTTCATCCCTTGGAAAATCGCGAAAATTTGAGTATAAGGGATGATTTTTGCATATAGTTAGTGTAAATTAATATTAGATTAGTTAGGATCACTTTCATCCCTTAGAAAATCGCGAAAATTTTAGTATAAGGGATGATTTTTGCATATAGTTAGTGTAAATTAATATTAGATTAGTTAGGATCACTTTCATCCCTTAGAAAATCGCGAAAATTTGAGTATAAGGGATGATTTTTGCATATAGTTAGTGTAAATCAAAGTTAGATTAGTTAGGATCAATTTCATCCCTTAGAAAATCGCGAAAATTTGAGTATAAGGGATGATTTTTGCATATAGTTAGTGTAAATCAAAGTTAGATTAGTTAGGATCAATTTCATCCCTTAGAAAATCGCGAAAATTTGAGTATAAGGGATGATTTTTGCATATAGTTAGTGTAAATCAAAGTTAGATTAGTTAGGATCACTTTCATCCCTTAGAAAATTGCGAAAATTGGAGTATAAGGAATGATTTTTGCATATAGTTAGTGTAAATCAAAGTTAGATTAGTTAGGATCACTTTCATCCCTTAGAAAATTGCGAAAATTGGAGTATAAGGGATGATTTTTGCATATAGTTAATGTAAATCAAAGTTAGATTAGTTATGATCACTTTCATCCTTTAGAAAATCGCGAAAATTTGAGTATAAGGGATGATTTTTGCATATAGTTAATGTAAATCAAAGTTAGATTAGTTATGATCACTTTCATCCCTTAGAAAATCGCGAAAATTTGAGTATAAGGGATGATTTTTGCATATAGTTAATGTAAATCAAAGTTAGATTAGTTAGGATCACTTTCATCCCTTAGAAAATCGCGAAAATTTGTGTATAAGGGATGATTTTTGCATATAGTTAGTGTAAATCAAAGTTAGATTAGTTAGGATCACTTTCATCCTTTAGAAAATCGCGAAAATTTGAGTATAAGGGATGATTTTTGCATATAGTTAATGTAAATCAAAGTTAGATTAGTTATGATCACTTTCATCCCTTAGAAAATCGCGAAAATTTGAGTGTAAGGGATGATTTTTGCAAACTTTGCAAACAAAGTTAGATGCACGTCACTAATGTCGTCATATTTGATAAGCATTGTGGTCAACTGCATCTCTACATCTCCCTTGACAATTTTAGAAAATCCCCAGATTTTGTAAACTTTGTAAAAGTCCGGCAACACTGCCTATTTTGTGACCATGCTAGTGTAATCTGGGTTGCCTAATTACAGGGGAAAAATAATTTTTTTTCGTGTGTTTTAGGGTGATTATTTGCGTCCCTCTCGCGAAGATAATTTCGCGATAGAGGGCGAGGAGCGGCCGGGGGTTGTTGGGGGGTTGGGGGTTGGTGAAAAACAAAAAGGGAGTCTTTCGGTTGCTAATCAAGAAATTGAAGTTTCAATAAGGGCCCCATCATTAATTTTGAATTTTCCTCCGAATTCCTTTTGTTTGCTGTATACGAGGGGCGATCGTTATCTTGTGCGGCAGTATATTTTACTGCGTAGGTGTACGAATGGCTTGTCGTTCGAGAGTTTCTCCTTCCTTTCGATAATATCTAATCCCTATCGGCAATAAAAAAAAGGAAGCTACTCGATATTAAACTGACCGTATTATAGAGGCAATCTGAAAGTGGAGAGGCCTCCAGTGAGAGGACAAAGGGTCGTCCTACACTAAAAAAATACTCGCAAATTGTAAATAAAAATTGCGAAAATGTGCAACAAAAATAGCGAACGGACTATAAAGTAGCTATACATACCAGGGACGTGCGAAAAATACAACGATAAATTTTTAGATTATCGAGCAATAGTGCAATTGGACGATCATTTGAGCAAATTATACTCCGTTCGCTACGAAGAGATTTGAAAAATACCTAATTTTCTTGATCATTTGTCCAATTTATAGTCCGTTCGCTACCAAGTAATAAGTTGTTTTGTAATTTTCCTGCGATTTTTAGGAGATTTTTAGCAGTGTATTTTAGATGGTATAAGAGAGGAAAGCGAATATAAGAAAAACAGAAAGATCTCAACTGACCGTGTGATATAATCGTAAAACTTATTGATGGCGACGAAGATTATCAGTAGTTATAGGTTTTGTTCGTCGGTCGTGCTTGCGTCTCGGGAAAATTGCTCGCTTGTTATCTACGGACTTTTCCGGGCAATTTATCCCCTATACAGGGACGACTAGATATGTAGAATTAGCGAAAAATGCCAGTAGCACACTGCGATTTTTACTGATAATTGGTAGAAAATGTTTTATATTTAGATATTTTAAATGGGACACCCTGTATATTCATTCATTTTTAGATTCTACTCGACGAGCTGATTACAAGGAGGGGTCACACTTGATATCTTTGTGTCCTGAAAAAGTCTACACTGACAATAAAAAATCACAAAATTTTGAATTTGGTTGGCTCTAACATTTTCCAGAAAGCATTAGAACTGTCGTGAATAATCAAGAGCCGTAGAATAATCTTAGAACATTTTCTAGAACTGTCCAGAATAATTTAGAACAGTCCAGAACCATTTCGAACCGTTTTAGAGTTCACTAGAACCATTTGAAACAGTCCAGGATGCTCTTAGAACCGTTTAGAACAGTATAAAATAATTTAGAACAGGACAATTTGGAACAGTCGAGGATAAACTAGAACTATCCAGAACGCGTCAGAACTGTCCTGAATCATCTAGAACCGTTTTAGAACTGACTAGGATCATTTGAATCAATTCAGGATAATTTTGGAACATTTTAGGACTGTCCAGAATCATTTCGAATAGTCCAGAACCATTTAGAACCGTTTTAAAGTTCACTAGAACCATTTGAAACAGTTCAGTATGCTCTTAGAACCATTTAGAACAAATTCAGGACTATTTGAAACAGTCGAGGATAAACTAGAACTATCCAGAACTATCCAGAACTATCCAGAACCGCTCTAGGCCTGACTACGATTATTTGAATCTATATTTTGCATTAATTCAGGATAATCTTTGAACATTTTAGGACTGTCCAGAATCATTTCGAATAGTCCAGAACCATTTAGAACCGTTTTAGAGTTAACTAGAACCATTTGAAACAGTTCAGTATGCTCTTAGAACCATTTAGAACAAATTCAGGACTATTTGAAACAGTCGAGGATAAACTAGAACTATCCAGAACTATCCAGAAATATCCAGAACCGCTTTAGAACTGACTACGATTATTTGAATCTATATTTTGCATTAATTCAGGATAATCTTTGAACATTTTAGGACTGTCCAGAACCATTTGGAACCGTTTTACTGACCGCAGTACGAGATCAAAATATCAAGTGTGACCCCTTTTTGAAATCAGCTCATCGAGTAGAATCCAAAAATGCAAAAATATACAGTGTGTCCCATTTAAAATATCAAAGTTGTTGATAATTTTCATGCCATCCAGCGTGGGTCACCCTGTATATATACCGGTCGAGAGGACGAATTACATTTTCTCCGGCGACGATTTATCAAAATTTCGTCCGAAACTTTTTGATAACGTCCGACCTGCTTGATTCATGGATAACCGGATCGCGAGTGCGGGGCGAATTAAACTGTCGTTTTCGTCCTCCCCTCGTATATACAAACAAAAATAAAATAGCCGTTCGTTCGCCCGTTTGATGGATCGCTTTTGTTGCCAGAAAACTTCTCTTAGATAACCGAAAAATCGCCATTTTCATTCGAATATACTCTCCCGAAACACATAATAATAAATGAATAATTTAGCAAGTATAATTCCCGTTTGAGGAAAATAACGTTCGCCTTTTCTTTAATGAACGACTGCGAAATTAGCGAGCAACATTAAAAGCCGTTTTCTTGCTCAAACAAGCCCCTTAGAGCGCTCTTTCGTCCCGCCTGATTCTCTATTAAATAGGTCACAGTCTAAGCTACCGGGGAGGTTTATATATTCACGACAACGATCAAGATTAAGACGTGGGACGGGCGAATTCGGGATGTGTGTGTCGAAGGGATTACCATGAAACTTACTGCTTGATGGATATAATTTTGAAAGCGGTGTACACGGCAAACACTGTTGAATATTTATCGAGGGATATTTATTTAGACAAGAGAGATGCTGCAGGAGAATGGGGGATGGTTTATTGTTGTATTTTTCGTATGGACCTCGTATATGTGTAAGGATTGTTTATAGTACGTTCGCTGTTTGTTTGTATCCAAAAATTCGGTTTTAGTGGTAATGGCTTGATAGCGAACGGACTATAATTTGGACAAATGATCGTCAAATTGGACTATATTTCAGATAGGGATGCTCAAATAGGGGATGATTTCGGAATTGGGAAATTTATTGTTGTATTTTTGGCATGTACTATGGTGGACAGTAAGATCGTGCGGTCGTAAAACGCGTTCCTCGTTTAACTCGCCCTACCACCTATTTAGATGGCGAGCGTTTTGAGAGCGCATTGTAAAGCTGGCAACATTGCTATTGCCTGGGCCAGTTGAAATCGGATGTCGTACTGTTCGTTTCGGGTCCCGTCTCCGAATATCGAGTATCCATTTGTTTATACATTCGATGCAATATCGATAATGATAATATCCTTTATCGTGGTCCTATAGTATGTCAACTTGCCTTGGATATTAAAATAGTTTTATAAATAAAGGAAAATCTGATTACATGTCATTCATTAAAAAAAATTAGCATACACAACAAGTTTTTCAAAAGAAAAAAACATTAAATTCATTAGGAAAAAATAAAAAATCGGCCTACCTATTCGTGGATTATTGTGAAAAAGCAAATCCTAGGGATTTGCGTATATTGTATGTGATAATCCTGCGAAGTATTTGCCTTTCATGAACCCGAATTAGTTTTTGAATCATTCGTTTTGATCATTTATGTTAATGAAGATGACCGACTACAATTTTTCTTATTTTAATATTAGTATATAATTTAATATTAATATAAAAATATAATGTTAATTAAAAAAAACATAAACTAATATTAAAATAAGAAAAATTGTAGTCGGTCATCTTCATTAACATAAATGATCAAAACGAATGATTCAAAAACTAATTCGGGTTCATGAAAGGCAAATACTTCGCAGGATTATCACATACAATATACGCAAATCCCTAGGATTTGCTTTTTCACAATAATCCACGAATAGGTAGGTCGATTTTTTATTTTTTCCTAATGAATTTAATGTTTTTTTCTTAATGAATGACATGTAATCAGATTTTCCTTTATTTATAAAACTATTTTAATATCCAAGGCAAGTTGACATACTATAGGACCACGATAAAGGATATTATCATTATCGATATTGCATCGAATGTATAAACAAATGGATACTCGATATTCGGAGACGGGACCCGAAACGAACAGTACGACATCCGATTTCAACTGGCCCAGGCAATAGCAATGTTGCCAGCTTTACAATGCGCTCTCAAAACGCTCGCCATCTAAATAGGTGGTAGGGCGAGTTAAACGAGGAACGCGTTTTACGACCGCACGATCTTACTGTCCACCATAGTACCTCGTATATGTGAAAGGATTGTTTATAGTACGTTCGCTGTTTGTTTGTATCCAAAAATTCGGTTTTAGTGGTAATGGCTTGATAGTGAACGGACTATAATTTGGACAAATGATCGTCAAATTGGACTATATTTCAGATAGGGATGCACAAATAGGGGATGATTTCGGAATTGGGAAATTTATTGTTGTATTTCTCGTATGTACCTCGTATATGTGTAAGGATTGTTTATAGTACGTTCGCTGTTTGTTTGTATGCAAAAATTGGGTTTTAGTGTAATGGCTTGATAGTGAACGGACTATAATTTGGACAAATGATCGTCAAATTGGACTATATTTCAGATAGGGATGCTCAAATAGGGGATGATTTCGGAATTGGGAAATTTATTGTTGTATTTTTGGCATGTACCTCGTATATAGTGCTTGTTTATATTCCGTTCGCTATTTGTTTGCTTGCAAAAATTAGGTTTCTTGCACTCTTGATAGTGAAGGGAGTATAATGTGGATAAATGATCCATCAAATTGGACTACTGACATTACGTAGCCCGAGAATCTCGAATAGGGGATGAAATGGGAAAATTATTGTTGTATTTTTCGTATGGACCTCGTATATGTGTAGGGATTGTTTATAGTACGTTCGCTGTTTGTTTGTATGCAAAAATTGGGTTTTAGTGTAATGGCTTGATAGTGAACGGACTATAATTTGGACAAATGATCGTCAAATTGGACTATATTTCAGATAGGGAAGCTCAAATAGGGGATGATTTCGGAATTGAGAAATTTATTGTTGTATTTTTGGCATGTACCTCGTATATAGTGCTTGTTTATACTCCGTTCGCTATTTGTTTGCTTGCAAAAATTAGGTTTCTTGCACTCTTGATAGTGAAGGGAGTATAATGTGGATAAATGATCCATCAAATTGGACTACTGACATTACGTAGCCCGAGAATCTCGAATAGGGGATGAAATGGGAAAATTATTGTTGTATTTTTCGTATGGACCTCGTATATGTGTAGGGATTGTTTATAGTACGTTCGCTGTTTGTTTGTATGCAAAAATTGGGTTTTAGTGTAATGGCTTGATAGTGAACGGACTATAATTTGGACAAATGATCGTCAAATTGGACTATATTTCAGATAGGGAAGCTCAAATAGGGGATGATTTCGGAATTGAGAAATTTATTGTTGTATTTTTGGCATGTACCTCGTATATAGTGCTTGTTTATACTCCGTTCGCTATTTGTTTGCTTGCAAAAATTAGGTTTTTTGCACTCTTGATAGTGAAGGGAGTATAATGATAATGATCCATCAAATTGGACTACTGACATTATTTAGCCCGAGAATCTCGAATAGGGGATGAAATGGGAAAATTATTGTTGTATTTTTCGTATGAACCTCGTATATAGTGCTTTTTTATACTCCGTTCACTATTTGTTTGTTCGATTTTTTGCCTCACCCGGTATATTTATGTAGGTATATCATTTAAAGATCCTGGAATAAGTCAAAAACACCCCAAAAAACCCTCCAATTTTCTCGATTTTTGGCTCACCCGGTACAAGCGATAAAACGCAATTCCTTCGATTCGATTCGGATAAAAAAAAAACAAACGGCGTCACCGACGCCGAGCGTCGGTATCGCGACGGCGTTGTCTGAACCGCCGCGGGTAATTTAATAACAACCCCTAAAAAGGCTTCCTCCATTGATCTATCCCGATTCGATACACAAAAGAATTTCCTCTCAGACACATGTCCACTTCATACCCAGCCGACTTTCCTCCATAGAATAGAAAATTAACCGATTCCGGATAAACCGGAAGAAGAAAAAAATCCCGATTAATCTAAGGGGGAGGAAAGCGTCTCGACGCTCATTAGATAGTGCACCTTCCGAGGCGTCCCGACGCCCGTCCATGTGCGAATCTAATTTGGTTGCGACGCAACCCCGACGATCATTTGTCCAAATTAGACTGGAGCTATACGAGGGATGGGAGAAAAATACGATAAATTTCCCAATTTCGAAACATTTCATCCCCCCAAGTCGGGATTATCTGTCCTTATAATGTGATTAGTCCAATTTGACGAGCCATTGTACAAGTTATAGTCCGTTCGCTATCCAGTAGATTGCAAGAAAATTTCATTTTGGATGCAAAAAATAGCGAAAGGAGTACTTATAAATTTGCGTTATACGAGGGTTGGGCGAAAAATACAACGTTAAATTTCCCAATTCATCTCCTATTTGAGATTCTGTGTCTACCGGGTGAGCAAAAAAAAGCGAAATTTGTTTGTTTTATGGGGTATTTTTTGTACAATTTTTCATTTATTCGAGGATATTTAAAGGATTATACAGATATACAGTACACAGAATTAGCGAAAAAATTGCCAAAAATTGCCGTTTTTTGGGATATATTTGAGTATACCGGGTGAGCAAAAAAAAATAAGAAAATTGGAATTTTCTTGGGGTATTCTTGATATAATTTTACACTAATTGGAGGATATTTAAAGGAACATAAGTATGCCGGGTGAGCCAAAAAATTACTAAAATTTACCGATTTTAGGGATATTTTTGATATTATTCTTCACTTATTCGAGAATATTTAAAGGACTCGTGGAAAGGTTGGTAAAGGACACTTAATCATACCGGATGAGCCAAAAAATTCTCAAAATTTACTGATTTTAGGGATATTTTTGATATTATTCTTCACTTATTCGAGAATATTTAAAGGACTCGCGGAAAGGTTGGAAAGGGTTCGAAGACCCCTTTCAATTCAAAGGACACTCAATTATACCGGATGAGCCAAAAAATTCCCAAAATTTACCGATTTTAGGGATATTTTTGATATTATTCTTCACTTATTCGAGAATATTTAAAGGACTCGCGAAAAGGTTGGAAAGGGTTCGAAGACCCCTTTCAATTCAAAGGACACTCAATTATACCGGATGAGCCAAAAAATTCCCAAAATTTACCGATTTTAGGGATATTTTTGATATTATTCTTCACTTATTCGAGAATATTTAAAGGACTCGCGGAAAGGTTGGAAAGGGTTCGAAGACCCCTTTCAATTCAAAGGACACTCAATTATACCGGATGAGCCAAAAAATTCCCAAAATTTACCGATTTTAGGGATATTTTTGATATTATTCTTCACTTATTCGAGAATATTTAAAGGACTCGCGAAAAGGTTGGAAAGGGTTCGAAGACCCCTTTCAATTCAAAGGACACTCAATTATACCGGATGAGCCAAAAAATTCCCAAAATTTACCGATTTTAGGGAAATTTTTGATATTATTCTTCACTTATTCGAGAGTATTTAAAGGACTCGCGAAAAGGTTGGAAAGGGTTCGAAGACCCCTTTCAATTCAAAGGACACTCAATTATACCGGATGAGCCAAAAAATTCCCAAAATTTACAGGCTTTTTAAGGATATTTTTGACATTATTCTTCACTTATTCGAGAATATTTAAAGGACTCGCGAAAAGGTTGGAAAGAGTTCGAAGACCCCTTTCAGTTCAAAGAACACTCAATTATACCGGATGAGCCAAAAAATTCCCAAAATTTACCGATTTTAGGGATATTTTTGATATTATTCTTCACTTATTCGAGAGTATTTAAAGGACTCGCGAAAAGGTTGGAAAGGGTTCGAAGACCCCTTTCAATTCAAAGGACACTCAATTATACCGGATGAGCCAAAAAATTCCCAAAATTTACCGATTTTAGGGATATTTTTGATATTATTCTTCACTTATTCGAGAGTATTTAAAGGACTCGCGAAAAGGTTGGAAAGGGTTCGAAGACCCCTTTCAATTCAAAGGACACTCAATTATACCGGATGAGCCAAAAAATTCCCAAAATTTACAGGCTTTTTAAGGATATTTTTGATATTATTCTTCACTTATTCGAGAATATTTAAAGGACTCGCGAAAAGGTTGGAAAGAGTTCGAAGACCCCTTTCAGTTCAAAGAACACTCAATTATACCGGATGAGCCAAAAAATTCCCAAAATTTACCGATTTTAGGGATATTTTTGATATTATTCCTCACTTATTCGAGAATATTTAAAGGACTCGCGAAAAGGTTGGAAAGGGTTCGAAGACCCCTTTCAGTTTAAAGGACACTCAATTATACCGGATGAGCCAAAAAAATCCCAAAATTTACAGGTTTTTTAAGGATATTTTTGATATAATTTTTTACTTATATACACCAAAATATACCGGGTGACGGCAAAAAATTCCCAAATTTTACCGTCTTGAAAATGGAGAATTTTATACAGGATAATGGTGCGCCACTGGTTCGGCAAAATAATCCGCTCGTTGTCGGATTTACTGGAGCATATTTTACGATACACAAAGCGGAAAAAACGTCGCAAATAAGTTTATGTAAAAATGCAAAACAAGAAGAAGAAAACGACCATATTAACCGAGCGTATCATAGTGTGCGTTGCTCGCGAAAAGACGCTGCAATAAAACGAAACGTGCATTACATCTAATAGAACCTCACCCACCCCCAACAACCCCCAACCGCCCCCCGATTCCCCCCTTCGCTACCCTCGCATTGTCTCGCTGTAATCGCGAACAAGAGAATTAGGGTTGTAATATTAGAGGCCGGAGGTTGTTTTAAATCAATATAGATGAGGGTGGTTCGGTTTCGCTTTGTCTTCTACCCGAAATTAAACTTAATTAAAATATGACTTTTTTTTCTCTTGATCTTCAATCTTCAACCCCCGACCCCGTCCCTGCCGGAACATCCGATAAAGACCCGACTGGTTTACCTATAAACTACCCTTAATTCCGACATCCCTCTAAATTACCGCGATCTTCCGGGCTTACTTTATATTTCTTTTTACCTCGCCCGACCTGAGGGGGTAGCTAAATAACCGGCCCATTACGCGCTGATGGGGGCGCGCGCCCTCGCACCCCCAGGAGCTCGTTATTACCCCGGCCTCCTTTCTAACGAATATATGATCGCCGATTTACATATACATGTTGTTTCGGTATGTTATTCCGCCCGGATTTTAATTCCCGGATCATCCCCGAATCATCCCCTATTTAAATAAGACGCTCTTCTTTGAACGCGACTCGAAACATCGTCGGGTTTTTATCGCGCTTCGGCAGGAATTTTATTTTTTATCCGGGGGTGGTTGCCACCCCCGGTATTAATTATAACCGCACGCGGGGGCCTCGCCTTTTCGGCTCCATAATAACTTTAATGAAGAACTCTCCGGGTGAAATATTAAGGGCGCACTTCCGTATAATTAGCCGCGGGGAAAGGTACCATCGCGTCCACCTTAAATCCCCGCGCTTCTCGCTCATATTCCCAAAGCTACCCGCGATGAAGGGTTACATTCTTGAAGATATATAGGGCGATGCATCATCCCCTGTTGAGGTCTGGGGGATGATATATGTGAGTCGCGGAGGAAGATATACTGGCTCCTAATTGGGGGGCTCCCGCTGGGGTTGGGGCAAAAATTTCGATTTTATTTCGGCGTCATCCCTTAGGCCTCGAAGGGCTCGCGCGCCCTTTCCGGTCAACTTTGCACCGTTCGATAGCATCCCTTATTCGCATTGATTGGGGGTGGCGAATCGCGGAAGAATTCTCCAGTAGAGGATTTTGCTAATTAAAAGTTTGTTGTGTTGTTGTTGTATTTTTAAATCATAATACTCGAGGAGTGCTATGAAATGAATCGATGTAGTGAGGGGGGTGAGTGGTGGTGTTAGGGAGGGTGAGTGAGGGGATTGGGAAGGGAGCGAAAGGTGTTCATTAGAGGCTAATTAAGACGCTGGTTATGGCTCTCAGTGGAGGGGTGGCTATTAAACGGAACGGTCCCGGAGCATTTTCGGGTCGATTGTTTTCACTCGCTAATTACCGAAATTTTAATTATGCTACTTGTATTTAAAAAAAATGGCTATGCCTTGATAGCGAACGGACTATAATAGATGCATCATGGGTAGTTGAGGTGCTAAAAGGGAATTAGTTTTGTTGGTACATAATTACTTAGGAAGGTTTTTTTTTTGTTTGAAGAGTAAAAAAATATTTCATAGCGAACGGACTATAATTCAATATTTCAAAGAGGTTCGAAAAAGGTACAATAAAAGGGAATTAGTTTTGTTGGTAATTAGGAAGGTTTTTTTTTTCGTTTAGTGAATTAAAAAG
Organism: Phyllotreta cruciferae; assembly: GCA_917563865.1. NCBI lineage: Eukaryota > Metazoa > Arthropoda > Insecta > Coleoptera > Chrysomelidae > Phyllotreta > Phyllotreta cruciferae. The sequence continues at coordinate 2,988,632 of OU830620.1, read as the reverse complement.
TATTCTATTACGATCTCCTGATAGCGAACGGACTATAATTCAATATTTCAAAAAGGTTCGAAAATTGTATAATAAAAGGGAATTAGTTTTGTTGATAATACTTGATAATTGGGAAGATTTTTTTTGTGTTCAGCGAATAAAAAAATATTTTATTATAGTGTCCTGATAGCGAACGGACTATAATTCAACATTTCAAAGAGGTTCAAAAATTGTATATTAAAAGGGAATTAGTTTTGTTGATAATTGGGAAGGTTTTTTTTTTGTATTTAACGAATCAAGAAATATTCTATTACAGTGTCCTGATAGCGAACGGACTATAATTCAATATTTCAAAGAGGTTCAAAAATTGTATATTAAAACAGAATTAGTTTTGTTGATAATTAGGAAGGGTTTTTTGTGAAAAAATATTCTATTATAGTGTCCTGATAGCGAACGGACTATAATTCAACATTTCAAAGAGGTTCAAAAATTGTATATTAAAAGGGAATTAGTTTTTGTTGATAATTGGGAAGGTTTTTTTTGTATTTAACGAATCAAGAAATATTCTATTACAGTGTCCTGATAGCGAACGGACTATAATTCAATATTTCAAAGAGGTTCAAAAATTGTATATTAAAACAGAATTAGTTTTGTTGATAATTAGGAAGGGTTTTTTGTGAAAAAATATTCTATTATAGTGTCCTGATAGCGAACGGACTATAATTCAACATTTCAAAGAGGTTCAAAAATTGTATATTAAAAGGGAATTAGTTTTGTTGATAATTGGGAAGGTTTTTTTTTGTATTTAACGAATCAAGAAATATTCTATTACAGTGTCCTGATAGCGAACGGACTATAATTCAATATTTCAAAGAGGTTCAAAAATTGTATATTAAAACAGAATTAGTTTTGTTGATAATTAGGAAGGGTTTTTTGTGAAAAAATATTCTATTATAGTGTCCTGATAGCGAACGGACTATAATTCAACATTTCAAAGAGGTTCAAAAATTGTATATTAAAAGGGAATTAGTTTTGTTGATAATTGGGAAGGTTTTTTTTTGTATTTAACGAATCAAGAAATATTCTATTACAGTGTCCTGATAGCGAACGGACTATAATTCAATATTTCAAAGAGGTTCAAAAATTGTATATTAAAACAGAATTAGTTTTGTTGATAATTAGGAAGGGTTTTTTGTGAAAAAATATTCTATTATAGTGTCCTGATAGCGAACGGACTATAATTCAACATTTCAAAGAGGTTCAAAAATTGTATATTAAAAGGGAATTAGTTTTGTTGATAATTGGGAAGGTTTTTTTTTTGTATTTAACGAATCAAGAAATATTCTATTACAGTGTCCTGATAGCGAACGGACTATAATTCAATATTTCAAAGAGGTTCAAAAATTGTATATTAAAACAGAATTAGTTTTGTTGATAATTAGGAAGGGTTTTTTGTGAAAAAATATTCTATTATAGTGTCCTGATAGCGAACGGACTATAATTCAACATTTCAAAGAGGTTCAAAAATTGTATATTAAAAGGGAATTAGTTTTTGTTGATAATTGGGAAGGTTTTTTTTGTATTTAACGAATCAAGAAATATTCTATTACAGTGTCCTGATAGCGAACGGACTATAATTCAATATTTCAAAGAGGTTCAAAAATTGTATATTAAAACAGAATTAGTTTTGTTGATAATTAGGAAGGGTTTTTTGTGAAAAAATATTCTATTATAGTGTCCTGATAGCGAACGGACTATAATTCAACATTTCAAAGAGGTTCAAAAATTGTATATTAAAAGGGAATTAGTTTTGTTGATAATTGGGAAGGTTTTTTTTTGTATTTAACGAATCAAGAAATATTCTATTACAGTGTCCTGATAGCGAACGGACTATAATTCAATATTTCAAAGAGGTTCAAAAATTGTATATTAAAACAGAATTAGTTTTGTTGATAATTAGGAAGGGTTTTTTGTGAAAAAATATTCTATTATAGTGTCCTGATAGCGAACGGACTATAATTCAATATTTCAAAGAGATTCAAAAATTGTATAATCGAAGGGAATTAGTTTTGTTGATAATTAGCAACGCTTTTTTGTGTTTAAGGAATGAAGACCATCCAATTCACTATCTCCTGATTAGCAAAAACGGACTATAATAAGAGGATATTTCAAAGATCGAAAAACCCCCCTAAAAACTAGCACCCCTTTAACACACCGGTTTATCCGAATTTCCCAAGCAACATTCCTACATATTCATCGAGCCTTCGGTCCGGAGACTCCGGAGCTCACCGGAGCTCTCGGCGAGTCCGCGGGAAAGCGCCCAGCCAGTTTTAAAATTCAGCCGACGGAGTGCTTTTTACCTCCGGACAAGGGAAGTGAATTTACAATTCGGCCTTTCCCGTCCGTCTGAAGCTCCTCTTACATCATCGCCAGCTGGCCATCCCCAGTGGATTTGTAAGTTGATTCCACCCCCGCGCGACGCGGGGTACACTTTGATCACTCCGCCGACCCCCCGAGCTACCCCACTCATCCCCACACCATCGGTCCCCTGCAGGACTTTCTCACTGGGTCGATGCCTTCACCTTTTAAGCGTGTCCAGTTCACTGTAGAAAGTTCCTTTTTGTATTCGAGTGTGTGTAATCGAGGTGCGCATTATTGTACTTTTTTTTCATTCAAACGAGCAAATTGTGGAATAATTTATACTCCGTTCGCTAGCAAGAGATGATGATAGGATTGATTGTCTCGGCGCAAAAATGCTTCTTATAATTATCAACTTTTTGAAATTTTGAATTATAGTCCGTTCGCTATCAGGAGAGTATAATAGAATATTTTTTGTTTCTCTAAACACAAAAAACCTTCCTAATTATCAACAAAACTAATTCCCTTGTACATATAAAATTTGGAATTATAGTCCCTTCGCTATCAGGAGATTGTAATAGAATATTTTTTGATTCACTTATAAACACAAAAAAAGAACCTTCCTAATTATCAACAAAATTAATTCCCTTTTATTACAAAATTTTGAACCTCTTTGAAATTCTGAATTATAGTCCGTTCGCTATCAGGAAACTGTAATAGAATATTTCTTGACTCTTTAAACACAAAAAAACCTTCCTAATTATCAACAAAACTAATTCCCTTTTATTACAAAATTTTGAACCTCTTTGAAATTCTGAATTATAGTCTGTTCGCTATCAGGAAACTGTAATAGAATATTTCTTGACTCTTTAAACACAAAAAAACCTTCCTAATTATCAACAAAATTAATTCCCTTTTATTACAAAATTTTGAACCTCTTTGAAATTCTGAATTATAGTCCGTTCGCTATCAGGAAAATGTAATAGAATATTTCTTGACTCTTTAAACACAAAAAAACCTTCCTAATTATCAACAAAACTAATTCCCTTTTATTACAAAATTTTGAACCTCTTTGAAATTCTGAATTATAGTCCGTTCGCTATCAGGAAACTGTAATAGAATATTTCTTGACTCTTTAAACACAAAAAACCTTCCTAATTATCAACAAAATTAATTCCCTTTTATTACAAAATTTTGAACCTCTTTGAAATTCTGAATTATAGTCCGTTCGCTATCAGGAAACTGTAATAGAATATTTCTTGACTCTTTAAACACAAAAAAACCTTCCTAATTATCAACAAAATTAATTCCCTTTTATTACAAAATTTTGAACCTCTTTGAAATTCTGAATTATAGTCCGTTCGCTATCAGGAAACTGTAATAGAATATTTCTTGACTCTTTAAACACAAAAAAAACCTTCCTAATTATCAACAAAACTAATTCCCTTTTATTACAAAATTTTGAACCTCTTTGAAATTCTGAATTATAGTCCGTTCGCTATCAGGAAACTGTAATAGAATATTTCTTGACTCTTTAAACACAAAAAAACCTTCCTAATTATCAACAAAATTAATTCCCTTTTATTACAAAATTTTGAACCTCTTTGAAATTCTGAATTATAGTCCGTTCGCTATCAGGAAAATGTAATAGAATATTTCTTGACTCTTTAAACACAAAAAAACCTTCCTAATTATCAACAAAACTAATTCCCTTTTATTACAAAATTTTGAACCTCTTTGAAATTCTGAATTATAGTCCGTTCGCTATCAGGAAACTGTAATAGAATATTTCTTGACTCTTTAAACACAAAAAACCTTCCTAATTATCAACAAAATTAATTCCCTTTTATTACAAAATTTTGAACCTCTTTGAAATTCTGAATTATAGTCCGTTCGCTATCAGGAAACTGTAATAGAATATTTCTTGACTCTTTAAACACAAAAAAACCTTCCTAATTATCAACAAAATTAATTCCCTTTTATTACAAAATTTTGAACCTCTTTGAAATTCTGAATTATAGTCCGTTCGCTATCAGGAAAATGTAATAGAATATTTCTTGACTCTTTAAACACAAAAAAACCTTCCTAATTATCAACAAAATTAATTCCCTTTTATTACAAAATTTTGAACCTCTTTGAAATTCTGAATTATAGTCCGTTCGCTATCAGGAAACTGTAATAGAATATTTCTTGACTCTTTAAACACAAAAAACCTTCCTAATTATCAACAAAATTAATTCCCTTTTATTACAAAATTTTGAACCTCTTTGAAATTCTGAATTATAGTCCGTTCGCTATCAGGAAACTGTAATAGAATATTTCTTGACTCTTTAAACACAAAAAAACCTTCCTAATTATCAACAAAACTAATTCCCTTTCATTACAAAATTTTGAACCTCTTTGAAATTTTGAATTATAGTCCGTTCGCTATCAGGAGAGTATAATAGAATATTTTTTGTTTCTCTAAACACAAAAAACCTTCCTAATTATCAACAAAACTAATTCCCTTGTACATATAAAATTTGGAATTATAGTCCCTTCGCTATCAGGAGGTTGTAATAGAATATTTTTTGATTCACTTATAAACACAAAAAAAGAACCTTCCTAATTATCAACAAAATTAATTCCCTTTTATTACAAAATTTTGAACCTCTTTGAAATTCTGAATTATAGTCCGTTCGCTATCAGGAAACTGTAATAGAATATTTCTTGACTCTTTAAACACAAAAAAAACCTTCCTAATTATCAACAAAACTAATTCCTTTTTATTACAAAATTTTGAACCTCTTTGAAATTCTGAATTATAGTCCGTTCGGTACAAAACTAATTAGCAACAAAACTAATTCCCTTTTATTATACAACTTTTGAATCTCTTTGAAATATTAAATTATAGTCCGTTCGCTATCGGAGATAGTCCCAAATATGGCCTTTAACTCCTCAGAAATTCAACTAACTGCACAAAATTATTTTCGTAGAGTTCATCCTGTTTAATATCATTCGTATTATACAGTACGGATTCGATAAAAAAAATAGGAATCGTTGGTGTGTAACATCGCGGTTAGATCGAGTAGGCTAATTAGAAACAATGCGAACGATGCATATTTGTCGGTGCAATGTGCAACAACGGCATGCAACAAATATCCAACAAACTCATCTACGATATTTCGGCCGTTTCGGGAGCGCTGCGGCCGACTTTCGCGTTTCGACAACAGCCCCCCGCCCGCCCCCTTCCACAGCCCACCCATCGCATTCGATAGACTCGGAAAGTGTTTGGAATTCGACGCGTCGCGTGTCAACTAGCGTCATAATTAACATTCCTTCGTTGGGCCCTACACCCGACGAATATATAGAAATTTACGCGAATTTTCCGCAGATTTTCCACACCTCTCTGTACCTAAATACAGCGGCGCCAAGCCAACTCTCTTATTCCTTAGTACATCATTCGGCCATCTTTTTACGCCACTTTGACAGTTTGACATTTGACAGTTTGACATTTGACAGTTTGACATTTGACAGTTTGACATTTGACAGTTTGACATTTGACAGTTTGACATTTGACAGTTTGACAGTTTGACATTTGACAGTTTGACATTTGACAGTTTGACATTTGACAGTTTGACATTTGACAGTTTGACATTTGACAGTTTGACATTTGACAGTTTGACATTTGACAGTTTGACATTTGACAGTTTGACATTTGACAGTTTGACAATTGACGTGCTAACAGTGAGTAATAAACAGCCTTCCGGGATTCGATTTGTAATAGTTTATGTACGACTTATTAGTTAGTAAATTAATTGAGGATAATTAACCGGGTGGTTTTAATTGAAAATTCCTCGTTGTACGTCGCTGTGCTATGTTAATATTCGATGTTATTGATGGACTCGTTCTCTCTGTATGTGTTTGTGTCATTTATAGTTTCGTATTGTATATAGATAGCTGTATATACGGGCGAATATTTAATTGAGATTGCATTTTGTATTAATGCGGTTTTGGGGTGCAATTCCAAATTTATATGAAATTTTCGAAATTCCCAACTAATCGAAGACAGAAGGGATAGAGACGAAATACATAGAGTAACTCACTATTAAATTATGTAATTAAATGGAGAAGACCATGACTTTTTTTTTATTTTTTTTTTCAAAACCGTGTGCTCTAAGAAGGCGCGTAATGAAATTTTAATTTTTTTCTGTGGCCAAATAAGGCCGCAATTAATTTTTAAAGTTTGAAAAACGTCACACAATCGTCATACACTCTGCTCCAATCAAAGCGAGAGTTGCAAAGAGAAGTCACATTTAGCAAGGTTGCCACGTTTCCTATTACTCTTCTTTACTCCTGCAAAATGTGCGTTTTTTGTATATTTATTGCAATAAACATTTTCTGATTTATCCATTTCTTCCATTACTTAATGGATAATTCGATATATTAATATAGAATTAACATCTTCATCTGTATAAATTGTAACCGATTTTCGTGTTAAAAACACAAATAATGGTCCTGAAAAATTTATTTGGCAACATTCTTGTCAACGTCAATATTATCAGTAAAGTGTTTTGTGCCGAATTGCAATTCGTGTAATTTGTTTTGTGCATTTTTCAGAAAAATCTGACAAATGACAGTTTGATTTTTGTTCGTTTGTCTATTCTTTGTTACTGCGTTCGAAAATTCATACTATTTACTATACAACAAAACGTGAGTGGTTTATGATTGGTTGATAAGGTATGAGTCAAAACCCGAAATTTTTAAATTTCGAAGGGCTATATCTTTTTAATTATAACACATTTTGAGCAACTGAAAACGGTTTTTAGCTCTAATAAATCATTTCTAATCGTATCTTTTGCCGAAATCCGCATATCTCACATCGTTGTCTTCTCCATTACAACTAAAAATGGCGCTTTTCACAAAAAACGTTTCGTTTTTCGCGAACCATCATCAGGCTAATTTTTTACCCCCATAACCCAATCAATACACTAGTTATCATAACAACTATATTATATACAACAAGGTTGTAGCAGGGGGGGTTTCCTTTACGTTATCATAAGGTCTATAACACCGGCTTCCGGGGTTCGGGGGTGGGCGCGCGGGGGGCGGTCGCGGCGGAAGGGCGGGAGAAGAGAAACACATCTGTCGCGAAAGGCAGCGGCACCGTTCTCCCGTTTATACGAGCAGCTGGTGTCGACACGCCGTTAAGGCATCATCTCCCGCCGCCGTCGCCGCCGCCGCCGCCGCCGCCGCCTCACCGCCTTCGAAGATCACGACACCGCGCGCCCGCCCTATCTGGGCCACCTCAGACCCAGATATGAGCCCCCAAGCAGCCGCCGGAGCCTCGTTTTATATATAGATATATTACGTTGGGTAGTGGAAGAGAATTCGCCGCGCTCCGGGGATATAAAAATTTCCTATACAGGGTGTCTCGCGATAATTTTTAACTGTCTCTACATGTTATCCGATTTTAATAAAATATGGTATACTTATACTTATATTTAGTCAATAAGGTCAGGCTTTCGAAAATATTTTGACAATTTTGACAGTCATAGCACTTCCGTTGTCCATATTTGGTATTTTGGTCTCATAAGAAGGACTATACAGCCACTCAAAAATCACAAAATTTTGAATTTGGGTCGCTCTAACGTTTTCTAACTGTTCCAGAACGCATTAGAACTGTCCTGAATCATCTAGAACCATTTTAGAACTGACTGGGATCATTTGGATGAATTCAGGATAATATTAGAACATTTTAGTACTGTCCAGAATCATTTAGAACCGTCCAGAACCATTTAGAACCGTTTTAGAGTTCACTAGAACCATTTGAAACAGTTCAGGATGTTCTTAAAACTATTTAAAACAGTGTAAAATCATTTAGAACAAATTCAGGACTATTTGAAACGGTCCAGGATAAACTAGAACTATCCAGAACCATCCATTTTATCTAGAACCATTTTAGAACTGACTAGTATCATTTGAATCTATTCAGGATAATCTTGAAACATTTTAGTACTGGCCAGAATCATTTAGAATAGTCCAGAACCGTTGAGAACCGTTTTAGAGTTCACTAGAACCATTTGAAACTGTTCAGGATGTTCTTAGAACCATTTAGAACTGTATACAATCATTTAGAATAAATTCAGCACTGCTTGAAACGGTCCAGGATAAGCTAGAACTATCCAGAACCATCCATTTAATCCAGAACCATTTTAGAACTGACTAGGATCATTAGAATCAATTCAGGATAATCTTGGAACATTTTAGTACTGTCCAGAATCATTTAAAACAGTCCAGAACCATTTAGAACCGTTTTAGAGTTCAGTAGAACCATTTGAAACAGTTCAGGATGTTCTTAGAACCATTTAGATCATTTAGAACAAATTCAGGACTATTTGAAACGGTCCAGGATAAACTACAACTTATCCATTTAACATTTTCTACCATTTCTACCATCCCTTGTTAATATCAAATGAAATACTACAGATTTTAAACTATATAATCTCTTGTATATATGTATAGTATGCATTTTAAAAAGTTGTCCACAGAGTGCTATGACGACATTAGTGACGTGTATCTAACTTTGTTTTGTAGAAACTATATCTAAGTAGGTATCTGATAGATAAAACAGTGAACGATCGATCGGGCGTCGCGGCGCCTTTACCATCAATCAGATTGATAACGCCGTAGGAAGTGACGTCCTCTTCGCAGGGCACTCTACGCTATACACAACATCGCGAACAACAACAAAGGTTTAAGTTGATGGATGAACTCGGGCCCGATCACCTTCCATTGTTGATAACATGATAAATGCTCGAGAATATGTCGTCGAAAGTCGACGCCTGCTCGTCCGTCTTCCTATCTATCTATACTCTATACTCACTCTCTCAAACTTCGTTAGCTCCAATTTTCTTCTCCATCGACGCCCCGTCGAAGTTTCATCTCGTCTCGCAACGATCGCGCTATCACAATTCACTCGTTTAAACCCTAATTTATACCTGATGATGGATGCTAATTATTGTCCGAAACGTTCTTAAAATATTCGACACTGTGACGTATTTGAGAGAGTAACAAATGACATCATGTCAATGGATAGTGTGACATTTGACAATATGACATTTGACAGTACTTCATTTGATAGTATCACATTCAACAGCGTGTCATTGGTCATTGGACAGTGTGCCATTTAATAGAGTGACATTTGACAATGTGGCATTTGACACACTGGAACGATGGAGAAGACCACGATGTGAGATATGCGGATTTCGGCAAAAGATACGATTAGAAATGATTTATTAGAGCTCAAAACCGTTTTCAGTTGCTCAAAATGTGTTATAATTAAAAAGATATAGCCCTTTGAAATTTAAAAATTTCGGGTTTTGACTCATACCTTATCAACCAATCATAAACCACTCACGTCTTGTTGTATAGTAAATAGTATGAATTTTCGAACGCAGTAACAAAGAATAGACAAACGAACAAAAATCAATCTGTCATTTGTCAGATTTTTCTGAAAAATGCACAAAACAAATTACACGAATTGCAGTTTGGCACAAAACACTTTACTGATAATATTGAAGTTGACAAGAATGTTGCCAAATAAATTTTTCAGGACCATTATTTGTGATTTTAACACGAAAATCAGTTACAATTTATACAGATGAAGATGTTATTTCTATATTAATACATCGAATTATCCATTAGGTAATGGAAGAAATGGATAAATCAGAAAATGTTTATTGCAATAAATATACAAAAAACGCACATTTTGCGGAGTAAAGAAGAGTAATAGGAAACGTGGCAAACTTGCTAAATGTGACTTCTCTTTGCAACTCTCGCTTTGATTGGAGCAGAGTGTATGACGATTGTGTGACGTTTTCAAACTTTAAAAATTAATTGCGGCCTTATTTGGCCACAGAAAAAAATAAAAATTTCATTACGCGCCTTCTTAGAACACACGGTTTTGAAAAAAAAAATAAAAAAAACTCGTGGTCTTCTCCATTGACAAGATGACACCCAAAAACACTTAAAAATTACTGAAATATCAACATTAAAATAAATAACCATTATAGAGGAAGTATTTAAAAGAGTACTTTTTTGGGAGACTTTTCTCCCTAGTTTAATTTTGGATTAGCGAATCGAATTTCTATGATTAGAAAATGGCAAGTGCGCCCTCGATAAAACCGTTCGATGAGCGGTAATCGAGACCCTTTCCCGTTGCGTCTTCAACCCTTTCTTCTACTTTTTTTTAAGGGATGCGATGCGCCCCGCGCCGCCCCGAACGCGAATTAAGGACACTTTAAATAATTGTTATTCTTTCGCTAACGCCCGTCGATGGCGATTAAAAGATACGATTCCGGTACATTTAACTCGCAGCCGATCGAAAAAGGGGTTGTTTTATTTTTCGCGTTTAATACTAAAAAAATTGTACTGGATGTTGCCAACAAAAGAGGCCGCTATTTCGTTACCTACATCTTTTGTTAAGAGTTAAATTTAATGTATAAAACAGCTAGTTAAATTTATGGTGTCTATACAACCGCGCCACGGTAATTTAGTTGCGATTTTATTACCAACACCACCATTTAAAAAACGTTAAAACCTTTATAATTTTTATTACCTGCCTAACACAAAACGAATAAAAGTCACCCTTATTTAATTCCTACAAATTTAACGATTCGTTAATAGCCGGCCATACACGAAATGGAGAAGACCACGATTTTTTTTTTAATTTTTTGTTCAAAACTGTTCTAAGAAGGCGCGTAATGAAATTTTTATTTTTTTCTGTGGCCAAATAAGGCCGCAATTAATTTTTAAAGTTTGAAAAACGTCACACAATCGTCATACACTCTGCTCCAATCAAAGCGAGAGTTGCAAAGAGAAGTCACATTTAGCAAGTTTGCCACGTTTCCTATTACTCTTCTTTACTCCGCAAAATGTGCGTTTTTTGTATATTTATTGCAATAAACATTTTCTTATTTATCCATTTCTTCCATTACCTAATGGATAATTCGATATATTAATATAGAAATAACATCTTCATCTGTATAAATTGTAACCGATTTTCGTGTTAAAAACACAAATAATGGTCCTGAAAAATTTATTTGGCAACATTCTTGTCAACGTCAATATTATCAGTAAAGTGTTTTGTGCCGAATTGCAATTCGTGTAATTTGTTTTGTGCATTTTTCAGAAAAATCTGACAAATGACACTTAGATTTTTGTTCGTTTGTCTATTCTTTGTTACTGCATTCGAAAATTCATACTATTTACTATACAACAAAACGTGAGTGGTTTATGATTGGTTGATAAGGTATGAGTCAAAACCCGAAATTTTTAAATTTCAAAGGGCTATATCTTTTTAATTGTAACACATTTTGAGCAACTGAAAACGGTTTTGAGCTCTAATAAATCATTTCTAATCGTATCTTTTGCCGAAATCCGCCTATCTCACATCGTGGTCTTCTCCATTCTTTTGTGCATAACAGAAGAGTAGTAGGCGGTGGATTTGATATTTTTAAATCCTCGAGGAAAATAAGAGAGATACGTTCACGTTCCGGAAAACAATGCCTTCGAATTTTTCACCCCATTCTCCGCGTAGGCCATGCGTCTCTTTGATTGCGGCGGGCCGGCGGGGTTCATGCAAAAAGGAATACGATTGTTTGAAGAAACGCCAAAAAGGACGCCATTTGACAAATTCGGTTTGCATTCCGAGGCGCAGTTTCCGCCCGACTGGCTTTCCTCGGGTGTATACCGAAAAGCAGGCTATGCTTGGGCATGTACGAGGGGAGGGAAAGCGGGGACATTCCTGCCTGAAATTCTGGTTTTTGGTCTAGCTGGCGGTGGTTTTGTGTTTCGATTTTTCGATTGTACTGTTTTTGGAGATTATGTCAGTTCTTTAGGTCGTTTAATTATAGTCCGTTCGCTATCAGGAGGTTGTAATGAAGCCTTCTTGAAACGTCTACATAAAAAGTATATATAATTCTGCCTGATAACGAACGGAGTATAATTATTTTACAACGCACTTATACAAATTACAAATAATTGCTATTGCATTTTAGACGAGTCCTACGATCTGAAGTATTGTATCTGATATAAGAAATTGAATGTCAAGAGACTGAAACTCTCAAAGGGTTGTGTATTCCCTTCAGAGCGCCATCACATCTCACAGAAGCGCCTCTCAGAAATGGTAAATATTCTCTTTCGCCCTTATCACATATTCATTATCATACATTAAGTTTCGGGCTTGTCAGGTGTTAATTCAATTATGGATGGCTCGAACTCCGGGCCCAAGATCGCTCTCTTCGCCAAATTCGATTCATTATTAACGCAACTGTTAAAACGCCGCCTTGACAAACTTAAATTGGATGCTCGTCGAATGTTTAATTTCACTATTTCGCGCCTTTTTAATTATTCAGTTTGATGGCTCCGGATTAATCCGGAGGTTTTTTTTTGTTGTCTAACGTTATATCCGGGAAAGGTTTTAATACCGGTGGCGCTGGAGCTCCGGTTAATTCGATAAGATTATTTCTGCGGGGGTTGTAAAAAAGGAAAGTTCGCCATCGTAAATCAAACGATATCGAGGGTAGGTAATTTGCTAATGGAGGGAGAACTACCACTTTGGTTAATCGCCGCAAGTTTTTTATTAGGCCAAAGCCAACGTAGTTATTTGTTTGTTCGTTGGGAAATTAATCGAAATAATTGTAGTGGAAGAGCCGCCTGATAGCGAACGGACTATAATAAATTACATGTAGTTGAGTTTCTTAATTTTGTAGTATCAGGGAATTAGTTTTGTTGATAATTAGAAAGATTTTGTGTGTTTAATGAATCAAAAATGTGCATTAACTAATCTCCTGATTAGCGAACGGACTATAATAAATCATGTGCAGTGTAGTTTCGTGATATTATTATGAAAGGGGATTAATTTTGTTGATAATTAGGAAGATTTTGTAATGTGTTTAGTGAATCAAAAAATGTACTATTACTATCTCCTGATAGCGAATGGACTATAAAAAATCACAAATAGTTGAGATTAACAATTTTATAATAAAAGGGAATTAATTTTGTGGATAATTAAAAAGATTTGGTGTGTTTAATGAATCAAGAATGTGCATTAACTAATCTGCTGATTAGCGAACGGACTATAATAAATCATGTGCAGTGTAGTTTCGTGATATTATTATGAAAGGAAATTAATTTTGTTGATAATTAGGAAGATTTTGTATGTTTAGTGAATCAAAAAATGTCCTATTACTCTCACCTGATAACGAATGGACTATAAAAAATCACAAGTAGTTGAGATTGACAATTTTATAATAAAAGGGAATTAATTTTGTTGATAATTAAAAAGATTTTTTGTCTTTAATGGATCAAGAATGTGCATTAACTAATCTCCTGATTAGCGAACGGACTATAATAAATCATGTGTAGTGTAGTTTCGTGATATTATTATGAAAGGGGATTAATTTTGTTGATAATTAGGAAGATTTTGTAATGTGTTTAGTGAATCAAAAAATGTACTATTACTATCTCCTGATAGCGAATGGACTATAAAAAATCACAAATAGTTGAGATTAACAATTTTATAATAAAAGGGAATTAATTTTGTGGATAATTAAAAAGATTTGGTGTGTTTAATGAATCAAGAATGTGCATTAACTAATCTCCTGATTAGCGAACGGACTATAATAAATCATGTGTAGTGTAGTTTTGTGATATTATTATGAAAGGGGATTAATTTTGTTGATAATTAGGAAGATTTTGTGTGTTTAGTGAATCAAAAAATGTCCTATTACTCTCACCTGATAACGAATGGACTATAAAAAATCACAAGTAGTTGAGATTGACAATTTTATAATAAAAGGGAATTAATTTTGTTGATAATTAAAAAGATTTTTTGTCTTTAATGGATCAAGAATGTGCATTAACTAATCTCCTGATTAGCGAACGGACTATAATAAATCATGTGCAGTGTAGTTTCGTGATATTATTATGAAAGGAAATTAATTTTGTTGATAATTAGGAAGATTTTGTATGTTTAGTGAATCAAAAATTGTCCTATTACTCTCACCTGATAGCGAATGGACTATAAAAAATCACAAGTAGTTGAGATTGACAATTTTATAATAAAAGGGAATTAATTTTGTTGATTATTAAAAAGATTTTTTGTCTTTAATGGATCAAGAATGTGCATTAACTAATCTCCTGATTAGCGAACGGACTATAATAAATCATGTGTAGTGTAGTTTCGTGATATTATTATGAAAGGGGATTAATTTTGTTGATAATTAGGAAGATTTTGTATGTTTAGTGAATCAAAAAAAGTCCTATTACTCTCACCTGATAACGAATGGACTATAAAAAATCACAAATAGTTGAGATTAACAATTTTATAATAAAAGGGAATTAATTTTGTTGATAATTAAAAAGATTTGGTGTGTTTAATGAATCAAGAATGTGCATTAACAAATCTCCTGATTAGCGAACGGACTATAATAAATCATGTGTAGTGTAGTTTCGTGATATTATTATGAAAGGGGATTAATTTTGTTGATAATTAGGAAGATTTTGTGTGTTTAGTGAATCAAAAAATGTCCTATTACTCTCTCCTGATAGCGAACGGACTATTTTTTAATATACCAAAAATATTTAGTGATTTGTTACATAGCTAGTCGAAAAATAAATCAAAATAATTAGAGTTTGAAGAACCAGCCGCCCCCGACTCGAAGGCGATAATTATCCGCTCGTTTGTTTGACGTGTTTGAGTGAATTTTCGCGTCGAGTCTTTCACAATTGCGTACAAAATAAATGACAATCGGTAGCTTATTGCGCTTAATGAGAAATTGTTCGGAATCTTTATATATATAGTAGCGTATCCGAAACGTAGAAGGCTGCGCCCCGGAGTCAGATCTCTTTCTCCCGTTGAAATATGACCTTTAAGCAATATGTGAAATAGGGGTTGAGCCTGTGGATGAATATCCGACTAGCGAAAGACCCGAATTCGCTCATCTTTTATGTATCTAGTAGGTGGGGTTTTGCATAAAATGCACAGCAAGCTAGATACATTTTAATTACTTTATTAAACAGAAAAATTTGTTTAATTACCAATAAAATTCGAGTATGAAGATTTTTTTATAGTCCATTCGCTATCGGGAGATGTAGCGAAAGGAGTATAGGGATTTTGATACAAATTTTTCTATGATTTTTTGAACAGGTAAAAGTATTTTCGGCAATTTAAGACATTTTATAGTCCATTCGCTATTAGGAGATGATAATAAAGGACATTCTTGACTCACTAAACATATTGTTTTTGTAAATATTAACTAAAGTAATTCCCTTTTATTATAAAATTTTGTAACTCAACTCCATTTGATTTATTATAGTCCCTTCGCTATCAATGGATATTCTTGATTCATTAAACAAAAAAATCTTCCTCATTATTTGATAACAAAATTAATCCACTCTTTTTTCATAAAACAATGAAATTTCACTACTCTTGATTTTTTTATACTCCTTTCGCTATCAGGGGATGTAGTTCATTTATTACAACTGAACCAACCTACATTATCGATTTCAATTATACTCTCTTCCCTCTCAGGAGAATTGTACCTATAATTTTTTCATTGAATCGCCCGTTAGCGAACGGACTATAAACACCAAAAAAATCCGCATAATAACCAATAAATTCGCCTCTAGAGTACCTACCTGCTAAAAATATAAGATTTAGTAGAAATCCCTTCTACTATTCGCATAAACATATTCCCGGAGTCGACGTAAAGCTCGAGAGAAGCCGGTAAAAGCACAGAAAGCCGGCTGAAAGCGCGCTGTTAATTAATAATTACTGACAAGTTGCTCTTCCTTTGCTGCCGGTCGGGCGCCGCCATTTCACCAGGAGAAGAGAGGAGAGAGGAGGCGGTTCGCAATTAGTTGGTGATTTAATTAACAGTTTGCCGCACCGTTACTTGCGTTTAATTTAATATACGGCTTTATATAAGAAACTTTTCGATACGATCTCTATACTTACTAGATCTACCAATTTTTTCGCTCCACCGAAATTTTTGGGATTTTGTTTCATTAGTCGTAGTAGGTCGTGGAGGTTTAGCCTACTGTCAAATCTCACACTGTAAAAATTTCACGCTGTCAAATGTCACACTGCCAATGGCCACTCTGTCAAATGTCACTCTCCCAAATGTCACAGTGTACAATTTTTTTGTTTCGCCAAAATTTTTGAGATTTTCTTTGATTAATATTAGTCGTAGTAGGTCGTGGAGGTTTAGCCTACTGTCAAATGTCACAATGTAAAACTTCACGCTGTCAAATGTCACACTGTCAATGGCCATTCTGTCAAATGTCACAGTGTACAATTTTTTTGTTTCGCCAAAATTTTTGAGATTTTCTTTGATTAATATTAGTCGTAGTAGGTCGTGGAGGTTTAGCCTACTGTTAAATGTCACACTGTAAAAATTCACGCTGTCAAATGTCACACTGCCAATGGCCACTCTGTCAAATGTCACTCTCCCAAATGTCACAGTGTACAATTTTTTTGATTCGCCAAAATTTTTGAGATTTTCTTTGATTAATATTAGTCGTAGTAGGTCGTGGAGGTTTAGCCTGCTGTCAAATGTCACACTGTAAAACTTCACGCTGTCAAATGTCACACTGTCAATGGTCACTCTGTCAAATGGCATTCTCTCAAATGTCACAGTGTACAATTTTTTTGATTCGCCAAAATTTTTGAGATTTTCTTTGATTAATATTAGTCGTAGTAGGTCGTGGAGGTTTAGCCTACTGTTAAATGTCACACTGTAAAACTTCACGCTGTCAAATGTCACACTGTCAATGGCCACTCTGTCAAATGGCATTCTCTCAAATGTCACAGTGTACAATTTTTTTGATTCGCCAAAATTTTTGAGATTTTCTTTGATTAATATTAGTCGTAGTAGGTCGTGGAGGTTTAGCCTGCTGTCAAATGTCACACTGTAAAACTTCACGCTGTCAAATGTCACACTGTCAATGGTCACTCTGTCAAATGGCATTCTCTCAAATGTCACAGTGTACAATTTTTTTGATTCGCCAAAATTTTTGAGATTTTCTTTGATTAATATTAGTCGTAGTAGGTCGTGGAGGTTTAGCCTACTGTTAAATGTCACACTGTCAATGGCCATTCTGTCAAATGTCACTCTCTCATGTCACAGAGTACAATTTTTTTGTTTCGACAAAATTTTTGAGATTTTCTTTGATGAGTCGTAGTAGGTCGTGGAGGTTTTTTTTATTAATTTATATTGCGATTTATACAAGAGAATTTCCATCTCTTATACTCTTCAAACAGCAGCGAATCGGTTTTAGCATCCCTTTGAAGCTTCCTTTCATCCCAATTTTCATCTTTCTTATTAATTGTAAATGTTTCCTAAATCAAAAACTACCCTTTTTACTTATTTTTTTAATTAAAATTGTAATCAAAAATGCTCCCACAGCATTCGATTCGATTCCATTAGGACTCTTCTCCTCTCTTACATCGAATCGTTTATAACAATTTGGCGTAATGCAAAAAGGCGGCGGCGGGGGCGGCTGGGGCGGCGGGAGCGGTAGCGGCGGTCCGAACAAAACCAATTACTATACGTATTTATAACCGAATCGCCCGAATCCGATTAAGCGTTAGTACGGGGGTGGGCGACAGGGGGCGCGAGGGAGATAAGATAAATCTTTCCGGACTCGCCCTCTTCGATGCTGGTCGAGAGAGTGCCCCCGGGAGCCGCCTGGGATTCGAAACAAAGGCGACTTTTGTCGAGCGAAAATTTGCTCGAATTTCCTCTAATGATTACGGCAGAATAGTTACAATTGAATGAATATTTTTTACAGTATATATAGCAACAATTTTGGTATTTTATATGGGACAACCTGTATAATTCTTCATTTTTAAATTCTACTTGATGAGCTGAGTACAAAAGAAGTCTAGGCTATGCAGATTAATTCTAAATTAGTCGATTTTTCAAATGAACAGTTCTGAAATGGTTCTGGATAGTTCTAGTTTATCCTGAACCGTCCCAAATAGTCCTGAAATTGTTTTAAATGATTTTATACTGTTCTAAATGGTTCTAAGAGCATCTCGAACTGTTTCAAATGGTTCTAGTGAACTCTAAAACGGTTCTAAACGGTTCTGAACTGTTCTAAATGATTCTGGACAGTCCAAAAATGTTCTAAGATTATCCAGAATTGATTCAAATGATCTTAGTCAGTTCTAAAACGGTTCTAGATAATTCAGGACAGTTCTAATACGTTCTGGAACTGTTTGAAGTCACCTAAATTTGGTGATTTTTAAGTGGCTGTATAGCCTTTATTACGAGACCAAGATACCAAGTGTGACCCCTCTTTGAAATCAGCTCGTTGAATAGAATCCAAAAATGCACAAATTTACAGGTTGTCCCATTTAAAATATCAAAGCTGCTGCTACTTTTCGTTGAAAGTGGCAACGCCGCAAATTCGAAAATACTTTAAATCGATAGAGCAGGACGAATTACTTATATAACCAAATTTTCATAACGATCCGTTCTCTCAAAACGTCTTCCACAATGGGTCACCCTGTATAAATTTTATTCTCCTCCACCATAATTTGAATTAAAACTGAAGAATTTTAACAAATTTTTAGCGCTCATCCACCATAATTTCAACTCAAATAAACCCCAACAACTTCACCTAATTACCAACCCAAACACGCAAACGTACCACCACAAAAAAAATTAGCACAAAAATCCCCAACGATTATTAGAACAAATATCCCTAACTCCGAGTCCTCCACGTTTCCCCGATTTCCCCGTTCTCTACTCGACTCGGTTTCGATTACTCGGCGGCGAGATGGAGTGCCGGTCATCCGGCCGGCCATCCGTCACCCGTTCGGGTTCTTGAAAGTTTTCTTTCGGGCCCTGGCCGGCGGAGGGTCCGGCCGATTTGTTTGCGTTGAATTATTCGAGCAACAGTCGAGAGGCCAATTCGAGCTGAGAGCGAGAAAGGGGCCCCGAAAAAACGATCGTATAATTCGTAATTCGTATAATTCGGGGAAGTACCCACTCGATTACTCCATTTGCGGGAAAAGTGGCTGGTTGAATTAGTTTGTAAGAGGCCAAAAATGCTCTACCTACTTGAAATTCGTTAGATGATTGTAGATTTATAGTCCGTTCGCTAGAGATTTATTAATTTGTATAAGAATCTTAATATCTTAGAAGTTTATACTCCGTTCGCTTTGAAGAGATATTATAGTGAATAAAAGTGGCTGATTGGTGTATTTTGTGAGAGGTCAAAAATGCTCTAACTACTTGAAATTTGTTAGATGATTATAAATTTATACTCCGTTCGCTATTAAGAGTTACCTAATTTGTATAAGAATCTTCAATTTATAGAAAAATATACTCCGTTCGCTATCAAGAGATAATTAATTTTTATAAGAATCATAATATCTTAGAAGTTTATACTCCGTTCGCTTTGAAGAGATAGTGAATAAAAATGAATAAAAGTGGCTGGTTGAATTTTAGTTTGTATATAAGAGGCCAAAATGCTGTAGGTACTTGAAGTTTGTTAGATGATTGCAGATTTATAGTCCATTCGCTATCAAGAGATAGTTAATTTGTATAAGAATCTTAATATCTTAGAAGTTTATACTCCGTTCGCTTTGAAGAGATATTATAGTGAATAAAAGTGGCTGATTGGTGTACTTTGTGAGAGGCCAAAAATGCTCTAACTACTTGAAATTTGTTAGATGATTCTAAATTTATACTCCGTTCGCTATCGAGAGTTACCTAATTTGTATAAGAATCTTCAATTTATAGAAAAATATACTCCGTTCGCTATCAAGAGATATTTTAGCGAATAAAAATGGCTGGTTGATGTAGCTTGTAAGAGACCAAAAATTTTCAATAATTTCATTGTAAAATGCATTTTTAAATTTGGAGAAATATTATTATAATGGAGTTTTTTACATCTAATATTTTATTCATGATAGGTTGATTGAATACGAGTTTTGTGTAAAATGTAATAATATTGATGCAAAATGCAATATTTATAAATGTTATTAAAATAAAAGCAAAGTGTAATTTCCATCGCTAATTGCGAGTATGCCATGAATTTATTTTTCTAATGGCGAAAGGCAGGTAAATAAAAATCGCACGAATTACAACAATGAAATTTTTATTCACAAACATATTTCGATATAACATAAACGAAAAAATCCTTTCAACATTTTACAAACATTTTTTATACAATTCGATAACCCGAAAATCAATAATTCACCGTACTATATACAAACTTTTATGCAAACGAAACCTTGACAGTTGACAAACAAAATTGACATTCGACATTTCCTAAGTCATGTTCACACGAAATACTAAATTTGTATAGATACAACAACTTATAGTCTGTGCAAAACAAAGTTACTTACACGTCACAGTGTTGCCAAAGTTTTATAAAGTTTACATTGCTTCTAACTTCGTTTTGCTCGCACTATACGTCGTGACGTCACAAAAATCGCATATGTTCCATTCAACGCGAGTAAGCCGTGACGTCATAATCCCCAATACAACTTAATACGGCCTCCACACGTGCCTATTACTCTCCCTCGTGTCACTCGAACTCACCTCGTCCTTGTCCTTCACCAAACTACCCTTCCTCACCTTCACACTCAAATTCACCCCCTCCCCTAATTTCACCACTTCCTTCTCCTCCGTTTTCTCCTTCACCTTCTCCTCTTTCACCTCATCTTCCTCGATCTCCGTCACATCCAATTTCTCGCTGCTCGAGCTATCTGGATTCTGCGAGTTCTCCTCCTCCGCCGCCCCCCTCACCATCAACTGGCTCCCCCGGAAGTTCATCCAGCTCCAATCCTGCGGGTACAGCTGCGAATAGAACCACTGACCTGCAAGATATTTGCTATTAAACAAGGGCGCGTGGGGAGCGGCGGCTGGAGCGGTACCTGGGGGCGGTATGAGCGGCGCGTTGAGGAACAAACTGGCCGCCAGGGCGTTGTTGAACAGCTGGTTGTTGGGCAGCTGGGGCGGCGGCACGCCCGGGAAGGCCGGCGGCGGCTGCGGCGACGGCGTCGGGGAGGCGGTCACCGATATGTCGTCGTCTCCTTCGGCCGTGGTGAGCAGCCCCACTTGGGCGCTGGGCGAGGCTTTGGGCGACGTGGTGCTGTGGGCGCTGCTGCAGTTTATCGATATGGGACCCAGGGAGGTCGATGAGGGTTCTGGAAATTATATAAATTACAATAAATGGGTCTACTATAAATGGGTGTACTATAAATGGGTCTACTTTAAATGGGTCTATTCTATACATGGGTATACTATAAATGGGTGTACTATAAATGGGTGTACTATAAATGGGTCTACTTTAAATGGGTGTACTCTATAAATGGGTGTACTTTAAATGGGTCTATTCTATAAATGGATGTACTATAAATAAGTGTACTATAAATGGGTCTACTATAAATGGGTGTACTATAAATGGTTGTACTATAAATGGGTGTACTATAAATGGGTGTACTATAAATGGTCTACTATAAATGGCCTACTATAAATGAGTCTACTCTATAAATGGGTATACTATAAATGGGTGTACTATAAATGGGTCTACTCTATAAATGGGTCTACTATAAATGGGTGTACTATAAATGGGTGTACTATAAATGTGTGTACTATAAATGGGTGTACTATAAATTTGGTGTTTTTGTTACCGTTGGCTATCCTGGGTGAGGTGTTGATGGGGCGGTCCAAGGCAGCGAACATGTGATGGGAGAAGTGGGGGTGGTGGTGGCCCATGAAGGGTCCGTGTGGGTAGGGATGTCTGCCCCCTAGGAGCGCCCATTCGGGCGGCGGGCCCGGTAAACCGGCCAAATGATGGGCTATACCTGAAATTTGATAGATAAATTTAGATTTATAGTCCGTTCGCTATCAAGAGGTGTCTAATTTGTATAAAAATCATGAATTTTTATAAAAATATAGTACGTTCGCTATCAGGAGATGCCTAATTTTTGTAAAAATCATGATTTTTTATAAAAATATAGTACGTTCGATATCAACAACTACAGAAATAGTATTAGAATCTTCAATTAAAAAAAAAATATAGTCCGTTCGCTATCAAGAGATGCCCAATTTTTGTTAAAATCATGAATTTTTATAAAAATATAGTCCGTTCGCTATCAAGAGATGCCCAATTTTTGTTAAAATCATGAATTTTTATAAAAATATAGTCCGTTCGCTATCAAGAGATGCCCAATTTTTTTTAAAATCATGAATTTTTATAAAAATATAGTCCGTTCGCTATCAAGAGATGCCCAATTTTTGTTAAAATCATGAATTTTTATAAAAATATAGTCCGTTCGCTATCAGGAGATGCCTAATTTTTGTAAAAATCATGATTTTTTATAAAAATATAGTACGTTCGATATCAACAACTACAGAAATAGTATTAGAATCTTCAATTTTTTAAAAATTATAGTCCATTCGCTATCAAGAGAGCTAGTATACACATTTTCTAAAAATTAGAGAAACCGTGTTTATCTAGTAAAACGTTAGGTATAATAAATGACGTAAATAATACAAACGAGCTAATAAGACCGCCCAACCCCTAGTGTCGTTCATCCCCCGGTCGTTTCCTTCGAGTGAAATCCTTCTCGTCGCACAGAGGGAATATATTAAAGAGGAGGCGGTGTAAGGGTTAAGTCCGCGATGATGGCCTACTTCCTAGTCCTTATAGTATCCTTCCTTAGTCCTCTGCCGTCTTTCTTAAGACTTAGATGGATATGCCGCATTAACAACCCAAGGCTCCCTTGATGAAGGACATAGGCGTAGAGGTTTTGTGTTGTTTTTGCGAAAATTCGAAATATCTCGAAAAGTGTGAGACTTTCGAAAATTTTTCGTTCTTGGAAAATTGTAGAGAATTGTTTTTTCTACAAAATAAAATTTACTGCACGTTTCTATCTTAACTAGTTTTCGAGATAATGAGTTTTGTATGTAATATGAAATATTATTCAGATATTTAATTAATGCGCCAACTCGAAATATCTCGACAACTACTCGATTTTCATAAATTTTAGATTCTTCAAAAATTGTAGAGAATTGTTTTTTCTACATATTAAGTAAGCGGGTGTTTTTATAACTCAATTAGTTTTCGAGATAATCACTCCTGTATATAACAAGAAACATTATCCGGATATTTAATTAATGTGCCAACTCGAAATATCTCGAAAACTACTCGATTTTCAAAAATTTTCGATTTTTCTAAAATTGTAGAGAATTGTTTTGTCTACAAAATAAAATTTACTACACGTTTCTATCTTAACTAGTTTTCGAGATAATGACTCTTGTATGTAATATGAAATATTATTCTGATATTTTATTAATGCGTCAACTCGAAATATCTCGAAAACTACTCGATTTTTCAAAATTTTAGATTTTTCGAAAATTGTAGAGAATTATTTTTTCTATATAATAAGTAAACCAGGTAGTTGTATCTCGATTAGTTTTCGAGTTAAGCGTGCTAATATGTAACATGAAATATTATTCAGATATTTTATTAATGCGTCAACTCGAAATATCTCGAAAACTACTCGTTTTTCGAAAATTTTCGATTTTTCGAAAATTGTAGAGAATTATTTTTTCTATATAATAAGTAAACCAGGTAGTTGTATCTCGATTAGTTGTCGAGTTAAGCACGCTCATATGTAACATGAAATATTATTCAGATATTTTATTAATGCGTCAACTCGAAATATCTCGAAAACTACTCGAATTTCGAAAAATTTTCATCCTTCAAAAATTGTAGAGAAATGTTTTTTCTAGGAAACTAGACTAACCAGGTGTTTCTATCTCAATTAGTTTTCGAGATAATGCCTCTCGTACGTGTATGTATAACGCATACCATTATTGTGATATTTAATCAAATGGCGAGGGAAACGCATAATAAGGAAAATCCAACTAAAAGTTAATCGCAATAAGGCGAGAAGGGCACAATGAGAGGGAAAATCCAATTCCGGCGGCTCGATATCGCTCGCTGATTGAAAAATATCGGACCCCGCCGAAAATAATCAAAGGCGAAAAGGGACTAATTCAAAAAAAAAATCGAGCCAAGAAAAAGGGCTCAGCATAAAATAAATACGGCAATTTGGGCCGCCCCCGTCTCCTTTCGAAACCCGCCGACGAAAAAAGCAAGGGAGAAGAAAATTCACGAGATCCGCTCACAATTAAAGTGGCCCTTTAAGATAAGCCGGGGGCGGCCGGGGGGCGGCGTAAAAAACATCCCTTTTTACAACCCGATGAGGAAACTTCGTTAACCGACTCGAATCTGGTGTTAACAATGAGCTCTCCGCCGGATTTCTTCGGGGGGGCGGCCGCCGCCCCCGAACCACCGGGGGCGGTTGACGTACGGCGAGCGGATCGTCGGGCGTAATGAGCCGTGGGATGACATTTATCTTGAAAAGGGTTAAGATTAGTCGCCCTCAGTCGTTGTTTTAACCTTTTAATTGAATGAGAGTAATGAGATCGCTAAAAGGCGATTTTAATTATAGATTACCCCCTTTACCCCCTTTTTTTACTACCCTTATATTACACCGCAAGGTGTTTATTGTATTAATTATTAGATAGCGCCTAAACTACCCTTAATATTTACTATAATTGTGACGCATTTATCGCACTTAATAGTATCGAATAATCGATTGTAATAGGGGTAGTTTTGTAACGATACCGCTCGTATCGATTACTACTTGTTCGCAACCCCCTTAAGGGTTAATTCGCCCGGTTTGTACAGCTTCAACGGCTTCTTTAGCAGACGAAACGGTATTAGTTTCCTCCTTATATACAGCATTTTTATCTATTAAAAAATAAGGGTAGAATTCCGGTTTAAGAGTCGCAATCTAGCAAGCGGGGGGATGATAATCGGGCGTCGCGACGCCTCGTGTAATTGAGTTACAGTCCCGCCCGCTGTCGCTGGCCAGCAGGAGTTGAGTTGTCGTGCTACTGACACTTTTCAGTGGCGGAGTTGCCGGGGGTTTACCCAACTAAATTAAATTTCCCACCCCCTGGAGGATATTTTTGCTAGTTTCAAGCTGGGCTTTTTTCGCGTTTAGTAGGGTAATGAGGGGGTCGAAATTAAATCGCGATTGCGATCGCGTTGGCGCCACCTGGCGGATGATAGTCGAACCGTAGGGGTGCAGATGGGGTTGAACGATATGCAGGAATGTGGCGAAAGGGTTGATGAATCGGATGTGGGGGTGGGATCGATAATTTAGCAGGGCTGTATTTGAATTAATTGATGCGAATTGAATGTTACCTACCCCTTAAATTCGAGTGGTGGTATCGAGATGTTTAAGGGATGGATTTGGGTTAAAAATTGTTAATTAAAGGTGGTGTTGTGAACTGGTTTTTTAGAGGTGAATTTATTGGTGAATGTTAATTTATGGATGAATTTATGGGAGAAGTAATATGGGATGAATTAATGGATGAATTAATAAGGTGAATAATTTATGGGCGAATTTATGCATGAATTAGATAATTGATAAATTAATGGTATAAATTAATGGGTGGTTTAAAGGGGATGAATTTATGAAATGGGTTGAATTTATTGGAGATTTTTTGGTAAATTTTTTGGCGAATTTATGCATGAATTAATTGATGAATTAATGAGACGAATTAATGGGTGAATTAAAGGGGATGAATTTATAGATGAATTTATGGGTGAATTAATGGGATGAATTAATGGGATGAATTATTGGGATGAATTAATGGGATGAATTAATGGGATGAATTAATGGGATGAATTAATGGGATGAATTAATGGGATGAATTAATGGGATGAATTAATGGGATGAATTAATGGGATGAATTAATGGGATGAATTAATGGGATGAATTAATGGGATGAATTAATGGGATGAATTAATGGGATGAATTAATGGGATGAATTAATGGGATGAATTAATTGGGATGAATTAATTGGGATGAATTAATGATACGAATTAATGGGTGATTTAAAGGGGATGAATTTATGAAATGGGTTGAATTTATAGATGAATTTATTGGAGATTTTTTGGTAAATTTTTTGTTGAATTTATGCATGAATTAAAGATGAATTAATGAGACGAATTAATGGGTGAATTAAAGGGGATGAATTTATAGATGAATTTATGGGATGAATTAATGGGATCAATTAATGGGATGAATTAATAGGTGCATTAAAGGGATGAATTAATGGGATGAATTCTGGATGAATTTATGGATAAATTAATGAGGTGAATTAATGGGATGAATTAATGGGATGAATTAATGGGATCAATTAATGGGATCAATTAATGGGATGAATTAATAGGTGCATTAAAGGGATGAATTAATGGGATGAATTCTGGATGAATTTATGGATAAATTAATGAGGTGAATTAATGGGATGAATTAATGGGATGAATTAATGGGATCAATTAATGGGATCAATTAATGGGATCAATTAATAGGATCAATTAATGGGATGAATTATAATGGGATGAATTAATAGGTGCATTAAAGGGATAAATTAATGGGATGAATTCTGGATGAATTTATGGATAAATTAATGAGGTGAATTAATGGGATGAATTAATGGGATCAATTAATGGGATCAATTAATGGGATCAATTAATGGGATCAATTAATGGGATGAATTATAATGGGATGAATTAATAGGTGCATTAAAGGGATGAATTAATGGGATGAATTCTGGATGAATTTATAGATAAATTAATGAGGTGAATTAATGGGATGAATTAATGGGATGAATTAATAAAGTGAATTTGTGGATGAATTTATGGTTGATTTCATTAGTGAATTAATGCACCCATACTATTTTTTTTTTCATCTTTTACTATTTGATACCAATTAGTATTTAACTTATAATACACCTATAAGTACAACAAAATTTTCAACCCCAATTTTCGCACTTAAAAAACCCCATTTACTATTCCATAATATTAAAAAATCGATCGAAAATAAAAAAAAAACCCGCCAGTCTAAATTATTCAAATCGACACGTATACTTTTGAGCGCAATAGTTAATTCGTTGCAACTTGCACACATACATAGCCTACTAGTATATGTACACACTCGAATGAGTGTGTGTGTGTGTGTATAAAAATATCTGTATAAATGTACCTATATATGCATCTCCCTCTGACTCGTTGGAGTTCCGTACGCGTTTTGCGGCAGTGCTATTTTAAAATCGCATGTGTGTGGCATGATGTGTGGCGAACGTTAAGCAGACTACGTCACTATGGCAACCGCACCACTAGACAAAATATTCCAATCGCGAAAACTGATCTGGAATCCGCTTAGAGTCCAGATTAAAGAGAATAATGGCCTCCCGATATAAACACACAAACGAAAAATGCACCCGCCGCTCTACCGCCGCCCCCCGCCGCCGCCTCCGCCCGGAATTAGTAGTCAACTGTGGAAATTAAACCCACTTTATTTTCGCCCGGATTTGTACTTTTCGCCTTGTCGATTTGTTGCAATTTTCTGGACGAATTCGCCTGGACATAGGCAACCCGTTTTACGTTTAATTAAATTAACTTATCTCCCTAATTAGGGCGAAATATTAAAATTTTCGAACGTTACTAGAAAATTGATAGGCAAAGCTTTAGAGATTTTTGATGCTGCAATTTATAATTAGCAACGTGATCTTAGTATCAGAATAAATAGAGTAATTACGCTAATTAAACTCAGCTTTACAATGGTAAATATATAAGAGATTTTACAATTTAACATCGACAATAAACGAGATATACACGGCATATACGATTTCCCATCTCGCTGAATTTCCTTTTAGTTTTACGATTCTCCATTGGCGTACCATATACAATATATTCAAATTAAACTTTCATTACATCACTAATCTCCAGTATACAGCCTACTATATAACAAACTACTCTTATACATCCTATACTTAACGAATTAATTACATCCCCTAATTATCAATTAAAACCATCTTTAACGACCCTCGCAATTACCGCACTCAATTTTAGTTCGATCTTCACGTTTATAGCCCTCAAAAAGCTACGAAATCACCCCCCTAACGCCTTAAAATAATCGCACAAATTAAGGGATGAATCCCCAGAAGCTATGAAAAAATTAGTCAACTGGCAACGTCGCAAATTCACGAAAGAGTCATTGAAAAAAATGTTAATTTGGAAGAATTAGATGGTTTCTTGATGCTTTGTAGATGTGGGGTCTTAAAGTTTTTGTGGTTTTCTCAAGAACCTATGAAGAAATTAATCAACTGATGGCAACGTCGCAAACTCATAAAAGAGCCAAATAAAGAAGTTCAAATTTGTTTTTTTTTTTGTTCAAAGGTCTTAAGATGTGTGTGTGATCTTAGAGTGTGTGGTTTTCCCCAGAAACTGTGAAAAAATCGTCAACCAGCAACGTCGCAAATAAAGAAAGCATATAAAGAAGGTAAGAATGTGTTTTTTTTTTGTTATTCAAAGGTCTTAAAGTTTGTGATTTTCCCCAGAACCTTTGAAAAAATTAGACAACCAGCAACGTCGCAATCTCACGAAAAAAGCCAAATAAAAAAGGCTAGAATGTCGTTTTTTGTTGTTCAAAAGTCTTAAGCTCTGTGGTCTTAAAGTTTGTAGTCTTCCCCAGATCCTATGATGAAATTAGTCAACTGGCAACGTCGCAAACTCATAAAAGAGCCAAATAAAGAAGTTAAAATGTGTTTTTTTTGTTCAAAGGTCTTAAGATGTGTGTGTGATCTTAGAGTGTGTGGTTTTCCCCAGAAACTACGAAAAAATCGTCAACCAGCAACGTCGCAAATAAAGAAAGCATACAAAGAAGGTAAGAATGTGTTTTATTTGTTGTTCAAAGGTCTTAAAGTTTGTGATTTTCCCCAGAACCTTTGAAAAAATTAGACAACCTGCAACGTCGCAATCTCACGAAAACAGCAAAAAAAAAGGATATAATGTGGTTTTTGTTGTTCAAAGGTCTTAAGCTCTGTGGTCTTAAAGTGTGTAGTCTTCCCCAAAACCTATGAAGAAATTAGTCAACTGGCAACGTCGCAAACTCATAAAAGAGCCAAATAAAGAAGTTAAAATGTGTTTTTTTTGTTCAAAGGTCTTAAGATGTGTGTGTGATCTTAGAGTGTGTGGTTTTCCCCAGAAACTGTGAAAAAATCGTCAACCAGCAACGTCGCAAATAAAGAAAGCATATAAAGAAGGTAAGAATGTGTTTTTTTTTGTTATTCAAAGGTCTTAAAGTGTGTGGTTTTCCCCAGAACCTTTGAAAAAATTAGACAACCAGCAACGTCGCAATCTCACGAAAAAAGCCAAATAAAAAAGGCTAGAATGTGGTTTTTTGTTGTTCAAAAGTCTTAAGCTCTGTGGTCTTAAAGTGTGTAGTCTTCCCCAGAACCTATGAAGAAATTAGTCAACTGGTAACGTCGCAAACTCATAAAAGAGCCAAATAAAGAAGTTAAAATGTGTTTTTTTTGTTCAAAGGTCTTAAGATGTGTGTGTGATCTTAGAGTGTGTGGTTTTCCCCAGAAACTAGGAAAAAATCGTCAACCAGCAACGTCGCAAATAAAGAAAGCATATAAAGAAGGTAAGAATGTGTTTTATTTGTTGTTCAAAGGTCTTAAAGTGTGTAATCTTCCCCAGAACCTATGAAAAAATTAGACAACTGGCAATGTTGCAATATCACGAAAACAGCCAAATAAAAAAAGGCTAGAATGTGGTTTTTTGTTGTTCAAAGGTCTTAAGCTCTGTGGTCTTAAAGTGTGTAGTCTTCCCCAAAACCTATGAAGAAATTAGTCAACTGGCAACGTCGCAAACTCACAAAAGCTCCAAATAAAGAAGTTTAAAATGTATTTTTTGTTGTTTAAAGGTCTTTTAAAGTGTTAAGGTGTCTTTTAAGTTCTTACAGCCTTGATCTTAAGGTACCAGTTATCTACTAGAACAGTTTTTGATAGTTCTGATAGTTCCAAACTGCTAAGGTCTAGGTACACCAAGGGTGGCTTACCGGTGAGTTTGAAGGGCAGTCCTCCAGTCAGGGGGTCGGGGGCGAATGGCCTCGGCCCGAAGGGGAAGTGGTGGAAGCCCTGCTGGCGGGTCTTGGAGCGCGGCTCCCGGGGCCCGTCCACGGTGACCTTGATGGCCTTGCTGTAGGTGCAGACCTGCGGCGGCGAGGTCGATACGGTGATGGTCAGCGTGAAGCTCTTCCCTGCGAACGAATCAAAAATTATACACGGAAAAAAAGCAAATAATAAAAACCCCATGTCATAACATTTCGGAGCGAAATGATGTTGCGGCCTCGCATATACGGCTCCCCAGCCGGCCGGGAAGGCCGGTAAAAAGGCGAAAATTGCAAATGGAAATATTAATGGCTTCTCAGGTTTCGCTCTTCTTACATTCATACATTCGATTAATAATGCACGGGGTGCTTTCGCCCTGCTGCAATTACACTCCCCCACTCGCCCCAGATTTCATTCCAATCCGCATACTTAAAAAATTCGCTTCCGATATTAAAATCGATCAATAATCAATTATGACGTCACGGCAAACTTGCACTGAATAGAACATATGCGAATTTTCGTGACGTCACCGTATAGTTCCACTGAATAGAGTATATACAATTCTTTTTATGTTTCATAACGTCACGACGTAGTTGAACTGAACAGAGCATATATGTAATTATTTTGAAGTCTTGTGACGTCACGATGAACTTGCACTGAATAGAACATATGCGAATTTTCGTGACGTCACCACATAGTTCCACTGAATAGAATATATATATATATATACATTTTTTTATGTTTCATAACGTCACGACGTAGTTGAACTGAATAGAGCATATATGTAATTATTTTGAAGTCTTGTGACGTCACGATGAACTTGCACTGAATAGAACATATGCGAATTTTCGTGACGTCACCACATAGTTCCACTGAATAGAATATATATATATATACATTTTTTTATGTTTCATAACGTCACGACGTAGTTGAACTGAATAGAGCATATATGTAATTATTTTGAAGTCTTGTGACGTCACGATGAACTTGCACTGAATAGAACATATGCGAATTTTCGTGACGTCACCACATAGTTCCACTGAATAGAGTATATACATTTTTTTTTATGTTTCATAACGTCACGACGTAGTTGAACTGAATATAACGTATATGTAAT
Source organism: Phyllotreta cruciferae (assembly GCA_917563865.1). NCBI lineage: Eukaryota > Metazoa > Arthropoda > Insecta > Coleoptera > Chrysomelidae > Phyllotreta > Phyllotreta cruciferae. Next base: position 2,957,129 of record OU830620.1, on the reverse strand, counting down.
TATTTTGAAGTCTTGTGACGTCACGATGAACTTGCACTGAATAGAACATATGCGAATTTTCGTGACGTCACCATATAGTTCCACTGAATAGAGTATATACATTTTTTTTTATGTTTCATAACGTCACGACGTAGTTGAACTGAATAGAACATATATGTAATTATTTTGAAGTCTTGTGACGTCACGATGAACTTGCACTGAATAGAACATATGCGAATTTTCGTGACGTCACCACATAGTTCCACTGAATAGAGTATATACATTTTTTTTTATGTTTCATAACGTCACGACGTAGTTGAACTGAATATAACGTATATGTAATTATTTTGAAGTCTTGTGACGTCACGATGAACTTGCACTGAATAGAACATATGCGAATTTTCGTGACGTCACCATATAGTTCCACTGAATAGAGTATATACATTTTTTTTATGTTTCATAACGTCACGACGTAGTTGAACTGAATAGAGCATATATGTAATTATTTTGAAGTCTTGTGACGTCACGATGAACTTGCACTGAATAGAACATATGCGAATTTTCGTGACGTCACCATATAGTTCCACTGAATAGAGTATATACATTTTTTTTATGTTTCATAACGTCACGACGTAGTTGAACTGAATAGAGCATATATGTAATTATTTTGAAGTCTTGTGACGTCACGATGAACTTGCACTGAATAGAACATATGCGAATTTTCGTGACGTCACCATATAGTTCCACTGAATAGAGTATATACATTTTTTTTATGTTTCATAACGTCACGACGTAGTTGAACTGAATAGAGCATATATGTAATTATTTTGAAGTCTTGTGACGTCACGATGAACTTGCACTGAATAGAACATATGCGAATTTTCGTGACGTCACCATATAGTTCCACTGAATAGAGTATATACATTTTTTTTATGTTTCATAACGTCACGACGTAGTTGAACTGAATAGAGCATATATGTAATTATTTTGAAGTCTTGTGACGTCACGATGAACTTGCACTGAATAGAACATATGCGAATTTTCGTGACGTCACCACATAGTTCCACTGAATAGAATATATATACATTTTTTTTATGTTTCATAACGTCACGACGTAGTTGAACTGAATAGAGCGTATATGTAATTATTTTGAAGTCTTGTGACGTCACGATGTAGTTGCTGTGAATGGAGCATAAGCGATATTTTCGAAGTTTCGTTTATTTCAAGACAATTAGCATCGATTTGTAGGTTTTATCCGAACGAATGGCGTGTATATCGTATAGTATTTCTAATGTATGGATAGCATCCAGGATGGGAGAGAGAGCGGGGGTTGAAAATATCCAACTGAATCCTTGATTTACGGCTACATTGGCCATACATCCTGGCATTACGATATCCTGTTAAAACACCATAAACCGACGCGGGATGAGGCTCGTTCTACGGGCAATTGGGGTGATGTAACTGGACGATTTTCACCCCTTTTCAACCCTTAATTAATTATATTTTAAATACTAAAAAAAAAGTAGTTTTTGAGTTAACTTATTATAGTTATTTGCTTATTTTTTATGCACTCTTTTACTCATCCTTTATTTGATCTGGATATAATTAATTCCATCCCTTATTACTACTGTTTTATAACTCTAATATTTTTGCTACTAGATAACTAGATAATTAATTAATTAACATTTTTATAAATTTTGTTATTGTTAATGTTGGTCATAGGTGGCGCTGTGCGGGGGTTTGCAAAAAGGTTTAAGTACCTCTGTGACTTCTCTCACTATTCATATCCTATTACAAGGTTTTACTTGATTGATAACCGCTTTGGAAATATTTTTCTGGACGTTTTTCGCGAATTTAAAAATTTTCGTTCGCGTCCCGGGGACGGGTTATTTATTGGCGCCGTACGCCGGGCGATGTTTATCGAACATTTGTTTGGACAGTTGCATAAATAGAAATAAATAACGGCGTATCCGATATGTATGGTTTTTCGTTTTTCCATATTTCGTATTAATAAATTCCGTATAGGCCTTTTTATTAGTACGTAATTGTAGAAATTATATTGCACGTTTCGTTTGTTTTTAAATTTATACGTATATATATATATATATATATATATATATATATATAAAAACGTTTTACGCTCCGGTAATTAATTAAGAGCCGCCGCTATATTTGTGTATATATTTTTTTATGTTTCTTTTACCGTTGCGTATATGGCATTTTGTCATTTTGTGAATTTTATTCGATTTTTTCATCCGTAAAAAAATAAAAGGTAATTAGCACAGCAAATTTCAATTCAAACGCCACTATAGAAAAAATCGCATATGCTCTATTCAAAGCAACCAAGTCCTGACGTCACGAAGGCTCAAAAAAATCGTATATACTCTATTCAACGCAAATAAGTCGTGACGTCACGAAACATCAAAATAATTGCATATGCTCTATTCACAGCAACGACATCATGACGTCACAAAACTTCAAAAAAATTGCATACGTTCTATTCAGCGAAAGTAAAATAGGAAGTCACGAAATTAAAAAAAAAATCGCATATACTCTATTCAACGCAAATAAGTCGTGACGTCACGAAGGCTCAAAAAAATCGTATATACTCTATTCAACGCAAATAAGTCGTGACGTCACGAAACATCAAAATAATTGCATATGCTCTATTCACAGCAACGACATCATGACGTCACAAAACTTCAAAAAAATTGCATACGTTCTATTCAGCCAAAGTAAAATAGGAAGTCACGAAATTAAAAAAAAAATCGCATATGCTCTAATCACAGCAACCAAGTCCTGACGTCACGAAGGTTCAAAAAAATCGTATATACTCTATTCAACGCAAATAAGTCGTGAGGTCACGAAACATCTAAATAATTGCATACCTATGCTCTATTCACAGCAACGATATCATGACGTCACAAAACTTCAAAAAAATTGCATACGTTCTATTCAGCGAAAGTAAAATAGGAAGTCACGAAATTTAAAAAAAAATCGCATATGCTCTATTCAGCGCAAATTGGTCGTAACGTCACGAGACTTAAAAAAATTCGCATATGCTCTATTCAGGGAGTATAGTTTATGCGAAACAAAGTTAGATGAGCGTCACACAAATGTGTAGCAGAAGTAGATGGAGAAATTAAATATGAAGAAGCTAATTATTTCAACTGATTAAAAAATTATTAAGATTTAATTGAAACTCGATAAAGTCTACATATTAGAAGTGGTAATAATTGAAACAAAATGGTAGATTTTCTTCATTTTATGAACTTCTATGGTTGTTAATAAGTTATTGGTGTATCTAAACGATAAGAAGAAGTTTTGAATATACTTCTGGTATATAAAGAATTCTAACAAAACAACCAGGAAGTGCAATAAGTATCTGATAAAGTAGACTAATAAGTCTTTTCCAGGAGCTACTAGCACCTAGTGCAGAACCCCCCGAAAGCTCGTCTAACCAACAAAAACCACCAAACCAAAACCCCCCAATCACCCCCAGCACACACAACCCCACTCACCTCTACCGCTCCTCCCGACGAACCTCAAATCATTAAACTTGGCCACCTGGTTCTTCATCACCGCCGTGCAATTCCTCAACTCCGCGCAATAATTCTCATCGTTCCCCGCTTTAACCGTCACCACCGTACCGTCCCCCACGTCCCCCAGCGCCACCACCTTGAACGCCACCGGCAGCGTCTTGTTCGACCGCCAATGCGTCGGCAGCACCGTGCACACCACGTGGGGACTCCCCGTCCGCACCAGCTCCCCCGGGTGCTCGGCCAGCAGCCCGTCGATGGTCCGCTCGGCCAGCATCTCGGCCGTCAGGTTGCCGTAGGTGCGCTGGTCGTAGTGGCCCGTGGTCGACGTCACCTCGCTGCTCAAGTGCATCCTAGCACTACTAGATTTTTTTTATACTCTGTATTTTTTTTTTTATTACATCCAATCGTAGGCGGCTGGTAGTAGTTGTAGTATCTTCAACAACTTTAACTGTACCTTCATCATCGTTAATAACTTCATCAACAGTGTCTATTAGTAGTGTAGGGGAAACACTAATAACACTGTGTTAACTATCATCTGTCACTTGTCGCACTAATACCACTGTGTTAAGCGTGTCGTCTGTCACTTGTCACTGTTGGTGTGTCATCTGTCGCTTGTCACTTTTGGCGCGTATTTTTTTTTGTTCTATCTATCTAATCTAGTAGGTGGTGGATGCGAGCGTAGCCGTGTCGATTTGTGTGTGTGTCTCTTCTCTTCGGCGTTTTTGCAAGTCGAATGCGCGGCGTTGGCTCTGGTTTGGAAAAATATGATGGAAAAATCACGGTCGGCGGCGTGCCGCAGACGTGCGCGGGATGTGTGTGTATTTTTCCGCGTAGTATGACCGCCCCCGGTGGGGTTTTTTTAGCCGCCGTCGGGGTGGGCTGTGACTGAATGTGCGTATGTGCACGTGTCCAAGAGTGTGTGATTTTTTTGCACTTGGAAAATTGGGCGATTTGGGCGATTTGGGCGATTTGGGCGACTCGTTGTTGGTGGGAGAAGGTTGATCTGGAATTAAAAAAAATGTATATATTAATTGATTAAAGAATTTTTGTTCATAATCGCTAAATAAATTCATAATTTTAACTGAACATGTTTTCAAATTGTCCAGGACAGTTTTAGTATGATTTAGAACTGTACAAAACAATTTAAAACTGTCCAGAGTCATTTAGAACCGTTTTGGAATTCACTGGGACCATTTGAAATAATTCAGGATCGTCATAAAACAGCTTAGAACTGTTCGAAATAATTTAGAACAGGATCAGGACTATTCAGAATGCCTCCAGGATCATTTAAAATAGTTCAGGATCATCTTAGAACAGTTTAGAACTGTCCAAAATCATTTCCAACAAATTTGAAACCGTCTATGATAAACTAAAGAGTCCAGAACTATTTTTGAATTCTTTAGGATCATTTGAAAGAGTTCAGGATGATCTTAGAACAGTTTAGAACTGTCTAAAATCATTTAAAACAGATTCAAGACTATTTGCAACTGTCCAAAATAAACACATAATTTCCAGATCCATTTAGAACCATTTTAGAATTCACTGGGACCATTTGAAATAATTCAGGATCGTCATAAAACCGTTTAGAACTGTTAAAAATCGTTTAGAACAGATTCAGGACTATTTGAAACTGTCCAGAATAGAAACATAATTTCCAAAACCATTTAGAACCATTTTAGAATTCACTGGGACCATTTGAAATAATTCAGGATCGTCATAAAACCGTTTAGAACTGTTAAAAATCGTTTAGAACAGATTCAGGACTATTTGAAACTGTCCAGAATAGAAACATAATTTCCAAAACCATTTAGAACCATTTTAGAATTCACTGGGACCATTTGAAATAATTCAGGATCGTCATAAAACCGTTTAGAACTGTTAAAAATCGTTTAAAACAGATTCAGGACTATTTGAAACTGTCCAGAATAAACACATAATTTCCAGATCCATTTAGAATCATTTTAGAATTCACTGGGACCATTTGAAATAATTCAGGATCGTCTTAAAACCGCTTAGAACTGTTCGAAATCATTTAGAACAGAATCAGGACGATTCGGAACGCCTCCAGGATCATTTGAAATAGTTCAGGATCATCTTAGAACAGTTCAGAACCGTCCAAAATCATTTCCAACAAATTTGAAACCGTCTATGATAAACTAAAGAGTCCAGAACTATTTTAGAATTCTTTAGGACCATTTGAAAGAGTTCAGGATGATCTTAGAACAGTTTAAAACTGTCTAAAATCATTTAGAACAGATTCAGGACTATTTGAAACTGTCCAGAATAGAAACATAATTTCCAGAACCATTTAGAACCATTTTAGAATTCACTGGGACCATTTGAAATAATTCAGGATCGTCATAAAACCGTTTAGAACTGTTAAAAATCGTTTAGAACAGATTCAGGACTATTTGAAACTGTCCAGAATAGAAACATAATTTCCAAAACTATTTAGAACCATTTTAGAATTCACTGGGACCATTTGAAATAATTCAGGATCGTCTTAAAACCGCTTAGAACTGTTCGAAATCATTTAGAACAGAATCAGGACGATTCGGAACGCCTCCAGGATCATTTGAAATAGTTCAGGATCATCTTAGAACAGTTCAGAACTGTCCAAAATCATTTCCAACAAATTTGAAACCGTCTATGATAAACTAAAGAGTCCAGAACTATTTTAGAATTCTTTAGGACCATTTGAAAGAGTTCAGGATGATCTTAGAACAGTTTAAAACTGTCTAAAATCATTTAGAACAGATTCAGGACTATTTGAAACTGTCCAGAATAGAAACATAATTTCCAGAACCATTTAGAACCATTTTAGAATTCACTGGGACCATTTGAAATAATTCAGGATCGTCATAAAACCGTTTAGAACTGTTAAAAATCGTTTAGAACAGATTCAGGACTATTTGAAACTGTCCAGAATAGAAACATAATTTCCAGAACCATTTAGAACCATTTTAGAATTCACTGGGACCATTTGAAATAATTCAGGATCGTCATAAAACCGTTTAGAACTGTTAAAAATCGTTTAGAACAGATTCAGGACTATTTGAAACTGTCCAGAATAGAAACATAATTTCCAAAACTATTTAGAACCATTTTAGAATTCACTGGGACCATTTGAAATAATTCAGGATCGTCATAAAACCGTTTAGAACTGTTAAAAATCGTTTAGAACAGATTCAGGACTATTTGAAACTGTCCAGAATAAACACATAATTTCCAGATCCATTTAGAATCATTTTAGAATTCACTGGGACCATTTGAAATAATTCAGGATCGTCTTAAAACCGCTTAGAACTGTTCGAAATCATTTAGAACAGAATCAGGACGATTCGGAACGCCTCCAGGATCATTTGAAATAGTTCAGGATCATCTTAGAACAGTTCAGAACTGTCCAAAATCATTTCCAACAAATTTGAAACCGTCTATGATAAACTAAAGAGTCCAGAACTATTTTAGAATTCTTTAGGACCATTTGAAAGAGTTCAGGATGATCTTAGAACAGTTTAAAACTGTCTAAAATCATTTAGAACAGATTCAGGACTATTTGAAACTGTCCAGAATAGAAACATAATTTCCAGAACCATTTAGAACCATTTTAGAATTCACTGGGACCATTTGAAATAATTCAGGATCGTCATAAAACCGTTTAGAACTGTTAAAAATCGTTTAGAACAGATTCAGGACTATTTGAAACTGTCCAGAATAGAAACATAATTTCCAAAACTATTTAGAACCATTTTAGAATTCACTGGGACCATTTGAAATAATTCAGGATCGTCATAAAACCGTTTAGAACTGTTAAAAATCGTTTAGAACAGATTCAGGACTATTTGAAACTGTCCAGAATAAACACATAATTTCCAGATCCATTTAGAATCATTTTAGAATTCACTGGGACCATTTGAAATAATTCAGGATCGTCTTAAAACCGCTTAGAACTGTTCGAAATCATTTAGAACAGAATCAGGACGATTCGGAACGCCTCCAGGATCATTTGAAATAGTTCAGGATCATCTTAGAACAGTTCAGAACCGTCCAAAATCATTTCCAACAAATTTGAAACCGTCTATGATAAACTAAAGAGTCCAGAACTATTTTAGAATTCTTTAGGACCATTTGAAAGAGTTCAGGATGATCTTAGAACAGTTTAAAACTGTCTAAAATCATTTAGAACAGATTCAGGACTATTTGAAACTGTCCAGAATAGAAACATAATTTCCAGAACCATTTAGAACCATTTTAGAATTCACTGGGACCATTTGAAATAATTCAGGATCGTCATAAAACCGTTTAGAACTGTTAAAAATCGTTTAGAACAGAATCAGGACTATTTGAAACTGTCCAGAATAGAAACATAATTTCCAGAACCATTTAGAACCATTTTAGAATTCACTGGGACCATTTGAAATAATTCAGGATCGTCATAAAACCGTTTAGAACTGTTAAAAATCGTTTAGAACAGAATCAGGACTATTCGGAACGCCTCCAGGATCATTTGAAATAGTTCAGGATCATCTTAGAACAGTTTAGAACTGTCCAAAATCATTTCCAACAAATTTGAAACCGTCTATGATAAACTAAAGAGTCCAGAACTATTTTAGAATTCTTTAGGATCATTTGAAAGAGTTCAGGATGATCTTAGAACAGTTTAGAACTGTCTAAAATCATTTAAAACAGATTCAAGACTATTTGCAACTGTCCAAAATAAACACATAATTTCCAGATCCATTTAGAATCATTTTAGAATTCACTGGGATCATTTGAAATAATTCAGGATCGTCTTAAAACCGCTTAGAACTGTTCGAAATCATTTAGAACAGAATCAGGACTATTCGGAACTGTCCAGGAACTCAACCAGAACGGTCCAAAACCATTTATTATCAAATTTCAACGCACTTATTACCAACTTCCGAAATCGAAAAATATACCCTCTCGCACAAAATCTACATTTTACACCCCCGAATAAAAAAAAGCACCACCCCTTCCCTTATCTCGCAGCGGAAAAAAAATATCTAAAATACCAGCCGTGAAAAATCCCCGAGCAAAAGTCGAAACGCGACAACGTTTAATCGTCCTTTTCATCTCGATCCTTTTCGTCCCCCCGGCCGGGGAGGGGGCGGCCGGCGGCGGCTCGAAGGGCTTCCGTAAGGGCGGCGACGCCATAAAAAAAGAAACTAATTATGTGATAGAAGGAATATTATGTAACACTTGTCTGAGACGTTGGCACGCGTGGGACTGATTAATGACCGCGTCACGGGGGTGGATGCACCCCTCTTATATTGCTGCAAGTATGCGGATATTAAATAAAATTTTCGAGGGGTTGTAATGCTTTAATAGTTATTGCCAGGTGGATTGTTAAGTGTGTAGCAGTTAGTTGGGATATTGAAAATCTGGAATTACTACCCCCTGATCATCCCTTAATTAGTGATTTATGAGTTTGAATTTGGTTTAAAGACTATAAAGAAACAACTAAAACTTCCATTGGTTTATACAGTGTAATATTGGGGTTGTTTTTCCAGATATTTATCACCACCTTTAACCCCCTTAAACTTATACCAACCCTTAGCTATTGATGAGTCCAAAATTTGAATTAAAAATAACCAAAAAAATCAACCAAAACATCCCTTATTGACGCAAAATATTAGAGTTATTTACCAGTTAATAGGAAATATAATTACCCCACCTTCAACCCCCTTAAACTCACCAACCCTTAACGATTGATAGTTTTAAATTTGAATTAAAAATAACCAAAAAAATCAACCAAAACATCCCTTATTATTGACGCAAATTATTAGAGTTATTTACAAGTTAATAGAAATATAATTGCCCCACCTTAAACCCCTAAAACTCACCAACCCTTAGCGATTTATGGTCCAAAATTTGAATTAAAAATAATCAAAAAAATCAACTAAAACATCCCTTATTATTGACGCAAATTATTAGAGTTATTTACAAGTTAATAGAAATATAATTGCCCCACCTTAAACCCCTAAAACTCACCAACCCTTAGCGATTTATGGTCCAAAATTTGAATTAAAAATAATCAAAAAAATCAACCAAAACATCCCTTATTATTGACGCAAATTATTAGAGTTATTTACAAGTTAATAGAAATATAATTACCCCACCTTAAACCCCTAAAACTCACCAACCCTTAGCGATTTATGGTCCAAAATTTGAATTAAAAATAATCAAAAAAATCAACCAAAACATCCCTTATTATTGACGCAAATTATTTGAGTTATTTACAAGTTAATAGAAATATAATTACCCCACCTTAAACCCCTAAAACTCACCAACCCTTAGCGATTTATGGTCCAAAATTTGAATTAAAAATAATCAAAAAAATCAACCAAAACATCCCTTATTATTGACGCAAATTATTTGAGTTATTTACAAGTTAATAGAAATATAATTACCCCACCTTAAACCCCTAAAACTCACCAACCCTTAGCGATTTATGGTCCAAAATTTGAATTAAAAATAATCAAAAAAATCAACCAAAACATCCCTTATTATTGACGCAAATTATTTGAGTTATTTACAAGTTAATAGAAATATAATTACCCCACCTTAAACCCCTAAAACTCACCAACCCTTAGCGATTTATGGTCCAAAATTTGAATTAAAAATAATCAAAAAAATCAACCAACCCCCTAAAACTCACCAACCCTTAACGATTGATAGTTTTAAATTTGAATTAAAAATAACCAAAAAATCAACCAAAACATCCCTTATTATTGACGCAAATTATTAGAGTTATTTACAAGTTAATAGAAATATAATTGCCCCACCTTCAACCCCCTAAAACTCACCAACCCTTAACGATTGATAGTTTTAAATTTGAATTAAAAATAACCAAAAAATCAACCAAAACATCCCTTATTATTGACGCAAATTATTAGAGTTATTTACAAGTTAATAGAAATATAATTGCCCCACCTTCAACCCCCTAAAACTCACCAACCCTTAATGATTGATAGTTTTAAATTTGAATTAAAAATAACCAAAAAATCAACCAAAACATCCCTTATTGACACAAACTATTTACCAGTTAGTAGAAATAAAATTACCCCACTTTTAACCCCCTAAAACTCACCAACCCTTAGCGATTTATGGGTCCAAAATTTGAATTAAAAATAACCAAAAAAATCAACCAAAACATCCCTTATTATTGACGCAAATTATTACAGTTATTTACCAGTTAACACAAATATAATTACCCCACCTTTAACCCCCTTAAACTCACCAACCCTTAGCGATTTATGGGTCCAAAATTCGAATTAAAAATAATAAAAAAAAATCAAGTAAAACGAAACAACCCCGTTTGATACAGTGTAATATTTTTCTGCGAATATTATCTGAGTTATTTACCCCGATGCGACCCTGTTTCGGGGCCCCCTTAGGGTCGTAAACTAGGGTGAAAAGTAGGCGCGTTTGACAGTCGACGCACGTTTTGGTCCAGTTTAACCTCCCTTGTCGGGGTGTAAAGCGCGGGGTAAAAGGCCGATCAGCTGATTTGTGATTCATCTTTTAACAACCCCCTTTTTTTATATATTTTTTCGGCGTGTTCTTTTGATATACGATAGGGCCGGGCGAGCCGCCGTCGAACTGATTTAATTGTGAAAATGATGGTTTGTTCGAGAGGGGGTTGTTATTAAAAGACGATTGGTTTTTTTTGGTGGGGGCGGGTGATTTATTAGGGGTGAGTTATGGAGAAAAAAATGGCAATTTTTTTGTGTTTGGGTTGTTAAAGTTTTAGGAGGAAATTTAATTGTAGGTATATTGAGAATATTTTTAGTTAAAAGGGGTGGTGAGTAGAAGGGGGTGGTAATTTGTTGGATTTTAAGAGAAAAACTAATTTTCTTTATAATTTTGAGTAAGTTTAACAACAATTTTTAATAATATTTTCGTTATTAAAAGTCTCTTTCTTGATTTATTTTTACAACCCCCTTTTTTCTAATAGTTTATTTAATTTTTGAAAAATTAGAAAAAATTTAAATGAGTACCTAATTACAAGAAAAATATAAATTTTTCCTTCATTTTTGCAATATATTTTCAATTTGAAATTTCTAAAAATCAACCCCGTTAAAAAACTACCCTCTTTAAAAACCTACAAATTCACGTTTATTATTCCAATAAAAAATATGAATCTTACGTTCGAAACACCCTGTAAATCTACTCAATAAACTACCAAAAATTGCTAATTTTTTTATTAAAATATTGAAAAAAATCACCCCACACATAATAAAAATAATTAACCAAAATTTCAATACCCAAAAATTCGTCCTCGCAATTAATTTTTCCGATTATTTCGCCACAGATTTTTTTTTTTCAAAAATACAAAAAAATTATTTTTTTTTACTAGCCCCCTTCGAAGCCCCCTTCTAATTCATTCTAGAACGCTTTTTAAAAAACCAAAAAATTCTCATTTATTTCTCCTATAATAAACAAGAATATTACATTCGAAAATCACTTAAAAAACTACCAAAAATTACACAAAAATTTATAAAAAAAAACTCCACCATACTCAAAAAATAATCAATAAAAATACAAAAAATTCAATACCCGAAATTTCCTCCTCGCAACCGATTTTTCCAATTTATCGTCCACAGAATACCAGATAAAAAAAACTAAATTTTTTTCCACAGCCCCCTTCGAGCCCCCTCCTTAATTTCCACCACAAACACACCGAATACCGCGCAAAATATCTCTCACCAGTGACCTCACCCCGGCCTTCTTTTCGCGACGGAAGTTATTCTGACATTAAGAAAGCATAAAAGTATAGCGAGGGGGCCGGCGGGCCCGGGGGTGGCGGAGGCGGAGCGTGTTGAGGTGAACCGCCACCGCCGGTCCCGCCGCCAACCAGGAAAGACGGCGGATTTTTACCCTCAAACCAGAGTCGTTTCTTAGAGGTTTACCAGGGTTGGAACGCAAGCGCGCAACCCCTTGTACACGTCTTTTCCGTCTTTTTTACGCTGCTCCGTCTCGCTCCTGCCCCCCGGCCGGCCCGTCGCTCGCTCTCCCTCGCCACGTCTTAGCGGAAACTTTCGCGCGACGTCTTTTTACGTCCTCTTTCTCACAGCCCTCTGCGTCGTCAGGTGTTTTTTATACGGGGGTAATTCAAACTCACCCTCATTATCGACCTTTCCCCCGCGAAAAATTACTATCATACCACTCCAAAACACCAACATTTTCATCCCAAAAAAATTCATTTTTAATTTCATTTTTTACTATTTTGACATTTGACATATTTGACAGCTGACATTTGACATATCTGACAGCTGACATGTGACTTTGTGTTTTTACACTTGTCAAATATGCTTGATTTATTACCTGTTTAGGCGACGTTGCCAATTTTCGAGAAAGTACGAGGAGCTGGGGAAAAAAGGGGTGTTAATACGGGTACATAGGTGAATTTAAAGGTAGAAAAAATTGGTGTAGTGAGTACGGGAGAGTTGTGATTGCGACGGGGATGAAAGGAAGTAGGAAAAAAAACGATAAAATAATGCATAAGCGCTGGGGCGCGAGGAAGGGTAGCGATCGCTTCTGGAAAGGTTGCGAAAGGGTTAAAACGAAACAAAAGAGCTTTTAAGCCGAGATTAGAAGGAAAGGGATTAGCGCCGGGAAAAGGGATAGCCGTGCTGTTGCGAAGTATTAAGAATGCGGAAGAATAAAGACGATACGAGGGGCAGGGGCGGGCGGTTAGGGGGGTGGTTTGGATGTGGAAATTGTTGGCTTTTTTGGGGTGAAAAGTTGTCGGGTAATTGTTTTTGAGCTTAACATTTATGGTGGTTTTATAGGAAAAATAGTTTTCTAAAACTTTTGAAGAATGAAAATTTTTCGAAAACGTCCAAATTTTCGAGATATTTTGACTTTTTGGTATGAGAACATAATTGTGCAAATCGTAAAAAAACTTCAATTATCTCGAAAACTAATGGAGCTAAAAAATTTTTGTTTTAACCATTTTATAGAAAAAATAATTCTCTACAACTTTCAAAGTATCAAAAATTTTCGAAAACCCCCCAATTTCCGAGATATTTTGACATTATTGTCATAAATACTATAAAAACCAACTCATTTTTAGAGTGCAATGGTTCCATTCTTTAAAAAATTTCAATTATCTGGAAAACTAATCGAGATAAAAAGATTCAGTTTCCACCATTTTATAGAAAAAACAATTTTCCTCAACTTATAAAGAATGAAAAAACTTTAAAAATCTTCAAATTCCCCAGATAATTTAACTTTTTTCTTACAATTGCATGAAACATAAAACTAATTTTTAGTGGATTCTCTAAAAAACCTCAATTATCTCGAAAATCAACAGAGATAAAAAAACCAAATTTTCTTTACTTATAGAAAAAATAATTCTCTACAATTTTTGAAGTATCAAAAATTTTCAAAAACCCCCTAATTTCCGAGATATTCCGGCTGTATTGCCAAAAATAAAAAAAAACGACCCATTTTTAATACAATCCATTAAAAAACTTCAATTATCTCGAAAACCAATCGAGATAAAAAATAACCAAATTTTCACTACTTATAGAAAAAACAATTCTCTACAACTTTTGAAAAATCAAAAATTTTCAAAAACCCCCTAATTTCCGAGATATTCCGGCTTTATTGCCATAAATACAAGAAAAAAACAACCCATTTTTAGTACAATCCATTAAAAAACCTCAATTATCTCGAAAACCAATCGAGATAAAAAAAACCAAATTTTCACTACTTATAGAAAAAACAATTCTCTACAACTTTCAAAGTATCAAAAATTTTCGAAAACCCCCCCATTTCCGAGATATTTTGACATTTTTGTCATAAATACTAGAAAAACCAACTCATTTTTAGTGTGCAATGGTGCCATTCTTTAAAAAATTTCAATTATCTGGAAAACTAATCGAGATAAAAAAATTCAGTTTCCACCATTTTATAGAAAAAACAATTTTCCTCAACTTATGAAGAATCAAAAAACTTTAAAAAGCCTCAAATTTCCGCGATATTTTGACTTTTTTCTTACAAATGCATGAAACATAAAACTAATTTTCAGTGCAATTCTCTAAAATACCTCAATTATCTCGAAAACCAATCGAGTTAAAAAAACCAAATTTTCACTACTTATATAGAAAATAATTCTCTACAATTTTTGAAGAATCAAAAATTTTCAAAAACCCCCTAATTTCCGAGATATTCCGGCTTTATTGCCATAAATACATACAAAAAAAAACAACCCATTTTTAATACAATCCATTAAAAAACCTCAATTATCTCGAAAACCAATCGAGATAAAATAACCAAATTTTCACTACTTATATAGAAAATAATTCTCTACAATTTTTGAAGAATCAAAAATTTTCAAAAACCCCCTAATTTCCGAGATATTCCGGCTTTATTGCCATAAATACAAGAAAAAAACAACCCATTTTTAGTACAATCCATTAAAAAACCTCAATTATCTCGAAAACCAATCGAGATAAAAAAACCAAATTTTCACTACTTATAGAAAAAACAATTCTCTACAACTTTCAAAGTATCAAAAATTTTCAAAAACCCCAAAATTTCCAAATCAAACCCACATTTCAACAGCCACAACTACTGAAAAACCAGTATTTTAAAGAACCCCAAACCGCCACCCTCCGCCCCTGCGAGACATTCCGGTCTTATCGCCTTAAACAGGGTGGAAAACTCACCCTCTACTCGTCGCCAGACGGAGCCCGAGATACTGTGTGACAAATTGTACATTATTGAAATGACGGTGAACGGGAGAAGCGCGAAGAGCGAGCGGCGGGGGGCGGCGCGGGGGGCGCGAAAACTTAAAGAAAAGAGGTGTAAAACGGTGTATTTAGCGTGAATATAAAGGGGTTTCTCGAGCGCTTCCCGAAACGCGCCTATTTGCATAAGGTGATTATCCAAGGCGGCTTCGCATCCCCCAAAAACCGCCCCACGATATCACCGGAATTATTAAAAAAAATCCCCCAATTACTCCGAATTTATTTAGCGAGCTGTTGGATTTTTTCCTCTGTTAGTTCTTCAATTTCCTCGACGTTTCTGGGGCAAACGTCGAGTAGGCCATCACGGAACGCCACGTGGAAATTATTCTTTTTCGATGGCCTCGCAACTGCCAGCACGTCAGCCCACTCAAGACGAATCGTCACGTTTACGCCTCCTTTGATTAATTCCGTTTAATACAAAATATTGCTTCTCGCATTGCGTTACGTCACACTAACGTCACTACTTACTAATATTAAACAGACTATATGCATATAATAAGTGACATATGACACTTTTTTTTAATAAACGCAATTTAATTAAAACATTCTTTATATACCTACTAAAAATTTATAGTTGAATTTAGTCCACCAACTATATAATTAGGTATGCTCTATTCACTAATAGACAAGGGTGACGTCATGACGAATTTAAAGCGTAGTAGAGTATATCCAATTAAAAATCACTCAGCGGGTCTATTAAAAGTTGAAGAACGAAAATTCCCGGATGATTATAAAACGCTTATGCACACCTAGGTGTAGACGTCAGATCCTCATCCCCCTTTTTCCGGGGTGGCTTTTCCGAAGGGGCGGCGTACACACTTTATACGTATATACAGGCCGGCTCTCTTAAAGCCTCGTCAATAATTCAACGGGGATTTTTCTTGGAGTTTTTCCTTATTCTAACGTGCTAATAGACGTTGATGAGGGTGCGCGTATGGGATGAGTGAAAAGAGATTTTCCAAAGCGGCGGACTTTATTTATATAATTATTTTCCCCGATTTATTCACGGCCTACTAATCGGTGAAATATTGATGATCCTACGACAGGGTGTGAGTCCGAGAGGGTGGCATGTGTGCGTGTTGAATTCCTAATTTAATTACAAATTATCAAGCGTGGAAATTTTAGTTTCGTTTAAAAATTGAGAAAGAAAAGAAAAAAACATCTGTCACTTGTCATCTGTCACTTGTCATTTGTCGCGTGTCAGCTGTCATTTGTCAGCTGCCCACTGTCACCTGTCATCCGTCAATTGTCATATGTCACTTGTCTTGGCTATGGAAGAATTCTTGATTTTTTTGTCTCTCCCGTTATACATGCGAATCGGTTCGGGGGTAGATAGGGTAGATGGGGGGATGAAAAAAAAAAAAGGAAAAATCGTAATATCAACCTCTCCTCATATCCGAGTTAATAAAGCGAATTCGCCTCAGCGTAAGAGAACGGGAGGCCCCGTTGCTCCATAAAAGACGTCGCTTTTCAATTTATTTGCCCTTAAATTTGTTTTTCGTTGAGCCGGGAGCGAGCCGGGGCGAGATTGGGCGCAGCAAACAGCTCCCCGAAGGGACGTCAAACTTAAATGTCATATGGCCGTGGAGGACGGGATTCGGGGCGGCTATTAAACGCGGTCGGGATTTTCTTTTCGGCCCCGTCGGTTTTCCGCGACCTCGGTCAGCGGGAAAATGCGCTAATTGGATTTTTTTCCGAGCAACTGGTAACGGGTTTCCCGCAGATGGACTGTCGAAAGGGTGGATTTTTTCAAGATTTTTTTTTTGACTATTTTTTGAATTTTTATAGTCCGTTCGCTATCAAGAAATATCCAGATATAGCGAACAAACGACAGGGGACAGATTACAGTTGGCATACGAATAGTGACAGATGACAAGTGACAGATGACAAGTGACAGATGGCAAGTGACAGCTGACAAGTGACGGATGTTTTTTTTTCAATTTTTAAACGAAACTAAAATTTCCACGCTTGATAATTTGTAATTAAATCAGGAAAGTGACAGATGACAGGATGACAGGATGACAGGATGACAGGATGACAGGATGACAGGATGACAGGATGACAGGATGACAGGATGACAGGATGACAAGTGACAGATGACAAGTGACAGATGGCAAGTGACAGCTGACAAGTGACGGATGTTTTTTTTCAATTTTTAAACGAAACTAAAATTTCCACGCTTGATAATTTGTAATTAAATTAGGAATTCAACACGCACACAGATGGAAGTGACAGATGACAGGATGACAGGATGACAAGTGACAGATGACAAGTGTGATTTTGTGTATAAAACATGTTTTTTTCAATTTTTGGCTAGAGAAATGGCCTTTTACCTATCAGAGTTTCAGGAAGGAAATTTTAGTATTTGTGACAGCGTGTCTGTCAATAAAATGTGTGTCTCCAGCGTCGATATACGGGCGCACAAAACGCGGGAAACAAGAAAATAAAACGTTAGGGAGAAGGCTCTTACTGTGGAGAGAGCGAGCGGGTTTTGACGTGTGCAATCAGAATGGCGAATGCCGAGCAAATGTTGACTGATGTACTCGTCGACTGCCGAGCAGATTGTGACATGTTTTGTGAAGCGGTGATTGTTGTTTTTCTTTTACAAATTGCATGCCGCACGCTTCCGCCGCCTGCCCTTCTTTTTTCTTCATTTTTTTACAGTAGGGGGAAGCGGGGTAGAAGTTTTCTTCTATACTTACTATCTCTTTTATTTTTTTTTTCGTGTATTTTTCGAAATTGTTTGCACAAACCAGAAATATCGCGTTGGCCGTGCAAATACGGGGGGCGCGAAGGAAATTCGTATGTGCTGTTAGATAACTTTATACGTTTGCTCGGTGTGGATTAAAGATTAAAGAACCGTCGCTTTTTATCAACGATAATCCGCTTTGTTTGTAGATATACTTTCTAATTTTCTCCATTTTATTCCCTTCCTCTTAAACAAAGGGAATTCGTTTGCATTTTTTCGCCATGCGGTCGAAGCAATTTTCGCAAGAAGAAACGTCTCCGTTAATTAGCGTTTCTATTTTTCCGCTGTACTTATTCGAAGTGGAAAATTTAAAAATTAATGTGAAAAAAATTGTTTGAAATCTAATATAAAAGTCACTATAATACGTCTGTCACTTGTCACTTGTCATTTGTCACCTGTCATCCGTCACTTGTCATCCGTCACCTGTCAACTGTCACTTGTCATCTGTCACTTGTCAAGAAATCTTGTTTAAATCGTTAAAAATGTATGTATCACGTTTGTATAATCGAGAAAAGTCGAATAAATGCAAATGGAAACGAGAAAAACGGAAGTAAAGCCGTTTAAAGTCGTCCCCATTTGGATGACGATCGTGTTCTCATACGAAATTCTCCCCGTACGTTGGACAATTGGTAGAAATTCCCCGTGCAATAAGCCGAATTCGGTCCTAATTCAATCTGGACGTCCGGAGGAAAGGTGGCCGTGGAATCGTCGCGGACAATGGACAATCGCGCGTTCGCATCTGGGGTGGCCGTATCGCCGGCACCCCGGGGACCTTTTCTCGTTTTCTACCCTTGTTAACTTCGGTTTGTTGCGCTCGAGAATTTTGGAGAGACGCTTGCGAAAGGCGTCGCGACGGCCTGCGTCGTGTTATCGATGAGGATGGGTGGTGATGTGTACGTGGGATTCGACGTTTTAGTTTGTAGTTTGAATGGATTAGATTTTGGGAATTGGGGGAATTTTTTGGAATTTTTTGTTGTTAGGGAGTTGTAGAGAATTGGGTTTTTGATAACTGGTGAAAATTTTGGGTTTTTTTGTCGAGTAGTTTTTGAGATAATGCAGGGTTTTTGAAGAGGAGCACTCCCAAGTAACAATTTTAGTTTTATCATAGTTCTCAGGGTATCTATAAAACTATTCTAATAAAACAGCGTTATCCTAAGGACGCATACATTGCTTCTTTAAAACTCTTTTAAGATCAAAATGGAGAACTTTATAATTGCATTTAATGCTACTTTAAATGCTGTTATAAAACTTATATTAAGCATATATTTATGCCATCATAAGATCACTATAGGAGTGGAATTGAGCCTATAAATATGTCATTTTAAAACAGCTATAAAACCACCTCTGCTCTAACGACCTTGAACAAACAAGAGGTTTTATAATTGTCGAAAATATTTGCTCTAATAAAATAAATTGGCATAATTTAAGCTTTATGCTGACTTTAAAAACTAATATAATACTTTACAATTCTATAACACAAAATGTCGATATTTTTATATTTCAGTAGTTAGAATCGGTATAAAAGTCTTAATAAACCAGATATAAAACTGTAAATAATAAACGAACTTCACATTACTGTTAAATATTAGTAAAATAGATTCAAATAATTAATGCGCCCACTATAAGTAGAAGATTGAAACGAAAAATTATCCAGTTTATAAGTAATATTGGAAGTGACTATTCAACCACGTTTTCAATTAACTTTTGTATACATATCTATAGTATGTGTACTATATATCAATATTTATTATATTATTAATGATGAAAAACCTTTTACAATTTCTTCGAAATATATTTGATTTAACACTGTTCGCTATATTAATTTAAGTTTTTCTTTTAAAATTTTACAAAAAAGTTCCGGAAAATTTAATGCTGTAATTTAAATAATTTTAATAGTATAATTAATTATACATTTTTCCCTCAAATTAAATATAAACCGTGTATTAAGTTTATTTTTAACACCATTAGTTAACTTAGTCACTACCGACTTAAAATGGTGGTTGAAGACCAATATAGTAATAATTTATGCCATTATAAAGCTGTTATAAAACTTTCTTGAAATTGGCCTCTACTAGTGTGATTATTAAGTTTATGAAGGAACTCATGTTCCTTTACAAAAATCAATAACTTATATAACACAACAAACACAACTATTGTAATAACCATATGAACACAAAAGTCAAAAATATAAGTCTTTTTCTTCTTGTTATATTCTTCTCTTTTTTGTCTTGTGTTAGTAGATACATCCTTTAAGATAATTTAGTTTTAAGAATATCCTGAAAATATAAACTAATCTTAATGCAGCCACTTTTAGAGCATTTTTAGGAATACTCTTTACGAAAGTTTTAAAACAGCAAAATTAATAACTCTTTTATCTTCAAATCAAAGTAGCACAAGATTCATAGTATATTGGTAACTATAAAACTTAATTGCATGTCAACTATAAAACTATATGCACTTTGTAGGGCTCCTTAGCCGTGTAGAACTTCATAAGTGTGACTAGCTTTATTGATGTAACAATAAAGGCTAATATTAAAACCTTAATAAATCAAAATTGGTTATAAAACATAATGTTTTTAAAAAGGGTTTTAAAGATAGCAAAAAAACCAATTTTTAAAACAAAATTGGCTATAAAACCCGTTTGAGTAAATATATGCTTTTATAAAACAAAAGCATTAATTTTTGCTCTTATAAAGCATTAATAAAGCCTTCTGATGGCCATTTAGACTTTAAAATGTTACTTGGGGAGATTGGGTTTTTTTTTCGAGTGCATTATGGCAAAGATGTATAAATATCTCGGAAATTTGTGTTTTTTCGAAATTTTTTATTCTTTAAAACTTATAGATAATTATTTTTTTACCAATGTGGTGAAAATTTAATTTTTGTATCTCAGTTGGTTTTCGAGATAATTCCGGTTTTTCGAAGAATAGCACTAGAAATTAGCTTTTTTTTTCGGGTACATTATGGCAAAGATGTATAAATATCTCGGAAATTTGTAGTTTTTTCGAAATTTTTTATTCTTCAAAAATTGTAGAAAATTATTTTATTACCAATATGGTGAAAATTTAATTTTTGTATCTCAATTAGTTTTCGAGATAATTCCGATTTTTCGAAGAGTAGCAGTAGAAATTTGTTTTTTTCGTGTACATTATGGCAAAAAAGTCAACATATCTCGGAAATTTGTGGTTTTGTCGAAATTTTTTATTCTTCAAAATTTGTAGAAAATAATTTTTTTAACAGATCTGCGAAATTTCATTTTTTTATCTCAATTAGTTTCCGAGATAATTCAGTTTTTTCCGAGACCTCAATCAGAAGAAGAAGATAAAATTCTTTGTAAATAAAAAAAAGAAGAATTGTAGGTGATTTACACTATGCTAATAAAACTTATTGTGAAATTAACAATTTTTATTTTAGAATACAGCATTGATAAATTCTTAATAACAAATCGCAGGTCATCAGCGAAATTTAAATAACCCACAAATTATCAATTTAAAAACAACCTAATCACACAAATTTTCTACCAAAAACAATCAATTAAACCAAACCTCAGTCACAACCTAACCTTCCTCCAACCAAAAACATGCTCAAATTAATCCTCCTATCTTGCCTAATCACCACAACCCTCACCCAATCCAACCCCCACTTCACCAAAAACCGCAAATCCATCGTCCATTTATTCGAATGGACCTGGCCAGATATAGCCCAAGAATGCGAACAATTCCTCCAGTACCACGGCTACGGCGGCGTACAGGTAGTACCCAATCACCACATTAACTCACCCTTAATCTAACAATTACAAAATTACAAAGATCTCCCCGCCAAACGAGAACCTAATCATCCAAAACAGACCATGGTACGAACGGTACCAACCCGTCAGCTACGTACTAAAAACCAGATCTGGCGATGAGGATGAGTTCAAGGAAATGACGAAACGTTGCAACGATGTTGGAGTGAGGTAAGCAACCAATGTCTATTAGAATAAGCATTAGAGAGTACCTGTAATAAGTAGTACTGGGTTCCAGGATATATGTGGACGCGGTAATCAATCACATGTCATCTGGTAACGGGGTTGGTACAGCCGGTAATGAAGCCTCAGGTGATGGCGAGTACCCGGCAGTACCGTACACACCAAGCGACTTCCACAGCACCTGCACAGTCGATTACAGCTCCACGGATAACATCAGAAACTGCCAATTGGAGGGGTTGAGGGATTTGAAACATGTAAATATTTTGATACTTTTGCACATAAAGTACCTATTAAATGTTTTAATGTGTAGAATGAAGATAAAGTTAGAGAGAAAATCGTCGGGTACTTGAACCATCTGGTGGATTTGGGTGTGGCTGGGTTCCGAATCGACGCGGCCAGGCACATGTGGCCCGACGATTTGAAATTCATACTCGAAAAAGTGAAGAATTTGAGCGCCGAGTACCACTTTGAGCGCCACCAAAGGCCCTTCTACTACCTGGAAGTCAACAGCGAAGGTAACCACCACGACCAGACTTTACCCCCATCGATTATCTGAACAATTCTTTCATCAGGAGACACAGCCGACTATTCCTCCATGGGGTTGATAACAGAATTCAAGTTCGCCAATAAAATATCCACCACCTTCAAAGGCAACGACAAGCTCGCCTACCTGAGCACCTGGGGCGCCTCCTGGGGCTTCATGGACACCGCCAGGGCCCTGGTATTCGTCGACAACCACGATCTGCAGAGAAACTTCGGCCATTTGAGCTACACCTCGCCCAAGCGCTACGCCATGGCCAACGCGTTCATGCTGGCCTACCCCTACGGCACCTCCAAGATCATGTCAGGCTACGATTTCCGCACCAGGGACCAAGGCCCGCCCGAGGATGATCACCACAAACTCCTATCCCCCCACGTTAACAACTCCTGCGGTAACGGCTACGTGTGCGAGCATCGCTGGAGGCAGATTTACTCCATGGTGCAGTTTAAAAATGCCGTTTGGAACGAACCTCTGACCAATTGGTGGTCTAATGGGGACCAGCAAATCGCTTTTTGCAGAGGTAAGGCGAAAATTTAGCGCCTAGGGGTGTCCCTAAATGCTTCAGAAGCGAGTTTAGGGGCGCACCAAGAAGCTTTTGGGGCTGGAACTGTAGACAATGTAGACAATTCTAGCACCTGGTGGTGGGCCTATGAGTGAATTTTGAACCTCTGGGATTTAGGGGCGCCCCTAGGTTTTATTTTTACGTGAGCAATTGTATATATTTCCATTTCTTTGCGCAGGAAGGAAGGGTTTCGTGGCGTTCACTCAATGGCTGGACTTGAACGAGGAGCTTCAAACGTGCTTAGAGCCGGGTAAATATTGCGATGTCATATCGGGGGATTTACTGGCGGTGGAAAATCGGTGTACCGGGAAAATGGTGGAGGTGAAAAGCGATGGGAAAGCTCTGGTGAATTTGTCCTTCGATAGGGAAGATGGGGTAGTGGCGTTGATGCACCACGTGAAATTGCATGATGATGTAAATCTGATTTGATGATAAATTGTCTATACCCTTAGATCATATATAAATGGATGCCTCAATACCATAAAAACTGAATGTACGTCCCGGTTCCAATATTTCCAACATGCCTTTTTCACATTATCTCCTTCTGCTTTATAGAATTTCTAATAGCTTTATCTTTGTTTTGGTCAGCTAATGGAGCATGCGCATTGAAAACTTGAACGTATGAATTAGATAACTGTTTAAATATATCTTGTTGCCAGATTTATCTAGATTTATTATTAATTCAAATATTTTAACACTTTTGAATTATATCTATATATATTCTTTATCAAAAATTTTAATGTCTAAGTTCGTAAATGAAATTTTTATGTATAGATATTTTAACTTTATAATTATTAATAAAAATAGTTAATCCATTATTTATTTTTTGTATAAGATAAAAAGAGAAAAGAAATAGCTTTTAAAAATTTGGCAACGTTGCTACTTTCTACTTCCTAACCTAATCCTAATCTAACCTAACTTTTGCTAACCTCAAAACGTTACTTGTTTGTTTTGATTGTTATTTCTTATTTTTTTTATATTTGAATTATTGAATATGGTTACATAAATAAAATTCAAAGTATGAATGTTTAAATTTGGCGCTAATTCTGTATGTCAAATGTATCATAAAATGTCAGTTGACCAAAACAAAGATGGGGCGTTAAGAAACACAATTTGTTAAACAAGGATGGGTAATTAAAGTACGTCCCTGATATGTTGGAACCGAGTTTTTACTTCATCGATGCATCCATTTATATATGATCTAAGTCTATACCCCACTTGGCACTGACGTCACTGTTCACAGAGAGCTGTCATTGGTGGGTGATACTTATTGACAGGGAATAGAGCGCTGTGATTCGCTGGTCTCGGTGTCGTCAGTGACAAGTGACACAGTATAGCGCATATATCCGAGTTGGCCGTGCGTTTTTTATTTCTCTCCCCGTTTCTCCAGGATGTACCGGAGGCGTAGGTATTGAGGTTTAACACGTGTATTCCCGAGTGGGGCGCACGTATACACATGCAAAAAGATATTCCTCCGGGACGCGTTTCCGGGGCGCGGAAGAGGAGTCGCGAACCGCCGATATGCATACATTTCCGGAATTACATATCCCCGGCTCTTGAATATTGCATGCACAAGGGGCGAGGCGACATATGACACATACTAGCGCGCGCCATTTTTTTCATTTTTTGATAATCCGGTGAACGGGACTCCGGGAATGAAATCGTTAGAAGTTAGAAGTTGGCGGGAGGAGCGCGCAGGAAGAGGCCGTGAGAGATCTTGATTTTTCCTACCGTGAAACGTCATTAAAGCTCCGAGCTAATGATGGCGTTTGCTCGCGAGCAAATGACGAGGACAGGACGCCTTGCGCTAATCCCCTATATTCGACACTAAAAAAATTACGGGAATAAAAAAAAACGCCGTTTGGTATATAACAGTTTGGTTTTTTATAAAGCGGTGTGGGAGTAGGAGATAAGAAAGAGTGAGGTAGCGTAAGTAGTTCAAATAATAAATCGAGAGTGTAGAGTTGGTGATTAATAAAGAGCGGAATATATGCAAAAAAAATTTGCTAATATAAGCATATGCGCATCTGCTGTAATATTAAAAAAAAATTCAAACATATGCAGTGATTTTTAAGAAAATATCAAAACTAGTTCTGGACAGTTTTAATTCACTCTGAAATGTTCAAAATTGTTCAGAATTATTTCTAATTCGTTCTGAAGCATTCTAAAAGTGTTCTGAACAGTTCTAATTCGTTCAGATGCGTTTTAAATTGTTCTGAACGTATCAAAACTCATTCTAAAGCATTGTGAATTGTCTTGAACAATCTTAATTGATTCTAATAGGGCGTTTTTAAATGTTATTTTAAAAAATAAATGCAATAATTTTGAAAAAATTATCAAAAATTTGCATTGATTTTCAAAAAAATACCAAAATTATGCAATAATTTTCAAAAAAATTAAAATTTGCTTTCATTTACAAGAAAATAACAAAAATATTCAATGATTTTCAAAAAAATATCAAAAATTTACATTTATTTTCAAAAAAATATCAAAATTATGGAATAAATTTCATAAAAATATCAAAAATATATGCAATAAATTTTAAGAAATGTAAAAAATTTGCATTTTTTGCATTTGCATATGCAATAATTTTCAAAAAATATCAAAATTATGCAATAATTTTCAGGAAATAAATATTAATTTCAAAAAATGTCAAAAATTTGCATTGATATTGATTTTACATATGCAATAACTTTCAAAAAATATCAAAAATATGCAATAAATTTCAAGAAGTGTCAAAAATTTGCATTGATTTTGCATTTGCATATGCAATAATTTTCAAAAAATATCAAAAATATGCAATGTTTGTAAAATGATCAAAATTGATCAAATTGTAAGTATACATAAATATCTACATAAATGCTAAAATATGCAATTTTTTTCAAAATATGCAAAAACTGGACAAATCGTTAAATATATGCAAATGTTGCAATATGTATAGTATATGCATTTTGCATATATTCCGCTCTTTAGTGATGAAAGTGGCTGGTGAATATAAAAGGTGAAAGGCCGGTGGGATGCAATAATGGTGCAAACGGGGCGCGGGCGATTCGGGCCCTAACGAGTGCAATTTTTAAATTCCTTAAAACGCTTTTTGGCTTCTCGAGCAAATCTTCTTCGGGATTCTTTCAGTCATATTAAGCGAATTAAGGATATTCGGGGATTTCGGGATACTTAAAATTTCCTGTCGAATATTTTCGTCGAAACAAACGTAATGCGAGGGATTTTCCTTTGCCTCTTGCTTAGCGGCTAATGGGCGAGTTTTATTTTCTCCCCCAGTTCTTTTTCGAATTATTTTTTTCCTTATTTAGGAGAAGGCCGCGTGAATTTTTAACTCCTTAATTCGAACCCTAATAATTTATTATTGATGGGAATCGATTCAATCGAAAATATAAAATTATGCAACATTCTAAAAAACATTCTTTTCTCAATATATTGACTTGATAGCGAACGGACTATAATGACTTTGACGCCTACTTATATTTTTCTAATTTAATCACTATATTTCGATGAGAAATTATAATAAAAGAAGAACGGGATACTTTGATGTTGAGTTTTTTTACTAGATTTTGAAATTTGGGGAAAAGAAGAATGAGACTCTAACGTGTCAGGGAAACAGCTAAAATTCGAAAGCATTCGAAAAATACTGTTTTAGTGGATACTGGGGTGGGTTTTGAATATTTTTATCTTATAATTCCATTGCATTATAATTTATGGTTCAAATGTAATTCGTAGCGCCATCTGGTGAAGGGTGTAGAAACTTAAAACGCACCCCCTGTCAGTTTCTTTAGCAGTATAAATAATCAGGGTAGGTTATGGGTTAGTTTATTCGGTAAAAGGTAATAATTAACACACCAATTACTTTTTAATTAATTTATTTGGAACAAATTCATAAATACATATATTTTTTTTTAAATACGTACATCAATAAAAAAATAAATAAATAGAAAATTTTTGGAATGTTAATTCGGAAGTAATTTAAAAACGATTTGACACATCATGTAGCGCTATTACAATTACAATATTAGTGATATAGTGATAGTGAAATCAAATTAAATAGTGCTGTTAGTGCTGAAAAATTAACCATAAAATACATCAATCTTTTTTTTTCAACTTCAATTAGACATTCCTACCTAATTAAGTACAAATTACACCGCCATTTCCCACGGTCCGTAGAATAATTCTACGGACCGTGGCTAATCACAGCGAATGGTTCCCAACGTCAAAATTTGACACCTGTCAATTAACGGGGAACCACCGACAATAAATACTCGAGAATCCACAACAACAATAAAATCAGATCTATTCATTCAACAACGTTAAAATAAAATATTAAATATATAATAAAAATCGACACATTAAAATCACTCGAAGCCATTTTGATTCACCAGCACGGGACACCTATTCACGAATGACAGCTTCAACTTGCCTGGCTGTTGTTCC
The DNA here is from genome assembly GCA_917563865.1 of Phyllotreta cruciferae. Lineage (NCBI taxonomy): Eukaryota > Metazoa > Arthropoda > Insecta > Coleoptera > Chrysomelidae > Phyllotreta > Phyllotreta cruciferae. The sequence continues at coordinate 2,929,566 of OU830620.1, read as the reverse complement.
CAAGGTTCGCCGTCCACTTGCATCGGAGCCTTCTGTTTCAAGAATATCTACGCAAAATCAACCACAAATTAATTAATTACCACCCTTAAATTTTATTAACTTTACCTCAACTACTTTGGCTTGCCCCAATCGCAATGGCGTCGACATCCCCACTTGTAATTGGGCTATATGAAAAGAAGAATAAATCCCGACCACTTCGACTATACCATCGTGGTAGGATTGATTGTTATAGACTTCACCTTCACCCCATAAATTCACCCCAGCACCCCATGAGCTTATATTCAACACAACTATGGACTCCAATTCGGGTAAATCGATCCGTTTGCCATCCAAGTACAAGTCCAGACGTTTCTCCAGGTTCTTACAATCGGACGTTACGGCTTGTTGGGTACCGAAGCACAAGTACAATAGCTACAAGTACAATTATGAATGTTAACTTAAATGGGACACTCTGTATATTTGTGCATTTTTAAATTCTACTCGATGAGCTGATTACAAAAAGGGGTCTGTATAGACTTTATTATAAGACCAAAGTATCAAGTGTGACCCCTTTTTGTAATCAGCTCATCGAGTAGAATCTAAAAATGCGAAAATATAAAGGGTGTCCCATTTGAAATAACGAAGTAACGGTCAACTTTTGAATTTAGGCATTTTTTGATTTTTGAGTAGCTGTAGAGCTTTTATTATGAAACCAAAATATCAAGTGTGACCCCTTTTTGTAATCAGCTCATCGAATAGAATCTAAAAATGCGAAAATATAAAGGGTGTCCCATTTGAAATAACGAAGTAACGGTCAACTTTTGAATTTAGGCATTTTTTGATTTTTGAGTAGCTGTAGAGCTTTTATTATGAGACCAAAATATCAAGTGTGACCCCTTTTTGTAATCAGCTCATCGAGTAGAATCTAAAAATGCGAAAATATAAAGGGTGTCCCATTTGAAATAACGAAGTAACGGTCAACTTTTGAATTTAGGCATTTTTTGATTTTTGAGTAGCTGTAGAGCTTTTATTATGAAACCAAAATATCAAGTGTGACCAGTTTTTGTAATCAGCTCATCGAGTAGAATCTAAAAATGCGAAAATATACAGGGCGTCCCATTTGAATTAACGAAGTAACTTGCGTTTTTGTATGACAAAGTGTGTTATACTAACCTTATTGACTAACCGGCTACCGTATACGTAAAAGACGCTATCCCTGGTCTTGTGGAAATTCAACGCCACCTGCGCATCGACTCCAATACTGATGTAATTGTACATAAAGTGAGTTTTACTAGGCAATTTCAATCCTAAATGTCTATTCGAAGTCACTTCTACCTTCCATCTACAAACATACATAATATTAATATTTATATAATAACTACAAAATTGATTGTATACCTGTCAAGTTCCACCACTCTAGCCTCCCTTATGTCCCTCAACAACCCCTCTATGTCTATATCAGGGGAGTTGGCAGCCCCCCAGCCTAGCACTCTCGATAAATCGTTACCGGTACCCAATGGGATGATCGCTATTGGTGGTTCCGGCTGTAATATTTGTACGATCAATTAATACAAGATTTCTACGCCAACTGATGGTACTTACATCTAGATCTAGTTTGTGTGACGTGGTTAGCACCCAAGCGATGGTACCGTCGCCGCCTCCTATGAGTATAGTGACGGGTTTAGGGGCTAATAGCACGCACCATTGGAGGGCTGTAGGGGGTTTACGTTCGCTCAAATCGATCACTTGTATGGGGTTCAAGTATTTTCGGAATTCTGATAGCAAGGCTGCCCCATCGCCGTTTCCTGACTTTCTGTTTGCTACAAAAAACGAGATTTTAGTACCATTTTTAATACCATTTCGCGAATATTAGTTGTACCGACTACCACTAGAGGTGACCATCGTTCCCACAGAGGATCCCGGACGCTTTTTAACAGTATTTGTTTGTGTAGAGTACCTTTACGTTTGACTGTTTGTACGCACCACGGTGGTACTATCATGCGCTTGAACGGACCGAAATCGCACAACTAAAATAAACAATTATACAGGGTGGTTCGCGTTGTATAAACTACTAACTTCTTCTACTCTCGTGAGACACTCTGTATGTACTGTTTTCTGGCACCAACAGCATCTGAAATCTATCAAGCCGGGTTCCCTCGAGCACTCTTCTTTGCATACTTTACAATTCACTCCCAACGGTAGATTACCTGAAATCGTACAAACTTTAATATATACACCAATAATTAAATTGTTTATTTAACCTTTAACCCAATGATGCAGGAAGTTCTGTTCGTTAGCAGTAATAACTTTGCATTTCAACGAAGAGTCGGCTTTCCGGATGCAATCGGAGTCTGCGCATACTCCGCAGCAATCGCAGTACACTCCTATACCGTTCAGTAGAAGGGATTCGCATACTGAGCAATACCAAGTCTTAAACAAGAAATAGTTATTTCATAATGTGGTAAATGATGTGAATTGTGTAATACTTTCGCAGTAATTTTTATGGGCATCCAACTGTGGCTCTTGAGGATGCCTCGTATGGGAATGTGGCCCTCTCCGCTGATTTTTTTGAATACGTAAAATGTGACTATGCATAGGAATACGGCCCCGAAGAAGCTGGTGAAGCCGAAGGGGGGTAGTAGGTCGTTTGACAACCAGGTGCTGTTCATGTTTCCTATGTTATAATATTTGCTGAATGCGACCATTTTGTTAGCGTCCTGCTGGAGTTCGATACGTTTGTGGTATCCATCGTTTACGAATCGTCGTTGCGGTTGGTGGGCATTTTGGTTGCGAAAAATCGATGCGAATTGAAATATAAACAAAAAACAATGTTCGTTTGACGTTTAAATTGACATAACCTAGTTCTTGTGTGTCAAATAGCGGCCTCGACTGATAAGACAATTTGGTTCGTTTTAGAAAGTGAAGTTAGCAACACAAGTGACAAGTGGAATTTGTTGAATTCGGCAATTAAATAAATGTTTGTTGCATAATTAACAAGGAAATTAGTAGGAAACAAAGTTCGTTTGGCATTAATATTGTCAGGAACTAAATGATTCTTTTTACGAAGTTTGACAGTGACTGAAGCGAAGTTAGTTACAAGTGACAACCAACGTGAAGAATTTTATGATTTACAAATGCAGTTTGTATTCGTAATTGAAAACTAAATAAATTGTTCGATAATTATCAAGAAAATGAGCGTTGAGTAGGAAAGGAAAGCAAATTTCAGGAGTAGCAAAGTTCAGTGACTGAAGTGAAGTTAGTTCCAAGTAACAAGAAAAGAGAAGAATTTTCTAACCTACAAATACAGCGTGTATTCGAATTTGAAAACTAAACAAATGTTTCTCATATTATTAATTAATTAACAAGAAAATGAGTAGCAAAGGCAAACTAAAAGAAGCGTAAGTCACCAAACCAACCTATATTTAATTATTAAACAATTTTACCATTTTAGATTCGATGTGGAATCCAAACACGGTGCCTTCTACACCGGGGGCAACCTAGAGTGGCTGGAAGACACACTCTACTGTCAAACTAACGCCACAATAAACCTTTTGAGCATAGAAACCGGTCTAATCGTAAAATCCATCGGAGAAGACTCATCGGAAGAAGCCGATACGATCCAAACATTCACCACGAATGGCGAACAAACAATCACTTCGCACAAAAGCGGCTTAATGAAACTATGGAACGACAAAGGAGAGCTAGAAAAAATGTGGAAATACATCCACAAAGGCCCCGTAGCCAAACTGGCCCTGTCCAACGGGCGCGTAGCCAGCGGTGGCTGCGATGGTGTCATCAGACTCTGGGATCTGCTAAATCAAGTGTGCTTGCTCAGCTTAAAGGGTTGCCAGGGGGTTATTAACGTAGTGGAGTTCCACCCCAACGAAAACATGTTATTCGCTTCGGGGGACGATGGCAATATTAACTGCTACGAGTTATCGAAAGGAGACTTGAAACACACTTACGCCGGCCATTACAGCAAAGTGACGAGTTTAGTGTTCGCGAGGGGTACGCATTTCGTCACCTGCGGTAGAGATAAAGTGATTATTTTATGGGAAATGGGTAAAACGGAGCCTCTGCGAATCATTCCGCATTACAGCGCAGTCGAAACTATAGCTAGTTTACCAGTTAAATTCAAATTACCAGACTTCAAATCCGAACCGAACGGCATATACGTAGCATCAGCCGGAGAAAAGGGCCTTGTACAAGTATGGGATGTCAGCAAAGCCAAACGAGTGTACATCCAAGAGAACTCGTTGGTTAACGAAGCTGCCGAAGAAGGCGGTTTAGCCGTTACTTTACTCCGATGTGATGCCAAATCGAAAGCTTTAGCTATCATTACAGTCGATCATAACATTATAATACACCATTTGAAATCGTTTGTGTGTTTGAAACAGTTCCCGGGTTTCTCCGAGGAGATCCTAGATGTGGCTTTCGTCGGCGAGAACGATTCGCATTTGGCTGTAGCAACGAATAGTAAAGACATCAAACTCTACGAGAACTCTACGATGAATTGCTGTATAGTACGAGGCCACGAAGATATCGTACTAGCTCTAGCTACTACCCCATCGAATCCTAATCTAATGCTATCGTCGAGTAAAGATAATACTGTACGATTGTGGAAGTTCGATTGTACGATGAGCTGTATAGCTGTAGGGTTGAGGCACACTGGATCGGTGGGAGCAGTAGCTTTTAGTAATGTGGACTGTAATTTTGGGGTATCGGTGAGTCAAGATATGTGTTTGAAGTTGTGGGATGTACCGAAAACCAACAAAATCGAGGCCAGTTTGAGCTGTTTGTACACCACGCAAGCCCACCAGAAGGATATCAATTCAGTGGCTGTATCACCTAACGATAAGATAATTGCAACAGCTTCGCAGGATAAATCGTGCAAATTGTGGGGCCCCACTTTGGAGCTACTAGGAGTGCTAAGGGGGCATAAAAAGTCGTTATGGTGTGTCCAATTCTCCCCGGTCGATCAAGTGGTGTTGACTTCTTCAGCCGATTGTACGGTTAAGTTGTGGTCGATTAGTGATTTGAGCTGTCTAAAAACCTTCGAAGGCCACGAGGCCAGCGTCTTGAAGGCCCATTTCCTCTCCAACGGCATGCAAATTCTAACAGCAGGCGGCGATGGTTTGCTGAAGCTGTTTTCGGTGAAGACCTCGGAGTGTACGAGCACTCTGGACCAACACGGGGCCCAAATTTGGGCCGTGGCCATCAAACGAGACGAGTCTGGGTTTGTCACAGGAGGCGGTGATTCAGTGTTGATCAAATGGAGAGACGTCACTGAGGAGTTGAAGCTCGCGAAGATCAAAGAAGGCGAGGAATTGGCCCTAGGGGAGCAGAAACTGAACAATTATATGGTACAAGGCAACTACAAGAGGGCTCTAAAGGAGGCTTTGAAGCTCAATAAACCGCACCAGGTGTTGAAAATAGTGCAAACTATTATCAAGAATGGTGATGGTGGGTTGGGGGATACTATTAAGGAGTTGAGGAATGATCAGAAGGATGGTTTGTTGAAGACTGCGATTTATTGGAATATGAACAGTAAGCATGCGCACGCGGCTCAGTTGGTGATCAATGTTTTGTTGGGGGAAGTCCAGAGGGGGAGTTTTGCGCCGGTGGGGTTCGGGGTGGCGTTGGAGGGGGCCATACCGTATACGGAGAGGCACATGAAGAGGCTGACGCAGTTGATGCAGGACTTGCAGTTTGTTGATTATGTTGTTAAATGTATGAAACCCAATGCTGTGGTTTAGGATTTTGTAATTATATGTTTAGTGTTAAATTGATTGTTCTTCTTCTTCTTTCCACAATATTGGCCTCACCAGGGCTATGTAATTGGCCCGTATTCAGCGCCCCATTTTAACGTTAAATGCATGTTTAGCGAGCGACTTTAACGTAAAGAATGTACTTAGTTGATCCATAACAACAATGTAGAACTGTCAAGTTAAAAGTGCTCGCTAAACATGCATTTAACGTTAAAATGGGGCGCTGAATATGTGAGATTTATGTGAGGTATTTTTAAAAAATTTTATTTTTTATAGTAAGACTCTACTTCAAGTAACTTTCCTATTGGATTCTGGTGCATCTGACCACATAATAAACCGAGATTTGTTCAACAGCTTCATCGAGAAGTTCCAGGAGTTCTGGAAGATGTTCTCTGCTGTCCGGGAAGTTCCTTACAGCTTGCTGTCAGTGAGGAAAATGCAGGAATCAGGATTGCACATTCCTTTTGGACAAAAAGGTGTAACCGTAAGTAAGAACATTAGTACACTGTGTCCCATTTTGGTCGCGACTGGGGAGTATCTCGGTTATTAGACTTGATAGGACATTGCGGTTTTTGCGAACCTTTACTACTTTTTTGTCAAACTTACAATGGCACAAACAGATTTTTTAAATCTCTTTTCATTTTTGAGTTACAGGGTGATAATGAAAATTCTGACTTATTCAGCCACCCCCGTATCTCGTTTGCTATTGAAGATATTTTAAATGTGTAAATTGATTATTATAGATAATTTTACGTAGAATTCAGTGACATACTTAGTTTTTTTTATGAGGGTTACCATTTCTGAAATATGACGCCAACTTGTAATTTTTTTAATGGGACACCCGGTATTTTTATTGCCTATTAAATTTGTAATTTTTTTCTCCTTTTAATGATATGGCACATTCTATATTTTGAATTTTTTTAAAACGATCAAAAAAGAGAAAATCTATTTAGTTATAAAAATGGTTAGGGGGCTATGCGGAAAAACAAAAAAATCGTAGAAATGTTTTATTTAATATTCTCAACAACTATTTTTGTTCTAAAAGTATTTTATTTTGGTTTTTCTGCATAGCCCCCTAACCATTTTTCGAATAAAATAGTACAAACGGTACAAAAAATTATTTGATAAAAATTTCGAAATTTTTGATCACCCCGTATACATTTTATATCATGTCAATAGTTAGTACTTGAAAAGTTAGGATAGGACCATGTAAGCTGTTTTTCTCGATTTTCAACTGTTTGGCCTTCACAGCCACCTAAAATCAAATTTTTGTGATTATTGAGTGGCTGTATAGCCTTTATTAAAAGACCAAAATACCAAGTGTGACCCCTTTTTGTAATCAGCTCATCGAGTAGAATTTAAAAATGCAAAAATATACAGTTTATTAAATAAAAATATTTAAGTGTTCCATTTAAAATAAGAAAGTTACAGTCTACTTCCGGTATAACCGGAAGTAATATATAGTTGAAAATATTTTCATTAAATCAAGCGTATCGACAAATACTTGTATAAAAATTTTCAAATTTTAATTACCAGCACTTTTCTATATACTTCTAATGGGTCCTCTACATGACACACCCTGTATAAGTATAAAATATCATTTTTCACTTTCATTTCTTGTACTCACAAATAGAGAAAGGTATATATTAAAATTAGAATATTTGTCCACAGATAAGCAGATAGCTGATATTTTAACGAAGCCGCCACCAGCAGAGAAATTTGGAGAACTAAGAGCAGGTTAAGAACAAGAACCACCCTGTATAAGCAAAGACTTTATCCTTTTGTAGATCCCGCCTGGATCATTAAACAACAATCAGAAGTTTGTTTATGTAGCAATTTTTCTTATAATTAAAATAAAAAATTATTACAAAGTTTTACTTTCGTTTGTTTTATGTACTTGTCCAAAAGCTTCATTCACAACCAACGAATTACAAATAGTACTTGGAATTAGTAGTAAAAGTTTGGTATACGACTTATAATATTATCATGCACAAACTTCAAATTAATTTCTGCTTTGTACTTATTGGATAGCAATAAAATGCATTAAAAAATCGTAGTTTGAAAACCCAGCTCTAGATGGCGCAATAAAGGAATGCTTGCATGTCGCACACGGTACCGTATGAGTAAGTTACTTAAGTAAGATATCGGTCGGGGATGGTGGGCGGGTCCAGTAATATGAACAATTGCTACATTTATTGAGAAGATTACAACAGAGCATTCTACTTTTACTATATAATTATTGTGTTGATTTGATCATGAAGACGAGCGACATAACCTCACCGTGGCAGAGGAGTTACTGAGCGCTCCGGCGCTCAACTTGTCTATTTATGCACTTTGCAAAATCGGTGGCGCCATCTAAGAATAAGATAACTTTTGCAGGAAACTATACCGAATTGCAGAACAATTTTACCACCATTTGCAAGCCAATTAAAAAGATAAAAAATGAAAACTACTTAATAAAATATAAAAATAAATAAATAAAACATCGAAAAAGAAATATATAAATTTATTGTACAAATTTCATCCAACAACAATACAAATTATACTTTAATCATAATATCTAAATAAATCGTCTCGAATACAACTCCAAACAAAATAATTAAGTAAATAAAGTGTGTCTCACACTTTACTGTACTACAAACTTCAGCACCAGCATTACAACGTCACAACTAACGCCATAACACCAACACAAAAATTACCTACGCAATAAATACACCAACATTCCCCTACAAAAAAAAATCAACACACCCCCACGCACTTCTCCGCCCCTGCCCCACTCCTCCCCATCCCCGCCGAATGCTTCAAATTACTCGACTCGATCAACAACGAAGCATCGCACATCATCCTAGCGCTGCTCCTCACCAAAAACAGCAAATGAAACTCCTCGTACACCGTCAGTTGCACCCTGGTGCACACCAGCCCGTGCAACACCGTCGCCCTCTGCAAATCGAGCCACCGCTGCAGCGCCAGCTCCCTCTCCTTGATGGTGACCCCTAACGACACGTCGGAGGGGCCCCACAGCGAGAACTCCAGCACGCTCTTCACTTGGGTCAGCGACACCGCCCTCTCGTGGTTCAACAGCGACTGCAACAAGTGCGAAATCCTCGGGGAGGGGTGCAGGCTGGTTAGGGCCCTTGAGGCGCATGTGCACAACGTCCCTTGCTTCTCCTGCTGCGTCTTTGAATTCACATCTAACGTCATCCTGCAGGAAATGAGCTGGTTAAGAAGATGTGTAAAGGTGGGGAAAAGGAGGTAGTTACCCTTGAAACACGCATAACCGGTGGTGCATATCCTTCTCCATGTCCTTGCAGAGGACGAAGCTGCTGAGTGACAGTGGCAGCTCCTCGATGCCTTGTGCTTGGAGCGTCTTCAGCGCGTTGACTAGCTGGAGCATCGTGAAGTTGGAGTCCCTCCAGCACTCCTCGTCTGATTTCGTCTTCAGCAGCTCGCCGTACGAGTGAATAGTGTTGATTTGTAGGTAGGGGAACACCCAAGCGGTCGCTAAAGAATGCAAATTCATTAATTATGGCCTCAATACCCCCAAAAAGCGGCGATTAAAAGTGCGTAAATAGTGTTGCCTATACGTAAGTACACTGTGTCTCATTTTGGTCGCGACTGGGGGGTATATCGGTTATAAGACTTGATAGGACATTGCGGTTTTCGCGAACCTCTACTACTTTTTTGTCAAACTTACAATGGCACAAACAGATTTTTTAAATCTCTTTTCATTTTTGAGTTACATGGCGATAATGAAAATTCGTACTTATTCAGCCACCCCCGTATCTCGTTTGCTATTGAAGATATTTTAAATGTGTAAACTGATTATTATAGATAATTTTACGTAGAATTCAGTGACGTACTTAGTTTTTTTATGGGGGTTACCATTTCTGAAATATGACACCAACTTGTAATTTTTTTAATGGGACACCCTGTATTTTTATTGCCTATTAAATTTGTAATTTTTTCTCTTTTTAAAGATACGGCGCATTCTATATTTTGAATTTCATTAGAACGCTCAAAAAAGAGAATAATTATTTTATTCGAAAAATGGTTAGGGGACTATGCAGAAAAACCAAAATAAAATACTTTTATAACAAAAATAGTTGTTGAGAATAATAAATAAAACATTTCTACGATTTTTTTGTTTTTCCGCATAGCCCCCTAACCATTTTTATAATAAAATAGTTTTTCTCTTTTTGAGCGTTTTAAGAAAATTCAAAATATTGAATGCGCCATATCATTAAAAAGAGAAAAAAATTACAAATTTAATAGGCAATAAAAATACAGGGTGTTCCATTAAAAAAATTACAAGTTGGTGTCATATTTCAGAAATGGTAACCCCCTTAAAAAACTAAGGACGTCACTGAATTCTACGTAAAATTATCTATAATAATCAGTTTACAAATTTAAAATATCTTCAATAGCAAACGAGATACGGGGGTGGCTGAATAAGTCAGAATTTTCATTATCGCCCTGTAACTCAAAAATGAAAAGAGATTTAAAAAATCTGTTTGTGCCATTGTAAGTTTAACAAAAAAAGTAGTACAGGTTCGCAAAAACCGCAATGTCCTATCAAGTCTAATAGCCGATATACCCCCCAGTTGCAACCAAAATGGGACACGCGCACACAAACTCACCTAGAGTTTGCTTATTGTTCTCCTCCTCGGTGTCGTTGGTGGCTAGATAACAGTTGGGTATGAGATCGCTGAATTCGATGATGGGGGTGAGGGTGCAGCTGCCCGAGGGCATGGCGTTAGAGGCGGTGGTGCCGGGCGAGACGGCGACGGTGACGTTGTGGGTGCCCCAGGTGGCCTGGTGGAAGACTCTGGAGCCGACGGGGACGGGGCTCGCGGAGGATTTGACGGTGAAATCCGTCCAGCGTAGGTTGGACACCGTCTTCAGGCCGCGCAGCGCCGGCTGGATGTGGTTGATTTGCTGTATCTGCAATTGTAAGGGTTAATAAAGGGTTGTAATTGGTGTAAGATTTCGTACGTTTTCGAGCACCTGGGCTAGGGCTTCGTAGTTGGCGACGACGACGGCGCCGTAGTTGTCCTCCAGGTTCTTGTGCACGATGCTCCGGCCTTTTCTCGAACGTAGTTTGTGCGTTCTACCGTGCTGGATCCAATCGTGATCGTCCTCGGTCACCTGTTGAACACACCTTTAGTTTTTGACTGACAGGTATGCAACCAGTTTAACAATTCGCTGTCAATTATGTAGTGAAAATTCTATTTAACGCGATTATTTAACTATAAAAACTAATAATACAACAAATTGCAAGATTCATTTAATAAAATAACAACTTTTTTTAGTTATTATACGAATTTTTAGTTATTAATTAAAAATATTTTGAAGTGACAGGCGATGTGACATATTGAGAAATCCAAATGGCCGACTAATCTATAGCTAAAATCTGAAATTAACTTAATCATCACACGCTTATTAATCAATTTAAATGAAGAATAATACTTTAATAAGTTTAATCCAAATGTTATGGTGAATATTTTTCGGTTTTACGAAGCGCAATTCATATCTGAATCAAAATGAAAACACCTTATAAATATCTCATTACTGGCCGAATACTTTCACCAACAGAGACCTCCAGAGTGAAAAAAACCACCCCTTTATGTGAATCAAGCGACCTCAAACCCGGCCTCCACCGATTCCCGACCACAGCTCACCTCTGACTCGCTCCCGTAGAACCCGTACGGCGAATAGATCTCGGACTCGGTCTCGCTGCCGCAATACGTCAGCGACACGCTCCTGGGTATCGGGTACTTGAAGTACTCCGCGGCCACGTCCTGGCTGCTCTCCGACCGCTTCGCCAGCCGCTGGCCCTTCTTCTCCGCCCCCGGGTCGCTCTCCGGCGACGACGACCTCGTCGAGTTGATGTAATCGTACACGTTCTCACTAGCTTCTTTGTTGTTATTAAGAGGTTCGTAGTTGTGCGTGTGCTTCCTCACGATCTGCTTCTGCTGCTGCTGCAGCTGCAGCTGCAGCGCGGCTTCGCGCTCCCTCATGCTGGCTGTTCTCACCGGCTTGTTTGGTACTATGGAAGATCGTACTTCTCCTATGTTAGCGTACACAGTCTCCTGTTGCTTTGAAGAAGAGTTGTTTCTGGATAATTGCTTCTGTTTGTTGATGATTTCTACGGATTTCGGCGGTGTTGGTAGGACTGGTTTGTTGTAATCGGGGTGGTTGCGGGGTGGCGGCGGTGGTTTCGCGGCCTTCTGCGATTGGAAGCATTCGTTGGGTACGCTGTACTCGTGTGGTTCGTCTAGCATTTGCTTGGATACTACCTCGACTTTAGTACCATTCAATTCGCATGGATGTACTATAATCAATTTGGGTTTGTGCGTGTCTTCTTGCTCGATTTGCTGCACTTTGGATAAGTCTTTATGCGACCCCATTTTGAGGAACTTCTTCAGCGAGAACCTCCCTTTGATCTTATCTTTGCGTTTGTCACCAATGGTCAAACAATCTGTAGATAGGGACTTCCTGGGTAGTGCTTCAGCTGATACATAAATCCCTTCTACATCTTCTTCCATGGAGTTCCTGGGGGTGGTGCGCGTCGTGGCCGCCTCTTCGGGCGGCGAAGGGGCTTTCCTTTTATTGCACTTTGGGTCTGCATCGTTGTTATCTTCAACCACCACAGGATGAGGATGGGGTTTCTTGATGACTGGTTTGGATGGGATTTTGGGTTTCTCGTACAAAGGGGCGGGCTGGGCGCCGTGCAGGAAGGAACTTTGGGCGTCTAGGACCGGCGGGGGCGGCGTTTTGGGCAGAGGAGGCGACTCGTTCGCCACGGGATCTTCCCTTCCGTCAGGTTTCCCTGCTAGGTCTCTGCTTTGCGAGAACGGTATGTACTTTTCTTTGAGATATTTCTCTTTGGGAAAAAAATCCGACTTGGCGTGCTGGATTTCGGCTTTGATGAAGTTCTTGGTGGTTTGGATGTGCTCGGGTTTCGGCGAGAATTTGGCCGGTTTGGCCTTCGCCAAGTCCGCTGTTGATTGGTGTACCACCGGCTTCTCTGCATCGCGCTTCAAAGCTGGAGTTCTGGTGAGATTCGTGGCCTTCTTCTCGGTTTTCTCCTCTTTATTATCCACCGAAGTCTTCTTGATTATCTGTATGGGGTTCCTGCCGTTCTCTAACGTCTCTGTAATTTCGTCTAATAGAGATTTCTCTTGGGATTTCGGCTCGCTTTTGGTGTAAGAAGTTAACACTACGTTGGTGTCGTTCTCTGGTAGTATTACTTTATTGGAGTTGGTGATATGGAAGTTTTTTGTATTCAATTTCTTCACTTGGTGCGATGAAGAATCTTCACCAAAAGGCGTTACAGATACCAATAAAGTTTGTTTTTTACCACTAGAATCCACCAGGGGTTTACCCAGCAACAACGGAGCGTAATTATTCTTCTTATTATCGCTTTCTTTTAGTGACACTGTGTTATAATCGGTGTTTTCTTTAGTGATCCTCTGCAATTCTTTAGCACTTTCATCATCAGTCTCTTCTTCACTACTTTCGCTCGAACCATTCGAAGTTTCTTCGTTATCAGAGCACCAATCTTCACCACCATAACCGATCACCACAGCTAAATCCTTCACGAAACACACTGAGTATTTGGTCTTGGCCTTCTTCGCGCTTTTTATTATTCCCGACACTTTATCGTTGGAAATCAAGTTAACCGGCTTAGGCTTGGGCTTCTCCCTGTGCTCGTCTATGGACTTGAAGCAGTTCGAGCACAGCTCCTTCTTCCAGGCGTTCTGCACGAAGTTCTGGCAGATGGCGGACGACATGTCGCGCTATCATGGAGCTCTGCGATAAAATTAGAGAAAAAATTAATTAGTGCGTTTTTATACGGCGTGCTGTGTAAATTTTAGAACGTCTATAATCTTATCGATTGTATGTGAGAAAAAGTGTGTCAATATTGGATTCCTGTTAATCTAATCGTTCGAGCGATGGATGTATGAATGGATGCGTGTGCTGGCGCGCGAGAGAGACGTATAGCGGAAGCGTGCGAGCGAGAAAAGGAGGGAAGAAGTCGAAGTCAGCGACCGGTTGAAACGGCTTGTTTTTTTTCATCAAATCGAACGCCATAGCCCGCAGACTTGGGTCAAGCTAATAATAAGTAGTCGGGTAGGAATGAGAAAAGCGTTCGAGACGCTACACTCGAGCGGCTTTAGTGCAGAGTAGAGGGAGAGTCTAGTGTTCAGACACGTTCGGGATGCGGATAAGGATTTTTTTTTTATTTCACTCTGTATGCATATATTCTTAGAATAGCCTAGTTATGTGCTAGCTAAAGTGTTTTAGAGGACTATTTTTGAATTTGTGCAAGCTTGTATGCGATTTAGGGAGGGGCGGTGACGTCACGGGGGCTTTATAGCGAACGTACTATAAGTGGGAAATTTTAGATAAAAACGGGTTTTTTGATGTAAAATGCGATTGGTATTGATTAGAAACGGGTAATAAAAATACGCCTTCGTGTAATTAACCGAACGGTCAATTAAACTGACAAATTATAGTAAACTAAGTAGGCGTATGGGCTAGGCGAACGTTTACAATTAAATTCAAAACGGTTCTTATAGAGGAGGAAATATTATTATCGAATTTAATACGCAAATTAATTAAAACCTCATCAAATTTGTTAATAAAAATGTGACATCCTGTATATTAATTTTGCACTTTTGTATTCCAGAACGTATTAGAACTCTCCTGAATCGTCTAGAACCGTTTTAGAGTGCATTAGAACCATTTGAAACAGTTCAGGATACAATTCAGATAGTTCTTGAAAAGTTAGGATATAGGAACATGGAAACTAAGTAGGCGTAGAGGCTAGGCCAACGTTTACAATTAAATTTAAAAAGGTTTTTATCGAATTATTATCGAATTTAAAAATATGCAAATCGATTAAAACCTCGTCAAATTTCTTAATAAAAATGGGACATCCTGTATATTAATTTTTGCATTCCAGAACGTATTAGAACTGTCCTGAATCGTCTAGAACCGTTTCAGAACTGACTAGGATCATTTGAATCAATTCAGGATAATCTTAGATCATTTTAGGACGGTCCAGAATCATTTAGAACCGTTTTAGAGTACATTAGAACCATTTGAAACAGTTCAGGATACAGTTCAGATAGTTCTTGAAAAGGACATGGAAACTAAGTAGGCGCAGAGGCTAGGCCAACGTTTACAATTAAATTTAAAACGGTTTTATCGAATTATTATCGAATTTAAAAATATGCAAATCGATTAAAACCTCATCAAATTTGTTAATAAAAATGGGACATCCTGTATATTTTTGCATTTTTGTATTCCAGAACGTATTAGAACTGTCCTGAATCGTCTAGAACCGTTTCAGAACTGACTAGGATCATTTGAATCAATTCAGGATAATCTTAGATCATTTTAGGACGGTCCAGAATCATTTAGAACCGTTTTAGAGTACATTAGAACCATTTGAAACAGTTCAGGATACAGTTCAGATAGTTCTTGAAAAGGACATGGAAACTAAGTAGGCGCAGAGGCTAGGCCAACGTTTACAATTAAATTTAAAACGGTTTTATCGAATTATTATCGAATTTAAAAATATGCAAATCGATTAAAACCTCATCAAATTTGTTCATAAAAATGGGACATCCTGTATATTTTTGCATTTTTGTATTCCAGAACGTATTAGAACTGTCCTGAATCGTCTAGAACCGTTTTAGAACTGACTAGGATCATTCGAATCAATTCAGGATAGTCTTAGAACATTTTAGGACTGTTCAGAATCATTTAGAACAGTCCAGAACCGTTTTAGTGTTCATTAGAACTATTTGAAACAGTTCAGGATACAGTTCAGATAGTTCTTGAAAAGGACATGGAAACTAAGTAGGCGTAGAGGCTAGGCCAACGTTGACAATTAAATTTAAAACGGATTTATCGAATTATTATCGAATTTAAAAATATGCAAATCGATTATTAAAACCTCATCAAATTTGCTAATAAAAATCCTCTTCCCTTGTAAATAGATTTATTGGCGATTGTGGGTGATTCCCACGCGTTTGTCGCCCATTTTGGTTGGCTAATTATGCAACACTCGGTATTTAGTGAGGTAATCGTACAGCCACCTTATTATACAGGTTGTCTCGTTGGTGTTTTTAGATAGAAATCGGGTTTATCTGGCGTGGAAAGTGGAATATTCTCGATATAAAATCATCGTAATAACGATATGGTACGTTCGATTTTCTAATTCTGCTCTAGAAATTCTGCTCTCGTGCAACAACCAAACCGTAATTTTGTTATTAACTCTTTGGTTACATGATGGTAGATTGAAAAATATGTTAGACATTCGGAAGGAATTTTTTCTAGTGAATTTATTAGCGAAAATAATTCTTTTAACATACCATTTCAAGGCATCAGTGCAAATGAAAAAATAGAATTGCTTTTGGAATAGTTATCTTATTAATTCGATTTATCTGCTAATAAAATTTCGATTTTTTATTTTCCGAACGAAACAAAAGGGAAATTTTATCAAAATTCTTATTCACACCGAAACAAAAACAGCTCTATATAAAAGAGTAAAAAAGAAAGGCTATTCTTCTTATTCCTAATTAATTAAAGCCTGTTAATGAACTCCACACGCTAATTAATAAAAATTAAACATAATTAACCGCGTATGCTTTCTTCTTTTGTATCATCACTTTCATTTTTTCTCCATCACAATGCGCCAATTAAATAAATATCTAATTGCCATTTCTCGAATCGACATTTAATTAATTCAATTAACCTGCTAATGGCACCGAAAACAGCCGATGACCTTTCCAATTAATTGCCCCGTCTGAATTTCTAAATACCACCGGCACCCGTTAATTAATAATTACCCATTCACCTTGAGCTAATGTCGCAACAAACATGCAATATTAATATTAAAATGGCTATTTATAAATATGCACCTCACACATTTTGCATACTTAATATGCAAGGTAATTTAACTACCCTTTATGATCAAAATAAATTACTTATTAAGGGTCGATTTTAATCTAAATTGAGTAGGGGTTGAATTGAGCTACTTGTTGACTAATCCACCCTAAATAATCGAACCTTTTGGGGTAGATTTTATAGCGTAACGGTGGTGAAATTGTCGTGTAAACGTAGTAATATATACTGAATTCTATTCTGAATCTACTCCAACCTACTCTATTCTACCCTGAATCTACTCCACTCTACTCTATTCTACCCTGAATCTACTCCACTCTACTCTATTCTACCCTGAATTTACTCTATTCTACTCTGAAACTACTTGCATGATTCTCCCCTGAATCTACTCCACTCTACTCTATTCTACCCTGAATCTACTCTGTTCTACTCTGAAACTACTTGCATGATTCTGCACTGCATCTACTCCACTTTATTCTATTCTACCCTGAATCTACTCTATTCTACTCTGAAACTACTCCACTCTACTCTATTCTACCCTGAATCTACTCCACTCTACTCTATTCTACCCTGAATTTACTCTATTCTACTCTGAAACTACTTGCATGATTCTCCCCTGAATCTACTCCGCTCTACTCTATTCTACCCTGAATCTACTCTGTTCTACTCTGAAACTACTTGCATGATTCTCCCCTGAATCTACTCCGCTCTACTCTATTCTACCCTGAATCTACTCTGTTCTACTCTGAAACTACTTGCATGATTCTGCACTGCATCTACTCCACTTTATTCTATTCTACCCTGAATCTACTCTGTTCTACTCTGAAACTACTTGCATGATTCTGCACTGCATCTACTCCACTTTATTCTATTCTACCCTGAATCTACTCTATTCTACTCTGAAACTACTTGCATGATTCTCCCCTGAATCTACTCCACTCTACTCTATTCTACCCTGAATTTACTCTATTCTACTCTGAAACTACTTGCATGATTCTCCCCTGAATCTACTCCACTCTACTCTATTCTACCCTGAATCTACTCTGTTCCACTCTGAAACTACTTGCATGATTCTCCCCTGAATCTACTCCACTCTACTCTATTCTACCCTGAATCTACTCTGTTCTACTCTGAAACTACTTGCATGATTCTGCACTGCATCTACTCCACTTTATTCTATTCTACCCTGAATCTACTCTATTCTACTCTGAAACTACTCCACTCTACTCTATTCTACCCTGAATCTACTCCACTCTACTCTATTCTACCCTGAATTTACTCTATTCTACTCTGAAACTACTTGCATGATTCTCCCCTGAATCTACTCCGCTCTACTCTATTCTACCCTGAATCTACTCTGTTCTACTCTGAAACTACTTGCATGATTCTCCCCTGAATCTACTCCGCTCTACTCTATTCTACCCTGAATCTACTCTGTTCTACTCTGAAACTACTTGCATGATTCTGCACTGCATCTACTCCACTTTATTCTATTCTACCCTGAATCTACTCTGTTCTACTCTGAAACTACTTGCATGATTCTGCACTGCATCTACTCCACTTTATTCTATTCTACCCTGAATCTACTCTATTCTACTCTGAAACTACTTGCATGATTCTCCCCTGAATCTACTCCACTCTACTCTATTCTACCCTGAATTTACTCTATTCTACTCTGAAACTACTTGCATGATTCTCCCCTGAATCTACTCCACTCTACTCTATTCTACCCTGAATCTACTCTGTTCCACTCTGAAACTACTTGCATGATTCTCCCCTGAATCTACTCCACTCTACTCTATTCTACCCTGAATCTACTCTATTCTACTCTGAAACTACTTGCATGATTCTCCCCTGAATCTACTCCGCTCTACTCTATTCTACCCTGAATCTACTCTGTTCTACTCTGAAACTACTTGCATGATTCTGCACTGCATCTACTCCACTTTATTCTATTCTACCCTGAATCTACTCTATTCTACTCTGAAACTACTTGCATGATTCTCCCCTGAATCTACTCCACTCTACTCTATTCTACCCTGAATTTACTCTATTCTACTCTGAAACTACTTGCATGATTCTCCCCTGAATCTACTCCACTCTACTCTATTCTACCCTGAATCTACTCTGTTCCACTCTGAAACTACTTGCATGATTCTGCACTGCATCTACTCCACTTTATTCTATTCTACCCTGAATCTACTCTATTCTACTCTGAAACTACTTGCATGATTCTGCACTGAATCTACTCCACTCTGCTCTATTCTACCCTGAATGTACTGAATTCTAGAGGATGCGTTGCTGTGTAAACGCTGGCTAGGAAAAATATTAAAAAACAATTAAAATTCATAAAGCGAAACGAAAATTGCAAAGCAGTGAAAGTTAGTACATACACGAAGTATCGAATGTTGCGCATAAGTTGCAGTAAAATTGCATTTTTATGTTGAAAAATTCCTCCATTAAATACCGTATAAAAACCGACCCTATTCATTTAAATTCTGAACATGTTTGTGCTGGAAATAATGTTAAACTCTTCGGTTAACATGCTAAAACGTGTCCTTTAATTTGTACCGTTAGTTAACGCTTTGTTAAACTATAAAAGTGTTTTTTATTGATCAATAAATAGCAGGCCGACCTTGCGGTGCTACTAAAATTGCATTCATTAAATTAGAGGAAGATTTTACGCATTTTAATACTGCATATTACATTTCCAGGCCTTTAACGTGGTATTTATTCAGTTAATTATTTGTTAAGAGTTGTTGTTTAGTGGTAAAAATACTCTATTCTACTCTTAATCTACTCTTTTCTACTCTGAATCTACTCTACTCTAGGACTAAATCATGTGTGTATACAGTTTTATTAAGTGGTAGAAAAAGTGTTATAATGAACTATTTCAATCAATTTTTTTGGTCTAGGTCTTGGTGGTAATTCAGCCGCACCTCTAGCGAGCTGAATTACAACAAGGTAAGTGACAGGCAGTGGTTTTTACTGGGTTATGACACCGTTTTTCGAGAGAATTTTTGTCGCTCGATAAAAATGTAATATTAAAATAAATTCCGTGTATATATTTTCAATTCGTATAATATAATAACCGACAAACCTACCTAGTTATAGGTCAATAACTACCGGCACAGGAAGTGCTTTATGTTTATTATCGAATCGGCCGGGCTTTTACATAAGATTTGTATCGATTTTTGAACGTTTCGAAACTTCTATACATATACAGGGTGGTGATGTAGTAAAAGAGAAAATTGTTGAGTAAACACCCTGTATATGAGTATAGCAATCTGTCGCGTTTCACTGGCGAAAGTTTTTTTTTAACAGTAATATAATCCAGTAAAAGTACCGAATTAATTAATTATATACTCTTGTAAAAAAAATTAATATGCAATGCAATGCTAATAAGTTTTCGCTGAATAAAAAATGAAATTGCGGAAAAATTAATCGTAATATGTATAGGGAATAAAATGGAAAATAACCGCACCCAAAAGGCGAACATTACAACATTCTCTTTTCTACATTCCGCCAACAATAAACGAGACTTTGCTATTAAAATGTTAGAAAAAATATAATCAATTTAATCCTTCTACAACGTAACGCAATCCTAATGAAACACCTGTTGTATCGATACAACAAAGACTCGCTAAATGCTCGGAAAGGGGGCCGCGCCCCCTTTCCACCCACCTTTTCGATCCAGCAACTGTTTTTCATCTTTCCTTGATATAAAAACACCCTGTGCATCAAATTCGGACGCAAGAGAATATAAGATACTAGCCAATAGCGCAAATAATCAAAAACAATTTTTGTATCTATTCTTTTAGAGAAGAGATAAAAATTCAGTTCATATAACCGATATAGAGGAAGAAGATGAACATCCTGGTGTGTGTGTTTTTTTTGTAATATTTAATATATGTAGAAAGCTTCTTTAACATAAGTGAAATGCTAAAATGTTTAACAAACATCGATAAGATTGATACAACAAATATAATTGTCAAACGCGACCTTCACGGCTCGGATATTACACCAATGGTGCAATTACCTCTAATTTTAATAAGTCGATTTTATTGCTCAACGCTGCTTCTTGCGAAGTTTCTCCAGTACAAATTTGAAGAGACAACAAAAAAAAGAAATTCTTCACATACCCATATCTTAGGCGGGAAATCTCTTTCACCCCAAAACCAGAGAAATCTCTCTCCGCATCAAGCATGCCGTTTGCACGGTTTCCTTCGACCGAAGGTCAAGGACTTTTCCCCGTTTTTTCTCGCATCCTCTCTCGTTACTTTTAAATTAACGCCCGAAGGCCGCAATTCGATATTTCTCGTTTCGAACTTTCTCATCGATACCGAAAACCTGTTCCTCAGAGATTTCAGCATCAGAGAAACCTTATATTAATTCTCCAGCACATATGCGCATATATATCTCGAACTATACAGGACTAGTACTAGTACTAGTACACGAACTGGTTACCAGTTTCACCGATATAAAACTCATCATCAGTTTCTTTTTATAGCTCGTTTATATTTACTTCCCTAGAAAGGTCGAATACGAAAATAGTTCGGAGGAAACGACGGGAAGTGTCGGCGAAAGAGAGTTTGTGAAACAGGGGAAATCCCTAATAATAATCTGGTGTTCGATGAGAATCGAAATAAACAGGATGCCGTTGATCAGATAGCGCATTCTCGGTAATTAAGAGGCTGGAGATGGTAAATAGTAAAAGACCACTTACTTAGAGATTAGCTGAATAAAAGGGCATCGAAAAAAATTACTTAAAAAATGGCTGAATACCTATTTGATAAAAGACCACTGAGTTAGGGGAAGTCCCAATACAAATTTCTACAAATTCTCAGTTTTTAAAATGGCTGAATACGTATATATCAAGACTACTTGCGAATTTTTAGGTATAGGCCATTTTGAAGTTGACTGAATTACACACAAGTTAGACACTATTGACACAACAAAGAAAAAGAAGAATACTATGGAAAAATCCCAAAATTTCTACACGCTTTTACACTACAAAAAAATAAGTTTACGATTCATCTGATTAAATAAAATGGCTCCCATCATTCGCGTTACTGATTGTAGAGTAATAATAGTTATTAAAAACGCTAAGTTCACCTGTTAAAACAGATTAAAAATGATTATAATGGATGCCCAGCAGTCTTGACATACATCTCCTATTCTCATGATCAATCTCCCTCGGATTGTTTCCGATAATAAAGAAAACGTTACGCCTGGTAAACAGTTCGAATTTACTGTTTTATTTTATTATTATATCTACGTGCTGTGTTTAATTTTTTTTTATCTAGGTAACTCGCAATTGCGCGTTTGCGCTTAAATGCTGGGGAAAATGCGACTGGAAAATTAACTAATTGGTTAATTAGAATAGCGATTATAGTACTTGGAAAATTAAATCTATAAAATTAAATTACCTAATAAAATATTGATACATCTGAGTTTCGTAATAAATACATCCTGAATATTAGTCATTTGAAATCGTACGCTGAATCATGTTCATGTAACAAAAAAAGTAAATATTGTAAATTCATCGCGTGTCATATAATTATATTAATTACATGTGGTTAATTAAATATTTTAAAGGGTTATTTCTTTATTGAAATTTAATAATACCCAAAAAATTGTATGTTATTAGGTAAATGTTGTTTACAATTTTATATTTATAAACAAAAAATAATTCAAGGGATTGTATCGCAATAAAATCGATTTTAACTACACCTATGTTCAAAACGAAATTCAAAATCAACACACCTATTATTTAAATAACAGTAAACATTTAATTACATTAAAAACAACATCTGTTCTTCTACAAATTACCGAACAAATGTTATTCACAACACGTATTTATACTCGCATACATTAATACAGGTCAGTTAGCTATAAAATTACAATTACACAAACTCCCTACGATACATTATTATAATAAACAATAAACTCACCGGCGACTAGATAATCCGATTATTTCCAACGGCAAGTTGATTTTGCATTTAACACAAACTCGATGGAAAGTCACTGCGTACGCGATTAGATAAAGGGCCGCGTTTACAAAACGTTTTTTTCCATCGGAGCGAAATGCCGTCTGCACAAAGCGATTTTTAAGCGGATACAAGACGTAGAAGTACGCCGAGGTTTTGGTTTCGGAGAGATGCTACGGCTGCATTCCATCTCGCACTCCCACCACCGGGGCACTTTACTTTACGGTGTCGTGGCCACGCTCGATGCCGTACCCTACTTAACTTTTACTCGGATTTGTCGCCATACATCAGACGGCGGGGACTTAATTTGAGCTATTAAAATGTCGTTAAATTTTCTAGTCGATAACATTCAACAAGTATTTACCGGCTGTAGATTATACGCACGTTTTTTTGATAATTGTATCTACTAGGTAGGCAACTCACATTACATATAACGTGAAGTTAGCACTACACATAGGTGGATTAAATGTCAACGTCAATATGAATTAACAGGAACCGTAGTTAGGTTCATGGAACAGTAAAATAGGAATTAAATGAGTTCTAATGGTGAAGACCACGATGTGAGATAGGCGGATTTCGGCAAAAGATACGATTAGAAATGATTTATTAGAGCTCAAAACCGTTTTCAGTTGCTCAAAATGTGTTATAATTAAAAAGTTATAGCCCTTCGAAATTCAAAAATTTCGGGTTTTGACTCATAGCTTATCAACCAATCATAAACCACTCACGTCTTGTTGTATAGTAAATAGTATGAATTTTCGAACGCAGTAACAAAGAATAGACAAACGAACAAAAATCAAACTGTCATTTGTCAGATTTTTCTGAAAATTGCACAAAACAAATTACACGAATTGCAGTTGGGCACAAAACACTTTACTGATAATATTGAAGTTGACAAGAATGTTGCCAAATAAATTTTTCAGGACAATTATTTGTGTTTTTAACACGAAAATCGGTTACAATTTATACAGATAAAGTTGTTATTTCTATATTAATATATCGAATTATCCATTAGGTAATGGAAGAAATGGATAAATCAGAAAATGTTTATTGCAATAAATATACAAAAAACGCACATTTTGCAGGAGTAAAGAAGAGTAATAGGAAACGTGGCAAACTTGCTAAATGTGACTTCTCTTTGAAACTCTCGCTTTGATTGGAGCAGAGTGTATGACGATTGTGTGACGTTTTTCAAACTTTAAAAATTAATTGCGGCCTTATTTGGCCACAGAAAAAAATAAAAATTTCATTACGCGCCTTCTTAGAACACACGGTTTTCCGACTTGAAGCCAAGGTCGACTCTCTGTATAAACACGGATCGAGTTATGACGAAGAGAAAAGATACCGGATCGAGTTGACTCGACGAAGAAAAAGATATCTCGAGTCAATCCCGAGTCGATTCCTGATACTTTCATATAAACGCGGTAAGTGAATACTATTTGTAATATACCGTAATTAAAATTACGACCATTTCTTTTATAAAAAACGATTCTTTATTAAAATAAATTTACTAACTACGGTCCTGTCTAAGTAGCCACCGCGCAAACGTCAATGTCAACACCTGTCACAACTGTCAAAGTCAACCAAAAACATAATTTTTTTAATGAAAATATACTTTATTTAATTGTTATTAACGACCGCGTTAAATATAAAATCGAATCTAAACCGCACCACTAAACCCTTTCAGCCATGGACCCGATCGCCGTGCTGGAGAAGCGCATCGAAGCCCTCGAGCTGCAGGTGTTCCCCCTCGGGGACTACGCTCAAATCTCCAACAAAACGCAAACCATCACCAACCTGCTGGTGGAGACGCAAACCATGATCAACTCGGCGCTGACCTGCCGCGAGTCCATCACTTCCATGCTGCAGCACCTGGTGGTCATCAACGACTACCTCAACCCGGCCAGCGAGGCCGACGAGCTGGAGGTGGAGGCCAAGCGGCAGTACCTGCTCGAGCTCTACCCCGAATTGAAGGACACCATACAGACGGTGAGCACGCTGGAGTCGCTGTTGCCGTTCATCGATTCGATCAACATATCGAAGGTGGTGGAGTTCTCTGGGAAGCTGGAGGAGGTGGCCGTGGGGAATCTTAAGTTGTACGGGGAGTGCAGGGATATCACCAAGAAGGTGTTGGTGGCGTTGCAGCAGTACAACGACATATCCAATTCGATTAAGTTGTTGTTTTCGCAGCTGGATACGGCCGTTACGAATTTAGAGTACGCTTTGCAGCTGCGAGACGCGAACGAGGAATAGATTGAATCCAGTTAACCAAAATATTATTAATGTACGTTAATAAATAAGGTGTATTCGGGTATAGTTTGCTCGATTCTAATGTGTGTCAGTACCGCTTAAATCTTAAGGAAAGATTTAATATAAGGACATGTTGTTGTGTTAATCGATGGCTAGTAAATTACCGGTCATTTACGTTAAAAATATTAATTTAATGTCGCCTAGATTCGTGTTTTTTTTTGATAATGTCCAATTAAAGTATTTTTTGTAATTTTCGCACGTTTATTGCTTCTCTATACTCTTAACTAAATCTTTACCAATAACATAAAAATCTTCTATAACAGCATCTTCGTTAAACGCCACTTTCCCCCCAACTAATTTCCCTCCATTAATTCTATTAACTTTAAAATCGGTGGCCTCGTACGTCGCAGGATCCCACAAAACTCCAATCGTACACCCACCGTATCGATCATAAAAAAACACCGCAAATTTCCCATAATTCCTCCTCAACTCCACCAAATAATCTTTCACAGGATCGAAATCCACCACAGGTATTTTATCATCCTTCGAGAGTTGATATTTCTCCACAACCTCCCTATCGACAGCACCATACGCTATCCGTTCGAACCTCCTCGACACCATCGAAGGCTTCAAATGTATCAACACGTTGTAACCCACGAAGTTAGGCACAAACAACTCTTTGATCCCCACAGAACTTGCACCGGCCACCATTTTGATGTAGCAATCCAAACTCTCCACAGCCAACTGTTTGATTCGATGCAAAATCTCCTTCGAGGGACTGCGTGTTGTAAACACCGATGTATACTTATCGTAAGGAGTTAAAATGAATAAATTAGGATATAAATTCCTATTATTCTGCACCTCAGATTCCACTTTGCTTATTTCTTCAGCTGTAAGTTCATCGTTGAAATTCACTAACACGATTTGTAAACTCCAATCGAACTCCGACACGAACTTCAAGAATCGTAGAAACGATATTTGCGGTGTATTAGACACTATACTATCGTTTAAATATAAAGAAGCATTGAGAAGGTCTATAGTTACATCAGAGATATGATACTCGTCTATTAAATGCGATCTCAGCCACCGTTTGACCAAACAAGTACCAGGCCCGTAACTCGGATACAACAATTGCACACCTCTCAAAGCCCCCGTGATTTTCGGTAGGATGTTCAGAGATATTTCCAAATTATCGCTCTCTTCGGAATCTTTAAACGAAGTCACACCATCGTCGGTTTCGATTCTCTTACACAGGCCTATTTCTTTCGGTACGAACAGCTTGTAACGGAACACTATTCCTTCGTAGTAAACGTCCAGGTGATCCCTGCAAGGGTGCGATAGTAAATCGAGTTGCTTGGATATTTCGAGGTAAAATGACGTTTTCAAATGTCGCACAGCTGTCAAATCGTTGGGCCACTTCGAACTGTGCTCTAATTGCAATACGGATTCAACGGGTTGGACGTATCGAGGTATCCAATCCCCACATTTTACTACAATATTACTACCTTTAATAGATGTATTAGGTGTAATCTAAAAAAAGAAACAATTATGAATAATTTAATACAAACATTATATTAAAATTACTACCTGATAATTCGAAGGTATCGAAGGATACATCTCCGAATAAGCGAACACATTGGACACTCCTTGTACGCCGGTTATCTTCAACGAAACGCTCAACTCCCTCAGCCTCTTACTCAATTCGTTGGCAGCCAACACGATCTTCAAGCTAGTCTCTTCGTTGGTACCGCTGGGATAAGAAGGCACGATCCTCTTGGACAGCAGCAACTCTTCGAATTGATCGTAGTGTATCGTACACCTTAACTTCAACTTATCGACCAATAGGTACTGTAAGATTTTTTTTATTATACCGCGTTTGGCCTTTATTGTATTGGTTTTGAAGTATACAGCTACATTAGTGGAGCCATCTTTGAATCGACGATCAGTAGCCAAAGGGCCCCAGAACTTACGGAACTCCGCAGCCTGTTCGAAATCGCTCAATGCGGGGCCTTTTTGCAGGAAATTAAAGGCTTCGTTGGGGTTTAAATTAAGGCCGATTAGCAGTCGATTCGTGGTGTCTTCCATTTTGGGTACGATGTGCTGGATTCTCTTATCTAAACCTCTCTTTAGAGTGTTAATTAAAAGCTTGTGAGTTAGTAGATTCTTGTAGCCGATATACGAGGATTTCTGCGTTGGTTCGCAATCGATTTCCAGTGGAATCGATTCGGTTAAATCGATTATAGCGTCGTACTGAAGATGGAACGGATGTTTGGTCAGAAACAAGTTATGAAAGGAATTGTTTCGGTTATCGTCTAGATATTTCAAAGCTGTGCGGCTCTCGGTTTTGATTTTCTCGTATAAATCTGCACTGAGAAACGAAGATATGTTATAACAGCCAGTTTTATCTAACATTGTAATATCGTAGGATTGTTTGAAGTATTGTTTCGATTCTTCGATGGTTTCGCCTACTGCGATCGGTTGTTTCGATAAATCTACCGTAGTGATAAAGTTCCAAAAATTACGTATTATCTGATAAGAAGACATGAACTTGTTGATTTTCTTCTTGTGTATCAAGTAGGCTATTAAATACGTCAAAATGGTGTCCGTAAAAAAACCTATACCAACATTTAACTCTCTTTGTCTTAGCCACACGATAAGAAGTTTGACGCCATCTTGTATGTTCTTTTGGTCATCGAGTAGGGATTTTATGAATTTGTTGTTTGCGTATAAATTCGTATCGTGAGCTAGTGAGCTGTTGTAGAATATAGTTGGGGTGTTTTTTAATATTTCCGCATCGATGTTGGTACCGAATAAGTCTATTTTGCAATTATTTTGCTGCGGTAGGAACCTAGTCGGCTTGAAACTTCCTTCGGCAGGTGTTACTAAAATAAACACAGTTGTTTTATCGGTGTTATTCGGTGTAAGTTCGATTACTGGTAATAAATGATTGTTTTCGTAATATGTAATCTTCAAATTCGATGCTAAATCGGCTTGTTTCAAGTAATACGAAACGAACAATAAGTAGTAATATCTCTTAACTAGATATCTGTTGTTCAAATAATCTTTCGCTAGAAAGCAACCGGCTGGTATTGTTAGATTAATGTGGTGATTTAAATGTGGACCTGGTGAGCAGTTATTTTCGTATAAACCGAACGGTTGGACTTCTTCCGGTTTGGTAAATTTCAATAAGACATCTTGGTCAGTTTTGAACAGTTTCTCCTGGCTGGCTAGATATTTGTACAGCTTGTCTTTGGAGTTCGATAAATTGAACAACGTGACTGCCTTCGTGGGGAGTTTTTCAACGCATTGCTTGAAATTTTCTACCCATTTTTTTAAAGCGACTTCTCGCTTCGTTTTTATTTTAATTTCGTTCAATAACTCATCGATTTGCAGTCGAAATAGGTTGTTATTGAACAGATTTTCGGTTTCACGTAGGTTGTTCAATTCTTCTACGGTTGGAGGTCTGTACAATTCGTTTTTGGGTTTTTTCTTCACTTTGGACGCATCTGTGGGAATATCTTCGTATTTCCGCTTATTTTTCGCTACTAATTGCGTATTTGGGGCTGTTTCCTCTTCGGACGAGTCACTATTTTCCGATTCATTTAAAGTATCCAAATCCATTATAATAATTCTTATCTAAAAAGTAATACTATTTATATAATTGTACGTTAATATAATATTAAAGTTTACCTGTTTTTATTTACTTGTTGCAATAAAAAGTTTTGAAATTATATCGTGCTGTTTGTTTGCTTTTTGAGGTTAAAAAATGTGTTATAACTTCTTCTTGTTCTGAAACTACCTATCCATAACTGGTCTTTAACTATCTAGATTTCAGCTAATTTTGACAGCACGTCTAATCACAGGTATGAATCTTCCACCGTTGCCACGTGTACAATTTTTGAAACTGGCCTTTCACTATAGTTGCAACCGTTCGCGTTATTTTCAAATTTTTTAACTTTCCACTTCCACACGATCATAATAGTTTTATTGACACCAATTTGTAATATGTAAACTTAGATGTTTACCACATCGAATTCATCTCGTGTTTCAATGTCGTGATTAGCTTGCGTTTTACACGAATAAATCCTCGAATAAACGCGCTATATACAAACACCTAATTGGTACGACTTTCATTAAAACCCCATTAAATAAAACTCCCGTTGTAAATTACACAAATATTTTGAAAGATAAGGCCCCACCGCGTACAATATTCACAATCAAACGAAAAGGATTATTCAACGCGGAATCCTCTCTTATCATCAGATTATACTCTGTTTACACAATTCCGAGTGGGTCACAATATCGTTTCGTAAATTTAAACCATTCGCAGAGATAGCCAGGTATCAACGATGCCAACGTATTTCTACGTATAATTTCTACAAATAACCATTTCGACATAGACATAATAATTAGTACGATGGCTACGGCGAAGGTCAATAATAATCAAAGCAAAGCCGCCTATCGCACCACTACCAATGCAACGGTCACGGGTAAGTCTATAGTATAGAGACTCAATACCATAAATAAAATAATCACGATTGAATAGTTTACCCAGTACTCAGTAGTACTCAGTATAAGCGCAGGTGATGTGATGGATGATCGATATTTTATTTTATTTACAAGTGGCGCGTGTGACTCACTGTATTATAATTAATATCTATATTAACAAGTTTCTGATTAGTTGAAATTTTAGATGTTTTTCTACAGAGGTAGGTTCTCAAATTTACTGAATGATTCATTCATTTATAATTTATATGATTCATTTTTTCATTGATACCTTTGCGCCTTTTGCATTGTTCATACATTCCTTCATATACAGGGTGTTTGTTATCCAAATTTCACACAAATTAATCTCTTTTGCAGACAAATGCAGTCTGTGGCTGGTGATCCTAACAGCAATAACCATCGTACTGGTAGTGATAACGGGAGTTTGCGTTAAACTCCTACTAGAACCGTACATAGCCAGTATAATTCTAGTAGCCTTGATCGGGATAGAATTGCTGTTAGGGGCCGCTGTACTGGCGATATTGGCTTGCAGAAGGAAGCGATATGAATCAAGGGCTGCTTCGATGAGCAATCGAAGGAATGGGAAGTTATACCACAGGGTTACCCCTAATGCTCCGCCGCAGCAAGAGGAGACTTCTTGGGAGTATTCTAATAGGACTACGTTGCCAGCTTGAATGAGCCTTATACAGGGTGACTCATTGTAGATGGCGAATATTTTCAACGCCGCGGCGTTGCCGCTTATACCGAAAAGTAGCGAACTTTGATATTTTAAATGGGACACCCTGTGTATTTTTACGTTTTTAGATTAGACGACGAGCTGATTACAAAAAGGGGTTACACTTGGTCTCGTAATAACGGCTGTACAGCGACTTAAAATTCGCAAAATTTATACAGGGCGTCACATTTAAAATATCAAAGTTGTAACTACTTTTGCAGCGTTGAAAATATTTTAAATCAATAGAGCAAGACGAATTGCCTAAATAATCAAATTTTCATAACGATCCTACACTCCGTTCTCTTAACAGTAGTTCACCCTGTATAATTGTAAATAGTACAAATTGAGTCGATAAGATTGATAATGTAATGAGAATATTAGTAGGCTTATTTAATAAAGTATTTTTTTTACTGTTTACTTATGTATTTTCGATAAATAAGAGATAAAAAAAGGCGTAAATTTAAATTCAGTCTCTTCCTTTTCGAGTCTGAAGCCACCTAAACTAATTTAATCATTCTGGGATTTACACGGTTTGAATTTCGTTCGCAATATGTCATTTACGCCTTCTTTATTCCTAGCTAATTCTATAGCATAAAATTGAATTCGGGTTACCAACATTGTATTATCTTCTTTGTAATCATCTTTAGCGTCCGATCTTAATAAAGTACCATAAGAGTAGTCTTCGACTAGGTTTTTGAACCGTTCGCAGTACGGCCGCCATTTGGCCTTCTCCTTGGTGCTCTTCAGCTCGTCTTCTTTGATGACTTCAATGTCGAGTTTGGGGAATTCTGTTCGAAAGGTTTTGTATATGAGGTCGTCTAATGGAGTGAGTTTCAGTAGTTTGGGATCCACAGAGCAGAGAATCTGGTAGTAATTTACGATTATTGGGAGGTGTAAATGGATATTGTTGTGTACTTACGTTGAAATAGACTTCTGCATGTTCGAAGGCTTTGATGGCCCATAGAGTTTCGACGGTTTGGTCGTTTTCGAATTCTTCCGCTGGACGTCGCAGAACGTCCTGGAATTAATAAGAGTATTAGTATTTAATGAGTTTAATGCAAGAATTTACCATTTTTGTTGTGAATGAATTTATGAAATTCGTAAAAAAACAGTCAAACACGTGTGTCAATGTCAACTGTCAAATAATTGTAAATACAGTGCAAGTCTAAACTACTCGAGCTATTCGGTCTCATTCTACAAAAAAAGAAGAAGAAGATCAATAAACACATTTTTACATAGATACGTCCTGAAATAAACGAGGGCTTTATTATTGCACATATTTAATAAGTTTATCGCAAGAATTTACAATTTCTATCGCGAATAAAATCGTAAAAAACAGTCAAACGCGATTGTAAATGTCAATTGTCATACAATTGAAGACTAAACTACTCGTGTAATCCAGCTACTTTTAACAGTAATAATTTTGAGGTTAGGTAAATGTCAGTCATTTGAATTAAAAATGTATAAAAAACAATTTTAAATTCTATCACTCCATTAAAACCGTTTGTAAAATGGACGATTTGAATTTAAGGCCCCATCAAAAAGAGCTCCAAGAGCTCGGTGAATTGGCAGGAGTCCATATGAGCCCTAAGGTGTTCAAGTAAGAAATGGTCATTTAATTTCCAGCACGGCCATCTAATAAAGATTTTTTTAGATTGGTAATGGAACTTCTGAATATGGGCTACTCGGCAGATACAGTTTACGGTATTCTGAAAGATATAATATATACCTCACCCACTTTAAATGAAGAAAACCCAGAAGAAAATCATTAGGTTATAAAGAATTTTGTATTATATGAATTTTTGTTAATTATGAATAAAAAATAAAAGTATTTTATTGACTTTCTTGTGCTAAAATGTCGATAATTAAACTGGAAATTAAGTAAATTATTCTTTCGAAACCTACCTGACCATCGATAATTTACCCCATTACTCTCTAATCGAGGCCAGTAAGATTTACATTTCTATATAATAGAGAATAATGGTTAAATAGCTTAACAATGCTACATTCCGCATACAGCAATCTTTAATATTAACTTTATTAATAAAAATTATCTCTACACTTAAGATGTTTCTACAGCCGAAGCAGCCGATTCTTCAGTGTATTTTCCCTTGTCTTTGCCCAATGCAGCCAAACGTCCCTTGGCTCTGCGGTCGATTATTTTCTTCCTATCTTTGTCCATTTTTAACTTAACAATGACCACCTAAAAACACATTTCTCGATTAAAATTAACATACAAACAAATTAACTAAAACAGAGGGAAATATTTTTATTAATTTCAGTGCCAAAGTCTTCACCAAGGTGCAGACGAAGCTAAACAACGTTGCATTATCTACGAAAGAACTTCGAAGAATAGCCTCGTTGGATAGTTCTGGAACTGCAGTCTACGAATGGTTTGATTCATCATTAAAATAGTACACATACGTAATGAAATTTAGGACTCATTTAAGGACTTACTTTAGAAGGATGGATTCCTACGTAAACACTAGCCCCGTTGGCTTTTTCTCGTTGAATTCGTTCAATGTATATCACGAACTTTTTCCTGTATACTTGGACAACTTTGCCAACCTGTTGGCCTTTGTAATGTCCTCTTACGACCTACAATTTATATTTTCAAATAACGCATTTACATGTTGAGTTAGAGTACTTACTTGGACTTCGTCGTCTTTGCGAATGGGCATAGTGCTAACATTGTACTTTTGTCTAAGTTCCTTCGAGAGAGGAGCAGACATTAAAGTCCTTCGGACGTGCGAAGGGGCGGAAAAATGCCTTTTCCTATTTTTGTTCCTCGAAGCAGTTACCAATTTGTTGAACTTCATGTTTGTGGCCCTAAAACACCGTGTGACACCATATAGGTTATGTTGTGGAAATTTTTATCAAACAATGAATATGTAACAAAATACTCATTCGAATGCATAGTTAATGGTTTTAAGGATTTAATAAGGATGTAATTTTGGGTAAAAACTGTTTTAAAACGATGGATGAATCGGGATCAAAAATAAATATCAAACTTACGACAACAGCAGCACAAATTTTTGACAGAAAAGAAACCGACACACTGGTACCAACTTAAATTTGCCGAATGAAATGTTACCAAGCGCGCGACATTCTCATCTGAAATGTAGGCAACACTTTTTACATTTATGATAATCTGCAAAATGATTTGTACGTATGAATAAAAGTGAATGTGTAATTGTTGATTGCTTAATAATAACGTTTTTGTTCACTATTCTTAGTTATAGTGAAAATTTATGCGTTTGGAATATTTAGCGATGAATTATTATAAACAATTAGATGCTACAAGAGGTCAGGGTTTATCAATATTCTATTAGTAAAGTAAAGAATATTTGGAGAATTTGCGTAAAATGCATCTTTCAAAGGTCAAGCCTATTTTTACTAGAGGCGAGCGAATTTATTAAAATTAATTCCACCATTCATTACATTATTAATTAAATATGCATCAATTAATAACATTTTATGTACATAGTTAGAGAAAAAGCTAGCACATAAAATAAGAAATTAGCCTTGAATGTCCAAATTTAACAAATTATCGCTTTAAAATAAACAAAACTATCGATTAGCAGAGCGAGCAGTGAAATCGTTATCACCCTGTATAATAACCCATGTCGCCTATACCTATATATAAACCAGTTTCAGTACCCACTCGCTCATTCTACTCACCGAACTCGGAAACAAACAAATCACCTTTAACTACATATTCAATCAAACCATCATACACAAAATGCATCCCATTAGCAAACAGGTAAGTCGATAAAATGGGCAATTTTTCGGGGAAAATTCAAATTCGAAACGTTGGCAGGTCTTCAGGGGCTTGAAGAAACTCACCAGCAGAAATCTAGCAGTCAGTGCAACGCACAGACAGCAACCCCAACAGCAGGAGGTGTCAGAGGGTAGCGGTAGACTGCCTTTGACTATTCTCACTGAAGATGAGGCTGCTATGAAAGAAACAGGTAATTGTTTTTGGTGTTTTTTTTTTAAGTAAATTTTTTATTAAGGGTTGTTTTAGTGGCGAAATTGGCTAAAGAGCAAATAGCCCCCTTCGTTCGCCAAATGGAAAACGAAAAGAAAGTCACCGATTCAGTCCTAAAAACTTTGTTCGACAACGGGGTAAGTATTTAAGTTGGTACCCCTATTGCTCGTCAGCATCTAAGTTGGCACTTCTCGCAAATAACCAGTGGTAGCACTGCTTGGGGTTTTTTTATTTGTCACTAGATTATGCTTTTCGAATTAAATTCCAGCTAATGGGGATTGAAATAGACACAGATTACGGTGGAGCTGGTTGTAATTTTCTCACTGCTATACTGACAGTGGAGGAAATATCTAAAGTGGACCCGGCAGTGGGGGCCCTAGTGGATATTCACAACACCCTGGTGAACACTGTGATAAATAGATATGGCAACAAGGAGCAGCAGGAGAAGTACCTACCGCGATTGGCCCAGGACACGGTGAGTTAACCGGTCAAACTAGTAGAATACATATTTAAATTCGTCCTTCGCGAGATAAATAATAATTAATAGTTAAATACGTCTCTGATAGTTTGTTTTGGTAATCGAAATATACTTCCGGTGTTTTTTTACTCCTCAATATTGAGGCACCTTGATGCGTAAAATTGGGGTGTTTTGTGGGATTATCTGAATTTGATTTGCAATCAATTAAATTAAACCAGATGATTATATTGTTTTTTTTTTTCGAAATGATAAAATTGTGACATTGAAATTAAATAACCGCGTTTATGGGATACGCGATAAAAGTTTATAATGCAATAGCCCACGCAATTCGACCAAAATTTAGAAAATAAATTTTTGATAAATAAATAATTGTGTTCGTAAAAGAAAATTGTTATTGTAAACGAGGGCTGATGTCGCAATTACAGCTAGAAATTTATCTTTACGGTATTGTGTACATTAATCATTCGAAACAATTAGAATAGTTGATAATATACAGGATGTTTCTTTAAAATATACAAATGAATGCATTTCATTTTTTTTATGCGAAACGGTGAGTCGTAAGAAAAAAAGTCAAGAATTCAAATTTGTTCTAAATTGAACGGGGGTTCCAAAATAATTTTTATTTTACGAGAAACCAGTGGCGTACTCCTTTTTTCTTTAAAAATATCTAGTCTAAGTGCGGTATGTACGCCACTGGTGGAAATAAAAAATGATTTTTAAGTCAAAAAATGGTCTTAAATGCGTTAAAAAAAAAATGAATTTTTTTCTTCAAACTTTTTCTTCTAAACACCCTGTATTTCAAAAATTAAAACCTTACGACATAACTTCATATGGAGTTTTTTCTTATTAGCGCCATGTTATTAAGAAACAACCTGTATATTACTGTAATTAATTATTGTTCAATTCATCTTGCGCCTTTTTAGAACCACTGTATCACAAAATACGTAAGAGAATCTCACAGATAACTTGATGAAATGTAATCAATTGCAAAACAATCCCCTGACGAAATCCGAAATCCATTACGCACTCAAGCCTGCCATATTAATTAATTTTAATTACAAATAAACAAAAACACTCCTTTTACACAATAAACCGTTATCACTAAACCGATAAACCCGTTGTTACCAAGCACATATCACCCAAAATAACCGAAAAAAATCACCACAGGTAGCAAGTTTCGCCCTCACCGAACCATCATCAGGCTCCGACGCCTTCGCGCTCAAAACCACAGCCAAGAAAGACGGCGAACACTTCATCCTCAACGGCTCCAAAATGTGGATATCTAACTCCGATTTATCCGGAATATTCCTCATAATGGCCAACGCTAATCCCTCAGCGGTAACGAAATAACCATCGATGAACCCTCGATCAACTAACCGAGCGATTATTTTAGGGCTACAAAGGCATTACATGCTTCATAGTGGATCGTAATACTCCTGGCTTTAGTGTAGCAAAACCCGAGAATAAGCTGGGTATAGTCGCTTCGGGGACCTGTATGCTTAATTTAGATAACGTAAAAGTCCACGAGTCTGCTATACTAGGCGAATTTGGTAAAGGATATAAGATAGCAGCTAGTATTTTGAATGAAGGCCGAGTAGGCATAGCAGCCCAGATGATAGGCCTTGCCCAAGGCTGCTTCGATGCCACCATACCCTATACGATGGAGAGACAGCAATTCGGCAAACCGGTCTTCACCTTCCAGGTACAACAGCAACACCTACAAAATGCGCATAAATTAAATTAAACAGCTCATTGTATTACATATAACTCACTGTTACTGTTACTGTGTAGGGTATGCAGCACCAGATAGCCGATGTGGCCACGCAAATCGAATGCGCTAGGCTTCTCACGTACAATGCAGCTCGAATGGTCGAAGCTAAGATGCCCTTCATGAAGGAGGCGGCTATGGCCAAGTACTATGCGGCTGACATAGCGCAAACTGTCACTGTCAAATGCATCGATTGGATGGGAGGCGTGGGATTCACCAAGGATTTCATTCAGGAGAAGTTCTACAGGGACGTGAAAATCGGTAGTATCTATGAAGGTACTGTCAACATGCAGCTGAGTACTATAGCTAAATGCATCGAAAAGGAGTACAAACAGTAATTAAGGAATTAGAGTTTAAGGTTGTATTATAAGTGCCATTTTTTTTATAGTTAATCGCATATTATTTTTGTATTAAACAATAAACGTGTACTTACAAACTAGCTTATACGTATTTACAGAAATATTTCATATCGGTGGGAGACAACCATCGGTAGCAGCCTCCTAGATTGTTTTGTATGATGTATTTCATGGTGTAGGGATTCTGGTTGTTCTCCTCTTCCCATTTCTCCTGCTCCTTTTGTTTATCGAGGAGCTCCTGAGACACCGCCATGGCTTTAAAGGGTAACTTCATTGCAACATCGTGGAGGAAATCTTTGACTTCTTGGTACTCGCATTTACCGCCTAATTCCAATATAACTCTCCCTGTATAAGCATAATCAATTATTGAAAAGTTCGGTTAAGTCTATGGGGGTATTTACCAGCTTTTATAGGCGTAGCGAAATGATCGATAGCGCCTTTACCGCCCCCCATACGCTGCCCTTGGCCCTTTTTCGTAATGGGTTGCCATGGGGCATCAACTCTCCATATAGCGAACATTCTGTTAGTATCCATTTTGCGTCCGATTGTTAATCGCATCATCTCGAAATGGCCCCATTTTAATCGACCGCCGCCTAAAGCCTGCGATAGATACATTATCGGTTAATTTGTAGGCTAATCATAGGGTATTTACCGACCATTATGCCGTATTGTTTGTGTAATAAGGTGTTGTGTACTTCTTCGGGGCCTCGCATTAGTCGCAGCTTCTTCTGCATTTTGGGCTGTTTGATGTTCGGGGGAAGTATGGGGACTTTGTCCAGGAATCTTAGTTTCGGTTTTTCGGGGAATTCGATGTCTAGAAATTGTTAAATAGAGTTTATATACGTAGTAGATACTGTTTAAAATTACTTACGATCGAAATTAGGCGGTGGTTTGAAGTTTTTAATTCCATTACATTGTATTATTAATAAACGTTGTGCTGAAATTATAGTGTTTAAATATGTTTAATGAGTAGATTAGTGTGTACTTACGTTGTAATAAATTGATTTTAGAGAACATTTTTAGTGATTTTCCTTAATTATTTTATTGCAATTTTTTTAGGTTATATTTCTTCTTTTTATTATTTTTTGACGTTAGTGTCAAGTATGTCATACAAAAAGAGAAGAAAACTTGAGGTTATGTTAAACGTCAATTTGACAAATTTCGTATATATACAAAAAATATGTGGCGCAATTCATCAAATATATGCAAACTGTTAACAAACGCTCCAAAATCATTAACAATTCCTACAAAGTAAGTAGATTTCAACCGTTAAACTGATCAAAACAATCAAACTATTTCAGTTGCAATTTATCAAGTAACCTATGGCTTTCGAAGCCCCTCCAACGAAACATCCATCTCTCCTCATTCCTGCGAATGTTCGTGCAAACGCAAGACACCCCGAATCCCAACAGCCTGAAGTTCTTGCCTGGAGTAAATGTTCTGGATAATGGACAAACGATGGATTTTCCGAACGGACAAGCAGCCTACTGTTCTCCGTTAGCGAAACTCTTGTTTAGGATCGAAGGGGTGAAGAGTGTGTTTTTAGGACCTAACTTCATCACTGTTACTAAATCTGATGAAGATGAGGTGAAATGGAGTTTATTAAAACCCGAAATATTCGCCACGATTATGGATTTCTTCGCTAGTGGGTTACCGATTATAAACGAATCAACACCGAATCAAGACACTCGTACGTTTCGTATTATTACTAACATAACTTGTACATAACTTAATTATTTGTAGAAATCAACGAGGATGATGACGAGACAGTACAAATGATTAAAGAATTATTAGACACGAAAATCAGGCCTACAGTCCAAGAAGACGGAGGCGACATAATTTTCGTATCCTACGAAGATGGCATAGTAAAACTAAAAATGCAAGGGGCTTGCTCCAGCTGCCCCAGCTCAGTAGTCACATTAAAAAACGGCGTACAAAATATGATGCAATTTTATATACCCGAAGTAATAGGAGTAGAACAAGTCCTCGACGAAGCCGACAAAGTATCCGAAAGTTACTTCAAAAAAATCGAAGAAAACATTATTATAAGAGATTCAGATAAGAAATGAGTAGTGTAGTGAATAAGAAGCACAATAAAACGATTTAATACTTAAAAAACTAGCTGAATAACCACTAAGCAGTCCATTTCAAACACCTCGTTTCGATGTGTACGTCCATACACCGAATACTACAGTATCTAGTACCGCACGAAAGACACGAGTACTGCGCTACAAACCCACAAACAGCGCAGAACCGCCTCGGGGGCACCTGGGACTCCCCGCACTGCAAGTCCATATAAGACACCCGTTGACCACTCTCCGCATCGGCTCGATCCTCGTCGAGCAGCTGCTGGAAGTTCTTGCGGAACTTGAACTGGTAGTAGTCTGTAGTGCGTTCCTTCTTCTTGGTGCGGGTGCCGCGGTGCTCGAGGTTATCCTCGAATTTGGGGACCTTCTTGCTCATCACCAGGTCCGCGTGTGGGTCATCGTGGTAGTTGTCCGATTCGAGCAGTTCCATCATCTTGCGCTGGCGGCGCTTGCGGGATGTCTCGTCGACGATGCGCCGCTTGTCGAGCTCCCGGATGCGGTTGGAGCCCCGCAGGGTGGACTTCGATATAGTCATTTTGAATTAGGTTGCGATAAGTTAGGTTAGGGGTTGTTGTTGTTAGGCGCTTTTTTCGGCTAGAGGGAAGCTGATTTGGTCCATTAGATCGTCGATTTTGGCTTGGAGGAGGTCCAGGATGTCGGCCGATATGAACAAGTGGTGCTCGTCTAAGTCTTGGATTATGAACTTTCTACCGAGTTTTAGCGTTTCGTCGAGACGGAGTAGGAATTGTTTCATGGCCGGGTCGCTGTAATTGTTAAATTTAATTGTTAGGTTCGAGTAAATTGTGAATAGTTACCATTTTACGAGGACTCCTTTCATAACATTTACCATCGCGATCTACGACATTTGACACTCACAGTTCATCTTC
This sequence comes from Phyllotreta cruciferae, assembly GCA_917563865.1. NCBI lineage: Eukaryota > Metazoa > Arthropoda > Insecta > Coleoptera > Chrysomelidae > Phyllotreta > Phyllotreta cruciferae. The sequence goes on along the minus strand of OU830620.1, from coordinate 2,889,874 downwards.
TTGTTTCTAAATAGGCTGGTCTAAGCCACTACGACTATTCGGTTCTCTGACAGTTCACTTGACATTTACATGCGGAATCCAGTGATCGGATCGGGATTGACTCGAGATATCTTTTTCTTCGTCGAGTCAACTTGATCAAGTATCTTCTTTCTTCGTCGAGTAGTCAACTCGATCCGAGTTTATTGTTTACAGAGAGTCGATCTGGGATCCAAGCCGGCTTCGATCCCGCATATAAACGGGGTACTAGACACTAGAGTAACATTTTTTTATGGATACTGTGCTTCAGATGACAACAGATGAATAAAATTGTGCCTTACCAAACGACTGTATTTATTGTCAGTACTCATCGAGAGCGCTGATTGGCTGGTAACATGATCGAATGAAAATGGAACACTGTGATTGGCTACACTTAGTGCCGTCAAATATTACTGACACTTTCCATTAGTGTTTCCCCCAAAGCATTATTATTTCATTCGAAAACATTCCCCACAAAAAGAAACGAAGTAAATAGAATTAAATAGTAATTGCCTAATACATATTTGAATTAAAACGTATAGAACGGCGGCACGCCAAATCGATCATAAACTTCTTGCCAATCTTCGAATTCTTTTTGCTTCAGATTCTTCTTGTTCTCCAATTTTTCGCTGATATTTAAATAATTACAAGTGCCATCATGTAGAACTTTGTCCCATAAATCTATACCTAACAATTCTTTCTTCTTGTATGTCGGGTTCCTAGAATAAATCGATTAAATACGACAAATTTATGAAGGAAATTACACCCCACTTACCCATACTCGGCGAAATTCGCGATCAACGTCAACAATCGTTCGCTGGTGCGAATATCTTTTTCAGGGTAGTCGTTTAAATTAGAGTTGTTTCCAAAAACAAACATGTGGAGAAGATCGTCCCCGTGAGCTACACGCCCTGCGTCTAAAATATATTAAATATACGATATAAAATATAAAAATATATATTAAATATATCTAGTTGAGTTTTGGTTATCCCAGTTCAGTTGGCAGCAATGAAAACAAGCATAAAAATACCTGAAGCGAGAAATCGTCAACATGGCCGACTAACGTTTAGAAAATTAAAATCTGATATTAACTTAATCATCTGACACATATTAATCGATTTAAAGGCAGAATAATAGTTAAATAGGTTTGTTGCAAATGTTATAGTAAATATTTTTTGACTTTCATCTACTTTTAAGACAGAATAAATGGAAAATATTCTTAAAGTTTACCTTTTAGATACGGTCTAGGTGGCTGTATACTTCCAAAATAAGAAAACTCCTGATAGTAAACATCGCTGTATTTAGCTTGCATCATCGCGTGTTTCACCGCCGCCATTACAAACGTCCCATCGCTGCGAAGCTAAAAAAAACAACCCTAATTTTCCAGAATCCAAACTATACACCAAAACCGACCCGCATCAATTTCGCCGGTTCCTCATAGAACGTTTTATTAGTGTAAATCCTCTTAATGGCCCTTGCAGCAACCTCTTGCTTCGCTTCCTTCTCTATGTTCAAATTAGGCTTGTACAAATAAATAGTATTATCATCGTACTTCCTGGTCACGTCGTTGAGGAACCAATCCATATCTACAACAAACATCACCAACAAAATAGAAGAAAACAGCTAAAATGGGTATTGGTATAATCACTTGAACCATAGATTGCCATGTACTCCTCGTTGCACGTCCCAATTATAATAGGCACCCTTTGCATTCTCCCCTCTCGGATGGCCTCCAAGGGGCTTTCCGTGACCACGGCCCCCGGATGGCTGGTTTCCATCGTAGGCGCGAAGTGCAGTGTCAATTGCGGATCGGTGACCCAATTTTCCTGAATTTAGTCACTAATTACAACACTATAAAGTCCCTAGATAGATTAAGCAAAGCGCAATCAAGTAGGCCTATGTAAGATAGAAAAAGATAGCTGTAGGAATGCCGTTTGACATTTGTTTTTGACAGAAGAAGTAGATTTAACGTCAGAAATCTACAAACATGGCGGACTTTTACACAATATAAATGTACTTACTGGGAAACGTTTCACGGCCGCGTTGACCAACTCCACGGCAGAAACGGATTGCAAATAGGCCTTTAACTCCTGCGTGGAGGTCTTCTCCGCGGTGATTTGGCCATCAAGTTCGTTGCCCAGGGCGTAGGCGATTTCGGTGGGGTGCGCCTGGTAGGCCCACGGGGCGATGTTGGTACCGCTGAGGAGCAACGCGCTGCTGTATAAACCTGTGGTAAGAGGATAACATAAGATTTGGTAACCAGATTTCGGTTGGCAGCAATGAAAAGAAGCGTGACAAAGGCTTTATTTTGAGACCAATATACCACTTGTGACCCCTCGTTGTAATCAGCTCGTCGAGTAGAATCCAAAAATGCAAAAATATATAGGGTGTCCCATATAAAATATCCAAGTTATTGCTATTTTTTTAGAGGTGTTTATTATACCTTGTGATTTTGGGGTCATGAGTATATAACCCACGACAGCGGCGCCGGCGCTTTGCCCCGAAAGCAACACTCTGGAGCGATCCCCTCCGAAGGACTCGATATTCTGTTGGACCCATTCCAAAGCCATCAGCACGTCTTTGATGCCGTTATTGCCCGAAAAATCGGGATCGTAGGTGCCCATGAAACCTGCAGGAAGCAACATTTTCGCATGTCATATATTATGTAAAATTAGTGAATAAAATCGTACCAAACGGTCCCAGTCTGTAATTGATCGTCACCACCACGACATTGTGTTCCATGAAATAATGGGGTCCGAAAACATCGTAATTTCCAAAACCGAATTCGAAACCTCCGCCGTGGACGAAAACTATCACCGCCAACTTATCTCCCGCTTTCGCACCCTTAAAAGTGCATGTCAAACGTCAAACGTGTCAAATGTCAAACGTGTCAAATGTCAAACCTGTCAAATGTCAAAGGTGTCAAATTTGTCAAAAGTAGGCAGTGGACGTGTTAAAAAAATATTTAATTCAAACTTACCTGCGGCCTGTAGACGTTCAGGCAGAGGCAATCTTCGCTTTCCATGGGATTCCTATAAGTTGTGAATTGGTAACAAATTTTATCGTTGGCGGTTGCATTATACACTCCCTTCCACGGTTTGGCACGTTCAGGAGGCTTTAAAAACGATCGAAAATTGTACCTATAAATAGATTTTGTGTTTATAATTTACCTGAAATCTGCGGGTGCCGGTGGGTGCAAGAGCGTAGAAGATTTGCTGGAAGCATTCGAACTCTATTCCTCTTTTGGAATATTCCACTCTTCCTTGTATCTTTCCATTGGGAGTGGTGACCATTTGGGAGTTCTGGAAAAATAATGATTAATCGATGTATAAAGGGTTGAAATTTGTATAAATATTTACTGCAAGGGTAGCGAAGGCTGCTAACAAAATGGCGAGGAGATACATTTTGTTAGGAACGTCTCTGCAAATTGGAATTTTTTGCGTTTTTATAGGTAATTTGCAGAATAATATTTATTTGATTTCGTGAAAAATAGTTTGCTTTTTACTTATCCGATATTAAAATAAATCCATTATTTACTAAAAATCGTCTAACGACAAAACAATAATTATTTTTTACAATGTTTTGTGGTATACTAACATTTACAGAATCTTATGGAGGATTATATTCGATTTGAATTTCCTGTTTCCTTTCCTAAAAAACAACTCTCATAATATATCTATTTATACAATTCGAGATAATAAAACTAATATTTATTCGCATCCTTGGTACATTGTTTTTTTTATTTTTTTTAAATAGTTATTCGGAAATTCTCCTGTATTACAATTAATATACTATTACATAAACATATATAATTTAAAAAAACAACATGCTAATTTTGAACAATAGATATAATCATAAGTGGGATTACTAGGAAAAATTAACTTTCATCGAAACTATACTCCGTTCGCTATCGATAGCTTCTACGTAGCGAAGGGAATATAAAACTAGCAAAGTTGTAATGTAAAATGACGTAGAAATTCATGTATCTCCTGCTGGTGGTCATAACTTGAAAGTTTGGGAATTTTGAAAATTTTTGATTCTTTGAAAGTTGTAGAGAATTGTTTTTTCTATAGAATAATGAAAACTTCGCTTTTTCACCTCGCTTAGTTTTCAAGATAATTGAAGTTTTTTGGACAACTACGTATTTTTTCTGAAAAATAAGTTTGTATAATTTAAATAAAAAAAAACACAAAATAAAAATTCATAAGAACCCAATTTATATTTATTAAATCAAAACGTATCATAAGGCTTCACAGCGTACTTCTCGTACACGTCCACCAATCCAGCATGCGTATCCTTTTTCAAATCCTTACCAATCTCCAAACTCTCGTTAATATTCAAATAATTAAACTCATCCGGTTTAACCGTCGGCCATTTATCGATTCCCAATAAATCGACGTCATCAGAAGTGGGATTCCTACAAAAAAACTCACTTATACTCCGTTCACTATCGGCAGCTTCTACATAGCGAAGGGAGTATAAAACTCACAAAGTTTTGGCGAAATTTGCGAATAATGTCAAGTATCTCCTGCTGGTGGTTATGTCACTTTCCGGGTAATCGTTTAAATTTGATTGGTTGTTTTTCACCCAAACGTAGTAGGAATCGTCTATGTGATTCACACGGCCGGTTCCTTCGATTTAAAAAAAATAAATATAGCAAATGTGTGATGAATTATTGAACGCACCTGGTACATCGGGTCGCCATCCAGGCAATTTTCCATAGTAAGAAAATTGGTAGAAATATACGTCACTGTATTTTGATTGTAATTTTGCATGTTGGATTATTCCCCTTGCGAAATTGTTGTCGCTGAAAAACTTAAGAAATTTTTACAAAAAGTTGAAATCTTGGAAATTTGGGGTTTTTTGAGAATTTTTGATTCTTTAAAAGTTGTAGAGAATTGTTTTTTCAATATATGGCTGAAAATAAAAATTTTTATCTCGGTTGGTTTTCGAGATAATTGAAGTTGTTTGAAGGATTACACTGAAAATTAGTTTTTTATTTTTCTCGCATTTATAACAAAATAATCAAAACATCTAGGAAATTTGGGGTTTTTCGAAAATATTTGATTCTTTGAAAGTTGTAGAGAATTATTTTTTCTATAAGAGGACGAAACTTCCATATTTTATCTCGATTGGTTTATGAGATAATTGAATGTTTCTAGCGAATTTCACTAAAAATTAGTATTTTTTTATGCATTGATTACAAAAATTTCAAATATCTCTGAAATTTGGACTTATTCGAAAAATTTTTATTCTTCGAAACTTATAGAGAATCGCTTTTTCTACATATAAAACTACGAAAATTTAATTTTTTTAATCCAATAACCTACTTTAACCCCTCTTGCAACATCCTCTTGTATTAACCCACTAGTATACACAGATCGTATAGCTTTCCCAGCTTCAACCCTTGTAGCTTCTTCAGTTAAATGCATATTATCGTTAACAAACATAGTCACATTATCATCGTAGGTCTTGAGCTGGGCCTTAAAAGCCACCAAATCTATAAAAATAATACACCAAGTACTACCTATTTTTTTCTAAGGGTTGTATTTCTAACCATGTGCACCCCAAATGCTTTCCTCCGAGCACATGCCGATGATGAGGGGTACTCTGGAGGCTCCCCCTCGCTCTAGTTTGGTGTACATGCTCTCGTCGAGGAAGGCTCCATCGTGCTCAGGCTCTATTACTACGGAGAATATGTAGCCTTCCATCATTTCGTCGGCGATCTGTGAGCGAAAAAATTGAAATATCTCGGAAATTTGGGGGTTTTTGGAAATTTTTGTTCTTTTAGAAGTTGTAGAGAATTGTTTTTTCTATAAATGGTGAAAGTTTTGGGTTTTTAGCTCTATTGGTTTTTGAGATAATTGGAGATTTTTAATGACTTGCAGTAAAAAATAGTGTTTCATGTATTTGTATCAAAAAGTTGAAATATTTCGGAAATTTGGGGATTTTTGGAAATTTTTGATTCTTTGAAAGTAGTAGAAAATTGTTTTTTCTATAAAATGGTGAAAGTTTTGGGTTTGTAGCTCTATTGGTTTTTGAGATAATTGGAGATTTTTAATGACTTGCAGTAAAAAATAGTGTTTCATGATTTGTATCAAAAAGTTGAAATATTTCGGAAATTTTGAGGTTTTTGGAAATTTTTGATTCATTGAAAGTTGTAGAGAATTGTTTTTTCTATAAAATGGTGAAAGTTTTGGGTTTTTAGCTCTATTGGTTTTTGAGATAATTGATGATTTTTAATGACTTACAATAAAAAATAGTGTTTCATGATTTGTATCAAAAAGTTGAAATATTTCGGAAATTTGGAGATTTTTGAAAATTTTTGATTCTTCGAAAGTTGTAGAGAATTGTTTTTCCTATAAAAACCACAAACTCCCCAACAACCTACCTTCGGTATCTTCCAACTAGCAGCCCTTATTTCCTCCGGAGTACTCCTCATCAAAACCTCCCTCACCTCCTCGCTAGTAGACCCCTCATCAATCTTCTCATCCAAGTACTTAGCTACCTCATAAGCGTACCTCCTAGCGTTCCTCTGGTAACTCCAAGGCGACAGAGCAGACCCACTCAAAGCTATACCACCCCTAAACAAACCTACCCCACAAAATCACACCCTAATAAACCACCATTTAAATCACCTTACCTTCGGAGTTTTTTCCCAACAATTGATACGCCACTGACGCCGACCCAGCGCTCTCCCCGAAAATCGTCACCCTCCGGGGATCCCCCCCGAAGTACCTGATATTCTCCTGCACCCATCTCAACCCCATTTGCTGGTCCTTCAACCCATAATTCCCAGGTATCACATCATCTTCAGTGGACAAGAACCCCAACACCCCTATTCTGTAATTTATAGTCACCACCACCACTTCGTGCTCCATCCAATAATGGGGCCCCATCACGTCGAAGATCCCGGAACCCACTACGAACCCACCCCCATGCATGCTGTACACCACTGGAAGGGAATTGTTCACTGATGGTGGCTGAAATAGGGGTTAATAATTGGTGATATTAGATGCTTGTTTGGTGGTACCTTTGGGGTGTATATGTTGAGTACCAGGCAATCTTCGCTTTCTATCAAAGGCTTCTCGGCCAAGTCTTGGCTGTAGCACACTATGTTATTGCTGGTGGCGTTTAGGATGCCTATCCAAGGCTCTGAGGGACCTGGTGGTTGGAATCTAGAAGCCTTCGCGTAGGGTATTTGCTGGAAGGAGTAGAAGGATTGGCCTCGTTGGGAGTACTCGATCCTACCTTGGATGGTGCCATTTGGAATTGTGACCAGTTGGGCGTTCTGGAAGGTTGTAAAGTTTGAGAAAAAGAGCCTGAGTAAAGCCTGTGAGTACTTACTGTAGAGATTAGAAACACCAAAAGGCAGTAGATAAGTTTCATGTTTAACACCTCACGAATCGCGATAAATAATAACTTACATATCATCGATAATAGAGTACTTATTGGTACTAGTAAAAGGTACTTGGGCAATAGATAAATAAAGCAATTCAGATTACATTTACGTATAATATATGGGCTACGATTCATTTGGGATATACAGTGTGATTTGATTACAACAACAACATCATCATCATCTACTCTTTTGTAGTTCACTTTTCTTCTACGAGATGGCCGCACTTGCCGCATATCTGCTTCATCTCGATGAAATTGACCGCTTGGTGGTCGACGGACTTTGAGCGGTTTTGAGCGTGGTACGGCAGATCGGTGGGCTCGCTCAATGGGGATTGAGGGTACTCGCAATCGCCTTCTACAAAAGCAAGCCTAAAAGTTAGCTGCTCGCTTTGAAGCTGTGTAAAATTGGCTATAGGTGAGCTAGAGGGGTGGGATTTTCAACAGAGATAGCCTCATGTATTGTCTTGGTGTATACCAAGTCGTGCCATCTTCACTCAATTGCAAGGGGTGAAACTACCCCTTTGAATGAGACATTGTTCTAATACCTTCAGTTGTCATGGTCTCATTTATGAGCTGGAATGAAGCTAGAAATGAAGCTGGAGATTTGAAATTTTCACCAGAAGTAGCCTCATGTATTGTCTTGGTGTATACCAAGTTGTGCCATCTTCACTCAATTGCTTCACCGATTTGAATGAGACCAGGTTCAAATGTTGTTAGTCTTTCATTCATGATGAAGTTAGATTTTTGAAATGGGTTGAACCCATTTGGGTGGGAACCCAAAAGGGGTTGAATCATCCCTTTGAATGAGTAGAAGTACCTAGCACACCCATAACCAATTTTCAAAAAAAAAAAATCATTTTACCCAGAAAAACGGCATCATCAGCTTCATTAGAATCCTCCACCAAAGGCGGCTCAGATCTCCCACTCTGCTCGATCCCATGGAACAGATCCAGCCTGGAATCCAACGAAAACTGCTTGCCAGACATCAGTATCCCCTTGATACGCCGTCTCATAGCTACAAAACCCGCTGGTGAACCCAAAATTCCAAATACACCAGAACTTACCTGGGCTATCTTTGGCGTCCTTCCTCAACCTGATGGTCTGCAGGAAGTCGTCCAAAACGTCGCCTTGATCGTACATGGCCGCGAACGAACCGTTGACGATCTTCGGGGACGTGGGCACGTTCGATAGCAGTAGGCTGGTGCCGAAATTCTCGTTCCTGTCTTTCGTTTCTGAAATATTTCTCAGGTTTATGTTGAATGGGGAAACCTGATCTTGGATACTAGAAGGTACTAGAAGGGTCTTATTATAGAAGGTTTTGGAAGGTACTAGAAGGTTTTGGAAGGTACTAGAAGGCTTTGGAAGGTATTAGAAGGTATTAGAAGGTTCTAGAAGGGTCTTAGAAGGTTTTGGAAGGTACTGGAAGGTTTTGGAAGATATTAGAAAGTACTAGAAGGGTCTTAGAAGATTTTGGAAGGTACTAGAAGGTTTTGGAAGATATTAGAAGGCTTTGGAAGGTACTAGAAGGCTTTGGAAGGTATTAGAAGGTATTAGAAGGTTCTAGAAGGGTCTTAGAAGGTTTTGGAAGGTACTGGAAGGTTTTGGAAGATATTAGAAAGTACTAGAAGGGTCTTAGAAGATTTTGGAAGGTACTAGAAGGTTTTGGAAGATATTAGAAGGCTTTGGAAGGTACTAGAAGGCTTTGGAAGGTATTAGAAGGTACTAGAAGGGTCTAAGAATCAGAAATGACAAGATTTTAAATTTGAATATTTGTGACCACATTTTTTGCAAAACTGTAAATAAAGTAATATTTAAACTATATTTATTATCAATTAACATGCACAATAAATTGAAACAAAACGTCACCTGCCCAAATCGCGTAATAGTTTACCTGCTAGAGGCACTTTGGCTCGAGCAGCGTTGCCAATTCGTTCGTTGAGTAATTCCCCGGCGACCGTCACGATTTCCTTCCAATCGGCGACGATGTCCTCCACGGTGGTCCGCGGGGAAGTCACCGTGAATCTACCAACGAGCAAATTACTGAATTCGATTACCTCCTGGTGGATCTCCTCACCTGATGACGTATTTTCCTTTGAGACTGGCTGGTACGCAGTGGATCTTCCCTCTGGAGTTCAGGCGCTTCCACAAGGTCTCGGTGATGACGTTGTCGCCGGCTAGCCTGAAGACCACCAGGCCCAAGTGCCTGGTGGAGGGGATCTCGAATCTTGGGTCGCCGGCTAGCAGAGATTCGAATTTTTCGGCTAGTTTAACCCCCTTTGAAAAAAATACCACAGGGTTAATAAGGGAGGGTTGTGAATTATTAGAGTTAGTACTTTTCTGATGTGCTCCTGGAGGCCTTTGATGCCGTAGTTTCTGATCACGAACCACAATTTCAACGCTCTGAATCTTTTACTCAAAGGTATTTGCCAGTGCTGTAATTGTAAAGGCTTCTTATGCAGCTGTTATTGTTAATTTTGGGAAGTTACTCACCATAAAGTCTATAGCTAGACCTGCAAAAAACCACCCCTATTCAATTAAACCAATTTACACAATTTTATTAACACAATTACCTGAATATTCATGCGTCAAATACAGCGGATTCACGTTGAAAGCCCCATGTAAAGCCCCGCTGTTCTTCACCCTACAACCAACACAAACGATTCAAAAAATCGTCCAGAAAATCGATTTTAATCGATTATACGCTCACCACATGGCGGTGCAATCGAAATGCACCATCAGCCACTTGGATGGGTTGAAGGCGATCGAATCGGCCAACTCGATGCCTTTGAGCCACTTCCTGTGCTCGGGACACAAGAAGGCCGAGCCTGCGTAGGCGGCGTCCACGTGGCACCACAGCAACTCCCCGCGCGTCACCCGGGATATCTCCTCCAGGTTGTCGAAGGCGCAGGAGCCGGTGGTACCCAAAGTAGCGCATACCTTCAAGGTACTCATCATTCAAAAATGGGTTCTATACTCCGTTAAATTTGGTGAAAAGAATGTGGTGTTTTGGTGAGGAGTTCTTGAGAAGATTCATGAGAAGGTTCATGAGAAGGTTCATGAGAAGGTTCATGAGAAGGTTCATGAGAAGGTTCATGAGAAGGCGAAGAGAGCAGAAGGAAAAAGGGAATAGGGGAGAGGAGAAGAGAGAAGGAAGAAGGGAATAGGGGAGAGGAGAAGAGAGAAGGAAGAAGGGAATAGGGGAGAGGAGAAGAGAGAACACAGAAGAAAGAATCTCTTTTCTCAAAGGACGGAGGAAGAAGAAGAATATTTTGAGTTGCAAAAAGAATGTAATGACTTTAAATCAACTGGTGACCAATTAACAGAAACGTACAAGACCAACTTAAAATTAGAAAAACTAAAAAAAAAAACGATTGTTTCATATCAATCAATCATCAAATTTGCTCGACTTCAGCGCGTCGATGAAGCAAATAAAGCCAATCAGCATTATCTCACCGAGCCCGATGGCTCGGAAACCATCCCCTATATATTTCGAATTTCCCTTGATTTTCCCTCTCGGAAAATAATACTCATCATTTCCCAGGACTTAAAGGACACGTCGCGGAAAATCTCGGTAGCAGAAAAAGGATTACGGCCATGTATCAAACCCGCCGCGATATTTACCCCGGCGAATCAACTAATTGGTAACAATCCCCTAGCCGGGAATCACCGAAATCCCATCGGGATCAATTAATTTTAATACTCTTTTATACTGCATAGAAGAGAATGTTGTACTCACCCAAAACGGTATCAAACCGTTCTCCCGATCCTTCTTGATGGCCTCCTGGAGATTCCTCCCTCTCATAGAGTAATTCTCATCTGATTCCACGTACCGCAACGTCACTAACCCGATCAGAGCAGCCTTCTCGATGCTGGAATGAGCCTGATCAGAACAATAGGCCACCAATTTCCCATGGATTTCGTGTTTATTAGCCTCTGGATAGAGTTCTGCGTACATCTTCAGAGCCACATAACGTCCAGCTAGTAGGCTGATTAAAGTACTTTCGCTCGCGGTTGTCTACGATAAATGTTTGTAAATACAATTTTGTATAAAATGAGTATAGGAAGATGAGTACTTGTATCACACCGCCTCCAGTACCGCCTTTCTTGTGGAGGTAATCGTCTGGAAGGCCTATCATCTTGGCTAGCCAGTTCATCACCACCATTTCCAGTTCAGTGCAGGCTGGGCTAGAAGCCTAAATAAAGGGAGTTGAGAGATTGATCATTGAGAGATTGATGGTTGAGAGATTGATGGTTGAGAGATTGATCTTTGAGAGATTGATGGTTGAGAGATTGATGGTTGAGAGATTGATCTTTGAGAGATTGATCTTTGAGAGATTGATGATTGAGAGATTGATGGTTGAGAGATTAATCTTTGAGAGATTGATGGTTGAGAGATTGATCTTTGAGAGATTGATGGCTGAGAGATTGATAGTTGAAAGATTGATCTTTGAGAGATTGATGGTTGAGAGATTGATCTTTGAGAGATTGATCTTTGAGAGATTGATGGTTGAGAGATTGATCTTTGATAGTTTGATCATTGAGAGATTGATGGTTGAGAGATTGATAGTTGAAAGATTGATCTTTGAGAGATTGATGGTTGAGAGATTGATCTTTGAGAGATTGATCATTGAGAGATTGATGGTTGAGAGTTTGATCTTTGAGAGATTGATGGTTGAGAGATTGATCTTTGAGAGATTGATCATTGAGAGATTGATGGTTGAGAGTGTGATCATTGAGAGGTTGATGGTTGATAGATTGCTGGTTGAGAGTTTGATCTTTGAGGGATGGATGGTTGAGAAATTGCTACTTGAGATATTGATCATTGAGAAATGGAGGGTTGAGGGTCAATTTGGATGATTTTTGTGGTTGAATTGGTTGCTCACCCAGGTGAATCCGATGCAATTGATAGCGTTGGTGATCATCTCGCCGAGCATGGAGGGGTAGCTGGTGATGGCGGGGAAGTAGGCGTGCATGTGTGGGCTCTGCCAGTGGGTGACGCCAGGCATGATGATCTTCTCTACATCCTGGAAGATGTCTGACCATTTTTCTCCGTCGATTGGGGCGCCATCTGGTATCTGTTCGCGTATGAAGCCGGGTTTCTTGTCGGGGAATACCCGACGTTCGCGTATCGTTTCCAGATAGTTCACGATGTAGTCGACGAGGGCTTTGCCTGGAACGAGTCGGTTGTGCAGTCACCCCCCGTGGGGGTTTCTTGGGTACAGTTTTGTAGTTATTTAGATACAAAAGGGTTGTAAATGTGTCGGTTTAACTGTTAGATATAATCAATGTATGCGAATTTTATTGGCGAGTAAAGAAAATTGGATTTCCATATTGCCCGTTCGATTTGCCCCCACTGTATCCAGACGTTTTTATTGTGAAGTTAAGAAGGATTTACGGCGTGTCGCTGGATCGCTATTGCCTTGATCTGGAAGAACTATCTGGATTTGGTGAAGTAATTTAGAAAATAGTTATCCAGGTTGCGCGCGATATTTATTCATTGTTGATATTTAAATGAATCGGGAACTTAGAATCTATTTTTTTTTATTTTTATAGATTCGAAAAATTGATTTATTATCTAATTTACATTGCAAATATACCTAATGATAACAAATTTTCGAGAACCATTTCACACTTAAAAAGATAAAAAGTAAATGTAAATGGTCAACTAATAAAAAATCCATATAGGTATACATAGATATTAATAATTTATGTAGAAACATTTAAATATCGTTAGAAGTAAAATATAAATGAATAAAAATAATAATAGTAAATAAATAATTAAAAAAGCACAATTAATACCTGTATGTGTACAAAAATATATTATACTTTTGTTATATTGAAAATTATTAAAGATGTGAATTAATATAATAAAATTCGATTTTTTTTCAAATATTTTATAATTATTATCATAGATTTATATAGTAATTAGATCATTTTCTATAAATTTAATTGGTAAGTAGGAGCAAAATACAATACACTTGTATAATTCAAGTTCACTCGAAATAATGATATGTACATATTAATACAAAAAATTGTAAATTCCAAATGTAAATTAATACAACAAATTATATCCCAATTATCCACAAAAATTACCCTCGTTAAGACAAAAAAATTAATTACTTAACAATAATTACAATAATCCTAATTTACAATATATTTTCTCTTACCTTCCTTCCTGAACTCCTCACTATCCATCGCTCAAACTACCAATCAAATAACCAATTAAAACAATTAAATCACATGCAAAACGAAACCCCAATTCAAATCTAATTAAAACCAATTAAAACCGATCAAGCCTCACCGATTTCTAATCACCTCCTGCAGCACCAAAAACAAACAAATAAGCCGAAGCCAAATGAAAGAAAAGCGATTTCCGCGAGCTTTATATAGGGCTTCCCACTACCGTTTATTATCGGAAAATTACCCCTGCTGAATTTCCCGCGCAAACCGAAACGCTCAAACGCTCAAACACAATTCGCAACAATTCTCTAACCCCGCCTTAAGGTTTGACAATCAATCGCGAATCGATGTCACATGGCTTTCGCAGGCTCCGTGGCGAAGGCTCGCCGCCTCCAAGGCTACAAGCGCCTCCTGGTGGAGGAGAAACTCCAGGCTATAGACTACGCCACAACTGGCAAAAGGAAATTCAAATTGGGCTGGATATGCGCGAAAATCCGCTCGTTCTTCAGGCGCTTCAAGCGCAGATTGGGCTACTGCTGGTGCTGCAGGAGGTTGTGCTTCAAGCTAAAACACGCTGGAAGTGTAGAGCACTACGTGCTGAAGAGCCTGCTGGGGTTCCTCAGCGGCGTAGTGTTGACTTATATATTCTTTTTTGTGCTGGTGTTTCAATTGAATGTGAGAGTATCGATAGCCACGGTGATGTGCTCCATGGTGGGGTGCGTGTTGGTGAACGGGCTGGCCTTCAGCTCGACTATCAGGCAAGTTTAATTAAAATTTTATTGTGCGGTATGCAAATGTGGAGGGGAATTTAATTGCATGTTAATTAGATTGTGATTAAAATGCATTCGTTTTCTAAGTGAATAATTTCGCTGTTTCAGATGTATTGTGTTGCTCACGCTGCCGCATTTCTTCAGCAGGAAGGGCAGGGAGATGCTCGTGGCCTACGCCATAGCGCTGGTGCTGGCCGGGCCGGGTCAGAATATATTGAACAATCTCGGTATACTCAACGAGTCGCTGGCGTGCGGACAAGTAAGAGGCCAATTTTTATTTTTTTTCTTTGACAAGTGGGCGGTTATTTTTTTTTTCTCTCTCTCTTTTTTAATAATTTAGTTGTGAGAAATCAAAAAATATTCACTATAACAAATGCAATAAACTCATAAAACAATTATTCTTCAATTAAATCGATTCAAATAAGCCAGATGATTAAGTTAATTACAGATTTTCAGATAATTTTCTGTAGATTAGTTGGCCATGTTGATTTCTCGACATGACAGATACATGACAGGTGTCGATATTCGGATATTTTTACGCGATTCTGGGCGGTTATTTGCGCAAATTTCAATAATTTTTAATTGCTCGTAGGAACAATTAAAGTCCGCTCTAAGGCAGATATTCGAAGTGATCAAAAAACCGTTCTACGCCATCAGAGATGCCATCAAAAAAGTCATAGCCACCGTTAAGTTGGTCGTCAAGAAGATCAAGGAGATTTTGATCAAAATAAAGCGAATCATAATGGCGATAAGTGAGTAGAATTAACAACAAATTGTACAAACTTACCTTCTATTCAACAATTTGAAAAGCCTCTCAATTTTAACTTCTTCATCTTTCTTTCAATATGTTGTCCTCAGCTGTCACAATTAATTTTACATTCAACACGCACTGACAGCTGTCAACTTCAATCAAATTCTTTCAAACGAATCACGTTAGCCGTGCACTTATAAATTTCAAGTAAGAGTGATTAAATCGGCGTTCATGTTCCTGGCGAAAATCATCAACATATGCAACAAAGAACTGGGCACTCCGTTCGAACGCTGCACCAGAGTGTTCGAGAGCGCCATCGACGATTGCAACGCCAAATTGGGACCCATCTTCAACTGGATGTGCTCCATCACCTACATCGTCCAATCCGTCTGCTACATCGTCAAAATCTTCGACGTCGTTTGCATCATCGTCGATTTCATCAGCAACTCCATCATCGGAGTGGTCGTTAGAAGTAAAGTAGACTCCATTAATCTATTGAATGCGACGTTGCTAAGCAACCAGAGCTCTCATTGGTTGCTTAGTGACAGTTAGTGACGTTACCACTCAACGAGATCTCTCATTGGTTGCTTAATTGACAGTCACGGCCAATATGTTATTACTGGCTTTATGTTTGACGTTTAAGCAAACTTTTTGTATCAAAATGGCGTTAATCAATTGAATTTGTAGAAGTGAAAACGTTTATACGGCATATTCGTACGATGTTCTACGTGCGTATTAAATTCTCCCATTCGTTCCATTACGAAAGCAAAGCTTCGAAAAGCGTGACTGAAATAGCGCGGGAAATTCAAACCGAGGTGAAGAAACGATTGAAAACCGTAACAGCCATTTTCCAGCTAACTTTCCTAGCAGCCGGGATGTTCATAATCCTAATGTTCATCAAGTAAGCCATTTAAAAACGTTCTTTTTCTTCTTTTTATCGACGCTCCTCTTCCAACAGAGTGGTGATATACAGGTACCGGTTTCTCACTCAAGATGGCTTCGACAACCGCTACGTCACGGAGGACTTTTTCCAGTTGGACATGCGCAGAGCGCGGCGCGACAGAGAAACGCTACTTCCGCTCAACAAAAGAGAGGAGAAACTGTACGTCAAGGTTTGCTACGATTAAAATACCTTTCTCGTGACTTGTCACGCCATTTTGTAGCTCAAATCTGGTAAATTGACGGACGTGGAGAGCAAAAAATTGCGTAAAGCTTTGATGAACTTGTTCACCGTAACGTTAAAGGCGGCTTTGTACATGGCTAATGATTATGCGCTGTTTTGGATAATGGAAATGATTAAGTATTATGGAAGGTTCCAGTCGAAAATACAGGGTAATGCACCATATTGCTACTGACAGTGACGTCACTTATTCAGTAAGAGCTCTGATTGGTTGACAATGCTAGTAGAGCATTGTGATTGGTTTAAGAGGAGTTGACGTCACTGTGGTGTTGGGTATAGCGATTATGATGTGGGTATTTTAGCGCCAAATGTGCCACTTCCTCATATAAGTGGTAAAGGACTCTTGGCTGATTTATTGAGCAGTATTGTGAAGGCTTTTCAACCGATGGGGCTCACTCTGGAAATCGATACAGTACCTTGCCTGCCTACTCCTATACCTCCTGATTTCGATAAATATCTTCAAATAGGTACTAGTAAATTTGAATTACAAATTACTCATTAACCAGTTTCTTTATTTTCTAGCTACTCTGCTGGTGCTTTGCTTGGCTATGACCCTGCTGGAGCCGTACGGATTGAGATTTAGAGTATACATACTGGCCTATTACCATCCCACTAGGGGTAAGCAGCGAGCCATTTGGCTGTATAACAAGATATTGAGGAAGAGGAGTTCGTTTTTGAAGTTTGCTAGGAGGCAATTGCGTAGGAAATTCCTCGGTGATAAGAGTATCGATAAGGTCACTTGTAAGGAGTATTTGGCGGCGAATTTTCGGTAAAAATAAAAGGATTTTTTGCATTAAATAACGCGAAATTTGCAGGATTTTTGCGTTGTGTTTCGACGAATCCCATCCGGCGTGTTTGCTATGCGGTAAAGTGTACAGAGATGACGATAAGGAGAAGCCCATCAAGTGTGCCACGCCGAATTGCGCGGGGATTTACTGCGAAGAGTGCTATGGGGATTTGAGAAACTTGTGTACAGTGTGCCTCTCGCCTATAGAGTATGGGGATTTCTCCGATTTGAGCGAAGAAAAGTAACCAAATACTGCTCATATTCCCTTCCCTTCCCTTCCCTTCTAGCGACCCCTCGTGAGTACCAACAACATTTATTGTTATAGAGACTCTTCGGAAGAGGAAGTAGAAGTACTCGTACGTCGCGAGAAGAAGAAATCGAAGAGTTGGAGTAGATTTTTATCGAAATATTGCAAGAAAACTAAACCATCTAGCGAAGAGGTGCCTTTAGTGGCCTTGTCACCAGCTACTTCTAATCGAGTATTGTTGGAAAACGAACAAGATTCTGGTAAATTTAACCAGCGAATAGCTCGTTTATCTTTTGTTATAAACGTTTTGTAGGCAATCAAACTGATCGTTCGACTTCCACGAATTATTCGTATTCTTATCAGTATGATAAAGGAAGCTCTTCTGTGGGTATCCCCGGTGCGTCTGGGAAAGACGTGGAGAAGCAGGCCATCTTGGATTACGCCAGTATGGATAATTTTAGGGATAAAACTGGAGAATCCGATAAGGATAAGGAAGAGAGTACTTTGTTGTATTATGCTCGGGAATTTATTATTGGAGAGAATTATGATAGTGGAGGTATTGTTTCACTATTTGTCTCATTAGCGATTGAAACGTTGTTTTTAGAGAGACAAGACGAATTTATCCAAACTGATTGTGTATCGAAAGACAAAGCGAGCAAACGAACATCGACGAATTTAATTGAGAAGGGACCAGAAAAAATGGATATTGGAATTTCTGGTAAAATAATGACACTACTACTGCTTAACAGCGTATAAGAAATTCAATTATTACAGCTCGTAGGGATAAACACATTGATTTTATTGGTGTGGACGATTCAGAAGGGGTTCGAACGAGGAAAAAGATTAAAAAGAAACGTAGAAAACGCACTGTGTTATATAAAAACGATACAGATTCAGATGATGCTGGTATAGAATACTGGGAAAAAACTTCCATGATTGCTGTATCTAAAAGTACAGCATCAACTAGCACCAAAAAAGGTATTCCATTTGAGATATTTTGACGTGAATACACGCTAAGTACACGGCCAAAGGCAGGGGATTTACGTGGCATTTGAACATAGTTAACTTTTATCAACGAGACTCTCTGAGTCAATTAGTGTTGGTTTTATCATTTTATTAGTAGATTTCGAACAATGTTCGTCGATAATATGCAAATGTAAGAAATTAGCAGACGAAAATACGAGCGATAGCGTGGCGAATTCGTCTTCAATAGAACTGCTTACCACTGTAGATCCGAAAGAACGAAGGCCACGTTGTTCGAGCTGTATGCACGAAGAGAAAAGGTCCAAATTGAGCATGTTTTTCAAAAAAGTTATACCGAAGGTACTTTAACATATTCATATAAAAGTAACGACTCATTAATCGTTATTTTCAGTACAAAATTCACCAAGAAAAATGATCCCCGATATTTTTAAGCATACAAAATAATTGTTAATTTAAGTTGTAGGGTTGATATAGAAAAAAAAACTCATTCACGACTCAATTATTTTATTACAAAACAAGAAAAACCTACAATCTAATCAAATGTACTCAAAACATTCACTTCTTCAATCAATCGATCCTTCGTTTCTTCACTATCGAACCCAACTACAACAAATTTAACACACCATTAACATACCATATCTTAAATATAAAAACCAAATCTCACCAAATCAGAAATGGCCGGTAAATTATTAGTCTGATCCCCTGCTCCTGTATTAGCGTCACCCCCAGACTTCGACCCCTTTATATTCCTATGCTGAGGGAAGCTTGGCATCAATTTCGGATCACAAGCTTCAGAAAAAAATACAAATTATTACAAATATTAATACAATATTAACAATCTTACGTTGCGGCGCCTCCTTAAAGTAACTGCTTTGCAAACACTCCTCAGCCGTAGCCCTCTTCCTCGGATCGTACATGAACAAGAAATTCAACAGTCGAAGGCCAGCGGCCGACAACCAAGGAAACCTCTGCTTCAAATTGTTGTAGGGCTGCTGTTTCAACGAGAAATTCTGCAAGGCGGGCAACTGGCTGAACCCCGGCCAAATGGCGTCCGAAGGGGTACCCAATAAATCCACTATGAGCTCGAGTTGTTGTATCTCGGAGCGCCCCGGCAATAAGGGTTTGTGCCCCAATAACTCCCCTAATATACAACCAGCCGCCCACATATCTACGCTTGTTGTTTGTGTAGGCGCTTGTAGTAGCAACTCCGGTGCTCTGTACCAGAGTGTCACCACGTGGGGAGTCATCGGTTTTAATGGTACCCCAAAGTACCTCGCTAGACCGAAATCGGCTAAAAACAAACAATTTATATATCGAGCAAATGAGCTAATGGTAGTTTAAAACGTACCGATTTTAACGCAACCTTTGTCGGTCATGAGCAAGTTGGATACTTTCAAGTCTCGATGCACAACGAAATTGTGGTGTAAATACCGCAAGCCTCGTAACACTTGCAACATGATACACTTCACTTGAGACTCTGTAAATGGTGCTTGCATGTTGTCTAGTAAAGAGGCCAGGTCTTGTTCGCAGTACTCCATTACGAGGAAAATACTATAAATAACGAACGTATTAATTAATAATACAAATATTAATGGATTTTTATGGAATTAACCTTTCCAAGCTTCTACCAACGACGACTTCTTTGAGATGCACGATGTTCTCGTGTTTGCAGTTTAGTAGGACTTGTATTTCTCGAAGGCTGCTTACTGGTATACCGTCCCGTTCGAGATCCATTCGTACCTTCTTTAGGGCTACGATTTTGTCGGATATTTGGTCTTTGGCGCGATCTGAGTACAAATCTAGTGAGTTTGAATCGTTTGAAATAGTGTTAGTGACTTACAAACTATACCGTACGTCCCCTCGCCGATCCTGTTGAGCTTGTCAAACTCCGATACGAATCTACATCTTCCTAACTAAAAATTGATAAGTTAATTATATAAAGTAACATGAGTGAAGGTGTGGTGATTTACCAAGTCGGAATCAGGAATGTTCATGGATTTACCGGTCAGGAAAGACGTGAGAATGCCCTTTTTCATGATGGGGGCCGAGGGTTCGGCTCCATTTTCTATTTCTTTGCATTTAGATGGTGCTGAAATTTAACTGGTTGACGAATTGGGTTAAGTAATCGGTCGATATACTCACATTTTTTTATTATATCGGTAGCCATCGCGTTGTATTTACTTAGATAATTAATAATTTACACTAGAAATACCATGTTTGTATGAAAACAAAATTTGACAGTTGACTCTAATGACATAACGTCAAAGTTGAGTTATTTGTAGGAATCAATCCCATTGTTGCCGGTTTTTGTGGCAATAAATTGTGAGATAAACTTATCGAGAAAGTGCAAGATAAAAGGAGTGCGAACCAATGAAGTAGTAGTAGAAATGTGGCATCAGCGCGTGTGCCGGTGTTTCATCGTTTTGACAGCGCGAAAAAAACATTTTGACGTCGCGGCTGTGTATTTTATGTTTTTGTCCATTTTTAATCGTTTCACTCACCTTTCGTAGGTAAATGGTAGATTATTTTAATGTGTTTTTAGACCGTTACAACGTTTAATGAACTAGTAAGTAACACCGAATCATCACAAACCACCGTTTACACCCCGTACAATTCCAGTTTAATATGGAGATGAAAAGCGACTTGGATTTAAGCGGTAAATTAATAATCAAAGTGCAACTAGGCGATGAAATAAGGCGAATTCCCATCCACAATGAATCCCTCACGTACGATGAACTGGTGTTAATGATGCAGAGGGTTTTTAGAGGTAAATTGTCCGCTAATGACGACATCACCATCAAATACAAAGACGAAGGTACAGTAAAAAATGCACACAATAATCCCATTATCTATGACTCACGTCATTCGCATTCCAGACGGCGACTTGATAACAATTTTCGAAAGCAACGATCTGTCATTCGCCATACAATGCAGCAGGATTCTAAAACTACAAATTCTACTCAACGCAGACTTAAAAAAGGACTCTCACACCGTCCTCACCTCCAACGAAGTCGTTCATTTGAAAAAACAGCTCAGAAGCATCAGAGATCAAGTCAACACGTTACTCGAAACGATCGATGTACAGGAAACAAAGCCTACTAACACCGGAAGAGGAGGTAAATTAATCGTACAATCCTCTTAAAGAGTTTAATATAATTAAATTCAGATGCTGGGGACTCGTCCAACTTGGACATGAACCAATCGAGTTCGTCGATGAGTAAGGTGAACTCGAGCGAATTCGATCCGTTGCAGGAAAAGAACCAGAAAAACGGCACTGAAGATGTTAAAGACAACTCGAAACCTTCTACACCACAGATCACCAATGAAGGTAATCGATCGATCTACCAGTAGGCTGGATATATCCAGTATTTCGATTCGTGCGGAAACTAATTAGCTGCGTATTTTAGCAGGAAGTAGGCCCCAATCGGTATCCATGGCAACGACCCCCAGCCAACAAAGCGTGGTGACATCAGCAGCGAATCCGCACGGAATGTCCGATTACTTCGGGAGATCCTCGAATGCCTCTAACTTCCCGGGCATGCAGTACAGCTCGCTGCCCTACCCCCAGCAGTATAACTTCCAATCCAGCGGGTAAATAACTCTTTAATAACTCTTTAATATTAGTATTAATCGTATTGTGTTGTAGTCGCTACGTGCCCCAAGTGATGGAGACTCCGCAGCAAGTGTCGAGCAACAACTACACGAACGCCAGCTTGCCCTACGGGCAGCAGCAGCAGTACGTGGCCTATCCGGCGTCTACGCAGGGGAATCCCTACCCGAAGGGCTTCGCCCAGCCGTCGCCCCAGCACGGGTTCATGCCGCCGCGCCAGTGAGGCGCCCGAGTAACGTGTAAAAAATTACAACAGGAGTTTATTTAAGGATTAAAACGGCGCCGTCTGGCGGCTCGATGTAAAAGAAATTTGTACGTTAAACTTGATGATATTAAATGTTATTTCTAATCTAACAGGAGTGCGTTCGAACGTGGTTTTTCAAGATGTGGTAGCGCGGGAACCGTTCGTGGCAGACGTCGCATTTGAAGGAGTCCTCGCTGTGGATTTTCATGTGGTGGTTTAAATTGTGCTTCCACGTGAAGGCCTTCGAACATATGTCGCATTGGAAAGGCTTCTTACCATCGTGTAGTAGTATATGAGCGTCTAAATTCCTCTTCTCGATGAACTGTTTGGGGCAGTAAGTGCAGTGGAAGCGTTTGGTTTCTTTGTGGATCAACATGTGTTTAGTGAGCCTGCAATTAGACACGAATCCTTTGTAGCAAACTTCGCACTTGAACGGTTTATCTTCCTCGTGCATCTTCATGTGGGTGTTCAATTTAGAGCGCTGCGTGAAGGATTTGGGGCACAAGTGGCAGGCGTGGGGGCGCTTCCCCGAGTGGATAAGCAAGTGGTCTTTGAGGAGTTTGTTGCGGAAGAAGCGTTTATCGCAGAAGTGGCAAGCGAATGGCCTGTCTCCGGTGTGGGTTTTGAGGTGGTTATCCAGCGAGTGTTTAGAGGCGTATTGGTTTGAGCAGATTTCGCACATGAAGGGTTTGGGGTCCTGGTGGGGCTTCTTCTCGTGGGATTGCATGTGGCGGTTGAGCTTGTGGGGGTGGGTGAATAGCTTGAAGCACACCCTGCAGTTGAGGGGTTGTTGTTGTTCGTGGGGTTTCTTGTCGTGGGTGTGTATGTGGCGTTTGAGGCTGTAGTTGTGGGAGAAGTGCTTGTGGCAGACGGGGCATTGGAATGGTTTGTTGTGGTTTAGGTGGTGGAGGTCGAAGGTGAATAGTTCATTGTGGTTTTGGGGTTTGGGATGGTGGTTTTGCTTGGTGCATTTGGGTTGGTGTAGGGTGTAGTGGTTGACGTATTGGTGGGCGGTGAGGCAGGTCTCGCCGCAGATGGAGCAGAGTACGGTTTTGTGGTCGAAGTGGCGATTGAAGTGGTATTTTCTTGACTTTTTGTTTGGAAATTCTGGAAGTTAACATACCAATTAAATTTGTAATATTTCACTGTATAAATTACTCACTTTTTCTGCAAATTGGACAATAATAAATCTTGTGTGTGGTCTTTTTCTTAGTAGGTTCACAACTATCGATGTGTTTGCTGGTGCAAGGTTTCGTAAATATGTTCTCCGTGTAGAAATTTGATAAAGGCTCCGATTTAATCGGTTCGTTATCGACTAATTCCTCTTTGATCGAGCTTAATTTGTTTAAAAAATAGTTGGAAGGAGTTTCGTTTGCGCCAGAAGAAATCATTTGTAGGAATTCCGGTTTCTCATCATTTTCTACCTTAATTTCTATCAAAGGTTCCAAATGTAAATCGACTTCGTATTCCGATTTTTCCGTTTTGATAACGAAATTCTCGTTTTGTTGCAGATCATCCATTATTTGTAATCGAAAATTAATTTCATAACATAACCTATGAACGGTAAACGTCAGAAACTTTTCCTCTTCTTTTTTTTATAACAAAAAATCGTGACTTCATCTGTTCGGTCATTTTGACACTTCTCCGGTGAAACAAATCCTAGATCGACTCTGATGTAAACACGGATCGAGTTGGATCTTTCAAGTCTGCATTTAAAGGGGGTAATTTATGTGAAGCAAGGGATAGGAAAGCATATTTAAAAATTTGGTGGAGTAGCTAATTAGTATAATATTTTTCAGAAGCGTATTTTTCGCAAATTATGCTACTGAAGAAGGAATTTTACAAGGTCGAAACGTTGATTTTCCGAACTACCATGTTGATTCTTCCTTAGTACTCTTCAAGATGAACTTTATCTTTGAGCACACTATTATGTACAACAAAAATTATGCATATAGTACGCTCAAACTAAACCTCTCGCGACGTCACAACAACATTACCTCGAGCGCACTATATGTAAACTAAAAAATAGAAAAATACGCATATGTAAACAATTACATTGTTTTTTGTGCATATGCATGAAGCGATTGTAAAATAAACGCATTTATTAAGTATATATGTTGGTATATTGGGCGATTTAGAATAGTAATTGGTAAATATGGAATTTTGATTTAAAAAGCTAAATAATTCTGAACCACCCAGTATAAAATTACTAGCCTACAAATAGTTATGGAATCTTACGATAAAATAAATACAATTTGATTAAAAATTTCTAAGCATTCCTTTAAAAAAATTGTCTTTTTACAACCTAATAAGAAATATACATGGTAATAAAAAAAGTTATTTCGAAATACCCTGTATACTCATCTTAAAAAAACTACTGTATTTTATAATGCCTTAATAAAATAAATAATAAAGGAATGCCTACGAATACAATTAATAAATATTAACAGATCAATAGAATCAATAATTAATTAATTAAAATTAAATACGTTGAATTTCGAACAGTTTCACGTCAGTATCGTACCAAATCGGCGGATCTATATTCCTAAAACCCACATACAACTTTCAATTAAACCAACCCCAACATTTATAATAAATAAATAAATAAATAAAATTCACCACTTACCTCAAATAAATAACCCCCCACATGTACGTCCTGAACCAAGTAGTAGTCCCAGAATTCGCTTGATACTTCCTGATAAGAATCGGATGGGGCACCGGCAACAACCCCACTAGGGTCCCATGCTGCAGGAACTTCAATATCTCACTCTCATCAGTCACCCCCCTTAAAAATAAAACGATTAATGAAATCCCAAAATAGAAAACAAAATTTAACAAAATACCTCTCGATGCAAATCTTCTCCACTTGGGGCACGAGCACCTGCAACAACCTCATGATAGTCTGCAAGGGTAATTTAGTCTTCCAGGAATGCACCCACTCGCTGGTGGGCACCCACTGCCCGTTTCGCCCCTCCGAAGGGGTAGTCACCCTCAAGCTATTCCTCTAAAAACACACCAGACAATCAATTCTATTACAAACTAAAACTACACAACTTATACCGATTTCACAGCTCTCTTAAACTCCGATTTAGGACTCGTAGGAGCCGAACCTTCGCCAGCCTTTTCACCATCTTTCTCCCCATCTTTATCCGCAACATCCTCACCGCTCACACTCAAACCGGCCACCCCGTTAGTGAGGCTAGCCTCCTGCTGGTGAGCGGCCTCCCTCTCGGTCATTTGCGCTATCTGCGGGGTGTCCGGTAAAGTGGCCTTCAACGTGCCGGGTTCGGCGGGCAACGCCGGATGCGCCCCCACCATTATAGTCTCCGATAAGCTCTCCATGCTGTTGGTGATCGAAAGCTTCTTCTTCGGCCGCTTGTTCACTGATTTCGATATGGTGCAATAATCTACTGGTAGATTTACTAAACTGTGGAACACGTGGCGCTTCCTGATGATGGTGTACACCAAGTTCGAGTTGCCATCGAATTGGTATTGGATGATGTTGTTGAAGATCTCCAGCAGGAAGAACACCAGGTGGTGATTCGAGGACGATGAGAATAGGAACCAGGGGGTGCTGAATGCTTCTAGTAGGTGCAGTAGTTTCGTACTGGCTACCATTGATAGTGTCTTCAAATAGGGAGATACTGCGTACGTACAAATTGGTTATTAATTGAGTATAATTGTAGAGTTGTTAATTACCGTTGACTAGTATTGTGAGTAGGCAATCGAAGAGCGGTTGGAGCCTTTGGTGTCCTGTGGTAACGATTTTGTGGAATACGATTATTAATAGATCGGCGTGGGTGCCTGTGAAGACTGGTATATCCATTGGGACTGTAGCCGTGTAGGGTTTGTTCAGTCTTACGCCGAAGTTTCTTTCGCCAGATAGTAGAAGTAATATGAATACTCCTATGTGCATCAATCCAACTCGAGCTACAAACAATTCATTTGTTAATTACTGTAAAATTGGGGATGTATAGAGTATTGCCTATCCTCCAGGCGTTTAAATGTATCCATAGCTCGGTTATTACCAATTTTATAGGGTTTTTAAGTGTACTTATAATCATATTTTTTACAAAATTCATTCGTTAATTACACAGCAAACTGCCATTTTGTATCCCTGTAAAATTGGTAATTTGAACGTATAGAATATTGCCTATCCTCCAGGCGTTTAAATGTTTCTATAGCTCGGTAATTACCAATTTTATAGTGTTTTTAAGTGTACTTATAATCATATTTTTTACAAAATTCACTCGTTAATTACCCAGTAAACTGCCATTTTGAATTGCTGTAAAATTGGTAATTTGGATGTATAGAGTATTGCCTATCCTCCAGGCGTTTAAATGTATCTATAGCTCGGTTATTACCAATTTTAAGGGTTTTCAAGTGCACTTATAATCATATTTTTTACAAAATTCATTCGCTAATTACCCAGTAAACTGCCATTTTGAATTGCTGTAAAATTGGTAATTTGGATGTATAGAGTATTGCCTATCCTCCAGGCGTTTAAATGTATCTATAGCTCGGTTATTACCAATTTTATAGGGTTTTTAAGTGTACTTATAATCATATTTTTTACAAAATTCACTCGTTAATTACCCAGCAAACTGCCATTTTGTATTATTGTAAAATTGATAATTTGTATGTATAGAGTATTGCCTATCCTCCAGGCGTTTAAATGTTTCTATAGCTCGATTATTACCAATTTTATAGTATTTTATAGCACTAAATGTACTAGTAACTCACATTGATCAGCCCTAGAGTCGTTCAAGTGGTACAAAATCGGCACGAGGATCTCCAGGACGTCGCTGGACTTCAGAACGAAGTACAAAAATTTCTACAAAAAAACAAAATTCGATAAATAATTCGCAAAATATTCGCAAGTACTCACCTTATTGTAATCGCACAATTTCCAAAAGAAAATCAACAGCTCCTGGTGGAAATGCACCTTCTTGGTGGAATTCGGTAGATAAGTTTGCAACAACGGATTGTTCAACAATCGAGTGATGCCCGTTAGAATAAAATTGAAATCCTCGTCTCTGTGTATTCGAGATAAATAATTTATAAACAAATTATCCGGCGCTGACACCTACAAATTTAACTCCTCTTATCATACACGCACAATATTATAATTATTAAATATCTCCTCACATCATCGCTTTCGGCATTCGAATTGCTGGTATCATGATCGAGAGTCACGATAAGAATCTGCAGCGCAGCCTCCACCAAAGGCTCCAACGAATCGTTGAACAACAAATGATTGTACGGTACACCCAAGCCTACTGGATCGTACCCGCATACTGTGTTCAACAGCGAAGTGAACATCGGCAAAGCGTGCCTGTTCTCAGCCGAAGTAAGATGGCTACAATAATCGCATTATTAATAGTAGTAATAACATCTAGGAGAATGTGTATTAATTATTTACAGTATCCATTTGTTGGGGCTTTCTTTGATATCGGCCGGTGGATGGTACATCGTTTCGCTGAAGCATGTTAGTAGGAGTTTTAATAGTTCTGTTCGATTGGAATCGAAAGCGGGGTTGCGTGGGGGCGAGTGGGCGAAGCCCACTCCGGCTTCCCATATGTACTCGCAGCTGTCTATAGCTGATAATTCTTCGGCTTTATCCTACGAAATAATATCGTGTAATAGAAGAGAATGTGTTCGATTAATTGACTTACAGGTCCGCTTTTTCTGCTGGGGATTACAGTGAAATCGGGGCAAAAGAGTAGCTCCTAGAATAAGATAATATTATTGCGGGTTAATATATTTAGGTGGTAATTTACGCATAGTGAATTTAGTAAGGAGTGAGCTAGGGGAATTGACTCAGCGTGGTCTTCTTCTCGGCTGGGCAACGATGACCAGAAGAAATCCTTCCATTCGGGATCCTCGAATACGTACGGGAGGATCCTAGTGAGCAATCGAGAGCAATTCAACACTGAAAATAACGAATAATTTAATTAATATAACGCTTTATACGATTGTTGTTACCTGTTAGTTGTTCTTGGTGGGTTCTACAGCTGTTATCCACAGCTTTAACTAATTTCTCGACTGCTTTATAACACAAAGTGGCCAAATTGGTGGGGGCGTCTTCGCGTAATTGTCTTATCTCAGCTGATGGGACTAGAGTGAATATATCTTGGACATTTGTTACGTTTTCGGACCAGAATTGCTCCCAAAAAGCGTCATCACTCGAGTCAATTGGCTGGAATTAGATCGAAAATATTAGAGGTAAACAAGAAAAATGGCGATGAAATGAATTACTTCTGATTTCGATGTGAGTTGCACTACAGCCTTGCGAAAGTTTAGTTTAGTGTCGACGTTTCCCATATTGTTTGATTATTTTTAAACGCTGAGATAAAATAAATAATCAATAAACTTCCTTCATGTTCGCAAACGTCAATGATCTGTCAATTTTTGACGCAAAACAGGTGGTCATTTGGACACTGCCTGTGTTCGAAACCGGTTAAATTTTTAAGAAATATTCCATATTTTACAACTACGTATTGAATTATATTATTAGGAATTTTATAATTATGCTTGTAATCAATATTTACAAATAATCTACTTATGCGATGCATACCATCATTGGCTGTGTAAGTACCTCAATAAAGACCATGCAAAATAATTTTTTATAAACGAAACGCCACTGTCAAACGTCAAAAGTGTCATTAATAGGTCATAAATAAAAATATTGAGTCAACTTTATGGCAATAAATCGAATTAAACTCCGCACGCAGACATGAAATTGTACCGATTAAGTAACTAATACAAATTCTCCAATGTGGTAAACATGAACCGAAGAAAACGAAAGTGGAAATACAAAAAATGAAGTCTACTACTCTAAAATTCTCCTCCATTTGGTTAGTCATTCACCTATCGATCAACGCCGCTACAGCCTCCGAATATCTACCAGAAACCGAAAACGACGGCTACATAGAGTCCCCCATTTGCTGCAACCTCACCACCGAACGAGTAGAGCTCAACTACTCGTCGAAGATAGTCGAAAACGAGTACATAGTCATGTTCAACGCCTACTACACGGACGAAGCGCGCTTGAACTACATCAACACAGCCTTGAACACGTCAGGCATCCGCAAATGGAAGGTCCTCAGCAGAGAGAACCCCGCCAGGGATTACCCCAGCGATTTCGATGTCGTAGTAATCGAGGACTCCGACAAATTAGAAGGATTAAACGCACTAAATAATCATCCGGCTGTTAAGAGAGTTACAGCTCAACGTATGGTGTCTCGAACGCTCAAAATCAGCCCTAAAGAACGAGCGGGGAGAAGCCTTAATAACGCTAAAAACCAGTTCGCGAAGAGTCAATTCAGGCATATCAATCGTAGATTGTTCCGGGCGATACCCAGGCAGATAACTTCGGTTTTACAAGCTGATTCTCTATGGAATATGGGCATCACAGGTATATAATTATCGTGCGTATTTATTGTTTTATTTAAAGTATTAATGTTGCAGGTAAAGGGGTGAAAGTGGCCATATTCGATACAGGTCTATCGAAGAACCACCCGCACTTCCGAAAGATCAAAGAACGCACAAATTGGACCAACGAAAAGACCTACGATGATGGGCTGGGGCACGGCACGTTCGTGGCCGGTGTGATAGCTTCGAGTAAAGAATGCTTGGGCTTCGCCCCCGACGCTGAGTTACACATTTTCAAAGTGTTCACCAACAAACAAGTGTCTTATACCTCTTGGTTTCTCGATGCCTTCAACTACGCTATATTGAAGAAGATCAATGTGTTGAATCTGAGCATCGGGGGGCCCGATTTCAAGGATCACCCGTTCGTGGATAAGGTGTGGGAACTGACAGCTAATCGAGTAGGTGTATTGCAGTTAGAAAAATGTAGCTGCATAGGCTAATCGGTTGGTTTTAGGTGATTATGGTGTCTGCTATCGGCAACGATGGACCGTTGTACGGTACTTTAAACAACCCCGGTGATCAAATGGATGTCATCGGCGTGGGTGGTATAAACTTCGAAGATCACATCGCCAAATTCTCCTCTAGAGGCATGACCACGTGGGAGCTTCCACAAGGTACAAACAGCTTCTCGAAACTAGCCGGTTATTCAGCTACCTTATACGAAACTCCCGATACTTACTTAAGTTACAAACACCTCGACTAGTCGGTTATTCAGCTACCTCATATGTATTAATTGGTTTTAGGCTACGGCAGGGTGAAGCCGGACATAGTAACCTACGGTTCGGCCGTAAAGGGCTCGCACAATAAAGGTGGCTGCCGATCACTGTCGGGCACATCGGTGGCCTCGCCAGTGGTGGCGGGGGCCATAACATTATTGGCTAGCGGCGTGTTGCATCGAGGCGACGTCATCAACCCGGCCAGCGTCAAGCAGGCCTTGATGGCCTCTGCTCGAAGGCTGCCTGACGTGAACATGTTCGAACAAGGCCACGGGAAGTTGAATTTAATGAAGGCTTATCAGATTTTGAACAGCTACACGCCACAAGTAAGGATAATTGTATAAATATTAGTGTATTTTTTTTGTAATGTTTGTATATTTTAGGCTAGCTTAAGTCCTAGTTATATAGACTTGAGTGAGTGTCCGTATATGTGGCCATATTGCACCCAACCGCTTTATTATACATCAGTACCAGTTATAGTAAACGTAACAATATTAAATGCCCTTGGAGTATCTGGTAGGATAGTTGGTAAACCCCAATGGTATCCGTATACTCCGCAACAAGGCCATTTACTCGAAGTGGCTGTGACACACTCGGAGATACTGTGGCCTTGGTCTGGTTGGATGGGCGTCTACCTGTCAGTTACCAAAGAAGGGGCTACATACGAGGGTTTAGCGCAGGGACATGTGGAGTTTACGGTGGAGTCTCCACCTGGTGATGGTGAAACTGAGGTTAGAGAGAGTACTGTGAAGTTGCCTGTTAGAGCTAAGATCATACCGGTGCCTCCGAAGCACAAGAGAATATTGTGGGATCAGTTTCATAATTTAAGATATCCCCCCGGGTATTTCCCGAGGGATAATTTGAAGGTGAAGAACTACCCGTTGGATTGGAACGGGGATCACATACACACGAATTTCAGGGATATGTACCAGAATTTGAGGAATAAAGGCTACTATGTAGAAGTGTTGGGTAATAGATTCGTTTGGTTAATTTTAATATTGTGGTTTAATGGTGTTTCGTAGGTTCTCCGTTCACTTGCTTCGATGCTTCGCAGTACGGTACACTGTTAATCGTAGATCCTGAAGAGGAGTTCTTTCCTGAGGAAATAATGAAATTAAAACGAGACGTCGATGGTGGTTTATCAGTGATAGTATTCGCCGATTGGTATAACGTTACAGTTATGAAAAAAGTGAAATTCTACGATGAGAATACCAGGCAATGGTGGATGCCCGACACAGGTATATTATACGATATATTTTTTAATCGTTTGTGTACGAGTTTGGTTTGTAGGTGGCGCTAATGTACCGGCTATAAACGAGCTACTGGCCTCTTGGGACATACAGCTAGGCGATAGGGTGTTCGAAGGGAAGTACAAATTGAACGAACACGATGTTTATTATGCGTCCGGTAACAGTATTAGAAAGTTCCCCAAAAACGGAGTTGTTATAGCCAGGCAATTAACCGATTATGGGGCAGAGGTAGTTACTGTTAGTTAGAATCGATTGTATATAATCGATTGGCGTTGTGTTTTAGATTATAGGGGAATCGGACGGGTTGCTGTACGAAGTCCCCGTACTGGGTTTGGTGCAGACGAAGTCGAGCGAGAAGAAGAGCGGCAGGATAATCGTGTACGGGGACTCGAATTGCATCGATTCGAGCCATTTGGAGACGGATTGTTATTGGCTGTTGGACGCCATGTTAGAGTACACTTCTACATCACATTTACCCAACGTTTTTAAGGATAATCATTTGAAGGGATGGGACGGGGTGGCCGAGACGGAGACGCCTCGTCGAATGGAAGGGAATCGGTTGTATAGGTAAGTTATAATTCGTTTTAAAGGTTGAAAAAGGGATACCTGTCAATGGCTGAATAGCGCTGGTAGCTGGGGCCATTGAGTGAAAGAGGAAGACTGATGTAGAAAATTTCGAATAAACTAAAATGGTAAAAATATATAGTATAGAATTTGTTGATTAATGAGAGAATAACTGTTTACCTCGTAATTGTATAGCGTTGTTTTCTTTAGATTTATCATTTTATTAAATGACAGTTTCGGGAGAACAAAATGGCCGACTCATTCATTTGTGTCACTAATTTAAATAACTTTTTGCGTTCTTTATACTATTAGAAATACTCTTTTTCACACATTTTTACCATTATTGCAACTAAATAAACCACAATTAATTAATTTCTACAAAAAGATCACTACTAAAACTAATTTAGTCAATGTCAACATCACCTGTCAATTTGACATAATTCGGATATGGCTGCTCAACCGAATCGGCCGTGTCTACTCGCCCGCCCTACACCGCCGTGAATTTAATACATTTATCATCTAACAACGATTTCATCGAACCCAACAGATACTCCAACGTGCTAGAGAAGAGCCTAGGCGAAGCCCACGCCAAACCAGTACCGCAATGCCCTCACCTGATGTGGTCGCAGCCCATTCCTCTGAACGTCTCGGCCCCCAGCGACCTCTACCAATCCCAGAAGCTCCTATCCCTCTCAGACGACGCCAACTTGGCTCTACCGGCCGAAAACAACATCAAAGGTTGGTGCTAAGTCACCCTTTGTATTAAACATTTGCAGACATCCTGTAGACTTATTGAAATGTAGCTTAACGGTGTTTCAGACGCGTCGAGCGTGGACGGGAACGGGGACTTCATCGAGTGGAACTGGCGCAATAAGCCGGCGGGGGCCGGCTCGGGGCGGCCCGAGGACTTCGATCTGACGGTGACGGTGCTGGTGGTGCTGTCGCTGGCGGTGGTCTATTACAGCGTGAGGTGGTGCAAACCGAAGCCAAAGAAGAGGAAGCTGTGCAAGCGGCTGTTGTCTATAGTTAATTGCAGGAGGACGGCGAGCGTGTGAATTTGATAATACTCTGGATAAAAGAATTGGAGTTCTGGAACGTACTAGTAGATATTGCGTATGCTCGACGGGTGAGTTCGATGGTGGTGACGTGTGGCCAATCACAGCGCTGGGTTTTGACTTAATTCTGGTAGCAGCCAATAAGGAATCTCGTTGAGGAGTGACGTGACTGTCATCGAATTCGGCCGTCGAGTGTAGTTGAATTTTAAGACATTTTTGTATATAAACACTGATTTTTTTTATAATAAAACACGAGTTTCGAATTTATTGGTGTTTTTTTTGGGTGTACATTAAAATTGCATTAACCTGGAAGATTTATCGGAAATTCGTTTTTTTCTAACAATAATTATTACCGCGTATAAGAGATATCTAATCTGGTTTCGTTTTTTTAATAATAATATAATTAGAAAACGATTAAATAAGTTTGAGCGATTTCTAATGGAGCGTTAATGAAGTAACGAATCAATAGGAAAAGGGGGAGTCCCATGTAAAAAAACACGTACGTTTTTTTTTATATGTTACAAAAAGAAACTAAATGTCACCTAAATGTCACTTTGACAGTATTTGGATATGGCTAACCGACCAAATCGGCAGTGTCTACTCGCCCGCCCTACACTGTCGTGAATTTACCTATAATTAAGTTTTATAATCGATACAAAATCATTTCCTCCAAAGGCTTTAACAAAGTTATCGAAAGAATATAATAAATATTAATTTTTGCTTCTTTCAAAACACTTAATTTACAGAAAAATCTTCAGTGCCTATATTATCTCAGAAACAAGTTTCATGGTTTCGTAGAAAATCATCAGCCACTATTAAATAAAAAATATCAGAAGATGGAAAAACCGCATTGGATTATTATCGAAATAAACAGTTAGATTGGCGCCGGTAATGGCCGATTTTTTCGTCGATTTTTTAATCGAATGGCATTAAAAACCGGGCGATTATACGGGTTATAACGGGACCGGAGTTCACCATTCGCCGATGTCCTCCGATTCCATTTATTCTTATTTTACATTTTATATTCTTGCGCCGAGCCCGACTCGTTTTGAAGCCAAGAAGAGGCTTTAAAAGCCCCCAACTCGGCTCGATCGCGTCCACAAAAATCCGACCAATCGTCCAGATAATTCGCTCATTAACTAACCATTGGTAAGTTACACTATTTAAAATAGTTTACAAATCATTTAGTTCATTCAATCATCATTGTTAACACGGTTTACTTGATTAGAATCGAAGAATTTACCCCCTAGATAACTCATTTTTTTAGTGTTGCAGATAGAAATTTCCAAGATGTTGAAACATTTGGTAGTTCTAGCGATATTCTGCAGTGGATTGGAGGCCCTCATCCCCAATTACGCCGATAACGACACTCTCAGCAACGCCATAAACGACCCCCAAGAGGAAAACAACCCCCTGGTGGCGGTTTACAGCAATTTAATGCACACTTTGAAGTACCCCAAAGACGTGGAAATCAACGAATATGTCACATTCACCACCAACAACCCCTCTTTAGAGGGCAAGAATAATAATAATAACGAGAAAAAAATGGAGGAGTTTGACAATTTTACAACCCCAACAGTTTCTCCGGTTTACCAGCCCTCCAAAATGGAGGTGGAGTTCAACAGTTTGACGTGGGATGAACGTTTTCAGAAGATTTGGGAGGGCTTTGGGGGGTTCCTGAAGAACCATGACGTGGATTTGGTGTTGCCTTATTATGAGCATGCCATGGTGAGGGTGTCCCTGAGGGATTACATGAATAATGGGAGTGCCATTAATTTTACGGTTTATCCTGAAGGGAAGATTGCTGCGGATGGGGGTGATAAAGGGCCGAAGGAGGAGGTGCAGTCGTTGAATAGATTGAGTGAGTATGGTGTTTTGTAGAAAAAATGATTCTCTGCAATTTTTGGAGGATCGGAAATTTTGGAAAAATCCAAAATTACGGAGATATTTTGATTTTTGTGTTGTGAGTACATGGAAAAAGTAATTAATTTTTTAGTGCAATTCTTTAAAAAGATCAAATTATGTCGTAAACTAATCGAGATAAAAAGACGAAACTTTTATCATTTTATAGAAAAAATAATTCTCTACAACTTTCGAAGGATCAAAAATTTTCAAAAACCCCCAAATTTCTGAGATATTTGAATTTTTATGTTATAAGTACATGAAAAAAGAAACTAATTTTTTTAGTACAATGCTCTAAAAAAAAATCCATTTATCTCGAAAACCAATCGAGATAAAAAAAACGAAACTTTTATCATTCTATAGAAAAAACAATTCTCTACAACTTTCAAAGAATCAAAAATTTCCAAAAACCCCCGTATTTCCGAGATATTTCACCTAATAAGTGCCTCTCTTCATCTAAATCCAGCTCTGAGTGTGGGGTTGTTAACATGGAAAATACCCTGTATATTTTTATATGTGAATACTAATTTTTTTTTGTTTTTTCAGGAGATTTGATTTCCAATTTCTTGGATATAATATCGCAGGTAGCGTTGGTGATTTCTGCATTTTTCGTATCGATAGTACTGAGATTGATACCGACGTTTCTTCCTTTCTACGGTATCATCAGAACGATCATTTTCTTCGTTTTTGGATATTAAATAAATAGACTGTTAGTTTTAAGGTATAGTTTGTAGATTTGTCCTTGTGTCGAATTTTAATTGGATGGATTTTTTTTAATTAAATCGAAAAATTTATCTAATTGGTTGACATTTCGCTCGATTATGGGACAAAAATTAGATTTTGTAATTGAAGTAATTGTTCAAATAAAAATTTAAATAAAATCGTGTTGATTTTTTATGCAATATTAATAAATTCCCAATTTTTAAATATTTTAATTCATTCAAATTTCCTCAATAGATTCAAAACAAAAAAAAATTAATTATTTTACGCACAATTTAATTTCGAAATTTCGTCCAACTTTCTTCATAATTGAATAATTTTTTCGCTCTTTCGAGAAATTTATTACACCATTACATAATTATATACAGGGCGATTAAAAATATATTAATTCATAAATAATTCATGAATATTAATCTATTTTTTTCATGTCTAATTTCAAAACCAGTTCTTTTTTTATATCTCAAAATACATCTATTAAAAATACAGGGAGTTTACAATAATTATCCTCTTTAAAATATATGAGGTGTTTACAATAATTACCCCAACAGTATCAAATATACAAGGAGTTTACAACATTTATAGCAATTCTTGTTTATTAAAAATACGAGGCGTATACAATAATTACCCAAATATTTTAGCATTAAATGTTACGAGGTCTTTACAATAATTATTATTCTACTCTATATGATTAATTAATTGATTAATTGGAAAGGATCATCCTGTATGTGATGAAAACATTTCATTTCGGGTTTAACGCTCTCTAAACTTCCGCCATCTTGCAGAAATTCACTTTCATTTGTCCGCCCGTTTGAAAAATCTTTCTTTCCTTTCATTTTACGTTACATTTATTTAATATTTAATGTATCCTAATCCCTATGTGTATCGCGAGAGAATGTTTCATTTCACACATTTTATGCTGGTATAAATATCGATAGGCGGCTTGGAAAGTACGCCACAAGCCTACTGGATTTAGTGCGGTGAACTTGATCAATTGTTTTTTTTTCGGTTTTTCGCTCGTTTTCGCAAAATGGCCGCTCGAATTTTGGTAAGTAAAGATTATTTTTTTGAATTCACGTATATTTTTACGAATTTTTTGCGAATTTTTTAATTTAATTTTTAATTTTTTTTTTTCAGATTGCTTCAGTTGTTCTTCTAGCTCTAATTGAAATGTCCACAGCAGGAGGTGGTGGAGGAGGGTAAGTTAAATGTCATTTGTCGTATGTCAAAATTTGATTTTAGATTGAAAAATTATTGAAAAAAAATGGTTTAAGAAAAAATTAAAAATCATGAAAATGTGTGAAAAATCATGAAAATTTAAAATCAAATTTTTTCGAACCCTGTATAAATGTCGCGCACTCTAGATTAATCAATACATAATTCTTACATAAGAGTTTCCAGTGAAATGTGAAAGTACAATCATCATTAAATCATACAAGAAAAA
Organism: Phyllotreta cruciferae; assembly: GCA_917563865.1. Classification (NCBI taxonomy): domain Eukaryota; kingdom Metazoa; phylum Arthropoda; class Insecta; order Coleoptera; family Chrysomelidae; genus Phyllotreta; species Phyllotreta cruciferae. The sequence continues at coordinate 2,852,623 of OU830620.1, read as the reverse complement.
AAAGATAATAAAATTAGATAAAAATTAATAAAATGCCGGTGAAATTCGCTTTCTCTTGATAATATATCCGTCTCGATAAAAAAAATTGTAATTATTTTGAATTTTTTAATTTATTTGTTAATTAATTTTCTCATAATTATCGCTCATTTTTTGAAATTTTTATAATGCTCATAATTACCACTAATCAACAATAAAACCATCAAATGGAAAAAAAAAGTCTCCACCATATCGATTTTCCAGCCACTAAATATAAAAAACCAGGCCTCTACATATTCGATTATCCAGCCACTAAAAAAATCATCAAAACCCCTTCTAAATACCATCATAACTCCATCAAATAATCACCCCAACCCCTTCAAACCCCCAACCAACAAATAAAACTCCAGGCCTCCACCATTTCCATTTTCCAGCCAATCAAAAAAAAAACATCAAAACCCCTTCAGAGACCCATCAAAATCCCATCAAATACCCACCACAACTCTTCCTAGCCCTCTACCAACAAATAAAAAACCAGGCCTCTACCAGTTCAATGATCCAGCCACTACAAAAACCCATCAAAAACCCTTAAAAAAACCATCGAAACTCCACCACAACCCCTCCAAACAACAAACAAAAAACGAGGCCTCCACCGTTTCGATTTTCCAGCCACAAACACGTCGTCATCCACGTCCCGTTCAAAGTGAAGCACATCCACCACACTAAAACAATAGTCAAACACGTAGGCCATGAAGAGCCCGCCGGCGAAGAGTACAAGGTCATCGGCTATTCCGGCGGCATCGACGACGGCGAAATCGTCTCCCACGGAGGCGGCGGCGGCGGCGGACACGGCGCCGAGTTGGGCGCCAGTTCCCACGGAGGCGGTTGGGAGATGGCCGATTTCGGTCACGCAGGTAGATAGTCGCGTATCCTACGTATAGATCACTAGATTTTGATATGCTAGTCTGTTATATGCTGGTTTATATGCTAGTTTTTATGCTGGTTTATATGCTGGTGTATATGGGTATAGAGTAGAGTTGTAAATATTATGTTAAAAATCTACTGTTTGTTTTTTGTTTTGCGGGTTTTTTGAGTGAGTTTAAGGCCAGCGCCCAGTTGGGCGCCAGGTGCAGAAGGGTGGGTAGAGTCAGGGGAGGTTATTAGGAAGGTTAATAGTGTGAAAATCGCATTTTTTTGCGGCGCCCAGTTTTTAATTAATTAATTTCAATCATGTTGATTAAATTTATTAATTAGTGTTATGTGTAGTTGATTATTGTAGTTGATATATTATTAACTTTTCTTTAATAATAAAATTGTATATAAATTAATAAAATAACTCTTTTTTCTTCTACTATTTCTTTTCTTATTCTTTCTTCTACTTCTTCCTTTTCATTTTTCAGAAAATTTACTTTCTCTTTTTCTCGTCTTTCATATAAATAACCAATTTTGTACAGCAAACTTGATTATTTATACAAAATTTACAAAAAACGTCATAACCAAACGTCAAATAATCCAAATCATGCATCATCAAGAAACCCTCTACACAAGTGCCATTAAAATTCCAGGCGACTCTTCATCATCGCACGGCGCCCAACTGGACGCCAGCTCGATCTCTCTGGGCGGCGGTCACGGATATGGTTTGGAAATGGCCCATGGAGGCGGTCACGATTTCTCGCAAGGCGGCCATGACTTCTCCCAGGGGGCTTCGTACGGCGGCCACCAAGGCGCTGAAGGTGGCGCTGATTTAGGGGCCGGTTTGGGAGCGTACGGAGGCGGCGGTGAATCGTTTGATCACAATTCTATATCGCATGCGGAAGGAGGTGGCGCTGGAGGCGGCCACGATTGGGCCGCGGCGGCGCCTCAAGGGGGCGAAGGAGGCCATGGAGGGTATTAGAGATTTGTTCGTTTTTTCTCGTAATGTTTAAGAGATTTGTAAATACCAAAACTAGTCGCGTTATTGTTGTTGTTTGTTGTTGATTAGTTGTAAGATTTGTGTTATTTTTTTAATAAATTTGTTTATATAGAAATTTGGTGTTTTATTTGGTGGAGAAAGCTTTAAAAATATATCCAAAATTTCGAAAATGACGATACAAAAGAAATTTCCAATAAATCGAACCGAAAATGCCATCTTGATAACAGCGAGAGAAGAAAAATAATATATATATAATAACTTATCGATATCGTCAATTGACCTCAAGAGAGCAAACTAGATAATTATATCGAAATTATTATCAATAGTTGTCATAACAACAGTAACAATTGACAATCGAACATCGAATTAACATATTGTAAGAGCAATTTTTTGAAAAAGTATTTTATTAGAGTAAGTAAAAACCATTTTAAACCATCCAAAAGCATCATAAAATTGATAAAGCAACCATTAAAATCTAATAAAATCATTAAAATAAACTACAACTATAAATAAAACTCTCATTAGTCATTAGAAATGCTAGCCAAAGGAAGAGTGTTGAATTTTTTGAAATTCCCGCCTGCCGCCATCTTGGAAAACTCGAATCAAAGCAGGCCGTTGAGCACTGAAGATGTGCTAGAACGAGAAAGAAAATACGCTGCCCACAATTACCACCCCTTACCTGTCGCACTGTCCAAAGGAGAGGGTAAGTTACAAAACATAAAAGTCAAAAATATTATATACTATTCCTCTCTCTGTCGCGCACAGGCGTTTTCTTATGGGACGTAGAAGGAAAGCGCTACTTCGACTATTTGAGCGGTTATTCAGCCAATAACTTTGGTCACTGCCATCCCAGAATAGTGAAGGCCATTCAAAAACAAAGCGCCATCTTGCATCACACATCTAGAGCGTTTTTCTCTGACGTTTTGGGCGAATACGCCCGATTGGTCACTAGAATATTCGGCTACGATAAAGTGTTGCCAATGAACACTGGTAAGAAAAAAAAATCCCCAAAAATTTTCATTTATTTTTTTGGAAATATTTAGGTGTGGAAGCCGACGAAACGGCCTGCAAATTGGCCAGGAAATGGGGCTACAGGAAGAAAAACATACCCAAAAACCAGGCGGTCATCCTCTTCGCCCAGGAGAATTTCTGGGGACGGTCCCTCGCCGCCGTCTCCGCCTCCACCGACCCCATCAGCTACGAGGACTACGGCCCCTTCATGCCCGGCTTCAAAATCATCCCCTACGATGACCTCAACGCCCTAGAGGTAACACAACTGTCAAAATTGTCATATAACTGTCAAAATTGCCACAACTGTCAAAATTGTCACATAACTGTCAAACTTGACACAACTGAAAACAAATACTGAAAATGTGAATTTCGCTGGTTTGTCTAGGAGGCTTTGAAGGACCCGAACGTGTGCGGCTACATGGTGGAGCCCATTCAGGGGGAGGCGGGCATAAGGGTGCCCAAGGACGGTTACCTGAAGGGCGTCAGGGCGTTGTGTGACAAATACAACGTTCTGTGGATAGCAGACGAGATCCAGACTGGCTTGGGTAGGACTGGAAAGCGCTTGGCTGTTGACTACGAAAACGCTAGGCCGGACATTTTGGTGCTGGGCAAGGCCCTAGGGGGCGGCGTGTACCCCGTCAGCGCCTGCTTGGCTGACGATGATGTTATGCTCGTAATGGAACCCGGTAGGTTATTGTCAGTTAGAGCCCCTAAATTACGCCCGTACTCCTGTTTAACCTCCCGTCTTCTGAGCGAGTATTTAATGATATTTTTAACGATTAGTTTGCACGAAAACGACGCCCCTAAATTACGCCCGTGGTCCCTAAATTATGCCCGTGGTCCCTAAATTATGCCCGTGTCCCTATATTATGCCTTATTTAACCACCCATCTCTTGGGCCTGTAATTAACAATTTTTTGCGCTAAAAGGATACCCCTAAATTACGTCCGTGGCCCCTAAATTGTGTCCGTGTCCCCTATATTATGCCCTATTTAACCACCCATCTCTTGAGCCTGTAACTAACAATTTTTTGCGCTAAAAGCATGCCCCTTAAATACGCCCGTGTCCCCTAAATTACGTCCCGACCCCCTAAATTACGCCCGCTTGCTTGATTAATGACGATTTCCCTAACAAACCACACACTTTAAAAGGCGACTCTTCGCATGACAAGAGCGCCCCTAAATCCCTATATTTTCTAATTATATGCCCCTAGGTACGCACGGTTCGACGTTTGGGGGCAACCCGTTGGGTTCCAAGGTGGCCATGGAAGCGTTGAACGTCCTCGAGGAGGAAAAGTTGGCGGAAAATGCCTTCGAAATGGGGGAAATTTTCCGGACAGAGTTGAAGAAACGCGATTTGGACAAAAACGTGGTGAGCGAGGTCAGGGGCAAGGGGCTGCTCAACGCCGTCGTGATCAACAGAAGTAAGTCACAATGTTGCAAAACTTAATATCAAATTTCTGTAGATTTAGAGATTTTTTAGCGAAATACAGCGTTGCCAAACTCAGCGCAATTTCGGTAGATTTAGGGATTTTTAGCAAAATACAGCATTGCCAAGTTTAGTACAATTTCAGTAGATTTAGGGATTTTTTAGCAAAATACAGAGTTGCCAAATTTTGTGATATTTCTGTAAACTTAGGGATTTTTTTTACATTGTTTTTTTTAGATGTTGCCGATGCTTGGGACGTGTGTTTGAAATTGAAGGAGCAAGGCGTTTTGGCCAAGCACACGCACGAGGACATCATCAGGTTTGCGCCCCCTTTGGTGATAAATAAGGGGCAATTGGAGGAATCGGTGGATGTTATAAAGAAAGTGGTCAATGGCATGGCGAAATGAAAATGATGTTTTTATGAGGGATTTATCGATTTCATAAATAAGTATGTTGTTTTTTTATTAAATTTTATGTTTTTGTTATTTTATAGAAAATCGAGTTGTTTGATGAATTATTTTCGAAATAATAAAAATCGCTTTATTTTGATATATTATAAACATTTATTCATGTATAAAACACTCCTAATTTCGTTATTAATAATATAAAAAGTCCCTTGGTAAAGCAATAAATCTTTTAAATTAATCACATTCGTTAATATTATCAAAAATTTTACGATATTTTCGAAAAACTCCAATAATACGAAAAAAAAAACACTAAAAATGATTATTTATTATAATAAATGCAAATATACTCGAAAACATAAAAAAATTGAAAAATAAATAATTAGTAAATCTTTTTATAAACCTAAAAATTACGAAAAAAAAATACTAGGCGTAAAATACTCAAATCTGTTAGTTCCGGAAAAAAGAAATAACAATTAAATAATCCATTAATTACCAAATAAACCAATTAGAACGGAGTAATTGTCCATAATTTGGTGTTGCAGTCTTGGCCTACTGAGACTAGAGTTGTATTATCGACCCAAGATAATCTTGTCACTTGGCTTTGAGCATGCGCATCTGCAAAATAAATAAATAATTAAATGAACCATACAAAATTAATTAGTACTCACTTTTGATAATAATGTGCTTGGCTGGCTTATCAACCTGCCAAATGATGATACTCGTATCAAGACTACCACTGGCCACTAATTGCGAATCTGGCGACCATGCCACGCAATTCACTTTGGCATTGTGGAAGCCCCATTCTTTATTATTAGCAAGCTAAAATAAATAATTAATTAAAAAATTAAAATTAGATAACAAAATCACTATACCTTATATTCTTCTGTTTCGTACAAAACCACTTTTCTGTGGCCATCGCAGGCCACTAGATATTTATCGTCAGGTGAGTAAGCAGCATCTGTCACTGGACCCAAATGTTGCAATTCGTGTATTTGCTTTAAATCGCCATCGCCGTGGAATTCGTATACGTGCAATTTACTATCTACGTTACCACCTATGGCTACGTGACCTAAACATAATTTTTTTTATGGTCAAAAAGGTCAATTCTGTGACTTGGATAAAGATGGGTTATTGGAATAATGGTGGATTAGAGTGAGATAGTTGCAATTGTAATTATCTCGAAAAGTTAATGAGATTTGTTTTGTTAAGAGAATGATTGTCTACAACTTTTGAAGAACAAAAAATTTCGAAAAAACTACAAATTTCCGAGATATTTTTACTTTTTGGTCAAAATGCACATGAAAAATAATTCTAGTGCAATCCTTCGAAAAACCTGAATTATCTCGAAAACTAATCGAGATAAAAAAATGAAACTTTCTTCATTTTATTAAAAAAACAATTGTCTACAACTTTTGAAGAATAAAAAATTTAGAAAAAACCACAAATTTCCGAGATATTATTAGTTTTTGATCATAATGCACATGAAAAAAAATTCCAGTACTATCCTTTCAAAAACCTGAATTATCTCGAAAACTAATCGAGATAAAAAAATGAAACTTTCTTCATTTTATTAAAAAAACAATTGTCTACAACTTTTGAAGAATAAAAAATTTAGAAAAAACCACAAATTTCCGAGATATTATTAGTTTTTGATCATAATGCACATGAAAAAAAATTCCAGTACTATCCTTTCAAAAACCTGAATTATCTCGAAAACTAATCGAGATAATAAAAATAAAACTGTCTTCATTTTGTTAAAAAAACAAGTGTCTACAACTTTTGAAGAATAAAAAAATTTCGAAAAAAACCACAATTTTCCGAGATATTTTCACTTTTTGGTCATAATGCACATGAAAAAAAATTCTAGTGTTATCCACTATGAAAAATCCTATGAAAAACCTGAATTATCTCGAAAATGAATCGAGATAAAAAAATGAAACTTTCTTCATTTTGTTAAAAAATCAATTGTGTACAACTTTTGACGAATAAAAAATTTCGAAAAAACCACAAATTTCCGAGATATTTTTACTTTTTTGCCATAATGCACGTGTAAAAAAATCTAATGCTATCCTTTAAAAAACCTGAATTATCTCGAAAACTAATCGAGATAAAAAAATGAAACTTTCTTCATTTTGTTAAAAAAACAATTGTCTACAATTTTTGAAGAATAAAAAATTTCGAAAAAAACACAAATTTCCGAGATATTTTTACTTTTTTGCCATAATGCACGTGTAAAAAAAATCTAATGCTATCCTTTAAAAAACCTGAATTATCTCGAAAACTAATCGAGATAAAAAAATGAAACTTTCTTCATTTTATTAAAAAAACAATTGTCTACAACTTTTGAAGAATAAAAAATTTAGAAAAAACCACAAATTACCGAGATATTATTAGTTTTTGATCATAATGCACATGAAAAAAAATTCCAGTACTATCCTTTCAAAAACCTGAATTATCTCGAAAACTAATCGAGATAATAAAAATAAAACTGTCTTCATTTTGTTAAAAAAACAAGTGTCTACAACTTTTGAAGAATAAAAAAATTTCGAAAAAACCACAATTTTCCGAGATATTTTCACTTTTTGGTCATAATGCACATGAAAAAAAATTCTAGTGTTATCCTATGAAGAACCTGAATTATCTCGAAAATGAATCGAGATAAAAAAATGAAACTTTCTTCATTTTGTTAAAAAAACAAGTGTCTACAACTTTTGAAGAATAAAAAAATTTCGAAAAAAACCACAATTTTCCGAGATATTTTCACTTTTTGGTCATAATGCACATGAAAAAAAATTCTAGTGTTATCCTATGAAGAACCTGAATTATCTCGAAAATGAATCGAGATAAAAAAATGAAACTTTCTTCATTTTGTTAAAAAATCAATTGTGTACAACATTTGACGAATAAAAAATTTCGAAAAAAACACAAATTTCCGAGATATTTTTACTTTTTTGCCATAATGCACGTGTAAAAAAAATCTAATGCTATCCTTTAAAAAACCTGAATTATCTCGAAAACTAATCGAGATAAAAAAATGAAACTTTCTTCATTTTGTTAAAAAAACAATTGTCTACAATTTTTGAAGAATAAAAAATTTCGAAAAAAACACAAATTTCCGAGATATTTTTACTTTTTTGCCATAATGCACGTGTAAAAAAAATCTAATGCTATCCTTTAAAAAACCTGAATTATCTCGAAAACTAATCGAGATAAAAAAATGAAACTTTCTTCATTTTGTTAAAAAAACAAGTGTCTACAACTTTTGAAGAATAAAAAAATTTCGAAAAAAAACCACAATTTTCCGAGATATTTTCACTTTTTGGTCATAATGCACATGAAAAAAAATTCTAGTGTTATCCTATGAAGAACCTGAATTATCTCGAAAATGAATCGAGATAAAAAAATGAAACTTTCTTCATTTTGTTAAAAAAACAAGTGTCTACAACTTTTGAAGAATAAAAAAATTTCGAAAAAACCACAATTTTCCGAGATATTTTCACTTTTTGGTCATAATGCACATGAAAAAAAATTCTAGTGTTATCCTATGAAGAACCTGAATTATCTCGAAAATGAATCGAGATAAAAAAATGAAACTTTCTTCATTTTGTTAAAAAATCAATTGTGTACAACTTTTGACGAATAAAAAATTTCGAAAAAACCACAAATTTCCGAGATATTTTTACTTTTTTGCCATAATGCACGTGTAAAAAAAATCTAATGCTATCCTTTAAAAAACCTGAATTATCTCGAAAACTAATCGAGATAAAAAAATGAAACTTTCTTCATTTTGTTAAAAAAACAAGTGTCTACAACTTTTGAAGAATAAAAAAATTTCGAAAAAAAACACAATTTTCCGAGATATTTTCACTTTTTGGTCATAATGCACATGAAAAAAAATTCTAGTGTTATCCTATGAAGAACCTGAATTATCTCGAAAATGAATCGAGATAAAAAAATGAAACTTTCTCCATTTTGTTAAAAAATCAATTGTGTACAACTTTTGACGAATAAAAAATTTCGAAAAAAACCACAAATTTCCGAGATATTTTTACTTTTTTGCCATAATGCACGAGTAAAAAAAATCTAATGCTATCCTTTAAAAAACCTGAATTATCTCGAAAACTAATCGAGATAAAAAAATGAAACTTTCTTCATTTTGTTAAAAAAACAATTGTCTACAATTTTTGAAGAATAAAAAATTTCGAAAAAACCACAAATTTCCGAGATATTTTTACTTTTTGATCATAATGCACATGAAAAACAATTCCAGTGCTATCCTTTAAAAAACCTGAATTATCTCGAAAACTAATCGAGATAAAAAAATAAAATGTCACCATTATCTTAAAAAAACAATTATCTACAAATTCCAAAGAACAAAATTATTCGAAACAACCACTAATTTCCGAGATATAATGAAAAACTTTTCAAGTATGACCACATTAGAAATAAAAAAAAGCATCCTTACCTTTGGAAGAACAACTAACACTAGTAGGCTCATACTCAATCTTCAAGGACGACACTTTACGATTATCCTTCGACACAGTAATCTCATTCACGCTCGCCGAAACGATCAAATTCTGCTCCTTGTAAATATCCATCCCCCTCGGCTGCGACCCCAACTTCAAATTCACCTGCTTATACTCTTTACCTACAAACAAAAACCAAATCACAACCCCCCCCGGCAACCACGCCAACCACCCCCTCACCTTCGATATCCACCTGCCTCAAACTATCATCGATACCGCACGTGTACAAAGTCCCATCGAACGCCCTCATCCCATTGACCTGGTTCCCGTGTCCATGGCCTTCTATTCTATCGTTCACCCCTGTCTCAGCCTCCCAAATAGTCACGTTACCATCGTGGGAAGCCGTGAATATCGAGGCTCTATCCTCGCTCAAAGTCAACGCTGTGATAGGCTTATTATGCCCTTTAATCACCCTAATAGGCTTCGCTGGGTCGTTGATATCCAGGTAATTAATAAACCCGCTCAAAGAGACAGTGAGTAGGTAACCCCCTTGCCACAAACAAGACACCTGCTGGTCTTCTACAGTGTTGCCAAGCACGAATTCCGATACGGTTTGTCGGGTTTCTACGTCCCATAATTTGGCCGTTTTGTCTCCGCTAGCGGAGAGTAATTGCTTGCCGTCGGGGCTCCAGGATAGGGCGTAGACGCCGCCCGAATGGGCAGGGCTGCCCACCTCGCCCACCAGCTCCGAGGAGGTGCCGTCGTAGAGGTAGATTTTGCCGTCGAAGCCGGCCGAGGCGAAGAGCTCGCCTTGCGGGGAATACCGCACGGCTTGCACGAATCGCGAGTGGTCCTAAAACAATCGCCGTGTGGCCTTTAACTGCGCGGGAATACGACTACCGGTAAGCGTTGCCAAATGCGGTGCAATTTCGGTAGTTTTAGGGATTTTTGAAGGAAAATACAGCGTTGCTAAATAGAGCGTAATTTCGGTAGATTTAGGGATTTTTTAGGAAAATACAGCGTTGCTAAATAGAGCGTTATTTCGGTAGATTTAGGAATTTTTAGCAAAATAGTGTTGCCAAACTTAGTACCAATTTCCGTAGATTTAGGGATTTTTTTAGCGAAATACAGTACAATTTCGGTAGATTTAGGGATTTTTAGCAAAATAGTGTTGCCAAACCTAGTACCAATTTCCGTAGATTTAGGAATTTTTAGGCCAAATTCAGTGATGTCAAATGCAATGCAATTTCCTTAGATTTAGGGATTTTTTTAGCGAAATACAGTACAATTTCGGTAGATTTAGGGATTTTTAGCACAATAAAGCGTTGTCAAATACGATGAAATTTCGGTACATTTAGAGATTTTTAAGGAAAATACAGCGTTGCTAAATAGAGCGTAATTTCGGTAGATTTAGGAATTTTTAGCAAAATAGTGTTGCCAAACTTAGTACCAAATTTCGTAGATGTATGAATTGTTTTAGCAAAATGCATCGTTGCCAAGTGTTAAACGATTTTGGTAGATTTGGGGGAATTTTTTAGCGAAATAGAGTACAATTTCGGTAGATTTAGGGATTTTTAGGAAAATATAGCGTTGTCAAATATAGTGCAATTCCGGCAGATTTGGGGATTTTTTTAGCAAAATCTAGCGTTGTCAAAATACATTGAAATTTCGACAGATTTAGGGATTTTTTCAAAATGCAGCGTTGTGAAAATGGCTTGCAATTTTGGTAGATTTAGGGATTTTTAGCAAAATGCAGCGGTGCCAAATACAGTTGAATTTCGGTAGATTTACGGATTTTTGGAAAAAATACAGCGTTGACAAGTTTAGTACCAATTTCCTTAAATTTGGGGATTTTTAAAAAAATACAGCGTTACCAAATTTAGTACTAATTTCCGTAGATTCAGGGGTTTTTAGCAAAATACAGCGTTGCCAAACTTAGTACAAATTTCCCTAGATTTAGGTAATTTAGCAAAACACATCGTTGCCAAATTTACTACCAATTTCCCTAGATTTAAGAATTTTAGTACAGACGCCTTCAACTTCTCAGCCATACAACCACAACATTACTCACCTGTTTGGTGACTTTAAACTTGAACGGCGGCCCTTCAAACACACCAATCGTATTATCCTCCGACCCGGTGATCACCCTAAACGGCCTGCTGGGCCTGAAATCGCAGGAATTGATGGGCTTCGATTGCCCCGATATCTCACCCACGGAGGTGCCGGTTTCGGACATGAACACATGCCCGAAGCGCTCCCGGCCCTCGCCTACTACCACCATCCGCTGGTTGTCCGGCGACCAGGCGATGTCCTTGATGGGGCCCCCGATGGGGTGGAACTCGTTCTTCAGGATGTGCTCCTTGTTGACCGTGTCCCAGATTCTCACCTTGCCCGATTGATCTGCGAATTAATCGAGTTGAGCTATAGGTCTTCCGATTGTGGTATAGTTACCTCCGGAGGCGATGTAGAAGCCGCTGGGCGAGTATTTGGCAACGTTGACTTGGCAAGAGTGTTCCGTGTACACGTCTGATATAGATGGGTTCTGTGAATAAAATAAGTATATCGTAGGATTCGTTTTTTGCTCGTAACTTCGTTAATAATCGTGCGATCGATGCGATTTTTGCACCAAATCGAAGCTAATAGATCGCACTATCGTTGTATTAGATGCGTTACCTCGATATTTCTGATTATGACGGAATTTCCGTTGGTGTAGAGGAAGTTCTTGGGGTCCCCGCCCAAAACGAGTGGCTGGCCGCGCTGCGTCCTCGGCAGGGCCGCGTAAATGCTCTCTGAAATCAGGGGAAGGTTTAGGAAAGATGCTCGAGTGGAAATCCGGCCGGAAAATACGCCGGAAAAGCGATTAAAAAGCGAGGTTGGGGAGAGTAGTTTACGATGTACTTACTGGGTGAAAATGACATTTTTCAAGGCGAAATCGGCCTGCTTTTCGGTAGATTTGTTTTCCTGGTGAGGTCCGAAAGGTTTTTCTTTATCTGAAAAGCCGACAATACGATAAGAAGCAGCGGTTTGCCGTATAAGGAAACGTATATTGGGTACAAGTTAAATGACGTATAACGTGACATTGTTGACGTTTAAATGACATGACAGGTGATTGACTAAAAACAGGAATGGAATCCGCTGTGTAGCCATTTTGTTATATTCACTACTAATTATGCAACCAACAATACAATTAAACTTTTATATCGCATTAATTATCAATTAAAAGAATATAAATCGTTACTTTATAATGCAATTATAAATCATAGTATACTGGGTGTTTGAAGTATTCCTTATATTATTGATATTAATTAAAGTGAAACAGATGGCTCAAGGATAAAAATTGACGAGTTTCTTGGCCGATTTCTCTCGGCCGAAGAGCCGAAAATAAATTTCCTGCTAAATTTGTCGTTCTAAATTTAAAATAGATTTGGATAAGCGATAATTTTACGCGGTGTCTGTCGTAATAGTGGAACAATCGATGACCTTTCTGGTCTAAACAAAGTCTAATAGGCGATTAAAATCGATTTGGAGGGGAAATTGGGAAAGTTGGGGGAATTTTGTAAATAGGGAAGTTGTAGGGTAGAGTTTTTTCTACAAAATGGTATAAAATTGAAGTTTCTAGGATGAGTAGTTTGGGAGTTAATAGTAAAAATGTAGTGGTACTCATATTTTTGGAGAAGCATCTAAAAAAATTTAAATATCTCAAAAACTGGAAAATGTAAGAAAATTGTCTAGATAGGAAAGTTGTAGAGTAGAGTTTTCTCTGCAAAATGGTACAAAATTGGAGTTTCTAGGAAGAATAGTTTGGGAGTTAATAGTAAAAATGTAGTCATATTCAGATTTCTAGAGAAGCATCTGAAAAAAATGAAATATCTAAAAAGCTGGAAAATTTAGGAAAATTGTGTAAATAGGAAAGTTGTGGAGTGGAGTTTTCTCTGTAAAATGGTACAAAATTGGAGTTTCTAGGATGAGTAGTTTGGGAGTTAACAGTAAAAATGTAGTGGTACTCAAATTTTTGGAGAGAGCATCTGAAAAAATTAAAATATCTAAAAAGATGGAAAATTTAGGAAAATTGTGTAAATAGGAAAGTTGTAGAGTGGAGTTTTCTCTGTAAAATGGTACAAAATTAAAGTTTCTAGGAAGAATAATTTGGGAGTTAATAGTAAAAATGTAGTGATATTCAGATTTCTGGAGAAGCGTCTGAAAAACTTAAAATATCTTGAAAATGGGAAAAGTTAGGAAAATTGTGTAAATAGGATATTCTGAGAGCGAAGTTTCCTCTATAAAACGGTGCAAATTTCAAGTCTCTAGCAATAATAGTTTATGAGTTATACCTCAAAATATAAACCAACCAATTTTCATCAATCGAATTACAAAAATATATAAAAAACCGTCTCGAAACGATTCAAAGTCAAAATTTCTATAAATAATTTCTTTTCCTATAATAAATCACACAATAAAATGACGCAAGTAAATTCAATAAAACCCGAAATTCATGCCAGAAAATATACAAAGTACGTTTAAGATTTATCACAAGTTACATTATATAAGGTGTTGAGAAAATTACAATAATTGCGAAGAATCAAATGGGGTGAATTCCTGCCAAAAATACAGGATATTCCCACATGTCACCATTATAAAATCCTCTACAATGTTGTACAATTACGAACAACATGTACAACATGTTGTATAGATAAAGCTTTGCAAAGAAATAGGGACACGGTACGCATTCGTAAACACTTGTAATTTCTGGGATTTTTACTAGTAATTCGTCTAAAAATAGGAAAACTAGGAAATTTGATTATCGTAAAAAGTTCGACGAACCGATTTCGCCAGTAAATGTTGTTCGAAAATAATCTAATTGCCCGTGTAATGAACCAAGTACAGTGAACTTGGCAGGAACATAACAAATTACAATGCGCCACGGATTGGTCTATAACTCAAAAACTATACAATTTAGAGACTTCGGTTGCATCTCAAATTGTAGAGGAAACTTTGCTCTACAACTTCTTTATTTACAATTATTCTCTAAATTCTCTAGTTTCCAATATATTTCAAGTTTTTTGGGATGCTTCACAAGCACGAAAGAGCGATTCGATTTATGGAAACGTACTATGGAAAATCGAGCTGGCCTGGAAAATAAAGGAGATAGAAAATATTTCTAAATAGAAAAGTTATAGATTAAAGTTTTCTCTATAACTTGACGTAAAAAACAAATCTCTAACTTTATTAGTTTCTGAGTTATAAAGGAAAATTTAACACGAATCACCAACACCAGACTTCTCCTTCCATCATTTTTAAGTTCATTGTAATGTAGGATAAACCGAGTGTTTTTTTTTATTTTTTTTTTATTTATCCTCTACTTTTTGGCATTGCGCCACACATCTAGTTACCCATGAGATTTTAAACGGGCAACGTCCGCATGAACTCAGATTAATCCCAGAACTCCCTGAGAGAGGGAAAGTGAACTTGCAGTTTCCCATCAGTTTTCGGGCGTTCTCCCCGAATTTCACCCTTGGATTTTTTCGGGGAGTTTCCGGGAGTGTTCTGGGAGTTTTCCGGGAGGCGTGAGAACAGCGCGAATTTTTGCATTTCGCCGGAATTACGGATGGTAGTGGCAGGTGAGCGAATTTCTTTCACTAGATTTCTGGAAGAGTCTTCGGAAAATTGAAATATCGCGGAAACTGGAGGAGATGGGAAAATTTTGTTAAGGGGAAAGTTGAAGAGTGGAGTTTTTTGTATAAAACGGTGCAAAAATTAGGTTTCTAGGATGAGTAGTTTAGGAGTTATTAGTAAAATTGTGAAAGTATGCATTAGTTTGTGGATGTCTGGAGAAGGGTGTAAAAAAATTGAAATATCATGGAAATTAAGAAAGGGGGAGAAATTGTGTAAATAGAAAAGTTGGAGAGTAAAGTTTTCTGTATAAACTGGTGCAAATTTGAAGTTTCTATGATGAATAGTTTAGGAGATATCGAGGAAAATATATTAAATGCAGCATGCAATAAAAAACTAGGTTATTTGTCTGGATAAAAAAAAACGTGGAATATCATTTTTCTACATTGACCTTCCTACAGTGAAATTATTTTCGAAAATAAAACAGATCATAAACATGCCAATAACTTCACACTTGCGATAAATTCGACATATAAAATAATACAAAGCAGCTGTTGCGTTTAAATAAATTATGAGTGTTTTACTAAAAAAATTGTACGAGAGAAATGAGTGGAAAATCGAATTTTTCGTAAATAGGAAAGTTTGAGAATGGAGTTTTCTCTATAAATTGGTGTAAAATTGGAGTTTTTATCCTGAGTAGTTTGGGAATTGTGGAGGAAATTGTAGAATGAGTCGTTATGTAGTTGTGGAGGATCTTAGAAAAAAATGAAAATGCTATAGAAATTAGGGAAGTTAGGAAAATAATGTAAATAGGAAAGTTGTAGAATGAAGTTTTCTCTTTAAATCGGTACAAACCAGAAGTTTCTAGCATGAGTAGTTTTGGAGTTACGATTAAAAATAGAAAATTAGTTAATTCGAAAATTTCTAATCGATTGCGAATCGATAAATCGCAAGATCGATCAGTTAAATCTCCTTATTTTTTTATAATCGACACTTTCAGTTTTCGCCGGTTGAATTTCCATTCCAAACAAACCACTCTCGCTTATTTTTGCCATAATAGTACAAGAAATTTCTCCTATTTTCACTTTTCTCAGTCAGTTGGCGGCGAAATTTCAATGAAAATTGTTCAGTTTTTTACGCATGGACGTGTTAAATATTTTCAGGTAAATTTTTACAAATTTATTTCCCCAAAAATTAAACTTAATCTTGATTAAACTACTCATAATAGAAATTCTAATTTCCAATTTTTCGCTATTTAGTAGAGCTTCAATTTTCAAGTTTCAATCTTCCTAAAGTTCAAACTTTTTGTGATATTTCGAATTTTCGCACTTTTTTCCTTAACCCAGCGCCATCTGTTGATTTTTTTAACGAATTTAGTGCAGTTTTCTCTTATTTTTTCTCGCCCATTTTTAGCCTTTGTTTCGAGTTTTCTCGGCAACAATCGGCCGGAAAAGCCCAGATTTTCCTCTCTTTCTCTCTCTGGCTAATTTTAAGCACTCAGTTTTCGACGTTTTGGAAACTTTTTCGGCAGTGGCATAATTATTTGTTGAGTAAGTTTTCATTATATTTTAATAACAATTAACTCTAATTATCTCTGATAACTCCAAAACTACTCGTTTTAGAAACTTCTAAATAGGCTCAAATTGTTGAGAAAACTTTACTCTTCAAATTAACAAATAACGAAATTTTTCCTATGACTCATAGTTTTCCACGAATTTTCAGTTATTTATAATTATAACTGCAAATTATAAAAAATTGTAATTAACTCCCAATTTCTCTTATAACTCCGAAAATACTCATCTTAGAAACTCCAAATTAATCTCAAATTGTAGAGGAAACTTTAATTATCAAGTTACAAAACTTTTCCTATGACTCACAGTTTCCAGTAATTTCCAATTAATCCTAGAAATCACAATAATTAAATCCAACAGTCTATTAAGAGTGTAGTGTAAATAAACTACAATTTTTTTATTTTATATTGTTTTAATAAATTTGCATGTAATTTAATCGAATGTCTATCGAAATTCCCCCATTTAACCCAGTAATTTTGGATATTTTCGAGCTCATTCCAGGTTTATTTTTAGAGATATGTAATTTTCAAAAATATCCGATGCATCAGAAATAGAGTTGAAATTTATCGAGGTTTTTGCGAGGATTTCGATGAAAATCTGCTAATTTTTTTCGTCTCGTTTTATTGCGAAAATCACGCAATTACACATGATTTTTCAAAAAATTTCCAAAATTTTCTGGTTTTCGAGATATTTCGATTTTCCCAGAGGGTTACATGAAAATTGATACACCGTTTAGAGCAATACGTTAGAAATTCTCTTATAACTCCAAAATGATAAAAAGATAAAAATATGTACATAGGGTCATATTGTAGAGAAAAGTTTGATCTATAACTTCAGAAGTAACGAAAATTTCCCTAAACTTCGTAATTTTCGAGATATTGCGATTATTAAAGTAACTCGTGCAAAAACAAATTTGTACTTTGCTATACAATTCTTCTTGTAACTCAAAAATGGGTTACCTTAGAAATTTAAATGTTAACGCATTTTTTAGAGAAAACTTTAAAGTTTCATGCGACTTTTAAAGCATTTTTCAAAGTCAACTACTTTACGAATTATTGCGATTTTTCTGAAAGATTACACGAAAAAAAATCAGCAATATTTTTAATTTACTTCTTATAACTGCGAAACTTTACTAACTTAATTAACTTTAAAAATGTCTAACTTTATCCAAAAACTTAACTTTTCCAGGCAACTATCCCAAATTGTCGGTACAGGCCAGAGATTCGGCACTTCTCCACAGCCCCCTATCACTATTGGACACATTCCATCTGTGAAAATCAAAAATCAAGTAAGCCATTCCATTATTTATTTATTTACTTATTTATTTATTACCCCCAAAACAGAAAATGGAACCCCCCGCCTGCGTCCAGAACGCCATGATGACCAAAGACAAGAAACCCTTCACCTACACCCCCGGCGGCGTAGACTTCTCCGAGGCCCGCTCCCCCCGCCTCCAGCGACGCATCGAACGAAACGCCCAATTAGGCGGCGCCGCCCAAAACGTACCACCGCCCACAACCCGCGCCTCAAGCGACGTACCGCCGCCACCATCCTGCCGTCCCCTCATGCAGGTCCAAGTTTTACCGTCAGTACCGCCGCCACCCAGAGCTGGGGCAGCGGCGGGTCCACCGCCACCTCCGCCGCCACCGGTTGGTAAAAAGGTAGGCGGGCCTCCACCGCCGCCGCTGCCGGTGCAGAAGGTGAGCGCAGGCGGCGGGGGAGCGGTCGTGGAGCGGCCCGATATGACGAAGATCATACCGGAGAATCCGATGGCGCTGTTGAGGAAGACCGGGGGGCCCGCACCAAGGAAGAGCTTGGTGGACAAGCTGTTTGAGGAGGGTGAAAGAGGCAGGGATAATGTGGAGGAGCCGGTGGAGTCTGTTGGAAGGTAGGGTGGTTTTTTTTGACGTTTTTGTGACGCCATTTTGAATTTTTTTGACAGCTGTTTTGACGTTTAATATGCTGTTTATTTTTTTAGAAACCATCAAAATCAAGTGACCCAGATATCTCCTGTACCACAACCAAAACCACAACCGCAAATACAACCACAGCAACCCCAGTATGAGCCGCCCAAATACCAATCATTTCAACAGCCAAAAACGAATGTCGCCCAATTGGGCTCCCGGTTCGTATTATTTATTAATTTATTTAATTTTTTTACCAATTTAATTCTTTCAGTCCCGACAATCTAGCCAGCCTGTACATCCCCCCGCCGTCGTCTCCCCCCCACAACGACGACCAAACCAAACAAAAGAAGACCCCCTCGCCCCCAACACCCCCCGAAAGGCACTTCGAATCCTCGGGCTCCCTCCAAACCCCCCCGCTCAGAGAATGCCCCAAACCCTGGCAAACCAAGAAGGCTTGGAATCAAGAAGAACTGCCCCCATGGGCCAAAAGGGACCAATCCCTCCAATCGCCACCACAACACAAACCCCAACCACAACCTCAATACGAGCCCCAAAAACCCCAATATCAACCACAACCTCAATACGAGCCTCCTTACCAACCCCAAATTCAACACCAGAAACCCCAATACCAACCCCAATCTCCACCATCCCAAAAGGTCCAGTATCAACCACAGCCTCAACCTCAATACGAGCCTCAACCTTATCAAAAACCACAATATCAACCGCAGCCTCAATACAAACCTCAGGCTCAGCCTCAAGCTCAGGCTCAGGCTCAAAGGCAGCCTATTGGGGTAAGGATAGAGATCCGTACGAAGCCTCAGGAGTACCAGGAGCCTCAGCAATATGGGGGGGAGAACGGGGATGTTAGGAAGCCTAACGCGGTTTACGTCACGCAGCCTTTGGTGCTGCAGCATCCGGGGGGCTTAGCCCCCAAGAGGGGCAATGGGAACGTGCCGGTGCAGGTTGTGGAGAAGTTAGTATTTTTTTAGGGTTAAAATTGGAGGTGTTATGTGGATTTTTTTAGGGAATTTGGGAATCCTACTCAATCGAATTCGTTCAGAATCATCCAGAGAATCGTCTCGGAGCCTGATGATTCTCAGCAGGCCGGGCCAAAGGGGCCGGTGGTTAGGACGATTCCCATTCAAGTTGAAGGTGAGAAATTTTGACATTTGACATTTGACGTTTGATTTATATTTTGACAATTGACATTTGACGTTTGATTTATATTTTGACATTTGACGTTTGATTTAAAGGTGACAACAGAGGGAGGAATACAGCGCCGACTACTAGATCATTCAAAGTGTTGAATGCTCCAAATAATTATGGTGAGTGATCATTTTTCAATCAATTGAGATTTTGCTCTATTTTTTATTTATTACATTTTAAAATTGCGTTTCAAAAAAAAATATTTTTCCAAATTCCGATACGCGAATTTGAATTACTCAATTTGAACTCAAAATTTTGAGCCTCCAAATTTTGAGCCTCCAATCAATTATTATCGCCTTTATTTGACTACTTTATATTTTGAGCCTCGAAATTTTGAGCTTCGAATTTAAATTCGTCAATGTTAGGAGCCTCAAGACTTTGAGCCTCTAAATTCCGAAACCCTAAATTCTCAAACTTTTTTTATAGCCACTGTCGAAGACGACCGAAACGAAGACCCCCTTGGCGGGGACGCCCCCCTTCATCCCCTATGTATCCCCAACACCTAACCCCTCATCCGCTCAATCCCCCTCTACCCCCTTACTACCCCTATCCGTATTGGTACGATTATTACCATCATTATTACCCCCCCGAAAGTGCCGCAGGTATTAAATCCCCACCTCCCGCTCAAAAAGTCTCTAAAAATAACTCTAAAAACCACCCCCAGGGGCTACATTCTCACAGCTCTACTTATAACGGCTCAAATGTTGATGAGTACGACTCTGTTAACACAAAAAAATGCTCCGAAAACAATTCTCACGAGCTCTACTCACAGAGCTCTAATTTTAGAGGCTCTAACGATGATAATGGCGCTATTCCGGACGATTACTCAATGTATTACGACCCCTATTATTATCATTATTATTATGGTTATCATCACGATCATCCTGGTTACGGTCAAGTCTATCCCTACTCTATTCCTTGCTCTAATTTTGAGCAAGAAGATGACGAATGCGTACAAAATGGCTCGAAAAAACAATTAAAATTAATCAATACGTTCAAGAAATGCGATGATTACAATAGGGAAGAAACAGACGATGATAAAGATGATGAAGATGATGAAGATGAAGATGAAAAGAAGGAAAATGTGTCTCAAAACGGCTCAAAAACCGGCTTAAAATCAATGAAATCCCTAACGAATATCGATAAATACATCATAGAAGACCCAGAAGATAGCGATGATGATGAAGATGAAGATGATGAAGAAACGAGTGAAGAAGACGCCTGCCCGCACCAATTGAGCATCATAATGGAAGAGAGCGAGTCGAAATCGAGAGAAATTAGAGCCTTGAGCGATTCATCAGGTACGCTCACGGGCAACAGTGATGATGAAGAAGATGAAGAAACGACCAGAGAATTTGAAGAAATCGACGAATTTTGCGAAGAAACGACGAAAGAATGCGATGATATCGAAGATAACCTTGGAGAAATGATCGAAATCAAAGAAACAGGTGAAGAAATTGATGAAATCGAAGTAAGCCATGATGAAACGGATGAAGAAAGCAAAGAAAAAAAAGGAGAAGAAATAAACGAAGAAGATGATGAAGATTGGTGGGAGATTTTGGGTAAAAAGGAAGATGATCTTCCTCCCAAGAAGATGATGAATTCCGGAATTATCATCATAGAAGATAAAGAAGATACAGATGATAAAGAAATCAGAGAAAATGGAGAAGAAAGCGTATTCTGTAATGATGATAAAGAAGATGATGATCAAAATCAAGGAGATATCGAAGTAGACGATGAAAAAGATGATGAAAATGATGAAAGAGATGATCAAATATACAAACAAAGTGATGATCAGAGGGACGAGAAAATTAACGATAATAGAGCAGTTAGAGAAGATAAAAGAAATGATGAAAATGGCGATGATGATGAAACCTACGAATATACGGTGGTGGTGAGGAGGAAGAAGAAGGAAAGCTCCCTGGAAGTGGAAACGAAACCGCGACCCAAGAGCGTCTACGAGGAAATGGAAAAACTGGCAAAATCTGGAAAATCTGGAAAATTCGGCTCCACTGGAAATTTGATCGAAATCGACGATTTCGTCGGGATTTTAGAGCGAATTCGCAACGATTTCGGCGGGTTTTTGGTATGCCACAAACGAAATCATGATCAAAATGATGATCAAGATCATTACCAAAACGGCGATCATGATCCAAAGCACGACCAAAAATCAATTACAAATCTAATTCATCACCAAAATCACGATCAAAAACCCATCACAAAGCCAATTCATCACGAAAATCATGACCAAATTCTTGATCATCATCAAAATCATAACCAAACTCATGATCATAACCAAAACCATGATCACGATCAAAATCTGGATCATAACCGGGCTCAAAGCCGAAACCGGCCCGTTTCCATGTACGAACTCGGCCAACTCGATCTCTCCGTTCAAGAGAAACGCCGCTCAATCGGCTCAATTGACTCAATCGGCTCATTGCTCATCGATCAAAATGGCGTCTCCGCTGATTATACGACGTATAATTCCAGCAGGAGCCGCCCGAAAGGGCTCAATAAAGAGCAGCGCCCCTTGACCCCGAGTGAGGATCAAGAGCCCACCGGTTTGAGCATAAAAGATCGCATTAGAGCGTTGAGGGAGAGCATAGAGCGCAGAAAGGCTGAGTTTTCTACTAAGGGCCAGCCCAAATCGTCTGAAGAGAGCGAAGAAAGTGATGAGGAAGAGGAGGAAGAGGAGGAGGATTCGGGGGTGAATTCGGATTTGAGCTTGAGCAGCAAATGCACCGAGTCTGGCTCAAAGCTCAATGAGTACCGAAGGGCGAATACTCATTCGAGATTGTTTAAATTGTTGCAAGAGAGCAATGAAGATGATGATGATGATGAGCTGTGCGCTCAAAGTGCTTTAATTGGTGCTCAAATATTTTAGAAAGCACGAAAAGTTTGAGATTGTCGAGGAGTGGTCGAGGTTATTTGTTAGAGAGCGCAAAGTGCTCTAATTGCTCAAATTGTTTGAATTGGATTAAATTCTCATATAAAACGAAATTGCGTGAGCTGTTGTTCACTCGTTGAGATGTGATGTGATTGAATAGAGTTTTTAGAGATGAAAGAGCGGGTCCTGATACCGTCCTGATTTGATACCCATTGAAAAATTTATTAAAAAAAATAGCAAACGAACGAACGAAGTAAAAACGGGCGTCTCTTGATTGACTGACTGATTGACCGAACGGGAAGCCCACTTGATTCGAAAAATTCAATTTTTAATTTGCTCTTTTTTTTTGGACGCCGACCGAATTTGAGGTACAAAAATTTTTATTTAATTTTTAAACGAACAAAAAAACAATTAGAGATTTTTATTTATGTTTATGTAGGCAAAGTTGGCTGTGAAATCGACATTAATTGGCAACAAATGAATAATTGACAGACTGTCACTTTTGACATTTTTTGACACTTTGACATTTATAGTTGAATTTATTTCGGAGTAAACTCCACCTTAGAATTTGCGTAAAGATATTTTTTTTCCCAACTCTTTCTTACACATTAAATCGTATATATTTAATGCTTTCTCTAATACGTGTAATATTTATGTTAATTCACTCATCCCGATCGTCAGACATGTTTTCGTCGAATTTCCATTTAACACACAGCCGGCTTGATTTTTCCAATTAATATATTGTTGTTGTTTTATCTCATACATTGAGTACATTATATCGACTTGATAAGGTGTAGTTTGCTAATCGAATGAAAAATGACTCATGCACGATTCGATTAACTTAACATTATTCGTTTTTTCTTTGGTTTTTTATATTTAACGCATGCCCTATTTAATTATAATTAATGTTTAATGTTTGCAACATTAATATGTCGCAGAAAAAGTACAGTGTGATAGTATGAGGTGTTTTCCAGGTCCGGATCATACGGATTTTTGACGCGTCCCCGAGGGAAATCAATATATCGATCAAGAGACGCTTCTTATTTAATGTATGATATAATGTATAAATGTATAAATAATGTTGAATACTGCATAATTATTCACAGTATGCTACATAATATATTGTATAGTGTATAATGTTAAAACGCCTTTAATATAAATAACTAGAGTTTAATATTTTGTTGGAATTAATGTATATTTTATATTATATTTTATCGAATGGATAATTGTTACGTTTAATGTATTTTATCATGTTTAATGCAGTTTATATAATGTTTGTGATTCGCCCTGTATGTTGCAATGAATGCATTATATCAAAGAATCGTAATGTACAGGGCGATTAATTTATGTAATGTACGGGATTGTTGGAGATTTATTTTTAATTCGATTTAATTAATATAAATTAGCGAATAATTTATTTATGTACTGAAGTTTTAATTGAATTCGTGCAATATGTTAAAACAAGCTCATTTTGTTGAATGTACATTTAATGCATTTTTAAATAAACGTTTTAATTT
Source organism: Phyllotreta cruciferae (assembly GCA_917563865.1). Lineage (NCBI taxonomy): Eukaryota > Metazoa > Arthropoda > Insecta > Coleoptera > Chrysomelidae > Phyllotreta > Phyllotreta cruciferae. Next base: position 2,828,723 of record OU830620.1, on the reverse strand, counting down.
TATTTTCGAATATTCACCTATTTTACAACCGGCAACACCGCGGATTCCTTTCTGTTTTTATCCAACTGTCAAGCTAGCTGTCTGAACTGTCAAATCTGTCAATCCGATACAAAGATGATTCAGATACAGAATTTGCGTTTATTCGGGTATTTACACAGCTGATTTATCGTCGAAAATAAATACAAAGTGCGTAATTTAACAATAATGTGTTGAAATATCAATTGTACAGTGAAAAATATCGTTCAGAAGCAGTTCAATAAACGTAAACAACAAATTTTATCAGCGATCGAATCTAGTAGTTTCTGGGTAAGATAAAAATAAAGTATTTGATTAAAATCTTTATTCTATTATCATATTTTGCCACTAACCCATCTCCTACGCCTCATTCTCAACATATCTCACAACAATCTGTTATCCAGCCAGGACAAAATGGCCTTCGAAATGGCTTTCAAAATGCCCCAAGAACCGCGGCCTCTACCTTCGCTGGACGACGACGAGGAGTCCTTCGTAGTCCTCTGCTCCAACGCCCGCGACTCCCAGGCCTCCGACTCCTTTTCTGCGGACGCTCCGGACGCTTCGGTCATATCCGAGGCCCAGCGGCTCATCAAACAGGAACTCGAGGCCCTCGAAATGGAATCGATGAGATGCGGCACGAACGAGAGTTTAAAGAAAACCTCCATGCCTCCCGCTATTCCTGCTACTCTCGCTGTAAATAAAGCTCCTGAACAGTCGAAGGCCATGTTCAGCATAACCTCCCTCACCTCCAACATGTCTTCGGATGAAATCGAACGGAAACTCTCCCAATTAGTGGAGGAAAACGTACATTTAAAAGACACCATCTTACAGGTATTTTACGAGCTCGCGCAGCACTCGAGACCTTCTAATACTCTGTTTTTAGAACAACATGGCGCTGAAATCGCAATATGACAAGATCCTGTTTTGGTACGAGGACGTGCAAAAGGTCCATCGAACGCACAAGGAGAAACTGATCGAGGCCAAAAGGATAATTGACGTTTTGAAAAGCGACAAGGAGGCGTTGAAAAAGGAATTGACTGAAATGGGGAGAATCAAGCAGGACATGGAAGTTGAATTGGCTCGATTGACAGCTAACGGGAAGGATGAGAAACGGTGAGAGTCGATCGGTTATCGAAATAGAATCGATTAGGTAGCGAGTAGAGTCGATTAAGTGTCTAAAAGAGTCAGTAGGTGCGTAAATTAGCCAATTGAGTGTCTAGAAGAGTCCATTAAGTGTAAAAGAATCGATTCAATGTCTAATAGAGTCGGTAAGTGTGTAAATTAGTCAATTGAGTGTTTAAACGAGTCAATTGAATATCTAAAAGAGTCAGTAAGTGCCTAAAAGAGCCGATTGAATGTCTAAAAGAGTCAATAAGTGCGTAAATTAGCCAATTGAGAGTCTAAAAGAATCGATTCAATGTCTAATAGAGTCAGTAAGTGTGTAAATTAGTCAATTGAGTGTTTAAACGAGTCAATTGAATATCTAAAAGAGTCAGTAAGGGTCTAAAAGAGTGGATTGAATGTCTAAAGGAGTCAATAAGTGCATAAATTAGCCAATTGAGTGTCTAGAAGAGTCGATTAAGTGTAAAAGAATCGATTCAATGTCTAATAGAGTCAGCAAGTGTGTAAATGAGTCAATTGAATGTCTAAAAGAGTCCTTTTTTTGTAGAACTGAAGAGGAGATGAAAAATCTCCAATTGGAAGTGGCCAATGCGAAAATTCGAGAACTCGAGGACACTTTGGAAAAACTGGAAATTGGTGGAGAAAAATCCGAAATAAATGACGAATTATTCAAGGAAATCGAAAAATTACGCACAGAAAACGAAAAAACGTCGAAGGAAATTGGCGAAATTCGCGAAAATTCTACAAGATTGATGGAAGAATTGCGTTTGAGTAAAGAAAATGAAGCGAAACTTCTACAACAGGTACACCTAAAAGGGGTTAATCTTTTTATTTTATCTAAAATAGACTCTTTCGAGTGTAAAATTGAATCGATTGACTCTCTCAGGTGCTGGCTAAAACTCAAAAGGAAGAACAGCTGACGGGTCAAGTGGCCCTGTTGGGGGAGAAAGCGGAGCAAGTGGACGCGTTGCGTGCGCAACTCTCCCACCTCCAGACGAGACTGACCGAGGCCGAATGGGAGAAGGCCAGAGTAGAAGAGAGGATGAAAAAGGAGCCGATGGACGATGAAATTTGCGCTTTGAAGGTGCAATTGGACGTGTACAAGGGGGATTTCGAGGAGGAGCGACGCGCCAGGGAGGCCATTAAAGGTTAGACAGGTGACAGTTTGACGTACGTCAAATGATTGGTGGAATGTAGGGGGTGCGGATTTTCGGTTGTAACTCCGGAACGGGTGGTGATGGGAACTTCCGGTTTGTGGCATTTTGTAGAGAAGACTTTGCTCTATAATTTTGCTATTTACAAAATTTTTCTAACTTTTGTAGTTTTCGCGATATTTTCATTTTTTACCAGGTCACTACTAATTGACGTTTATACCTGTACATTTTCCTCCATAACTCCCAAACTACTCGCCCTATTAACTCCAAATCTTCACCAATTTCTAAAGAAAACTCCACTCTACAACTTACATTATTTTCGCAGATGAAAAGGACCGTTTGGAAGGAGATTTGATGAATTTGCAACGTCGCAATCAGCAGCTACAAGAGGAAATCGAGATCCTTCGCAACGATGGCGATTTCGAAGCCGTTGGGGCGTCGAACGGGGGGAATAGGGGTAGCGTGAGATGCCCCAAATGCGCCCAAAGGTTCGACAGCGAAGAACATTGTCAAAGACATGTTTATAGGTGTATCGATGATACTTTGCCTTAAAATCGAATGTAACTCGGGAAATGTGAGAGGAGGGTTGATGTGAATGGGGTGGAATTGTAGGGGAGATTTCGCTCTATAATTTTGGAAATTTTGATGGGGTTTGTGGTTTTTGAGGAAAATAGAGTTTTGTTGTTGACTGTAATATGGATTGGTTTTATCTTGTAATTTCGAAAATATTAATCCTAGGAATTTCAGGATTGGATCAAATTGTAGAGGAAACTTGAGGCTAGTTTCTAAAATTTTCAAACCTCTCATATTTTTGCCGCTTTTCCTGAGATACGATCAATTGTTGGGGATATATTTAAAATGTATATTGTTAAATTAACCTGTGGGTTATTGATTAACTTTGATGGTTATATTTTTATATAGATTACTTTTTGAATTATTTAACCCATTGTACGATAACCTAGAGAGGTTAAAATAACGCATATTATATTATTATTACATAAAATGTTTATGGGAAAACAGCATATTTTATTATATAACTTTTAGTTTATAGAAATATTATTACAGTTATTCTTATGTATTAGCAAATTACTGTGACTTTTAATGGTAATATCTAAAGAAATTAAATTGTTCAGTTCCAAAAACATAATATTTAATTGAATAATTCGTTAAAATTAGCTCTAGAAACTTGAAAAACGTTCTCAAATTGTAGTAAAAAATCCCAAATATCAATCCTCTACAATTTCCTTGACCCTCCTACGTCACCTTCTGACGTCACTAACGCAACACCGATCAATCCTTTGTACATTAACAGCCCGTCAGCGCCAAAAAATGTCAACAAACCCGTCAATTTCTCTCTACAAACGTAAACAAAACGAACCGCATCAGCACCAGCACGGGATCTTTTATGAAATCAGAATTGAGCCCCGAAGCGCCCGTGTACGTGCCGCCGCCGCTGAGGAATGCGCCCCCCAAGTCCCCGCGCCCGTCACCGCTCAGATCCGCCGCCTCGCCGGCGCAGAAGGAGCCCCAGTGCTCCCGGTACTCGAGGAAGTCGGTGCGCACGTCGGGGGGCTCGCCGCACAGCCCGCGCCCCATCCTCGGGGGGCCCTTCCCCCGCGCCATATTGGGTCGCTGCGAGTTCGGGGACGGGGAGGCGGGGGATTTCGACGCGAGTTTTGGCAGGTTGAAGGACGAGGAGGAGGCCGACGTGGAGACGGAGGGGGGCGCGAAAGGAGAAGGCGAGGACGCCGCCGCCGCGGCGGTGGAAAAGGAAGGTAATTGCGAGTAGGAGGTTTTGGCTGTTTTTTTCGTTGTTGTATCGGTTAATTGTAATGTGTTAATGGAATAATAGATAATAAAAGTAGTGGATTTGTGTGGCTAATTGAATAATTGCGTTACATTTGTGTGTGGCGACGATATAGGACGAGGCCATTGTAATAAAAGAAGAGTTATCTTACTCGAGTAAAAAGTACAACTTGGTGGAATTAAATTTGTAGTTTTTTGAATTCTAATTGTTGTAACGATATTCACACTAGCTATTTTTCATGTTCTTTTCGAAAATAATATGATCCAAAAATTCTTGCACAAAAAAGAAGAAAAAATTGACAGGTGACAGATTATTCGAATTCGAAAACAAATTTTCGCGCTGTGAACGTCAAGATGGAGTCCTTTGCGTGTATTGAAAGAAAATAAACTGTACGTGTCCCGATTGTATAAAAAGTGTACGAAAATGGCCAATATAATAATCTACAAGGTGTATCTAGTGACAGGTATCTGAACCCACCTTCACAGGTAAGTGCTATAGTCGTAGTTGGCAGGGAAACGTCCCTAGTTAGACTTGTTTGAGAAGCCGAATTCAAATTATGGTGTGAAGTTACAACGGTTTGAATACGCAAACAAATCTAATTATTAATAATTCGTCTTTTAAAATAAAATGTGTAACAAAGTTGACAGTTGTCAATGAGGCCGAATAGCCCTGTAGCTGAGGCCTTCATATGGAAGGAAGAAGAAGTAGAAACTATAGCCATCCTTGTCTGATCGGAACTTCCGCCGTAAATCCACCACACAAAATGTCGTCGTTTTACTACCATAACATTACAAAGCATACGTTTATTTCTCTATTACAACTTAAATTCATTTAAATAACACAAATCATCAATAATTTAAAAGCGTCCTTAGTCCTACACGCATGCGCACAATCACTCACAAACCCGCTCGATTTTTACGTCCCATCGTCTCCCTTCACTTCGGGCGGATCGCTGAGGGCCAGCGGGGGGCTGACGGTGACCGGCTGTTGCTCCAGCATCGTCATGAAGATCCTGATCAAGTTGTCCACGCCGATCAGATACCCGTCCTCGTGGTTGCCCACCTTCCAGCGCGAGTGGTGCGTGATTTTCACGTGCGGCGGCAGCGCGATCGTCTTCGCGAAGTCGATCAGCCACACGTTGGCCGTGAACCGATCGTGCACGAACAACAACGAACTGCCTATTACCTGGAAATTAGCGGGAAATTTGAATTTATTTTACCGGAAAATTCCGTTGTTTTTGGCGATTTATGAACTAACCTCGTGCGAGCTGAAGAATTCGGAAGTTTCCAAGGTGGCTTTGATAGCTTTCAACCTCTGTATGTATTTAGGCTGGAAAAAATGGCAAAATTAAATTAAAAATCAAGCCTAAACATAAACCTAAGACTATATCTGGACCAGACCTGAACCTAGACTAAGGGTGGGTTGTAGATAGTTCAACTGTGGTTCTGCTTTAAACCGAGTTTAATTACAAATTTTAAAATTTTTTAAATTTTTTTCAAATTTTTTCAAATATTCAAATTACTTAATTTTTTTCAAATTTTCAATTTTTTTTTTGAAACCACAATTGAACTATCCATCTACAACCGGTCCCTAGACCTAATCCTACACCTAGACCTGGACCTGGACCTAGACCTAGATCTAGACCTGAACCTAGACTTGAACCTAGACCTGAACCTAGACCTAATTATAAGCCTATGCATAAAACTACTCATAATCCTAGGCTATATAAAGCTCAAACAAACGAACAAAAAAATCGAAGTAGCCTTACGATGGCGTGTGGGAAGCCCTCGGTGAACTTTTCGAAGGCGGCCATGACCTGTTCTTTGGTTTTGGTCGTTTTGAAGTCCTTGGTGGAGGTGCCGTCGGCGTTTCGGATGCCTTCGATGCGGAATCCCAAGGTGGCCGTGGAGGAGATGGTCTCGCGCCACACCATGTACCTGGGCTTGGTGACGCCTTTGAGCTTGTGCTCCTCGTCGGTGGGGGCGGTCTGGTCGATTTGGCACATTTTTTCGTACATGTCCTGATGGAAACGTAGCGAATTTAGGCGTTGAAAAAGGTGTAGGAAACGGGCAAGTACCTTTCTTAGTTTGGGCTTCTCCTTGGCCTTGGCGAGTTCCTCCTCCAGGTAGGTCCTGACGCCGATTTTGCAGTCCATGACGCAGGGCGAGACGAAGTCGCCCAAAAGGTCCTGGAGCTGTATGTAGGAACATTCGCCGTCGTCGCTGGTCACTAGACCTTTGTACTCGGGCACGTAGGGCCTTAGAATGTCTTTCATCAGAATCTAGATGGCGAGATATAATTCACTAATTAGTTGTTTTATTCGGGAAAAAGAGTTGTGGGAGTACCTTAAAGCATTTCTCCTCTTTGGTACACAATTTCTTCAAAATGGTACCCTGATCAGGGCCGGCCTTGAAATTCCCCTGGTGCCCGGCCAGTTGCACCCAAGGGTATCTTTGTTTTTTGTACGTTTGGAAAAACGGCGTCCATTGGACGATATTCCTGAGTTTCCTCCATCCAGAAGGCTACAAAAAAAAACAATAAAAAACAGTTACACACAAAAAAAAACATATTATAAAATCTTATACTACACGTAAGTGATTGCTAAAAATTTAATTCATAAGCCACATCAGTACATCACACAATAAACTTCTTCTTTTTCTTTATTACGTGGCCTCTTACCAAACACACCGTCCATAAAATACCTTATTTCCGGACACCTTGTTGGCGTCCGGCGCGTCGGGCACGTCCGAGTCCCACTCGGAGCTCAGATCGTCGCTGGAGGGATCGGCGTAGTCCGTGGAGGCCGGCACCTCCAGCAGGCTCTTCTGGTACTGCTCGTAGCCGGTGGGCGTCAGCGACGACCGGCGCGCGCCCGTCCTGCCGCCGCGGCCGCCGGAGCGCGCGCGGCGCGGGCTCCTCGGCGACGACGTGTCCGGCGAGGAGGAGGGCGTGCGCTGCTCGCTGGGGGGCATCTCTGATGGATTAAAAAAATGTGTAAATTAATATGTAAAGTGTATATATAGAATGTCCGTCGTGCTCTAGTTGTTGATAGAAATATCTAGATACACTTGGTTGGTCATGCGATTTAATTATATTGAATAATGAATGTAATTGTGATTTTCGGTGGAGGTCTAATAACATTCTTTTGGTGCATTTTTAGTTCCCCAAATTCACCAGATGCCCCAACTCCCCAGTTTTCCCAGATTCCCCAGGTCCCCAGTATAGCATATTTACCTCTGGTGTGATGCCCGTCGAAGTCGAAGACGCAGGGCGATGGGGAGCACCGGATCTCCGGGGAGTTCTTCTGCTGGGAGGTCTTCTCAGGCATGGCAAGAAAGGCTTGGGTGACCAGGAGGTCGGCGTCGAAGCCGGTTTCCATTGTGGTTGGTTTTCTTGGAGTGGCCACGGGATCGGCCGGATACGAGCCTGTTTGGTCGGTTCGAATTAGATGAGATGAGAGAGGATTTCGTGGGGGAGAGTGGGGTGAATTTTTTGGGTAGCTGGTCGAATGGGAAATTACTGAAATTTAGTGCCTATTTAGTTGTAATTATTATTAGCTCAGACTTGAATTGACTGGAACTTTCCAATGTCATTAAAATGCAGTGTTGTGAAATTATAGAGGAAGTTTATCAGTGTTTAATATTTTTTTAATAATGCAAAAATAGCGTTTGTGTTTCGTTTTGAATGGTGACTATATTGGAGAAATTTGTAACGTTGCATTTCAATAAAAATTGGAAAAAAATGTTGTATTTAAATAGCGCAAATAACTATAAGTACAAAGTCGAAATTTTTCATTGATAACGATTTTAAAGTTCCACATTAAACGAATTTACTTAGTAAAAATAACGAATAAATAGCTAAAAAAATCGTGAAATATCCAAAAATTTTGTCGACAATCTTCCATAACTTGACTCATATTTTTTTGCCAAACAACATAAAAAACCGGAACAATTTATTACCAATAAATAAATAAATAAAAACACAACGACCAGCTACATCAAAATGACGACATAAAAATACTCAAAAAATACTTCGAAAAATACCTACTCAACAACACGCTCACTTTCACAAAATATCTTCATTTATCTCACGGCATGCTCGATCCGAAGTCCACCCCCGGGGGGCCCCTAAAGCTCCAACCAACCCTGCCCCGCTTCCCCCACATTACAACCACCGACGTTGCTGCTATTTTCAACACGTCCACCGCCGGAAACCGCCGCACCACAGCCCACTTACGATAACAAGTGGGCAAAAAGAGAAATTCCACGGCTTACTTTTACTTTCTTCCGACGTTTTTACACGCACACAGATCACTACTTTCTTCCTTTATTTATTTATTTATTTGTTCCTCTCGGTGCAACATCATCGCAGTAGGCGTATGTATAAAAATACGTACGTATTTGGGAATTTACGCACGGCCCGCTTGAGAAACGAAACTAATATAATTCGAACAAACGAGTTTTATGTATTATGCATGTTATTACATGTAACTTGTACAACCTTTTGAAATTGTGACGATAATGTTTGCGAGCCGCACGGCGCATGCGTCGGTTTGTTGTTGTTGTAACAAAACTGTTTAATTCGCGGTTTGGTGATTAGGAGAATGAGAATGTACGAGGAGCGGTCGAATGGTAGGAGGTATTGTTTGGTGTACGAGGAGCAGTTGAAAGGTAGGAGGAAATGTTTGGTTTACGAGGAGCTATGAAAAGGTAGGAGAAATTGTTTGGTGTACGGGGAGTAGTTGAATGGTAAGATGAATTGTTTTTTTGGTGTACGAGGAGTGTTCGAAAGGTAGGAGGAAATGTTTGGTTTACGAGGAGCTGTGAAAAGGTAGGAGAAATTGTTTGGTGTACGGGGAGTAGTTGAATGGTAAGATGAATTGTTTTTTTGGTGTACGAGGAGTGTTCGAAAGGTAGGAGGAAATGTTTGGTTTACGAGGAGCTGTCAAAAGGTAGGAGAAATTGTTTGGTGTACGGGGAGCAGTTGAATGGCAGCATGAATTGTTTTTTTGGTGTACGAGGAGTGTTCGAAAGGTAGGAGGAAATGTTTGGTTTACGAGGAGCTGTCAAAAGGTAGGAGAAATTGTTTGGTGTACGGGGAGCAGTTGAATGGTAGGACGAATTGTTTTTTTGGTGTACGAGGAGTGTTCGAAAGGTAGGAGGAAATGTTTGGTTTACGAGGAGCTGTCAAAAGGTAGGAGAAATTGTTTAATGTACGAGGAGCAGTTGAATGATTTGAATGAATTGTTTTTTGGTATACGAGGAGCGATCGAAAGATAGGAGGAACTGTTTGGTGTACGAGGATCGTTTGAATGGTAGGATGAATTGTTTTTTGGTGTACGGGGAGCGGTGGATAATTAATTGGAGGTACCTTTTGGGATATTTGGTACCTATATTCAGATATTTTTTCTTGTATTTTTAATTTAATTTTGAACTCATTTAGCAATCACTTACGTTGTGTTTATGTGTTTGTATATCTTACCTATGGGTTTGGATACTAACCTGAAACAAAAAAAAAGTTATTAGATATTGTTACATGTGCATAAAAGTGATCAATGTATGTGCAATTTTTTTGCAATATAGTCTATTCTATGAGTTGAACAAAGATGATATTAAAGTAATAGTGGGTTAGAGTGAGAAAGTTGCAATTCCACTTGTCCTATACAAAAAACATAAATTATCTCGAAAACTAATTGAGATAAAAAAATGCAATCTTCACCGTTTTGTTAAAAAAAGAATTCTCTACAAATTTTGAAGAATAACAATTTTCGAAAAACACCCTAATTTCCGAGATATAAGGGAAAACTTGTTAAGCGGTAGTTAAATCGACGTCTATCTTTTTCTTCATATGAGAAACTAATGCCACTTGTCTTTGTTGCGCCCAAAGACTATATTGCAAAATACAACTAATAAAATCAAGTATGTATAGGGATATGTATAGGGGCAGGTGAATTATATGAGCATTTTTACAGTCATCTTTACCATCATATTAGCAACATCTACCCTAACAAACCAACCCCTAAATTTCCGCCATAAACAACCCCCATCCCCATCTCACTCCGACATCCCCCCAAACTCACCTTCCTCCTCCTCTCCTCGGCGCCATCGGCTTGCCAGGAATCCCCGATGCCCAGCAGGCAATCGTCGCACGGACACGCGTCACTTCCCCCGGCCGCCGAACTGACCGAACCCAACGAACCGGCGGAATCGGCGCTGTCCGTGCGCACCAGCCGCCTGCTCGACGCCGACGCCGGCTCGCCCAGCGCCGCCTGCTCCATTTTGGCCACCAGCAGCGTCTCCATGAGACTTTTGCCCACGCGGCACGGGGATTTGGCGCGCTTCGATGGGGTTGGTTCGGTTAGATCCAAGGTGGCCGGGCGGATGGAGGGTTTTGACATTGAGTTTTCCATTGTTTTGGTTTTTTTTTGACGTTTATCATTGGGGATTTAGTTGGCTGTTGTCGGTTGACATTTTTACGCGAGTTTTTGTGACGTTTCGTTTCTAGATTGAAAAATTTATTCTAGTGATGTCACTAGTGATACTAGTACACTAGTGATATGTTTGACATTTTTATTGCAATTTTCCACATTTTTATTGACATTTGACAGGAAACTACTAAATCTCTTATCGGCCTCTAACCTTTTAATGGCCCCGCTTTCAGCTGGCCTTTAACTATCTTTTTTATCAGCTCTCTGTAATAATTACAAAGGACAGCTGTCGCAGCTCATTTCTTCTTGCGTTTACTTGCCCGTAAGCGGACGTTTACCTTATAGGACGAGCGGCGCAAAAAAATCGGCCATAAAACCTAACATAAGAGTGTCGATTGTCAATTTTGCTTTCGAACAAAATCGTTAACCGGTTGAAAAAAAAAATGTATATCCATGTTAGAGGCAAGCAAAAGGAACAATACTAAATTAATGGATTAATTTATTTCGATGCAAACGTATTCGAAAAATAAATCTTCTTCCACCGAACCCGGATCGCTCTAATGGCCTGTTATTAATTACGCATACAGCCACTTATACCGTTCGATTAATAACAATTAACAACTACTCGATTCAACGTTTGATATTTATGCGAGTCGAAGGTATAAATGAAATAGCAATAAAATAAGAAAGTGATAGATGGTACTCCCGATCTAGTTCTCTGGGAGTTTTATTGGCAATTAAATTGAATAACATTCGTATGCAAATGAGCGGGCGCGGGCCGATTGCACTGCTGAAACCCGTTCCGATTTTAATCCCTTGTAAAATTCGAATCTAGCCGGCCGTGGCTAACGAGATTATTCGTGTTATTAATAAATGTATTTCGGTGGTTTTTACAGTTAGTAGGCTGATTAGGTGTAGAAAAATGCGTGGGAAATTTGATTTTTTTTATAATTGTCGTTTGAAAAATGAATATGTCAATTTTGTGACCAGATAGCATCTATCTCTTGTAATACAAATTGTTTGTAAGTAATTTCGAAGGTATCTAGTTACCGTTGAAAACCGTTTGACAGGTTATCGATTAGTGGTATTTTGTTTAAGAGAATCTAGCCTTTTATTTCGTATGAAAACAGCTACCTACTTGTAAAAATAATTAATAAAATGAGTTGTGCATTCTGAATTAAAGATGTTGAAAATTTGAATAATAATCTGTCAATTAATATACAAATCCTCTTAAGCAATTTTTTCTTCTCCCGATAAACGCAGATAACAAATACACGAAAAAATCTTGTAATTAATTTCTAATCGCCGCTCTTTTTTCTCGAAATCAATTGGACGTACCCGCTGGGGGAATTTCGTATTTACTAAACGATTCGAATAATCGATTTTTATCTCATTGTAAAGACATTCATCAAGGCGATTGACGGGCTGTCAAACGAGAATCGCGTAATTAAGACGGAGCACGAAAACAAAATGATAAAAAATCATACAAATAAAAAAAAATAATCCTGCTACTCGTCGTAAATTACATTCAATTCTTGTATTAAAGAATCTAGTTAGTCCTTATTGTGGCGTAACAAAATGTCAAAAAAATCGATTAAAATCGATTAATTAAGTACATATCTAGTACAGTATTAAAAATAGAGCGTTATTAATTCCAACCGACATTCAAACTTTAGTAATAATAGTAATAATAATAATAATACGCTCGGTAATAAAAATATTCCCGACAGATGTTTCCTCGTTTTCGATTTTTTTTTGTACAAATTTACGTCATGTCGAATAATGTAACGTAAACGTTTCGGTTTTCTATTTACGTTATGAATAAATGTATCAACGGGATTTTGAATTGTGGAAATTTTCGAAAATAATCGATTTTTGATTTATTCGCGAGAGTTAATTCTTTGCATATCGTGATGATGGCGATGCAAATGAGGTTGTGGGTAAAACATGATCGAAAGTCACGGTTTTAAAGATTGGCTGTAGACATGCGAGAAAAGAGGCCATCGAGAAAAAAATTAAATAGGTTGAGAATTGAAAATTTGTTGGGTTAATTTTGTGTAAAAATTTAAATTAATTCAAATTCGCAGGAATTCTTTGTATATAATTGTTTGGATTATAATTACCAATTAATTAGTCGTAATGACGCTAAAATGATCATTATTTGATTAGTATCTAATTTAATAATTACTACTTGATAATAACTTTTTTTTTAGTTCAAATTTGCGAATTTGATCATTTGAGAATTTGGAAATATGGGAATTTGAGAATACGAAAATTTGAGAATTTGAGGATTCAAAATTTGGGAAGTTCGAAATTTGCATATAATGCGAAAATTTGGAAATTTTGATGAGAATACGAAAAAATCAATCATTATTTCTGGCAATTATCACTAATAATATTTAAAAAATCACTATTAACAGAAACGCGTAATTACCTCGTACAAAAAAATAAATTAATTAATCAACCCAATTAAACGACACGCCAATTAAACAACGAAAAACGTCAACAACAACAAACAACATCCGAATTAACCGCACGCAATTTTGCCAATTTTTTATTAATTTATTATGCCAATCAAATTACCCAAAAATTTATAATTTCCACCCACGCATTTCCCGCGGAAACGCCGATTTCCCTACACCTACGCCAAAATTTCCCGGCCTACTACACAAACCAATCCAAAACTAATCCAATCCAGCACACTTTGATCGATACAATAAATTTACTCTTTTCGATTGGAACACGAAAACGAATTTTCGCGCACTTGTAAAAATTTTCCCGGGTATCTAGATGCGTTCGATGCGACAACACCGGCCTTTCGGCGAGTACTAAAAACTCGAAAACTCGCTTACGCTGATAGAAGCATTCGAGCGCAGAGAATTAAATACATACAGAGTTTACAGAGCGATGGCCTGCTCTCCGTCTACAGACCTTGTTTTATAGCTGTAGACTGTAGACTCACTTTGACTGTACTATATTGTGTGAACTGTAGATGACTCTTAAATGCCGTTTGCGTATGTTACAGGATTAAGGGAAGTGGCGAGTGAGGCCTTGTATATGAAGAGTAGCTAGCTAACTTGTGGTATAGAGATTTCCTGGTAGATAAATCGAGGAGGCTTAGTGAAAAAACTTAGAAGTACCTACTTGATAGGTGCAGTTGAACTGTTTTTTTTGTAGACTAGTCGGGTGTGTTTCATGTGCATTTGTGCATGTGTGTGGTTGTGCGTGAGCGTAGAAATATAGGAGGAATAGGAGTTGTTTGGGAATTTGAGATTATGGAAATTTGAACATTTGGGAATTTCGGAACGTGAGAATGTGAAATGTTGGGAAATTTGGGGATTTGGAATTTGAACATTTGAGAATTTGGGGATTTGAGAATGCGAAAATTTGGGAATTTGAGAATACCTACGAAAATTTGGAAAGTTGGGAATTTGAACATTTGAGAATGCGAAAATTTGAGAATTTGGGTATTTGAACATTTAAGAATATTGGAATTTGCTCATTTGGGAATTTGTACATCTGAGAATTTGGGAATTTGCACATTTGAGGATGTGGGAATTTAAGAAGCGAAAATTAGGGAATTTGAAAATTTATGAATTTTGGAAATTGAGAATTTGGTGATGTAGATTTTTGGAAATTTGAGAGTTAGGGTATTTGAGCATTTGAGAATATGAAAATTCGAGATTTTGGGATATTGAAAATTTGAAAATCTGGGTATTTGAGCCTTTGAGAATATGAAAATTTGGGTATTTGGGATATTGGGAATTTGGAAATTATAGACTTTGGGAATTTGAGCACAAAATTAGCAAACTTTATAAAAAAAACTCACCTCTTTCCTAATTATCCCACCATCCCCATCCTCCTCATCGCTCAACGTCGAACAGCTGGAACAATTCGAATTTTTCCTACCATAGGGCCTATACATCACATACTCCCCCTCCAATCCGCTCAAGCTGGAGCCGCAGTAGTTCAAATTGCTGCAGGAGCTGTGCAGGCTCGAGTCAGGTGACATGGACCTGTCGCGGCTCTCCCTGATGTACTCGATGTCCTCCAGTGTCAGGCCCATGATGTCATCGGAGTAGTCGCTGACGACGACAGAGGGCGTGCGCCAGTAGCGGTAGCGGGGTTGCTGGTCTTCCCCCTCGCTGGATGTGCGTAAGATAAGAAAAAAAGAAGATAATTTGGACATTTGAGGATTTGGAAATTGAGAATTTGATAATTTGGGAATTTGAGAAATTGGAAATTTGAGAACTTGATAATTTGGAAATTTGAGGATTTGGAAATTTGAGAATTTGAGAAACTGGAAAATTGAGAATTTGGGAAATTGGGAATTTGAGAAATTGGAAATTTGAGAATTTGATAATTTGGAAATTTGAGAAACTGGGAATTTAATAATTTGAGAAATTGGGAATTTGAGAATTTGATAATTTGGAAATTTGAGAATTTTAAATTTTGGGAATTTTATAAAGTGGCTTTAGGCCTGTGAGAATTTGTGAATTTGATAAATTGGAAACTCAGAAACTATTTGAGTATTTGGGAATTTGATAAAATGGGAATTTTTCAGAATTTGACGTATATTCACCTGAAACAACTTTGACGTCTGCTGTCATCGAACGATTTCGACGTACGTTCGCTGATTATATCCACGCTAAATTTCCTATCTATCGGTAAAGGGACGTAATGAGCCTCCAGCAAGGTCCTGCTGGGTACATTCGAATGATCCACCGAACACCTGGGGCTATACGGACTCCTCGGTTGGTACCCTGAAAGTGAAAAAAATTAATTACTATTACCAGTACAAGTAAAAGACCACAATATGTCAACATCCATGGCAATCTACAATTTAATGATAGGTAAATAAAACAAAAACTTACCGTCATCCGGTAAAATCTCTTCTCTTTTCTCACCCCAATTGGACGATATCAAGCCATCCTCGTCGGCCGAATGAACCGCCGAATCGGAACTACCGCTCCTCCTACCGCCTCCGCCGCCCCCTTTTTCATCGTCGCTCCCGCCCGACGCGTAACCGCTACCGGTCGAAGGCGGCGGCGCCAGCAACTCCAATTTCTCCATGCA